>OZ014550.1:60543889-61927639 GCA_963966155.1 Clivina fossor
AATTTTCGCTGTGCTTGTCGCTTGTGGCTGCACGATATACTATTTCTTGGTGTATTTTACAAGTTTTAGATGCATAAAACAAAAAGGAACACTATGATTTTTGAGATAAAAGAAAAGATATATTTGATGAAATATATACAGTGTGTACTGTGAATCCGTATAGGTGTTACAAGAGAATTTGAAAAAAATTTGAAGAACTGGTCTCAATTGATCTAAAACCAAGCTACATCAAAAAGTAGCTAAAATTTCAAATTGTTTAAAACAAATAAAATTGTCTGGTAAAGATATGAATCTTATGTTGATTGTTGATAAGTGCAAAGTTTTAGTTATTGAGAAGGATGACTTGACGACTGAATGTAATATATCTATTAATGGTGCATGTTTAGAGCAGGTAGATGAATTTGTGTATTTATGTAGTTTATTATCTAAGGATGGTCGTTGTGATTGTGAAATTGATAGAGTAAATGCTGGTTGTAAGGTTTTGGGCGCTTTGGGAACTTTTGCAAAGAATGTAAATGTTTCCAAAAAAACCCGTTTAAATATATATAATGCTGTTTTGGTGCCTACGTTGATGTATAGTAGTGAATGTTGGGTTTGGCTGCAAAAGCATAAATAAAAAATGACTGCTGTAGAAATGAGATTTTTACGTGGGGTATGTGGTGTAAATAGGAGAAATCGGGTACGAAATAGATTAATATATGATGAGTGTAAAATTGAAAAAAATGTTATAGCAAAAGTTGGTATTAGTCAGTTAAGATGGTTCAGATATCTTGAGCGAAGTTCTAATGAACGTTTGGTTAAAAAGAGTTATATGAATGATTTTGAAGGTATACGTTTGCGTTCATGAACATTTTATACACGATCTTCTATTTTTTTTTATAATAATTTTATAATAATATTAAATTTTAAATCATAAACAAGTATGTGTATCCTTAAGATAAAAATAAGAGAAATTAGAAACACAATGTATGCAGAATGAGTACGCAGCGGCGGCGGTGTCTGTGTTCGTAAATAGGTTATTATTATCTGTACATTTCATCGGCATAAGAAAACAAATAAGTCAAAATGCTGAGCGTAATTCTTGTAGTAATAAGTTTTCTAAATTACGAAATGTACACTGAATTAAGCTGTATTATATTTTTATTTCGTTTTCGGTACTCGAATATAAAGTGTAACAGCAGTTTTCCACTACTACCACTACTTTTACGTTATGTTACTGTAGAACTCGCCCGAACAAATTGCAGACTTCAACATCTTAAACTAAATTTTATTTTCTGCTCTTTCTCTGACTAATTAAATTCTATAATTCTTCACAAAATAAAAGTCAATATGTTTGAAACGAAGTAACTTACTTTCCTAAATCTTGCTAAATATATTTTAGATACTCAAGTTTATAAAATTTTTATATATATATATATATATATATATATATATATATATATATATCATTATTATTATTATTGTAAACTATTTTTTTCTACTTTTGAATTTGCATACTAAACCATTCAATTCAAATCAATTAGATCAATTCAGTTCAATTAGAATCATCAATATGCAATTCAGTCATTAAACGCTGTTATTTATGTATTGAACAATATGGTAAACAGTTTGAACACTTGTTGCCAGGTAAGAAATAAATTATTACATACATTTCTCATATTGTATTGTACTTTTCGGCCAATTTGTATATTGCGGAAATATTAAATAATTCTTTTTTTTTTTTGCAAAAACATTATAGTATTTTTTTGAAGATTTTGGTCGAACTTAACAAAGATAGGTTAGTTTGTATTTTTTATGTTTACAGAAAAATAATGAAAAAAAAGGAGAAAAAAAAATCAAAATTAAAGATTATTCAATATTCTGCAAAATATACATGAATTTACTTTTGACATTATTTAATTCATATGTTATCATTTAGTCAAAAATAATAGCGTTTTTAACAATAACTATATTTAAATTTTAAATAAATCTAATCTGTCTTTCAAGAAATAAATTAAATTTCTGTTTTTTTATCGTTTATTCTTAAATGTTTATATGTAAATTATAGGAGTATAAAATATAATTTTAATGTGCCCTGTATGTAAGATAACTAAATTTTAAAATGCTTTCAGGGTTTTGTTTTTGACGAATTTAGAATTTAAATATAAAAAAAATGTATGATGGAAAACCAAAAATACCTACATTAATGTGATGAGACATAATTCGTCAGCTTGGAGCAGAACTAATATATCTATATTTATGTAAAAGTTTCATATAAATATACATAATATATTTTTCGACTTATGTCAGTTTATGTGAAAATATCTTCGTGTAAACACAAACAAAAAGAAAATTTTAAACCACTGTAACTCGAAATAAAAAATAAGCTAGTTCTGTTTCAAACTGACAAGTTGCATATATTTTATTTAAATATCGATGTTTCGATATACTGTACGTTTATCTTCTTCAAAAAAAAATAAAAAAAGGTATAAGTAGCTTTTTTTAATTTTAATATAATGATTTCAAAAAGATTTTTACTACATGTATACATGTCTGTCACTGTCAATGTATATGTAAACCCCACCCGCTGTTTAAAGATGAATGATCAGAGAAATTGCAGAAATTATACAAAAACGCGCTTTCTTTTATATAATATATAAATTTTTTTGTAACATGAATATAAAAATTTATCAATGCGTGAATTATTCATATTTCTATTCGTGCCAAATCGATATAGTTTTCAATTTGATATGAAAGAACTTTTACTTAATGAATAATAGATATATTTTCACCTGAACATGAATATTAAATTGTTTGACGAAAATTAAGAGCAATTTTTAATTAAATATAAAATGTTATCTTTATCAATTTCCTATCACTCTACTATTTTCATTATTATCTAACAATAATCAAATGTGTTCACATACTGTTATAAATATTGAGCACACAAGTAAATGTATATTTTTATCGAGTTTTTAAAACTTACATATTTATTGTAGACAAACAATATACCTGAAATATAATGACATTCTTGGTGGGTGTTCATTTTTTTTTAATATGTATCATGAATATTTATTTAATTTTAATACTATATAGAATGACAAATAGTTTCATATCGCATTTACCTGATATTTATATAATGTAATATTTTATATATGTATATATATTTTTTGTAGTGTGTATGTACGTTGATTTGCTATCTGCGAAAATATTTGCAGTATTAATTAAAATTTAATTAAATATAAAACAAAAATATTTAGTTTTTATTTTATACCAAAATTAATAATTCTGATTATAGCAGATAAATACGTCAAAGTTAATTTAAAATTTTCATTAAGTTTTTGTGTACATAAATTAATAAATAATAAATATTTATATTATTACATATTTATTTTTGTAAAAAAATTGTAATTGTAATTTATTTAATATCATATTTGTCACATATATTTATTTGTATTTTTATTAACCCTTTCATACAAATACATGTAATAATCACACCAAATTTTAAATATTAAAATCTTTAGAAATAAGCACGTTTTCAGGTGTTTTCGGAAAATGAAAATAAAGTATAAGAACACTCGTACAGTGTTTTTTGATCACTAGGTACGTTGAGTATCTGTGTAACCTTAGATCACTGATTAAAACTTTGGTTTTAACTTTTGCTACTGATGATGAAAGCTTAGCTTTTAAAATACATATTTAGTTTTTTTTTAATAATTTTATTTTATTAACTTTTCGCCACAGTAAGATCATGTTTTTATTTATTATCAGGCAGTTATAGAAGAAAATTTAGGAAAATCTTTATTTATATAAAAAAAAGTTAGTTCTAAAAAGCTTTTTTATTATGAATATAATTTTCTAATTTAATTACAAAATACAGCTTTAAATTCCTATAATTTTAAGAAAAATGAGTAAAATTTTGAAATAGTTTACAACAAATTTTTATTACTAAATAATTTTATTATAAAAACATGTTAAACCACATTCCATAATGATATGAAAACAAAATTCTGAAACTGATCTCTAACAGTTCACAGATTAAAATACTTACTAATTATTATAATAACCAACTTCGAATCAGTTGAAATTCAATTTGTAACAATAAAAACGATTAATTAATTAATTAGTATGAATTGGAATGATGGCCCCCCAACATACCTGTAATTTTACATTTGTCTATACATGAACTTAAAACAGATAGGGTAAAGCAGAAAATGTATATAGTACCTTTTGTCTTTGAAAACCGTACAGTCCCTTAGGGTACATTAGTACTTGAAATGTAACTGATTAACTCTATCTAAATCCCGTTTGATTAATCCGTTGATTATTGTTTTAATCTCGAAACGTATTAGTTCAATTTATAATTCTTTCCAAATATCGTTCGTTACTGTCAATGTTTTATTTGGAATGACTTTAGTAAGATTTCTTATTTGTATAAATAAAATTTAAATATGTAAATTAATGTTTAAGTTTTCCTAGCAAATCTAGAGAATTTATTATTAATTTAAACAAAAATTTATTAGACGAATTTTGAACCTGCAATTTTCTAATCAAATTGCTTATTTGATCACAGGTAACCATACCCTTCAGGTGTTAAATTATATCTATGGTAAATTTATGCCTTACCACAAATAAATTTACTTTCACAAGTAAAATTTATTCCTCTACATTAAAAACAAATATTATTTTAACAATTTACTGCCAGATATTATTATTAATAATAATAATAACTATTTTTAATTCTACTAGATTAAATTTATTTCAATTTTATGATATGGAAATCTACAAATATGTTTACTTCTACAGAAAATTTAAACAGCATTTATGAAACAGGGCTTTACAGAATTAAAGCTATTGGAAGATTGTTGGTTCAGCCTCCGCCAAACATTTAATAACTTGTTTTAAATTTTTAATAAACTTAGCGAAAGTTGACTCATTTTATGGCATTTTTAATAATTTTTTTAGTAAACATTTTCTTATTTTTATTAAATGTAAATTTTGCAAATTTTGAAAAAAAGTTATATTTTAAAATAATTCAAAATTTGCTCAAAAAAATCAGAAAAAATTAGCTACATAATAGATAAGTAACTTTTTCTCTAACTCATACTGATTTAGCAGGAAAAATTATTGAAAATTCTAAAAAACATTTTAAAAAAAATTCTAGCGCCCAAACGGCACATGCTAGCAAATTAAAACTAAAACCTAATTATATAACTTTTTATTCCCTATCGAAAAGTATTCTAAGTATTTCACCGAATTTTACTTCAGAAAGAAGTATTCTGCATATTATCGGTATTCCATGTTATTGCCCTATATCAACCTGGCAAACGAACTCTCTCTCTCTCTCTCTCTCTCTCTCTCTATATATATATATATATATTTATATATATATATATATATATATATATATATATAAATATAAATGTGTGAGTAATTCGCAACTAAAGTTACTATAAATAAGAGACACTGATAATTTTGTTATTAGTAAAATACCTAACCTATTACAAACAGCTCAAAAATAATATAATTGGCAATGTTTGCATGTAAAAGCATAAAGGCAACGAGCAGATCGTAAAAAAAGCTTTATGCCTGTAAACAAATATATGAAAGAGTTAACTTAAAACACTTAAACTGTATGAAAAAGGCAGCTAGAGGCACGCAAGGCGTGTCCAGCCATTAAATGCCAACTTTTACTGCCCGTAACTTATATTCGTTCCTGTGAGACCTTTGTGCTTTTTCTGGGCGCTTGTAATCATGGTTTCAGTTACTGAAACTTTTGCAGGAATCATGTTTGTCCTGCAAGTTATGTTTGAAGGATATATTATTAATTTACTTACTCCTATAAACCGTCACACTTCATTTCCTTATCATTAATGCCAACCGGAGAAATATGTTTTCTTTGTTGTACATTTTCTTAAATTACTATTTATTAGTTACACAGAATTTTATTTTTTAAAAGTTTACGCGAATTATAAATATAGGTACATTATTAATATGAACTCTTGTCAATAACTCAGTGTAAATTGTACTATCCTTTCTTATTTTTAGTCTATAAAAACTAAAATTAAATGTTTATTAAATGCAAAATTACGAATATGTTACAAACAGTAAAACATCGATAAGTTTTGCAAATATTATGTCAAAATTATTTATTACACAAAGTTTGTGACAATTTCTTAATATAAAAATACGCAGTACATGTGCTTGTATTCAGGGTCCACTGCTACATTTTTAGCAACATATGTCATTGCAAAAATCAATTTTTTATCATATGAAATCATTGCAATGCAATTTTTAAAATTAACTTTTTTATAGAAATATATATTTTTTCGTTTTATAATTTTTTTCACAAGAAATATTTAAAATATATATATATATATATATATATATATATATATATATATATATATATATATATATTGCAATTGAAATTGGATCGTGAAGCGTAGCTAGAGCAAAGCCGAAATATAAATACCGCAGGGGAGTAGAAGCGGAACAGTTAGAAATTTGGGCTGCTCCAAAGCCCTGCTTTTTATCAGTATAAAATATTTCATATGCATTTCAATTTGACAACAAAAACTGTTGTTTTATTACAAAAATATTCTGTGCAGTAAAAAGCACGCTTTTCTAAAATTTTTTTAAATTTCACAATCATTTAAAAATAACGATACAGTAAAAACAAAATAACATTAATTTATGGATGAGGCTATTTATACATACGGTATGTATACGCAATTGGCTATTTATACATACTAAACTAACCTAACCTACCCTAAATAGCCAATTGCGTAAAAATACTGTATGTATAAATAGCTAATTGCGTATACATACCGTATGTTTAAATAGCCACTTTCTTAATTTATTATTGATAGTAAGTTTATCAATCGTATTATTAAAATAATTTATTAATTTTATAAACTAAATGTTTATGTTATATATTTTAGGTTATATGATTAAAATATATAAATTCTTACATATTCTAAAATTTTTAGCAGATTTAAAAATCTAGTAAAAAAGAGTAATAACGTAAATTGTGCTGAACACTATATTAATAATTGCCTTTGAAATTTAATTAAAATTTGTAAGTTTTCATATAACAAAATAGAATGTATTTTTAAACATTATTATACGCATATATTTTATCAGTTCTTGTATGTATTCGTATATAATAAAAATATTGTGCCTGTGCATATATAACAGAGAAGGCAATTTTTTGCATATGCACAATCCCCCTCAATCCATTATAGACTATTTATTGACGGGAAATATGAAACAGATGCTTAGTAGATATTTTTCAAGGGTGCCATTATTATATTGATCGAAAATATACGATGAGAAATCCGCTTTTTCACAAAATTTATTAGATTTACTTTATTTTTTCGTTAGCTGTACATGTGCCAAACCAAATTTTATTTATATTCTACCATTTAGTACAATATTTATGGATAAAAATAAATATTTATAAAATAATGTTACTAATTTTTACATAAATAAATATATTTTATAATTGACAACCTCTTACCTCTTATTAGAATTTACAGGTGATTCTGCCATAGATAACTTTATTTTTTGAATAATTCGTATTAATTGGTTAAATTAAATAATATACTTAACAGTGTACAGAAATTAAATGAAGAAAAACGAGGTTAAATTTCTACGATATTAGAATCCGGTTGATGTACTTTTATTAAATTTGTTAAATGCAATTATACTGAATTAATAAAAAGTTACAGAAATATTATATATTGCATTTTCTCTCACAATTGTTACAAATTTATCGTTTTTTTAATAATTTCGTTGATCATGTAAAATATTTTATATAAAATACAAATAATTAATTTGTTATATTTTCCGTTGTTCTACTCATAATTTTCAAGAACGCAAACTGACATTTTATTTAAATTAAACAAAATTTTGTGATAAAAATACGATATAAAAACAAAAAATAAATTGTCTGGTAGAAGTGAGAAAATTTCTTGAACGTGCCGGGAAAAAGTGTGGTACTTTTGTCGGACTTGTGTGTAATTCTGTTGGATTCAAAAGACTTTAGTGGCGAATCCAGGGCATTTAAAATTAAGCCGAAAAGCTGCAAATGATACGCACAGATATACTGAACAACGAGCAAACCGACCGGTAACCGCTGCCGGTAACTAAAAAAAAATTTGACTTGGCGAGAAAAGCAACAACCACTTAACGTAGCAACACGCATATTTACTGACACCATTAATTCGCCATAAATGAAAACAATTATACGTGTTAAATTTTGGAGTGGCCGCCGTAGTGAATACGTCCGTGTCGATATGTCAAGCGTTGACAACAAATAGATGTGCACGTTGACAACCGAGCAGTGACATTGAGGTTATGTTTATGCCGTGCTGCGCTGCCCTGCGCTACGTTATGTTGTATTCTCTCTCTCTCTCTCTCTCTCTCTCTCGCTCTCTCTGCGCTGCTGCCAAACAAAAAAATATTGCGCCATCGATGGATAAATTATGTTTTTAATCATTTTCTGTTTGGCTACTATCGGAAAATTATCAGCTTGTTTTGCGGCATAAAATTTTCATTTGCCTCCAACAAGTAAACATATTGCCAAAATTAATAGATACACATATTGAAAATGAATTATTAGAAAATTATCCATTTCACAATTACTTCGACTCAATATTATTAAATAAAAATACACATAATTTACCGCATATTTTACAGTACATAATAATAATTAATATCTTATCATTTAATCTTAACATTATATATTAAAATTTATTATGTCAAATATGATAGGTAACTCCGCCAAATTTATGTAATTAATACATTTTTAATAACTTTTTATCTAATCTTTAAGTACAATGTAAAATATATTTAACACGTTCACTGCCAACGTACATGTAAGTAATATTTTCTTGAGGGCCGGGCTGTTTCAACCCAAACTTTCCCCTGGAACCAAATGTGTACAAAAATTTAAAAATCGCAAAAAACTGGTGTGTCTATTTATACGGTCAAATTGTAATTAGGCCCTTCAGGAAATTTTAACCCAGGGTCTTATAGACCGAGATGGCAGCGAATGTGTTAATTTCGAATATTTTTAGAATTATTAAAATTTACTTGGCGACTCCACCATTTTCTGAAATGTATGTTTTATTCATTTGTTGAATATTTAATTCTACAATAACTAATTAAAATTTAAATTATATTTAGATAATATGATATTTTTCTTTTTACGAATGATAAATCATTCATAGTAATTACTAATTCTTTTAAACAAATTTATTATGTCAAATATCATGGACGATCCACTAGATTAATATAATTACATTTATAATTACTTTTTTGTCTAAAGCCTATTTATAATAGATTTCATTAAAATGTTATTAATATTATTACTGAAAATTAATATGGCTTTCGTGAAATTTAAATAAAAAAATTATGTATATTTTGTTTTGTATACTGCTGAAATTATAATGAAAATTTATATTTATATTTAAATAATAGAAATTATATTAATTCAACATTTTTTTTTAATTTAACTGTAACATATATAATATATGAAAAGATTAAAATTATTTCATTATATTTTCATTACTATGCTTAATTTTATATTTGTATTTATTTTTAAGTTACAAAATTCCAGTCTTAGAACACATTATGTAAGATAATAACAATCTATATTTTAAATTTAATATTTTGTTATAGAAACTTTAATAAAAAATATGCGTTAATGAATATGTATATAACCGTAATAAAACAGTAAAGCTTGGAATTTATAATATATGAAAAATATCAACAATGCAAACTCACATAATAGCTTAGAATGTAATAAGTTTCATTAACATTATAGATATAAAATTAATTAATGTAGTTTTCCTTAGTTATTATAACAACATTATTTAATAATATAATAATAATAAGTACCTAATTATATTTAAATATTGATGTGTAAAGTATATCCCACTCGAATTAATGATATGTATACCATATAATTTATATATTTTCTAGTTAATGTAGTTTCAATATATATATATATATATATATATATATATATATATATATATATACATTCAGATATTATTCATTCATTTAATTACCTTAAAAATGTGAATTTGTTCATTATATTAATTAAATTACATTGAAAGTTTTAAATAATAACATTGTCTATATTATTCAACTTTCACAGTTTGTTTATATTCACTTGTATTACATTTCTTCCTATAATAAATTTTATATGAATTTAGAAAAAATTATAAAAATATATTCAAAAATAAAATTATAACATTTTTATAATAAATTTGAACTATTTACAAAAAAAATTGTGATGGGATAAAATATACATCAATATTATAAAGAATAATTAACATTTACTAAATATTTTTTAAATAATCTATTTGTATTATAAAATAATTACAAAATTTGTTAAAGTTTTCTGATAAAAATTATTTTACACTATCTGACACCAAATATAGCGTAATTATAACACATCAAAAAATGACAAAATAGTCAGAAAATATACACTTGCTGCTGTAATAAAAAAAAAACCTAAATTAGGTAAATTATCAACATCAATTTCTGACACTGTTGTAAAGTGTAATTTATAAATAAAATTCATGTAATTTTTTTTACACAGAGAATAGTGTTATTTTTAAACACCAAATTAAAAAGATTTTTTTACTGTAAGCAATTTGTTTTTCAAAAGTAACTACTATTTTTCTTTATATTGACACTATAAATTTTTATAAAAAAATAGAATATTCTGCTTATTGTTTTATTACTATTATTTCTTAGAACAAATAATTAGAATGAAATATGGAATAATTTTGAATTTTAAAAGATTCCGGGCATTATATTACAACATAATTTATAAATATATATTATAATATGAAAGAAAATTTATACAATTCTACAAACCCATTTGTGTTCAGTTTATTATTTATAAAAAATATACTCTTTGCAGTAATTGTTTATATCAAAAGTATTTATTTAAAATTATGGTAATATTAAAATTTTATTTTGTACTAATGAAAATTTGGCAAGGAAAAACTAAATTTTTGAACGTTTTACTTATATTAATAACAAAAAAAAATACAGTTTGTAAAATATAGAATTGCTGAAACATCCTATATAGTTAAATTTTGTAACAAAAAAAACTCTACATTTTAGAGTATTGAAATGTTTTTGCAACATGTTATACATTCAAGTCACAGATCTCAATGAAACCATGTTAAAAGTTGTGAAACACGCCAGCATTCTATATTCGAATGTCTTTATTTTAGTTCTTTTCGTTTTGTATGTCTCTGAATTTCTTCCCTCGTACCCCACACTGTCACTACCACTCAGACATCGCCGGCAAAAGGATTCTGCTTCCAATTCCATATTAAACTATAATACACTTATTAGCAAACATAGTCAGTTGACCCCGAACTCTTAAAAGCCCGCGCCCGACTTACAAACAACAAACTATCGTGTTTTATTTATTAGCATTCGAGTGTATCGTTATTTTTTATTAAGCTTCGTTAGGCCACGTTATAATCATCTAAAAGCGGAAAATATTAGTCAATCTCATTTTCCTTTAGCTACATTAAGATAATATATTGTTTTATTTTTTCGCTCTGCAACGAATAAACAGCTTTATGGACCTAAATTTTTGCACTTTAAAAATATCAGCAACATTTACCAATAATCTGCTTAATAGTTTCCGTAAAGGAGCCACTATATTGTTTTATTTTACAGATTATAAAATTTCAAATAATATGAAGTATGTAGGTACTTGCATATTTAATACAATAAGTTTTATAATTCTCGAACCTAATGCCGTTAGGCCAGCTAGTGCTAGTGCTAAAATATAAAATTATTTAATTTATTTCATTAATTAACCCATTCTATACAAAACAGATAATTTTTACCTCTTTATCCAACTGTCGTTAATTAGCGTTATTAGAAAATCCTTTATTTTTTGTACTATTTTGGCTTTTGGCGCGCAACAATGTTTCCTAAATTTAAAATTTTAATTCAGACACCATAAACATCCAAGCGCAAAGCGGGATTCGAACCTGGACGCACACGGACACGGCCGGCCGCCCTAAACTCGGCCATGCAAGTCGAAAATATTCACGAAAAATAACAAGTTTATCTATAATATTTTGTATTTATTTTTAAATTTGCAAACAATTATAAATATTGCATTTATTTGAACATGAATAAATATTATTTAATAAATGAATATGTATATATTTTCAATTTTAATAACATGTATTGGGTATTGTGTGACATAATGCAAATAAATACTTTTTACATATAAAACATGTAACAATTTCGATAATTTTACTTTTTTTTTTTCAGGAACAAAATAATATCAAAAATATGATACTTATGCATAATGTGATGTTACATAACATTCATATTTCTATTATGTGCTATATATCTAGTTCTATAAAATACTTTTTTAAAAAAATATGAACAACTAAAAATCCTAGAAGAGATCTATATAAAGTTAAGTTTTTGTACTTTTAAAAAAATTACCAATATTAAATACTTTTCCAAATAAAATATAAAATAACATTAAAATACATAAGTACTTAATTTCACTAGCTGCTTTAAAAAATTTAAGGCCAAATCAGAAATTTAATAATTCTAAACCTTCTGTAAACTAGCTGATATAAATAGAATATAACTGAATCAATCTTTATTCTTAATCAAGCCAACTACCACATGAATACAATTGCCTGTAAAATGCCAATAATAATTATTTCAAAGGACGTTTCACAATGTTATCAGTAATTTTATAATTATAAACGTTAAAGTTTGGTAAATTTAGAGCTCACTTTTACAGTGTAAATATTTATTTTGTCTGTTTTTAAAACCGTTTCTATGAATCTTTCTGGAGTATTCTTTTTTTTCCTTTTTAATAAATTATAATTTTATTTGAGGTACTTGAAGTATAATAAAATTAATTTAAAAACGCTGCTAAAATTTTACAAAACATAAACTGAAGATTCTTTTGTAGATATTAAAGTTTAAATAATATTATAATTTAATATACTTTTACGTTATTATCATGGTATACTTTAAAAAAAAAATATATACATAAAAATTTTAATTGAAATTTGCACATAACCGAAATTTATAACTTTCATATATTTTGTACACAATGGAATGTCAAATAAATTATAAAAAAGAGTATTTGCAAATACAATTATGTTATTATATGCAAAATAAATAAATTTACCGTAATTAAAAACTGATGCAAAAGTGAAAATGTTTACAAATTTAAGAACATTGTCACAATATTATGAAAAATAAAATACTAATTCGTAATTTTCGTTAATTTTTTTATATTAAAATTTACATTTACTGAAAAAGTTATACCCAGATTAATTTAAGAGGTGACAGAGGACAGTAAAAGACAAACTTGGTAATTGCTGAAATAAGCTTTTGGTCTCTGATCTATGGGAAAAAGATTTAATAATCTCTGTTGAGTTTTGTTTTTTTACTGTCAACGAAATTACGAGAAATATGCCGTGAATTTCAAACGAAATATCGTGGCTTACAGAAAGAACATTTGAAAAACTCTAAGAAACGTAATGCAAGAAAATGAAATATCCGAATAGCTTTCGAAGTAACCGTAACCGTATATGTGCTTTTGAAAATCACTCGATTTTGGATGACTATTTTCCAATCAGACCTGCTTCGCTAATACCATTGTGCCAGCATACTTTTATACTTTTTTAATGTGCCCGCCGCCAACACTGGTTATATTGAATTTTTTACAAAGAAAGCAAAACCGACAAAGAACTTACTTAAAGCCAAAACTCTAAATCTAACTTTTGAATTTCATTTCAAACGTAGGTACCTAACACACTTTGAAATATTTTATTGCGCGCAAAGAACATTTACTATGCACATGAACTAACTCAATCTACGCACAACTTACAGCAAACTCTACTTTACTTATTTTTACTCAATAAAAATGTGTTCCTCTTTTCCTTTTCAACTTTTATACATTCACCGTTATCGCTAATATTGCGTTATACCCAAATGGAAACCAATAAGCATATTCCAAATTTACTACTTTCAATATTTATATATGTATCTACTTATAAACAAATTTATTTTTATTAATAAATTACTATAAAATAAAAGTTGAATTATAAGATTTTTTAATATTCCTTATTAAAATTAAAATTTTACTATTTTATTAAAATCATATTTTTTACAATTTTTATAAATTAAGACTGATTCATTTTCTGTAAATTACAATTTTCTTATTATTTTTTACAAAGTATAAGTACATAAAATTTAATGATTTGTAAAATTTTATTAAACTTCTTAGACATTACTTTACTTGTATATTTTTTAAATGTTTTTTTATTTAACAATATTTATGATTTATATTTAAAATTATTAATGTAAATATTTGTGTTTTTCTGTGATAGCAACCATTTTATGTCAAATGTTATCAATAAAAATTAAAATATAAATAAATATATAGTTAATTCACTGTACATGAAAAAACAAATTAGATGTAAATTGTTTTATGTCAAATGTTATCAATAAAAATTAAAATATAAATAAATATATAGTTAATTCACTGTACATGAAAAAACAAATTAAATGTAAATTGTTATCAATGCTGTCTTATGAAATTCATTTAATTTAATTGTTCACGCAAAATGTCCGCGTAAGTAAAAAGTAATAACGGAAAAAAAATTGGTCATCCGCAGCCAGAATAAATTTTTGCTTCAGACCAGTTGTCAGCTACTTTTAAAAACTTTTCGTAATAGTTAAAAAAAATAAAATCGTAATTGTTCACTTACCGTTTGAGTTTGAATTAGCAGTAGCAGAATGAGCGTAATTAACCACCAGCACAAGATAAACAAAAATTCCGAGTAAAAGTTTGCACATGGTCACCGTGCGAAATCCGTGTATGTCATCGTTTGCCATGGTGTAAATCCTATTCATCAGCACTGAAAACAGCAAACGTCCAGAAAACAACGATAGGAAACAGCCGTATCGTATCGTATCGTATCACATGGCACAGTCACGTAAACCGTAAACAGTCAGAGACACTATGCCTAGTACGGGAGAGCGTAAAGCGCGCCGCGCGCGAGAGCGATGTAACGAGAATCGAAACGAAGCGTATACCGCGTGGCGCAGAGAGCGCGTCTGCCGTGAGTACGTCCGTTCGCGTCCGCCGTCGAAGATACACTAACGCATCGGAGCCAAACCGGAGCCGGAGTCGCGCTCACCACTCGAGTCAGCGAGAGAGAGCTAAGCTAAGCGGAACCGATCCGCGATCCCGATCCGGAGTCACCACAGTCAGAATAGAGCAAGAGTATAGTAGAGCCAGCCAGCCGACCACCGGTCCCTGAAGCCTGAAGGTTGTTGATTCTGCGTGTCCGGGGGTGAGGTCCAGCAGCAGCCACCAGCAGGCACACATGCGCGCCCGCACACCCAAATCTGATGCTGGATTTAACCAATGGCAAACCGCAAACGCCACACCAATAAACCAATCGCAGCTCCTAAAGACGTTGCATGGGAGGGCCCATCACACATAAGATATGTAATTAGAATTGTAAAACACAGGTAAGGTCGCGTGCTGTCGGCTCGCGACTGTCACGATTCAGTTTCAGTACCACTTCGGCTGAAGACGGTGCTTCTGCTCCGTTTGCGAACACCACGTTTGCCTTGTCTGCTAACCACGCGCACGTGTCTCTCGTACTTCTGCTCCCACATTTATTATGCTTGCATTTCACGGTCAACATTTATCATTTAAGCTTCTACTCGTTCTCTGGTACCACACGGAAAATCTTTTACGTACAGTAACTCGTACTTTTCAAAAAAATATATTTGAAAGACATTGGTACGAAATATTAACACACATCTTAATTTATATATCTGTTTTTGTTACTTTCGAATAGGTGTAATATTGTTTTAAAAATGTAATTTTACGTAACGTGATAATTGTTTCTGTGCTTACTAGATACACTGTTAAATTCAATAACTCATATCAAGTTTTTTTTTTTTTGGTTACGTATTTATTCAAAACAGTGGCTTTATAGTAATTTTATTTTGGAATATTAAATTTTTTTTGTGAAATTAATTAAACTTTTGTTTTTCCAAGTATATTCTTAATTTATAATTATAAATGTGAAAAATATTAAACAATATTTATTTTAAAAAATGTGATTATGTTTCATTATTTTGATACAACTATTAAAAAAATTAATAAAATAATTTTTAATTATTAGATAGAAATATTGTGATAATGAAAAAAATATTGTAAAAATACATAAAAAAAAATATAAATAGGTTAATGATAATTTGCAAAATGTGGAATAATTTTATTAATATTTTATCGGTGATTCAATTCTTTATTTTGCAAATAAATAAAAAATCTTAAACTTATAGTACACTACAAACCATTCTAATATAATTAAAGTTAATAGACCAGAAAAATTTTTAATTTATATATATTTCGAATTTTCTAACAAAGCCAGTACTTTTGATAGATAAAAATATAAAAATATTATACATGTAGTAACATAGAAATTTTTAGGCTTTCAGGCCTATCTATCTATTGTTCAATGGTGTGACGGCACCTGTAGAGAATGACGGGAGTACAGAGATATATATATATATATATATATATATATATATATATATATATATATATATATATATATATATATATAAATCGGACCACAGCATACCAGTTCAGAGATTTCTATAAATTCAAAGTAACATAAAAGTTTGCAACAATAATGTAATTAAATTTGAATATTTTTATTTTATATTGTAATATTTATAAATAAAAATTATCAAAAATAAATTAATTTAAAATTTCCATAGAGGAAATCATTGTAAATATATTTATAATGAAAATAAATTTAAAGTAAAATTAAAAACAACTTTATAATTGATCTAAGAAATGCAAAGAACAAATAGAAATATACAAAATAATAACAGTTTTATCAACTCCGAAATGTATGACGTCAGTCAAACATTTATTTACTAGGAGCGAAACGTTTTAAGCGTGTAAAGAATTCAAAAAAGTAGAGGTATAAAAAATGTATATGATAGTCAGTGTTTATAGTTACATGAAATTAATCGCGTGTAGGTCTAAAAACAAACGTATTTTTTTTATTTTTAACTTGGCAAGGTTTTTATCTACTTTTATTGAACAAATTATTTATTCTCTTTAGCTACACTGTAAAAAATTTTTAAGTAATTTTACCTACAAAGTATGAGACACTATGATGCCCAGCATTTGTAGGTATTATTACCGAACAGCTGTAATTTTACATAATTGTTTAAAAATACATAATGTCGGTACTTTTACAAACGTTGTGTAATATGATATTACCAACGGTATGTAAAAATACATATGTATGTAATATTACAGTTTTTTAGTAAAATCTCTTTTAGTAAATTTACAGAACTTCAGTAAATTTGCTGTCGGGAATTTTCCATAAATAGGTAATATTTATTTAGTTCTGTAATATTATTGTTGGTAAAATTACATACATTTGTAAATTTACATAAAGGATGTATTTTCAAATGAAACAGGAATTAATAAACATTGAATAATAATAATATATATAGTTTATTAGCAAAAAAAAAATGCTATATACAAAAAACAAAAAATATACGTATAGTTTACAAAATTTGTATAGTAATATATGTGTTATATAATATGAATTATTTATCGTAACATTATAAAAAAAATATATAAAATGAATTAAAAAAAAAAAAAACATTCAGTCATTTAAATCTCTGAACAAAAATATTGTTATTCTTACGAATAATTATTCAACTTTCTAATTAAGGTTAGTACTACCCTATTCAAGACAGACATCGTTTTCATTCCTGACGAAGATTTCGACCCTTCTTCTGGATAAAGTTATCTACAAATAAAAAACGCTACGTTAATTATTTTAATATAAATAAACTGTTATGTATCTTTCTAAAAATATTTAATTATTAAATTATAAACAATTTACTTACATTTTCTTGGTAAATGTTACAGACGCCTGGAATTTGCAATAACCTACACAAAAACACAAATATATTATTAGTATTCATTAGTAAAAATCATAAACCTTATATAAATATAAATATTATACGTACTTTATGTGAACTGATATATTAATTATACCGGTGATTTCAACTATAATATGCATGCGTACATCTATACTTCTTCACTGCTACAAATAAACTAACATTAAACTAAAGTAATGCACATTCTGGGTGGGCTAAACAGACAGGATTCAACTAGTAGCTTATCACTGTTCCGATTGGCTAGCGTCATATTAAAGGAATGTTTTTACCAAATTATTCTGTAAAATTTCGGAACCCTTTTAAAAGTTGCATGTAAATTTAAAATTGCGTTTTTAAACTGCCTGTTTTACATTGTAATACAGAAAAATTATAAACTTTTATATTTAAAATTTTATATTTTATAAAAACCTTATAGGTACGTTTATATGCAATATAAATTATAATACAAAATATGCATAATGTTTATATTGTAAAAAAATATTCTATAGAATAATCGATAATCGATAATTAAAATAATAACTTCAATATTGCACCCATACAATGGAGGTTAATCTCAGAAGAATTAATAAGAACATTAATAATTACACTTAAAATATTTTATTAGCATTATTACATAAAATATGTACTAACAATAAGTCTCATTATACTGATGTATTATTACAGATATTAATATGCAAACTGTAATTTTACATAATATAGGAAGTTTTACCAACAATATGTAATTCTACATTAAGTATGTGATGCAATTTGCAGAAAGTAAGTAATTTTACATACATATTAAGTCATTTTTACTTACTTTATGTAATTATTATGAATTTTTTAAATATTACAGAATTTTGAGGTAGAAATACAGAATAATGTAAGAATTACAGAATTTTGAGGTGAAAATACAGAATAATTATAGTAAAATGAAATTACCGAATTTTTTTAGTAAAATTTTACTAGTATTTTTCTGTAATTTTACTTTTTTTTTTTACAGTGTATGTAACAATTTATTGATTTTTCATCGATAATCCTCTAATAGCAAAATAGGGCAAACATTTTTTTTTTTACTAATTCTAATCTAGACCTTAACATATAAATGATACATAGAAATCAATTAATATTATAAAATAATATTATAAAATAAATATATAAAATTTTTGTTGTGAAATATAGCGAAAGTGCAAATATAAAAATTGATTTACAATTGTTTGTTTTACATTTAATTATTTATATTTTATATTCATTTTGTTTAAAAAAAAATATTAACTATTTAAAAAAAAATTACGAACTTGTGGTTTAATATTTTGATTTATTTTTTTAAAAATAATTAATAATATTATATAATTTTCAAATACTATATTTTTGTCATTTTTTATTATACAAGGTGATTTATGACGTCGGGGAAAAACTACACCGGATGATTCCTATGAGTAATCTAAATAAAAAACTTCAAATAAACATATGTCCGAAAATGCTTTCTAACGGAACTGTAGCCGTTAGAAGTTTATTACATGTAACATCAATCGCGTTAGCCTTATTTATTTTATCAGGAAAAAAAACAAAGAAAAAACAAAAACAATAATTAAGGTACTAATTTAAAGCAAGAACGTCTGGGATTAAACTTAAAGTAAGTGTTCGAAGTGTCGTTTTTTGACTAATGCATTTCCATCACAAAATTCATAAATAAAAATTATATCAGCATACTCATGTACTGTGGACTCATCCATAATTAATTTAATGTTAATGTCAGAGAAAATTATTAAATTATTAATTATTATTATTATTATTAAATTATTGCTTTAAATTAGTACCTTAATTATTGTTTTTGTTTTTTTTTTTATGATTAAATAAATAAGGCCAACTCCATTGATGTTACATGTAATAAACTTCTAACAGCTACAGTTCCGTTAGAAAGCATTTTCGGACATATATTTATTTGAAGTTTTTTATTTAGATTACTCATAGGAATCATCCGGTGTAGTTTTTTCTATGCCATTTTTTCTTCAAACGTTCAAATGAAACTAAACTAAAAATAAATAAAAATACATGTCAAGTAACCTTAACCAGTTACTAACAGTT
This sequence comes from Clivina fossor, assembly GCA_963966155.1. Taxonomy (NCBI): domain Eukaryota; kingdom Metazoa; phylum Arthropoda; class Insecta; order Coleoptera; family Carabidae; genus Clivina; species Clivina fossor. The sequence continues at coordinate 60,563,978 of OZ014550.1, forward strand.
GTAGAATATTATGAATATTTATATAATATTTGTTACTTGATTTGAATTAATCTTTTTTTGGTAGAATATAAAATTTCTAACAAATCTGGAGGTTCATATTGCATTTCTTGCACTTTTTCACACATTTTCAATAATCAAATTCAAATTTATGCGAAAATAAACAATGCAATTATCAATAATTAACTAAATTTAACTTGACGTTATAGTTTACAGTATGGCCGCCGAAGATGTCAGATTAAATACACTTGACGTTGTAGTTATGTTTGGTGCTGCCCAGTGGCGTAGCCAGAAACTTGTCAAGGGGGGGTTACTAATATTAATCAATAAAGATAATACTATAATTTGTATAAAAAATAAAGAGCAATAAAAATTATTTTTATAAAAATGAAAGTAAAATAACATATTTCATATTTCACATAGGTATTTTTTTAAACGTTCAGGTTCTTGGAACACCCCCTGGTTACGCCACTGGTGCTGCCATCGGTGGTATATAACAATAATGTCATTATTGTACTAGTAATATAATGACCTCTTTCTACATAGGCAATATTGTAACCCAATATTAATAATATGATACATTTGAAGAGAAGCATATATTTATATGTGCATACGAAGTCAATTCACAAATTGTGAAAGCAATCATTCTACGTCAAGCAATCTTATCGTGACACATAACTTTTGCCTCAGTAGCGTAAGCTCTGGACGCAAAACCCTACAATGTTGGGGTAGTGCCAACCAAGGGAGGGAGGGGCCTAGTGTACACCAAAATGACTTAAATATTAAAAAGTTCTACGAGTATATATTTTAATAAATAAAAAATATATCGAAAATTCATTTCACTACTAAATGACCTCAATACAAATAGAAATATTTTTAAAGAGGAATTGTGCAAAATATGAACTATAATTAAATTTACTCTTCACACTGCTAATTCTATTTTGAATTTATGACACATAAAACATTATATAAAATTATAGCAAGTTATAATTTATAATTTATAATAGTTTCAACTCAAAATTATGAAATCTATTTTTCCATTTGGCATAGTATAAATTAATACTAGGTGATGGCAACTTCAATGTTTCTAACATGAAGAAAACTGTAGCAGGAGTAGAAGCCGAAGTTGAAATAAAATCTGATCAGATGCGAACGAAAAGGCGTTCACCGTTCACCGTTCAGCGTTCAGAGTGACAGGCGACGGCGACGGTGTCGCAACTTTATTCGTATGCATGCATATATATTACTAGTATTATATGTCGGCGAGATTAAATCCAACACTGATTTAATACTGAAAGTTCGACCGTTCAATATGTAAAACATTCGGTTTGGTCGCGGACTGCGAAATGTTATACTCGCGCCTTGCCCACGTTCCGGCGTTATTTTGTTGTCTTTGTCAGTTTTGCTGTGACTTCGGGATCGAAACCCTATAGTATAGTTTTCTTATGCTCAGATCATGTTCTGTAGATACATTTTTATCAAACAAGTTTCTTTATTCCTTTGATTATAAACTTATGATTTATACGTTATATATTTGATGCAGTTTTAATAGTTATGCAATTTTAATACTAGTTTACATAGTTTTTACTAATACTTGTCAAAAATTTCATTTATTTTTGTTAAATGAAAATAATAAAGTGTTTACGATAATTCATTATTAATTATTATAGTTCCTTTTAATTATTATTAATCATGACTTTCATTAGAATTTATTTAAACCGTTAGATTTCATTTATCGAGACATTTACTTGTTATTCGTAAAAATAACAACTGTAACATTTTTAAATCCTTTCACATTTTATAAAATAAATGAAGCATTTTCAATAATTTTATAAATCTATAAGACTAAGTACTGGTTTGTCTAACATATAACTACAATGTAAAGTTATACAAAATTTTTAGAATTCCACAGCAAGTAGAAAATAAAAATTACATATAAGAATTTATTATAATAAATTTGGGTGTAAGTAAAAAGTTCACCTACGAATAAAATAAATACAATTAAAAATTAGAAAAAGAGGTAGAAATAGAAACAAAACAAGTGAAATAGTTCATCATGAACTTAAGCTAAGAAACATGACATTCGTTGAAATATCATTGAGAAGGGTATTCCCTAGAGTGATACTGGCCGTTGCTCGACCCCTCTGACTGCGTCTAGAGCTCTTGACAGCCACAGCAGTAGTTTCGCGGACTTGAAACCATCACACTGGGAATGTTTTTTTGCTATTCTTTCCGACGAGGTAAACGCTGAATTTTAATACACTCTTTTACCACTACTTCGAAAAACATACACGTTTGATATATATAGTAATATATTCAAATAAGGTGTTTATAATGAAGTATTTATGATAAATTAATGTGGAAACGATCTATGAAGGTCACTACCGTATTCATCACAAAATTGTGTTTTAGTCGTAATGCTATCACTCTTGCACTCTAAAAAGAAATTTGTTAAAAGACATTAATAATATCAGTTTTTGCTTTAGATCCACTAGTTTTATGCTAAAACTTAACACTAATTTCATAATAAATTAGGTAGTTTTAAATGAGAGTTAACTAAATAAAATAATCGCGCATTTTGCCAAATTGCTAGATTTTTTCCATATCTATGCTAGTAAATTTTATTGTAAATAATATGATTTAAAATACTAAATTTAAAATTATCAAAAATGAACTTAAACTATTTGATAAAAAAATCTAAAATATAGTAAATGTGCCTATGAAGTTATAATAACTATTACAGACTAGAGTTTGCAAGCATACAAATATGACTTCAATGTACGTATATAAAGCACATTAAAAAGACATAAAGTTCAGCATAAATGTTAATAACCATCACAAATGCTAGCAAAATATTGTAAGTTTCGAATTAACCTCGGAAACATTTTTATTATAAGGCATATAAACTTAAATAGAAAATGTAATATATACTTATAGGAATATATATGTTAAAAATTTGTTTTAGTCAAATAGTTATTTAAAATAACATAACATAAAAATTAAATATTTAAAAAATATTTTAAATGTTTAATTTTTATAGAAAAATATGTTAATATAATTAAATAGTGTGTAAAAGTGCTCTAATATTTAATGTGTTTTTTTTTATTTATATGTGATGTACTCGTATATTAGCATAAATAAATGCACTTTTAAAACCACTTAGTTGAAATTTTAGGAATAAAATTATTTTTATAGTGTGATAGAATTCCTGTTTAGTTTTATGTTCTAATGACAGCGAAGAAATCAGTGAAAATAACAATGAAGAAAAATAAAACCCGTTAAAAATGAGAACAGTTTATAATTAAATGATAAAATAAACTCACAAAAAAACCAATTCCCAGTTAGTGGCTTTGCAATTCGCCATTCGCAATTCGGCTCCATTTACTTGTATTTGATTATCTGGCAGTCTCTTACGTCACTGGTCACGTAGATCAGGTGGTCGAGTACGCTACGCTCCACAACTCCAACTCCGACTCCAACTCCAACTCCAACTCCGACTCCGACTCTGCTAGTTAAGGGCGACTTTTTCTCAACAATTGCTGCTCCGCGTCTTTTAAGACAACCAATAATAAAATTTCAACAACTTCTACTAGAAATTCGATTAGCTCCCACAAGCGCTTTCCTCTATAAATATAAAAATACTTCTAATCTATTTTTGACATAATGATTCAGAATACGATAGTCTTTGATTAAAATTTATTATTAGTAGTTAAAATGTTACATACACTTTGCTAATAACATCTGTATAGTAATACGCAATTTTAATTTTTGTTTTATTTTATATTACATAAGAAAAGTTTGCAAACTTGAAACTTTTCGGTTCTTAACTGATTTAACTAAAAGATTTGAAAACAATTTCATGTAAAGAAAATACTTTAAATGATAATATTATGCTAATTATAAATATCAAACAAAATTATTTTATAATAATATTATAAATGACTAAATAAAATAAATATTTAAAAAGTTATTTGTAATTCGGGAATGTCAAAATAAACAAAATATTACCATTTTTTTAAACAAATTAAAATATTAACTGAGTGTGTTAAATCTAAAACAAAAATATTATTTTGTTTTTAACATAAGTTTTCAATTTCTGGTTTTTCGTTTGATTTTGGTTTAAAGGTATATTTCTATATTTACAAAGTACATAATTACTTACAATATGATCTTAAATGCTATTTAACACTTGCATTTTATTGCAGAAAATACATTATTTGATCTCTAAGATACTAAGAATCTAAAATCTTAGTGTTCTAATAACAATAAAAATGATAAACGTATAATAAAGATGAGTTATTTCAATATTCGGTATTATTCAGTATTCGGCCGAATAATAAAAAAATGAATCAAATAGTAACCGAATATTCGGGATATCTCTACACAAAAGTGTCAATAAAATTTATATTTTTGCTACAAATACAGAAATAATGTTATGGCACTTTGTAAAATATATGTAATAAAAATTGTAATTATAATATGTATTTTGTAATATAAACAAACTCTTAATTTTTACACATTTTACCAATGGAAAGTAGCATCCATTATATTAACCAAAATAATAATATACCAAGCTATATAATTATAATGTTATAACTCTAACAATTAATATTTTTACATATTAAAACAAATGTTCTTATTTCCAGAATCGATAAACATTTAAATCTTTTCCTTTCCAAGTACCCAACACAAATCTTGTGAAGTTTGCTGAAGTTCGACCACACATCCACGACACAAACAGCTCGTCGTCGCTTATTTGACGTGACGTTTTGGCGTCCCGGCACGCCCCCGCGTCTTTTTTCATTTCCACACACGAAGATTGTTGTCGCGCTCGATCACTCCTTTGTCATCGCATACGCTGCGTTTTCACACCCCGTTTCCCCCTCGATGAATCGTCTAAATTTGATCCAACTGCACATTAATCACACAATTTAACTCGGGGACAGATTCACTCTCGTAAATTCTAAGATATATATATGTATATATATATATATATATATATATATATATATATATATATATATATATATATATATACGCTGACTGCGAAGTTTTATAGTAAGTAGTTGTTGCAGGCTATACGAATATTTTTGAGAGTCTGGTCGCGTCGCATTGCTTTACTTACATCTTTAGTTCTTTACTCTCTTTCCAAAACAAGGTCGATATTAAAAGTTTAGTTTTGTAAACACAAATGTTGCCTGCCTGCCTATACTTCGAGAAATATGCATCGGAAAAGAGAATTATCTTAGGGTACTTATACCGCTTGTACTTACATGCAAATATCTAACTACATAATAGTATCTCCCTACTTATGTTCAGATTTAAGTTCTACAGGTTAGAATACTCCCAACTTGTTTCTAATGTTATTTGAATTTAAATTTGGTTCTCGGTAAATTTACTAAGTTTACATGTAAATTACAAATATGAATTTCTGGTTTACATTTAACGCTTCTTTATAATAAATAGGTAGTTTTTTTAAGAATATATTATAGTGGTTGTAGTGATAATAATTCTGCACCAGATTACATACAAGAATTTTTTATTTTAATAATTTTTAGTTTAGTGAAAAATAATTATTATTTTGTTTAAAAATTATGTTTAATAATTTTGTTAAAATAGTGTAATTTCGTCATGAGTTGTTAATAATTTAAATTAATTAGTTGTCAGTTCTAATTATATATTAATGGAAGTGATTTTTTTTCTTTTATTTTATTATATTAGATAAAAAAAAAATATTATTCAGAACATAGGATGCGTTGACATGCGATGATTTCTCGTCTGAAAGCACGAAGAGTAGAGCACTAAATCTAAGTATGCGACAGATCCAGTCGTAACTTCTTAAGATATATATACGCGAGGACTTTATACTGAGCCATGGGGTATCCCGCATGTTTCTTGGGGATTTTCTAGATCTGATAATTCATTCAGCGCGAAAGTAATATGTACGAAACAGAGGGCCCTTTTCGCTTCGTTTCGCATCGCTTGATTCTGTAGCACTGGAGCAGTACAGTGGCGTGCAGAGGGAGACTATTCAAGTGTTTTTTTTTCGCGCCCGCACCGCACCATACTGCCACGCGTACGGCACGGCGACGGCGACGGCGACGGCGACGGCGACAGCGACGGCGCGGCGTACCGTGTCTTTATTAGAAGTTTGGAAATTAATCATCTAGATAAGAGATTATTATCGGAAAATTGGTGTCGCTTCCTCACAAATGGATTCATCGTTTTAATCATAATTAGGTTTTTTCCAACAAGCCGAAAAGATTTATTGTGCCCTGCTGTTCGTTGTTCGTTGTTCGTTGTTGTTCGTATCGTGTGATTTAATGTTTGCATATTATTTATTGTATCATCTAGACACGAGGTTTTTCTGTCTTAAAATGTTTTCGGATATATACTAAGTACATATTATTTCTTGAACTTACAAACATTTTTCACATGTAACATACCTTATACAAAATGTAAAAATGAATTTATCAATTGAGATAACTATATCAGATTATTTCGAAGCAGTAAATTAATATTTGGATATTTGTTATTAAATTTAGTTTTTAATATTTGTTATTAGCCAGCATGATGAATTGTGTTTAGATACAATGACACATTTACTTAAAGACACTATTTAAAATTGTATTGTCCCTTTTCCTTTTGTTAAATGTATTTAATATGTTCAAAATTTATCTGACATTTTTATTATATTTAACTTTCTAAATCTACATGAATATGCGTCTTAAAAATAAATAGTAAATAATTTAAAATGTACGTAAAATATAGATTTTAACTAAAAGTGCTATTAAATAAAATCAAAACATTTGAAACCAAAAAAAGGTTGATTTTGACACTACACAATTTTGTTTTTTAACCTCTTTCAAGATTTTTTTTTTTAATTTATATTATAAAACATTTTAAAATTCTAATATAAAAGCAGAGTTTTTAAGTTGAATTTGTATTATTAATTTATTAAAATATACTGCGGATTTATCTTATTTCTAAACTTGATTAATAATGGCTTTAACTAAAAAATAAATTAAATACTGCAAAAAAAATTGTTAACGAGCTTGAACATGCAGCCTTATGTTCCATACTCGTAATAAACTTCATATCAACAAATAATAAAAATATGCAATACTAAATATAAATTTTTCTAAACAAATATTCTGAAATAGACAAAACTTTAAAGTAAAACATGAAATATTAAATGTGATTTCTTTTTTAACATAAATAAAATGAATCGAATAAAACTGGCAGTAGCAAAAACAGAATTGTCAATGTACAAAATTCCAAAACAGACTGCATTGTAACGTTGTATTCGTAGCATTGTAGTGGTAGGCAAGCCTATTAAGTGTAGAGGGCGCGCGTACTACTTAATTGCGGTTAACGATTGCTCTGGTCAGCGGCCGTTATCGAAATAATCGATAAACAATCCACCGCGACGGCGACGGCGACGTCGACGTTCAGAATCTCGGGCCGTACCGGACCCGATGCTGGTGTGTCTGTGCTCTATCGCCCGCTATTTGCGGTCGGCCGTGATTGCCGCCTCGAACACGACACGAATACCAAATTGTCTACGGCCTGCTATCCTGCTGTCCTGCTGTCTTGCCAGTCGTACTCCTGCTTCTTGACACTGCTCACCCGAACCGAGTTCTGTCTCGTCTCGTCTCGTCTCGACTCGGCTCTAATTAAAAACCGAATTTCGCCTCCTGATTTTACTCGATTATACTGCTTTATTAATATTGTTGTCATTCCAACTTCGACTGGCTTCATTGTCGAATACGAATATATTAATGTTAATTAATTTTTAATGAAAATGAGTAATTAATATCTCCTTAATTTATTTCTAACAATTAGATATGTTAACCTTTTTTTATATAATATTTATTGCAAAAGCATTGGTTTATTTAATTTAACATTTTTCTGATCTGTATATCATACGTAGAAACTTAAGTTGGGTAAGAACATGACTATAAATTGGATAACAAATTTAATATGTCCGAATCTTTTAAAACATTTTTAACAAAAAAATAATTGAAAAATTCTGATAAAAAATTTTGAAATTACAAAAATATTTACAGTAAATACTATTAATAATTTTTTAAATTTTATAAAAATATCAATTTCATTGTATCTTTTATAAATCTGGTTTTATTAATAACAAATAATTTATAAATTTTAAAAAATATTGTTATTTGTTTTATTATTAAAGAATAATAATGATTATCAAAAATATGTTTTATTTTATTTATTAAATAAAATATTTTTATAAATCATTGTATTTTTATTTGAAATAATATATGCTTTTATTTTATAATTTTAAAACAACAAAAATTTAATTTATTTTATTTTATTTTTTCTGTATCGTTATTCATGACTGTTCTGTTTCCAAATTATTTTTTTTTCTTTTCGTAAAAGTAAACAAAATTTTATAATATAAATGTGCAATATAAAAGAGTTAAAATAAAATATAGAAAAAAAAAATAATTTTTCTAAATATGTTTTTGTTAATTATAATATTTTAATATAAACATACACGTACGTTTTAAATGAAATTTTGTGATGTCGCAGCAAGATAAACAAAAAGCCGGGGATAAAAACGCAAAGTTTTAAGTTTAGCACGATCAAATCCATCGCATCGCAGTCTCGCTGTGTGGCAGACGCGTCACATAGATTCATGGTGGTATTGGGGTAAATGCGCGACGCGTCCTCACTGCTCCAGCTCCTGCTCCAGCTTTAATAGCCATAAGTTGTGAAAAGTTTCGAAAGAGAAAACAGTGGCCGGATGGCAATCGGTCGTTGCTGTCGCAGTCACTGTTTCACAGTGGCGTCGGTGTCGGGAATCAGCAGCAGCAAAGACCGTATAGTCTGAACCGGGTGAGTAGGAGTAGCAGCAGGCATGGGACGCAATTACGTGCCAGCATCTGGAATTCCGAACAGATTGTGCTGGTTGTCGAACCCGTCCATTCGATTAAAGATACGGTGACGGAGCGGCCCACCGCACCGAACTAACTAGGAGGGTTTACCAACACGCACATTCTATTTTATATGACTTGTCTTACGTTCCAAATTAAAAGAAACGTATTTCTACTAAAACTCGCATTAAATTTTAGGTAGCCTTTTATAATGAAGTATGTCTACGTAAAAATAATTTTTATATTTTAGAGATTTTATTCACGATTTCATGAAAATTAAAGTAGGTACGTTTTAGTAAAAAAATAATTTATAAATTACTTTAATTTATAATTTATGCCTAGTGGAAATTGTATGAGACAAATCATATGTCAATTTTCATTTGACTTATAATATTTTGTATTTGTTGTTAATGCAAAATTCAAGTTGAACTTACCAAACCAAGTTATTTTTTAAAATAATAGTTAACAAATATTATTTGTTAATGTGAAAATTTTGCATCCAATCTTTGTAGTTGAACATAGAAATAATAAATCGAGTTAAATTCAATAGAGATTATTTATTGAAATTGTAAATGTGGTCGCTCGTTGTCATGGGAGTCAGAGATGAAATTTGTTGGCAAAGCACTTGCGAGAATTTTTTGCCCGTCACTAAATTCAAAATTTATATATTTGTAGCCGACAAATTAAGGAAGTTTATTTATTATAACGAACTTTATAATATATAAATGAAATACATATAAAATGTAATTGGTTTATCGATTATTGCATATGATAAAATGAGTTCTGAAAGTAATAAATGAAATTTAGATATGATTGGTTTGAAATTTCGAATAGACCCCCAGGGAAAAATATTTGGTAAATTGCAACAAATACATATGTGCGTATCAGGAAAAATGTACAGAATTATCTGTGTATTTGAAATCAATCCATAAACTCATTTCATTTTATTTTACATTATTACTTGTTTATCGTCATAAACATTTCATAATATATGTAATTTACACTTTAAGCCATTCACCATTCACAATTTTTTTTTTATAATTTTAATAACAATAAAAATTATTATTTGATTTCTAATACTTATATTACCTATTACAGTTATTTACGTGCAATATGAATCTAGTTAGTTCCATTGATATATTTAACGTACTTATTCTAATTTTTGTTTTTATTTTACGTTTACAATACGAAAGAAAATTTGAATTTTTGCGTAATAAAAATGAAAAATTGTTTGTAAATTAGAACTAGTTTATATTAAACATAATTTTTAATTTGCTCGTTTATTGATAAAAAAATTAAGTAGTAAATGTTTAGTTGTTTTACTAGAAAGACGCTGAATATTTAAGAAAAAAGTGAATATTAATGCTTCAAATGCGCATAGGAATAAAATGTATTTTATTAACAAAGCAACCCGAAATAAGTTAATAAAATATTATTTGCTCAATATGTGTGCATCATAACCTGTAAAACTGAATCCATTGAAGTAAGCGAAAAGCAGACCAATAAATTTTTGCCATAAACGTTAGGTGAATTCAACTCTGTTCCTCAAGCAAAGTGAATGGACAGTCAATTGCCTATTGACTTTTGTCAACGGAATGGCGGGGTAAAGGGTGCGCCGTTTGCCGAGTTTGTTAGGGCCAACTTTTCTGAATGTTGGGTTAATTTGTAAACCGGCCACGAGATGGCCGGTCGGCCGGCCGAAGAGGAGCGCTAGCACTGGAGGAGAATAAAGACTGCGACGGCGACTGCGACGGCGACTGCGACCACGGACCGTGCTCGTTTACTCGTTCTTGGGCTCCAGGCCGGTGCGGTGTGCCCGTGCCCGTGCCCGGGCTACTCTGCCCCGCGCGCGCTTTTAACCCAAGCCCGGCCAAATAAAACAAGAAGAGCCCGAACTTACGTGCTGGTCAGACTTCTTATTGCGGTTATTTTCGATGAATCCACTCAGATCCGGATTTGGATTCAGAATGAGCCAAGTACCCACTACTCAATATATATCATTATGTTTAACTATACATGAGATATTTATAGATTGCAACGAGCCAGACTAACTTTCTATTAGATATTTATTGGATTGTAATGGATTTCTCATATCTACAGTCAATATTCCTTAATATTATTAGTTTAAAAATTTTACAAAAATCAAGATATTTTTATTATTTTCAAATTTTAAAATTTAATTGTTGCTTTTTACAAATTTTTTTTTTTAAATAATAAAAACTTAAAAACTTAAAAAAAAAATAATTACATAAAATAGTTATGAAATGATGAGATTGTAATGTTACTGTATGTTTTATCTTTTTTTAGTAAATAGCAAATTTTAAATAAATAGGTAGAATATTCTGAAGCGCTATAGTGACTTGTATATTTTCAGTTTACATTAGAAGTACTTTTAATTAAAATTACATTTTGACGTAAAATTAGTATTGTTTAATATTATGTTCAGATTTAGGAATATAAGATTTAATAAAAATATTATACATGTACCAAAATTAATTATATATTTAATAAAAGAAAAATGTTAAAACACAATACACGTCAAAGAATGCTTTTAACTAAAAGTCTTGTAAAAAGAAATGTAAATACGAACCAATATTTCTAAATATATATATATATATATATATATATATATATATATATATATATATATATATATATATATATCATGTCTTCTTCAACATTATTTGTTTCATTTTCATATTATACTTTCTTTTATACAAGTATCATTACTTATTTACTTATTATTCAGTAGTTTTTGAATTACAATTTATCAGACAGACATAGAAAATTATTTATATTAGTATTTCTACAAAATTGTTTAGATTTATAGTTAAAATACATAATTTCGCTGTAAAATTGTATAGTATTGAATAGTTTTAAAGCCGGTCCTGGCGTATGTTGTCAACTAAAAGAAAGAGCGTATGGCATTTTATTTCATGAGGGCTTGATTGGTTCGGAAATTGCAGAATCCCAGTCGTCATACTGTCCCCGTAGCCCGTGGCCCGGCAATGGCACGATACATCGACTGGTACTACTCGACCCTTCCCACTTAAACTTGCCTACCAACCCTATCTCTCTATTTCTATCCCAATTCTAGCCCTATCTTTACTAGTTGTCCCCTATTCTTTCCTAGATACCTGCTTCGTTCTCTATCCTGCTTTACTTCGGCTGTTATCTGCTCCAGCCTGATTTACAACGGATGTATACTGCGCTCAACCTGACAAATTTCGAGAGAATTCGTTGTGACTTTTCCAAAGTGAAAATTAAATAAAAAATCTAACACAAGCATTTGATATTTTAAGTTATTTATTTTTATTAGTAAATTATTGTTTTATTTATATACATAAACTTTAATTTTGTCACTTAGTTACGTATTTTTTCATTAAATTAAATGTCAAAAATATCTATATATATTATTTAGTTTGAATTATTTGTGCTAAAAACATTGTGTAACTTAATATTTTTTTAGAGAAATTTGATTTCGGGATAGTGGAAAAAGTTTGTACCACACCCTTTTTGAGTACATGGCATGATTGTATATGTACATATGTAAGTATGTAATTTACTACTACACTCAGTTTAAACAATAGCAATACAACTTAAAATTAAATTATTTGGAATTATCACAATTAAAAAGCGGAAGGTTCGTCTCTAATATGCAAAAAAAAAATTATATGTACTTATGATCAAGTTCAAATTATTTTTAAATTTATAACTCTGCTTACATTACTATGTTTAGTTTGATTAATTTTTCTGCTTTCCTTAAAAATCGACTTTTCAATTTCTTTCCGATGTGTTGTGATATGTAAATAAAAGCTAACAATTTTCTAAATATATTTGTATATTCGCGCATATTAAATAGTTTTACGACGAAATTTCTGTTTAAAATTAAAATACTTCAAATAATAACAAACAAGTGGTAATTTATGGTAATTTGCAGAGAATAAATTCTATAAACAAATAAGAGTAAAATTTTTCCGGCTTTAATGTTATATGAAAAATCTTTTTCTGCTACTGTAACACAAAGTTGAAGTTGTTAAAAACTTTAATGCCTGTAAGTGCACATTTAAAACACAGATAATTGAGAATCGACGCACTTATGTAGAGCGAGAAAACTTTTCGTCGTTAAATTTTAACGGAATGCAAAATCGAGCAATGAAAATACGTTGCACATATTCGAATCAAACATATATACATATAGCAAAATTGAAATAAAATTATAACAAATATATCGACACAGTTTTCTCTTCACTATCATGATTTGTTTATAAATGAACAAAAAAAATGTGGTACATATAAATTATGTTTATATGAGATAAAATAATATATTTTTAAATTTCACTGTTTCTACTGAATATAATATTTGAAAATGCTTAAGAAACATTTTTTATTTACAATGTTATTGTACATTTTTAAATCTATTATTATTATGAAAAATTTAAATTTTTATGTTTTTATTGTGCACATAATCAACAAACGATTTTTTACGTGCAATTTACATTATTAATATTTGATTATCAATTATGAAAGTGATTTCTTATAGAAATATTATTCAACCAGTTTGTATTTTATAACATAAATAATCATATTTGACAAAGCAGAATAAAGACCAAAATTTATTATATCACTATTAAAATAATTGAAACAAACTGGTCTTGTAGAACGCCTGCCGGAAAAGCAGGAGGTTCCGGGTCCGAATCTCGGCGAATCCAATACATTTTTCTAAATTTATAAAATTTACTAATTATGTGTATAATAGTGCGATTAAATGGATATTTATATATTTGTAAAATTTTTAAAGTCTTCGCAAAAAACATTGCTTTAATAGATTAAAAAATATATAATAAAATCTCAATAGATTTCTGGAAATGTTTACTGAAAATGAACGCCTATGATTTTTTTATTTAAGTTAAAAATTGCACATTTTTATAAATAATTATCTGCATTTATAGACTAAATTAGTTTCAATGAGTGTCTTGTTTGTACTATTGTACTTGACAAGTAATTTTTGCCGTTCTTTCAAATTGACGATTCTGAGGTAAAAAATTTACCACCTCAGTTATGTTCTTAGATTAATTAATTAATAAAAAAAAATTTGTCAAACAATCTGTATATTTAATTAAGTAACTATGAATAAATATTCAAAAAAAAATATATATTTGAAAAAGAAATAATGATTAAAAAGATGAATGGAGCGAAGTGAACATTAGTGTCACTAGTGAAAAAGCTGAGTAAGCCACATAGTTGGAAAGCTAATAATTGTAATTCAGCAAAATCCGCGAACATCGTTGGAATTAATTTCCCTTGAACCGGTTCGATTTTACACATCGTGATTTAAGCGTGCACGTGTGCATGTGCATGTGTACTCGAATTGGTATTTCGATATCGGTTTGGTGAGTGAGTATGTATTCGTTGTCGACTGGACTCGTTTGCGTTGTCGTTTTAAATGGCGGGCGCAGAAAGGGACGAGACGTAAAGCTAGCTTCGACTTCGATAGTTCTACGATGAGGGCTCCCTGAGCGCGTGTAAAATGCGGCAGCCGGCGACTATTTGAGGGATTTTTTTCAACGTCTCGAGGGTAATATGAAATGAAAATATCTACACTTTTGAATTATGCGGCGAGCGCGCCATGCACGCACAACTACACGGATACACATATGATCAAAAGCGCTCAATGGAAAACCTATGATCGTATAAAAAGGTTATTCGTCTCGGATGCTTCGGCGACGCCAACGTCGACGCCAATGCCAACGACGCCTTAATCACTCGCACCATCTATTCTACCTTTCAGTGGCGTATTTTCACAGAAATTTTAATACTTACTAACTATATAATTTTTATTTGCTTTTAATATAATAAATAATATTTAAATAGTCATTTTTGAAAACAACAATAATTATTTTATAACAATTTTGTTTTAAATATTCTGAAATTAGATGTACCATTTCCATAAATATTGATTGTATTTATATTTAATAGTTTTTGAAAACTACATATTTTAAACATAATAGGTCGTAGCATGTACTAGTTTAGCCACGAGACTAAGAGACGATTAGCGCCGTTAATCGCCTCTTAGTACATACTACGACCCAATATTATTATTAATTACTTGATCTTTGTCAATTATCAAAAACATTTCAAAACATAAAACTTGCTAAAACTTGAAAGTTTGGTTTTATATAGAATTCAGTTATATTGCATTAAGGCCGTTTTTTTTTTAGTGACTGAAAAAGAAAATTAGTCTAAATATTTGTGTATATAAAAATTATTTTAAAATGTTTCTCATCTTTTATGTACTTCATGCATACATAAATTTTATTTTTATTGTATAATTGTATTAATGTCTTATATTTTGTATTTTTTCAATCTTACATTTAACTTACGTTAGCAGAACTGTTATTAAAGGTTCCTCTAATAACGTACTGGAAAACAACGAAAGTTTGTAGGTGAGTTTGAAGTTTTAATTACATATCTCTTATAAAAAAATTTAATTACACAATTATAAAAATATTCAAAATAAATCTGTTTTATCTTATCATATAATACATATATTGAAAGAAACAAGGTCTTCAATATAAAATAACTTACATGAAATAATTTGTTTTACTTTAAAACTATACATGTATTTAAGCAAGTGTAAATTGATGGATTTTAGAGGGCTACGCCACTGTGTTTGCTCAGTGTGTGTGATCAGTTTGGTCGGTAGGTCGTGTTTGGTGTGTTAGGCTCGAAAGCGGCGAGGTGGAGCAGTGCGCTGCGCTGCGTCTAGCGTCTGATGCTAGTGGAGTAGACATGCCGTAATGTATATAAATTCGCTAATACGTTATTCGCGTCTCGACGCGATGCGGCACTACCGCGTCTCACCGTGCAACCATTCTAGCGTCCTAACGTTGGGCAATATCAAAGATCTGACGCTATCTATCTGTTTCTTCCCCTACTAAACTTTAGCAACCCTATGCGCGCCGCGCCATCTACCATCATGCACTATGTTATTAGCGGATTTCTCTGAAGCTTTCACGTTGTTATTATGAATCTAGTATACTCACTACTATATGCTAAGTAATTCGGGGCTCTTTCATTTCAAATATACTTTTTAGATCATTCAATACATTTGGATACTTCACTATATAGCAACAATATATTTGTAATTTGTATTAGTAAAAAAAATAAACTGCATTTTTTTTAAATTGTGAACATAAAATTATTACAATTATATAATATTTCCATTATTTTTTACATATTCACTAATGATACCTCTCATACCTATTTTTTATGTTTTAAAATATTTACTTACGCAAATCACTGGTAAGCTTTTTATAAAGTCCTATAAGGCCAGTAAAATATTTAGGCAGTATATTTTCAAATTATTTGGACAGATCTAGAAATTTATATTTCCTATAAAAATAGGCAATAAATGGTTGGATACTAAATATAAAAAATTCTGATGAGAATTATAAATTATTAGTACACAATATATTAAGAAACTAAAATATTGAAGTAAGACAGCAGAAAACTGAGTTTATAGTTTCAACATTTTATTTATATATGAATTCTAATCCGAAAATTTATCAGAATATTAAAGCATCGATTAATACATAAACATGTAAATAAAGGATTATTGAAATGAAGCGTTAATGCAGTAAAATATTAAATATGGAAAGTAATAAAATAGTATGATTGGTTGTTAAAATGAAGGGTTGTTTTGAGTGGCCAATCATAGCTTCAGCTCTGATTTCGGTTAGCTGTAAGCAGGAACAGAACAGCTGAACAGCTGAACAGCTGTCGACTTAATGGTCCGTGTGAACCGGTTTTACTTTGCTTGTAAAGGATTTTGAATAAAAAAAAAACGGCTTTAGCCTTTAGCGATTTTGATTAAATTTTACATACTTCTCGAGTGTAGCCGTGTGGCCGAATGTGTGCTGCGCTATAGTGTGATGGTCATACGTATATGTGTATGAGTATGTGTCTGTATGTGAAGCACTGCAGTAACGAAACGGGTCCTTTCCGCTAAAAGCGTGGCCTGCCGATTAGTTCGCACTGAATTAATTATCCCTTTGAGAAAATCGATTAATTGTGTTGGACCTTTTATATACTCGCATTCCATTGGTCAATTGCATGTTTGCTATTACAAGGTATTCCATTACAAAAAATGAAAAACTATTCCTAGTTTTACATGCAGTCTTTTCGATACTACATTCGTTTCGAATATATTTTCATTTAATACCTAACAGTTTTTAAAACGTTTTAACGATTTAAGGTTTTTGTTTGATTATCAATGTTTTGTGTTATATTTTAATTATATGTAAAGTTAATATAAAAAAAATTGGAATGACTGTATTGGCATTTATAAAAGTAAAAAGCAAATTTAATTTATAGCTTGATTTTCTATTTATGTAAGAAGGTCTTATAAAAAAACACGTCATTTTAAAAAATAATAATAATTTTAAAATATTTTGTTATTTAGAGATATTTTTCATATTCTAATTGGTCCCAATGAAAGTATTATATATGTATAAAAATATAATGAAAGTTGAAGATAAAAAAATATCTAAACAAATATACATATAAATTTCAATACTACGTGTCACAGTTATTTTTTTTTTAAGAAACATAGATATCTATTTAAAGAGAATAATAGTTCGGTGAAAATTAATTTTGCGCTGCAAATATATCTCCACAACGAAAGTGTTTGACATTCGCACGTAAGGTAAACGGAGAGTGAATTCAAAAGCATATAATAATCACAATAAGAATTCTTCCGACATGAAGCCTAGTCCGGGGTCGTCAGCATATCCCCTCAGTTGCTGGCTGGCTCGACTGTGGCAACAAAGCATAGCATTAAAGATGGAACGTCCAATAAATTCTGCTTATATTTAGTATAATTTCGGTGTCGGCACTTTTATAAATTGCTTCGCAGGTTTCAGTCTAATAAAACACATCTTGGCATGGTTACACCGCTGCTCGTTTATCAGACTGAGCACGGCTACGACTCATGTTACAGTTCCATTGCACGTGAAATACTGTACGTTGTCGACGACTCGCCAACTCGCTGTTCAACGTGTTCACACAGTGCTGCTGCTCACACCAACACTACGAATTCAACAACTGCAGAATATTTCGTCCTCCTGTCTTCTAGTCTCTAGTCTCCAGTCTCATTGTTTTTATTCCTTTCTTTATTTTGTTCGCTTAAGTGTTTTCCACTTCATTGTAACTTTTCGGCGACAATACCCCTACTATTATTTATTTTTTTAATACAAGCTGTACGTAAAGGTGACTTAATACCAAGACAAGTTACGCCATAGCCGCCATTCTATCCACCATATTTGATGGCATATGCATTAGTACAAATTACATATAGGCAACCCTGTATTCATATTATTTGCAGACTATGATGTAATTTAAAATTTCATGGCATTTTCTACAATAAGTGACATTAGGTAATACCTGCATTTAATTTGGGGGACGGGTAATATGAAATAATAAAAATAAAAATCTTTTTATTATTTTATATTATCAAACTTATATAAAAAAGAAACAAAATTTTAGGTCGTTTTTTAGATGTATTAAAAATACGGTAATTACTATCCATTCTTTAAATTTTGTATTAACTAACTAGACCAGTTTTATCATTGAAATTATCTGGAGTACAATGCAATACAAATTTTCTTTCCTATAAACATAGAGATTAAAAATAACAATTAGACTTAAGTATATGTTTTTGTTACTCACTAGAGATAGTTGGTACAGTTTTAAAGAAATAATACTATTCCACATTATCTACCCTATTCCACATTACTTTACTCAAATATTAAAAAATATGCACTGAAATCTTTATGCAACTTTTTTTGACTACGATAGAAAACATAAAGAGTGCAGACGAACCATCACAAAAACAATATACTGGGTGTCCCATTTTAATCCGCCACCTGCAATAACTTTAAAATCGTGCATCGGACAAAAAAATGTTTCGGATAAAAAGTAAATGGTTTCGAGGGGGACATGTGATGCAGAGACCCTTGCCCACTCTGGACCCCCTGAGGGGCGGGAAAGGGGGGCAACTTTGTAATCTTAAATGGAACACCCTATTTTTTATTGTAGATTCTGATAGGCCATTAAAAAGTATGTAAATTTTATTTTAAGACTTTTTTTTTATCTTTGATAGATGGCGCTGCAAACAGCATTTTTTTCTCAGTTTATCAATCTTCAATTTGAAAAAAAAAAGTGTAACTAAGTACGATATTCAAGATTTTTTCAATTCTTTGGGAAGAGGGGGGGCAAGAATCACTGCATCAAATATCTTCCTCGAAACCATTAACTTAATTAACATTAAGTTAATGGTTTCGAGGGGTATAACTTTAAGTTAATGGCTTCGAGGGGATATCTGATTCAGTGACCCTTGCCCCCCCCCCTCTACCCAAAGAACTGAAAAGAACTTGAATATCGTACTTAGTTACACCTTTTTTTTCAAATTGAAAACTGATAAACTGAGAAAAAAAAATGCTGTTTGCAGCGCCATCTATCAAAGATAAACAAAAAGTCTTAAAATAAAATTTACATACTTTTTAATGGCCTATCAGAATCTACAATAAAAAATAGGGTGTTCCATTTAAGATTTCAAAGTTGCCCCCCCTTTCCCGCCCCCCAGGGGGTCCGGAAGGGACAAGGATCTCTGCATCAGATGTCCCCCTCGAAACCATTTACTTTTTATCCGAAACATTTTTTTGTCCGATGCACGATTTTAAAGTTATTGCAGGTGGCGGATTAAAATGGGACACCCAGTATACTAATTTATTTAATTAATTTTGAATACATAAGTACTTATGTACTAATATACGATAAATAAAAAACAATATAAGTACTCTTATACGAGAAATAAGTAAGGATATTCAAATGTATGTAAAAGGCTCTAATTTAATTTTAAATATTCAGAGGATGATGTTGAAATATTCGGATAATGGTAATACGGAAATCGATAGTTTAAAGATAACTAAAAAGAGTTGAAAGTTATTTCACAGCGTCAGTCAAATCGTGCCATATGCGCTGTTACTGTAACCACAGCTGATGGTACGAATATGTTCTTTTCTGACCATAACCGTAATTTTTTAAGGATTCATTCACAAAGAGATGATAGCTTTATCTATGTTAATATTACTAGTACTTATATAAAAAAGAACTGAAACATTTATAGAAAAATATCTAGAATTACTCGCAATAGTAATAAGTATATCAATTAAGTATTTTTATTAATGATAGTATTTTTTAAAGAATTTGTGTTTCTCAGAAATATGATTGATCAATATTAGTTAATTTAAAATTAGAAGCAACAAATCTATAAGAAACATAAATTTCATGGATAAATACGTATCCAGTACTCGGAAATAATTAATACTTTTTTCTTTAATTTCACTCGTGCATGAAACTGATTTGTATACATTAATATATTTAATTGAAAAAAAAAATAGAATTGTTAACGAATATTAAGAATAAAATTGAGATTGTGTTTTTATGGTGAATGATCCTAAAATAATGGTAAAAGATACAAGCAGCTTTCACATCGATAAGACAAAATGGTGTTTGGCGTTCATGGAGAATGTGAAATATGCGATTTGTTTTTAATTAATTTTTAATGTAACCAGCTTTATGTAGAGCAGATTCTAAACGCGTTTCACGTCCACGTTCAGCGAATGTAAACTAAAGAAGCTCTACTTACGCAACCGGCAACCAGTAACCAGCAACCGAGAGATGAATTAAGAATCTGTCGTCATAAATATTAAAATTTTTGCTCCGATGCTCCGTTATAGCATATACAGGTGCGACTCACATCGCTCGCCCAACTCCTGCTTGTTTTTCTAATCAATACTCCTAATAAAGTTTATTCTAGCCATTGTCTCAGACTGAACAAATTTGGCTGTAATGTTACCGCTTCCCATTTACCGTTTACCGTTTACCGTTTACCGTTTATACATCGTTATATGTGTGATGAAATTTTGTTATCTTTTGGGGTACAGCCCAGACCAACGTGATATATCTACAGACTTCCGACTTGCATCTTACATGACGACAACGTTAACCTGGTTACTTGCTTGTCACAAATCTACCACACAATCACGCTCAACTATAGTGTGTTTCATTCTTTCATTGACAGCGACCGTGTTTTTTATTTTGTTTTCATTTAGCTTCGTTATTCATTTACTGGATATTAATTCTAATTAATTTTTGACGATAAATAACGATTTAGTGAATCAGCTGAATATTATTAATATTATAATATAATAATTAATATATAAATATAATAGCTTGCGTTAAAATTTATAATATTTAATACATACAGAACATCTCAATACTTTGATAATGACCGCTGTTTCATGTCTACACTTGGTAGACAAAACAGTGCGATGACGTCACTTGTATTTAATATGTGGTGTTCGATTCCTGCCAGATAACGGAATTTTTTCGTTTAATATTTCGGCTTAAAAATGTTAATTATAAACTTGTAATATTAATTAACTTTATTTCATATTTACTCGTAAATAAACTTGTGCAAAAAAAATTTAAATTAACAAAAATATTTATTGTATTTACTGTCTCAGATAATCCTATTCAAATTCTATCAAATCCTATTCAGAATAAAGCTTATCAGTCAAAATCTTATTGGCTTTAAAACGAATAAAATTATTTTCAATTTATCTATCATTTAAATAGCAGCAATAAATTAATTAATTTGTAATTTTATGCAATAACTTTATTAATTGACTTTATATGTTTCAGAATATATAATGTGAACATATTTGTTAATAAAATATATTGAAATTTTATGGGTTTTGCAAATATTTGTCCGTGGCTTACTTAATAAATATTTAACATAACATTGCATAAGGAATTTTTAGAATTTTATAATCGAAAATTTAAGCTTAAAACAAACTGTAACCATTCTCCTTCAATGGGCCGTTATTTTAAATTTGAACACATATGATGTTACCCTCCTAATAATTAATATGCAAAACAAATGCAACATTATGTGTAAAAGGGGAAGAGCATATGACGCAGATCATGACTGGGTAAACCGGTAAAATGGCAGTGTAGCACGAACTACGACAGTACAGATGAAAGGGAGATCTAGTTGAACCAACAGAGGCTTACCACCATCTTAGTACTATATCAGCAAGTCATAAATCTGATGATGTATTGTCGTAATCCTTCTTTTTGTTACTAGTTATTAAAAATGGAAAAATTTTGTCTTATTATCTATCTATATATCATCACTATTTTTGACAAATAATTTGCCAATTCTAATAAAACATTTTGAAAATTGAAATAAAGATTTTTTTTAAATATTAAACTAAAATCAATGTACATGTATTTTTTTGATTTTTGATTTCATATTTTAGAAAAAAACATACGGATTACAAGTCGTCTCTTCAAAATTTTCTTTTATTTCCTTAAAAAATATTTACCACTGGGTACTAGTATTAAATGACATTTTGAGGAGATTTTATATTTATGTTAGACTAGTACTACAAGCTCGGTTTTTGGGTGTATTAGTTCAACTGTTAAGTGTTGTTCTTATGACAGTTACGTTGTATTAAAACTGATATTAGTTAAACCAATTTTAAAACCGAGCTTGTAGTATTAACCTCTATAATTAAATGGATAATAAAACAGGATATATCTCATATATACATATATATATATATATATATATATATATGTTTATATATATGTATATATATATATATATATATATATATGTATATATATATATATAATTATTTTATTATCTTATTAAAAGTTATTGTAAATTTTTACAAACTACTTATATAATGTTAATAATTTGAAAGCAACCAATTTAAAACCTATTATTTGAACATATTTGGTAGTAGTTTTTAGTGTTAATTAATTTACTTATTTAAATAATAATTATAATAACACAAATTAACTGCTAACTTGAGAATAAATTCAGATTAAGTTACTCCATCAATGTTAACAGAATAGGAATATTCTTAGAGTAACTAATTCGAGAATAAGGAAATATATATTATTACCAAGAAAAAGTACAATATTAAAAAAAAATGTATAAATATTGGAGAGTAGTTCTTGATTTTTCAATATCTATGACGAGTATGTGTTCTTCTAGACATATATACTTTTTCATAATAATATATAAAGAATTTACGATAAGGTAAGAAAATTTGTAAAGCAAATAAACGATATTAAAAAGTTAGAACAAAATGGCATGCTGCTCATTTTTGCGTGAGTTTGTTGAAAAGACAACAATTGAAAGAAAGAGTAACGGACAGAAAGTGTAGTGAAGTACAAGCCAAGTAGGTACAATACGTTCAATGTTCGTCTTGGACGAATTATTCGAATGTGCAGCTCCACGAAGCAGCGCAGAGCAGAGCAGAGCAGAGCATCTGCTTCGTGCTTCGGCCTGCGTTGTGCACCGGCTTGCTTGATTGAATTCTCAATTGGTTTCCAATTAAGTTAAATGTATGCAAATTGGTTTAGAGTACAATTTCAATTTTGTTTCCGTTCACGAACTGTACCAATGCCCCGGTACGGAGTATGGAGAACGAGTGTGACTGTGCGAGCGAGCGGTACAACTGCGGCTGCGGCTGCGGCAATACGTGCACCACTCAGACTTGAGGTGACCATTGTCTTTACGGAAATATCGTTTGATGACAAAGATGTAATTTCAATTCACATCTCGAATTCGACGTTTAATAACAACTTTACTTTTTTTACGGATAATAGGCTCGCTCTGCTCTGCTCTGCTTTGCTCTGTTTTATAACTTTGTCGTTAAGAAGATTCTTTATGTTTCGTTTCGTTTCGCTCGGATTTAGCTTTTATTTTTCAAACATTTTTATAAAGAAAACTTTTCTAGCATATTTTCATTTCAATGCTTTTATAAAGCAATTAGAATTTAACTGAATTATTGATACAAAAAATTTAACAAGAATTTTTTCTTGCTTATTTAAAATTATAATATGATCTTTCATGAAATTTAAATGAAAGAATATTTAGTATTTTTTTTTTAACTTAACCTACTAAATTAACGTTTTTTCATTAAAGAATTTTTGGCAATATAATTACTTATATTATATATAAATAAACATTTATTAAAAAAAATTTTATTTAACATTACAAAATATTCGAAATTAAAATTAACATTTATATTTAATATTTTATCTGCCGTGCAACATCAAAATTTAAAATTAATTTCACCTTGTCAAATTTACCATTAATTTTACATATTTACTAACAACAACAATGTATATTCAAACTCTTTTGTATTTTAATTTTGACACTCCGAAATGTTTACAATCTGTAGTGTAAATTCTATGAAAATGAGGTCCGGGAAGTTAGCGAAGCCACTTTCACCAAACAAATAATAAAATATTGTTTAATTTGTCGTAAATTAGTCGTAATTTTGTCGTGAAATCAAAAAATTTGTCGCGCTGTATTTTAAAAAATTATTGATGGCTTCGCTAACTAAACCAACCTACTAACCTAACCTACCCTAAATAGCCAATTGTGTAAAAATACTGTATGTATAAGTAGCCAATTGCGTATACATACTGTATGTATAAATAGACAATTGCGTATACATACCGTATGTATAAATAGCCACTTTCTTTTAAATAAGAGTTATTTAAGCACTGTGATCTTCGACTAACTATTCGAAAAGTGGCCGTGCCAATTTCTCGTTGTAATTTGGCTGGCCACCTAATTTAGAAGATAAAAAATAATTTTTTCACGTTAATTATTACATATTAAATTTTTGTAAATTAATCGTTACTAAAATTGTTGTTCGATTTTATTTTGTTGTACATGCTCTATCCATATATGCATTGTACGCATACACATTCATTAAGTTTATTATTTCTGTATTTGCAAGTAATAATAATTTCGTTACAAAATTACTCTTATTCGTTTACGATTTATTTACGATAAATTTTAAGCTACATCCGCGGTTCATTTTATTAATATTTTTTTAATTTTGAAGGATGGCTTCGCTAACTTTTTCGGGAAGTTAGCGAAGCCATCAATAATTTTTTAAAATACAGCGCGACAAATTTTTTGATTTCACGACAAAATTACGACTAATTTACGACAAATTAAACAATATTTTATTTTTTGTTTGGTGAAAGTGGCTTCGCTAACTTCCCGGACCTATGAAAATGTTACAATTGAATTTAAAAAATCAGTCACTTAGAGTTGTACTATATCATTCGACTAGCAGTCAAAAGATTCTTGGCTCAAATTCTGCTTGAGTAACATGTACTTTATCATTTCATTACTAAAATTATGATTTATATTTAAAATCTTACACTATTTTCGAAAAAAATTAATGAAACTTTTTTTAAATAATTATTGTAAGAAAAACCTCTTTGTTCTAGTAGCTATAGCTAGTACACAACTTTTAATTCAGTATTAAATATTTGAATAATATATTTGTACTAAAGCATTAATGATAAAAATATTTTAGCACATTTATTTTGAAATGAAACAGAACAAAACATATTTTATCTAATATTCGTGAGATCAGAATCTGAAATTTGTCGCCGTTGGCGAACATTAAAAAGATTACAAACCATAATTCGGCTCCATAATGAAATTATCAATATTTCTATTCGGGCACACTGTCGTATCTTTTGGCGGCAAGTGTGTCAGAACAAAACAACATAAAACGAGGCAAAACGAAACGAAACGAAACGAAACAAACCTGTATCTGTGTTGCTAGTGCGCTACGAAATTGGTAGTTTTTCTAGCAGCAACAGTCATACGTCACTGTCCAGACACTTGCCGTTCGCAACGACGGAAATTAAACAGATTAATAGTAAAGGGTGCAAAGGGAACGAATGGCCAAACACGTATGTCAATCGTGCTATATAAAGCCTCTCTGTTTCGTTTTATTGGAAATATTTGCTCTGTGCATCGCATCACTTTACTAACAATTTACCTCTTTCGAGTTCTGTTTGCACACACTACGTCACGTTCATTTTTTACGTCACCTTTAGTTTTTTTTTTTTTCGATGAATGCGCGTTCATTCGTAATGTGTATTACGTACTATCAACACTGTTAATCTTTAATGTAGATTGTAACCTGATATAATTCTGTTTGGTCATTCTATATTTGACATCACTAATAAAATTTTAAATTATTCACATTTGCATTGCACTACTATAGAAAAATTAAAACAAACATTGAAATATTTGAATGTCATCAATTATTTACATAAATTAATGTAATTTAAATTTTTAGTTTTTACATGAATTTTTTGATTAAAACTAATTATCTGCAGAATGCGCTAAGTGGAATACAGTTTTAACAACAACAATATAAATAAAATTATATTTATAATAATTATTTTAAATTCAGTGTAACTTATATATAGAAGATCCTTGCGAATAGGCCTCCTAATACATACATAAGACTATATCGATACTACACAAACACAAATAAACTATATTTATTTTTTTATTTGCAGTTTCTACGTATAATTTGCATTATCCATAACAAATTTACTTTTACACGACGTTATGAAATATTTCAAATACTGCCTTTGACAATGTACAAAACAAATAAAAATATGATTATATCTGATGAATTAGTAGAGATGATCGAAAGTGACACAAAAATAATAAAAATCTTAATGTAGAACAATCTGTAGCAGAGGCAAGGAACAAAAGCGCTGCAGACAAGTATCCTGTCAGTGGGCAGAGCCCCAGCGTGATGGATTTTATTCGCAATTTGTTTCTGAATCGGTTTCAGTTTGAAGAACTCATTATAATCACATAAAATAAAATTACATTTCACGGTTTTAACTGAAATTAAACGGAAATCCATCTTAAAGGAGGCCTTGGGTTGTGTGCGAGTGAGCAGAAAGGCAAATTTCCCTTTCGTTGTGTTGCGAGAACATGGCAAGCGGATCCGATAAATACGACAGACGGAAAAGTGTAAAAATGACTGTGGAAAGAACGAGCTTTGAATGGAAATACGTTTGTAACGTATCTGTCTTGCTTTGCTTCGCTCTACTCTACTCTGCGCATTGCTTTGCTTCGCTATTCTCTGACGTTTTATTTTTTTGTCATTGTCAGATTTGCTGCGATTTCTATCAAATAATTACTTGCGAACCTATATTATTTATGTTTACAAAAACGCCACCAAAACAAAACAGCATTTCTTTTTCAACTTCCGTACCTTTTTATAATCTTTTACATGAATATGTAAAACTTATAGTTTCGTTTCTACTTTCTACATTAAATTTAATTTGGCAAATATAAATTTTATAAAAAAAAAAATATGAAATCGCATTAGGAAAAATAAATTATCAAGAAATAATATATAATATATATATATATATATATATATATATATATATATATATATATATATATATATATTAGCCTGTGCCAAAAAGAAAAATCCTGATTTCACGCTCTTCTTTTAGTATATGTTACCAATACATAAAAACATGACAGTATGTCGGATTTGAACCAAATCGGTTAACATTTAGAGTTCGCTCAAGTCGAAAACGAGTTATCGTTTCCTACAAATTATCGATTATGGAGACTTGTTAATTTTTATTTACGTCTATTCATTATTTATGCAATAATTCATGTTTTCGTATTCGAAAACAGTATTAGAAAGATTGCAGAACGATTTTAGTCAACGTCGGTTGAGAATTACTGAAGTGCCATAATTATTTGCTTGGCTATCTGAGCTAAAATTCCAGTTTTTTTTATAATAATAGCTGTAACAACTTCACCTGCATACATCCTTATAATTCATTTAATGTTTTTCAGTTTATACATGTTATATATATATATATATATATATATATATATATATATATATATATATATATATATATATATATATATATATATCAAAAAATTCTGATTTTGACTAATAGTATTGTAGATGATAAACAATTTTTAAAAAAGTAGTCAGAAAACTGGTAGGTGTAAATCAAAAACTCATTTATGATTAGTTGTCAAGCTTTCGATGGCAGTATCCCATGTTCTTCAGGACCTGTAATTATTTATTTTATGGTAACCGATTGAACACAATCAATGAGTTTTTGATTTACACCTACCCGTTTTCTGACTACTTTCCTAAAAATTGTTTATTATATATATATATATACCGGGTGATTCATTTAACCTGGAATTTGTTATATTTCGAAAAATACGCATCGGACAGAAAAATTTGCCGAATCCAAATTTTAATATCTCGAAGGGGGCATCCGCTAGTACTAAATTCCCGCCACCTCTCCGCCCCTTGTGGGCGGGGCGGGGGGCAACTTTGAAATCTTAAATAGGAACCCCTATTTTTTATCACAGATTCGGATTCTACAATAAAAACTACGTACATTTCGTCAGTAACAAATTTTCAATTCTCGACAGATGGCGCTGTAATCGCAAAAAATAGATTTAACCTGGAATTTGTCATATTTCGAAAAATACGCATCGGACAGAAAAATTTGCCGAATCTTTAATATCTCAAACATTTCAAATTTTTTACAAATATAACTTTTTTCAAAACTTGTTCAAAAAAAATCTGAAAAAATTCAGTAAAATAGAGAAAAAAATTAGCTACATAATAGCTAAGTAACTTTTTTCTCTAACTCATACTGATTTAGCAGGAAAAATTATTAAAAAATTTAAAAAACATTTAAAAAAAATTCTAGTGCCCAAACGGCACATGCTAGCAAACTAAAACTAAAACCAAATTATATAACTTTTTATTCCCTATCGAAAAGTATTCCTGGTATTTCTCCGAATTTTACTTCAGAAAGAAGTATTCTGCATATTATCGAAATCCCATGTTATTGCCCTATATCAACCAAGCGAACGAACACCCTGTATATATATATATATATTCGGCATAGTGGAAAGAGTTTGTGTCACACAATTAAAGTCTTCCATGCGATCCAATGTTTTGTAATACGATATATTATGTCATATAAGTATAGTACATATGTATAATATTATGTGTGTAATTGTAAACTAATTAGAAAAAATGTAATAGCAATAGCTAAATAAAGACTTATTTTATTTTTTATTTACCTTTTTTGGATACATGTCGTTGATTTTGCATGTATATATGTAATAATATATATTACACATTATTTGTCTCACTGATGAGTAATGACCTTTCAATTTATATATTTAGCTGAATAAATATATCAAAATATTATAACAAATCTAACTTTGGAGATATGTATATATAGCACATTCAGAAATTTTATAAAAGTTTATATTTTTCATTAAATTTGTCATTTAAAAATATAATAACATAATCATTTCAGGCAACAAGTATTTTGAAATTTTATCAATATCAGATATTTAGTTTATGAGAATAGGTGATTACAAACTTTATAAATTGAGTTCAGATTCGTTATCTAGAAATTGCCTGAAAAATTTTTATATAACAGTAAAAAAAAATTTTTCATAACTTGTTATATTGATATAAAAAAAGCTTTAGGATTAAGTTCTGCATGTATTTTATTTAAAAAAACGACGTTTCGATATACTTTACGTATATCATCATCAGGAAAAAAAATATACCGAACTTAATCTTGAAAATTTTTAATAATTAATAATTTTTATATATTTTTTACTTATTTTTAAAATATTATAGATACTCTATACTAAAAACAATACTACTTTTCTTTTTATGGGTAATGTTAAAATATAACAATGTTAAAAAATATAATAGAATTTGTAAATCCGTCCCTGGTAGAGAAAAATGTTAAAACGTAATATTGAATTTGGCAGTTAACCCAAGCACAGTGCACAGTGCACAGTGCACAGAGCACGAGGCAGTAAAAGTGAAGACGGCGCGGCGCGGTGCGGCGAGTTCGCGGGTTTGCGGGTCGCAGCAAACGGAGACAATTACATATTCATGATTGAAAATGACTTTCCTTACGCTGTTTTGAAGGTAACTGAGTGTGAAATCAGAGAAGGGACGCTTCGCTAATCATTTTGTTCTCTTCTTATATCGTTTTAATAGTCTGTTACTTTCGCTTCGCGACATTTCCATTCATAAATATCATTCCGCACTTAACAAGCAACTTTTAATCAGTCATTGGATCATCGAAATTTTCTCTTCTCTTCATGTTCGAAAGTTTATATAAATGATAAATTATTATTATTTATGAAAGTTTACTGTATTCTCTACTATTATAATATTTGTATATTGTGTATATCGCTTACATTTATAATAGTTTTCATATACGCTTTTACTTGTGAATATGAATATATAAATATTGTAAGTATAAAAATTTTATGTCAAGATTTCAACAAATACATATGTACATTTTAGATACTTTTTATACTAAAGAAGTTTGCAAATTTAAAGGCTATTTTTCGATAAACAATGAAGTTCAAACAGTAAACAAATGCATTTTGTCGAAATCGTTTGAAGTGACAGTGTGCAAGTTTCCAATGGTACCAAGTAAAATGCTATTGTTTGTATTTGCAATGTATCTTCATTCGTCGAACTAATCATATTTGCGTTCTGAATTTTGTATTTTTCTGTTCGATTTGAAATACAATAAGATTTTGATTTTGCTCTGGAATTCAGCTATTGGTGTTTCTTTTCGATTTATTTAGCATTTTTTTCTCCAATCTTTTTTCATCAGCTACTCGGTTGAAAACGAATAATAACTTTTCAGTCTGCAAACTTTTTGAGTATACACACGAAAATTTTATAAATAAAACTTTATTACTTTTAGAAATAGATAAAACTATGTAGGTTTTTTGTCATTTTCAAAAAGTAGGTCTTTAATTGATTCAGCCATTTTCAAATAAATTAAAATAACTGAAAAATAGTTCATTTTAATTTTGTGTCAGAACTATATTATTTACTAAAATACAGGAAATTTTTTTCAAAAGAAATGTACAAAATTTATATTAAAATTATTTATGTTTTAAATACATTTTTTTCTAAAAATGCACCTATACGTATATTATTTTAAAATAATACAATTATTTATTTATTAATTTTGTTAATTAAATATTGTTATTAATTAAACAACATAACATTAATTCATTAACAGCGTATTATGTGTTGATTATAGTAACATTAGTTAATTTAGATTATACATTTGATAATATTTGTTCCCAGTAATCATATTACTAATACAAACGTAAACGTATATATATATATATATATATATATATATATATATATATATATATATATATATACATGTACATATATATATATATATATATATATATATATATATACATGTACATATATATATATATATATATATATATATATATATATATATATATAATACTTAATAAACATGACATACTCCTTGTAACAACAAAATACGTACAACCCTAAAATTTATCGTAATTACAGTGTCGTAGCACAT
The DNA here is from genome assembly GCA_963966155.1 of Clivina fossor. Taxonomy (NCBI): domain Eukaryota; kingdom Metazoa; phylum Arthropoda; class Insecta; order Coleoptera; family Carabidae; genus Clivina; species Clivina fossor. The sequence goes on from OZ014550.1 coordinate 60,595,276, forward strand.
GCGAAATAACGCCATTCGATTTTCATATCGTCCGTTTCCGGTCACATATTAGTCCCTCATCTATCGTCCTTCGTCCTGTGTCACTTTTTCAACGTATCCTTTAACGCCCTTCGAAATTTCGACACCGAAGTTGAAAGAGCTGCACGCTATTGCGTCACTCAACAAATTTCGAATTAAATTTACGAGTTGTGATTAGATGAAGAGACTTCTTGTTGCTCTTTTACGCATATTTATTGTAATTAGATATGTGAAAGATCTGTCGCAAATCGAAATTTAGTTAAATTCTTGTTATTTCATCCGGAACTGTCCTGATTTGAAAAGCAATGAAATTTATTTCAAATTAGATAATATTTTATCTTTTATTTAAACGCGTTTTATTTGATAATGTATTTTGACAGAGAAGATTAGCTACCTACTACTATAATATTATAGATATTCAAAAAAATGAAAAGCTATTCCATCTAGTTCGAAGTAGATTACTTAATTTTAGATAATTTGTCTATTTAATTAGATGATATTTCCACTAATATTATTTAATGTTATTTCATGTGCATACAAATTAGTTGCAATCAAATCGTTATTTCATATAAAGTTTAGATAAATTATTTAAAACTTTTGATAAATCACTGAACAAAATTAGATAAATATACGACAAATTTAAAAAGTATCTAATTATATTAGATGAAAATACTGCATGTAATGATCTACACTTAAAAAAATCTATGTAATATTACATAAACGATCTATGTATTTTTTTCACAGTCCGTTTATATAATATTACATAGATTTTTTTAGTGTATTCTTGAATTAGATGTTTTATGTAATATGGGTAGAACACTGAAGTTTTTTTTTAGATACATATATACACAATCACGCTATGTACCCAAAAAGGTGTCGGTACAAATTCTTTCCGTTACCCGAATTAGTTTCCTCCAAATATTTCTAGACATATAATATTTGCTGCATTCAAAAATTTGCTCTGTGTAATTTTTCTAATTCGTGAACTTGTCAATGATGCAAATTATTAATAATAATTATAATAATAAAAATAATAATACAAATAATAAGATTATTATAAAAAGATAAACTCTCTGCCGCCTAATTTTTAAAAAATTTTAGTGGTATGTGAAGTTATACTATTGTAATAATTAACAATTTTCTATATATTTATTTTTTATGAAACATACACTGAAAAAACACTATAATAGCCAGAATTATATTTATATATTTGGGGCTGTAGTATTTAGTTTTAATATACAATATTTATTTTAAATTCCGCCAGGTTCTCGCTAATATTTTGATAGTTTTCTTTTAAATATTCCATAGATTTACACGTTACAAGTTTCAGCGAATTATATTTAAATTTGATTTGGAAGAAAAACTATTATATTTACTACTAATTGTACGTATATATCTTGTAAATTTACTTAGTTTTTCTTAAATATACTAAATATTACCAACAAATGTCTGTATTCTATAGGGAATTATTGGTATATTAATAAGAATACTGATATATTTCTGACAAATATATTTACTTTTAATACAAATTTATTAAGTTTATACCAAAGCAACATATATTGCTCAGTAAGCGGGTATGTTTGCTTGTACCTATTCGTATTATAGTTGAGGTGCCGACGTGCTTAGACCTGTATTGCGTTGTAGAAGTTCAGTTTCGGCACGTGGTTTTGCACTTGTACGGTGTGTTGTATTCACTGCAGTCGGCATTATTGCATTAAATTCAATATTTCATTTCTTTACGTTGATTTTATTAAAAAAGTGGAACTTAGAAGATTTAGTGCCAATTTTTGAAGGATATAGGTTTCCTCAAATTTAATGCGATTCTCCACTCTTTTTTAAAATTTTTTTTATAAAACTTTATTAAATTTTAAAATAATCGGTGGTATTTGCAACTATTAATTTTGTATCATTAATCTGTAATTAATTTTTAAAGTTAGCGTGACATAGAAATTTTACTAATATATGTTTGTTTGAAATACAAGCATGTTTCTTTAGAATATATTAACCAAATATATAAAATTCCAACCAAATATATTTCATAGTTCTGTACAATATACATATATTTCCTATAAATATATTCAGCAATTAAAGGAAATATAGTACATCTTCAAATACAATATTATATTTCTTTTAATTTTAAAATATATTTGTTGGAAATATATTTATAATTCCCTAAAATAAATTAACCAAATATACCGTCGGGTAACTTGAAACCATATATAGGTTTCGCCGTATCCAAATTCCGGATATATTTGAATAATATCTATAAATGAAATAAAATAAAATAAAACACTCGGTTGAAGTTTCACAAAATTAAAAAGTTATAAACTTTATTAGCTAATTTCGGCAGTTATGCCATCATCAGAAGTTATAATACAAAAAAGTATAACAAGTGTCTATATATATATATACATTTTATCCATACATATTGAAAACAAACAAAAAAGAGGGGGGGAATTATTTTGAAAATTTATGTAGAAAAACATCTTCAACCGAGTGTTTTATTTTATTTTATTTCATTTACAATGTTTCACCGAGTGCCAACAGCAACTTCAATTGATTTAATTAATATCTATAAGATTTATCCTAATTATATTGTTTTCTCAGTGTAGTTAACCCGCCAAAAAACTGTTGTAAAACATATATATATATATATATATATATATATATATATATATATATATATATATATATATATGTATATATATATATATATATATATATGTATATATATATATATATATATATATGTATATATATATATATATATATATGTATATATATATATATATATATATATATATATATATATATATAAATTTTAAAATATGTTTAAATTACATAATTTTTTATTTTAAATCGAAGTATACTGAAAATAATTAAATATTAAATATTGAAAGGTCGTTGTCAAACGATTTTTAATTTATGAATTTAATGCAACTTGCTGAATATAAATTAAACAACCACCATTGATCTACAATTTTTGTGTAATTGAAATAGCAATTTTGTATTTGACCAATAATTATAGTCAGAATTAAAATCCTAAATTCTTTTTTTTTATGCATTTCTTATTGTGTTTCAAATAATTACAGATACAACGGTAGAATTCTGAATAACAAATTTTTACTAATTTATTTACTATCGATAGACAAATTAGATTTCAATATTTTAAAATTATCTGCATGTCAAATGACTTTAAACTTATTTGAAAATTTCCATTTAAAATCTTTATTTTTTATTTTACCGAAAGTGTAATTGCACAAACTTAGTTATTTAACTTATATATATATAAAAATAAGTAAATAAAATGTTTCTACTAACATATAAATTGAAACTAGTCGCTTAAAAAGTTTACAGTTCAAATTTAAATCTTTTTCTCTTTGAAGTTGGAGAAAAATAGATAATATAAAATGCAATGCACTTTAACTAGAAAAATTACATGATTTTTTAAAAGAAATTTTATATTAAAATATTCAGCTCTCTATATAGGTACGCAAACTTCAAAATTTTAATTAATTTTTAAAAGAAAATTGCACGTTTTTATGGTAAAGATATTAGAAAATTGTTTTATTGCACAAATCTTAAATAAGAATCTGTTACAATAACAATGTTAAGTAGTTTAAAATCAAGTAAGTTTTACATTGCGCATGAGTTGGTAACTAGTGAAATAATAAGTACAACGGTAAATTTCCCCGGAGATGAGTAGTGCTCAATACAAGTTTACTTTTGCCTTTTCATCACTGAACAGAAAATACACTAACTATACTCAATGAAAATTAAGAACTTTGAATTTTTCATACACAAAGAACAAAGGAAAAACACTTGAGAATAAATCTTATTTAATAATTATATTCCGATGAAATATCTTCGTTCTATTTTTTTTTTTTAATTTACTTAACCTATGAAATTCGTACGTGTTCAATTTTGATAAAAGATAATGTAATATGAGCAAAGATGCTTCGCTTTAGCAAGTAACATGCTGAATTTTGCTACCAAAAATGAATACAGAAACTGTAATTAAGTCAAAATCTTTCTGCCGACAACTTGAGGGATACACTACCAGATTACTAATTATGTACTTAAAATAAACTTTCTCAGAAATACTATAATTTATTTGCGACAAACTTTTTAATTATATTATTGTAATTTGATACATTAGCATGCCAAAATTTTATACCTAAAAACATTTTTGCATATATAATATTTGAACATTGTAAAAAAACTATGTATATTCTTAAAGTATCTTGAAATTAAATAACTAAAATCGCAATGCAATTTTGTTGCATCATGAAAAACATACATATACCTGTGCTATTTTGTTGCGCAATTTTGTTGCACAAGAAAATCCCAAGAAAAACTACACTGTGTAAAATAGGCATATAACCAAAATTTAAATAATATTGGCATAAGAGCATTCATTTGTTATATATAGAGTTACATTTCCAAGACAATGTGAATGAGTCAAAAACAATACAAAAAGTATTACATTGTATTTCTAGGTGACAATATTTTTTCTTCTTACATATTTTACTGTAAATATGATGAATTTTTGTTTACGAGTTCAGAACCCGTAAAAATTTAAAAAAATATTTTAACTTAACAAACACTTTTTTTACCACGCTTATATTAACTCACTCTGTTGTTGTCGCGGTCAGTCACGGTCAAATTTTGTAACCAATTTTTAGACCACTTCCTATCATTTGATCTCACTGAAATTTTGCATGTAGTTTCATTCCAGGAGACAACACAATATTATATTAAAAAAAAAAACGATTACAAGATGTGACACGCTTATATTTAATTTTTTAATACAACTAATAACATCTGTCACATGAACAATTTTTTTGTTCAATTAACAATTGAATAATGTAAATGACAGATAATAAGACTAAAAAGCAGAAAATAAAATATATAAAAAAAACTTTTTTAAAAATCACGCTTATATTTAAATGCACTAAAAAGAGGAAAATAAATTTTTTTTTGGTTATCCAAAAATTTTAGAAAGAAATAAAAGCGCGAAATATATAGTTTCCTGGCGCTCCACGCTTTTATTTCTTTCTAAAAATTTTGGATAACCATGAAAAAATTAAATATAAGCGTGATTTTTAAAAAAGTTTTTTTTATATATTTTATTAAATAAACCAAGTAGGTATATAATAAGTTAGGTTATGGAAAGGAAACAATAAATAATGTCGAATAAAATAACAAAAGAAACGTATCGAAATGAAGACATCTAATTCGATGAGAATAAACATCGGAATAGAAATGTTTATTATATGAAGCTGAGAAGTCGTTAAGTTACGTTTAACGTTAAGTGAATGCATGCCTCCAACTGGTATTACCATAAAATAACATCTAGTTACATTCCATCCACATGTCGAATAACTGAAAACAAGAAAAAACGTGAAAAATAAACACTAGCGACTAAATAAACATACACCATGTGTCATTTACATGGTGTTCTCTGGTCTCATCTCGCGTTAGCTTCTCGTATGTTACAGTTACATATGTAACGTATATATTGAAAGTAAGTGTATAATAATACTGTGACAGGCGAATTTGTTTTGTGTCACGTTATGTTTATAACACTAGTCGTGACCATACACAAAAAATTACACAATTATTCCAGATTTCAAATAATTTGGAAAAATACTTTTACAACATAAATGCATTTAATTTGATTCGATGCTATTTTTCAGCAAGACAAAATTTACATGTATAACAACCGGAAAATATAATGTGCAATAAACATTTTAAATAACAATAAAATATGTATTTCTGTAACGAATGGTGGAGTACAAATGCGGAGCAAAAACTTTCATTCAATCACCAATTACTAAGGACGTCATCTACGATGTATGATAAAACGTCTGCGACGAGGATAGATCGACCACGGTATACCAGCCTAGAAAATTCTATAAATTCAAGATTGTGTACATTAACAATATAATTATGAAAATGAAAAAATAAAATTCTGATTAATTTGAAATTTTCATCAAATTGGTTTTATAAATGATAAATGTAAAATGATTTTTATTGATTAGAAAATTGCAAAAAAAAATAAAATTGAATAATCTAAACGGGTTTTTAGTGAATTTTAGTACGTGGCACCGGAGCATCACTTACAATTAGAAAGATAGGATGAGTTTTTTCCAAATTGTAAGTGGCGTCCGATGTGTCATAAGACATAATACAAGAGTATGATAGAGGGTAGTGTGTCGATGTTGAACGTATTTGAGCGGCATACGCATGCTGTACATGCGCAGAAAGTCAGCTGTCAGACAGGGAACGAGACTAACCGCGCCAGGTAAATAAAGAACAATAAATTACAACAAAGATTTATGGCGGAATTTTAAATTTAGTTTTTAATTAATTTTCCTAGAATGCAATACTTTTCCCAGTTTACTTTAAGGAAAAATCTGCAAATTATATTTCCCTTAATCTGCTGACAAAGAAAGCGAACTCTTTACTTGTTTCTTTCGGTCCTGATTTGTACGTAATTTATGTTACTTGCAAAAATATGAATCTTTTAACTGTCCAACTTTAAAACTGTAGAAAAAAATTATTCAAATCCGCGTAGTATTATCTATCTTCGCTACACGCTACTACCTATACACTTCACTTCACTTCCCGGTAACTTTACTTAAAAAAATATTAAACGGCCCTTAAATATTTGACTTTCAAATTCAATTTCGGTCATCATATTTCTAATACAGGTATTTACATAATTATCACATTTAAGTAAGGCTTCAATTTATATTCTTCCCTTCTCCTTGCCTTTTGAATTTATAATAATTATTCGATATGTTTTATACAAACTTTATTGAAATATTTCAATAACAGAATACCTACTATACCAGTGTAGGTATATACATATATTTTAATTAATTAATTTTAAAATAACAAATTAAATATGTAAAAATGCGAAATTACATGTCAGAATATTGAATAATATTATAAATGATAATATTTGAATATTTATTTTTTAATTTTTAGCAGATATTGTGCAAATATTTAATTTACAGTTAATCGATATTAATTGTCAAGAATAATAGATTTGTGTGGAATTGAGTGACTAATTAAATTTTGCATAGTTTACCTGCAATGTAAATGTTTTTGCAAATGTTAATTTATGTTTATTATAAAATATTTGTTAGACCGCTTCCACAAATATTTATACAATAACAACTGTAGATTATATGATATTAAATTATTTACAAAATATTGAAATAAAAAATTACTTAAAAATTAGTTTATAAATCAAAAATTTATTATTGTACCACAACATACTTTAATTATAATATAATATTCATAAAATTCATTTTTTATTCATTATTCATAAATTATTTTACTTTAAATTTTTTAAAAAATTACAATACTTTTGATAATAACAAATAATTCAATATAAAAATATAACATTTTGAAAAGTTAAAATACACCTTAATACATTCATTGTACATGGTTTATTTTTGTTAAAACCAATTAAATTAATGTACCTACATACACTGTAAAAAAATATATGTAAATTTACATCAATAATTATGCTTATTTTACTATATTTTTATTGTAATTTTTCTAAAATATTGCAAATTTACCAAAAAATATAAAATTACAAGAAAATACGTAGTAAAATTACCATAATTATTGATGTAAATTTACAGAGATTTTTTACAGTGTATCTCATTAATATGTTTATAAAATCCATGATTTTAAAATCAGAACAATAAAATAAAATATAACTAATCACATATTTTTACTAATAAAAAATTACTCGTACTTATTAAATAAATTACTTTATGACTTACATATGTGTATGAAAACAAAACGCCCAATTATGTTATCTATGTAGCTCATTATTTTCATTGCAGCAAATGAGTTATTATTTTTGCTGAATACTTAAATTCAAAATCATAAGTATACTCGTAAGAAGATATTTTTTGAATATTTTTCATATATTATTTTTCTTAAAATATTTTTAATATAATACAAAATACACATATGTATGCATACAACGGAAACGGGGCATATGTGAAATGGAACGAATGAAAAAAAAATGTAAATAAGTGCGTGGAAGCGTGGCAATTTTTTTTAAACAGTTGATTAACGACAACCTAATCAAGGCAATGCTTCTGCCGTCTAACCTGGCAAATTTCAGAATTACAAATGGCCGTTTAATGCAAACGCCTGCAGCAATTTATGTTCAAAACAACCATACTTCATTTGCCTTATTTGAATATTGTTTTGAGCTAGGTAGAAAATTAAATGGTAAACGGGCTGGACCGGGCCGGGCCGGTAAAGAGTGCACACCGCACACGGCATTACAGTGTTAGCGCTCTTCGTTCTTCATTCTTCGTTCCTTGGAACGTCATGTGTTTATTGCCACGGTTTAAAAATTAAATAAAACAACCGACTAAAACTTGGAACGTATCCGATAGCGTAACATTGTTACGCTTTAGAAAAACAACAATATTTGCCTTTATAATTTACAGCACGAATATTATTAAGCACATATAGATAATAACCTCTCAATTTTATACTCAACATCAAAAATATTTTCTGTTTTATTTGTATATTAAAGTTGGAAAATATAAAAATTATTAAATTTGTTTAACACGCAGATTCAGATTGATTGTCAAATTACTATTTAAATCTAATTATTGATTTTAACTTAAAACTCGTTTAAACGCTCGTGATAGCTCGATCAAATTATGCAATAAAAACAGTTTTTTTTTTCTATTTGCATGAAAAAGAGAAATCAATCTTACTAAAAAAATTCAAAATTGAGAAATCATTTTCAATTTTTTTTTACTTAATAATAAGTACCTGAAGGTCTAGATTCAAATTAATGAAATTCTTTTCTATATAAATAATTATACAAATTTTTACTTAATGTAATTATAGACATTCACAAAAATGTGGAGATATATATGTATATATGTATATATATAAAACAATTCGTATAATTATTATTTTTTATACATATATATTGTTCATAGCTGCAGAAGTTTTTAGTCAGCAACAATCATCATCATTAGTTTCCGTAATTCCTAGATGAAACATAGTGGCGATATGTTCGAGAAGGTTAACAACTTGTACTTGCAATGTCAATGTTGCGGGTTGTTAGCCCACAGCCAAGCAAGAAACCTACAACTTATAATGGGTTCCAAACCACTTAGATCCAGCCGATATCAGAGTTCGAGTCCAACACGCTACCACCTAGCTTACGGCTTCCTGTAGCCAGCAACAATATTAAGTGAATATTAAATTTTGTTTGAACAATACAAAGACATTGCAAATATTCATGCACTAAGTGAGATTCGAACCCAAGCCCGCATAAACACGAGTGATATCAGGCACACGCCTTACATCACTCAAACATACAAACCAGCGTTATTAAATTTTTCGTTTACAAATATTAATTTGTTCACAACAATAATTATGAAGGATACTATTCGACATTTTTACATAACACAATTATTATTACTACAAATCATTTTAGTGTTTGTAGATAAAATTTATGAATCTGTCAAATATGATCTCCGTGAAAAACTGAAATAAAAGGTCATTTTATTTTCTGTTTTCTTTTAGAGATTTTTTTTAACACATGGGCAATTTGTGTCAATGGGTTTGCTAGTATATTATATACAACATAGTTTTAAAAAATATCCCAAGTAAGTTAAAAATGAGAAAACATATTTGATATCGAAAATTTAATTTAAAGAAAATATATCACAGAGTAGAATCAAAGAAATATAGAGTAGAACAAACTCATCTGAATTCTAGTGGTCGCATTGAACGATATTTGACCCGAATTTATTAGCAAAAGTTCGTCGAAGAAAACTAGCTGTTCAATAAGCGCGCACTAATTTCGCTGTCCTTATCTCCGAGCAAGGATTATGAACCGCTTGCAGGCGTAAGCCAATGTTACAACGCATTTACTAACGAAGATAATATGTCAGTATGAAATGCGCCCCCACCTTCGCCTCGCTAAAGCGTTAGGTTACGTTACGCGTTAGGCGCAGCGCATCGCATCGCAACGCAACGCAAACCGCTTAACGTAAAACGTTTCTTATCTTTATAACTCATCTCGATATTACCTACCGACGTTACTTTACCTATTTAACGCAAATTTTAATTGGCCCTACAATTAACTTAGGAATTATGATTTTCTTCAATAGGCCGGCTTAACTTCGTCAACGACTTTCGTTTTCGCCGAGTTAACGAATTGTCGTTTAACCTTCTTTTTTCTTTTTTCTTTATTTTATGTTTAAGTTTAACGAGAATTACGTCACATAACCTATTTTTGTTTCTTATACCCTTACATGTCTAATAATATAATTTTTGTCTTTTTCTGCCATATAAATATTTTCATGTGGTTTTTACATATATAATTTAAGATTTTTATGTATATTTTTAAGCAAGTTATTCTTTAAACACATATAATTTTTATAACTACAAAGACTTGTTGCCAAAAATAATTTAATAATTTTCAAATTTGGTTTAAACATAAATGAACCTGGCGACATACGAACCCGAGTCCGCATAGGAACGAGCAATATCAGCTCGGCCATACAAATCGGCTTAAGTTTGAAAAATTCTTAAAATTAAATTAAAAATTAAAAAACGAAAAATACAATAAATAACATATTTTCATATGCAATTTTATATTTTATTTTATTATAGTGTAGCAATAATTTTATTTGAAAAGTTCCTGTTTGTCACCTGATCTGCGTTTATATCTCTTAAATAAACCAAAATCAAGTAAAAGAGATGATTTAATTTACTTTCTCTAAATTAATGAATCGATATATAGGTAGTAACTTTAATTAAAAGCTAATAATGAAATGGTATTTGCATTTTCCAATGAACGTATTTTCGAATTCAATAATCGTAGGGCATTGATAAATATTTATAAGAAAAGTTTGACTATTTAAAATATCATAAAATAGACAAATACGTGCAAATATAATAAATTTATGTTGCAACTGAATTGGCAATATCGTTCGGCGATTGGAAATTGAAGGCGAACAATTTATATTTTAATTAACAGATTTCCAAATAAATAAGTAAAATAATATTTAGCATTTAGTACAGGCTATAGTTAGTTTTGCGTGAATAGCAAATAATCTGACACAAAACGTTATTGGAAGTGCAATAAACGTCGTTATACGCGGACCTTAATTTAAATTAATGACTGTTTCTAATAACCGTCGGTTTCGGCGTCGGCGTCGGCGTCGGCGTCGAATTCAAACAATATCGGTTAATGTGCGTTTGTTCGATTTTTAATATTTTTTTTTAACGATATATAAATTTAATACTGATATAGTGCTTATATTTACTGTTAACTAATCCATAACTATCATCTTTGATTGCATTGAAAAATTCTACGATTTCTATAACTTTTAAAACTTAATATTGACATTAAATCTGCTGTAACTGAGTTACTTGTTTGAACAAATACAATTTTACTTAAATTAGACAAAATGATAAAAAAATCTGCTGTGACCACTTCAGAATCTTTGTAACAAAAAAATTATTATTGGAAAAATTAATAACATTTATTACGTTGACAATTTATATCTTTCGTAACCATCAAAAAACAATATTTCATTAGCTAATTTTAAAATTATTTCAAAAATAAATTTATTCTAAAATTTAATCAATAATTAGTGTGGATTAAACATATAAGTTTATCAAGAATACATTGTTGTAAAATAGTTTTTTCTTCAAGCATATCAAAATATTAATATTACGTTACTATATTGTCTATATAGAAAAAGGACATTATGTTATTAGTAAAATAATATAACATTATTTACAATATAGATAGTTACAATATATGCCACTGGCGGCAGCACCAGACATGACTACACAGTCAAGTGTATTTAATCTTTCAGCTACAACGGTTATATTAAAATTAGTAGGACATAATAAATTGACATTTATTTTCACAAATCACGTAACAATTATAAATACTGACTGATTAGGTAGAATCCGACATGGTATGTATTTTTATTTATTTTTAGTTTCGTTTTATTATATTTAAATATTGTATTTGTTAATTAACTTGTCCTCTAAATGGATTATACTATTGCGCAATAAAGTATTATTATTATTATTATTTGGAACGTTTGACGAAAAAATATTATAGATCAGTCGGAGTAGATTGCTTGTATCGGGGATAAACACAATGAAGATCTTTCCACTCCTTGTTACATTATATATATATATGTATATATATATATATATATATATATATATATATATATATATTTTCTATTATGCCAGTTTATTTTACAAGAAATTATACAATTTCAACAATCAGATAAATTAAAAATTATAAAGGAAAACAGAAATTGTTTTAAGAAATAGATAGACTTGCGATAAAACATGGGATATATATATATATATATATATATATATATATATATGATTGAATCTTGGCAAAATCGAACCTCTTTTTGATTAGCAACTTTTCTAAGGCATAAAACTAGAATGAAGACGAGACGACGCGGCGACGCGGCGACGCAATTTCCTAACTATGATGAAAGTATGCTGACTTGAAACGAAGAGAAAGTTATCGCGCAGTAAACGTGCGTGAGGGAGAGCGCATCACATCCTAAACGGCATGGCGATGGCGATGGCGATGGCGATGGCGCTTCGTTTCGCAACGGAACGATAAAAACTAAAAACAGTTCATGGGAACAAACAACTAAATTGAAATTGAAAACAAGATTGAAAATAAAGAATCGATTGACAAATCCGTTAATCGTATTAATCCAAAAAGAAATTTGTCAAATGATACAGGTAGTTTTAAGTCTTGCACTAGCGACACCGACGTTGCCTGCAAACTGATTAGCAGCCTAGCGTTGCCTAGCCTAGCCTAGCCTAGCCTAACTTAACCTAACCTAACCTGATATCTATCGGATATATTGGAAACTGGAAGGAGACAATACGAGTACCAGTTATACGTGCCTTCTTTTTTTCGCGAGTCACGAATGAAATCAGGTCTCAACTCGTCATGAATAACAATAAGTATTGGCAGTACATTACGCGTAACGGACGGTGAAATGTACGCGCGTAAATCAAGACCAACTTGATTTATAAGTAAAAGAGCGCGCGTGATGTATGCTACCCGGTCAACACGATTCTACTATGCAAAGCAGAGCAGATACAACTGCCTGCCAGCCTGACTGGCTTGGTGTTACATTGTATTGCGCCATACTCACTACGCTTCTCAAATTCAAGTTATGTTATTTTGCAAGATTCATATTGCATTTTTAAATTTTCACTATGTTATGAAAAAGTTCGATTGTAAATTTTAATAATATTGTGTATCATTATGTATCACAAATCGCAATCAAGTACCGTAAATCATCTAAATGAGTTAAAGCCATAACAAGTAAGTAGAGTACTATACTTTTTCTACGACTACTTATATAATAAAAAATAAATCACCTTTCGTGAATGATATTTAAAACAAAACGGTATACTTGTAACGACGCTAATTTACGAGTTATCTATTTTACAACTGTGTATAGTTAATGTTTTAAAGGGATGTAATTCGATTAAAAACCGTGAGTTATAATTTCATAACTCACAGTTGTAAATTATAAACAGTAAATGAAAATTAACAAATTAATAGAATACACATATATTATAAACGTATTATTTAACAGGTACAGAAAAAAATATACTTATTTCTGTAATACTTGTAATCTTAAAATCCAATCAAATTACTTGAAAGTCAACATTAGTTTTTGTCAGTTATTTTGACCAAACCAGAATAGTTTATACATACATAATCACGCCATGTACCCAAAAGGGTGTGATAAAAACTCTTTCCATTAACCCGAAATCAGTTTCCTTCAAACATCTCTATTCAGACAAGCAACTTTAGCTTCATTCGCATTCATAGTACCTCTCGTACATGCTGTTCTATTACTACTACTTGAAATCTTTCGCTCACGCGAAACACGTTCAATCATACGACTCGGACGTTCTTCAAACTCATTTATATAAATTCTTTTAATCAAACATTCATTAGAAATTCGTTCAACCGTAAAATTATATTCAACAAACACATTGAAATTTTAACGTTATCAGGAAAATACTTTAAAATAAAGTAGTAGTAGTGAGTAGATTGTGGCGAAACCCTAATGTATATCCTAATTTTGCAAACATCTATAAGTATAAGGGTTGTGCAGTCACTATGTGGCAGGGAACACAACACACGGACAACAAACCGTATAGGACAAAATATAACGTAAAGCTAAAGTGTGCGTTAACTCACGGTCCAAGCTTTTGTTTATCCAACGTTTGCGTATCTTAAACATTTGCGAATTTACATCGTGTGTGGTACGTTGCTGGCGCCCTGGCGCTGCGCTGTAGCCGTCCCAGTCCGTTGACGTGAACAACACGGACGGATACGGCTGGGCCGCGATAATGACGCTTGACTTTAGCTGGCGACTAAGTAAAGACCATAGAGCATAGGGCCTCTGTTCCTGTGTTGTGTATTCTCTGTTCGGTATTCGGTAGTGGCTGGGCTATGTTCTACTATATTTTAGTCCAGGACCGCACCGCAAAAATATAAATCAAATTTATAATTTCCGAATTTCGGTTATCTATAGTTTGTCAACGATTTATGAATATTATGTTTCTGTATTTTATCGTTTTATATTTGCTATGTTTATATGTAAATAAGCATCATTATTGTATATTGTATTATGATAATTTTGAAAGATTTTTATTTAAAACTGATCCAATAGTTGCTCTTGTCCCAAGTACATTTATTTTTTTTTACAAAATAAAATGAAGAATAAAAAATTAATATTTTTTTTAAATCTTTTGATTAAATTTTTATTCATATATAGCTATATAAGAAGATATTTTACAGTAGGTATATAAGGCACGTATCTGGAAGCCCTAAAATTACAGAATAAAAATCTAAAAAAAATTTATCCATAAAATCATTCTTCATATACCGATAAAAGTATTTGATTTTCTAAATTTTTAATTAAAATAATATTCTCGCAAAGCGAGAATGGAGCTAGTCGAATGTGGTTTGATTTTATAAGCTAATTTTTCGACTAACCAAAATACAAGATTAGAAGTATATGGGTAAACCCATATATAGACCACTTTGACATTATCACATAACTGATAAGATAGAGGGATAAAAAAATTTTTTATCGAAAGTTGGCAACATTGTATTTTGCTAATATATAATATTATAGGCGCTAAGGGTATCTTCTGTAAAAATTTCATTAAAATCGGATACATAATGCGGGCATAACAAATTAGTAGAAAATTATTATTTTTTTTTTCGGAAAGTTGGCAACATCGTAGTTTAATAAAATTATAATTTATGTGGGCACTAGGAGAAACTTTTCTGAAAATTTGATTAAAATCGGATAAATAATGTAGCCACAATAAATTTTTAATATTTTAGTAATTTTTTTCTTAATATGTTGGCAACACTGTATTTTGTTAAAATTGCTTAATTTATGCGGGCACCAGGAGAATCTTTAGTGAAAATTTGATTAAAATTGGTTAAATAACGTGGTCATAATAAATTTTTAAAAATTTTAGTAATTTTTTTCTCAGAAAGTTGGCAGCACTGTACTTTGTTGAAATTATCTAATTTATATGGATACCAGAAAAATCTTTTGTGAAAATTTGAACAAAATCGGTTAAACAACATGGCCGTAATAAATTTTTAAAAATTTTAGTAATTTTTTTCTCGGAAAGTTGGCAACACTGCGGTCTGAAAATTGAACTTAATTTTTTATTTGGTATGAACTATCTAATTGCCAAGTTTCAGCTTTGTACGACCTTTCCTTCATACTTATAATTAACACTCGTATTAAAAATTTTAGTAATTTTTTTCTCGGAAAGTTGGCAACACTGCGGTCTGAAAATTGAACTTAATTTTTTATTTGGTATGAGCTATCTAATTGCCAAGTTTCAGCTTTCTACGAGCTTTCCTTCATACTTATAATTAACACTCGTATTAAAAATTTTAGTAATTTTTTTCTCGGAAAGTTGGCAACACTACGGTCTGAAAATTTAACTTAATTTATTATTTGGTATGAACTATCTAATTGCCAAGTTTCAGCTTTCTACGAGCTTTCCTTCATACTTATAATTAACACTCGTATTAAAAATTTTAGTAATTTTTTTCTCGGAAAGTTGGCAACACTGCGGTCTGAAAATTGAACTTAATTTTTTATTTGGTATGAACTATCTAATTGCCAAGTTTCAGCTTTCTACGAGCTTTCCTTCATACTTATAATTAACACTCGTATTAAAAATGTTAGTAATTTTTTTCTCGGAAAGTTGGCAACACTGCGGTCTGAAAATTGAACTTAATTTTTTATTTGGTATGAACTGTCTAATTGCCAAGTGTCAGCTTTCTACGAGCTCTCCTTTATACTTATAATTAACACTCATATTTATCTTATTTTTTGTACACGGCCGGCCAGCCGGCCAGCCAGCCAGCCAGCCAGCCAGCCAGACAGCCAGCCAGCCAGCCAGCCAGCCAGCCGTATTGACGATTTTATAAGCTAGTCTTTTCGACTAGCTAATAAAATAATATTATTTACAAACTATACAAATTTATGCAAAGAAATCCAACAAATTAATGATGTTTATAACCAGCAATTTTATTAAAAACATTCATTTGTCAGAAACAAGCAAATCTTTTGCTTTTCGGGAGCTTTATTTACGTGAGCTTTTAGAAATTTATTGAAGGTTTTAAACATTATAAAGTTTACAATGATTTGGACGTTTAAATATGCTTATATATAATAAAATAGTAATAATGTTTTATAATCTTTATAAACTTTATTGAAATTATATATACAGTCGATTCCGCTTAATTGGGACACATCGGGACTAGGGCATTTTGGCCCAATTAAGCGGCTGTCCCAATTAACCGAATTTTACATAAAATTAAGCAATCCATATTTTTCTTTCAATAATTTTATTTTATAAATTCTTGGAAAAAACTATAAACTACATATAACCAAAAAAATATAAACTTTTAAGAAAAAATAATAATAAATTCCAAAATAAAATAATAAATAAATACATACATTTTTAATTCAATTCAAAAATGTGTCAAGTGTAGTCTGTCTTTTGTTTTTGAAACATTTCACTTCTACACTTATCCAGCAAAGCAATTTTACTAGAAACTGTCATATCACTTCTTGGCATCTTGGCAAGAGTCAATTATTTTTAAATAAAATCGACAAAATGTAAGTTTAACGAACCTTCCACGCGCGAGGTGTAGTGGTAACTAAATCATAACTGAATACGTAACGATTGAGACAGCAGGGTAGACTCTCACAGCTTTAATGACCGGTGCCGCGCCACGCCGACGCGAGGGTAAACATTAACCTTTGAGCGCGCGTGGGTCCGTACTTCATACGTGAATGAATGTGTTGGGAAAAAAGTTCACAGCGCGCGATACTAATGTAATTAATTGGTACATATTTGCTAGTTTTTTAAATATAATTTTCCATGTTGTGAATCAAAAAGATATGAAGCGTATCATATTAAATTTTTTGTAAATATTTTTTCTTGGGAATATTTGTAACATAATACTGTGTAACATATACTGTGATCTTAAATTTACTGTCCCAATTAAGCGGAATGTTGTCCCAATTAAACATGTAAATTTACTGTTGGTTCCTTGGTTTGGTTTCTGTTCTTTGAGATTTGGCCAAAATAAGCGGCTGTCCCAATTAAGCGGAATCGACTGTATATATATATATATATATATATATATATATATATATATATATATATATATATATGTATATATATATATATATATGTGTATATATATATATATATATATATATATATATATATATATTATTTTGTAAAAATACATCAAAATATTACAGCAATTTTTTTTTTAGACTTAGATAACAAATAATTACAAATGAAATGAAAATTAACAATACACCAATACCTCGCTTTGCGTCGTTTCGTTTTGCGTTTTTTCGATGTTGCGTCGCTGCTGAATTAGTACTAATTTTCACTGTGCGTCGTTAGATTTTCGAAGTTGCGTTGTTTTGGGTTCGAGTCTTTAATTTTTTTTTTTTAATTTTTTAAAATTTTATTTTTTTACTTTGAAAAAAAAAGCTGTTCATTGGACCAATTTTTTGTGAAAGAAAGCCGACTTACGACAACAGCCACTATGGACTCATCAGACAGTGATTAATTTTTATTAATTAATTGAATATTTTATTTTGTTTTAATTGAATTTGTTTTTTTTGTATGTATGTAATAAAATTTTAGATTATTTTTGTTTTTTAAATGTTTACTTTGTTCAATTTTCTTTTTAAAAAGTAGTATTTTTGTAACCTTGGAACCTATCTTCGATCTTTACATGGTTTGCTATAGAAAATCATAATTCACTTTGCGTCGTTTCAATTTGCGTCGTGTTTTTTTGGAACGTAACCACGACGCAAAGTGAGGTATTGGTGTACTTATATACCAGGTGATTCATTTAACCTGGAATTTGTTATATTTCGCAAAATACGCATCGGACAGAAAAAATTTTCGAATCCAAACTTTAATATCTCAAAGGGGGGCATCCGTTAGTACTAAATTTCCGCCACCCTCTCACCCCCTGTGGGCGGGGCGGGGGGCAACTTTAAAATCTTAAATAGGAACCCCTATTTTTTATCACAGATTCGGATTCTACGGTAAAAACTACGTACACTCCATCCAAAAAAAAATTTTGATTCTTGACAGATGGCGCTGTAATCGCAAAAAATGGATTTAACCTAGAATTTGTTATATTTCGACAAATACGCATCGGACAGAAAAATTTGCCGAATCCAAACTTTAATATCTCAAAGGGGGGCATCCGTTAGTACTGAATTCTTGCTACCCCCACCCCCTGTGGGCGGGGCGGGGGGCAACTTTGAAATCTTAAAAATTTCTTGCGATTACAGCGCCATCTGTCAAAAATCGAAAAAAAAAATTCGGACAAAATGTACGAAAATCCGAATCTGTAATAAAAAATAGGGGTTCTTATTTAAAAATTCAAAATTGACCCCGCCCCGCCGACAGGGGGTGGAAGGGTGGTGAAAATTTCAGCACTAACGGATGCCCCCCTTTGAGATATTAAAGTTTGGATTCGGCAAATTTTTTTGTCCGATGCGTATTTTTCGAAATATAACAAATTCTAGGTTAAATCTATTTTTTTCGATTACAGCGCCATCTGTCGGGAATCGAAAATTTTTTTTTGGACGAAATGTACGTAGTTTTATCGTAGAATCCGAATTTGTGATAAAAAATAAGGGTTCCTATTTAAGATTTCAAAGCTGCCCCCCGCCCCGCCCACAGAGGGCGGGGGGTGGCAGGAATTTAGTACTAACGGATGCCCCCCTTCGAGATATTAAAGTTTGGATTCGTCAAATTTTTCTGTCCGTTGCGTATTTTTCGAAATATAACAAATTCCAGGTTAAATGAATCACCCGGTATACCTAGATTTAAAATATTTCAGAAATATACTCAATACCAGATCTTAATAACTAACATTTTTCCGGCAAATAGGTATTCAAATATAGTTAATATAAATTTTTTTAACACTAGTAATAATTGTATATAGACAAAAGTATTTAATTAAAATACCAACCTAAAATAATGAAAACACCATCCAGATTTTGATGTGTATGTTTATTATTAAAAAGTAGGGTGTAAAAAATGATGTAAGTTTAGATATTTTTTTTTTCTGAAAAAATGTAATATTATAATATCAATTATCATAGTAAACATTACGAAATGTTGCTATTTTACTGTTAATACTTATGTAAAGTTACATACAAATACATATATATTATATATTTTACAGCATCAGTCATTTAGCGATATAACCGATAAATTAGTATTTTTCGAATGAACTAAATATTGTTAGAAAAATAATTATAGGTTCTAGTAAATAGTGTTTTAGTCCGCGCCTGGTAGTTGGCAGAGTCTCGTGTCGGATTTAGGTGTAGGTAGGTGAGTGATGCAAACAGAATACAGAGGCCCTGATCTATACACATCCTTCAACAATTTATTATAATGAAAATATAATTGGTAATTTCGTCGGGGAGCTAGTCGTCGCATAGCGTCGCCGTCGGTAACGGCGTCGGACGACTAAGGCGGACAAATTAATTATGTATTATGTACGCGGTGGCCAAGATAATGCGCTACACCTAAGTCGAGGATATTACGACAGGTGAGAGCGATTAGGGGCATTCTATTTTTAATTACTAAATAAAATGACGCTATTCATAACGAAAGCGTTCTTAACACGCTAACGTTTTACCTCTTTTAACTTCTTTCATCGTTTCATGTGCTTGACGCAGATCGTTTTCTATGCGCGCATGCCTATTTAGTTTTCGTCTAAGTTCTTCTAATTATTGCATAGTTTTTGAAATTAGCAAAATCTGACTAATTTATAAAAATATTTTGTATTATTTCGTTACTTCGATCTATGTACCTAAATTCATTTATGTCTTATTGAAAAAAAATATGTATCTACTACACTAACAAGATGAAAAATTAAAAGAAAATTACTTAAATATAATAGACGGTACCACAAGAACGGTTTTAATTTCAGTTTTTACTAATTGCAACAATGCAGGACTATTGTATCCTCACATGCGAAATTTATCTAACATTATATATGATACAATAATATATTGTTTTGCAAACTCTATAGATACTCGTACACAAACTTCAGCTTTACTCACATGTTGCACACGATACTTTTCTACAACAAGAAAAAAATGGTTTAATTTTCAGTATTGTAATATTTATTAACGGTAATATTTCAATTCGTCAAATTCTGAATGTGTAAAATGCAAAACTGCATTTTACGCACAGCGATTACTATTTCACGTACGAGATTAAAAAATTATTTTATTTTTTATTCAAAAGAATTAAATATGTTGAATTACTTCTTTGCGTAGATGATTTGCTTGTACTAAAATAAATTGCTTAATGGAATAAATTTTTGAATATTTACTTCAATATTACTAATAAAAACTGAAAATATAATTTAAAATTTATGGTAAAATTTTAAAAGTAATATAAAATAATTGTAATATATGAAAGGAATTAATAACTAAAAATCTAATAGACATATATTCTACATTTTTTTTAGTTAAAATTAAAGAGTTATACCTGATTATCAAAATAAATTTTTTTGTCAGAATTAATAAATACGACCAAACAGCTAGAATTAACCTAATAAAATAAATAAAATCTACATTGAGAAATTTATGAAAAGAAATTTTATTATACTTTCAAAATTTTTTATCAATTTTCAATTTCTTGCCATATCGTAATACAAAAAAACAATAGGTGAAGTTTGATTAATATAAATAAATCACAAACCACCGAAATCACAGCGAATTTTGTAAACAAAAATAATAATTAAAAAAAGTGATGAAAGCTATAAAAGAAGGGACAAAAGCCAGACAGGCTATTGAAACAGTAAATAAAGTAGCTACACGTATATTCTGTCAGTCTGTATAGGTTGGGTAATCAGTGAATGTGACAGTGATGAGAAAATATAAGATTATGTATGTATGAAGACAGAGTAGCGTGTTGCCAACGAACGCAGAGAAAACTAACAGCTGCTCGCGTTCCACGGACTCCAGCTTCACTCTGGCTACGTCTCCGTCTCCGGCTCCGGCTCTGGCTCGGCTCCCATGGAAAACGATTTGAAATCGTTCGCTCGCGAATGATTCAATGTGACACCGTATTCGCTATTCGCTATTCGCTATTTGCTATCCCGTATCCAGTATTCGTATTCGGGCTTGTTTCGTTTCGTTTCGCCTTGACATTGCATATAGTCAACGCAAATACGTATGTCGCTTTGCTTTGCTTTGCTTTGCTCTGCTTTCGTTCTCCTTTCTTTGCCTATCTTCATCTATTCACCACCTTCGTCTAAATTTATTTTAGTTTTTTTCATATTTGGATTTACATACTGACAGTATCGCATTACTTTTAAACATTATTTAGAATTTTAAAACAAGATGTAAAATGGATATTGACGGTTCTATATATGATACAAAGTCTCCAAATATGCTTATTCCATTCCTAAATATTTTAATGTTATTTTTATATTCTGACAAATCAATAAATTAAATTTATGATAAGATAAATTATTTATTACTATTATAACAATGCTTTCCATATAAAGTCAAAAATAATTAATTTTATCTTCATTTATTTTTAACAAACTGCGACGACTTTCTTTATTCACAATCTTCGTATTCATAAAACTCTAAATTAAATTAAAAGATCATTAAATAACAAATTCTGCTATATAAATATTTGATAACTTTTATAAAATATAATCATCTAACCATTTTACAAAATCCTACAATAATTGTATTAATGATTTGTTATAATTAATGAAAAGTTTTATAAATACAGCAGTTTGAAATTAAAATCTTATAAAAATTATAAAATTTCGATGTAAAATTCTGCTATATAAATATTTGATAACTTTTATAAAATATAATCATTTAACCATTTTACAAAATCCTACAATAATTGTTTTAATGATTTGTTATAATTAATGAAAAGTTTTATAAATACAGCAGTTTGAAATTAAAATCTTATAAAAATTATAAAATTTCGATGTAAAATATAGCTTTTTGAAATTATAATATCAAATTTCTTTGTTATTTTCAAATTATTTCTCATTAGTATTACAACATAAAATTATTATTATAATATGTTGTAATATATTGTTTTATATCAATAAAAAAAAATTAAAAACATGAATAAAATAATATAAATTTTGAGTTTATAATAAATTATTAAATAGAAATTATTTTATAATTTGTATCTGAGTTACCTCTTCCAGTTACTGACTGATCCGAGACGAGTTGCAAAAAATATCTAATTTTTATAATTATATTATACAATTGTATTTTCAACTTCATTAATTGAATATATAACGCTCACTTATTGTAAATTATATATTTTTTTAATTATATAGTTGTACTTAAATACAAGAAGTGCAATAAATTTTTCTCAAGCAGAAAATAAATTGATTTTGATAGAATAACTAATAATATTGTCCGTAACAGATACGGGTACCGGTACTCGTACGTATTAGCTAGCTAAATATTTTTCAATTATTTTTCTAAAATAAGAAACTCACTGTGAGACAGCTAGCCAAATAGAATAAATGTCGAAGTTTCTACGCATTGCAAATACATTGAATGTACGTGTGTTCGGTTTTGTTCAGGGCAAAAAGTTTGAAAGCGGCAGGCAGGCAGGCAAGCAGGCAGGCATTTGTTAAGGGAGGGTGGACGACATTCGTTGCACACAAAAGACATTCGATCAGACGCGGTGCGGTGACAGCCGAACATCGAACTCACCTAGCCAACACAACAGTTGTTCGCCAAAGAAATCCCGTAATAGCACATCACGGAATTGGCATTTTAGACTGCGTCGACAAAAGTAGTCAATATACGCACAATAAACGAGGCGAGGCGAGGCGAGCCCAACTGATTGGCGGTCTCACGCATCGCATCTTCGCCACAAACCACACAACTTGGGCGCCTGTGAATTGCCTTCCAATCTAGATATCGGTCATAAAAAATGACAGGTAATAATTAAAATTGTTGTTTTCAAAATTGCAGTTCCTTGTTCGTTTGAATGAAATGTTAATATATTTTGATTAAGTTAAATTTTCTTTTTTATGCAAATTGTTTTATTTTATTTCAAATAACTAATAGAAAATTTTATATGTTAGTCAGTTCCAATTAATTTGGCATTAATTAGAAATGTAAGGCTTTTCTTTAAAATGATGACGAAAACTTTTGTATTTTTTAACAATTATTTTAAATAATAAAAATCAAAATTTGGTATTAGATTAGCTAAAATATTAGTAGCATATTCTTTGGTACGTACTACTATTAAAGAATTAAAAATATCAAATTATAAAAAATAAATTTACGTTTTGTTTTGTTTTGAATGAATAAAAATGTTGTTGGTAGAATTAGAAACAAAAATAGAAAAAATATAAAGCAAAATAATTAGATTTAATTTTAGTAATGATTTTCTAATTTTGTAAATTAAAAATTGCATGTAATTAATTTAGTTTTTGCTCGAAATTTATAATATAATAATTTTATTTAAAACCGTGTGTTATTTACCCTTGATACGTACGATGATAACAAATAAAATACTAAACAGAAAAGCAAAATTTCGATTAAAAATATGAAACGAAACTAATTTAGCATGATGATGAGAGAAAGTGATAAAAGAACTTATATGAGTAGTGGTAATCGATGCAGTGTAATAGCTGTTATCTAAAAATGAAACTATAAAATTGACGGAATCCGATGCTAGGGCACGTTTTCGATTTTGAAACCTGTATGAAAATGGAAATTGCGAACGATTCAAAGTCCCGTGTTCGGAGTTGGGAGTCGACATCTTGTTGCTTGTACGCATAATGTAAACATGTTTTCCACAACGCACCGCAACACGAGCGAACGCCGAATC
Source organism: Clivina fossor (assembly GCA_963966155.1). Classification (NCBI taxonomy): domain Eukaryota; kingdom Metazoa; phylum Arthropoda; class Insecta; order Coleoptera; family Carabidae; genus Clivina; species Clivina fossor. Next base: position 60,619,831 of record OZ014550.1, read on the forward strand.
GGTAACCGGTAACCAGTAACGGAAAACGAGGAACGACGAACGGGAATGGAGAATGAATGAGTATAAGAAAGGATGTTTCCACCAAAGTGAATTTCACCTCCCCACCCCTCCACACTCCACTCCAGTTTTCTCGACTTAAGTCAGCTCGTGCTGGCCTCGTCCAACTCTCTGGCATGTCGTAACGAAAAGAAAAATATGTTGTGGAAAATGGCCAAATTGATATTAGATTTATAGTGATGAAATCTTAGAGAAAATTAAACTTTTTCTTAGACTGCTGCACTCTTTTATAGCATTGTAACTTTATGTCTTTACACTTATTTCACCTTACGTTATATTATATTGTAAACCTGAATGAACTTTATTCCAGATATCGTAATTTTAATTTATTACAATTAAAATTTATTGCAATACAACCGCTGCTTACATTAGAAGAAAAATTTAACATTACTCGAACATTATAATTATATATAATAAATACGATTTAGTGAATCTATTAAATATTATTAATATTACAAGTTTATATTTAATATTTTTAAAGTTGAAATATTAAATGATTCGAAAATTACGTCAACTGGCGGACATCGAACCCAAAATCTTTCGATCTCCGGTCGAGCGCCTCACCCGTTAGACTACAGGTGACTACGCCAGTTTTCAGTATATTAATTTTATTTTTAATATTTATTTATTTCAAATATTTATAAGTATAATTATTATTATAATAATTTCTAGATATCTCTGTGCTTTTTATTTTAATCATTTAATACATCTTATCCTTATTTACAAAGAATAATTTGGTCATTTATAATAGTATTTTGGATTTTGGTATATGAACATTTTCTTAAATAATTGTTACTCATTTTTTATGTTTGGAAGAAGCCATTGGAAGAGCAAGACTGGGAAAGAAATTCTTAATGGAAATGTTTTAAATTTATTATTATTATTATTATTATTATTATTAATATTATACCATAAATATTTATCTATAATAAAAAGCTAAAATAAATGAAATATGAAATTAACTATAGTTTTTATTTTTATAAGTGTTATAAAGCAAATTCATATAACTATAGGACACTCTTTAAATTTGTAATGCATTTTGATATCATTTAAAAGTAATTCGTTCAAAACTACTTGAAATATATGGTAATCTTTAGAAAAATATCATATCTAACCAATAATCAAAATAAAAATTTCAATATATATGAAATAATAAACAACATTTAAATTTCTGTCATTCTGAAGCAGAATTTAATAACGCGATATTTCAAAAAATTAACTTCGTGCTGCCATCTTACAATGCGGCAATGTACTAAATACAGTACTTCGCTAGGAAAATCTGGAAAAGTTTATTTCACCGAATCTGTACTTAGAGCAACATTAAATTATGTATGTTCAAACCCTCTTTCTTACAAATGGCGTCGTCTTTCTTTTGCTAACTGAATTATTATCCTTTCGCGATGGTATTGCGCACTTCAAACTTTTTTCTTTTATTCTTCGCTAAAAAATTTAATATTTCCTTTAAATTTATATTGAATTAGGATGATTGCTTCTAAATAGCAGAAGTCAAAATTTACATATGAAAAGTTTAGAATCCAATAATCAATTTACAAAAAATAAAATTGACTACATTCTATATTTTAGTAATTCATTTCTTTATAGGTCATTATTTATATTTTATTTTCAAGCATATTAACAATTTATTAATAATTGTTAATACGTGTATTATTAATGGTATAACCCCATACAGAAAAACTATTTGATACGTTTTAGTCCGTTTTAAAAATTAATATATTATTTTTTTAGTTAAATAATTATTTAAGAATTATTCGAGTAAAACAATTCTGATTTTCTAATTAAGACTATTAAAATTTTGGGCTGATATAAAAGTATTTCATTGCATGCATAAGAGTATTTTAAATAATTTAAAAGCGAAAACATATTTTAAATTGAGATACGGTGTACTGAAACACAAAAATAATAATAATAAAATTATTTTAAAAAAAACATAATAAACATAAAAAATATAGAAAAATACTTTAAATACATATGTTGCATGGTTATTATTATATAAATTCAAATTTTGTTAATAATAATAATTTTCTTGCCTTTATCGAAGAGCCGAAAATTGTCTGGGACGTAAGACTATAGTTTTTTTAGCTTGAAGGATAATTCAGTCTGATCTAATACTTAATTTTTTATATAAAAAATTAAATGAAACAATTCTATCTAATGACGGGATTGAAACCGATTTAAACCCGCAACCTTTTAATCTCGCATTAGAGGGCTAACCTGACCAATCAACAAAATTGATTTGATTAAATTTTATGTATTTTCCATACTTGTGATTCAGTATTTTGAAGTTTTTAACAAATATTGTATGTATGAAACAAATAAGAAGATAATATTATTTAATTGTCCATATGTGAAAAATGACACGAAACAAAATGTAGGTATTTAAAATGGTGGTTGGTTGTCATCGTCGTAATTTGTGCGATTTTGTGTCACTTAATATATGCATATCACGTTTCAGTTCGACAACGTGATGTGCAGGCAAGTGGAGCTAAATGGCAGACGATGAAGCTACAGCGCTACAGCGCTACAGCTACAGCTAGTCCAGTAAGAACTGCTCGAGTTGATTGCTTGTGGACGCTTGAACAGCGTCCGTCGCTATCGCATGCGTCGTTGTTTTGGCTAATGAATTATAAATTAGTTGGGCGTTGCATTGTAACTTTTAGCGTCGATTTTGTACACGCTACTAGTATCAAATGCTTACTCCGTATAAAATATAGGTTCATCTGTTATTGCTTTCCCTAGATTTCATTTCAGAAGGTTTATGTCTATTCGAGCTATATAATTAAAGAATATCTATTTCTTAAATTTAATTTAAGATTTGTTATAACATACTACACATTTTTATTTTATAGTAATACAATAAGTAGATATTTTCAAACTAGGTAGCTTATAAATGTAGATATAGTTTTTGAAAACATACTTATATATATATATATATATATATATATATATATATATATATATTTTAAAGAAATAAATTTAAGATTAGGAAAAAATAAATACTTTTATTTGGCATAATTTCAATAGAAATAAGTGTGCAAACTGCGATTGCAATAACAGTAGACAAATTAATTCCAACTCAACATTAATTAAATCTAAAAAGAAAAATAATAAAGAGACAATTAAAATCTAAAAGCAGCCATTAAAAGTTTTTCATAACCGCTCTCATTAAGGATATATTTCAAACGAGACTACAAACGTCACATTAACAGAAATTATTTTATATCTCCAGATACTAATTTCAATATGACTAACGTAAGTAAATTTCATACAAACATACGTTTGTTAAATTTTCAATTAAAACAAGCATCTACACCTTATTTACTCGTACTCTATTAGTTCAAATTATTATCAACATAATCTAGAAAATCTTACATATGTACATTAGTTTCATAATCAAATTTCTTTATTTCACTTGTTCTATATATATATAGACTTAATTGCTATTATTAATAAATTTATTAACAATAGCAATTAAGTCTCTCATCATACTTTGCTTCCCTGAAGAAGCCACAAATTTGTGGCGAAATATTGGACTTGCAATAAATTGATAGATATTTAAATGCGTGCATTTTAATAACCCACTCAATCAATTACCGTATCCCGTTATAAAGAAATTTTCGTTTCAATATATATATTGATAGAAACGAAAAGGCATACGTACTACGTCATCCAGCTTCTCATATGTTTTATTCTATTCTATTATCTGTCTGTTTAGCCCAGGCAAGTGTATGTCACACTAAGAACACAAAATATACCAAATCGTTGCTGCCAAATTGACAATTTTTAATAATTAATTTTTGATTTTATTAGAAATAAATTTAAAAATTAATAATATAATAGAACAGACCCATTTCTTATATAAATATTATAAGGAAATTACTTAAAAAAACACATATAGGTAAAATAAGAGTATTGTTTATATGAAAAGCATATACTGGCATGGTACTATTTCTAATATGGCCTGTACGTAATGTAACGTACACCTGTTGATGCTTACATTTGCCTAGTAACATGAAAACTCCATTAGGTTTCTATATAGATACAGGTCGAATCTAAAAATCCTATCCCAAAATCATTTTCACCCACCTAATATGCTAACGTATACAATAAGGCTCAATATACTTTTTTGTTTGTGTTTATTCCACTTTAGCAGAAAATCAATTCTTTTCAAATTAAATACCAAAATGTTCCAACATTTTTTCAGATCTAGATCATATATTTTTTTTAAAATAAAATTTATGCCTGCTAATTCTGTATCATTCTATAACCAGTATAAGTACCTATAGAATCTTCTATATTATTATTATTATTTATTAATTATTATTATATAATATATACTATATTATTATTATTATACTATATAATTTTTAATTTATTAAAAACAAGCCAAAAGATACTATAGAATTTATAGAATAATACAAAATACCAGCAAAAAAAAAACTATAAATTTCATGATCCTAGTTACTTATTTTTGTTACCGTCTTTGTAAACTATGCTCTATGTTCCTATTTATTTACTGCTTAAATGTTATTTATATCATTTCTTTCTGGATAAAGATATGTACGTTGAGACTACGGTGATTATTAAATAAATATTACGTAGATACAGAACTATAACTTAAAGCCTCGTTTTATATATTAATATAATAAGTTCTGAAAGAATTTTTACTGTTACATTTTTTGTTAATTCCAAGAAATGTTTTAATTTCAGTTCAAAGTAATTTTGCGGTGGTGGTCCCCAAAAGAGATTTGCCAATTGTAGTACGGCGAAGATTTAAAATCGGGGAGGCAATGCAATGCCCCAATCTGCCCCACCACTCAGATTTTCGATTTTCAAAAAACATTACCGAACTATAATTCATTTCATCATTACATCTTCGACTTTTAGCTGAGATGGAGGAAGCAAGCCACATTAGCCCCCAAAAAGTGAACTAATACTAAAACGATTGCAAGAATTACAAGGATTGGAATTTTTTCGTGTCCGATTAAGGAACAATTGTGTCCGAAGTGGAATGAATGTGACCTTCAGGTTTGTGGAGGACCCAGGAAGAGGTAATGAAAAATTATAGAAGAGATTTTTTTCTACAAGAAGCTGAGAGAAACAGCTTAAAGGACACCGGATTATGGGAAAGAATTAGCAGTAGAATAAAAGTGCCCTTCCCCGGGTTGTGGAGGGCTCAGGAGGGAAGTAATGAAGAATTAGAATTCTATAAAAGAAGCTGAGAAGAAGACATAGGGTAAGAAATGTGCAAGGATTTATTATTAATTTAATTCCCATTCTAATAGTAAAAAGTTTAGAAATAGAAATAATAGAATTTTTTTTTATTTATCAAAACACGTTTATCTTTACATCATATATATTTCCGATTAGATTCCTCTTTGTTAAATAATTTTTCAGTTCTATTAACACATTTCAGCTTATGCTATCAAAAAACGTATTTTGAGATAGATAAATAAAGTTAAGATTAAATTTTAATATGTTCCCCTGTGTGTGGACGGTTCGTTATTGTTTTTAATAATGACACGTTTCTTGACTTTGACTTTGAACTCTTGGTTTTACGAAGTTCCTGGCATGTTCCCTTAACCTTCTCCATCATGGAGTATGATAATTTGGTTGGATTATTTTGCATTAATATGCACTGATTACTGACTCAGTATTTGTTTTGGTCTTCGAAATTTGAAGGTTATATCGGTATCATGTTTGATTTTCAATTCCGTCTGCGTTGAAGTAGAGGATCTTGAGTAAAACTTCCACGAGTCTCTGATGACACCTCTCTGATTAACGCTACCTGAGTATCTGATCCCCCTCTCTCTGATGATGACACGTTTCAATTTTGTGTTCCGCTTTTATACTATTCCCTGAAAAATGTTTGATTCTGATTGGCTGTTATTGTTGTATCAATAACAGCCAATCAATCACGGTTCCATGGAACAGTATAAAAGCGCAACGCAAATTCGAACTGTGTCATTGTTAAAAAGAACAACGCAGGAGCAAGACTTAACACTTTTTTTAGACATTAATATTAAAGAGTTATTATTATAATACAAATAATTATAAACTATTATAATGTTTATAACTTATCACACAAATTTTTTTTTTACCAACTGTTTGAAATTTTTCTATTTCATTCTATTTCTTGTAAATGAAAATCTATCTTCGGCCCTTTCTTACGATAAATTATAATTATTTATATTTCAAACAAAGTACAAGTATTTACTGAGCTGCTACGACGTATGTAACATTTATTAAATGCAATACATATTACAATAATTGAATCCATTTATTTTTTCTATTTAATATTTTCTTGTGCTTGTGCCGCGTAAAACTAAATCTTAATTAGGCCTTTTATCCATGCCTAAATTTATGGATTTACTTAAAACAATTTTTGATAAATTAACTTATTAGAAACTTCATTCTTGTAACGAAGTTTGCTAAGTTTTAACAACGTTGCTAACACAACATTAGCCAATAAATGTTTTAACAACATTGTTTAACAAACATTAACTAATAAATATTAGCGTTAACAACTAAATAAAAAATTAAAATGACACGTTTCTATTTGGGTTATAGTTGTGCTTAGCAACTGTTGCTACTGTAACACGATAAGCGGTTAGCGTATATTTATCAACTTTACAGGAGCGTGCGTACAAGTAGTGATCAACAATTATTAATTTAATCTTTTATTAAATATAATGACATACGAACACAAATTACGACATATACAAAAATACAGAAAAACAAAGTGAAATATATATGAAATTACAAATATAAACTTTAAGCGAACTAATAACTAATAAACTAATAACTAAAGCGATCTAGAGGCCTCTGGCACTCTATGCGTGACTTAACTAAAAGCGAACTTAACTAAAGCGAAGGCGGGCGTGAACTGAACTGATGCAACCGAGAGAAAAAAACATACTTTTCTCAAAAAAACTAAAATTGTAACTTTTCAAATATTAACAAAAATCTAAAATACTTCAAAATATTTCCAAGAAATATCTTGAAGTGGCCAAGTGGTTTGCCGCGAACCCTAATATATAAATCTGTCACTAGAGCAAAATCTAATAGATACAAAAATTATGTAGCTTCAGAAATATGTATCAAGTTACAACACATGGCTTATACCTGCCCTATTACACTACAAAGCTTTAGCAGCTTTGTTTACAGAATTGGAATGTTTAGGATTTAGGCAACCAGCAATGATCGTAGTAAGTAGAATTGGTTGCTTATAATTTCTTTTAATTTATTTTTATTTTATTTTATTTTTTCTCTCACGCAAAATGCAATTTTACAAGAACGGCGTAGTTTTTGAATAGACCCCTTCGCCCCTAAGTTAATTCGAGAGTTATCTAACACTAAGATTAAATTAATTAATTTGCATTTTTTAAGTAAATAATGATTTGTATATAGAGAGAGAGATGATTAATATGGAATTTTTCTCTTTTGTTACAGAAATTTGGAGATGGGGGAAGTGAAATAATGAAGAGAGAAAAAATAAAAGAAGAAATGAGAAAGAAAGAAAAAAGAAAAAGAAAGAAGAAAAGAGAAAGAAAGAAAGAAAAGGAGAAAGAAATGAAAGAAGAAATCTAGGAATTTAGTAATTAAATGCTCATATAATTATATAGTTAATTATATTTATTAAGATAATTAAGTATGTTTTGATAATTTAATCACATAGTTAAGCATACGATTAAGTTAGTAAATTTGTGATTTATAATTTATTTTTAAGAAATTTTAATTTCTTTTTTTGTGTTTTAATTGTGATTATTACAGTGTGTTTTGACAATCTAATTAAATAGTTAATCAGATGATTAAGTTAATAAGATAATTAAGTGTGTTTTGCAAACTTGATTACATATTTAATCGAGTGATTAAGTTAACTAAATTTGTATTTTTATCAGAAATTTTAATTCACTTTTTTTTGTTTTTATTTGTTTAATCAATGTTTTAACAATTTAATAACTTAGTTAAACACATGATTAAGTTAATAAGATAATTAAGGGTGTTTTGCGAACCTAATCACATAGTTAACCATGTGATTAAGTCATTAAATATATGTACTTTTAAAAGTTTTTATTTTAATTCTTTTTTATGTTTTAATTATTTAATCAATAAAATGTGTTTTTGATAATCTAATCAGGTGATTAAGTTAACAAGATATTTAAGTGTGTTTTGCAAACTTAATCACATAGTTAACAATGTGATTAAATTATTAAATTTGTATTTTATAATTTATTTTAATTTACTTTTTTAGCGTTTTAATTATTAAAGTGTGTTTTGAAAATTTAATTACATAGTTAATTACATTGTTAAGTTAATAAGATAATTAAGTGTGTTTTTTCAGAAATGTATATTTATTGTTCAATAAAGTTCTTAAAAACGGATGCTGTTTTTTTTTCCCATTCCACTCCCAAAATTAGTTCACCCCTAAAACCGCCCAGAGAAAGTGGCCACAAAACTGTCAAAATTTTGACAGACTTGTGGCGCCCCTTCTAGCAGCTTGGGGTGTGAACTAATTTTTATTATTAATTATTATCAATTATTAATTAATTATTATCAATTATTATCAATTATTATTAATTACGAGTAAATCTGTAATAAACCTAAAATCTTGTCACAAATATAACAAACTTGTGTATAAAAATTCAAAAACTAAAATTGTGAGTATTTTGCAAACGGTTGCAAATTTCACAAAAATAACGAAATCTGCTCCGCAACACTTGTGTTGCTATAACATTTTCAATCCCCAACCCCGTACGACTCCTCGGCTATTAATTATTAATGTTTGCAAAAAAAATCTTTAATTGCAAAAATCTCGAAAACGGCTGGAAATTTCGCAAAAATAAGAAAATTTGCACGTCCCCTAACAGTCCAACACCCCTATAAACCAGATACGTACTACAACATATCCAAAAATCAACACCCTACGACACCCCCTTATTAATTAAGTCAACAGCTAAAACTGATAAAAAAAATATAAAAAAATCTCAAGTTTTTCTTGTTTTCCTGATAAACTTCGTTAAAAGATTTCATTTCTCACTTTCTTGATACAAATTTTTCATTTCTCGATTTCTTGATACAAATTTCGTTAAAAACCTCTTAGCTTATACATTCCCGCAATGCATCGCTGTTAAACTGGTCGAAAAAAATGTCGAAATCTGCTCGGAAACACTTGTGTTGCTATTACATTTTCAACCCCCAACCCCGTACGACCCCTCGGCTATTAATTATTATTGTTTGCAAAAAAAAATCTTTAATCGCAAATATCTCAAAAACGGCTGGGAATTTAGCAAAAATAACAAAATTTGCCGTCCCCTTACAAACACCCAGAGATAAACCAGATATGTACTACAACATATCCAAAAATCAACCGCCTACGACACCCTCTTATTACTTAAGTCAACCCCCAAAACTGTGACGAAAAATATAACAAATTTGTGTGTAAAAATTCAAAAACTAAAATTGCGAGTATTTTGCAAATGGCTGCATATTTCGCAAAAATAACGAAACCGTGCCGAAACACTCGGTGTTGCTATAACATATTTCAACCCCAACCCCGTACGACCCCCTCGCTATTATTAATGTTTGCAAAAAAAATATTTAATCGCAAATATCTCGAAAACGGTTGGAAATTTCGCAAAAATAACAAAAATTTGCACCTCCCCTAACATACTAACACCCCGATAAACTAGGTACGTACTACAACATATCCAAAAATCAACCCTTAGGACACCCACTTATTAATTAAGCCAACCCCCAAAACTGTGATAAAAAGTTAACAAGTGTGTAAAAATTCATGTTCTAAAAAAATACGTTCTCCTGAAAAAAAAAATTTTTTTTTTATTTTTTTTGCAAGAAATATATTATATCAGGATAACATGATCGTTTGCAATACACACATGTTATCCTAAAACAATTTCGTTAAAATGTTTCATTTCTCGCTAAAAAAAATCAAAAAATATACACTTGTTTTCCTGATAAAATTTTGATAAAATAATTAATTGCGGTAACACTATTTAACCGATTTTACTCAAATTTTCACAGAAGATTCCACTAGTGTCCTCATAAATTATATAATTTTATATAAGAAATGATACTAGGAGTAGAAAACGGTCGTTTTGTATTGTAATGTTTACGCTACATATAAAACATTGTTGTCAATTAAGTAACTACGGCCAATAGGTGTTAAAAAATAAAAAATTCAAAATACAAATATAATTCTTTAATAATGAAAAATATTTAATATATATAACATCTATATATAAATATGTTCAGTAACAAAAATAAAAATTTATTCTCATAACTAATTAACGTAAAAAACATTAGTTTGTAATAGTAATGGCGTTTTCGATTAGTCAGTCGCTCCTAGAGCATGTGAGGTCAAGTTGAATGCGAGTGCTGCTCGAGAATTTAGTGAGTGCAAACTAATATTCCTATTCGATTCATGTAAGAGAGCAAGTATTATAGCAAGAAATAATATAAAGTATACAAAAAATCTAATTATTTCAAAAAATATTATTTTCGATGATATTTAAAATGTTACAGAAAGACTATTTTCCATACAATTAACTATAAGATCTAAATAATTCTTAATATGTTTTTAGGTATACTTCAAATAATTTTAAAATTTTATACATTTCTTCCATTACAGCTGCTAAATTTTCCATTGGAAATTGAATCTAAATATATGTGTTTACGCTCTTGCTCGAGACAGCTAAGTAAAGTCAATCGAAAACGCTATCAAATATGAAGTCTCAAAAAACAAAACAAAAGTAATCTTCTGTTACATATTATATAATTTTATTATATATAAAAATAAAGCGGTGGCTACACCATCCAAAAACATATTACAAAGTAATAATTAATTAACACAGAAAACATGAATCTTGTTCGTTCGTGTTGTTTAATTTCTGTTCTGCAGTTTCGTTTTTATTTTTCCACAAAACTCCAAAAAAAAAATCAACAACAAGAACAACATGATACATAAGCAAATTCACAAAAACAAAATAAATTATGAAATTGGTTTGTAATACTCAAATTATGAAATGGCGGATATACGACAGCTAAAGTCGTAAACCGTCAACAAATTGGACAAATTCGAAAACACAAAAAAAAAGAAATTCTAAAAAAAACATTGCTTTGTAATACTCAAATTATGAAATGGCGGATATACGACATCAAAAGTCGTACACCGTCAACAAATTGAACAAATTCGAAAACACAAAAACAAACTAAATTTTGAAAAACATTAGTTTGTAATACTCAAATTATGAAGTCCTACAATGGCGGATTTGCGAAATCCAAAGTCGTGAACCGTCGACAAATTGGACAAATTGGCTCCTTTTTGAACCACTTTTTAATACACTGAAAATAAAAATTAGAAATAACTTTGAATTAATCAAATTACTAGACAAATTACTTTTTTATGAAAAACATGTTCACAGGGTAACATAATTCCACTATGTTTCAATCGATCTAAGCAAATCGCACAAGACTCATTGACCAGCAAGTTTTCAAGAGGATTTATTTGAGCTTGCGGTGCTGATTAAGTAGACGGAACATTCATTATAGATGATGAAGTAGACGGAACATTCATTACAGGTGACGAAGGCCTAAAATTACCAATTTCATATTGAAAATTAATAGATAAATAGTAGCCAAATAAATACATATTAACATAATATAAATTTGAAAAAAATATATGTTCGCACAATCGTGTTGCCATACGTACTTGCAGTCATTATTAATAGATCACGTAAGTTGACTTTACCACACTCTACATAGCAACCGATAAAATCACACTGCTATTAGAAGTTATAACCTAACGAGCACTGTTAGCAAAAAAAAAAAGAAACACAATGTTTTTTTTTTATAATCTCACTTGGATTTTATAGGTATTAAAGAATTACAGACGATTATCCAAGCGTCTTCTACTTCAGAATTATTTTATGACTCACAATCCATAAAAAACAATTTTCTAATAACTAATTTTATTATAATTTTTGACTTAAATTTGCAAAAAAAAAAAAACTAAATACAAGTACCTATTCTATTATTATATATCTGAATCGATTGTGCGAAAAACAGTATACGAGATATATGGTTATTAAGCGCTAATAAAAGAATCTCGTAAATTGAGTTATCTCGATTTCATCTTACTTTATCAGACCTTTCCTATATTCTGTTAATGTGCACTTAACAACCTTATATCGTAATATACTATTAAAAAAAAAAAAAAACTAAGCATTACTTACATGGCCATTTCTGATTCGGACATCTCAGAAACGATTTCTCTCACCTCAAGATAAAGTTGTTCTAAATCGCAAGTAAATTTATCTTGCTTGCATCGTAAAATTTGTAAAGCTTCCATTATTGTATGCTCACTCGTTAGCGGAAACTTTGATACTAGAATACGTGCTAATTCTCCATATCCAAGTTCGGATAAATCTTTCGGCCGTTTTGTTTTCGGTTTCAAAGTTTGGGACGGTCTAAAATATTCAATTGTCAATATATATATATATATATATATATATATATATATATATATATATATATATATATATATATATATATATATATATAAATATATATATAAATTCATTTGTGTTGCAAATAACATTTTAATAAATTGAAAGACAACAATCATGCAATGCAATGTATCTATAAGGATATTCCATCAAGCATCCCTATCAACATTAGCAACTACCGTTTCATCCACCTAGAAATACATGCTCATTTATTCTTAGCACTTGAAAACATTTGCTCATGCAGAACACTCTCTATCATACCTACCCATTTACTCATCGGACGTCCACAAAGTCATATTTTTGTTAACCTAATGTTTATTAGACATTCGTTCCTATGGCCGAACAATCTTAACTAACATCAAATTTTACAATAACTTTTACCAATATTATACTTTTCATACACGAATTTATTTCGCATCCGATTCCTTCCAATTACTCCACATACCCCACACAAGAACCATTTCCACAGCAGTTATTTACTTTTTATGCTTCTCTAGCCAAATGCAACATTCAGTATCATACATCAATTTCTGATTTAAATTTATTAGAAATAATACTTTTCCTTTTCTTATTAGAAATATCTAGTATAAATAACGAAAAGAACCATTCAAAAAACAAATTTACTAACATATAACCTACAATTTATTAAAATCTTTAATGACAAACTTACGAAAGTCGTCTACAACTCTTCGGAATTGCACCCGTATTTTCCGAAATTGCATTTGTGTAATAGGAAGGAACAGGGCCACATGATCTATGGCAATTAGAATTGTGCTTGGGGCATAAATATTCCGGATTTATCATTTTCTTCATCATTTCTTCCCATCCTTCTTCAGTATCATTTCGAATATTCCCATGTTCTTGGTTTGGTACATTTGTGTTGTAATTTATTTCAGTTTCGGAAAAATTTTCAATTGGCATTTCTGATTCGGACATCTCAGAAACGATTTCTCTCACCTCAAGATAAAGTTGTTCTAAATCGCAAGTAAATTTATCTTGCTTGCATCGTAAAATTTGTAAAGCTTCCATTATTGTATGCTCACTTGTTAGCGGAAACTTTGATACTAGAATACGTGCTAATTCTCCATATCCAAGTTCGGATAAATCTTTCGGCCGTTTTGTTTTCGGTTTCAAAGTTTGGGACGGTCTAAAATATTCAATTGTCAATATATATATATATATATATATATATATATATATATATATATATATATATATATATATATATATATATATAAATATATATATAAATTCATTTGTGTTGCAAATAACATTTTAATAAATTGAAAGACAACAATCATGCAATGCAATGTATCTATAAGGATATTCCATCAAGCATCCCTATCAACATTAGCAACTACCGTTTCATCCACCTAGAAATACATGCTCATTTATTCTTAGCACTTGAAAACATTTGCTCATGCAGAACACTCTCTATCATACCTACCCATTTACTCATCGGACGTCCACAAAGTCATATTTTTGTTAACCTAATGTTTATTAGACATTCGTTCCTATGGCCGAACAATCTTAACTAACATCAAATTTTACAATAACTTTTAACAATATTATACTTTTCATACACGAATTTATTTCGCATCCGATTCCTTCCAATTACTCCACATACCCCACACAAGAACCATTTCCACAGCAGTTATTTACTTTTTATGCTTCTCTAGCCAAATGCAACATTCAGTATCATACATCAATTTCTGATTTAAATTTATTAGAAATAATACTTTTCCTTTTCTTATTAGAAATATCTAGTATAAATAACGAAAAGAACCATTCAAAAAACAAATTTACTAACATATAACCTACAATTTATTAAAATCTTTAATGACAAACTTACGAAAGTCGTCTACAACTCTTCGGAATTGCACCCGTATTTTCCGAAATTGCATTTGTGTAATAGGAAGGAACAGGGCCACATGATCTATGGCAATTAGAATTGTGCTTGGGGCATAAATATTCCGGATTTATCATTTTCTTCATCATTTCTTCCCATCCTTCTTCAGTATCATTTCGAATATTCCCATGTTCTTGGTTTGGTACATTTGTGTTGTAATTTATTTCAGTTTCGGAAAAATTTTCAATTGGCATTTCCAAGATTGGCGAAGATCTTTCAGCGTCGTTACCAAATACATTTTCATCATTATCGAAAATTAAATGTAGCAACCCATCCAAATTTTTATATTTCAAATATTCATGCAATGGGTTATTTTCATTTAACTCTGGATTTGGATTATTATTTGAAGCGAAATCTGGAGGCAAGCAATTATTTAAATACGCAACTGAAGCAATCAATTTTTCAGCAACTGCCGTAACCGTATTATTATTGCCAAGTTCTTTTTCGAAAATATTTAAAGTCATAACAAATTTAAAATCGCGGACAAAAATATTATCGGTTTTATTAATTACTAAAAAGTCTGGCTGAGGAATTCTATGTATGTCATATGCAGCTAATTCTTCAATCATTTTCGTGTAATAGCTCTAAAAATTAAAATTATTTTACAAAAATATCATTTAAACAATAAGGATTGTTTTTTTTTTAAAATTGCTTACGTAAATTCGTTTTTTCAAGTTAGTGATATATTGTTTAGTCAATTTCCACAAATCCAAGTAATTTTTAGTTTCCTCATTCGCGGGAGCACCGTCCGAACTTGCTATCCCATCTTCTATTTCAGCTATCGCGTATTCACAATTACTTTTCATTCTAAATCAAAAAAAGTTATTAGTTTTTAGTTGAAATTCATACAGAAAATTTTACACAAAAAACCTTACGTTTCTAAGTAAAATGAATATACACCTCGAAGATAAACAACATGTTTAAATAATAACATGTGATAATTATTATTTCCCAAAATATCAACCTCTTCTCTAAGAGTTAAATTTGCTAGCCTACAATTAATAAAATTTATTATTTATAAAATTAATAAACTGTATTAGCATATTTTTGTTAACAAAAATTTCTAATAAAAAAAATAAATTCACACTTTGTTCCCTTCCTTATAAATATTTGTAATCACATAATGATATAAGCTTTTGTTTCATAAATGTATCATAAATATTTTCACAATTACCAATAACCATTAATAACAAATGTTATTAATTTTTATTATAAAAATATGTATTAAAAATATTAAAATCACTACTCAGCTTTTGACAGTAATACGATTTTCTCATACTGCTTAATTCAGAGTCCATTTTACCCAATCTGTTTTTCAAACGATGAATCTCACGGTTTAAGCTCTGATTTATCTCTCTTTGTGTTTCGATTTGCTTGTTTGCCTCACATATCTAAATAAATATATTTAAAATTAATAGCAAATCAATTATTTATTTGGAATTGTTAGAAATTTTTAAATAAATGTTAAATAAACTTTCTGCTAGAAATAATTCTTGACACTGGTTCCGATAACCGTTGCAATCCGGACATTCGGCGGGTTGACTAGCATTTGCATCGGATACCTATTGAACAAATATTGTAATTAAATTAGGAATTAATACAAGATAGATATAAATAATATTTGATCTGCCATAGGAAAGAGAACTTTATCTTCACCCAAGTTAATATTGAGTTATTAGTATCACTGGAAAGAGCACACACATTCTTAATAATTTCATATAAAATTTGTTTAAATATTCCCCAAAAAAGTTTTCAGGGTGGCCAAAACTTTGTGAAAACCAGTTTTTTTCCCGGTTTTCCAGAATTTTCTTTTTCCATTTCTCCCTGACTTTTATTATTAAACAAATGTAAATTCCTAAGTAATGTGAATCACATAAATAAAGATTTCTAAGCACATATAGGTGTGAAAAAATTCAGATAAGAATATAATTTTAATATAGTAAAAGTGAAATTCATTAATTTTTGCCGGTATAATTTGTGTTTGTAATTTTGTGAATTCGCCAAATAAAAATTTTTTTCCTTGACTACAAATGAAATTCCCTGACATGTTCTGGTTTTGGCAACCCTGGTTTTGCATTCGCATATAATAACAAATTTCCACATTACACTTACGAAAAGGTAAACTAAAATAAGTTTTAGTTGTGTGGGTAGCGTTTAATGCAATGTGAAATTTTCATTCATATCACTTTGATTGGCTCTCCTGATTTTTTTTTTATAAAGATAAGATAGATCCCTTTTCCTATGGCAAGTTACAAAATGCCTACTTTATACATAGCTGTATTCTTTTTATCAAAAAATTGACTCAGCTCATTTGGCAAGTGAAGTGAGGTGAAACGACGTAAAGTGAGTTGAGTTGCTTTATAAAAGAACAAGATATTCAAACTCTAGCAAGAAAACACGAATAACTGACAAAGATCGAAGTACTTTGACACCTTTTTTGACGTTTGTTATTCTAATCAATCATAAATTTGTGACTAAAGAAATACATCTTTGATAAATTTTACATTAATTTCTAAATTTAAAGGTCCAATATTATTCAATCATTCAATTTCGTATGAAATTTTTCGTCGGTTTGTCGTAGCTCAGTTAAGATAAAAAGAATAAGAATTATCTGAGTTGATCTGAGTTTATCTGAAGTGACGTGAGATCTCAGTAAATTTTAGGTAAAA
Organism: Clivina fossor; assembly: GCA_963966155.1. Taxonomy (NCBI): domain Eukaryota; kingdom Metazoa; phylum Arthropoda; class Insecta; order Coleoptera; family Carabidae; genus Clivina; species Clivina fossor. The sequence continues at coordinate 60,637,011 of OZ014550.1, forward strand.
AGAATACAGTTATTATTATAGTCTTCTTCGATTTGAAATAGTTCCATTTTTAATCTTTGTACTTATGATTTTGACTATGTAATTTCTGTCTGTTTTATTATTTTATAATTAATAAATATTTTTCAATTTTTTGTAACATAAAATATCAATTTATTAGCCCCAATTCTCACTTTTTTCATTATTATGTATTTCAAAATAAATTGTTATTTCTATTTTTTATCATATAAGTACGGATAGTTTTTCTATTTTTGATATTTTTTTACTGTATCTGATATTATAAAATTTAAATAAACTATTTTAAAGCGATTTGTAAGTAGTTTTGAATAAACGTCAAAAGCATTTTTTCGAAAATCAATTTTAAAAGTGAGGTGAGAATATTTACTTTTTGTTCAACTGTTCCTGTCACAGTCCTTCAAAATATATATATAAATTTCCAAGAAAGATTTAGAAAAAGAATTTTTACATTAAATTTCTTGATATAATATAAATTTAAAAATGTTTAAATATTATTTAAATATTATTATAAATAATTCAAAAATACTTAAGTAGTATTCACGTTAGCACATGTCGTACGACACGTCAGGTGGATTCAGACCAACGCGATAGCGATTGCGACTGCGATCAATCGCGACATGTAAATTTACATGAAGCGATTCACACCGTGGCAATCGTCGTCGTTTTGCGACTGGGTGTTGCGACTGATTGTGAAATCGCTGCATGTTCTATTTTATCGCTCATCGCGTGTGACAAAAATGTCGAATATAGCTGAAAAGTTAATGGAAAGTCTAAGAAACTATCCCATTTTGTTTGATTTATCGCATGCAGAATACAAAAATGTCAAGAAGAAAGACAAAGTGTGGTTCGAAATGCCAAAAGTAACAGAGTTTCCTCCTCGATATCAAAATTAGCACACATTTGTAGATATTCCTATACGCTCCGTATATATTAGTTATCTAAAATCTATGCAAAATGATTCTCGCTACAGCATTTGGTCTGAAAACACAAAATCGCAATCGCAATCGCAGTCGCAATCACTATCGCGTTGGTCTGAATCCACCTATAATGTGAACACCTTTTTTCTGTGTTTTATACATGCCGTTCTAAAATCATGTGTTGTACGGCGTGTGCTAAAACTATGTTAGACAGTGTTGTACGACATGTTGTGCTAATGTAATTACTACTTCAGAAGAAAATATAAATACTTTTAATCAAAAATATTATCGACATTGATAATAAAATATTTTTTTCTGCATGCAAATTTTTTTATACTCACCTCTTCAACAGTTTGTGTTTCTTTATTTTGTCCGGAACAATTCGACTCTATTATTATATCGTTTAATTCACCATTAGTTAGGAAAACACGATTCTTATATTCCTTCTTACTGCTATTTTGCTCATCAATATCTCGAACTTGCGACATGTTTGTATTCTAAAATTCAAAATTATAAACATAACTTCACCTGTACAATGTATAAAATTAAAACTTGAGTATCTATACTTCATTTATTTAAAATAAATAAATGAAGTAAAAATACCCAAGTTTTAATTTTATTTGAACTACAACATGTAATAAACAACAAACAATAAATAATTTTTTTTTTTTTTGCTCACCTGTTCAACAGTTGATGTTTCTTTATTAAGATATTCAGTCTGATGATCACGGTAATGTAATATAGGTTCAAGACGATTTTGTCCGTAACAATTCGAAATTACTATTACATCTTTTACTTCGCAATCAAATACGAAAACACGATTCTTACGTTGCTTACCTTGAATTTGCAACATGTTTGTATTCTAAAATTCAAAATTATAAACATAACTTCACCTGTACAATGTATAAAATTAAAACTTGTGTATCTGTACTTCATTTATTTATTTTAAATAAATGAAGTAAAAATACTCAAGTTTTAATTTTATTTGAACTACATCATGTAATCAACAACAAACAATAATATACAATGTATGATGAATGATAACATATAAACATAATTACTAATTACCGTTTAAAGAAACTGTTAATTAAGTTAACAAAGTTAATAAATATCACAAAAAATTGATTACAATTAAATGTTAAAGGAACAGAAAACCGTATTTTTCAAATAAAAATTTGTTTACAAGATAACCGCCATAATCACACGTGCTATAAGAACACCTCTTCACAACAGTGACCTCCCCTTTACTTACTGGCCGCCAGGGAAGTTTCACCCGGACTGCGCATGTCAAGCTGATTTTTAAAATGTTTGTTTCCAATGGAAATTAACGTGTATAAAATGCCGGTAGAGCAAAAATATTTGTAATAAATACATTAGAAAAATTCAAACAGACAATAATATTAGCGTATTTTTCATATCTATTTTAGTGAAAAGTATTTTATTGTATTTTATAAATTCAATTGACTACAGGAAATTTTAAATTTCACAAATAGCTAACGCATGCGCATTATTAGTTGTTGTATATTAGGTGGCGTTCATTCAACTAGATTTATGAAATAACTATAATAGTATATTACTATTTATACATATGAAATAATGTTAAAACATTGCTTATTGTTATATAAAAATAAAGATTATTATTTTTATTATATAAAATAAATATTAAAAGTTGTTACTTTAGTTATAAAATAATATAAAGGAGAATAATAATAGCGCTTGGTTTTAAGTTTCAAATTTTTTATTGTACTATAAATACTCGATGTACATTTCGGCTTCCTAGGGCATCATCAGGAGAATGACTAAAATCACACAATATTATTTATTTATATACAAAAATTTTTTAACGGAAAATAACGGATATAACTGCCATAACGGTTCAAAATAGATTGAGCAATGGAGACGACAATAAATCCAATTGTTCGTTCATGAAACGCTATATAATAAAAGCGTTTTATAATAAAAAGAAATTAAAAAATCTTGTAGTCAACAATAAAATTTTTACAAAAAACCGATTGAATCAATCAGGAATCTATAAAATTTATTGCAATGATTGTCCAGCAAGTTACATTGAACAGACAAGTAGAAATTTTCTTAAACGTTTCAACGAACATATTAGATCAATTAAATATAAAAAAAAAACTGATTTCAATGTAGCTAAACATTGTGTTGAATTTAATCATAAATGTGAAATTGTTAATTTAGAAATTTTACATATTTGCGATAAAGGTTTAAAATTAGATTTTTTAGAAGCAATGGAAATTAAGAAGTCTGTTAACAATAATGAAATTCTCATGAACGAACAATTGGATTTATTGTCGTCTCCATTGCTCAATCTATTTGGAACCGTTATGGCAGTTATATCCGTTAAAAAAATTTTGTATATAAATAAATAATATTGTGTGATTTTAGTCAGTCTCCTGATGATGGCCTAGGAAGCCGAAATGTACATCGAGTATTTATAGTACAATAAAAAATTTGAAACTTAAAACCAAGTGCTATTATTATTATTCTCCTTTGTTTAATAATGTTTCAACAAGTGTCAACTACCGTATCATTAAATGTTATTAAAATAATATATGTTACTATTATATATGGACGTACGAGTTTAGTGAATGGTACCTATCAAAAATTAAATAGTGCGAAATTGTCTTATAATTTTTAACATTAAAATACCATGTTATTTGTCCTGTTTCCAGTTTTCTAATAGTCTTGAATAAAAATACAATATATGAAACAGGTTATGCCAGGTCTTAAATATTTTTCAATAAGCGATTGAAGTTTATCATGGGAATTCAAATATTTTCATATTTATATATATATATATATATATATATATATATATATATATATATATATATATATATATATATATATAAAATAGAACTTATGTATATACATTTGTATCTAGACAAATTAATATTTTACTTTAAAAATACTATTTTTCCCACAAGAAAACATAGGTAGTCTATTCGGGGAATATTATAATTGGACGACAAAATTGGTGTTTCAAATAACTATGGCGTGACAAAAATTTAGTATATTAAACATCAAATATGACAAGATAAAAATGGAAAATTTAATTATAGTCAATTCCCTAAATACAATTATTCCCTAAAAATAACAATTTCTAACGATTACTAGTGTAATAAATCTTCGATATGTTCATTATTTACTATATTTTTTTTTTGTTTTAAATTATCTTGAATAACGGATCCAAAACTTACGCTACTGACTCTGTATTATAGTTAGTATTGTGACAAAACAAAACTACATAATAATAACGGAGCAGTTTCACACGTTTTACTTTGTCGAATGTTATTGTTAATGTAGGGGCAGATCGGGCCGCAAATGTTTCTATTCTACATATCTACTCTCAAATTTGAAAGCTAATATCTCGCAAAAAATCTTGCATCTACATCAAAATCTATAAGTTCTCTTTAAAAGATTTAATTTATACATTTTTTTTATAGAAATTTACTTATTTTGTAAACTACTTCCTTAACGTTTTAACAGATTTACGTTTAGTTGAAAACAAAAATATTCTGCAATATAAAAGGAGTAAATGAAACTTGTATTTTATTATAAACACAGTATGTTAATTTTCTTTTAATTAATGTAAAGATTATTACACAGTAAAGGTGTGCATTCAGAGATTGAAATATAGCATGACACAGCACGACATAAGGCCTATTTCATTCGAATGACACTCTTAAAGACATGTTGTGGATTGCCGTGTAGTGATACACCGTGCCTAAGTCACGATAGTGACTTATGCCGTACTTCAAGCTCTGAATGCACCATAAGGCTCCTGGCGCATGGGCCACTAAGTAGCGCTAAATAAAGTGATACAGAAAAATCGAATTAAGTAAACTGATTCGGTAAAAATAATGTGCAAATAAATGTATAAAAAATGAATTAGATATTTATAACTCTAGATAATTTTTGCACACGATTCAATAATAAATCTCCTTGTTTCAAAACTGCATGGAATTGGCCGTTTTTATGATCAGGACGATTTGTTTCAACAATTCCACCCACTCGGTCGATTTTACAGTGCAATCTTCCTGCCGATATAAATCTTGACAATTCTCTGTAACAAATATATTTAACATGAAATATTTTGTAACAACATTCAAATTATTTATTTACTTTCTACATTATAATAATGTAGAACCGACAATTATTAATAAAAACCAAATATAATAAATATTAATAATAAACATATTAATTTATTTCAAACTACAATGAATTGAACAAGCAAGAAATCGATTATTTAAACTTACTCATCTATATAATCGACAGATACACCAAATGATTCAGACATGTATTGCAAAGTCAATGATCTGTACGATTCGAGAAGTTGAGAATATGCTAGAATCCGCATTTCCCGAACGTAATAGCGATAATGAGGGTGTATCACGTAATCTGTTCGTAATAGACCTTCGACAGTAGCTAGAAAAGAAAATTACAGAATTTATTTTAGATTTCATCTTGAAATAAATCGAATTTACATTCATTAACATAGGTTTTATTAAAACTGTCTAATAAAGAAAACAATAATCACATTCAACATTTAAAAATGCTAATATAATTTTAAAATCAAAATTCTGGTTGTTGTACTAAAAAGTTTCAAGTTTTGAATACTTGGAGAAACAATTATTCAAATATATAAATCGAAATTTTTGGCAAAGTTAGTTATTTTTCTGGTATTTCACCATTTCTGTTTTCAGAATGAAAAAAATCGATTTATTTATGAAAATAATAATTCCAATCATTAGAATTATACAGTTACTGTTTCTGATAAACATGTAATATACGCAAAAGTGTAATTTTAATTATTCGGCAGAATAATTTACACTATTCGGTCACCCAATAAATTATGTTATTTAGTATTCGGCCCAACAGATAAAATTAGTAAATAAATATTCGTTACATCTCTAATAAAAACTTAATGATTAATAATATATACGTACCTAAATTAACAAAGAATTCAGAATACTGGCAGTTGTAAAAAGAGAAAAGATAATTTTTAACATCGGGATTAGAATGCAGAACTTCTAATATTTCTGACCCCTTAATGATCTGGAAAATATCGAAACATTTAAATATAATTAAATGTGAACAAGATACACTACATTATTTCTTATTCATTTCATTACTTAATTCATTTATTTTTTATATTATTAATAACAATTTCTTTTTTATTTAAATCATGATCTATTTTAAACTGTGTTTTATAAGATATCTATTGATCAATAAAAATATAATATGTATATAAAAAAAGGCCGAACTTACGATTAGTCAAACTCTTAATAAAATAATGAATGACTTACTTTATCACGAAGTTGATTTCTAGGTAAACTAATCATCGAAACATATACGGTGTGTCGTACAAAAGTGATATAATCCATAAGTTCATACGAAGTAAAGGTGCTAATAGTATCCAAAAATAAATTAGCGGCTGTTTTAAAATCTCGAACAGCAATGCTATAGAGCCCCTGATATACTTTCAATCTATTTCTTCTGTCCCAGTCACCACCTTCTTCAATTAGACTAGAATCAAAATTATATTGTTTAATTAGGAATTATTATTATTAGGTTTAGAACTTACGTTTTTGCTTTTTCAATATTCCTAGTAATAATGTCATGATCCATAAAGAACAATCCAATTCGAATATTGTGAAAAACTATGTCAAGCCGGTGTCCCAATGATACTGTTTTGTCGTATGTTTGTCGAAATACACTAATCGCATTCTCTTTATCTCCAATACGACTAAAATATTCCGCCTTTTTCAAATACGCTTCACGTACCTACAAAATACAGACAGATATTTTTTACTCATATACAATTACTTAGTTGTAAAGGTACAACTTACTTCCATTTCTCCTAAATTTTTCTCAGCATCTAGAATTGCTTCATCTAGTTTCTTGATTTGTTCCTTGTTTTTATTTTTCATAGTGTTCAGTAAAGATTCATCAACCGTCCATTCCAATTCACTACAAACGGTTTCATACCAAGGTGCCATATCTAAAAATAATGAATAAAAGTTCAGTAATTACAATAGTAAACCTAAAAATTAATCATTTGTATACAATAATTATTATCTAATATATAAATAAAACTTAAAATATAGATATGTTATAGGTTATATATTACCGTCTTTTTTGATTGCTTCCATAAGTTTTGCACGAACATGTTGATCATCTCTATATTCTGGTAGACTTAAATAAAATTTTAACTGTGCTAATCCCAAATTTGGGTTCTTCTCCAAACCTTCTTCTTCTAGATTTTCGAGCGGCATTTTCACAATACTTTTTGCAACTCACGATTTAGTAAACTCAACCATAACTCAACTTCAATAATGACAGAACTTGGACAGAACGACACAAAAGAAATGACAAGCAATATTTTAATACTGTGGCGCCCTCTTAAAAAATGCCGCGCTTTTTCGAAAACGAAAGCATAGTATCATTATGCAGAAATCAAACTAGTTTGTAAATTTAAAAACAAAAATCGCTTCAAAATGAAAATTAATATTTAAAACAAATTTCATTACATTTATAACTTTATTAAGACTAAATTTCAATTACATACCAATTTTAATGTAATACATCACAATAGAAATTAAATATATGGGTCTAATTTAAAAAAATTTAAGTTTGTATTAATTTCTACAAAAGTTCAGTTTTTAAAATGCAAGTAAATAATGTTATTTAACAAATAAGAATAATAAAACGTTACTCTTGATCAAATTTTCTTAAATTATTAAAAAGTTTTTGTACAAATATTCAACTTAAAAAAGAATTAAAAGTCCATTTATCACACATTAAAATCTTGTAATAAATAAATATCTAATTGACATATTTACAAACATTCAAGAGTGATATATATATATATATATATATTGATAAATATCTTTGTAATTGTAAATAAAATTTCAGTAATGAAATTACAAAAGTAGGCCAGTTATGTATCTTTATATACATACTATTTATTACATAAATGAATAAAAATGGATATGCGTTACGAAATAACTGATTGAGTATTTTATACCACATGTAATATTAAATAGTTCCAATAATTATATTTGTCAAAATTTCATACAACACATAACTTCAGTCTGAGTTCTATTGGCAAACTATTTAGGAATACTATATTTTGCTAATAAATTAAATATATAATTAAATTTCTCTTCCAAAACAATTTTTGCAAGTATTGATTTTTTCAATTAAAATTTTAATTATTAAATTAAGTAATAGTTCCAAAATAATATTGTTTTTTTTTTTTCAAATTCAATATGTATAGCTTGACAAAAAAAAAACAACATAATTGAATATATTTTTCTTTCAAGATATACTTACATAATTTTTACTACTTTGACTGCAAGGAAAAGTAGTAAAGCGTTTGGTACGGTGTCTGTAACATTTTCAAAAAAAAAAAAAAATTGTATAGAAATCCTTCATATAGCCTGTAGATGACGAATCTGAACTTAGTTTATGAGGGTGTATGTGTGTGCGTCGTCAGCTCGCTCGCTCGCTCGCTCGCTCGCTCGCTCGCTCGGTCGTAAGTCAAAATTTTGTGGCCGCAACTCCTCCTAGACGGTTCAACCGATTTTAATGAAATTTTCCGGATAAATTTGTCTAGTACCCAAGATGGTCATGTGGTTTTGTTTTTTTCCAGTGATGCCAACTTTCCGAGAAAAAAATTACTAAAGTTTTAAAAAATTCATATTGGCTACGTTATTTATCCGATTTTCATCAAATTTTCAGAAAAGATTTCCCTAACGCTCCCATTAATTACATAATTTTATTAATTTTCAGTGTTGCCAACTTTCCGAGAAAAAAATTACTAAAGTTTTAAAAATTTTATTATGGCCATGTTATTCAACCGATTTTACTCAAATTTTCACAAAAGATTCTCCTAGTATTCATGTAATTTATGTAATTTTAACAAAATACAGTGTTGCCAATTTTCCGAAAAAAAAATTTGTAAAATTTAAAAAAATTTATTTTGACCATTTTATTTAACCGATTTTAATCAAATATTTATAAAAGTTTTTTCTAGTGCCTAAATAAATTATGCAATTTTAACAAAATACAGTGTTGCCAACTTATCGAGAAAAAAAATCACAAAATTTTTAAAAACTTCATTGTGGCTACATTATTTATTCGATTTTGATCAAATTTTCAGAAAAGTATCTCCTATTGCCCACATAAATTATAATATTATTAAAATACAGTGTTGCCAACTTTCCGAGAAATGTCAAAGTAGTCTATATATGGGTTTACCCATATACTTCTAATCTTGTTTTATTTGTGTTTATCGTCTAATAGAACTATAAACTTTTTGTCATTTTATACTACAAATTTTTTTTAAATATATTTATATATATTTTCTGTCATGTATAACACAACGCATTTTATTTATTTCAATAAATTACAATTTAATTTAGATTATGAAAGTTGAACGACCTCTCGAATTGATTTTAGTATATAAGATGACAGGAAAAAGGTCAAATAAAAATGCTCTAGTTTGTTAGCATGCGACTAGTTTCGGTATATTCAGCATACCTTCCTCAAGCAAATCTACAATATTATGACAAAGTAACTTATTAGTAATTAACCAACAACAGAATAAGTACAAAAATATTTTTTACAATAAAAAGTTACTTACGCTAATATGTTTGAACAAAAATTAAACATTTATATGGTTTCAATCGCAGCTCGGTACAATATATAAAATTATTAAATTAAAATTATTCAATTAGTCACAGTGTAAAATAATAATATAATCACAAGTCAGGAATAAAATATAAATAAATTAAAAGTAAAATAAATATAAATACAAAAATGTCAAGAATTTAAAAACAAAATTGATGTGTACACAACCGTTGTATATAACAGACTGAAACATAATTGAAAACAAACTGGATGTTTCAGGTTTTTTGATTTTTTATAAATTCTAAGATGTTACCATATGACGCGCTTAAATTCTCCACGTCCTGTTGTATGTTAATATTATTTTTATTAATTTTTATATAAACCATCTCTTTTGTTAACCTTTTGTTTAGTACGTTTTCTTTATCAAGAATTTTGATATTATCAAAATCGAATTGATGAATGAAATCGATGCAATGTCTCCCGATGTTTTATTCCTGACTTGTGATTATATTATTATTTTACACTGTGACTAATTGAATAATTTTAATTTAATAATTTTATATATTGTACCGAGCTGCGATTGAAACCATATAAATGTTTAATTTTTGTTCAAACATATTAGCGTAAGTAACTTTTTATTGTAAAAAATATTTTTGTACTTATTCTGTTGTTGGTTAATTACTAATAAGTTACTTTGTCATAATATTGTAGATTTGCTTGAGGAAGGTATGCTGAATATACCGAAACTAGTCGCATGCTAACAAACTAGAGCATTTTTATTTGACCTTTTTCCTGTCATCTTATATACTAAAATTAATTTAGATTGTTATTATATTAAGTAATGCAAATATTAATCGTTAATACGAAGTAGAAATTATTCGAAAACAAATTAAATTTTATTACAATGTAAGTATTTTAAGAGAAATTACTAAAATCTGTCTTGAGTTTAATGGAAGGTTGTTGCATAGTTACAGGTTTATTAACATTTGATTCTATTTTCGTACGTTGTTGATTTTGTTGATTCATTCTTACAGCATTTTCTAAACGTGTGCGTAAATCTGTTGACTGACTCATCAAAGTTTTAAATTCCTGTAAAAATATTTATTAAAAAAATTATAGAAAAATAATAATACAAAATATTCACCTGAGGATATTTCGGTCCTATTTTCATGAGCCAATGTAAACTGACTTCATGTAGGTAACGCTAATGCGTTCTTGTTTGCTGATCGTAATGCTTATCCTTCTAATAAGTAGCTAATTAAAATTGGTGCTAAAAGGGTCAACATTTGAATTCCTATTAAATAAAAAAAAAAACAATTTAATTTTTTTTTCTTAATTAAACTTTAACTAAGCAATTTTTGTGATTTAATTTTAAGTTGAAAGTGCGTCAATATCGTATATGTGTGTGTTTATTACCTGTCATTATATTCTCTGGATAGCAAACACACATGTCATTAAATAGTGCCATTTGCGTACAAATAAGGGTCGGGTCAAACCCAGGTTGTGAAGCTAGTTAGGCCGAGTGCCAGATGCGTACAGCGATTATATAATATTTATAATACGCTATATCATCGCACATAATTTTTACAAATAATCAAGTCAGTATTTAATTTTAAAATTCACCAAGTTTATATTTATTGGTTTAAAATTGATTTGTGTAGATTAATAATTAATAAATTCATATCGTTTACCAACTTCGTTACTTTTACTAGGTATATTATGATAAATTATGCTTAAATTCGTGATGTTAAATTCTGTTAAATTCTGTAATAGTAATTTCCCCCAAATTCACAGAACTATGTGCATTTTTATAATTGTCTGTATTATTTATCTCAAAATATTTGGCAAATAAATTACATATGTCCTGTACAGTTTTTGCAGTTTCATTATTGTAATATAAAATATGTGGAATATTATTTTTATTGTTTTTAAGTAAATTTGTATATTGCCAGAAAGATTTGACATTTGACATGTCCTGTACAGTTTTTGCAGTTTCATTATTGTAATATAAAATATGTGGAATATTATTTTTATTGTTTTTAAGTAAATTTGTATATTGCCAGAAAGATTTGACATTTGTTGTAATATTATTTTCTAAATATGTAGTGTAATTTTTCTGATTTAAGTCTAATTTAATTTTGATTTTGTTTCTTAAATATGAAAAAAGAGTTATAATCACTAATATTTTTGTAATTTTTCCACTTATTGTGATATTTATTTTTTTCTCTAATCATTTTTATAAGTGATTCACTGAACAAAACAGGCTATTTTTTGTTATTTCTTTTATAATAGGTACAAATTCATTAAATAAAGAATACAGAATACTATAAAATGTATCTACATTCTCATTTACATCTGGATTTAATAATCTATTTTCAAAATTAATTTGTGATAATTTTATGATCGAAATTTCATAATCACATTTACTAAAATTGTAAGTAAGTTCCTCGTTTGGTAAAAGAAATTTATATGTATTAAATTTTAAATTAATTTCAACTGCTGGATGATACTGATCTAATTTGTCAATTGGATAATCACATTTATTTATTGTAATAATTGTATGAGATTAAAATCAGTTCTGGCTGTTGATTTAATTAATAAGGGGGTGTCCTTATTAATTAAGTCAACAGCTAAAACTGATAAAAAAAAACCTCTTAGCTTATACATTCCCGCAATGCATTGCTGTTAAACTGGTTCAAAAACTAAAATTGTGAGTATTTTGCAAACGGCTTCAAATTTCGCAAAAATGTCGAAATCTGCTCGGAAAAACTTGTGTTGCTATAACATTTTCAACCCCCAACCCCGTACGACTCCTCGGCTATTAATTATTATTGTTTGCAAAAAAAAATCTTTAATCGCAAATATCTCAAAAACGGCTGGGAATTTAGCAAAAATAACAAAATTTGCCGTCCCCTTACAAATACCTAGAGATAAACCAGATATGTACTACAACATATCCAAAAATCAACCGCCTACGACACCCTCTTATTACTTAAGTCAACCCCCAAAACTGTGACGAAAAATATAACAAATTTGTCTGTAAAAATTCAAAAACTAAAATTGCGAGTATTTTGCAAATGGCTGCATATTTCGCAAAAATAACGAAACCGTCCCGAAACACTCGGTGTTGCTATAACATATTTCAACCCCAACCCCGTACGACCCCCTCGCTATTATTAATGTTTGCAAAAAAAAATATTTAATCGCAAAAATCTCGTAAACGGTTGGAAATTTCGCAAAAATAACAAAAATTTGCACCTCCCCTAACATACCAACACCCCGATAAACTAGGTACGTACTACAGCATATCCAAAAATCAACCCTTAGGACACCCACTTATTAATTAAGCCAACCCCCAAAACTGTGATAAAAAGTTAACAAGTGTGTAAAAATTCATGTTCTAAAAAAATACGTTCTCCTGAAAAAAAAAATTTTTTTTTTATTTTTTTTGCAAGAAATATATTATATCAGGATAACATGATCGTTTGCAATACACACATGTTATCCTAAAACAATTTCGTTAAAATGTTTCATTTCTCGCTAAAAAAAATCAAAAAATATACACTTGTTTTCCTGATAAAATTTTGATAAAATAATTAATTGCGGTAACACTATTTAACCGATTTTACTCAAATTTTCACAGAAGATTCCACTAGTGTCCTCATAAATTATATAATTTTATATAAGAAATGATACTAGGAGTAGAAAACGGTCGTTTTGTATTGTAATGTTTACGCTACATATAAAACATTGTTGTCAATTAAGTAACTACGGCCAATAGGTGTTAAAAAATAAAAAATTCAAAATACAAATATATATATATATATATATATATATATATATATATATATATATAAATATGTTCAGTAACAAAAATAAAAATTTATTCTCATAACTAATTAACGTAAAAAACATTAGTTTGTAATAGTAATGGCGTTTTCGATTAGTCAGTCGCTCCTAGAGCATGTGAGGTCAAGTTGAATGCGAGTGCTGCTCGAGAATTTAGTGAGTGCAAACTAATATTCCTATTCGATTCATGTAAGAGAGCAAGTATTATAGCAAGAAATAATATAAAGTATACAAAAAATCTAATTATTTCAAAAAATATTATTTTCGATGATATTTAAAATGTTACAGAAAGACTATTTTCCATACAATTAACTATAAGATCTAAATAATTCTTAATATGTTTTTAGGTATACTTCAAATAATTTTAAAATTTTATACATTTCTTCCATTACAGCTGCTAAATTTTCCATTGGAAATTGAATCTAAATATATGTGTTTACGCTCTTGCTCGAGACAGCTAAGTAAAGTCAATCGAAAACGCTATCAAATATGAAGTCTCAAAAAACAAAACAAAAGTAATCTTCTGTTACATATTATATAATTTTATTATATATAAAAATAAAGCGGTGGCTACACCATCCAAAAACATATTACAAAGTAATAATTAATTAACACAGAAAACATGAATCTTGTTCGTTCGTGTTGTTTAATTTCTGTTCTGCAGTTTCGTTTTTATTTTTCCACAAAACTCCAAAAAAAAAAATCAACAACAAGAACAACATGATACATAAGCAAATTCACAAAAACAAAATAAATTATGAAATTGGTTTGTAATACTCAAATTATGAAATGGCGGATATACGACAGCTAAAGTCGTAAACCGTCAACAAATTGGACAAATTCGAAAACACAAAAAAAAAAGAAATTCTAAAAAAAACATTGCTTTGTAATACTCAAATTATGAAATGGCGGATATACGACATCAAAAGTCGTACACCGTCAACAAATTGAACAAATTCGAAAACACAAAAACAAACTAAATTTTGAAAAACATTAGTTTGTAATACTCAAATTATGAAGTCCTACAATGGCGGATTTGCGAAATCCAAAGTCGTGAACCGTCGACAAATTGGACAAATTGGCTCCTTTTTGAACCACTTTTTAATACACTGAAAATAAAAATTAGAAATAACTTTGAATTAATCAAATTACTAGACAAATTACTTTTTTATGAAAAACATGTTCACAGGGTAACATAATTCCACTATGTTTCAATCGATCTAAGCAAATCGCACAAGACTCATTGACCAGCAAGTTTTCAAGAGGATTTATTTGAGCTTGCGGTGCTGATGAAGTAGACGGAACATTCATTATAGATGATGAAGTAGACGGAACATTCATTACAGGTGACGAAGGCCTAAAATTACCAATTTCATATTGAAAATTAATAGATAAATAGTAGCCAAATAAATACATATTAACATAATATAAATTTGAAAAAAATATATGTTCGCACAATCGTGTTGCCATACGTACTTGCAGTCATTATTAATAGATCACGTAAGTTGACTTTACCACACTCTACATAGCAACCGATAAAATCACACTGCTATTAGAAGTTATAACCTAACGAGCACTGTTAGCAAAAAAAAAAAGAAACACAATGTTTTTTTTTATAATCTCACTTGGATTTTATAGGTATTAAAGAATTACAGACGATTATCCAAGCGTCTTCTACTTCAGAATTATTTTATGACTCACAATCCATAAAAAACAATTTTCTAATAACTAATTTTATTATAATTTTTGACTTAAATTTGCAAAAAAAAAAAACTAAATACAAGTACCTATTCTATTATTATATATCTGAATCGATTGTGCGAAAAACAGTATACGAGATATATGGTTATTAAGCGCTAATAAAAGAATCTCGTAAATTGAGTTATCTCGATTTCATCTTACTTTATCAGACCTTTCCTATATTCTGTTAATGTGCACTTAACAACCTTATATCGTAATATACTATTAAAAAAAAAAAAAACTAAGCATTACTTACATGGCCATTTCTGATTCGGACATCTCAGAAACGATTTCTCTCACCTCAAGATAAAGTTGTTCTAAATCGCAAGTAAATTTATCTTGCTTGCATCGTAAAATTTGTAAAGCTTCCATTATTGTATGCTCACTCGTTAGCGGAAACTTTGATACTAGAATACGTGCTAATTCTCCATATCCAAGTTCGGATAAATCTTTCGGCCGTTTTGTTTTCGGTTTCAAAGTTTGGGACGGTCTAAAATATTCAATTGTCAATATATAAATATATATAAATTCATTTGTGTTGCAAATAACATTTATATCGTAATATACTATTAAAAAAAAAAAAAAAACTAAGCATTACTTACATGGCCATTTCTGATTCGGACATCTCAGAAACGATTTCTCTCACCTCAAGATAAAGTTGTTCTAAATCGCAAGTAAATTTATCTAGCTTGCATCGTAAAATTTGTAAAGCTTCCATTATTGTATGCTCACTCGTTAGCGGAAACTTTGATACTAGAATACGTGCTAATTCTCCATATCCAAGTTCGGATAAATCTTTCGGCCGTTTTGTTTTCGGTTTCAAAGTTTGGGACGGTCTAAAATATTCAATTGTCAATATATAAATATATATAAATTCATTTGTGTTGCAAATAACATTTATATCGTAATATACTATTAAAAAAAAAAAAAAACTAAGCATTACTTACATGGCCATTTCTGATTCGGACATCTCAGAAACGATTTCTCTCACCTCAAGATAAAGTTGTTCTAAATCGCAAGTAAATTTATCTTGCTTGCATCGTAAAATTTGTAAAGCTTCCATTATTGTATGCTCACTCGTTAGCGGAAACTTTGATACTAGAATACGTGCTAATTCTCCATATCCAAGTTCGGATAAATCTTTCGGCCGTTTTGTTTTCGGTTTCAAAGTTTGGGACGGTCTAAAATATTCAATTGTCAATATATAAATATATATAAATTCATTTGTGTTGCAAATAACATTTATATCGTAATATACTATTAAAAAAAAAAAAAAACTAAGCATTACTTACATGGCCATTTCTGATTCGGACATCTCAGAAACGATTTCTCTCACCTCAAGATAAAGTTGTTCTAAATCGCAAGTAAATTTATCTTGCTTGCATCGTAAAATTTGTAAAGCTTCCATTATTGTATGCTCACTCGTTAGCGGAAACTTTGATACTAGAATACGTGCTAATTCTCCATATCCAAGTTCGGATAAATCTTTCGGCCGTTTTGTTTTCGGTTTCAAAGTTTGGGACGGTCTAAAATATTCAATTGTCAATATATAAATATATATAAATTCATTTGTGTTGCAAATAACATTTATATCGTAATATACTATTAAAAAAAAAAAAAAAACTAAGCATTACTTACATGGCCATTTCTGATTCGGACATCTCAGAAACGATTTCTCTCACCTCAAGATAAAGTTGTTCTAAATCGCAAGTAAATTTATCTTGCTTGCATCGTAAAATTTGTAAAGCTTCCATTATTGTATGCTCACTCGTTAGCGGAAACTTTGATACTAGAATACGTGCTAATTCTCCATATCCAAGTTCGGATAAATCTTTCGGCCGTTTTGTTTTCGGTTTCAAAGTTTGGGACGGTCTAAAATATTCAATTGTCAATATATAAATATATATAAATTCATTTGTGTTGCAAATAACATTTTAATAAATTGAAAGACAACAATCATGCAATGCAATGTATCTATAAGGATATTCCATCAAGCATCCCTATCAACATTAGCAACTACCGTTTCATCCACCTAGAAATACATGCTCATTTATTCTTAGCACTTGAAAACATTTGCTCATGCAGAACACTCTCTATCATACCTACCCATTTACTCATCGGACGTCCACAAAGTCATATTTTTGTTAACCTAATGTTTATTAGACATTCGTTCCTATGGCCGAACAATCTTAACTAACATCAAATTTTACAATAACTTTTAACAATATTATACTTTTCATACACGAATTTATTTCGCATCCGATTCCTTCCAATTACTCCACATACCCCACACAAGAACCATTTCCACAGCAGTTATTTACTTTTTATGCTTCTCTAGCCAAATGCAACATTCAGTATCATACATCAATTTCTGATTTAAATTTATTAGAAATAATACTTTTCCTTTTCTTATTAGAAATATCTAGTATAAATAACGAAAAGAACCATTCAAAAAACAAATTTACTAACATATAACCTACAATTTATTAAAATCTTTAATGACAAACTTACGAAAGTCGTCTACAACTCTTCGGAATTGCACCCGTATTTTCCGAAATTGCATTTGTGTAATAGGAAGGAACAGGGCCACATGATCTATGGCAATTAGAATTGTGCTTGGGGCATAAATATTCCGGATTTATCATTTTCTTCATCATTTCTTCCCATCCTTCTTCAGTATCATTTCGAATATTCCCATGTTCTTGGTTTGGTACATTTGTGTTGTAATTTATTTCAGTTTCGGAAAAATTTTCAATTGGCATTTCCAAGATTGGCGAAGATCTTTCAGCGTCGTTAACAAATACATTTTCATCATTATCGAAAATTAAATGTAGCAACCCATCCAAATTTTTATATTTCAAATATTCATGCAATGGGTTATTTTCATTTAACTCTGGATTTGGATTATTATTTGAAGCGAAATCTGGAGGCAAGCAATTATTTAAAGACGCAACTGAAGCAATCAATTTTTCAGCAACTGCCGTAACCGTATTATTATTGCCAAGTTCTTTTTCGAAAATATTTAAAGTCATAACAAATTTAAAATCGCGGACAAAAATATTATCGGTTTTATTAATTAGTAAAAAGTCTGGCTGAGGAATTCTATGTATGTCATTTGCAGCTAATTCTTCAATCATTTTCGTGTAATAGCTCTAAAAATTAAAATTATTTTACAAAAATATCATTTAAACAAATAAGGTTTGTTTTTTTTAAAAAATTGCTTACGTGAATTCGTTTTTTCAAGTTAGTGATATCTTGTTTGGCCAATTTCCACAAATCCAAGTAATTTTTAGTTTCCTCATTCGCGGGAGCACCGTCCGAACTTGCTATCCCATCTCCTATTTCAGCTATCGCGTATTCACAATTACTTTTCATTCTAAATCAAAAAAAGTTATTAGTTTTTAGTTGAAATTCAAACAGAAAATTTTACACAAAAAACCTTACGTTTCTAAGTAAAATGAATGTACACCTCGAAGATAAACAACATGTTTAAATAATAACGTGTAATAATTATTATTTCCCAAAATATCAACCTCTTCTCTAAGTGTTAAATTTTCTATCCTACAATTAATAAAATTTATTATTTATAAAATTAATAAACTGTATTAGCATATTTTTGTTAACAAAAATTTCTAATAAAAAAATAAATTCACACTTTGTTCCCTTCCTTATAAATATTTGTAATCACATAATGATATAAGCTTTTGTTTCATAAATGTATCATAAATATTTTCACAATTACCAATAACCATTAATAACAAATGTTATTAATTTTTATTATAAAAATATGTATTAAAAATATTAAAATCACTACTCAGCTTTTGACAGTAATACGATTTTCTCATACTGTTTAATTCAGAGTCCATTTTACCCAATCTGTTTTTCAAACGATGAATCTCACGGTTTAAGCTCTGATTTATCTCTCTTTGTGTTTCGATTTGCTTGTTTGCCTCACATATCTAAATAAATATATTTAAAATTAATAGCAAATCAATTATTTATTTGGAATTGTTAGAAATTTTTAAATAAATGTTAAATAAACTTTCTGCTAGAAATAATTCTTGACACTTGTTCCGATAACCGTTGCAATCCGGACATTCGGCGGGTTGACTAGCATTTGCATCGGATACCTATTGAACAAATATTGTAATTAAATTAGGAATTAATACAAGATAGATATAAATAATATTTGATCTGCCATAGGAAAGAGAACTTTATCTTCACCCAAGTTAATATTGAGTTATTAGTATCACTGGCAAGAGCACACACATTCTTAATAATTTCATATAAAATTTGTTTAAATATTCCCCAAAAAAGTTTTCAGGGTGGCCAAAACTTTGTGAAAACCAGTTTTTTTCCCGGTTTTCCAGAATTTTCTTTTTCCATTTTCCCTGACTTTTATTATTAAACAAATGTAAATTCCTAAGTAATGTGTGAAAAAATTGAGATAAGAATATAATTTTAATATAGTAAAAGTGAAATTCATTAATTTTTGCCGGTATACAAATAATAACAAATTTCCACATTACACTTACGAAAAGGTAAACTAAAATAAGTTTTAGTTGTGTGGGTAGCGTTTAATGCAATGTGAAATTTTCATTCATATCACTTTGATTGGCTCTCCTGATTTTTTTTTTGTAAAGATGAGATAGATCCCTTCTCCTATGGCAAGTTACAAAATGCCTACTTTATACATAGCTGTATTCTTTTTATCAAAAAATTGACTCAGCTCATTTGGCAAGTGAAGTGAGGTGAAACGACGTAAAGTGAGTTGAGTTGCTTTATAAAAGAACAAGATATTCAAACTCTAGCAAGAAAACACGAATAACTGACAAAGATCGAAGTACTTTGACACCTTTTTTGACGTTTGTTATTCTAATCAATCATAAATTTGTGACTAAAGAAATACATCTTTGATAAATTTTACATTAATTTCTAAATTTAAAGGTCCAATATTATTCAATCATTCAATTTCGTATGAAATTTTTCGTCGGTTTGTCGTAGCTCAGTTAAGATAAAAAGAATAAGAATTATCTGAGTTGATCTGAGTTTATCTGAAGTGACGTGAGATCTCAGTAAATTTTAGGTAAAAAGAATACAGTTATTATTATAGTCTTCTTCGATTTGAAATAGTTCCATTTTTAATCTTTGTACTTATGATTTTGACTATGTAATTTCTGTCTGTTTTATTATTTTATAATTAATAAATATTTTTCAATTTTTTGTAACATAAAATATCAATTTATTAGCCCCAATTCTCACTTTTTTCATTATTATGTATTTCAAAATAAATTGTTATTTCTATTTTTTATCATATAAGTACGGATAGTTTTTCTATTTTTGATATTTTTTTACTGTATCTGATATTATAAAATTTAAATAAACTATTTTAAAGCGATTTGTAAGTAGTTTTGAATAAACGTCAAAAGCATTTTTTCGAAAATCAATTTTAAAAGTGAGGTGAGAATATTTACTTTTTGTTCAACTGTTCCTGTCACAGTCCTTCAAAATATATATATAAATTTCCAAGAAAGATTTAGAAAAAGAATTTTTACATTAAATTTCTTGATATAATATAAATTTAAAAATGTTTAAATATTATTTAAATATTATTATAAATAATTCAAAAATACTTAAGTAGTATTCACGTTAGCACATGTCGTACGACACGTCAGGTGGATTCAGACCAACGCGATAGCGATTGCGACTGCGATCAATCGCGACATGTAAATTTACATGAAGCGATTCACACCGTGGCAATCGTCGTCGTTTTGCGACTGGGTGTTGCGACTGATTGTGAAATCGCTGCATGTTCTATTTTATCGCTCATCGCGTGTGACAAAAATGTCGAATATAGCTGAAAAGTTAATGGAAAGTGTAAGAAACTATCCCATTTTGTTTGATTTATCGCATGCAGAATACAAAAATGTCAAGAAGAAAGACAAAGTGTGGTTCGAAATGCCAAAAGTAACAGAGTTTCCTCCTCGATATCAAAATTAGCACACATTTGTAGATATTCCTATACGCTCCGTATATATTAGTTATCTAAAATCTATGCAAAATGATTCTCGCTACAGCATTTGGTCTGAAAACACAAAATCGCAATCGCAATCGCAGTCGCAATCACTATCGCGTTGGTCTGAATCCACCTATAATGTGAACACCTTTTTTCTGTGTATTATACATGCCGTTCTAAAATCATGTGTTGTACGGCGTGTGCTAAAACTATGTTAGACAGTGTTGTACGACATGTTGTGCTAATGTAATTACTACTTCAGAAGAAAATATAAATACTTTTAATCAAAAATATTATCGACATTGATAATAAAATATTTTTTTCTGCATGCAAATTTTTTTATACTCACCTCTTCAACAGTTTGTGTTTCTTTATTTTGTCCGGAACAATTCGACTCTATTATTATATCGTTTAATTCACCATTAGTTAGGAAAACACGATTCTTATATTCCTTCTTACTGCTATTTTGCTCATCAATATCTCGAACTTGCGACATGTTTGTATTCTAAAATTCAAAATTATAAACATAACTTCACCTGTACAATGTATAAAATTAAAACTTGAGTATCTATACTTCATTTATTTAAAATAAATAAATGAAGTAAAAATACCCAAGTTTTAATTTTATTTGAACTACAACATGTAATAAACAACAAACAATAAATAATTTTTTTTTTTTTTGCTCACCTGTTCAACAGTTGATGTTTCTTTATTAAGATATTCAGTCTGATGATCACGGTAATGTAATATAGGTTCAAGACGATTTTGTCCGTAACAATTCGAAATTACTATTACATCTTTTACTTCGCAATCAAATACGAAAACACGATTCTTACGTTGCTTACCTTGAATTTGCAACATGTTTGTATTCTAAAATTCAAAATTATAAACATAACTTCACCTGTACAATGTATAAAATTAAAACTTGTGTATCTGTACTTCATTTATTTATTTTAAATAAATGAAGTAAAAATACTCAAGTTTTAATTTTATTTGAACTACATCATGTAATCAACAACAAACAATAATATACAATGTATGATGAATGATAACATATAAACATAATTACTAATTACCGTTTAAAGAAACTGTTAATTAAGTTAACAAAGTTAATAAATATCACAAAAAATTGATTACAATTAAATGTTAAAGGAACAGAAAACCGTATTTTTCAAATAAAAATTTGTTTACAAGATAACCGCCATAATCACACGTGCTATAAGAACACCTCTTCACAACAGTGACCTCCCCTTTACTTACTGGCCGCCAGGGAAGTTTCACCCGGACTGCGCATGTCAAGCTGATTTTTAAAATGTTTGTTTCCAATGGAAATTAACGTGTATAAAATGCCGGTAGAGCAAAAATATTTGTAATAAATACATTAGAAAAATTCAAACAGACAATAATATTAGCGTATTTTTCATATCTATTTTAGTGAAAAGTATTTTATTGTATTTTATAAATTCAATTGACTACAGGAAATTTTAAATTTCACAAATAGCTAACGCATGCGCATTATTAGTTGTTGTATATTAGGTGGCGTTCATTCAACTAGATTTATGAAATAACTATAATAGTATATTACTATTTATACATATGAAATAATGTTAAAACATTGCTTATTGTTATATAAAAATAAAGATTATTATTTTTATTATATAAAATAAATATTAAAAGTTGTTACTTTAGTTATAAAATAATATAAAGGAGAATAATAATAGCGCTTGGTTTTAAGTTTCAAATTTTTTATTGTACTATAAATACTCGATGTACATTTCGGCTTCCTAGGGCATCATCAGGAGAATGACTAAAATCACACAATATTATTTATTTATATACAAAATTTTTTTAACGGAAAATAACGGATATAACTGCCATAACGGTTCAAAATAGATTGAGCAATGGAGACGACAATAAATCCAATTGTTCGTTCATGAAACGCTATATAATAAAAGCGTTTTATAATAAAAAGAAATTAAAAAATCTTGTAGTCAACAATAAAATTTTTACAAAAAACCGATTGAATCAATCAGGAATCTATAAAATTTATTGCAATGATTGTCCAGCAAGTTACATTGAACAGACAAGTAGAAATTTTCTTAAACGTTTCAACGAACATATTAGATCAATTAAATATAAAAAAAAAAACTGATTTCAATGTAGCTAAACATTGTGTTGAATTTAATCATAAATGTGAAATTGTTAATTTAGAAATTTTACATATTTGCGATAAAGGTTTAAAATTAGATTTTTTAGAAACAATGGAAATTAAGAAGTCTGTTAACAATAATGAAATTCTCATGAACGAACAATTGGATTTATTGTCGTCTCCATTGCTCAATCTATTTGGAACCGTTATGGCAGTTATATCCGTTAAAAAAATTTTGTATATAAATAAATAATATTGTGTGATTTTAGTCAGTCTCCTGATGATGGCCTAGGAAGCCGAAATGTACATCGAGTATTTATAGTACAATAAAAAATTTGAAACTTAAAACCAAGTGCTATTATTATTATTCTCCTTTGTTTAATAATGTTTCAACAAGTGCCAACTACCGTATCATTAAATGTTATTAAAATAATATATGTTACTATTATATATGGACGTACGAGTTTAGTGAATGGTATCTATCAAAAATTAATTAGTGCGAAATTGTCTTATAATTTTTAACATTAAAATACCATGTTATTTGTCCTGTTTCCAGTTTTCTAATAGTCTTGAATAAAAATACAATATATGAAACAGGTTATGCCAGGTCTTAAATATTTTTCAATAAGCGATTGAAGTTTATCATGGGAATTCAAACGATGATTTCACCGAGGGAAATATTTTCATATTTATATATATATATATATATATATATATATATATATATATATATAAAATAGAACTTATGTATATACATTTGTATCTAGACAAATTAATATTTTACTTTAAAAATACTATTTTTCCCACAAGAAAACATAGGTAGTCTATTCGGGGAATATTATAATTGGACGACAAAATTGGTGTTTCAAATAACTATGGCGTGACAAAAATTTAGTATATAAACATCAAATATGACAAGATAAAAATGGAAAATTTAATTATAGTCAATTCCCTAAATACAATTATTCCCTAAAAATAACAATTTCTAACGATTACTAGTGTAATAAATCTTCGATATGTTCATTATTTACTATAATTTTTTTTTGTTTTAAATTATCTTGAATAACGGATCCAAAACTTACGCTACTGACTCTGTATTATAGTTAGTAATTGTGACAAAACAAAACTACATAATAATAACGGAGCAGTTTCACACGTTTTACTTTGTCGAATGTTATTGTTAATGTAGGGGCAGATCGGGCCGCAAATGTTTCTATTCTACATATCTACTCTCAAATTTGAAAGCTAATATCTCGCAAAAAATCTTGCATCTACATCAAAATCTATAAGTTCTCTTTAAAAGATTTAATTTATACATTTTTTGTATAGAAATTTACTTATTTTGTAAACTACTTCCTTAACGTTTTAACAGATTTACGTTTAGTTGAAAACAAAAATATTCTGCAATATAAAAGGAGTAAATGAAACTTGTATTTTATTATAAACACAGTATGTTAATTTTCTTTTAATTAATGTAAAGATTATTACACAGTAAAGGTGTGCATTCAGAGATTGAAATATAGCATGACACAGCACGACATAAGGCCTATTTCATTCGAATGACACTCTTAAAGACAAATGTTGTGGATTGCCGTGTAGTGATACACCGTGCCTAAGTCACGATAGTGACTTATGCCGTACTTCAAGCTCTGAATGCACCATAAGGCTCCTGGCGCATGGGCCACTAAGTAGCGCTAAATAAAGTGATACAGAAAAATCGAATTAAGTAAACTGATTCGGTAAAAATAATATGTGCAAATAAATGTATAAAAAATGAATTAGATATTTATAACTCTAGATAATTTTTGCACACGATTCAATAATAAATCTCCTTGTTTCAAAACTGCATGGAATTGGCCGTTTTTATGATCAGGACGATTTGTTTCAACAATTCCACCCACTCGGTCGATTTTACAGTGCAATCTTCCTGCTGATATAAATCTTGACAATTCTCTGTAACAAATATATTTAACATGAAATATTTTGTAACAACATTCAAATTATTTATTTACTTTCTACATTATAATAATGTAGAACCGACAATTATTAATAAAAACCAAATATAATAAATATTAATAATAAACATATTAATTTATTTCAAACTACAATGAATTGAACAAGCAAGAAATCGATTATTTAAACTTACTCATCTATATAATCGACAGATACACCAAATGATTCAGACATGTATTGCAAAGTCAATGATCTGTACGATTCGAGAAGTTGAGAATATGCTAGAATCCGCATTTCCCGAACGTAATAGCGATAATGAGGGTGTATCACGTAATCTGTTCGTAATAGACCTTCGACAGTAGCTAGAAAAGAAAATTACAGAATTTATTTTAGATTTCATCTTGAAATAAATCGAATTTACATTCATTAACATAGGTTTTATTAAAACTGTCTAATAAAAAAAAACAATAATCACATTCAACATTTAAAAATTCTAATATAATTTTAAAATCAAAATTCTGGTTGATGTACTAAAAAGTTTCAAGTTTTGAATACTTGGAGAAACAATTATTCAAATATATAAATCGAAATTTTTGGCAAAGTTAGTTATTTTTCTGGTATTTCACCATTTCTGTTTTCAGAATGAAAAAAATCGATTTATTTATGAAAATAATAATTCCAATCATTAGAATTATACAGTTACTGTTTCTGATAAACATGTAATATACGCAAAAGTGTAATTTTAATTATTCGGCAGAATAATTTACACTATTCGGTCACCCAATAAATTATGTTATTTAGTATTCGGCCCAAGAGATAAAATTAGTAAATAAATATTCGTTACATCTCTAATAAACACTTAATGATTAATAAAATATACGTACCTAAATTAACAAAGAATTCAGAATACTGGCAGTTGTAAAAAGAGAAAAGATAATTTTTAACATCGGGATTAGAATGCAGAACTTCTAATATTTCTGACCCCTTAATGATCTGGAAAATATCGAAACATTTAAATATAATTAAATGTGAACAAGATACACTACATTATTTCTTATTCATTTCATTACTTAATTCATTTATTTTTTATATTATTAATAACAATTTCTTTTTTATTTAAATCATGATCTATTTTAAACTGTGTTTTATAAGATATCTATTGATCAATAAAAATATAATATGTATATAAAAAAAAGGCCGAACTTACGATTAGTCAAACTCTTAATAAAATAATGAATGACTTACTTTATCACGAAGTTGATTTCTAGGTAAACTAATCATCGAAACATATACGGTGTGTCGTACAAAAGTGATATAATCCATAAGTTCATACGAAGTAAAGGTGCTAATAGTATCCAAAAATAAATTAGCGGCTGTTTTAAAATCTCGAACAGCAATGCTATAGAGCCCCTGATATACTTTCAATCTATTTCTTCTGTCCCAGTCACCACCTTCTTCAATTAGACTAGAATCAAAATTATATTGTTTAATTAGGAATTATTATTATTAGGTTTAGAATTTACGTTTTTGCTTTTTCAATATTCCTAGTAATAATGTCATGATCCATAAAGAACAATCCAATTCGAATATTGTGAAAAACTATGTCAAGCCGGTGTCCCAATGATACTGTTTTGTCGTATGTTTGTCGAAATACACTAATCGCATTCTCTTTATCTCCAATACGACTAAAATATTCCGCCTTTTTCAAATACGCTTCACGTACCTACAAAATACAGACAGATATTTTTTACTCATATACAATTACTTAGTTGTAAAGGTACAACTTACTTCCATTTCTCCCAAATTTTTCTCAGCATCTAGAATTGCTTCATCTAGTTTCTTGATTTGTTCCTTGTTTTTATTTTTCATAGTGTTCAGTAAAGATTCATCAACCGTCCATTCCAATTCACTACAAACGGTTTCATACCAAGGTGCCATATCTAAAAATAATGAATAAAAGTTCAGTAATTACAATAGTAAACCTAAAAATTAATCATTTGTATACAATAATTATTATCTAATATATAAATAAAACTTAAAATATAGATATGTTATAGGTTATATATTACCGTCTTTTTTGATTGCTTCCATAAGTTTTGCACGAACATGTTGATCATCTCTATATTCTGGTAGACTTAAATAAAATTTTAACTGTGCTAATCCCAAATTTGGGTTCTTCTCCAAACCTTCTTCTTCTAGATTTTCGAGCGGCATTTTCACAATACTTTTTGCAACTCACGATTTAGTAAACTCAACCATAACTCAACTTCAATAATGACAGAACTTGGACAGAACGACACAAAAGAAATGACAAGCAATATTTTAATACTGTGGCGCCCTCTTAAAAAATGCCGCGCTTTTTCGAAAACGAAAGCATAGTATCATTATGCAGAAATCAAACTAGTTTGTAAATTTAAAAACAAAAATCGCTTCAAAATGAAAATTAATATTTAAAACAAATTTCATTACATTTATAACTTTATTAAGACTAAATTTCAATTACATACCAATTTTAATGTAATACATCACAATAGAAATTAAATATATGGGTCTAATTTAAAAAAATTTAAGTTTGTATTAATTTCTACAAAAGTTCAGTTTTTAAAATGCAAGTAAATAATGTTATTTAACAAATAAGAATAATAAAACGTTACTCTTGATCAAATTTTCTTAAATTATTAAAAAGTTTTTGTACAAATATTCAACTTAAAAAAGAATTAAAAGTCCATTTACCACATTAAAATCTTGTAATAAATAAATATCTAATTGACATATTTACAAACATTCAAGAGTGATATATATATATATATATATATATATATATATATATATATATATATATATATATATATATATATATATATATATATATATATATATATATATATATATTGATAAATATCTTTGCAATTGTAAATAAAATTTCAGTAATGAAATTACAAAAGTAGGCCAGTTATGTATCTTTATATACATACTATTTATTACATAAATGAATAAAAATGGATATGCGTTACGAAATAACTGATTGAGTATTTTATACCACATGTAATATTAAATAGTTCCAATAATTATATTTGTCAAAATTTCATACAACACATAACTTCAGTCTGAATTCTATTGGCAAACTATTTAGGAATACTATATTTTGCTAATAAATTAAATATATAATTAAATTTCTCTTCCAAAACAATTTTTGCAAGTATTGATTTTTTCAATTAAAATTTTAATTATTAAATTAAGTAATAGTTCCAAAATAATATTGTTTTTTTTTCAAATTCAATTTGTATAGCTTGACAAAAAAAAACAACAAAATTGAATATATTTTTCTTTCAAGATATACTTGCATAATTTTTTTATTTGTGTTTATCGTCTAATAGAACTATAAACTTTTTGTCATTTTATACTACAAATTTTTTTTAAATATATTTATATATATTTTCTGTCAAGTATAACACAACGCATTTTATTTATTTCAATAAATTACAATTTAATTTAGATTGTTATTATATTAAGTAATGCAAATATTAATCGTTAATACGAAGTAGAAATTATTCGAAAACAAATTAAATTTTATTACAATGTAAGTATTTTAAGAGAAATTACTAAAATCTGTCTTGAGTTTAATGGAAGGTTGTTGCATAGTTACAGGTTTATTAACATTTGATTCTATTTTCGTACGTTGTTGATTTTGTTGATTCATTCTTACAGCATTTTCTAAACGTGTGCGTAAATCTGTTGACTGACTCATCAAAGTTTTAAATTCCTGTAAAAATATTTATTAAAAAAATTATAGAAAAATAATAATACAAAATATTCACCTGAGGATATTTCGGTCCTATTTTCATGAGCCAATGTAAACTGACTTCATGTAACGCTAATGCGTTCTTGTTTGCTGATCGTAATGCTTGTCCTTCTAATAAGTAGCTAATTAAAATTGGTACTAAAAGGGTCAACATTTGAATTCCTATTAAATAAAAAAAAAACAATTTAATTTTTTTTTCTTAATTAAACTTTAACTAAGTAATTTTTGTGATTTAATTTTAAGTTGAAAGTGCGTCAATATCGTATATGTGTGTGTTTATTACCTGTCATTATATCCTCTGGATAGCAAACACACATTTAATCTTATTAATAACATCCGATTATTATTTAAAGTAAATAATGAAGAAGAAATAGTGCCAGTTGCGTACGTGCCAGTTGCGTACAGTCATTTAATAGAACCATTTGCGTACAAATAAGGGTCAGGTCAAACCCAGGTAGTGAAGCTAGTTAGGCCGAGTGCCAGATGCGTACAGCGGTTATATAATATTTATAATACGCTATAATATCATCGCACATAATTTTTACAAATAATCAAGTCCGTATTTAATTTTAAAATTCACCAAGTTTATATTTATTGGTTTAAAATTGATTTGTGTAGATTAATATTTAATAAATTCATATCGTTTACCAACTTCGTTACTTTTTACTAGGTATATTATGATAAATTATGCTTAAATTCGTGATGTTAAATTTGTAATAATAATTACATAAACTTTTCCTCACATTTTTCCGT
The DNA here is from genome assembly GCA_963966155.1 of Clivina fossor. Lineage (NCBI taxonomy): Eukaryota > Metazoa > Arthropoda > Insecta > Coleoptera > Carabidae > Clivina > Clivina fossor. Next base: position 60,666,866 of record OZ014550.1, read on the forward strand.
AATCATTTTGGTAATATGTAAATTAAAACACTCGGTTAAATTTTCACAATAACAATAAAAAATCCTTTATTGGCCAATTTCGGCTGTTAAGCCATTATCAGAAGGTAATACTACAAAAAGTTTAACAAAATTTGTTCTTATATATCTAAATAGAACAAATAAAATTAACAAAAGTGTAGGGTAGTTTATGTAATTATTATTACAAATTTAACATCACGAATTTAAGCATAATTTATCATAATATAGTAAAAAGTAACGAAGTTGGTAAATGATATGAATTTATTAAATATTAATCTATACAAATCAAATTTAAACCAATAAATATAAACTTGGTCAATTTTAACCCTTATTTGTACGCAAATGGCACTATTTAATGACTGTACGCAACTTGCACGTACGCAACTGGCACGACACCAATGAAGAATATAACTTACGATGTTTGGGATCAGCTAAAGAAATAAGTGATTCAACAGTGACAATCGTTTCGATAGTAACTGACAATTCAGTTTCACTTAGAACTTGTTTTGTTGTATCAGAATATAAAGTTTCGACTAATCTGGGAGCCAAAGCATGAATATATGGAGTTGCAACAGTCCTATCACTATGAGCAAAAACGGATCGTAATGTTTGAACGCATTTCATTCGGACCTATAAAGATTACGTAATTAATTTCAATAAAAACATTTTCAATTACCGTTTAATAATATTAATATTCACTGTTGTATTAGAACTTTGTAAACATTGCCGGAAATGGTTGATACATGGATATAACAAATTAGGAGCAGAAACAACTTCAGATGGTGCATGTAATACAAACACACCAATAGCTAACATCATTGTTACTTCATCCAATTTATTTTCTTCGCAACCTACAATTTTATAATTACATAATTATATAAATTACATAAGTATTAAGATAAACAAACAGTAACATAAGAATACTTACCAGTTTTTGCAAGATCTATAACTTTTGCTAAAGCACTCTGTAGCAGTTTTTTCCACGTATCACTACATCTTTCGTCCCTACTATATTTATCAGTTGCTAGCATTTTTAAACAGTGTAATGCAGCTTGCACAGATACATTGTTTGCCATTATCGTTGTATCGTTTACATTTTTCGTCGCCATTTCTTTAATTACACCAGTTGTTAAGTACAATATTGTTGGCAAAATTGATATTGCGCCTATAAATAATTTTCAAGTTGATAAATAAAACTATGCTGGTAAATTTAATAATTCGATTTACCTTTAGGAGAACATAATTTATGCAATGATTCCATACAAGATAAAGCAGCTGCCAGAAGTCTTCCGGATTCCTCAAAAGACTGAGAAGACAAACGTAACGCCGTAATAATTGTAGCATTTGGTGACGGACTCAAAGCTGGTAATTGTCTTACTAAAAGACATAAACACACTTCTAAAACAGCAAAAACTAATGATTTGCCAGGCATAATGGCTCCATTTTCACCCCCTTCGCCCATTGCATCACCGTCCATAGTTTTCGATGTATCGCTTGTTTTATTCGCCGAATCCAATTTCTCTTGAGCACCTTTAATAACTTGCTTTAATATTTCCATAGAAAGTAAATGCACAGTTTGATTGTCTCTTGTTAATAAAAGACGATGTAGTACATTGCAGAGTTCAATACTTAACGATTTATCCATCATTAAAATTTCGCGGGCCCATACGGAATCAAGTAGTGTGTATAGAGCTTGCAGACAAGTTATAATACTCTCGAGTGGTTCTGTTGAACGAGTACTGCATAATGCTTCCATGCAAATGCCAAAAAGCAAATGGAATTTGTCAGTTGCCGAATCGGTTGATGAATTATTATTGTTATTATTCGTGTTATCATTGGTATTTTGATTTTGATTATTTCTATCGTTATCGCTACTTAGAGAATCAAATCCACCGGCATTTAACCATAGTCCAGCTGCATGTAGAATTGGTGGCCATGAAGATGCATAATGTGGTCTTGATGATTCCATAGTATCGGTTGTGTAAAATGCACCACCATCGTGAGGTAGTTGACTAGCAAATTCGGGCGGTAGCGACAATAGAGCATGATCTTTAAGAGCAGCCAGCCAATGTTTGGATAAACTAACCAGTTCGGGTTGCACCAAATTCAATAAACTCTCGCCACGATATTCAAAATCGCCAAATTCATCATCGCATGCTTTATTTAAATTTGTAGTTAACTTAGTAACACTGCCAGGCGCAGAACCATTTCCAATCATAGCAACTACGTAAACTTCAGCCCAAGCTTTCAATATTGCTAATTTCTCCAATGTTGCTAGACTTTCGTTGTATAACTGCGTTGTATTTGTTTTGATTTGTAGCTTACCTAACGATGATACTAAAAGTTGATGCACTCGACGTAAATCGTTCAAATCACGAGCAACATTCGAACCAATCCACGTGGAACAGACTTGACAGGCTGCTGCAGTAACTAATGATGATGTCTCTGGAGAAAAGGCTGGCCGTAGAGCTGCACCCACCTGTGCTTGAAACTGTTCTAATAATAAATGACCGGGAAATTCGGGTTCTGGAACGCGAGCAAACTTCTCAATCACTTCTTGCAATGTCTTCAAACCTTCTAATCGTAACGGATCTGAATCGCTTGTTGCAGCCATGAATGCCATTCGAACCAAATCAGATAGATGTAATACTAAATAATCGCCCCTGTTTTTCATCATCTGCAGCTCTTTAGCTTGTACTAAATCAAAATGAGCGCCACGATTTGCTTCACAAGCAGCAATTATTTTTCGAACGCATTCTGCAGCAAATACTCTAGTCGGCCACCGTGGTTGAACCGCGGGATGCGTTGTTGAATCATCACTAGCATGAAATTCAGTCTGATCGTCATCTGGTTCTCCATCGTCATTATCATCACCGTCACCAGGTGATAAACTAACGCTATCCTCTATTCCTGTGCTACTATCTACATACATCGGACATTTTTTTGTATAAATCTTAATAAATAAGATTATAGGTATAAGAATTAATAAAACAAATAAAACAAACCTGTAGCAACTGTAAGAACATCCTTACATAGTCCCAGCCACAAAGATAAATTGTCAGACGCTAACATTTGCAACATGCTGATAAGAGTATCGTGAATATCCTTAATTAATTTGGCATCTGTTTCAGTGTCGAGCATACTGAAAAGGACACCAGGAAGACCTGTCTCAGTAATAAGCAGACCTTCTACGGTGTTTGCATCGCGGCTTTCGCTTGCTAAAGTCATCGCATGCTCGCACACTTCTTTGGCTTCACGTTGCGCTAACTGACGCAAACATGATATGGCAGCTTTGCGTAATAATAAATGATTACTAGATAATGTTCGCTAGAAAAATTAATACATATATATATATATATATATATATATATATATATATATATATATATATATATATAATTATACATAGGTAACTATTAAAAAGTTAAAAAGCACAATTTTCAAATTTACTTACACAAAGTGTAGGAACTAAAGATGATAAATTCACATGTCTAGGAGCAAACAAATGCAACTGTTGTAAGCAACCAGTTGCTTCAGCTTGCACCAGAGGATCTTGATGATCTTGCATAATTGCGCAAGCGCATAAGAATGATGAGCGTGCCATACATATAGAAGTTGTATTTCCTTGTAATTCCGGACCAATTGTAGTTATAAGTGCAGATAATACTTTACCAATGCACTGATGAACATCAACATATGATTGTGGTACGTTCAGTAATAATTTCAAGGCTAAAGACAATGTTGGTTCTACGTAACCACGAAACATTGGACCACCTGAATCAGATATTAGAGCTAAAGCGTGCAGCGACCATACCTAAAAATAAATAAATAAAAAAAATATTGCAATTGAAATGGAAAAATTGAAAAATCAAAATAAATAAATTATTCGTAACCTGCACCACGGGTGATGTAGTATCCTGAGCAAGTGCTAGTAAAATCGAAACACTAGTAATTAAGTGTTGACTAGAGCCCATGCCTCCAACATATCGATGTAAACAGCCTAATGCCAAAGAATGACCAGTGCGACTTGCAACATCTCTAGCAGATTTCAGTTTATCAAAACTAGTTTGTGCCAGTTCAGCTGTGAAACGTGAATCAGCAACAACTTGGGCCATACGACCAACTGATTCACCTGCTGCGCATCGTAATATTGGATTACTTGATGTTAGCGCGCTCTGCATACATAACACATACATATTTTCCATTGTCAAATAACACAAAAAACTATTAATTTAATTTATTCAACTTACAACAATAAGTGATGTTGCAGATTTTTTGACATCTTCCTGGCCAAAGCTAGTTTTAGCTTCTGTTAAACCTTTCAAGCCACTAAGTAATGCCGTGAAAACATTCATTTGTACCGCTTCTTGGCGTGAACTCTTCGCATGTTTAATGCATTCAGCAAAATGATCCAACATTTGTAAACGATGTTTATTTGCTACTCTAGGAAATATCTGACCAAAAAGTGACACTGACATGTCAATCACTGCTACGCCTAAAGGCAATGGTCCAGGTAATATTTCACCCTACAATAATATATATATTTCAATAAAAATTCAAACATGAAATCAATATTATTGTTTTATTTACCACAGGAACTGGTCGATATAAACAGCAAGGATCATGTTCCAAAGCCCCAGATCCGGCCGCGCTATTTGGTTGAAGCTGAAATCAATTCATATTTCTAAATCACAAACAGAATTCACAATAAATTGATTGAAAAACTTTTTAAACTAAACAAAAAATTAATAAAGTAGCACTCTACGATGAAACTGAAATTATATATGTATCGTTGAAAATGCCATGCTCGTAAATAAGTCACACCAAACGTCTATTACCATGAAAATGAATTAAAAACCAAGGTAATAATTCATTTTCTGAAAATTACTCACATGCTCCCCATCGGGTCTTCGATTAGGCTCCATCTGAGATACGGAAGTATTCATGTTAATATTAATTAACAATTGTTTCATATTTACAAATATTTTAATCAGTAATACGTAACTTAAGTTATAATCTATTTTTCAATTCAATTATTTCTTTATCTAACGTTAGTTGAAAATATATCAAATTCAAATATCAACATTACAATTAAGTTTTAAATTTGAACTTTTTAATGTAATGTAAAAATGAATATAAAACGTTGAATGTTTCATAAAATAATAATAATAATAATATTTAATAAAACTGAACTATTTAAAACGTATTACATAATATATTTTATTTTTTAAGACATATGTTATTCCTACACTACCAAATAGCAAAACTAGTACAATAATTATATTAATAATCCAATTCTAAAAATCTATGTGCCAAAAGTATGTACTCAAATTTACAACAATATTTATTCAGAATTAATTAAAATAAGTTTTTTCTTTTTATGGAATATAGAAATTAGAAAACAAACATCAATAGTATTTTGTAAAAGAATAGAATAGACGTTAGAGAAAATGAAAATTGATTAATAAATATACTTGAAATATACCTGATCTTCAATTGTCCTGTGATCCGTTTCTTGCAACCAAGTACCCAAGATAACGGAATCATCAGCGTGACACACAGATCGTAATTGCGACGTAGTTGTATTCGCTGGATTTTCAGTCAAAGTAAATTCTGCCACCAGCATTCTTAACAAATGTGTATAAGATCCTTCAAAAGATTGTGCAGGCAGAAGAAGCAATGTTTCGTACAAACGCAGTCGCACCATTGCTGCAGGTGCTTTTAATTGCTGGCCGTAACTTTTCAAGACATTTGATATGCTGAAAAACCAATAGTAGGTACGTAATTTAATCATTTAGTTAAATAATCATTTTACAAATAGCTTACTTTGTGAGCATGGCTAAAGCAGATTCAACTGGTGTCAGCAATCGTCTAATAATATCATCATTTACTAATTCTGGACAATTTTGTAAAAAACTGTGCATGGCGGAAAGTGCTCCAGCTCGACCTTCCAGTGTAACTTGCCATGTAAATGCATCCCCTCTTGCTTTTTCCGAATCCAATTCTTTCGTTGATCGAGGAAATGAGTTGCGCCACAATAATAACATTCTGGGTAAAAGTCCACGCACCACAGGAACACCTTTTGTTCAAATCATTTCATTTAAACGGTTCATCATTACATTACAGTATAAATAGGTAAATCATTTCTACCTAATGTCATAATAGCACCAATTAGCAACCATCCCGCTTGAGTTCTATTCAATGACAATCGACTATTTTGACTGGCGCTTCGTAACAGTTCTTCGGCAGTATTGAAAATAATTTTTCCTTTCGTATGTGGAACGCCTAGTGGCGATAATTTTACGCCACCTAATACGGCTGCCAGGGCACAACTAAATCCTTAACAGAAATTATTTTCATTTAGTAAATTATTTATTATACGTTATTGGCAATGTAATATTGATCTATATTCGTAGTTAGGCCTCTTTAGAACCATTTAGTTCGCCGATTGTTGCACCGTTCGCATTAACAGTAGCGCACGACCTTGACACCACTCATTGTTGTTTACAGTCATATTTAAACTACTTATTACGTCATAGCATTCATCTAATTTCGAGAATTATTTTGTAAATATTGTATTTTTAAGTTTAATTAATTGCCGGCCGGCCGGTTTAAGATGCCTTTGTATCGCCCAAATACACTTTAAAAAGTGATATATAAGCATCTATTGGTTGATTGTCTTTGCTACCGAATCAATTTGTGTAAAAAAAGTTTAATTAATTGATCATTTCACTTTAGTAATAAATTTAGCTTTAGTAAATGAACTTATGCTTAAGCCTTATAGTACTATAGAATCTTTTGTCTTTTTTTAACATATGCAATCTATTAAAAAAAAAAAAACAGATTCTATAGTACAATAGAGCTTATAGAACAATACAGAATACCAGCATTAATTTACAACAGTGCTATAAGTGCTAAATAAATTATTTATAATTTAAACATAGTTTATTAATTGTTAAATATATAATATTTTCATGGGCTCCAAGTATATGAAGAAGAACAAACATACGTAATGAATCAGTATATATGTCAAAATAAATATGTGGTATAGTTTATTTGATTAAAAATATTTTTAATTACGAAACGGCCCTATTTGAAATAAATACGTTTTGTTACTACTAGTTACAATAGCTAAAAATAAAACTTACCAGAAATTGCTTCAGGCGAAGTACGTAGATCCTCAATTCCATTAATGCATCGATCAATTAGAGGAGTAATTTGACTAGGAACTGCAACACAAATGCATCTTAAGCACCAAGCAGCAGCTAAACGAGCTGCATGGCAGGGATGCACTAGAACACTTATTGTTGCCTCAATCAAGTCTGACAAAAAAACAAACAACCGAAATGAATCATCTGCAAAATTAAATTTTGTAATTCACGTAACTTACTTAATGATTGATCTGTTATTAAATCATGCGCTGTGGTCCCAAGGCTCAAAATCAAACTCCCAATTTCTTGCAGTGCACAAACCAATAAATGCTGACTAAATAAAGTTTCTTGATTGCTGTCTTTCGCGTTCTCTGGATTGAAATCTTTAGGTAATGTAATAATTAATTTCGAGAAAATATAAAATAATGCAATTTTTGTTCGTTTACTTACCAATAGTATTCATTTCTTTGATGACAATCTGAGCAATTTCCTTGCAAGCGGATACTTGTGCTTTTTCACTTAACATTTTTCCTAGTACACTTCTCAAAATGAAATTGATGCATTTTCTCGAATATACTGCGTCTACATGTGACGAGGCAGCCTTAGGATTTGCAACTAGATATAAAACATGTGACAGAAAAGTTCTGATATTTCTTTCCAACCATACGCCGCCGAGAATTTGAACAAATATTACATAAGCCTATAAAGAATTTCATTTATTAAGTTTTATTATAATTAATCATATTGTAATAATAAATACAAATCAATGCCATATAATTTTAAAGCAATGTATTGACATGTTACATGATATCTTACATGAGTGACTCCAACCCGGACTTCTCTATTAACACCTGAGCTTCCTTTTATTATTTCCCCTGTTCCTTTTAGGAAACCAACACCACCTCGCAGAAATCCAGACATCAAAACGCTGAGAGCTTCGTCAAGAGACACTAGTTTCACGCCTTTTGTTTGTTGTACTAAATAATAATGTCATACAATCATTAATAAATTCTAACTACTTCTTATTATACACAAAATAAAAATTTCGTTACCTGTTTGATTGGTTTTTTGAGTTTGTTGTGTGACAGCAATAAGCGCGCCCAGTAACTTAGCGACAGAACACCGAACTTCATAATTGGAACCGTCGAAAGCTCGAAAACATAATGTCGCCAAACTTTCTAGTTCAGTGGTGTATAGAAATGGAGCGTGATTTAACATTTCCTGAAGACATCTGGATGCAGCACAGCGTACGGCCATAACACGATCTATCAAACAGTGTCTGGCAGCTTTGTAAATATCTTTATGGACATTTGTTATTGCTGTTCCCATTCCAGCGCAGACCTATAGCAATAGAATAGGTACTTCGAGTTACTATCGTATCGTGAGCTTTGTCATTCATTTACTTGTCAATGATTTTTATTGCTAAACACATTACTCTCGAGAAAAATAACTTTACATTAAAAAAATACAATGTGTTGTTCATAAAACATTCACAAAATAAATGTTATTGCAAAATATCGACACAGTACGTAGTTGATAATACCTAAAAGTATGTTCTTACCTTTTCTAAGGTAAGCATGATTTCTATTCTGGTTTGTGATTCTGCACTACGTAATGATCTTATCAATATTTGGACTGTTTCTTCATATGATCTGCCCATCATGCGACCAAGTTTTTCGTACATACTACCGACACAGCAAATTGCTGCACTATTGCGTTAAAAAAATTTACTATCAATAACTGTTTAAATAAAAATACTATTATAATTTAACTTACAGTCTTGTTGGAAGAAAACTAGGTGAATCATCTTTGTTTTTGAGAATATCATTACATTTATTCACCGTATCAAAAAGAAGAAAAGTGTCTCCAACAGAAAATAAAGTTGCAAGACATCTTGCTATTAGTTTTCTTGTCGGTGGACCAGGAGATTCTTGGAGATGATTTGTTAACTGTTCAACTAATTTCTTTTGACAACCTTTTATGTCGGACTAAAATAATAAGGAAATTTTTTTTTGCAATAAAAATGTGTGTGTAGTCCAAATTTTAATAGCAATATTTTCGATAATACAAGTAAAAAGTAATATATTATGTATTAATATAAATACTTGTAAAGTATACCAAAAAGTATAAAAAAAAAAAACAATAAAAAAATGTGTGAATCAAGAAAAGAACTAAAAAGAAAACAAGTAAGAAATATTTTTCATTACTCCAATGCGGACTAAGTTGAATGAAAGAAGACATAAACAAACGAATTACATTGTACGTTGGTCGTAAAAGGTAACCGAATGAAACCTCACATATCAATATTTTCTCAGTGAATTGCGTCTGATGTAGATTTTTGTTTTAGAAATGCTCTTTTATGTTATCTACAAAATTTATTCATTTCTCGCAAAATTTATATCTCATACTCTGAGCTTTTAAAGAAAAAATAAAAACAATAACTTAAAAAAGAAAACAATTTTTCAGAAATAGTCAATTATATATATATATATACAGTGGCGCAACCAAGGGGGGGGCCGACGGGCCTCGGCCCCCCCCAAGGCTAGCAGAATTAGCACAATTTTTATTCGTTTATTCATATATTCAGCAGTCACTTCTAACGCTACAATTATTTACCCCAAAATTTTGAGCCAAAATTCATTATTTTAAACTATTAATTATTCGATTCATGGAAGATAAAGTGAAAATCTGGTTAGTATTTGCTTTTTTTTTTGCTTCTCCAAGATAAAATTCTTGGGCCCCCCCCAAGACAAAATCCTGGCTGCGCTACTGTATATATAATATTAGACTTACTTTTTGTGCTGCAACAAGTACTTTGTCCAGAAATCTCAACCATTCGAAAACAAAAACTGGTCGCTTGGCTTCTGGAATTTGTTTGAGGGCTTCCTCGTTCAAAGTTAAACTATGTGAGAGTTCCATCATCATCAATGAACCCGCACTTTTATATGGATCAGACCTGCAAAATTCATTATTAATCATTTTTTGTATTATATAATTACAATATAATATAATATTATATACAATAATACTACTACAATCGATCAATCAAAAATTTATCATTTTGAAAATTCTTGTTTGTAATATAGATTATTATAGGATTTAAATCGGCATATTTTAATTAAATTATTATATACTTAGAACAGGTCTTTCAAATTCCGGATAAAATGTGAAATAGCTAATCAAAGAATAAGTGTAATGTAAATGCTAAATGTATACATGGTTCAATTGATTCCATTGTACATCTCATCTGGAGTTGAAAAGATCGACCCTTAATGAATAAAAATTGCAGTATAATTATTTTATATAATAATTATATAATTTAATCTAAGACATATGTTAAATTTTATATTCCTAGTATTTTTAATCATCAGATAATTTAATTTATACAAAAATATAACTCGAAATTGTGATTTGATGTAGACTAATCGTCTTAGGTTTATTACAAATTAAATTTCTTTAAATTTATTGTAAAATGTTCGCCAAAAACTTGGCATCATATGGGACAAATTTTTATTATTTGCTTTTTGAAAATTATTATCATTATTATTATTATTATTAAATTATATATATATATATATATATATATATATATATATATATATATATTACAATAATATCATATAGAATCATCTAATTTAATATAAAGTAAAAGTTAAATTAAATAAACATGCCATGACAAAAAACCAGATTTTTTTACATCAAAGTTAGCATCTTTAAGTTTAATTTTTCTTTCAAATCTATAAAAACAAAAAAATGAAACGACTTTTATATATAATTTTCATATATTTACAAAAAAAAATAACTTAAAAAAAAAACTTATTTTACAAATAAATTCTATAAAATACAATTTCAAAAAAATCAGTACAATATACGTTAACTAAATATCTCTAATTTCCTAAAAATTTATATCAAAATATTCCATTATTTACAATTAAAAATTTCGAAATTAAATTCTATTTATTTTTGATAAAAAGTAAGAATAATACAGAAAAATATTTTTTTATAATTCGTTTATTGATCAACAAATATAAACAGACTTTTAGCAAAATATTTAAAAATCCATCCATGCAATTAAGGTTATTATACTATATAACAAGAATTATAACCTTTTTGAATGTCAAAATATTTGGGACAGAAAATTAGGTTTCCAATATATTCTTCAATGACATTAAATTTTGATATTCTTGTCTAAATAAAAAAGTTCAAAAAGTAATAATTTGTTATCTTTCAATTCTCAAACAAAAAGAAATAAAATTTCGAAAAGCAATATAAATATTACATACCTCTCCCATCTGAAAATTTTTATCTAGAATATCATACATTTTTAATTGAATAACTCAAATTTAATTTCGTTTTTCTCGTTTCCTTCAAAGGAATATAAATTTAAAAAAATATTCAAATAAAGAAATATTTATTATTTAATTTTTAGATAGATTAACAAATGCATTTTGTAATTGCATGATTATACAACATAAAAAATAAATTTATTTAGGTACGTACTAAAATAGTGTACACGGAAATACTAATCTTGTCCATGTTATTTTCTAATTTAAAAAATATGAAATTTAGTATTTCTTTTGTGAATGTTGTATTAACATTGCTTGTTAGGTAACATGTTTATAAAAGAGATTATTTATATGTTACGAATCTCTTTGTGATAACTCTGATTGCATTCAGCTAATACAACACTACAAAATTTCTTTGACATTTTTCTTGGTTTATTTGAAGAGAAAATCTTCGAAACATCGAAATTTAAAAATATCACAAGCAAAGAAAATTTCTTTAATCAACATAATTTTCTGTTTCAATAAAATATATTTTTTATTATTTAATTTCAAATTGTGAATTAGTTATATAATAAATATTTTCTATGTTTATTACTTATATGTTTGAATTATAAAAATACATAATATAAATCGTACATGCATCATACATCAAAAATTTGTTGTTTTCCAATCACATTTTAGTTAAAAATTGATTGAACAAGATCTATTTATAATTTTACAAATTCATTATAAAATATACATGTTATTCTAATAACAATTTCAAAAAAAAATGTGTTTTGAAAATGACTGAAATTCAGTTTTTATAAAATTACAAAATTTAAAAAGAAAATTTCTCTTATTCGATTATTAGATTAAAAAAAAACAACGTAAAAAAATGAAATTCATAATTTTTTTTATTATAATATAAAAAATATTTAATATTTTAACCGTATAGCTTCAAATTTGACGGCTGTTCTGACTTATGTATGCACGAGTTCGAATTCCGCTTGGTGTATACTTGTTTGTAATGTTTTTGTATCGTCCAAACTACATTTGAAATTTATTAAAAAGTTGTTGCTGGGTATATGTGTGTAAAAAAAATGCAAAATCTGCTTACGTCATAAGAAAAATTACTACTAGTTTGTGTAACTACCGTTTTATAGGTATTTTTTACATAGGTATTATAAATAATAATAGATTAACTTTTTATAATTCCAGAAGTGTAAGTCATGTAGTTATATGTTTGAGATACTAAATCAATTTACGAGTACATTGTCAATGGTACTGATAGTTCTTATTATAGTTTTCTTCAAATTTACTAAAGCTCCTAATAAATGTTACTTTTACAGTGAATTAAATTATATAAGAATTTTTAATATATATTTGACACTACCCGATGTCCCATTTAAGATAAACCAAAAAAGATTAAAAATTACATTAGAAGAAAATGTCAAAAAAATACACTTATTAGTGTTATTAACATTTTTTGATACTATTGTGAAATGCAGTCTTTATACGTAAAAATAGTATTTTTTCTACATAGAAACGTTTAGATACAAAATTCTGTTAATTTTAACACCATAAATTCAACAAATTTTTTACTGTGTAACACACATCGTAGTGGACCTGAGGCACTGTGTCTATTGTATCTCATAAATAGTCCATAGCTAATCAAAAAAAATCTACTAAATAAATAATAAATTTTCTTCTAAAAGTTCTTATTATTAGATAAAATATCTACCATAAAACTGAAAAATCAAAGTATTTATAAAGTGAAGTACCTACACGATATATTTCTAGGAAAACAATTCAATTTTTCACAGAAAATGAATAAAGATTGCGAAGAGAAAATACGAAAGAAACAACAGCAAAAAAATGTTTACATAGAAAAGTTAATTTTTCTTATAGGTTAGAAACGAGCAAAGGTATCTTAAATCCTAAGGGATGTTATCTTGCGCCGGGAATCGGTGTTACCAGCGTTCACCAGATAGAGAAACAACATCAACACGAGGAGAACACGATAGCAGATATCCAGACTTGCTCCCGGCACCCGGCACCCGGCTTCCAGTTTCTGAGAAAGAACGGCAGACATTGCAAAAGCCCGAACAACGCAGCAATATTGGAAAGTATCACGCAACACGAACGAAAGAATCATCAATACAGTCGAGAAAACTAAAATACCAACATACGCAATTTTTACATCTTTCTTATTTCTATCCTACCCACTGATCTTCCATAATAAATAACACACACAACCACTAAGTACCTATTTCAATTCTATAAAATTATATACACTGAATTTCATTTGTAATCATTTTAGTTTCAAGTGTTCGATTTTTATCTTCTCCGATTGTACAAGTTTAGGTAAGATACAATGTAGTGGCGTGTACAAATGATAAAACTCAAAAAAATACGTGACAGCTGATCGTAACCAAGGCGAATCCTAGATAAGTCGTCTATCACATATCCTGTTCGTTTTCACCAGGATAACACTATTTATTCGTTATCTACTTGGTGCTGGTCAAGATAAACAGTATTCGTTTTTTTCTCATTGCACTGATGCAGCAGTTTTTTAATCTCAAACAAATAATTTTTAAAGTAAAAATTGATAAAAAATTAATCGTTTGCGATCATCATATTTTTATTTTAGTTTTTGATAAAAGCTTTGGGAAATTGCCGTAATAGTTTTTTCTTTTTGAAAACAAATCATGAAAATTTTTATAAATGATTTGCTACTAGTGTTTTTAATACAACCACAAACATGCATCATTCTTATTATATTAACCTTTCAAAATATCAAAATTGATATATGAAACATAATTTAAAGTGTACATAATATACAATGTGTTCGTTCATTTGAGACAGGTAAATTTTTGATCCATCGCCCCACAACTACCAACTTCAAAATCGAAAATAGCACTATCTCCCTTTGTGATAAATCATTTAATTTTATTTGAAATTCATGCGCCGCGCCGTTCAAAATTTTAAAATCGGTTGGGTTTCACAGAAGTTACAAAAAAAAGTTAATTCAAAGTCATTGTATATACAACTTGAAGTAATTTCGCTGAAACAGCCTACTATAATTTCAAGTTTTATATCAAAAATTATTCGCTAGCTAATGTAACTGGGATAGATCCAAAATAACAGAACTGACAAATAAAATATGTACATCTATACTTCTATTAATAGTTACATATAAATGTACCCTGATAAAAATCTGATGATAAACATCCTTCTACAAGAAAATAATTCCAACATTTAGCTTTTAAAAAAGTATTTTTAATATTACTATATGTGCACTGTAAAAAAGTTGCCATTTTAAATAAAAACCATAGTAAATAAATTACATATTATTTCAGCAAAACGATGGTTTATAGAAATTTTCTGTAAAAATAATATAATTTTGTAGATTTAAATAAAATAATCAATTTTTTTACCGAAAAAGTAAGTAAACTTACATAAAATATACGTAATGTATACACATAAAATATACGTATATTTAAATAATGTAAAAATTTTCATGAGATGTCTGTAAATTACATATTAAATTGGTGTACATCAGTTGCCCAAAGTTTTTATGTAAAATTACTGGATTTTTTTACAGTGTAGTACATATATTACAGTGTAGTATATTTCTGATAGAAATATCATTTTCAAATTATACATTAACTTCTGTAATTTCTAAATAGAAAAGATATATTTTTGAGTTCAATGTTTTCATTACTTGCATTACTAAGTATGATTCGATAGCTTATAGGTACATAGGTAGGTATATAATTAACGATAAAATATATATTACTTATCATCGTTTCAAAAATCAAGTAAAAAAATATGTATGAATGTATGATGTTCTATCCTGTAAATTAGATTCTGCAAAAAGAATAAAAACTTTATCAAAAAAAAAAAACTCAATTTTATTTTGATAAAAATGTATTATTCCTAAGATAATAACATAGGTTATAAGAAAATCTAAATTTCAAAAAGTTAAGGAGTATTTTCTTCGAAATTTCAAAATCAATTTATTTCATATCTCAATATCAACCTATACAGCATAAAATCTATAAAAAAGTAAATTTAAGATATTAAAAATTTTCACAAAAACTTCAAAAAGCTGCCCCATAACTTTGTTGTTAGCAGTTTCCAAACAAATAATAAATTTTAAAAATATACTTCATTCATTTTAAAATCTAGATAAATATATGTAATATTTCAATATATTTAAGTAGGTACAATAGTTAATATGTAAAAATTATTGAAGCATAAATAATAATTAAATCTAAAGCCTCATTCAAACTACTTAGTTTTTCTTATTTTAGCGTTAGATTTTAGTCATAGTACTAGTGATTAAAAACTAAACCATATACTAGTTTAGAAAAAACGCAATAAAAATTTATTGAAAAACCAAATGACAATTTCAAAATTCAATAGCAATAAACTCAACAACTGCTCAACTTAAAACTGTACATGTACATTATGTACTGAGCATGTACTTATAGTTTGGTTCAGACTCTACTAGTTGTACTGTGACAAAAACAAAGCAAAATAGGTGTTTTGATTAAAGCTTAACGAAAATCGTAAACATAAGATAACATATAGAAATATAATGCAAAATTCAATCTTTTTTAGAAACATTTCAATTTACCTACGATATTTTGGCGTTTACGTTTATCTGAAAATAGTTAAAATGGTACTTGTATTGTTTCCAAGTAGCTTATAGGAGAAAAAATTCGCAAAATTGTGTCTTAAGTATCGCAATTATAACGGCAAAACTTAAACGCATGTCACATATTGGCAATATTTACGGTTATGTTTAGCAGGAGAAAAGAGACGCATGCAGTAGCACACACAAAGACACCTAACCTATTATTTAAAATCGAAAGTAAGGCTAGGCAGCAGGCAAGTCCACGCCACGGCACACGGTCCACACGGACTACGGTTAGGAGGCTCGCAGCCAGGTCCGTAGGGAATCCAAACTACCTTGGTTGTATATAGTGGCTGAGCGTGAGCATAGCAAGCTGTCACATGCAAGTTTAAAAGCTGGCTGCGCCGCATCGCACCACCTCGCCTCGCCTGCTAGCGCCTTCTTCTCTTGCTGCTGCTGGTGGCGCGGCGCAGCGCAGCGCAGGCGTTGTGTTGCGTTCCTGCTGTATGACCAACGCAACGCACCGCACAGCACACACGACTCACACGATGTATGACTGTTTGTGTGGGTTGTCTGCTACCGGGTTTTCTGCGCATTGGATTAAAAAACAATGCTAACAACATGAAAAAGCAAGACGTCCAACTTTCATATGCAATGTAAGAAACAAAAAAATCTTGAGCTAGATACTAAAATGTACAACAGAATTACTAAAAGTTATCATGTATTAACAACTTTCATTCGTTACAATATAAATATAAAAAAATGAAGAGAGATGTACAGTGTTAATATATATATATATATATATATATATATATATATATATATATATATATATATATATATATATATATATATACATACATATATATATATATATATATATATATATATATGTTGAGAGGAAAATTATTGGGATTAGAAGTCAAAACAGAAAATGATATTAATAACTCAATTCATTGTATACGTTCACACTTCCAAATTTACCTAAAATAACAGAGAAATTAATTAACATTTTAAAATCAGACAACATAAAAATAATTAGAAAAAACATCTTACCTACTAAGAAAATTTACACGAAACTTAAAGATGTCATTCCTATCAAGAAGCAGTCAAACTTGGTTTACAAGATTCCATGTGCAGATTGTGATGCGACGTACATAGGGAACACGAAGCGATGGCTAGAAGAACGGTTGGCGTTACATAGATCGGATTGTAGGTTGAAACCTCAAGCAACGGCATTATCAATTCATTCACATCAAAAACAACATAAGTTTGATTTTACGAACACGTCTGTGGTTTGTATTGAAGATAAATCATTTAAACGATCGCTTTTAGAAATGATCTATATTAAAACAGATAGCATGAGTGTAAACAAGCGCGCTGATATTCAACACCTCAGTATAATATATGACTTTCTACTTACGTTTGTGAATAAAAGTAATGGTTCATCTCGTGATATTACTTAGTTGTTTGGTTTCAGTGATAAACAATCTGACTGTTGCGCGTGTAGCGTGTGTTGTCATCTAAATTTGTTGTGAAAAAAACATAGGTTATGTTGTTATTGACATGAGTGCGTCGTTATATGTCACGTGACTAATTTTAGGTTGGTTATAATTTTTCCCTCTAAAAAATCAGTTGATAATAAAAAATTTATTTTATCAACCTTCGTAGTAATTAAAAATTAATTCGTGTCTAACGTCTTTTACATTTGGTATTGTGAAAAAATTTAAGAATTTTATATTACTGACAATTACTTATAACTAGTTTTTATTTTTATTTTTATTTATATATAAGAATACAATTTTAATTTTTGACGTACAAATTGTTATATATTTAATGTTATTTTATTTTTAATCTTATTCCAAAAACACTGTTTTGTTATCTGGATTGGTTTTTTCCATTTGGACATAATTTCTAAATATTGTTGATAAAGAACACACAGAATTCTCTACCATTGTAAGTTTATTAAATCATTTTACATTGTAATTACTAATTAGATTTGATTGTATTTTAACATAATTTTGTATTTTACAATAAATAGGTCAGCCTGATGAAGGAGACAAGCAACCTCCGAAAGCTCGCAACGTATACAATGAATTGAGTTATTAATATCATTTTCTGTTTTGACTTCTAATCCCAATAATTTTCCTTTCAACATTTATATAAAGTCAACATTTTTTATTATATACTGAGTCATGGGTTTTTTTCAAAATATCGAACATCTATATGGTGACCACACCAAACTTATGTTAAAATCATGGATCAACATAAAAAAGAAAATCAATTCAATAGAAAATAGACGAATTTTCTTATTAAAATGCCGAAAATTAGGAATTTGTCCTAACCACATTGACAATGCTACAAAAACAGTGTTTGAAATACAGGAATTTAATACTGCAAAACAATCATCATTAGTTAACACACATCAAATACAAATTAATAAAAGATTGTTAAATTTAGAAATTTCATTAACATTACAAAATTTACATAACGCGAATAAAGAAACTAAAACATTATTAGACGAATTAAAACTCATATTACCAATGGAAGTGCTTGATACGTTTTTACAAAAACAAAATAGTAATTTAAAAAAACATTATAATAATATAAAGAACACTCAAATAAGAAAAATTAATAATTTAATCCTAAGACAAAGTGAACCGATAAAAGTTCAAGAAAAATGGTTAAAAAACATTAGCGACAAAACAATACCTAATGATATAGAACAATTTCTTGCTTTAGGGGCAAAATTTTGCACACAACCGACAAGTAATGTTGTGAATTTACCGTCTTTAATAGCTGACGTTGAATTAATCATTTCAACCAAACCTGATAACCAACAAAACATAGTAAGATCAAAATGTACTAATGTTGTAACGAATTTTGTACAAGATAGTAATAATCAATATAATAAATTTAACCAACTACACATCAAAACCAAATCATTCTTAAAGAACAATCCGGACATAATAGTTACGGCATCAGACAAAGGTAACATCACAGTCATCATGAACTCTCAAGATTACAATACATACATAGAACAATTAATGTCTAACACACAGGATTACAAATTACTGAATACGGATCCGATCAGATCTATCCAAAACAAAGCGAACAAATACATAGATCAATTATATAAAATTGATGCAATAAATGAGAACCAACACAAATCTTTAAAAATCTACAATTCAGTACCGGCCACATTATATTGTTTACCAAAAATACATAAATTAACAGAAGAAAATTCAAATATAAAAATGAGACCAATTTGCTGTTGCATTAATACGCCAACTAGCAATATAGCTAATTTCATAAAGAATATATTAACAATTTCATATAATAAAGACAATGAATATTATATTAACAACTCAATGGATTTTGTTGAAACAGTACAAAATATGAAATTGCCGGATGATCATGTATTGGTCAGCTTTGATGTGGAAAATTTATTTGGTAACATATCTCTCGAATTGATACATACAGTGTTAGAACAAAATTGGCCTAACATACAAAGTATTACAAATATTCCATACAACATGTTCTTAGAAATGGTAGATTTCATATTTTCGAATAATTTAATAACAGTTAAAAACAAATTATATATTCAGAAGTTTGGTACGCCTATGGGTGCCACTATTAGCCCCATAATAGCACAATTAGTTATGGATTTTCTATTGGATGATTGTGTGAAGAAATTTAACATGAAACCAGTGTTTATAAAGAAATATGTCGATGACGTAATTTGTGCAATCAAAGAAGATGAGATCCAATCTTCGTTACATGTTTTGAATGTATTTAATGAACATCTTAATTTTACTGTTGAATATGAAACTAATAAGTCCATCCCATTTTTGGACATCTTATTAATTCGAGATGTGGATAACTGTATAAAAACTAGTTGGTACATTAAACCTACAGCGTCTTGTCGTTATATACATTTTGATTCTTACCACCAACAACACACAAAAATCAACACCATCCTTGGTTTAAAAAACAGGGTTGTCAGGTTATCTCATAATAACTACAAAAATGCTAATCTTAGTAAATTGTTTACAATATTGATCGATAATGGATATCCTAAGAAGTTAGTAAATAAAATAATTTGGTCAACTCCACATAACAGGACTCCACTAAGTAATAGTAACACTTTAGAAGTTCCACGTACTGAATTGGATATAAAAAAGAATATTTTCACACTTCCAAATTTACCTAAAATAACAGAGAAATTAATTAACATTTTAAAATCAGACAACATAAAAATAATTAGAAAAAACATCTTACCTACTAAGAAAATTTACACGAAACTTAAAGATGTCATTCCTATCAAGAAGCAGTCAAACTTGGTTTACAAGATTCCATGTGCAGATTGTGATGCGACGTACATAGGGAACACGAAGCGATGGCTAGAAGAACGGTTGGCGTTACATAGATCGGATTGTAGGTTGAAACCTCAAGCAACGGCATTATCAATTCATTCACATCAAAAACAACATAAGTTTGATTTTACGAACACGTCTGTGGTTTGTATTGAAGATAAATCATTTAAACGATCGCTTTTAGAAATGATCTATATTAAAACAGATAGCATGAGTGTAAACAAGCGCGCTGATATTCAACACCTCAGTATAATATATGACTTTCTACTTACGTTTGTGAATAAAAGTAATGGTTCATCTCGTGATATTACTTAGTTGTTTGGTTTCAGTGATAAACAATCTGACTGTTGCGCGTGTAGCGTGTGTTGTCATCTAAATTTGTTGTGAAAAAAACATAGGTTATGTTGTTATTGACATGAGTGCGTCGTTATATGTCACGTGACTAATTTTAGGTTGGTTATAATTTTTCCCTCTAAAAAATCAGTTGATAATAAAAAATTTATTTTATCAACCTTCGTAGTAATTAAAAATTAATTCGTGTCTAACGTCTTTTACATTTGGTATTGTGAAAAAATTTAAGAATTTTATATTACTGACAATTACTTATAACTAGTTTTTATTTTTATTTTTATTTATATATAAGAATACAATTTTAATTTTTGACGTACAAATTGTTATATATTTAATGTTATTTTATTTTTAATCTTATTCCAAAAACACTGTTTTGTTATCTGGATTGGTTTTTTCCATTTGGACATAATTTCTAAATATTGTTGATAAAGAACACACAGAATTCTCTACCATTGTAAGTTTATTAAATCATTTTACATTGTAATTACTAATTAGATTTGATTGTATTTTAACATAATTTTGTATTTTACAATAAATAGGTCAGCCTGATGAAGGAGACAAGCAACCTCCGAAAGCTCGCAACGTATACAATGAATTGAGTTATTAATATCATTTTCTGTTTTGACTTCTAATCCCAATAATTTTCCTTTCAACATTTATATAAAGTCAACATTTTTTATTATATATATATATATATATATAATCCCGGAGAAATAGGATCCTTGAGACAGCCCCTATCATTATCATCAGATTGTAAGAAGAGAAAAAGAATTGGCATTTGACGTAATAGAGATAGGTAGACTGTGGAGTGGTGCGAAGTATATTAAATGCAATATGCGTATTTTATTTCTTATTAAAATTGATCATAGTTAATACTTTGAGAGCTAATAGTAAAGTGGGTTCAGTTTGCTGTTATATTATTGGCGTTAGAGAATAACAATACGCCGCTCTGATGCCGTAGTAGTATTTTTTTTTCATACGTACATTTGTACACTTTGACATTTAAGAGTAATGTACTGTTTTATATAATTATATATTCTACAAAAATAACTAATAACTTAAAACTACGAATTAAAATATTATTAGCTACAAAATTTTATTAACAAAACAAAAACAAAATAAGAAAATTAAAGACATAAAACACAGAGAAACTACTAAAAATCATTGTTTTTCTGTGCATAATTATGCAGCTCGCGGTAATGGAAACTTCAAAATTATATTTAGTTTTGCCCCAAGATATAAAAACGTGTTAAAATACCATTTTTCATAATTACTGTAATATATTAAACCTAGTAGAATACAAGTAAACAAAACTGTATGACAACTTTAATATAAAAATGTTTAAATAGACACATAAATTATCTTAATGAGTCTAAGGAAATTAAATATAATTTATTATTTCTTTGAAAATAACTTCGCAAAATTTAAACTTCTAGAAGAAAAACAAATGTACAGCAAAATTAAAAACGAAGATAATACATGTAGTTTTACATAGCACATTTTTATTTGCTTTTGAGTTGATATTAAATTGTCTTAGAAACGTAACTAAATATAACATGAATATAATCATGACAAATGTGCATCTATTGTTCTTTTCTTATACGTTATACACTATTCAAATCAATAGCGTATATCAATCAAATTCAATTAGATGTTATTGCTCACTTACATATTTGTTTAAAACAATTTAACAGCTCCTGTGATTTTATTTTGTCGTATTTATAATTTTGAAATAAATTTTAATTTACTGTCTTTCTCCACCTTAGTTTAAAGTTGAACTGAAGTCTAATCTTTGGAAATGTTTAGTAATATTTCTTCACTGTAGTGTTTAGTATAAAGATGTAATTTAAACTTGACATAATCTTTATCTGAAAAAACTTGACAATTATTGATTTGAACTTAAGTTCTATATAATATAGAAACAAATATTATGTCATATATGTGCCACTGTTATCTTATGAAATTGTAGTCGTGAAGGGAAACCACTTCCTTAAATTTTGTAAACCAGATTGTACAAATTTTAAATATGATTGCTGAGATTGTAGTGATTTTTCGTTAATTTTATACGAAATTTTTACTTGATTTTACCATGATTTTAAGACATTTTAATTAATTTGTACGCCAAATTGTACAAGTAGTTTCTTTCTCGATTGTAATATTATTATCATAAATAATTATAATTAATACATAGATTTAATTTAAAAACAAAAAAAATATTCATTTTCTTTGACAATTTATACTGAAGAAATAATTATATATGTCAATTGCATATAGATATAAGAATAACTTACTGCATTATGTCAATAACATAAAAATATCATTTCCTATGTATATCATTTTTTCAAGATTTGTATAATTTACACTTCAATTTCACTATTTCTTTCTACGTTATATTATACTATTAAATATTTTATGTACGTCTTTACTTAAAATTATAAATATATGTTGACATATACGTACATTATAATTATGGACAAAACTATGGATACACACAAGGCATATTTGTATAAATATTATATTATAGAATCCTGTATTAAAATAATAATTGAAAAATACATAATGATTGAGAAACTGGACGTTATTCCTAATTTCTTATTTGATTATGAAAGATATACCTATAACTCGAATATATAGGACAACTACTGTATTAAAATGTAATTTAAGTACCTATATGTTTAAAAAATACAATGCTTCGTAGAAAAAACAACTACCATATAGGAAATTGTGTTCAAATAAACTTTGATAGTAAAAGTAGTGTAAACCAATATTACATGTAGTACCTATAGTAAATTTTATGACTTCCACACGATAACATTTATATTTAAGGAGTTTTTATTGATAGTAAAGCTTCCATCCTAAGTATCTCCAATAAAAGAACCCTTTTTTGAAGAAGAATATAGGTAAGTCAGGTCTCAAAACAGAACTTAAAATTATTACTATTTAACATAAAACGACGTATGTGCATAGTAAAAATTGCATTTCAAACATAATGTTATCGTAATAATAATTATTTTTTATGTATAAGATGTTTGTTCAATAAATTTTACATTGTTGTCTTTTTATGGTAAATTTTAAAGCGAACAGCCTGCCTGTACATTTATTTCTTTATTTTATTTTTACTACAAAAGAAAACCGTATAAAAAATGACAGATAATTTTAAAAAGCAGATTTTTTTAAATTTATTTTCAGAAGAAGTACAACTGAATTATAGTTAATTAGACCCATAAATATGAAGATAACGAATGCTAAATCTATTTGATGAAAATGTTATTGTAAAGTATGACGAATTTTAACAAATATGTTATTTTCAAATAAAACGGCTTTAGAATATAGTTTTGTACTCCACGTACATGTAATTTTTCCTGATACGTGGAGTACGTCGAAACGTCAATTATTAATAAAAATTAATATTTATTTTCCTCTTTTTAGCGCATTTAAATATAAGCGTGGTTTTTAAAAAAGTTTTTTTTATATATTTTTTTACTATTACTACGCTTATATTAACTCACTCTGTTGTTGTCGCGGTCAGCCACGGTCAAATTTTGTAACCAATTTTTAGACCACTTCCTATCATTTGATCTCACTGAAATTTTGCATGTAGTTTCATTCCAGGAGACAACACAATATTATATAAAAAAAAACCGATTACAAGATATGACACGCTTATATTTTTTATATTATAGGTACTTATTACTTTTCAGTTATGTATGTCTATTAATTATTATTTAATGAAATGAATAATTCAATTTAAAAAAAAATAAACTTAAAAATTATACCTGTATTCATTTTTCTGATTCATTTTTTTAATTCAATTAGATTTTTTATGTGCAAAAAATAAATAATAATAAAATAGGAGATTTATACAGTATACAGATATAGACACCTATTGTGCCTTTTAACTATTTCCGGAGCTTGAAAGCACAGCATAAAATTACAATGAATGCACTGAGCTTTCTCCTTTCTCCTACAATGCACTGAAATATCATTTGAGGAACCTTTTTTTGTAAAGTATAGAAAAAGCGCTATATCGTTATATAAGAAAAATATGGAAAGCAGTATGGAAAAAAAAATATTTTACGACGTTTTATTCCAGATTAATAAAAATAAAAATATGAAAATACGGAGTTTAAACGCGATTCAATTCAAAATTGGCATCCAGCCCAAAAAAACAAAAATCGAGAAATAAAAACAAAACAAAAATTACAATAAATTTGGGTAATTAATCGGAAATCCATATTCTACATAAAAAGTACCCACATTTACTATTTCATTTCATGTTTTGCACTTATCTCATTTTCAATAATCCAAATAAAATATAAAAAAACTGTTATATTTCCACATTTATACTAGCTTACACGCAAGTATTTTTAATTGAAAATCATATTTTTATTTTATATTATAATAATTTGAAAAATCAAGATGCATCATTTAAGAAAATAAAAATAGAAACGTCGAAGTTTAATTAAAAATTATACGGAACTAAAACAGAAAGACTTTTTACTGTAATTTTTTTTTTTATTTATTTTCGTTTAAAAAGTATTATTGACGAATTTTAAACAGATACTAATAAACAAATAACAAAATATTAAATACTTTGAATTTATTATTAAATTTTCAATGTCAAATAAGAATTTATGTAATATACATTATTCTGTGTTATAAAACATGTAAATTTTTATTTTATATATATATATATATATATATATATATATATATATATATATATATATATAAACAGATATCATGTGGAGACACCATTAATTGTTTCGATTTATTTATATCAATATTAAAAATCAATTACATGTACATGCATTAAATAATATATATATATATATATATATATATATATATATATATATATATATATATATATATAACGACAAATTTTTTTGCGAAAATAACAACACATACATTAAAAAAAAAAGATTAACAATACAATAATCTCGAGATAAAAATCAGAATAAACTTCATTCATCCACGCAATCATAAAATAATAAAAATTCAAACAAATCGAAAAACGATTGAAAAACAATTTTACCGCCTAAATTTTTGTAGCATATCCATGACGCTATGGAATTTTTGTATGTCCCCGGTCTTAATCGGATAGGTAACTTATTTCAATCACACAAAATCACGTAACAAACGAAACAATTGCAGCGTAACAAATACGAACATCTTCAAGGACCGAAAGGCAAAATGCAACTGGCGTTTGCAAGCTTGTCAAGAAACAAGCGAGAAATTTTGAAGTTATGCGCATGCGTCGCAAAAAAAAAATATGATAAAAAGTTCACTAAACCAATTTTGGATAAAACACATATTTTTTATGAAACAATTTCTTGTACCTTTCATAATAGATCTGAAACTTCATTCATTTCATTTCAGTAATAGTGACGTTACAGTTTTTGTAAGAGTGAAATTGAAACAGAGATTGATTTTCTATATCTTCAATTAAAATTACATTAGTGATAACACATTTCTTTTGTAATATGATACAATGCTGCTGAATTATTTTTTGTAGGTAACTATTCATAATTCTTCCGATATTTATAAACGATTTACCTTTTTTACAGGCTCTGCATTTACTGAACACAAATTCAGTTATATTTTCAATTAAAACATTAAAAACACTATTATTAATGGGAACACGTACAACTCTAAATATAAGTTTTTTATTTTGTATTAATTTGTTAATAAAGTATCCAATTTTGCTCCAAAATTTAACCAACGTGATGAAATATATATCAAAATCATCATTTTACAATGACAAATTTAAATGCAACCATAAAACAATGTTTTTTTTCCATCTTAACATGAAAATTACATAAACATTGATATCAACAGATGTCACTACGTAACATAGTTTAATAATATTTAAAAAAATCTAATTTGCTATTTAATTTTACTGATTACACATGTACGACTGGAAGCACACCGGCGCGGCGGTTAGCCACAATTAGACATATTTAGTCACGAAGTAACACATATTTTCCAATGCAATTGAAGCAAAAGCACACCAATTTTTTGTAGGAAATATGTGTTACTTCGTGGATAAATGTGTCTAATTGTGTTTTGGCTAATCGTCACTAACTAGTGTGCTTCTTTGTCTTTTTCTAAGAAACGGAACTTTTCTTTTTAATCGACTGATATATTTAAAAAAAAGAATAATCTTTAATGTTTTCTACTACAGAAAAACTAATGATGTATAATATATTAAACTAAAAATTATATAAATATTTCATTCCCCATGAAAATATATTTTTTTATTTTTCGATCAACTTTATATAAGGAAATATTCGAAAATTATAATTACATTTTCAAGAATGATTTGTTTTTCAATTATCGACAAAATTTGCATAAAAACACAAAAAGTGGCAACATTTTCTCTGATTAAAATCAAATGAATATTTGCAATCTTAAAATTGACAGTTCTCTCTAGAGAATTTTGTTTTATTCAACAGAATGATTTTTTTTAATTGCGACGTAATCAAGCGATTAAAAATCTTTTTTTTATTTTAAACTAATTTCACTTAATTACAAAATACAAAGAAATAAATTTATTTAACATCAATACAGATAATTTTCAAGAAATATAGATCGGTTTACTGTTAAACAAAATACAACTAGTTTCGCTACTTTATTTAAATCCTCAAAAATTAAAATAAACATTTAGAAACAATATCGGTATATTGTAATAATATATATTATAAAAAAATGTAGTTTTTTTTATAATGGAATACTACTTCAGATTTCTATACATGTAATAGGAAACCTACATATCAAATCTCAAATAATGTCTGCCAATATTGAAATTTTTCGACATCATTATATTTCTTGTATGCTGTATTTCATCACATGGAAATATTGTTTAATATCTATTAAAACTGTTTCCCTCTCGTATTTAATCAATTTAATGTGAATTATCTGTAATCATAATTAAAATTGAACAAAAGAGCGTCAATTATTTGATCTTTACATACACATATTCATTCATAATAAAATACATAGGTTTGATGTATTTTTATTAATTTTGATCTCCGATCAACCGTTTTTGGATTATATGAAGATAGTATCAAAAATTATAGAATTAATTTGCAATTGTCTGAATCATGGATTAATTGAAAAATTAGAAACTAATTCTATATTATGGGCTTTACACGATACATTTTTCTGTACAAAATCATATATAGAAAATATACAAAATTTGTATGTTTTACACGATATAGAATAAAATGTAGGTACCTATAATATACAGACACATGCGCAATGATATTTTACATTTTGACTATTTATATCTAATATCTGAAAATTGCATACTCATCAATAATGCTTCAACTAAATAAGAATTTTAAAAAAAATCGTACACATAAATATGAATTGATGATAATACATAAACTAAATGAGAGTTAGACATTTCTAATACTAATGCGCATTCAGTTCCGCGTAGAAAATGTATGAAAAATAGAACGGGTTCTAATTCATAATTTTTCTATATTGGCAAACTGAGCATGCGCGTGTATAAAATATTTTGCATAGAATTCTATATAGAATCAAAATATTGGATCAAGTAATACAGAAAATTTTGTTTGTACAGAAAACTATACATTTTTTGTATAGAAAAATACATTTGCGTAAAGCCAGCATTAGAAGTTAAATTGGCTTTTCCAAACTAATTTATTGATATTTTGAATAAGCCTATAGTATCTTAAAAAACTGAGATTTAGTCATTATTTCTGTCGCTATTTTAAACACAAACAAAAATCTTGACAATTATATTGTATGAAAAAACGCAAACAACGTTTCTTCAATCTCTATGATATATAGTTATTCAGCTACAAGTTACGTACACGGAGAGAAATGTATTGCTAAAACTGTATTGCTAAAAAAAAATTATTTACCCTAGCAAAAATATATCTACCATAATTATATCATATTCATAATAATAATATACGGTATTGTTGTGATACATATACAGTTTTAGTTACGGCAGTATATTTGTGATAAATATATTGTATATTAAATAGATATAAACACCATAGTTGTATTTAATAAATACTTTTTAATAGTAATAAATATATATTACTTTACTTTTAAATATACACTATTGCAGCTACTACAATATTATTGTGCCACTACAATATTTGTTACTAACTAGTACAATACTATGTTGCAAATTCTGCAAATGAATTTGCTACAGTTATTAGTTATATTTTTGTCATGAGTACCAAGCCACTACCCTCGAATCTCGATACAAAGGTTTAGCTCAGTTCTCACGATCAGTTTAGTTGCGTTGTCTAGTCATTACGGTTGTGCCAAAGTTTATTAATTTAATGCGATGGCAGACGATTTCGTAAGGAATATATTAGAAGTATGGAATTTTGAAGAGTTAATTTCTATATTTGCAGGTATGTACATTCTTTATGTTTGTTATTAAATTTGTGATTACGTTTAAAAAGTATAATATTTTGCTATTGTATCCTAATTTTTAATGCATAGTATATTATTGTTTATGTACACTTATGCATGTATTTTTGTATTTTTTTAAATTTTTATTTAGATGAGGAGATAAACATAACTGCATTCAATTAAATCATACAGAAATTTCAAAATTAATAAAAGAAACAGGGCTCAGACTGATATTTTCCGAAATGTATGAAAACTATATTAAAGATTCAACTGCAATGGAAATTGAAATAAATCGCAGTCAGGTAAATTTAAAAAAAAATTATTTTTTTTCAAATATATACTTATATATATATATTATGCTTATATAGGAAAACAACGATAGTTCTTCAACCATATCATTAGAGAGCGGAGATCTAGACTTTTTTATGATGCCGCCGCACCGCCACCCTGTGTGCTGCACATGGAGAAGACTACAAATAATATATATATATATATATATATATATATATATATATATATATATATATATATATATATATATATGTATTTATATATTAAATATTTATATTTCTAGAAAATACATCAAATGATGACGAACCGTCAAGTTCACGAAAACGAAAAAGTTTACTTCCAAATGTAAGGAACAAAATTTGTTATTTTTTTTTTTATTAAAAATATATTATTTTAGGGCTTAGAATCGTTTCTAAATACTACAAGGGAAGGATGTTTTCAAGACCACTATTGCGATTATGAAGTTGTGCAGATACTAATAAATATCATACAATATTATTAGAAAATACATAAAACATTTCGCAAGTATTAATGACAGTATTGTCGTCATTGCAAAAAATTCTTAATTTATGTGAATAATACGTATTTGTTAACAAAAATTTGTCAAAATATTGATAATAATGTCATTATTTAAAATGTATAAATATATTAATGCATAAAATTATAGTTTGGAATTTTAATGTTAAATTTTAATATAATATATTTTTTTTTATTGTATTGTATCTTGTATTGTATCACTTTATATATTTTTGTATACTTTTATACACTTTTTCAAGAAAATATATTATTATGTTATGTAAGTGGTATTTTTATTTTTCAAATATATATATATATATTAGCTACTAGTACAATATTGTTCATTTGTAGTAAATATCTTAAATTGCTATGTTAACAAAAGTATATGTTAACTATAAATATGCATTTATTGATTATTATTATACAGATTAATAATAGTAACGCAATTTTTGTTGCCGTGAGATATAAATGTATTGCTATCCCAACAATATTATATATTAAAATTTTAGACATATAGATTTTGTTATGGTAAATAAAGCGTTTGGCTGTCACATATAGTACTAAATTTTATTGTTACTGGTATTATATTTCTAATACTGGTAACAACACATTTCTCTCCGTGTACTTATATAAAATAACGAGATAAAAGTAAAATGCATAATTTTAAGGAAAAATTTGACTAGGTTTACACGCACACCTTATACATAATTAATGTGACTTACGTCTAAATAAAATCGTGATTGTATTTTCACTTTACACAAATTAGAATAACCTGTAAGAAATTTGAATATATAACTCAATGAATAAGTTTATACTGAAAAAGATCGAATATTTTTAGAATATGTAATATACATATAAAAGTTGATAACGCACCTAACATATTCAATTAAGTTTTTGTTAAAAATTGTTTAAATTTCTAGTTTATTTTTCTACTTTTTGTTGAATTTCAAATTAAATTTTAAAAATTTTATAGTAAAAATTTTATTTTGTCAGACTGCGCATTTTTGTATGACATTTTATCTCCGTTTTCTAGTATTTATATATTTTTGTCCTGTCCAGCCCATTCAAAACTAATTTAAATATAAAAAAAAAATTGATAGTTGGACATGAAATTTACGGTTAACCTATTTAAAATTAATTATTTACAAAATTTACAAAACATTTGATTGTATTAATATTTCTATTATTATTATAAATTAGTATAATCCATTGTAAAACAGTATATTATTCAAAGAATATGTTATGATGACTATAATTCATCAAGATGATGTAAGTAAGTTATAGCAATGGCTATAGTTATAACATGTGAGTAGAACAATATACTTTTTCTATGACTACGCAATAATTTTAATTTGACAAGTACCACGATATTCTATCAACAGAATTGATATCTTAGCAACGGTGCTAATTTATAGGTTATCTATTTTACGACTGTATAATTAAATTTTAAAGCGTTGTGATTGGTCGAAAATCGTTAGTTAGAGTTTCATAATTTATTTAATTTTGTTATTTAATCTTAAGAAATAAAAACTTAATTCCAATTGATTCTAATTCAAATTTTTTTGAAATAACTTTAAAACATATTACATTTCATAATCAAAATTTAAAACTAATACAGAATAGAAAAGTAGATTCATATTTAATTAATATTTTCTGCAATATATATATATATATATATATATATAGAAATGATATGAAATTATTACCGTGACGAATATGTACTGGATTTGTTACGGGATTACGGTAAATGTAATTGATTATTAAAATGCAAACATCATATTTCAATCAATTTATTGTTTGGAACCAATATTTCGCCAATAGTTTTTTGGCTTCATCAGGGTTGACACTGAATAAAAGAGAAAGATACAAGAAAATTTACAATCACTCAAAATTAAAATTCAAAATTACATAGAATGTTTGACAATAAAAATTATTAATGTATAACTTACATGTATGATATGAAATGTATGATATTTTTGTAAAAATAAATAATTTTGGTTTTTATTATTCCATGTCTATTGCTAAAAAGTTTGTCTGTAGAATAAAATCTTTAAACTAGAAAAACGTTTCTTTGTAAAATATTAAAATAATAAACCCTTGCTTTTTTAACAGTCTATCTTTAAGTCATATATATTATATTAATTTTAATAATATTAAGTTTATTTATTTTAATAGTTTGATTACAACTTCATGTCATTACGGTTATACAATACAGCATGGATTAGTTTATGATTTATTTTCAAAAAAAAAGGTGTTTGCAGTTGTTATAACTTGTTTTCGGTTCTTGAAAAGTTTTTTAAATTCAAACTGTTTTTTTGAAATTTTCTTAATAAGAAATTTTCTTAGTTCATAGTTTTTTTAATTTATAATCTTATAAAAATAATCAGTGTTTTGTGTTTAATTTAATATTTTTACTCTACGACTATAATTTTAATTGTTTTATTGTTATTAATTTATTATTTTAATATTTTACAAAGAAACGTTTTTCTAGTTTAAAGATTTTATTCTACAGACAAACTTTTTAGCAATAGACATGGAATAATAAAAACCAAAATTATTTATTTTTACAAAAATATCATACATTTCATATCATACATGTAAGTTATACATTAATAATTTTTATTGTCAAACATTCTATGTAATTTTGAATTTTAATTTTGAGTGATTGTAAATTTTCTTGTATCTTTCTCTTTTATTCAGTGTCAACCCTGATGAAGCCAAAAAACTATTGGCGAAATATTGGTTCCAAACAATAAATTGATTGAAATATGATGTTTGCATTTTAATAATCAATTACATTTACCGTAATCCCGTAACAAATCCAGTATATATATATATATATATATATATATATATATATATATATATATATATATATATATTAGAGACAACATACATTTTCGCAAAAATATAAGAAAAAGGATTCAATACTACTAATATAATGTATTAATCAATCTATGTTCTGGACACCCTTTTAATCTTATAAGAACACATTAATACAAAAAAAAAGTATATTTAGTTCAAATATAGCACTGCATATATCCTGAATTGTTTTTTTTTTATATTAATTATATTATAAATGTTCAATGATATTAATTATTATATAAACTTAATGCTGTTGAAATTATTTTTAGCATTGTGTTAAGCAAATAATTTAAAAATAAATACGTTCTATATATGAAATATACGTATGAAATCTATTAAAAATTTGAAAATAATTTTCTGTATATAGCACAAAAAAAAAAAAAAATAAAATATTTATATAATTTTCAAACCAAGTCAAAAGTTTTCAAACTTTCTATAGTTTTTGTTTTTTTACGTCAGCTTATTTTCAAACAAAAATTTATAAATTTATAGTTTGAAAAATTGTCTTCAAACTAAAAAAACAACGATAATGAAAATGATATCTGAAACATTTACTTTTTATTTTCTTACAAAATTGATTATTTATCTTTTTCTTAACGTTACCATCTTAAAATAAAAATTTATTACGTACAATTTTACAAGATCTGAATATTTAATTTACAAGTAAATTAAACAACCTTTTCACAAATTTCAACTTAGCGTATATTTGAAGAACTTGTTAAAAAAAAATATTGAAATTTACAAGGAAAATGTTATTAGTAAACTCATATTTTTGCTGCCCCAATTTAATAACCTAGATTACATTTCTTCATAGCCATCAATTCGCAACGTTATACTGCTAATAATAAATGAATGTTAAACATTTACCTCATGTAAACGTTATAAGAAATGAGAAAATCAGTACAAATATACGAATTTTTCTTGTGATTATATAGTTTTCATTCATTCATTTATTTACTTACGTTTATAATAAATAAATTAAAATAATAACATTAATATTTTGTAAAAAAATATTCGTATATTAATATTTTTCATACTTTGTTTCAGCTACAGTATATTAAATTAATTAAAAATCTAATATTTTTAATGTCAATTAATGAAATATGTAACATAATATTCAGGTTTCTTTGCAATATTTTGTGTATCCAAATTTTTAATTAAATTTTCCTGATGGAAGAATTTGTTTAATTTTTTTTTTAAGTTTATATCAGATACAACGTTCACTTTTAATAAATAATGTAAAAATAGTCAATTTAAAAAATAAAAAAATATTGTTGAATTAATACAAAATATATTTTGAAATTTTATTAATAAAACCAGAAAAAAAATGACATTTAAAATACAATTCGAACTGAATCAATTTTTTTTTGTTATTTATGCATGTCAGCTTATATCGCGATATCTTGTCAAGTAATATTAGAAACGATTCTAAAAAAAATTGATTTTCACATTTTCATACATATTCCATAGAGTTAACCATGAAAATTTGTAATATTTCTTTAACTACAAACAAAAATGTGTCGTCTAATTCCCGAATTGATATCTCAAATTAAAATAAATGAAATTAGTTATGTTAATAGATTGGATTTTACCTAGCAGTCATAGTATCCTTCCAGAAAACGGAAGCTTGTGGGTTCGACTCCCACTAGGACACAAAATTCAATTATTAAAGTACATATTCAGCATTCAGTTTAATATAACCTAAATAAATAATACATAATAGAAATAAACGATTCAAATATGGATATATTTTATTTGGAAGTGAAAATAATAAAGCATATGGGCCATTTGTATAAAGTGTTGTTAAAGACATAGGTTAACTTTGAAAACAGTTGACAATCTAATTGCGATTAAGTTCACAGCATTTTATGCAACTAGTTCATAAAAATCATTTTTTTAAATTAAATTTAAAAGTCAATTGCCAAAAATAAATTGCCAGATAATGCGTGATTATGTTGTAAACTAACTTATCAATTATAGGTGCTTCAAAAACAGTTGACAATTTAATCGCCTGGTTAATCATATGATCAATTATCAACGTTTTAGTTAACTAAATTTATGATTATTAAATTATTCTATTTATTACTATAAGAAGATAATTATTATTTTTTCTAATAAAAAGTAGTTCGGAAATATTTTTTTTAAATAGTTAAGGTGCTATAAAAAAAGATAAAATTGAGGATGAAATAAGAAATGTTAAAAATATCTGTATGCAGAAAGTGGTATCAGAAGAATTTGTAAAGTGTATAAAAATGTGTCGGTCAATATGACTGGATAAGCTCATATGTCAATGTTATTTATTCGCGCTGCCTCAAACGTCAGACATGAGCCGAGGAGATACATGTGCGGAAAGTGGTACCGGGTGCCCTTTAAAGTCCCCTGACGTCCCGGGACCGGGACCGGAACCATTCTACATCTACGCGAATGCGAAACTACTTTACTTACAAGATGATTACTGTTATGAAATGCGTCTAGCCTATCACTTTTCGAACAAATTTGAACACGTTTTCGGAATTATTTGTTGAATTTAATATTTCATTTTTAACATCTTTCAGAACACTCATTATATTAAAATAAAACGCTTTAAGTTATAGTTCTGTATTAATATTTATTTATAACCTAAAGTCGTTTTTATTTTATTTTTGCATTTCCAGATGCAAAATCTAGGCTACAGTCTTCCTATAGAAAAGTTAATAATTGTACAAGAAATATTTTATATACACTGTAAAATATCTATCGATAACTAAATCTAAATATACATTTCAGTTTACTGCCATGTTCTAAACATTTTGGAAAAAAAGAAAAACATTTTAATATAAAGCAATATATTAGCCGTAGATGTTCCAATAAATACCAACAACAATTTTAAATTAAAAAAATTAAATTGGATAGTATATATTTATTACGATGTAAAACAATTTTTAATTTTTCGAAATTTTGACCAAATTACAAAAATTTCAGTTCTATGAGTACGCTCGAGTAACAAAAAAGTACATTAATACAAACAGTTTATAAAAAAATTATTTCCAATGTTGCAAGTTTAAAATCTACAAAAGTGTTATTATAGTATTTATAATAATTTTTAGTATAATTTCAAAAATTCGAAAATTAAAGAAATACGTATAAGTTTGGACTGGAAATCAATTTTTAACAAGAAAATAATTACATAGAAATATAATAATTTTGATATAATGGTTTCAAAAGTATAAATATTACTTAACTAAAAAAAAAAATTGAAAAATACATATTATTAAAATTGAAATTCTGCATCTATAGCAGTTTAATTCATAATATTAATATAGAAACATTTATAATATCCATATGGTTCCAGTGAAATCAGTAATTTTGCTCCATTACATTTAAATTCAGAAATCAAATATTTGAAAAATATATTTCTATAGAATTTTATAAGTAAAACAAACGCTAGATATACATGAAAATTTGTATGTAACACGACCTATATTGGTTTTGGGCTTCAGTATCCGGTTATGTAGACGGGAACTGTATTTAGGTACATTGATACAAGCAAGAAAGCACGCAAGCAGGCAGGCAAGAAAGCGAGCGAGCGAGCGAGCCAGCAAGTATGCGATGCGAAAGCTTAAATTGAACGCTGTTGCTTGCTTAGAGGGCAAGTGGCTTTCGCAAATTTACATCGATTGCTTCGGTATACATACATATATGCTGTACGGTGTACGTTATTGGTCTCGGAGTCTCAGCTGTTAGCTGTTCCATCTATGTACACCGCATGGAAAAACTATGCCAACTATTCGTGTTAATAATTAGCTAAATTTACATACATGACATTCCCATATGTAATCTTGCAGTATTAGAATTTGGATAGAAGCAGGTAATGCCTCCTCCAACCCTCGTAAAGTGACAATCTTCTTCACTTGTCACACAAAACAAGTGAACCAATAGCTTCGAAAACAATAGAACAATGAATTCAACTTGTAATTTCTCATTTTTATATATTACATATATATATATATATATATATATATATATATATATATATATATCTACATTATTTATTATAATTATATTACAGTACGTTTAGAAAATGATCTGACATTTATAATTTTTTTTGTGGTTATAAGATTAGATATATGCACCCCATAAATGTTTAATATTCTTAAAATATGAATGAAAAATATTGTTTTATACCAAAATTATTGAGAAACACCAAATATACATCACACATAGTTGTTGTTCGATTTACATTAAACAATACTGATTTTAATTTTTACTGAACTGACAATATATTCATTGTTAAAAACGAATTTAAGAATAAGATTTTTCAAATTGTAATTGATTTTTTTTTTCAAATTCGAGATCTAGCTAAATCGCATTATAGTACCCGAAAACGTACCTCATTAAAATCTTTAAAACCGTTTTCAAGATAAAATTTATAAACACAAATCAATATACAAAATTATTGCTTTTTTTATAGTACTATAGTATAGGATTATTTTATAAAAATATTAAAATTTTCAACTAGATTAGTGAACATCGACATACGTATTAAACGGATTATAAACGGATTATAGAAATGATAGAAAAAGAGATAGAATTAAACATTTTTTGCTCAAGTAAAATGAAGTTATTGTCATATTATTTATATAGTTAATGAAAAATAATGAATGACTATCATAGTCATAATTGACCAAAAAATTAATCAAAATTATAAATTAGCAGTACTATTGTAACTAACAATAAAAATAGAATAAATATTTGCAAAACTTTTTCAAGCAAGTGTATATATACCAATACCATCTTTTCAGCAAGGTATTGAATTGACATATCTCTAAATATTAATATCATTAGGCATGATCAGGTGTTTGTTTTCTATAGGTCCACATATATATTATCCTTTTCAATTATTAATTATTGATCTGTATTGATCTGTAGATAATTAGAAACATCCAATCATCTACAATTCTTACATACTCATTATGTATTAACAAATAAAATATACATCTGTGTTTCTCAAAAATTTCGAAAACGTTTCTACAAATATTTTTTGTTCTTTGTTTTTACTTTCGAAAATTATAGATTTGTTTCCATCAACTATAGCACTGATTTTCAACTGCACAGTGGAACTGTGATGAATACGCCATCTTGATCAAAATTATTTTTTTTCTTTGTTTTCCACTAGTAGAAGGAATATCCAATCACATATTTAATATAGCTATTCTCATTTGAAAATTTTGTACGCCTATTCGTTATTGAATATTTTTAATCTTTATCTCGAAACAAGTGGCGTATGTGTTACTAAGGCCCTTATATTTTCTTTAAAATAAATCGCAAATTTTATAATAAAACACAACAGCTATTTCCATCAGTTGGTTATTGTCAAAACATGACACATTACAATTTTTTTCTTCTCCTAACTTTGTTACGTTAGTTGCCTGGAATATGTATCCCTAATAACAACCAATTATCCCTTTATATTTTTTGTTAAACTCCAGAACTGTTGGAAATTTACTTATAAAAAATAATAATACATACTTGGAATTCTATAAATAGTTCAATTATCTTGTAGTTGTAAAGTTGAATTTATTGGTAACATCTAAAACGAAGCGTGGACAAGTTATGTATATGATCTTCGTTTGATTTGATTGATTATCGTAAATGGATTTCATAGCAAAAGCAAAATCAAACAGCAAAATACGATGCTGCGCAGACAATGCAAGTTTCGCTTGCACTGTATCACTCCAAACAATTTCGATCTGACAATCTAAATTCATTTGTTTACATTTATAGTTAATTTTGTGTAGAATCCAAGTACAGATTCACTTATATGTCAGTTAAGATTTTATACAATGCTAATGAGTGGAAGCATTTACTTTAAGAAAAATTTGTACTGTTTAAAATTAGTAAATTAATTTTGCATTAAGATTAGGCCAATCAGATACAAGTAAAAAATCTTCCTGAAATCTTACACTGTACCATATCATATCTTGCTTAAAATTATAAGTTAAATTTAAATGACAAATGAATTAATTCACTTACTCGTAATATAAAGGTGTGTATAAATCCTAATATAAAAAAATTGTAATGTTGACGTAAATTACCACAGTAAGTAACGTGTAACGAGCAATTTACCGGTAATATTACCTGTAATGTTATCAGTTGAAAAATCCCTCTACAAACTTTTACTTATTTACATTTATTTTTTAATACAAGATAAAATTGTACAACCTTAAAAAATATTTTTTCAATTTTTGTAATTCAAAATCTAATTCTTATGTATTTGGTATTAAATATGTCGTTTATTTTTCATTAAAAAATTTTTGGGATAAGTTACGTAGAATAATGCTATGGTTATATTTCCGTTTAAATTACCAAAAATACATTTCCGGTAATTTAAACATTACTATAAAAAATAAATGTTTCGCTGTTTACTTCAAAAATCTGAAAATAATATATATATATATATATATATATATATATATATATATATATATATTAGTTTCGTGGGATTTTCAGTCAAAAATAAAAACAACTCAATTCAAAGTGCAAGCTTTCGGAAAAAATTTATTTCCTTCATATATATATATAAATATATATATATCCAATAAATCTAATTTTACTAATACAAAAAAATGTTAGTTCACGTTACGAGAACGCTGAAAATTAATAAAATAATAAAAGCAAGTACGATAATCTGCAAACCTCAATGTAATTAAAGTATAGAGATAAGAAACGAGCACACGAGTATAAAACATAAATGTGTTTGGTGCACAACGGCAAACATACACGACGGAGACGACGACGACGACGACGACTCGACCAGCATACAACATAACATATGTGCCCTTTGTTGGTAATATATCTGGAGCAAGAGCAAGGGATGTGCACTTGGGAACTAACGCGATAACGACTTTCTTTGCTGCACAAGCCCTTCAGCCCTTCCTTCTACTCTTACCAAATCAATTCACAATCCTATTACAAATATATAAATTTCCTATAATTCAGAACTTATTGTTTAGCGCAACTGTTTCTTATCTTTCACGATATGGTAAAATTAAAATTATTTCTAGCAACATTATTCAAAATAGTAAAATATAACTCATGGTATTAAAATAAAAACTGTTTCAGGATAAAATTCTGTTTAATTATTTTATAAAAACGATGTTTTGACGAAACTGAACGCTCGTCTTCATCAGGTCAAAATTTATCAATGACATTAAAGTAAATAACAGTACGTAGCAACAAGTTACTAGGTAACATATAAGTAACTAGATCATAAGAATTACAGACTTTTAATTAAATGGAAGCCAAATTTTATTCAACTCAGTGCCACTTCACAGTTATTTATGTTAAGCTTTTCTTTATAAATCTCTATTGCTTCTCTTATTAATCTGCTGCTAATATTGATTGGCCTAGCAATTCTTACTGTATCTTCAAATTTTACATCATAAAGATATGCTAAAGCATGTTTAGCAATAGCAGATTTATCTGGATGATTTACACGAATTGCTCATCTGTTCTGTTCGAAACAGTTCTAGTAAAACATCTTTCAGAACCTATTATTTTAAAATCAAAAAAGATTTTTTTTCATTATTTAATGAATAAGAATTCATCGAGTGTTGAATAAATTCAATATTATTGATATTAATCACAAAATTTATTTTGTAAACTAATCGCGAGTTACGTGTAACCTAGTGCAGCTATTCTCAACCGCTGGTCCGGCGGACCACCAGTGGTCCGCGGAGAAATTTTACTAGTCCGCGGACAATTTTTTATATCCGCAAAAAAAATTTACTTATCAAAAAAATAATAATAATAATAATCGTAAGAGTGATATTTTTTGTTGTGTTCCTATGTCCATGAGTTTTGTGATTTTTTTTATAATTTTCTGTGATTTTTGTTAAAGCTTTATATACTCAATTTTTATATGTATATACAATTACATTTAAATATTATTGTAAGTAAATGATAATAAAAATGTTACAATTAACTTATGTAGTAGTTCTTTAATATCTAGTAAAATTTTGTTGTTAAAAAAATATCACTGGTCCGCAAATTTTTTTTACAAATTTTACTGGTCCGCGGGCCAAAAAAGGTTGAGAAACGCTGACCTAGTGGACAAGACGTCCGATCGGAGATCAGGTAACTTGAGATTCGATTTTCGTCAAAATAACACAATTTATTCATTGAATTTTTCAAATTAAAATTAAACATTATTAATACTGACCATATTTAAAATGAAGATTAAAACGGGATTAACTAAAATTACAATTATCAATTAGTTCTAAATTTATAATTTAAAATTATGTAATTTACAATTTGTTTCAAAATTTGAATACATAAATTTATAAGTATTTTCCAGGATAAGTATATTATATGTAAACATATTGCATTCATAAAAAAAATAGAAATATGAAAACATGTTACAATAATTCCCGATGCATCGTTCTACTATTTATCCATTGTTTTTATTTTTTCCTCTGCTTTAAACAAATCGGAATCGAAGCGCATATAAAAATATTTCTCGTTTTGGTCAACATATCCTAATTAATTCGTTAATTTATGTTGTATCGTAATACAAAAAAATGAGAAATTCAAATGGTATTTGTAAATGTTTGTTGTTCGATAAATGTTTGTTTTTTTTTAATTTTCACTTAACCCAAGTATACTTATTCTTTAAAAAATTAATTTAAATAATAAATAAAATTCCAATTCAGTAAAAAAAATGTCGTTCATAAAATATTGGTATAATGCTTACACAATATAAGTGAATACAATAAACAACATAATACTTCGAAACGTAGCTTATTAATCAAATATTATATTGAAAACGATTATTTTTTAAAAAAGTAGACTCATTTAAAGATAAAATAATAATGATTTTTAAAGTGCAAGCGGTTCTCAAGATGTTTTAATATCTTTCCGTAAAATATATAACCTATTAAACAGAAAAAGATGCAGCAGGTGTTCTGCAATATTTATAAATAAAAGTACTTTGGTATATAAAAGAAAAACTTTTCAAAACATATAGTAAGTAATGTATTATGCTATATAATTCCGAACATAATCTGTTAAAAATATTTCATTACTGTTTCTTTGCAACTTGTAAATTATATTTGCAAACTGAGTCATTAAAACTATTATGCTATTTGCATGTACTATATCATAAAAAAAATAATCTATCGTGCAAGAGAATAATAATAAATTACAATAGTTTTAATTAAAATTGAAACAAAACTTTAATGGTTAAGAAAATGCAATGACCTGATTTGAGCAAAAATGATATGATTGAGTACTTATATTAAAATAGTTCTTACATTGAAAATATTAACGTAAATTACGTATAAATTATCAAATCAATAAATAATGCTTAAATCAACAAATCGGAATTATTACTTAATTTACAATGTCAGCTAGACATTTGACAGTTGTGTTGAGCGTGTAATACATAGAAATGTATTTTATTTACCTGCTTCCGTGCACTTGTAGAATATGAATTTACAGATGGGTTCGTAACAAATTCATCACATTTTAGTCCCAAATCCTATTTGAAAAATCACAATAACACGAAAAATTGGAAAAATGACACAAACACTCACAACACTCACACCTCAGTAGACAAATTGGTAGACAAACACGACAGATTGTCTAATTAATGATATTCACGGTCGCTAGAGAGCAGCACCAGGTTCTCTGTTATCTAAAAGCGCAATAATTTAAAAATATTTTAAGTTTTATTTATTACTATTAAAAATGCTTACTATTAAAATGTAAGAAATAAATAATACACATAATTTGTATTTTTTTATAATAATATAATTACTTAAAATTTCAAATTCACACGTTTCAGGACATTTTCACATGTACAAATTTTATCACATACATAACCTACTCATATAGAAGATATGAGATCAGAATTATAAATAAATACGTACACAGTAATAAAAATAATATCAATTATATAATTATTATTTACACACAGTCTATTTGTCAAATAATATCACTTGAAATCAACTGTTTGTGTAGTAAATATATGGACAAAGGACAACGGATAAATTTATTGGGAATACATATTCACATTTAACACTAAATAAATAAATATTGGTAAAAACAACAGAAATGAAATTGTACTTAGAATTTCATTAGGTACATAAAAAACATTTACTACTTTATTCCTTTTAAATAATCATATAGCCAAGTGTATATGTCAGCTTCATTGCGAGATACCCAGTTTATATTCAGTTTAATTGTCTCAAGACTCTGTTCCAATGCTCTGGATGCTGATCCCACATTCATTCCATTAAAATATGTTGACACCTTTAAAT
Source organism: Clivina fossor (assembly GCA_963966155.1). Taxonomy (NCBI): domain Eukaryota; kingdom Metazoa; phylum Arthropoda; class Insecta; order Coleoptera; family Carabidae; genus Clivina; species Clivina fossor. The sequence continues at coordinate 60,710,042 of OZ014550.1, forward strand.
ATTCAAAAATAAAATAATTATTAATTACGATGATCTACTTAATTCTAAAAACCATTGATTTGATTTTATTGTAACTTCTTTTGCACATATTAATTTCGATAATTTAAATAATTATTAAAATTTACATAACCAACAATATACATTTTAAAAGTATTACTGGCTTATGCACAAACAATTAGGAAATAATGAAAAGTGTATGTGTATAAATAATTATTTGATAATTATTATTCAATAAAAAACTTTTAAAAATTATTTTGATAGTTTTATCATCAATGTGTCATCATTATATTATTTGTCAAATTATGTATTTTCCTTAATTTTCCATATAATTAAAATATTTATGTAAATAAATTTAGCTACCAATAAATTTTTGATAATTTGATAAAAATTTTAGAATCATCATAATTGAAATAAATAAACTAGAAAATTTTCATTAAAAATAAGAATTTTAAAAATAAAAATTATTACTTCATAGTAGTCATATGGTGTGGATAAATGAGCAGTAACTGCAGATATTAAACTGCCCATCATAAATGTAGCATTTCCAAAAAGAGCTTGCATCGAAGGCCAATATGCTTTCAAATGGCGCCACGCTAATAATCGACCTTCTGGATTTGCTGCCACAACAGCCAAAACAATTTTTACATCTTGCGGTTTCACCATATTGCGATCTAACGTTTTTAATAAATACCTAAAATAAACCAATTAAATCAACGAATTGTTTAAATTCAAAATTTTAATAAATACCTCTGTAAAAGCCATGGATCTGAAGCAACTCCTAGCGCTTTCAAAAATAGTTTCTTTTCACTAGGTATTTCAGTACTATTGTAAACCCCCCAACAATGTTGCCATTCTGCTTGCCCACCATATTTAATACCTGCCGAGTAAACTACTTCCTTCAAGTCCGGTGGAATTGTTTCATTTTTATTCATCCATCGATCAAAGATTGATCTGGCTTCTGCAACTGTATCATTTACTTCACATAATATGGCTGTCGCTAAGATATCCGTGCGCATTAATCTAAAAATGCAATTTTCATTTACATAGAAATCAATACTTATTTTACTGAATCTTACTTGTCTAAATGCGACCCCGTGTCTTTCCATCCAACGTATTTGGTGACAGGATCTAATAAATGACGCATGTAGTTTAAGAAAAGTTTGTATGCTAAAGATTCTGATAATCTGCGACTCCAGGCTTGGAAATGTTCAATTGCTGTTGCCCAAGGTACGTAATCCCTCTCATTTTCCAAATAAAGAGATAATTCCAATGGTACACTTGCGTTCAATAATCCTGCTCTGTTTAATTAATAAAATTTTAAACAAAGTGACAACAAATACAAGTATATAATATAATATATAAATATTTATTTATATCTTTATTTGCTTATTATTACGAGGTCAAAATACATAATCACCATAAATTCTTAAAAAATATTTTTACCTGCAAAGAGTAAATGCATCATCTATTAAACTTGCTCGATCAGCAGCAGAAAATGTAGTATGATTATTTTTTAGTTCTTCTATTATTTCCGCCCACATTGTTTCGTCATACATCACACGATAAAATCCTGATTGATTCACGTTAACTTTTATCCATTTTACTTCTGGATCAACCTCAAATGATACTGCAAAACACATTATTATTATTATTATGTTTCAAGAAAAACATTTAAAATATTATAAAATTACCATCTGATAAATTCATCCAAACATTATAAACAGTTTCCCGGTCCAAATCTGTGTAATATGTTAGTGGAACATACCACTTATAACCGTGTTTTGATTTTGGTTCCATCTTTATTGTAGAATTTCCTTGCTCAACTGTTAATAGAAATCTTTCTTGAGTTGCAATTATTGTATTGCCTTCCCTCGTTAAAGTTATTAATGGAAAACCCATTTGTTGAGTCCATGTATCCATAATTGCCTAAAAAAATGCATTGTAAAATTTGTCTAATGAAAATATTCATATTTAGTACTTTAACTTCCAAAGATTGATTTGTATGTTTGCTGAAAACATTCCATAAGTCTTTGGTATCAGCATTGCTATATTTATAAGTATTTAAGTAATCGTTTAAACCATTTTGTAAAGTTTCTTGTTGTAAAAAATTAGCCAACATGTGTAAAATTGCTGCTCCCTAAATATTTTTCAATTATTATATAAGACAAATCTTACATAGATGAATTTACGAATTACCTTACTATAAGAGATTGTGTCAAATATAGCTTCAATTTCAGCTGGATCATGTACTGCCACTGATATAGGATGGCTACTTATTAACGCATCAAGTGCTAATGCAGGTTGAGTTTTATCTAAAATAAACTGTTCCAACATTTTCCATTCTGGTTTTAAACTATCTACGCCCAAGTATTCCAAAAAACTTGCAAATCCTTCATTTAACCACAAATCGTTCCACCATTTCATGGTAACGAGATTACCGAACCACTAAAATTCAACGAAAAATGATAACAAAAATAAAAATAATCATATGAAGTTGATTACTTGATGTGCTAATTCATGGGCCACAACAATTGCAACCCACTGATGTGCTGTCGTTGATGTTTGCACTTGATCGTACAAAATTGCAGTTTCTCGATAAGTTATTAGGCCCCAGTTTTCCATTGCTCCCGTTGCAAAATCAGGAATTGCAATAAGATCTACAATAATGTATTTAAATTAGAAAAAAATATAATATAAATACTTTCTCATTATAGACCTTGTTTAGGTAATGGATATGGAACTCCGAAAAAATCTTCAAAGTAATCCATGATATGAGCTGCTGTCTTCAACGCAAATTCTGCTTGAGAAATAAATGGGGTAGGTGTATAAACTGACACTGACACCCCTTTTTCGGTTTTTTGATTTATATGAGTATAATCACATATCACAAAGGCTACTAAATATGTACTCATTTCCACTGATTCTTCAAAATCATCTCTCAGCTAAATGTAAAAATTTCATAAAACAACTTATAAAGAATGAATAAATTGATTTTAAACTTACCAGTCCTGTTCCCATATAAAAACCTACGTCTTCTGTATTAACTACAGGCATATTAAACAATGCTATATGAAATCTGTCCCTAAAAATGGACATTTTAAATTTTGCTTTAAATTGGGGTTCGTCAAAACATGGAAATGCTGCTCGAGCATAAGTAGGCTCAAAATGTGTCGTTGCCAGATACCTAAAAATTACATTCATATCTGTCTTTATATAAGTACATTGAACAAAATATAATAATATAAATAATTTTGCATTAAAAATTTATATAAAACTCAGTAAAAGCAACATTGTAAAACTTTATTAAATGAAGTTATTGGTAATAACATGAAAAAAAAAAAATGTAAATATGATATGTATGTAAAACGACTATCTACGTTACTTTCTTTCACCGTCACTGTTCATGTAGCTAGAAATGTAAAATCCTTCATATTCTCTAGTTAATTTTGATGTGTATCTAAGATGAAGGGTATAGTTGTTTCTTTTTCTAAATTTATCCTTAATTTCTATATAAAGTTGTTGCGCTCCTAAATACTCTAATAATCGAGTAATTTTAACATAATGACCTTTTCGATCTTGCATCATCTGTTACAAAACAAATAATAAATTAATTATATAACATTTTTACTTAGTTTCTTTTATTAATATATCAGCAACGCAGTTCGTACCTTTTCTGCAATGGTAAGATTTTTACTATGAAGAACAATAAAATTAGTTTCTTTTTCTACATGAAATTCTATAGAAACTTGACCTACACAGATGTTATAAAAAATTAAAATAGTAATATTCAAATTTTGCCACACAATTGTGGTACTGTTTTACCTTTTACTTCGAGAGTTGTCAAATTTGGATGAATAGTGATGTTGTACCTTACAGGTTTTACGTAGGGAGGAAGACGTACATTGTTCCACGGAAAAATTTGACCGTTTGTCGCACGTGGAACAAAAGTTTTTGTTACGTTCCAATCTTCGTCCACAAAATTTGGAGGTTTCTCTCCGGCGCATGTACAGTCTACAATTATTAGCAACGATTTCAAATTGATAATTCGTTCAGCTTAATAATTATAAGCATTTATAATGTATACCAAATTTCTATGTTAAAAATAAATATTTTGAAATCAAATTTAGAAATCAATGTGTACAAAAAATCACATAAAATATTTATATGTTTTATTAATAATGTTATAAAAAAAAATTATTGCAATATTTACTTGTGTACAGTAAATTTATTAAATCCTCTAAACAAAAAAATTTGAACAAATTTGTTAAAATTTTAATTATACAATAAATGAAACGAAAATATATGTTTTTGGACTATTGGTAATAAAATAAAAAAAGTAGGGTATTATTCGAACAACATAAACAATGCAGAAAACCAAAAATAAACACAAACATAAAAATAAAAACATTTATTTGAGAGAATTTCAGTAAAAAAATATGTATTACCACTTTGTGGTCCAGTATATGCAATAATAAGAGAAATAGTGAAGAGTAAGGCGAAAACAATGGTGGCAATGCACAATGCTCGCTTTTGCGAGCAAGCCGCAACTCCATTATTTTCATATAAACTTTTTTTATGAATTCCTGTTTGGCTGTCTGTGCCTGAAACAAACACGAAATGAATGATACTAGTTAGTAAGTGCAGAAAAGCAATGAAGATTTATGTCACATGGTGTACCTATGTGACAATTAACTAGTTGAGCGTTTGTAAATTTTATGTATGTAAGTAAAGGTAATAAATAATTAGAGAATACGGAATACCTGTAAGAAATGCAACATCATCAACATCTTGTTCGCTCATCACTGATTGCCGACGTCGCCAAACTACTGCTTCAACGTTGCGAACACCAGTCACAACGGAGACTTTTACTAAAGGATCACGGTTTCTACCCTCCACAATAACTTCCAGTTATACTGAATTTGATACAAAGTAAAACTGTTCTAGTCTCAAATATTACATTACGTGACTATACTACGTTCCAAAGTAATAAAATTTACATTATTTACAATGGAAATGAGGAGGTGAACACGGCATATTTTGGTCAGTAAATGCGTGTGTGTATATTTCCGTCGTTTCGAGAAAAAAATTTACAAAATATACGAATTTGATTTATACTTCTCTTGAACTAATGTCCGTTATGTTTCTTATTGTACTATATTTTGATATATTTCGATATTGGACATCTTAGTAATTGATTGAACGCTTGTAGTTATCGGTCACGAACGTGGAGCTTTTGTGCTTACACTTGACATTTTGTGAAGCTTCTGCGCGAAGCTTTGCACAGTCATGCGCACTCAAACTGGCGGGAATTTTACATGTGAGCTTTACATGTTTTTTGGTGGAAGCGCAACGTGAATGAAAATATGTTATTATTTATATGGGTTAACAAATTGTAACACATCGATTTATTAAACATTTATTAAACACTTAGAAATGTTAGCAAATGCATTACAGCATGCAATGCATGAAATCGTGCACATTTAGACCATCAACAGAATTCAAATTACCTTTTTAGATTTTATTAGATTAGTTTAATTAGTTTTGCTATATATTAAGTAAGTTGTTGTTGACGTTTAGGAGTCATTTCAAGAGTATAATATACGATTATTACACAGTTGCTCTATTTAACGAAAATAGTTTGGCATTGATTCAATATGCGCGTACTTTTAATTTTTTTGGAACATTGTGAAAATGAGAGGAACATATGGGGACAGTATTGTAGGATAATAAAGTGAGTGATTGGTGAACTGAACAGCATGGCATAGCACATGTAAAATGAGAGAGAAAAAAGAAAAAAAAGAAAAACAAAACAAATAAAATTAGGCATGAGACCCACCTGAGGTGTGTAGCGTTCCGTTCTGCGTTTGTTTAAATCTTCCCATCGGTTCTAGACGGATGACATCCAGAGCGGGTTCGGATTGTGGGGGTTGCGGCATTATTATAATCAAATTCTAATGCATAAATAATACGAAGACCCAGGACTACACTAGCAAACAAATGTCGCTAATTAACGGCTATTTGTAATAGAAAATAAAAATCGATTGAACAATTACATGATGTTTTGAGTTTGCAGCAACCTCAACGTCAGAGAACGAACATTTCAGGCCAAAACTACTCCCAAATCTATCATATCTATCTACACTGAACAAAATCGATAATAATCGTAATAATAACGTAATAGAGCTAAATAACCAATGAAATTATCAATATTTACATTCATGTGAGCATGCCGTAATATGACAAATCAGCCGTCTATATAATAACACGTTCTAAATAGTAAACGCATCACATGTACTGTAAACTGTAGATCACTAATACCTGTTGAGTTTTGTTTTTGTTTGTTTGGGCAGCACTGTTACGTGTTTTTAATTTCACTAAACTGTCTAATCGCACATTCAACAACCACCGCTCATCACTTTTCGTACAACGTGAAAAATTCATTGGAACGCGAACGCAAACAAACGAACATGCATCGCTTACATACACGGTACGGTATGATACGATACGATACGATACAGTACAATACGATTATTTCACGACCAGCTGATTGCGCACAGCGCTCTGTATATATTGTGCAGTACAACGCGTCGCGTCGCGACGTTACCACCGTCCGTCTCCGTGTGTCCCGCTTCTTGTCGTGATGCGCTACCACACGCTGCACATAAACAGAGCCAAAGCCGAAACAATAACAGAAACAAATGCTTGATTAACGTTAATTCAACTAACTAGTGTTACAGCAATTAATTAACAGTTACAGCAATTAATTTATGGTCATTAAAATTTGCGACGCATTTCTGCTCTTTAATCTGTCTGTTAAGGCTTATAATATGAATTTCCGTTTGTCAAGAGTTTCGAACAGCTAGTTCCAAAACATCCGTATTATCATTCATTGCGTTGTTGTCATAGCAATGCTGAAGTCTCACACTAAGCGAGAATATCTGCTTACAATCTAATCTCGATGCAGTGCAGCATTCAGCATTCGTATCGCTGCTGCTGGATGTACAGACACGCACGTTGCATCAGACACAACGTACCGACTATTGATCGGCGTCCATTCCTGACCTTGGCGCTTTACTGTCGCTCACTCACACACACACACACAAATTTATACGCAGACCGATATTCACATACACATGCTTACCGCAATTTACTACCTACTATTTACGGAAAATATTACAATAGATTATAAATAAATTATAATTGTATAAACTTTTAAAAAAATTATATTTAAAAAACAAATTAAAAACTTCAGCTCCATTTACTGACAATTTTTTTAAAACATTTACGAAGTTTAATATATTTTTACAAAATATAAGAATATTATCAAATTAGTTATTGATGAAAATTTATTAGTAAAAAACCATATTTATTTATTGTCCGAATACAATCCCAGTAGCTATACAACCCTATCTAGTAGAAAAAAATTTAAAATAAAATTAGTATAACTATTTTGATTAATCCAAGATCAACAATTTAATGTTGTTTCATTACTACCTATTAATTTAATCTTTGAAATTAACAATTTTTTTGGCAAAAATTTAAAGATTACAAATATTCAATTAAATTTTTTTTTGTATATAACTAAAATGTTACATATGAAACTAGTAATCTAAAATTTGACTATAGCGAGTAGATGCCGGTATATTTATATATATTAGGAATGGAGGCGACATCCCTTGGTAAAATTAAGAACTGAAAACTGAGAATAAATCAATACAATAATAGTACTGTTTACAGACGTGTATTTTGCACCAAATATTGTGTTACAATATAAATGAGTGACATAAACGTTATTAAAGAGATCGTAAATTGGCACCAAAACCAACCAAACTATTATAAAAGACTAAACGATTAATTTCCGAAAAAGAAATCTAATCCAACAGTCCACTTTTATAATGTAACCATTGTAGTTTATTATATAAAATACAATAATAATAATAATAATAATAATAATAATAATAATAATTCATGATAAAGCTGATCCCACTCATACTTAGCATGTGTTTTTTTTTTATGTAGTGGTTATTATAAACTACCATTTTTACAACTACTTACAATATACACTTAACAGCTAATTTCAATGTACAAAACTTATTCAGTTATAAAAAATATAAGGCTACTATTTCATAGAATTACACTTTCATTCTATTATGTTATCATATTTATATAAATTTATATATTAAAATCAATATTATTTGGAAAATTTAAGTGTTTGTTGAATAATTCAAGCCCGATATATTATAGTAAATTATCGCTAAAAACTTGTACACAAATTTCATTTTAAAACTAGAGAGTAATGATATACAGAGAACTATAAACTGGCATTTATATAGCGTTACTAAATTTTCTACAGATATAGAAAATTATCTAAAAAAAGAATCATCCCAAGTTGCTGCTACATTTTCCGGGAAAATGTAGGTACATAACATATTTGGGATAAATGATTTACTGCTGCAACTACGATTTGAAACGATTTCCCTGTACAGTAACTAAAAGAAGGCAAAAGTGATCACCTGTTTTTGTTTTATATTTATAAAAATATTATTTTTGTTATTTTTTTCTACATTAACTTGAATATCCCAAAGCTTTTCAAATAAAAGAACGTTATAAACATGGAGGTACATTCAAGTATGTAAGATTACATATATATCGTATATAATTTGATTAATAAACAGAAAAATAAATAACAAGCATAAAGATAAAACAAAAGATTTAAAATTCAATTCGTATATATATATTATATATTCATTATAAAAGTGATTTTTTTATGTGACCGTGTCTTAAGCTCATTTGATTATACCATCTAGTAAATTAAAAACGTGTCTAAAACAGAACAAGAAATAACAAAATATAAATCAAGTGAATTAACTATTTAAAATTAATCAATAATGCCTCGATGTATTTGCTACAGTAAATTTGATTTCTACAAACTACGTTAATTTGTAAAATAAAATTAACTGAACTCCACCGAAATAAACATTAAAGGCATAATACCCTATACGAATATAGGTTAGATTTAGCCCCGTATTTATTCACTCAAACATAACCACTATAACTTCATATATACAAGTTGGTACAGTTTTCAATTTGTACCGAGGAGGAAACCACTTATACAATCTTAAAAACGTAAAATTTCAGATAAAATCCCTACAATCTTAAAAATTACTACAATCTCAACAATCATACTTAAAATTTGTAGAATCTGGTATACAAAATTTTGATTGTTTGATTGTTTAATTATACATAATACTAATATAAAATGCAATAAATTTCAATTACAATATCAGAACCCACAATAAAACAACTTGTATATATGACTTTAATAAATGAATCTTTATATTCCTATTTGTAGCTAGTTCTAAAAATACTTGACGATATGATATAAAAAATCTGTTAAATATGCTAACAAACAAGTCTAAAATTTACAGCCTTAAAATTTCAATTCTTTTTACGACTTGACTTATGATGGTTGGTATACATGATTTTTTTTTAATTCGAAATGAACATGAAACATACATACGTAACAAATAATAGAAATATAATAAAATTATCGTTGATACCTGTTTGGCTTAGGCGAGGATCAAATAGAGAATGTGTTATCAAAAAAAGTAGAAGTAATATTGCACTTGAAAAGCGATTTAAAAGACGAGCATCAAAACAGTACGTTAGAGTAACTCATAGAGTCAAGTCGGTTAAGTTTTTGTTGTTTTGTTTTTTTCATTTTTTATTAATAAAAATAATACACTGTCTATTGAGCAACTGTTTTCACCTATCAGATAATCTCAAAGATTCTTGGAGTTCATCGTGACGTGAAGATATATAGAATGTATCGCGTAAACGAAATTTATGTTTCAGCAGAATTCACGTGTCTCACTCTTTGCAGTTGTGATGCGGTTCTTTGTGTTCCTGGTCGGTCATTGATGAATTTGCGCGCGGTACCAGCAACACTGAACCGTCTGCAGACTGTTGTAGACTGTACTGATACGGTGATAAATGGTTGCCGTCAGAATCTCTCAAATTCTAGAAAGAGTAAAAAAAATTAGAAAAATAACAAATTTTAATTATTGTACTATATTTACTTCGACTAAATTATTTATGATTAGAATTATGCAACGTTTATTTGTAAAAACAAGAAAATTCAAAATTAATTTATAGATATCACTAATTCATTATATAAATAGAGATAAAATAAAAAAAATTCAATAAAATTTAAAAAATTGTTGATTTTATTTTGGCCCGTAACAGTATTTTTAAAGATAATTTTTAAAGATAAAATTGATTTCTTAAATTTTTAATTTTTAGATAATAGATACCATACCTGAAAAACGTGACGATATAATTGTGCAAATTTATCTTTGATGCGTTGTCTTTCAGCAATCATGAAGTCACGATCTGTGATTAATCTATGTTTACGATCTCGCATGTCTTTCACTTCATCAGCAAGACTCAATATCTGGTCAAGTTTACGTTTTCTGCAATTTTGTGCAGCAACCTGCAAGAAAAAATTGAATTGTAGACTTTGAAATTTAGAAAAATATTTAAAATATAAAATGAACATTGAACAACATACTTTGTTCTTCCCTCTTCGTCGGATATCTCTGATGAGGCTAAGTTGTGGTTCACTCAAATCATATTTCGACAATCGTTCATTAAATTCATCCATTGGTAAATTAATGATATCATCAACGGAGAGCGGTACATTTAGTGCTCGAGCACGTTTTTCATCTCGAGTTAAATGTTCATCTTCAGCTTTGCGACCTGTAACCAACCATTTCAATTCATCAATTAAACTAAAATTCAAATTGTCAGGCTAAAGGCTAGCTATATTACCTTTTGATTTATCTCTTTGAATGGGTCTCTGCATAGCACCGGTGCTTTCCGCGGGAAGATGATATGTGTGATTGTGCTGCACATGGTCAATAGGAGGTCTGGTAGATTGATGGTATCTTGTAAATTCCCTTGTACAGGAATATTTGATCTCTGGAGGCTTGTGTCCGACTGCACCTTCAGCCTGGCCCAATGGGCTTGTAAAACTCGGTGTTGTTGGATCACCGTACTCATATTTTACTGGATTTGGTGGTTGGTGAGTTACTGCACTTGTGCCCTGTTCCTGCAGATTCAAAAAAATTAAAACATATTGGAAATTAATTTCAGTTAATAGTTAGAATGAATATTTGCAGTACTTACTTGAAAATATCTTTTACCAAACATATGATGTTTCTTTTGGGCAACAGGTTGAATTCTCGATGAGTCTGAACTTTGAAGATTTGATTGTTGCCGGCTGTTATAACTGTAGTCATATGGGCGGTACTTGCTGCAATAAGAACTATTGATGCAAAAAGTTCAATAAGATGATTTGATGTTGATTTTTCCATCATAAAATATAATCAACTCATTTCTTTACCATCTCTAATTAATGATTAAAATTATATTTATCAACTAGAAAATAAAATGCATATTAACATCTTTTAAAGAAAATTATTAAATTAATTGTAAATCACATCAAAGTTTAAAGATTTCTTTAATAAAATAATAATTTACAAGTGTCTTCTAACAATAATGTAATATGTCAAAATGAGTCAATTGTAACCAAAATTATGAAAAGATAAAAAATGAAATAAAAAAAAAGAGTTGGAAAAAGATTCCCAAATTTACCTTCCATGATAATCAACAACATAATGATCGGCGGCGGTGTGGCCAGAATCTGATCCAGCATCGCACCATTCTCCATCAGATAGAGATGGTACGCGCTCTGATCCAGATCCGGAACCCATGGAGCTAACGGCGCTGTCACTGGAGGCGTCGATACGTTCAGCGTCAGAGCGGCCCATAGCAGATGCACCGGCACTGGCACCGGCACCGGCACCGCTAGTATTGGTCATGCTAAGGTTGCTAACGGCATTTGGGTTGTCCAACATTCGCATGGTGTACATACCTGAATAATAATAAAGTTTGTTTTGATATTATTGTTTCATTTTCTTTTTTATATGTGATTTTGTTAATTTAAGTATACTCTTTCACTGGTCCTCATAATCAAAATTAAAATTTACTTTTATATTCAATTGAAATTTTATTTCGTTTACGCCAAGCCTTGGTGAAACCCATTATGAAGAAAATCACCCACCAACGGCTTCTAATATTCGTTAGGAAGTTTGACGTTTTGCGATTTTGTTTATTCTTTTGTCAGTCATAGCATGCTAAATGTTTTGTTGTTTATATTTTTGATTTTACAGTAGTATCTTCATAAGCGTTTATCTCGGTCATTTCTCATTCGATTTTAATTTTTAAAATATCGTTTGAACGGTAAAATATGCGCCTTTTCTTATTTCTACAAATAAGTATAGGGTTGCATTTAAAAAAATTAAGTATCTGGTCTGCCAAATAATGCCATTTTTATTTCGGTTTTTAAAGAAGGAATAGCATATTCGTAAAAATCATAAAAAAACCTGGGCTCATGTAAAATTCATTGGTGAAAACCGCACCTTAATACTTCATCCCATTTAGAAAATATAAGCTTGTAAAATCAGTCAAAATATAGTGAGACACTCTGTATTATTAAATAACTATGTAAATTTCAATAATTTAGGTCATAAAACTATAAACAATTACCGATCAGTGTCATATTTTTTAAAATTGTTTCAATAACGTTAATAAAATTCTATATTAATTTTTAGTATCTATCTATATTTATTTATTTTTTACTAAAATATAAAAATTAAATGAAATTAATCGATCTAATCTAATTATAAAAATTATTAGTCTAAATATATATTTCATTTTTCATATTATTATTAAAAATCTAAATACATTTTCTCCAAATACGTTACATTAACAGTTTATTATTAAAACATGTTTGTTAAAAATAAAAATATTTCACAAATCTTAAAAAAATAAAAATTACGTTATTAAAAAGTAAATAGGTATTTCGTCCTATATTTTGATATAATTAAAATAATTAAAGGTATATACAATTATAAAAAACAATTTTGTGTATAATCATTTTAGATTGCGATTACCGATTGATATATAATGTAAAATTGAAAATACGGAACATAAATATAGAAAAAAAAAGAAAATAAATCACAAACGAAGATGACAATATTTGTTATCTAGTATCAACAAAATCTCAAGGTCAAATTTACATATGCATGAGTCGACAAATTTCGACATTTGTCCAGAAAATAATAACTGCTATTGTACACAATGAAAATATGTATGTATTATTTAATAAAAGTGTAATTAGATATGTCCTACCTGCTAAGTTAGAAAACTAACAGTACGACGCGACGCCTTAATTCCAAAAACATTTTATTTTAGCGTATTTTTGCACAAAAATCGATAAAAACAATATTATCAATTGTACCGAAACACTTAACGAAACAAATGAATAAATTTTATATAAAATTTTCGTATTATATTATTTGTAAATAGACAGTAATCGTCGAAATAAAGTTGAGTAATTTTTTTTTGAATAAACTTTATGGCGCGCGCAATCGAGACTGCATTATAAGTTTAGGTGTGCGATGATTAAGCAAAAAATTTCTGTCACTGTTCGTAATAAAAAGATAATATTAATATGCTGTTTAATAAATACAACTACATGTATACTTAGCATAACCGTGAATTCGAATCTAACAACTAACTTAACTACCTACTGATAATAGCAAATTAATCGTGTCAATAAAAATTATTGTTGAATTAGGCGATAATAAGAATGTGTTAATTTACGATTTAATGCATTGAGAACTTTGATGATAAAACTTGTTTATTTAGCTATTATTGTTATTATGTGTTAATTACCATTGTTTTCTTTTCCGTAGGAGAAACGCTTTATTAAAATAATATCAAATTGAAAAATATATAGGTACTACGGTTTCTAATAACGCAGAAATTATATATTATTTATTTTTCATTCACGTCAACAATGCGTTTAGAAAAATATTAATACATATACATATTGTTTTTAAACTTTTCGAGTTACATCATTCTGTTTTCTTTTAATTACTATTAATTTCAAAAATATATTTTGATATCTTAAATATACAAAACAAAATTGAAAATAAAAATTTTAAAAACTCAAAATTGTCCGAAAAATGATTTTACTACAGATAAACAAAAAAGCAAATTGTAGAAATACTACTAACCATTGTATCATGTTACCAATAGATAAATTTTTAAATAATGTTTAAATATTTTTATTTATTTGGCACAAAATAAAAATTTAAATGTCACTTTTTGAACTATAAAAACTAAAAAAAAACCAAAAAATGTCAAAAATCTAAATGTTACACTTTTACTATTAAATCGTTTGCACACATTGATAACGAACGTAAAAATTTACACACACAAAAAAAAAACGATCACGTTTTTTGTTATCTATATCAGAACCGTATCACACACAAACCGTATGAATAATGATAAATTACAAATTTCTGGTAAATTCCAAAAAACTTACCTTCGTTCATCGCCATGTCCATTAACTGTAAATCTTCATCGTTTAAAATTGACGATAGGAATCCTTCCGTGGTTTGGTTCATTTCTGAAGAAGGATTCTGAAAGTAAAAGATAAACAAATAACGAGTTAGAAGTGCTTAATCAATCTGGATGATACTAGTTTGTTTTGATAAAAAAAAAAACTAAAAAATTACTTACCGGATAATATAACATATCATGTGGTGTTTCAATTTTGTAATGTGCTCCTACACTTGTCTCTCCCATTGGTTCACTGCTGTTTGTCAGATTCATAGATGTTGCTACTGCGGACCCCAAATTGGTACCACCTGAAACAAATAATACATTCAAAATTCATATTCCTAATTTTAAAACTTTTACTCCTTGTTCACATTATATTTTTTTTATGAAATAACAGTCAAATTTGTAAATATATTTTGTCGTTTTTTTTTCTTGTTATTCCACAAATAGCGTGAACTTGAATTTTGGTTATTATACATAATAAGTATAATAAGTGTTGAAAATGTTAAAACAAAAACTAAAATTACCAGTGATATATTTGTAGAAATACATATTTGCAGCAAATATTATTATTTGAACTTATCAGAAGCTCAAAAATATTTGATATGTCATAAAGTTAATACAAAAATTTTTTTTTTTTTATTAAATAGTAAAAATAATAATCAAAAATATAATATCATTTACCTATCATTTTAAAAATTAAAAATATTGACATTGCTTCGTCCGTGAATATTTTCGCAAGATTAAAACAAATTGAAAATGTTTTTGTTTATTAATCTGAATGAAAAAGTTCAAATCATTGCTTACTACGTTTATCTTTAAAACTGTTTAAGAATCTACAACTTTGATAAATAAAGATAAAAAACAAAACTTTATATCAGTAAGAATGATATAGCTAGAATTAAATTAAATCTGCTCAAAAAAACCCAAATAAATAATAATGCAATGTCATGTCATGAACTTCTTATGGAAAATATTTCAGTTCTGGTTCTGATAATTTCATTATTATCTATCAACATCAAATTCAAATTAAAAACAAAAATTCTTTAATATTATAATGATACACATCAGAAGCACGTTACTAGATAAAAGTTATATACTTGAAATAAAGTTATCAGTTCCACACTTACCAATATTTGTGTAGGGTCCTGTTCCATTAATGTCGCCCATTGGTGGATTTAATGTGGCATTGTGAAGTAATACACCCCTGGCAGCATCTGAGCCATATGGCATACCTGGGCAAATATTTTTATGTTGTGTCAAATTGTCTAAAGTCCTTTTTGATGATTTTACTATAGGATCATTGACAATAAGATGTGTTTCGTGTCAGCTATTATTTGGGGATCTAATAATTTGTTTAAATATTGCAGATTTATTGATGGGGTGAGATGTAAAGATTGCAGGGGTTCATGTACATCATTGTCAGTTTTGATAAATTTATTAGATTTTTCAATGGCTATTATTAAACGAACACTGGCCATGAAATTTAGATATTATTAAAATTTTTATGTCTTTACGGGAAGAAAGTGTCATGCAAAAAATTATTACATTGTACATCTTTCATATTTATTTTCTAATATAATTTATTCCGATTAACTTTTATTGCAGCTAAAGTTGATCATTTCATATTTAAATATCGCATTTTCATCTTATATGGTAAGCTTTTTTTATATGTATAGTAGTAGCCAAATTTTTTAGATATGTTGTAATGAAAAACGTAAGCAATTATTCGTATAATAGAAATAAAATATGTATAGAGTAAAAAAAGATAAAACATAACTTTATAATATAATAAAAATTTATGTCGTCATATATAACAAATTTGGTTTCTACTATAAGTATATAAAATTTATACAAAAATTAGGATGCGTCTAATTCTGGCTTTACACGATGCATTTTTCTATAGAAAAAGGTATAGTTTACTGTACAAACAAAATTTTCTGTATTACACGATCCAATATTCGATTCTATATAAAAATCTGTACAGAATATTTTATACAAGCACATGCTCAGTTTGTCCGTGACAGTCTAAACATATAGAAAAATGTATGAATTAGAACACATCCTATTTTTCATGCTTTTTGTATATGTATTATCATCAATACATAATTATGTGTACAGTAAATACTATTAAAATAGTAAATATTATTAAAAATAAAACGGCTTTAGATTGTAGAACTACAACCTAAAGCAATTTTATTTTAATGAGTTCAGAAATATTTTTTACTATGTTAGTAAATATTATTATTGATGAATACTTATGTAATTTTCAGATTAAATATAAATAAATGATCAAAATATAAAATATCTGCGCAAGCGTTTATATATTTTATTCTATATCGTGTAAAACGTATTAATTTTGTATATTTTCCATATATAATTTTGTATAGAAAATCGTATAGATTTTTGTATAGAAAAATGTATCGTGTAAAGCCAGGCATTATAAATTGAATGTCTTATATTATAAGGAATATGTTTTCCAATAAAAATAAATGTAAAACATGCATTGTATCCACTAAAACGTTAATGCAAAAAATACGATAATTCTTCACCGTAAATAGCGATTATAAAATAAAAATGCTATCATCTCCTAGAATAGATGATTCTATCGTATCACAATTTTAGAAACAAAACACAATCGAATGAAATAAAGATCAACTTACCGTGGCCATGAGGATGACTGTAATTATGCAAGGCAGGATGATGGTGATGATGTGCAAAAGGGTGTGGGGGCATAGCCCCGGCGTCTCCAGGTCCGGGCAAACTCAGCAGATTGGCTAGATCTTGCCAACGCTGTTCCATGCTCATTGTTCGCATAAATGGCATTCGGCTCTGTCCAATCAAAATGCATTTGCAAAATATTAGAATTACGAGCATTGTGCGTTGCTTTTCGCTTCAACATTTCAACAATACGGGCGCGGGCGCCCCTTTCATAATTTATGGTACCTAGTTGTTTTAGTTTGATGCAAGTCGTTCGTTTTGAGCTTTGCACAGTTTTATTCTCTTTGTATTATTTTATATAACAAAAGCACTCTATGCATATTAATAATACGTAATTCAAATATAAAGTATAATAAAAAAAAAAATCTTTAGACCATATTATTATTCTGTGTACCTTACTAAATACCTAAGTACAGCAATATTAAATAACAATAAATGTTGTTTATTATTTGAATTTTTTTAGGTAAGTAAAAATATCCAATACAAATTTTATAGATGCACTCATTAATACATTTTCGTTCTTGAAGTTATCGAAAGATGGCACTACAATGACTGCGGTTACATTCGGTTATAATAATGGTACGAATTTACATGTTTTGTATAGAATGATTTTATTGTTTATTTCAAATTGTTTTCGCTTTTGCTTTTTTTTAAACATAAATGTTTTTCAGTTTTAATGCCCGTGTCCCACTGTAAAAATTTTTATAAAAATTTTATAAAAATTTTTATAAAAAGAATTTTTACAGTGTGACAGCCCGTAGTTTTATAAAAATGACGTCACGGTAAAATATTTTTATGGTGTCTGTATTTTAATGACGTCACGTAAAATGTTTTTATAAAAACTTCTGAGATAGAACCGTTTCTATAATTTTTACGAAAATAAGCATTTGATTGGATGTTAGAACAGTTTCTATAATTTTGACGAAAATAAGCATTTGATTGGATGTTGCACGGCAGTCAAACTTCTAGGGATTTGAATTGCCGCGCGAAACTTCTAACCAAAACATATCCAATTAAACCTATGATAACCGCACTCACTAGTAAATGCTGGTTTGTATTTAAACTTTCCATGATAAAAAATAATAAAATAGCACACTTTTTCAAAAGTTTTTCAAGTTTTAAGCACCAATCTTATAAAAACCAATCTCACAACATCAACCTCACTTTTCAGTATTTCATCAAACAGCTGATCAGATTTTTATAAAAATTTTTACCAAAAAATTTACAGTGGGACATACCTTAAAATAATTTTTATGGTGGGTGACGTCATACCGTTTTTATAAAATTTTTATAAAAAAGTTTTTATAAAAATTTTACAGTGGGACACGGGCATAATATTTTCTATTGACAGGTATTTTCAAATATAAGCATATTTTAAGTAAGTGTAAAGATTAAATTTTTTGTTGTTGTATTTAAGATAATACCACGGAGTAATAATTTAAAGTAATCTTATAATATATTAAAAATACAACAAATATGTATTACCAAAATTTAAATTAATCTAATTTCTATAAAGATCAAATTGTAATTTATAGAAACAGATAAAACTATTTATAAATTGTGTTAAGCACTAATAGAGTTTGCGATAATATTTAATTCAAAAATTTGTTCAATACAAATTAAGATTATGATTCACTTTGCACCCCGTATATCAGTCAGTGTCGTCTCAACACGGTAAGCAAAGGACGAATCTAAGTTGAATAATAATTTTCATATTAAAGAAAATGTAAATTAAAACAAATATTTCTCATTGTATGTATTGCATCAATTAGAGCATAAATTGTTTGAATGGACAAATGTATGTAATGTATTTTACTATAATACAATTTTAAAAATATAAACATAATTGCCATTATATATATATATATATATATATATATATATATATATATATATATATATATATTTTGAATTGTGTATTTGTTTAATATTATTCTACCGATAACCGAATTCATATAAATATTGATCCAGAGTATAAATACAAAATTAAAAATTATATTTACTGATTATAAATTAAAATATTCAAAACCATACGAACTAAAGATGACAATTTAAAGTCATTAAACATTCTTCAAACATGTATAAGTAGCAAAAACTTAGAAACCGTTTTTAACAATATCATTAAGAATTCTTCTTAACATTTCAGTATCAGTAGCAACCTGCAGACGATCTTTTTCTAAAAATCGATAAAATATATCTGAAATTTACCATTTCTTAAGAAAATCAGTCCGATTTTCAGTAATAACTATAGAAAATGAAATTTGTGATAAAAGCCATGTAAAAGTCATTTTGTAGAAATTTGCTTCCAAAAAAGTGAGACGAATAAATTTATAAGATTTCTATTGAATATTCTTGATTGGTTATATTATGACTTGATTATCAATATATATATATATATATATATATATATATATATATATATATATATATACTTAAATTTAAAATACTAAAAAATAAATATGTATATATGTATTTATTATTTATCTGTATTATAGTTTTTCATAAAAGAAACAGATCGTATCAATGAAGTCAAGAAAAAATGAAACTCGAAAATAAAGATATTCTCTTTTTTCAAAGTATAAAATTATTTTACAACGCTAACTAAATTTTTATTTACATTACTTGTTCTGTTTTTTGTTATTATTTTGTTCCAAAGTTATTCTACGTTTTCATTTAGAAATTGTGATATTTTAAATATCAAATTGACTTGAACGGCAACTCTATTAATTGAAATTCGATATTATTTTATGTTTTCCTTGTTGAGATTATTCTACTTAATAAATTTTTTACTATAAATCAGAAAAATGTAGATATTAATAAATATTAATACAGAGTTACAACCTAAAACCGTTTTATTTTAATATAATTAGTTCTGAAAGATTTTTTACTATCTATTAATAATTTAATGAATTAAATGTATTTAATGAATTAAATTTATGTAGTATTATAATAAAAAAAAAATGACAAAATTTTTAACAACTTTACACGAAAAATTGACAGCGAAACATGCAAACAAAACAGAGAACTGCATATAATAAGTTATAGAGAAGAGAAATTGAGTAAAAAAAGTGGCTAGCCATAGACCCGCATTGCATTGCATCGTATCCCGCAGACGTGAATGTGTACACACACACACACACACACACACAGAAATCAGAATAGCTTAAACTAAGTAAACAATATTGAAGTGCAATTCTAACTAAAGTCAATATTGACTGACGCTCATGCATTCGAAACGAAATTTCTACAACAGGTACTTATCATTCCTGATTTGACTACTTGCACAAATCCACTGTCGCTTCCAAGTGACACATTCGGATGTCAATATTCATATTTACCTTATAGTTTATGTTACTCTTACTTTATATGTTCTTTTTATCGTGAAAAACATTTGTAAAAACTTTAAAATCAAATAAAATGATTTGTATATGACAGTTTTCGGTGTTCCTCAAATCTAGGCTGATATTATACCTAAATTAATATTTATTTTTATATATTAATAATTTAATCTTTAGATAAATTAGATTATTTTAAATCGGTTTGTCCGCAAAACAATTACGAAAATACAATTAATGGTTCATAATTTCAGTATTTAAAGACAGTTTGAAACAAATGATTTTTTAATGATTTTTTTGGATTGTCGACAAAATAATTTGACGTAAAATGAGTGTAGAAAATGTAAAGTATTATTGAAATATTGCGTCAAATTGTTATACATACAAGAAAGATAACAATTTTATTTTTGCGCTGATTAATGTTATTTTTTATATAATTAACTTAATTTTATGTTTGGCATTTAGTGCCTTGTTCCTGGGCGGGTATTTTTTTAGAAAAGATTTGGTTTTCCAGTTAAATTTCCTATAAATAGTGTTGCAAATTTGAAGAAATTAGTGTTAAATACATTTTTTCATGTTTGTTTTTTTAGATATATATTTTTACTGACGTGTGTACCTGTCACCAAATTACGATAACGACTTATAAAAAATCAATTAAATTTAAAGTTTATAATAGAATAGTACATTTATTTCAACTATTCTGTAATTCCTTATGTCAATTGTAGGTTTCCTTTCATAAAATAAAACTTATTTACGTACATACCTATATATACTATACTATTCAATTAAAATACTCTTTACTTTTTGCGTCACACAGCATGAGTAAATTACAAGAAATATTACAGTTTTATTTAAAATAATCGTCTGTTTTTCGAAAAGCATGTTTCTATAGCTATTATAAGAGTTTAAATTACTCGTATCTAGAGTTTATTTTTATATTTGTTTTAATTATTCTTATAATTTTTGCAACGTTTAGTTCATTTTATTGATGTAAACTCCATTCAAATGGTATAAAATATTTAAAAATCCGTTATATTTTTTACAATAAATTTACTATTTTCCATTAAAGTTAAATGTATATCCATTGATTATAAATAATGTAAAAATTGAAAAATAATGAAAGAAAGCAGGCACTTTTGAGTTTTTATATAAATTTTCGAATGCCACCCGTAGTTTCGCACAAAAATTTCATAGAACCTGCTTTCTCTTTCTGGTCGGCGCGGCAGTGCGTCGCGTTAAATGTGAAAAAAGTCAGGCTAGAATTCAGCTAGCATCATCGCCAGTGAGAAGCGAACGAACGAAGGTATTTTCAATTTAATAGCTGAAGCTAAGCTAGGCAAAGCAAAGCAAAGCAACTAGGAATCTCTATCCAATCTCTTTACACTTTCTTCGTACAATTAATCATTTGTGGACAGAGCGGGCGTCGGTCCACGTAGCTTGCGGTTTGCGGTTACATACAACCATAAGCATAAGACACGCTGGGCATCGCCATCATTAGTGTCAATGCAGACGAAAGCTTGCACGATGCACGGCTTTTAACTTGCCGACAGAGTACATACTATACAATGATCTTTAGTTGTTGCCCGTGGCGGAGAAATATTTTGATTGTACTTTAAGCTATTGAAATCTGAAGAATTAACCCTATCGTATCGTGTTAGCATAAGCGTTGAGATTTGGAAATTTTATACAAGGCATTTCATTTTCCTACCTACGTACTTATAACGTTATAACTAAACTGGATGGAATGAATATACATACCACTACTACCTGGTTTCAAAAATAATAATATAACTAGGAAACCCGTGACCCCTACAGGGTCACGTTTGAAGTCAAAAATAGTAATTAAACATATAAACATAATAAAAATAAATAAATAAACAAATAATAATAATATAATAATAAAATATCAATTGCACTATTATATATTACTCAAAAGCAACACTACCATCAGTAGTGTAGATAACTTCACACAGCTGTCATTTGACATTTGCATTATAAACATAATTTGATTCAAATGTTTAAGAACCAAGATGAAATCGTAGAAAGATGAAACTTGCCTATTCTCAAATAGGGAATGAACCAATTAAAATGACACCACTCCCATCAAAATCGGTTCAGGGGTTTAGGAGGAGATGCTGGAGAAACATATATACATACATACATACATACAAACATTTGTCAATTAGAGAGATTAATTAATAATTTAGAATTAACTAATCTCAGATGAAAGTAGATCTGAGTAAATAGTAAATATGCCCACTGTTGCCAAATATTCGATACTTTTTGGTACAATTTTCATCATGATTAAAAATGATTAGCATCGAAAGAACCAACCAAATATAAATTGAAAGTTAAACTTGACAAATAGAATAAAATTACAACTTTTACACATGCACCCGGTTTCTAAAACGTTATTTGCTACCTAATTCGAATTACGATCAAAATTAAATAAAAACAAATGATTTAAAAGCAATACATAAGTGCTGTTCATTTACAACTCCGATACAAGATCATAACTCTATTGAGTCTGCGCAATAACAAATTTCCCAATTGGGTAGAAGTTTCAAATAAACCATACTATATATTTCATAAAATATATTCAAATATTATGCGTTTTGCTTTGCCAAATATAAAATTATTGATAACAAATTAAAATTCTTCAAATAACAATAGGCTTACTATTTAATAATATATTTACTTCTTTAACGAACAGTATTAAAGAATTCTTGTTATAATTCGTTCGTTCATATTATATATATATATAGGTATTTCAATTTGTAAATTTGCACACTATACGATTATAATTATACAAATATTCTACAACAAAATAAATTTAATTACGTAATATAAAAAGTAAAATAAATTTACCTTACCACAAAGATTATTTTTTCAAAATATATTATTAGAGACATGAAAATTTTAAACTAGTTTGGCGGCGTCGTATACAACTGAATTCAAAAACAAGAATAATTATGATATTGTAATCTAAACTGTCAACTTTTGTATACATTATAATTTAAGCATATGATAAAAGTTTAATGAAAATGATTAATTACTATAAATTGCTTGCCAAAGTTATTTTCCAGAAATTTTTTAATTAACTTCATTTTACTAAAAAGTACGTGGCAACAATTTTTGTTTTACCTAAATTACTGTTTTACATTTGCCACTACTATAAAGAAAACCTTGTGAAATAATATTTATATTTTTTATTAGTTTCAAATCTAAATATTGATTGATTTAAAAAATAATTTAAGAGTAAGTTTTTTCAGAGATACATAATCACTCCAGTTCTGTAACGTTGGTAACAACATTAATCAGCAATATTTGTAAACACTAAATTAAAGATGAAAAAGAGAGCTGTTACATGTGTTTCCATTGGTTATAGTTGCTAAAACTTAGCAAATTCGTTACAGAATTGATCATTTGATCATTTGTATTCTCATATAAAATTTTATTTATCTATATTAATTTAAGTAGATATTTGAAAACGATTTTGATAAAAACATATATTCTAATGAAACATTATTAAATTCTAATCCTTTTCAATCACAATCATAATTTCCTATTTGTTACACAAATTTAATATATAGTCTTTTTTCACATTTTTGATTGTAGATTATCTGATCATAACAAAAAGTTACTATATTACAATATATTTTGAAATTACTTCAAAAATGATAAATAATTCTAGAATAATTCTATGAACTAGCATCTATAGTAAAAATAAAAATAAAAACAATTTACCTACTTAATCGTGAACAAAAACTATGTGACGAAGAATATGCATATAATGTATATAGTCTGTTTCACTGTACACCATAACAATTCGACTAATAATAAATTAAAACTTCGATCGGAAATGAAATAAAATAAAAAATAAAACGCTATTCGATTGGACACAGTTGAATTCTCGCGGTCTTATTATGTAACGCGTCGTAAATGACAATTTTTCGAAATTGGGCTATCGTCGTTTGAAACAAAAACGAAATATAGTATTATCGCGATGAGAAATTAGACGTTATATCCGTATAATTATCTCGTGTTTTTCTATAATGTACAATTAATCTTACATTGTAGCTATAACATCGGATAATAATACACAATACAGTATGTTTTAGATGTACCGTATTTCCGTATACAAACATGGAAAGACACATACATTGTCAAGGTCGCACGGTTGAAAATTACTAAATTTGTCACTAACTGCGACTCGTTCAAGTAAATCATATTTACAAGTAGGTAAATGCTCAAACTATATGGATATATAATTTGTGTGCCTCTCTGTCAAATTGTTTTTTATCTTTACGTAATTATTATGATAGAACATTATGAAGAATATAAATAAATAAATATTTTATACATCTCTCACTTCAAGTGACATATTAAATATACGTACACATGTTTTTAAATGAGTAATTATCAACAATTTATTCGCAGAAATACGTTTTTTTAAATATCGATTTTTTTGTGCCACAAAAATTATATTATAGTTAAGTTGGACAATTATATTTTAATTGTATCTTTCATGTTTGAAAATTAAATTTGTTATGAGCATGTTTTTACGTATCTTTCAATGTACATCATTTTATTCGTTTCTATCTTTAGAAAAAAAATTAATAACTGCAAAATAATATGAGATTTTATATTATGATTTAATAATGTGACTTAATTTCCCATTTATATGTTAAGTTATCCATAGGGAAAAAAAAAAACTGGAAATTCAAAAAAAAAAACAATTGATTTCCAATTAAAGATACATATATATTTATCTTGTTTATTATAAATCAGAAAAAAGAAATTATAACTTTAACACCGAAATATTAATAAATGTAATAATAAATAACAAAATATGTAATTTATTATTTTTTTGAATTAAAATATGTCTATATATACTTATATTCAGAATTTGAATAATATGTAGATTCATGACCATATTGTGATGCTGTCTTATCTATTAATTTATAAGTGCTTATAAGATCCAGAAATATGTAGAATCCGTGAAAGTTTTAAAACACGTTAAATTTATATCACATTTTTTTTTTTGATTAATTAATGCAGTCTAAAATTTTCAGTTAATTTTCGAGAGTCTACAAAAGTAAATTAACAGGTGCCTAAAGTTTATAGTGAGTTCCGAATTACTTACTTGATTTATAATTGATGAACTTTTACTATAAAGTAAGCATCATGTTTCATTTCTTATTTTTAATAATAATCAGTGATTTGAAGTAATTTTTTCGTTGTCACAAAAGATACTGTAAATTATTTATCATTATACAAAACGATCAAATAAAACAAAATTGTCAGAATAAAAAAAGCAGTATTATTTATACCGTATATAAATGTCAACTATTCTTTGAATTTTACCATTTTTATATGGTTAAAAGTGAGGTAAAGTTTTCCGAATATTTGAAACCTATCTATGCATGTATCGTACTCAACATAAAACAAGATTTAAAATCCATTTTAATACTCAACTATATTATTATGTAAGGAAAAATAAATGAAACAAATAAGATGTTTCGGAGTTTTATCTCTTCTCATGAAATGTCATAAAATGGTAGTTCAAATTAAAGCCGTTCGGTATATTAACACCTTAATTGAAACTATCCCACTGTCAAATATATTTTATATGAAAATAATTTTATTTATCATTTTCACGCAAAAATTTTTAAAAAATAAATAAATAAACATTTTTGTGTTAATGTCCCAGAGCTCGGTTTTACATTAACACAAAAATGCTTTTGAAATTTCTAAACAAAAATATAAAGAATGAAAAAAAAAATCACAATATGTATAAACTCGTACGAGAAAAAGAAGAATATTACGAAATATCGTAAACATAGAAGAAATACGTATACAATGTTATAATTAACAGTTCTCATGTCAGAATAATAACTATAACAGAAATATTAAATGACAGTAATTCTGTCTTTTGTTTAGTATAAATATGCTTATTAACTAGGCGTATATTTAAGAAAGCATTAGGTAAGTTTAAGGACAAATACTTGTTTAATACATACTTTATATAATAGTCAATTTGCAAGAAAAAAAAAGTATATATTTTAAACTCGAACTTTTTTCAAACTCGGAAATTTTGAAAAATGTAATTACTCGGGAGTGTTTTGTCATTTAAGAACACGAATTAAAATCTCATAACCTAAAATGTTCTGTATAATTTTCATTAATTTTTTCACTACAAAATGGTATAACATGCAAGGTTATGCTAATATTATTTTAAATATTACATACAAAGACAATATTTTTCGTAAAACTAATAATATAATGACACAAGCTGGGTTCGAGGTTAAGATATATATATATTTTAGTGTGAAGAAATGTACTTTATATAGTTTTATGTGATATTATATATATATAAATTCGCGTGCAATTACTAATTATCTTATTCATTTCGTTTCTATTATACTCAAATAAATAATTTCAAATTACGCACGTTGTTAAACATACATTAAAACAGACTTGATTCACACTAAAACACAATTCAAAGTTGTTAACTACACAAATTATCTACAAATGCTTGTTATTTATAATTTTCAATTATTTTAACGAACGAATATTTACACATTCTTATATGATTTTAAGAAATTTGTTATGTGAATGCAACCTGAGAAATAAATCATCAAATTTATTATATGTTATAGTTCTTTTATCACTAAATCACTATATTAAATAATGTTTGTTGATGAAAAACAGAAAAATGTATTTAAAATAAATATATCTTTATAATATAGAATAATTTTTATCGAAATTAAAAATTAATCTTAGATCTACTGATTTTAGATTAAGTTATCGCTTTAAAATCGAAAATAATTAAAATAAATATTAACTTTTCGAGATTACCTATTATCTAATTATTAAAAATTAAAAAAAATTAACAACAATTTTTCACTCTAAAACTTCAAGAAATAAAAAATATAATTATTACATTTTATTTTAAAATTTTACCAAATATTTCATTGAAATAGTTGACATTTTAAATTTTCCTTTTATACAAATATGAATACGTGTCTAAAAAAATAGTGCTTGACAAACGCAAAATTAATGAAAAAAATACGTGAAAAATTTCATTTTTCCGTTTATAGCGTAAAAATGACAAGAAAAAAAAAATGAAAAATTACCTTTTATATACAGTCTGAAATATGTATTACCATAACTTAGCATGTCTGCATATATTTAATATACACAACACTACCACACTCACACGAAATCGGAAGCAGACTTCAACATAAAACGAAAATAAAAAATCAAACGTCACACGAAAATATTTTTCTTTATTACTTCAGCCCGAAAATCCATATACTCATTTCCACAACTACAATTATATCAATCTATCATTAAATACGATTTTAATTGAATAAGCTCATTTGACAAGAAATATTTATTTCAAAATTGTTATTAATTAATTATAATTTAACTTAATTTAAATTTAAAGATAAAGTAAATATCACACGATTTTTTTCGTTAATTTTAATTTGAACTTGTAATCTATAAACTTATTTTACAACAAATAATTATAGAAGATTTAATATTACGCACAATTTAATTTAAATTTACACGTTTATATTTATAAAACGTCACACAGAAATATTTTATCGATCCATAAACTGGAATCCACAACAAATAATGATCCGGAGAATTATATGATTGGGCGCGATTTATTTTGATTGAAATTTAAATTTAAGTTTATTTATTTGATTTTAAGCGTGCGCGCATGCGTAATAGAGTAAGTGTGTAAGAGTAAGCGCGTAACCGGACTTTTGACAACTGAAATGACTCAAGTCAAATCGTCGTGGTTCGTGGGACAGATGTAAGATGCGTGGAATGTATGTATGTATGTATGTATGTGTATCCCTTCCCAAACACCAAAACGTAGTCAACGAGACTAGTGTTTGTGTTTGCTTTTGACGAAACGGACGAGACGACGCGACGTGGACATGGACATGGACATGGACATGGACAGTCTTTACGTCAGTCAGGTGTTCTGCGTTTATTTACTTAGACGTTAGATGTAACCTCACTTTTCAATCATTTTATAATTCGACGAATTTCTACAGTTTTTATTGAAACTGGTTTATTGTTTGGAACCGTTTCAATACTGATATTTTTTTAAGTGTAGAATCATGATTTGTTTTTTTTTTAAATTATTTATACGTTATTATAAATTGACATATTTTATTAAATTTAGAAATATGAATTTTTTAAAATATCAATAAAAATTTTCCGTACCAATCATTTTAATTGTACATAATCCAGAATTTAGCTAATATTTTTCGTATTTACCATTTTCTCATCATCGTTTATTTTATACCTTGAGAAACACTGACCCGTATTTATAGCAGTTTTAGTTTAAAGTAGTCAGAATTTCTAACAAAATTTTTGCAATTACTATATATCAAATTTGAACTATTTTTATTAATTAAATACTTTTTATTATATTAATAATAATACAACGAAATACAAGTTTAATTTATTTTTAAATAAATAATTTAAATATGTATGAATACCGGCCAGTCCATTGAGATTTCATTGTATTTGTTTATATTAAATCTTTCAAAATTAATATTTTAATTTTTGACTATCATTGTTGTTAGTCAGTTAAGATTTTGAGTCATCTTGAGTCTAACAAACGTTTGGTTAAAAGAATACATGTAAATGATTTTGAAGATATACGTTTGGGTGGACGTTCGATGAGTAATTGGAGTGGTATGATTGAGAGTATTTTACGTGAGCGAAAATTTTCAAGTAGTAGGAATAGAAGAGCATGCATGAGAAATATCATGAATGTGAATGAAGTTAGAGTTGCTTGTCTGGATAGGAATATTTGGAGAAAACTAATTTCAGGATAGCGAAAAGAGTTTGTGCCACATCCTTTTGGATACATGGCGTGATTGTGTATGTATGTATAGAAAATTTACAAATAATTTTTTTTTATAAACGCGATAATATTTATATAATTACAGTTTTTTTTTTTTTAGTTTTAACTAATTTTAATTTGTAAATGCGATTTCATTATCACAAAATCATTAAAATTTTAATTTTAAAATTGAAATTCTCGTTAAATTTGATATATTTTTAATTAAATTTTAGGAAACTGTAATATTATCAAAATAAAGTTTATATTAAATACAAAATATATATCGTTTAACAAAACAACAAAAAAAAAAATTCATGACAATTAATAAGCTAGATACATATATGTTTATGTATATTGGCGTGAAATTCTAAATGTACATGAATATTTTTTCTCACGAGAAATTTCACTTGAAATTCGTAACTATCAATTACGTACATCAAATTTTATACTTCGTTTACGATAATACGACAATAATGTTACTTAGAAAAAAAATACGAATTCTCGTATGTTAAATTGAAAGTACGAACGAATTTCAGCAAGAATACCGGCTCTAATGAAAATTTCGGTATATCAAGCAAAGAATGAAATTAGTTATTAATAGTTTTATGTAAATAGAAATAATTAATTTCTTTTTTATAAAGACGTATATGTACACACGTGTATAAATTATAAAATGGTAAAAACCAGAAATATGTTATTAAATTTTTCAATGTATTATGTAATTGTATGCTATATTGTAAAAAAAAATTATAATATTTTTGTTTTATTAAACATAATTTAACCTTCAGATCATAATAATTATGTTTTTATTTCTTGAAACGAAATTCTTATTTTAATTCAAGTTCAATTAACAATCTTTGAAATGTTCCATATTTTTCTTCAAGTTTTTGAAAATTTAATCAAATTAAATTATGAAAAGTTATACGTTAAATGATATTTGTACGTCGTAATAATAAACATACTGCTTCTATAGTTTTACCGTGTTTTTGTTTATGGTCCAGTATTTCCCAACTTTGGAATAAATTTATTTTTGGAAAATTTTTAAAATTAGCCAATGAAATATTGTCATTTATTCTGAGGATAAATTTCTAACCAATTACATACGTCAGTGATCTTTGACCACCGAATACGTTGAGTTTTTGCGTAACCTTGGATAACTGATTAGGACTTTAGCTTTATCGTTTGCTACTGATGAGAAAAGCTTAGCTTTTGAAATACGCATATAGCTTTTTTTAATATTATTGTTTGTGGTTTAAGAGAAACTATTTTATTTTGTTAACTTTCGTCACAGTTAGATCATATTTTAATTTATTACAATTACGTATATTTTTTCACTTATCTTAAGAATAAATAAAATGTGAAAATACTGGTCCTTAATACAAATATCATAAAAATGTACATAATGTCTGTATCATATACAGTTTTATTTGTTGTCACTTATTAACCCTTTCGGTCCTACCGATGCCATTTACCACCATAACCATAATTTATACACCTATGGAGCAAACCTGTTCAAATTTGGTTTTGGAGATGTACACTGTAAAACATATATATATCTTAACAGTAAAAATAACAATATTTTGTAATTCTACTATGATAATTAACGTAATATTACATTTTTTTTTATGTAAAATTACATATAAATTGTTTACAGTGTAGAGCTACCTATCAATAATTAATAACAAAACAAATATTTTTAATATTACCTATATTCAAGGCTGAAAGGGTTAAAATACTGGCGGTTGCTTGATTTTCTTATATTGAGTTATTATATTTATAATAGTATATTACTCAACAACATTCGCATAAAGTTTAATTAATTAATTTATGCGGATGAATAATGATCATTATATACGAGTTTAAAAATATTATTCTTTTACTACGACTATACAATAAAAAATTGCAGTTTTTAATCTTGTTAACTCGTCAGATATTTCAAATTCAATTTCGTGATTAGTCAAAAACTGTTGAGTAATAAACTTACAAAATTTATCAAGAAACAACGCATACATAATATATTTTTTTATCTTTAAATTCAATTTTGAAGAAGCAACTTTAAAAATATGTATTTTATGAAAATGTATGTATTATCTACAATACTTGATTTATACATTTAATAACAATAATTAAATGACTTCCTTTGATAATCCAACTATTGTAAAACTTTTAAAGTTTTCCCATATTTGAAAAAGTGATTAGAAAATGATGAAAAGAGAATGGGTACTTATTATTAATGAAATATTTCCGTAAAGTGTTAAAGTAAACTTTGCTTCTATAGTGGAATATAAAACCTTTTCTTTTTATTTAATTATATAATTCTATGTTCGTAATAAAAAAAATCAACTGTTGTGTTCAAAGTACGGCTTTCTCTACAAATGTAGACGTAAAGTTGATAAAATTATCAAAAGTTTAGCGTAATTTGCATATTATAAACTAAAAGTCTTTATTTTCTTCATTTATTTAATTTATGTTTGTTTAATTAATAAAAAATCGATACGAAATCTGAAGAATAAATTATTTGAGTTTTATGTAAAAATACAAAACCGAAAAAAAATAGGATTATCTTAAATAAAATTTTTGATATGTATTTGTAATGTTTAGCTCAAAACGACAAAAATATTTTAAAAGTATATTATTGTTTTATAAGGATGCTGATTATCATAACGTAAATAAAATAGGAAACAAAAAATGATTACCATACTTACTTAAAAATAATGTAATTTCACCAGAAACTTCATTTTATCATTTTATCAATTTTATAATTGAATAATACAATATTATAGTGGAATAGTCCATGTCCATGTTGATAAAAATATTAAAACTATCCAACAATTTTTTGGTTATTTTCGTATCAAAACTAATAATTAAATTTTAGAAGAATTTAATATAAGAAATGTAACGTCTGGAAATTGATATTGCTATAAATTTCAGGAAATTCAATTTATATAACTTGCATAAAAATCGTATTTCCAAAATGTTACATGGAACAAAAAAAAATCGAATTGAAATACAATTACTTAATTTATAAAATTTTTATACCTATATTCATCCAATTTTTGATAACAAAAAACTTGACCTTGAAACTTAAATAATTTTCCTGCAATCTCATTGAAATAAAATATATTATTTTTTAATTATTGTAAAGAAAAATGTTTCAGTTTCCTTAGAAAGTACATATTATTAAAATTTGTATACTAAGGGGCCTTATATTTTGAAAAAAATAATAATGTAAATAGGTAAGTATAGAGAAAGATATAGAAGCGAAAGAAATCTTACCTGGAATGCCCGCGGATGCGGATGATGATATTGTGCCGTCTGAATCATATTGGTGAGAAGATCTAGCTCTTCGTCTGATTCAAGATCGTTGAGAGGGAAATCGGGTGTGGAATTGGCTTCGGTGGCGGTGGCGGCCGACGAGGAGGCGACAGCGCCGGCAATGGAATCGGTCGAAGAAGAAACGGAGACGGTGCGCGGCGAGCCCGACGCTGATGACGCCGA
The DNA here is from genome assembly GCA_963966155.1 of Clivina fossor. NCBI lineage: Eukaryota > Metazoa > Arthropoda > Insecta > Coleoptera > Carabidae > Clivina > Clivina fossor. The sequence goes on from OZ014550.1 coordinate 60,742,943, forward strand.
CGACGACGCGGACGAAGAGGCTTGTGCGTCGGGACTGTCGGCCAACGAGAGGCACTCGACTTCCTTCGGGGTAACGCCCTCCTGACAAACCGAAACAAATCATCACACACACACCCGGCTCGCGGCTGATGCGACTTAATTTCACACTTTGAGATGGATATCCGCTATACGCTGCTCTCTTATACAACACTTCTTCTTCTGCTTTTATTAATTGTTTTTTGTTTTTCTTTCATTCATTCTTTCGTTCTTTCTTTTATTTCGTTGTTTCGGTTTGCAAGTGACGGCAAATGCGGTTTTAATTTTTTTCATGCATCGATCAAGAAATAATAGTATGACTATATACAATTAACATTTATAAATTTTACAGTGAAACTTATATAAGTTGAATATTACAGAAATTCAGTATAAAAAAAAAAAGATAAATATTTTCTCAATTTATTATTGATAATATAAAAATTTTCGACGTTTTTATAAAAATTAATTTCATTACATGTTTCAACAAGTAACATACATATTAAGCACGGCATAATTCAATCACCAGCCGGGGTTACCTGAGAATACGCAACTAGAAATGCATTTAACTAAAGAAAAGGTTTTAAGTACGAATTCCGGTCAGGTGAGATAAATATATTTATTTAATATTACATAATATATTCAAAACTAGAATTAATATATTTAAAATATTAAAGTATATTTATTAAATAAATCGATTATTTAAATCCTTCAAAAGTATTTAAAGTATAAAAAGTTAATTTGAACAAATTAATTTCATTAATTTTAAAATTTCAACTATATTTTTCAAATATATTTTTAATATAGAATTGTTTAACTATATGATTAAGTAGAAAAAATCGAATACATTTTAAATTAAAACACCGAAAAAATATTTGTATACTAAGAATATTTCTATTTTTTTTTTAAGTATATTTTAATAAAAACATTTTTAATTTATACTGAACATATACAGAAACAAGATTAGAAGTATATGGGTAAACCCATATATATATATATATATATATATATATATATATATATATATATATATATATATATATATAATTCATTAATATTTAATATTCATTCATTCATTTTCATTTTCAGATTATTCCTTTATGATTATATTTGAGTATTAACTATATATATATATATATATATATATATATATATATATATATATATATATATATATATAGACCACTTTGACATTTCTCGGAAAGTTGGTAACACAATATTTTTATTAAAATTATAATTTACGTGGGCACTAGGAGAAACTTTTCTGAAAATATGATCAAAATCGAATAAATAATGTAGCCACAATAAATTTTTAAAAAATTTTGTGATTTTTTCTCGATAAATTGGCAACTCTGTATTTTGTTAAAATTGCATAATTTATTAGGCACTAGGAGAATCTTTTATAAAAATTTGATTAAAATTGGTTAAATAAAGTGGTCATAATGAATTTTTAAAAATTTTAATAATATTTTTTCTCGGAAAGTTGGCAACACTGTATTTTGTTAAAATTACATAAATTATATGAATACTAGGTGAATCTTTTGTGAAAATTTGAGTAAAACCGGTTAAACAACATGGCCATAATAAATTTTTAAAAACTTTAGTACTTTTTTTCTCGGAAAGTTGGCAACAGTGGATATTAATAAAATTATATAATTAATGGCAGCGTTAGGGAAATCTTTTCTAAAAATCTGATCAAAATCAAATAAATAATGTAGCCAATATGAATTTTTGAAAACTAGTAATTTTTTTCTCGAAAAGTTGGCATCACTGGAAAAAAATAAAACGACATGACCATGTTGGGTACCAGACAAATTTATTCTGAAAATTTCATTAATCGGTTGAACCCCGTCTAGGAGGAGTTGCGATCACAAAATTTTGACTGACGACCGAGCGAGCTAACGACGCACACATACACCCACATAAACTAAGTTCGGATTCGTCATCTAGAGGCTATATGAAGGATTTCTATACAAATTTTTTTTTTTTTTTTTGAAAATGTTACAGACACCGTACCAAACGCTATACCAATTTTCCTTACAGTCAAAGTGGTAATCAGCAATTTATTTTGATAAACCTACAAATTTTTACTAAATAACTTAAACAATTATTCATGTTTATTGCACATAAAATACGTAAAACATTCTAAATTTAAATTAAAAACACAAAAATTCTATAACAAATCAATTATCATCATTAATATTGAAAATTATTTTATATAAAAAAGTGTAACACGAAATAAATACAGCGTATAAGCAGATACCGCGCAGAGACTACAACGTGTGTATGAGAAAGAAACTGAACTTACCTGAGGAGTATCGTCATCCAAGCCAACGAGCTGGAGAGCCTCTTCGAGGAGGAACTCCGGCAAGGGGAGGTCCCCTAGAGGTAGGGGACTGTCACTGTCTGATATAGGGAGTTCGTCTTCTAATGTGCCTTTTAGTATGTATTCCCCTATTCAACAAAAAACAAAAAAAAAACGTCGAATTTTAATTAAAAATTAAAACAACAAAGTTTAAATATTAGTAAAATATGTTATGAAGAAAATTAGTTATTGATGATATTTGTTTGTAAAGTCTTATAAACATTTTCATATTATAATAACTACAGTGTAATTTGATATTTCTTATATCTGAAACGGTATATTTTGAACTCTGACAACGCCCATTCTACAATGCTTATATAAAACTGATTCCAAACATATAAAGAAAAGTAAAATAGCTATTTCGCCTAATTCTAAATAGATGACTAATTTGTTTTTTTTAATTAGGTGATATTTCCAATAACAGTAGTTAGTTCTTCAATATACATATTAATTGAAATCAAATAGCTAAAACTTTAGATAAATTAACAAACAAGAATAGATATAAATATGCAAACTGGACAAAATATAAGTATTACGAGACATTAGATGAATATAACAAAAAGAATCATCTACTCTTGAATTATAAATTTCATCTAATATATGAATAGAAGACTGAAAATCATCTACTCTTTTTAGACAAAACAATTGACACATTAGAAAAATTATCTAAAGACTTTTTGTTGTGTGGCAATAATATATACCTATTATTTATAAAAAAAAACATAAATAAATATTATATTTTCTTAGCACTAAATTATTAATCCCCGACATAAACAATGCAAGCAAAAATGATAATACTTGGTTTCTCAAACAATATTACTATTTATAATTTTAAATCAATAATTGATTTTAGAATAAAAATATAGAATAAAATTGCATTAATGTCAAATAAATAATACATCTTTGTTCAATGTGAATTTAAAACAATCAGTATCAAATGTCTTGAAGATCTGGCAATAGAAATTAATTTTCTACTTAAAAATACAATAAATTTTGTTTAATATTTTTTTTTCTGTAAAAATTTAATAAAGTGCATCATTTTAAAGTCAACGTAATTTAATATTAAATTGGATCCCTAATAACATTTCCAAGAATGTGCTACAATTAAATAGAAAAGAATATAACAGATAAAATTAGATATTAAAAAGTTTTAAGTCATTTCCGACTAGAAGAAAATAATAGATTAATTATTTAAGTAATTATTCTGTATGCACAATTTATTGAATATTATTTTCCATCAAAGGAATTGAACTAATTTGTTGTAACTTCCATTTTTTGTATATATATATATATATATATATATATATATATACTTATATATTGTATATACAGTGTGTAAAGTGATGAGGTTTCCTATAAGGAAAAAATTTTAATATGAGTTTTAGGAGAAAAACTTATTCTTTATAAAAAAATTTGCTTCTAATCAAAACCCCTAATTGTCAAAGAAAAATCCAGTAATCACTTAAGATAAGATCAAAAACTTGATATTATGTCGAGTTGTTGATTTTAAATATGACTAAGTCCGAATGTTACATCAGTATCGTGTGAAAAATGTTAAAAATATTTGTCATACAAGAGACTTACTTTTTAATTATTATTATTAATTTGCCAAAATATAATTATTATTATTATTAACAAGTAATCCATGGGTAACACGATACTGATGTAACATTCGGACTTAGTCATATTTAAAATCAACAACTCGATATAATATCAAGTTTTTGATCTTATCTTAAGTAATTACTGGATTTTTCTTTGACTATAAGGGGTTTTGATATAAGCAAAATTTTTTATAAAGAATAAGTTTTTCTCATAAAACTCATATTAAAATTTCTTTCCCTATAGGAAACCTCATCACTTTACACACTGTATATATATATGTATATTGTTTTTCGCTAACAGCAAAAACGTCAAACTATAAAAAACTAACCTCAAAATAAAATCAATTAAATTCAGCGTAAATTTCGTCACAAATTGCACAAAACAAAGCATCACTTAACAACCATTTTGTCACTTAAAAAAGCACCAGGACACAATAAACAAAAACACTGAAACATGAACGGAAAATTCCCCGATAAATTATGAAAAAGAATTAAAAAAAAAACTCGCAGGTCGCAGCTGAAAGTGAACAAAAAGCAGGTGCAATACGGAGCAAACGAATGAACTGACAGCCTAATTTCGGGGAGTCGAACGGTGTCTAGCTGTATTTTAAAAATTATCGTACAATTCCTCCTATTGGTCCGAAATACCTGTTCGAAAAATATAACACCGGAGTTTTAATAGTTCGTTTTTTTTTTTATTGCCCAAAAGTCGAGCGGGACGGCGCGGCGGCCGGCCCACTTGTTCATTGTGCGTACCTGGGATCTGATGTGATGGTAACAATGCAACATGGCTGAATTAGTTCGGCACCAGACTGACGGATGGATGGCCACTCGAAATTCAAAATGTTTCAAAACGTATTCGAGCGAGTGGCCCGGACAGTGCAGACCACTTCAACGCGATTTTACAAAAAGATACGTTAAATAAATAAATACTAAATACATTAAAATGTAAAAAGATGCGCTACACTCTTCATCAACTATGTTTTGCTTTTCAGGCATTTTAGCAAAAAAATAATGTTTTGTCTGCTTGTCATAATCAGAATTAAATTAAAAATAAACATTTCTTCTCTTGTATTGATTTTAATAAGATATAAATATTAAAAATATTTTAATACAATATGTACAAGTATAACTAAAAATTAACTAAATGAAATATTGGTTTGTTTTTTATTGTAAATACAGTATAATCTCAATGCATTGATTCAGATTCCCGTCATTTTCCCAATTGAATTTATGATAAAATTCTGACGAAATCTATAAAACATACACATATACAAAATATATTATCCTTTTTCGTGAATACAATTTTTCACTTAATAGTATAATATAATAAGAAAAAAATGTTAGAGAACCAATTTTTATAGATTTAAAATCGTAATAACCAAATTTTCAGTTACCTACTATATTAAGCAAACAAAAGCAATTTTCAAATTTATAAAATATATGAATATATCAATTTAAAATTTCTTGTAAATCTATTGTTTTTAAGATAATATTTATTATTTTTGTATTAAATCTATTAACTAGTATTCATTTTAAAATAAAGTAGTTTTATTTTATTATTAAACATTTATATACGATCAATTTTATAATAAATTCATAATATGATTTTAGTATTTATATGAATAAAATTGTGGTAAATCAGTAAAAATAATGAACTTACAATATAATAATAATTGTTATATTAAATCGAATTTAAATTGAAGTAGTTTTATTATATCATTGTGAAAGTAACAATTAATAACGTGTCATTTTTTAAATTGAATAATTTTCAAATTCTGAAAAATTGAACTATATTCTTCTTTAAATAAATATAAATGAACGACTCAAATATGTCAATATATGTATATCTATCATATAATATGTACAATACGGATTGTAGTACATTTCTGCAATCTATCAAATAATATGACAAAAACATATCTTTAATGTCCATAATGGAGGGAAAAAAATTGGGCGTCTGTCATAACGTTATCGTAAATAAAAACATGCATATTCAATTTGTTTTTTTTTTTTATTGTTTCCTTGACGTTTATTTATTTACCTGTGTTAAAAGATTTACTTTGTAAAATGCCGACAAATGTTTCAATTTTGTCCTTCAATATTAAATTGAAAACGGAATATTTTGATCTTATACTATATTTTATTAGATTATATTAGATGCATATTTCTTACAGATATTAATTAATAGAACGTATTTTTTGCTACAAAAATTATATATAGATATTTGAATCAATATATCTATAAATAATAGTAAGAAAAATAAAACGCATGAACTGTTTGTTTAACTTTTTATTATTACTTCTAAATTATACATTAGTTCGATTAGTCATATTTTTGATTATAACAAATTTTTTGAAATTTTTAGTTCAATGCCTTTAATAAGAATAATTTTTGTGTTTTATAATTTTAAAAAATAAATGTAGTTTTTTTTTTTTAATATAATTAAAAACATAGAATAATTTAAACAAAATTATGCGATTTTGTTTGATTTTATAGACTTGTAGTTTTCTAGAGATTGCATATTGAATCGCGTACCACAAACATTTATTAGAAAATAACAATTTAAATGATTGTAAAATAACAAGGATACTTTCAGCACATGAAAGCAGAACTTATTTTTCCTATTAATATAATTATTATCCAATCGAGACCTGACACAGAATTATAAGTAATAAAGCATAACTAATTGAAATTCAAAAATAAAAATGCCATGCATAAGGTTACCACGAGTTTAGTTCGTTATTTCTATCGATATATATATATATATATATATATATATATATATATATATATATATATTACATGATTGAAATTGATAGTTAGAGAATGCAGAACCAAGAAACCGATTAATTATAAACTTTACTTCAATCAAGAGAAAGAAAATTACAAATAAGTCTTGTTTGAAAAATTATGTCGATTAAAATAGTTAAGGTCGCCTGACAGAAAACTAATAAGATATTATAGTTGGAAATTAATAAGATATTTAGTTGGAAATGTAAGAATATTATTTATTTTTTTCGGTGGAGAAAATTAACAGCTCCAGTTAACGGTATTATAAGAAGGTTCTTTATTTATTGTTATTATAAATACCTCCTACGTATTCTGTCGAGTCATTGATATACGAATATTGTGTATGTGAGTATTGTATATCTATATGAAGCTAAACGTGTTTAAAAATACCGCATATTTTATTAAGCACGGTTCAAAATCATCATTTACGCTGTTGGAACAACTTAGATGCACGTTAGATTACATATATAGACAAAGTTTTAATTCGCTTTCATCTTTTTATTTGCCGGCGAGCTTAATTAGAACGGTTTTGTTTCTTTTTATTTTTCCAAGTTGTAATTAATGTGTGATAAATAAAAATTGATTATTAAAAGAAAATTTTGTACTATTATTTGAAAACAATAGTTGTTTAAATATCTGAAAACGTACTTTTTCTACGAGATGCATATAAATAAAAAATAATTATTGAAAGAAGTTTCCAAATATTATTTAAAATATTCCAGTCTGCATAATATTTATGACAATATACTTAATAGTTTTCTGTACGAAATGCATAAAATAAAAAAAAAATGCTAAAATATATAGATTTACTACTATTGTAACTATGTATATAAGATATAATTATCAATATGTCGATTCTAAAATACATTGTTTAATGATTAAAAAAAAATTAAAAGTATTACTAGAATTTGTACTTAAATTTAAGATTGTAGGTACTTTGGAGTAGACTGAAAAATATCTATGTCATTATTCTTAAAAATTATTATCGTATATTCTATAATTTTGAAATTTAAAAATTTATTAAGTATCAGAATGAATTATATGTTATAATTATTTTGAAAATTTTGAAACTGCAATAATAGATGCAGAAAAAAACATTTTTTATATTAAAATAAAGTTTTGTGATTTTTAATAGACTTATATCTTTAACAAATCTAAATATACTTTTCGCTTTTTCGCATAAAATAAATTTTTGACGTACTGCTTCATCAAATTTGTTTCAATTATATAAAAATAGTCATACCTACTAATAATTATAAAGAAAATTAATTTTAACATGATAAATTTTTGCAATTATTGATATAAATTTGGAAATTTGTAGTTAATGTTGGTGGGATTCACGCCTGGAACTTGATTCTTCAATTAATTTAATTAATTTACGATTCATTTTAACTTTAATTACTTTATATACAGGATGTTCGTTTGGAAGGTTATATCAGCGATTAATATGGGAAATTGAGAATAGGTACACAAAATAATTTTTTCTTGAAATGAATTTGGAGAAACTATTAAGTAGGAATTTAATTTTATTATCATTCTTATTTTTTAAATATCTAAATGTTTCTAATGGCAGTTTCTCGAAATTCAACTTAAGAAAAAATTATTTCGTATATGGTCGATTTAACCAGTTAACTTTCCAAATGAATATAACTATCGCAAATATAAAATATTTTAAATTTATTTAGTAATTATAAAGTAATTTTTGAAACCTAAATATTAGGTATAGATACTACCTATAACTATACATATATAAGTAATAATTATAATCTATTTTTCTTTTTATAAATAAACTTTAATTATTTACACACTTTTAGCAAGTATACACAGAAATTATATCTATATAGATAAAAATTATCTATTTAATTAACTTTTGCAATTAGCATTTGCAATGTTGTTGTAAATGATATCTAATTTCCGATAATATTTCAATTAATTTGTGAAAAATATTAAACAAAATTAGGTACTTATTCGAACACAAACTTTAAAAGTGCTCATTTTTATACACATGAACAAGAAATACCGTTTTTATATTCATACAAGTATTCTTGTACGCCGATTTATCCAAAGATTTAGATTATGTATAAGTATCTAAACTTTATTTGAAGTAAGTAACAATTTTATTGCATTATAGAAAAAAAATCTAATTACTTAAGTAGTTCAAATCGCATCTAATTCGAATAAAATAAAATAGATATTAGATTTTTTCTGCGCTGTAAAAAATGTAATATAAATTTATGTAATTTTACATAGGTAACTACTAATAGTAAAATATCGATATTTTGTAAATTTTACTATGATAATTTATGTAATATTACATTTCTTCTGGAAAAATAGATTCACAGAATATGTAAATTTACATCAATTTTTTACAGTGCGTGTACAGTTATTTAAAATGTTTTTATTTAAGATAAACATTGCATAAATAATTAGATTTCATAAAAAAATTAACAATTCCTTTGATTACATTCATAGAACTTGTCTATCAATTTAAGATGTATAAATAAATAAATGTGAAAAACAAATCGTAATAATGAAAACGCGGATTGAAAGTTAAAAAAAAAAAATAAAAAAATTGGGAGATAACAAATATTGAAATTTAGTGTCTAGTGTCTAGACGCGACCTCGTCAACCTGTCAAAAAATAAACGACAATCGATTCGAGTCGTGAAAAAAACTTCTAATAAAAACTATAACTAACAAATTCGAATTCGAATTCGAATTCTTTCCCATGGAATGATTAATGAAACAAATTTCGGTGTATACAGTACAACATAACACACAGCCAGCCGGTTTCGAAGAAGGGGCGTTCCCGTAAAATTATAAACGAATAAAATTTTGAGTGCGCTGGCTCTCCATGTATCCCCCCCCGGCACACGGCACACGGCTTACGGTTACGTTACGGGTATATACAAAGCGCACAGCATCGAACCGAGTATGCGAGTGCGAGTGTACACCCTGCTGGCGACTGCGATTGATACCCGGCCGCCATTTTGTGATGCCCGACGCGCCGACATTTACTATTGCCGCTCTAATAAAGACGAGAAATCAAATGCCTCTTTTCAGCTTCTATTCTCTTCTATTCTCCTATTTCTAAAGCAAATAAGTTTTTATCTGCATTATTGTTTCAATGTCTTATTGTACTTATATTAGTTTTATTTAATAAGCAAATGAAATGTTTAGAAATATGTTAAAAAGTTATAGTATGATTGTCCAATAATATTTGTATATTTTGCGTTCACGCTAACTAAAATTCTGTACATTTCCTATAAATCTATAAAGTTATAAATTTAGAAACTAAAATATAGGTAAGTAGTGTAATTTTATCAAATCTAATTTACTAATGTCATTTACTTAATTGATGCAATTGTACTAATTAGGTAAATTTACAAATATAAAATTTGTTGAAAATGTAAAGTTGTTTCTTATATTTTTATAGTTTACCCAATGAATAAGAAAACTATTGTTTTCAAATGGAAATTATTATTGTAAAAATGGCTATATTTAATTTACTTTAAAATTAATATAAATATACATACATGAGCTGTCAATCATACTTGTAGTTTGAAAAGTAATGTAATGATATATGTTCCTGTTCCTAATATTACCTATACATTTAAAAATCTGTATAGAATGTGATGTTAAAAAATAACACTACCCTGTTTTGAAATGGTTTCTGATGATAAAAAGTCACATTCTTATGTTAAAATTACAACTCAAATACATTATACTAAAATACAAGTGTGGCACAAACTCTTTCGACTATCCCGAAATTAGTTTCCTCCAAACATTCCTATTTAGACAAGTAACTTTTGCTTCATCTACATTCATGATACCTTTCATACATGCTCTTCTATTCCTACTACAACTAAAATAGTGCCAAAAAAATAGTGCCAAAAAAATAGTGCATTTTTTTGAAATTTTCTGTTCTAATGCAATTTTTACACTATTTTTGTATATCGCAAATCAAACACCGGATAATGTCAAATATCTTTTATTGTATATCTACATTTTCAATATATTCAAGTCGTTCATTATTATAGTTATATTTATAACCTTACAGTATTTAAATTTGAATTAAATGTCCAATTAAACGTCAAACGTTCAAAATTTTATAATCTATATCATGTATTATTAATTATCCAAAAAAATATTTTGAAAATCATATAATTCAAAATATTAATAGAGTATGAATATTTTGGGGCAAAAAATACGATAAATTCTACTTTCTTAAAAAAAAAACAATATTCCTGCAAAAGTTTGCTCACTTCTACAATAAATTATTTGATTTAAATATACAATATTTTTATGTGTCTGAATCAGCAGTGAAAAATTTCAAATAAGAATAAAGCTGCATTTAATTTATTCAAAACGAACCTATACAACTAGCCCAAGAACAAAATAGTGTTAAAACAACACAACGCAATGGAGTTAAATGTACAAAAAAAAAACAAAACAATGTTACCTTCATTGTATCTTCAAAAACAATAAAACTAATTTCGTGTAAACGTAATTAACAATTCATATTTATTCAAAAACAACACGATAAGAGATCAAATGTACTTCAAATGTCAAAAATTAACAAAAAGATTTAAACGCTTTGTTCGAAAGTAAATTAAAAAAAGTTAGAAAAAACTATCCGTGTCATTTTCATAATAAATACAGACTTTAGACATACATTTTGTATGTTTAAAGATATATGGCGTGTACAACAAGTTCGCGAACTGATAAAACTGTTTATAGATAATATATTTAATAAATAATAATAGTCAACGTCTTTTAATTGTTTATTTGAGAAGTAATTCATTTTGTTGCTACTTTCCGTAAATAATTAAATAAAAATTTAATTTAGTTGTAAAACAGAATGTACATAAAAAGTTTTTAAATAAACATTTCTTACTACATTTCTAATAACAAGCAATAAAGAAATAATATTAAAAATAAATAATATTAAATTTTTTATACTAAATAGCTGATTGTCATTTGTTTAGGTAAAAAACATCAGAAAATTTTAACGCAAAAAATATCAAAAATTCAAAATTTATATTTAAATCCTAAAGATTTAAAAAATTCAGACCAACTTCATAACAAAAAGATATTCTTAATTTTCATTTTATTTTTCTGTAAAAAAAAGTGAACTTATGATATATTTCAAAATTTATTTTTGCTTCTGTCTCTCGTCAAATATATTTTCTATTTTCGATATATTGAACATCTGATATAAAAATTGAATACATATTTTTCAAATGTTTAGTAAGTATTTTTAAATATGTGATATGAACATATCATACGAATATATGTACAAAACATAATTTTTTTTTTAATTTACAAATAAATTTTATAAATTAACAGTAATTCCGTTAATATTTATTATGGTATTCAAGCATTTCTCTATAAACCAGTAAAATAATACTTTTTGTAATAAATAAATAAATTCTGATAACTTTAATTTATTTTTGAAAGTAAAACTTTGTTATCCTTATTTCAAACATAACAATATAATAAAAATATAATAATTACAAATAATTTATTACTGTTCACTGCTGTGTCAATGTTTGTTGTTTTATTCACTTTGCATGTTATGTAAATGACAAACCGCTGCATCATTTATGACGGCGTTTTGCAGTAAAATGCAAGAGTCAATCGAAAAAAAAAAATATTATTTCAATTTTTGTAAGTATAGTTTGAGTTCATCTTTTTTCATTCATATATATGATTTAGAACGTTGAATAAATTTTGTAGTTAAATTTCTTTTAAGGGGGCATAGTAGTTTTTTATGATCAAAAAATCGATTTTTTTTTATTTAATATTATTAAAGAGTAATGTCTAAAGAATCGTTTTCACGAAACCGCATGTCAAAATTATAAAAATTACGAAAGTTACATCACTTTTTGTAAAGAAACATAAAAATTCACTTGGGCTTTTCTTATGTGACATTAAACTCATTCTGAAACTTCAACCGCGTTTTTTTCGAAACCATATTTTTTTTGTCGGTTCCAGTGATATCTCTAGAACAAACAATCGGATTTATTTGAATTTTTGTTCTTCTGAAAGCTAATAGAATTCCGCATCGTTTGACCCATCCTTTTTTTAAAGTTTTGATTTGTTATATTTTTTTTTACGTCGAAGAAGTCAAAAAAAGGGCAAAAAATTGACCTCTTTTTTTTGCAAGCCCGCCATTTTGCGAAAATAAACAATTTTCAAAAAAAAAAAATCGGTCAAACGATGAGGAATATATTCAACTTTAATAATCCGAAACGATTTTTGTTTCCGATAACCCAGTCCCGAGATATCTATGGAACCGTGGACCTCGGCACTTCAGATTTGGTCTACGGGATAGGGGGGTAGGGAGTTGAGCTTTCGGGGGAGGGGGGTGAAAAAATTCTAACGTATTTTTCAATAAAGGATCTACATTATACAAAAAGATTCAATGCTTTACGCCTTCCCGTTATTGAGAAAAAAAATAATGAAAGTGGACTACTTTTTCATTGAAAAAAGTACTATGCCCCCTTAAACAAACGAAAATTACTAAAAATTATTAGCCTATTAAATAAGTCCGAGAACTTTGTATAGATACATCATATATGTATAGTTTATATTGATAACTTAGCTAGTATAACATGGTAAATAAACAATAATGACATTACAAAAATATCTGTAGCAATAACCAGAAGCAAAGTGAAGAAAAACGGTAATTGTTCGAATATATCTATACAGACAGTGTATTTACAAATGTTAGGTACATTGTGTACCGTATTATATTAATACATATATCGCATAATAGCCGCGGCGCGGTGCGGCGCCGTCTACGAATCCCAAAGTCGCTAGCTCACTGGCTTACTGATGGCTATTTACGCTTTTTGTACACGTCCAAAACGAAAGTAAAATTCTGTCGATGTAAGGTGATTTAACAAAATATTTTTAAGGTATGATTCTACGCGGAAGATTGCTGAGCCATGCTGATTGAGCAAAGGGTACTTATGATTGTGTTACAAATTTAAATCGTTTGTCATTGATACCTAAATATTATTATAACGTTGCTTTATTAGCGTCATTTAATTGGGAAAAATATAGGACTTCAGATATTTATTAATAAATTATGTGCAATTTTAAATTATTTTTGCAGGAAAATTGATAGTTAATTTTATAATTGTTGAAATTATACGCAATTAATAAAATTATATCTACGTGCAAATAATTATAAAAATTCCAAGATGATATTTTATATATTGACTAATATATTTTGTGTAAAATTTATGGCCCGTATTCTCACCTCATTTATAAAAGTACTTTTAACGTTTACTTAAAATTATTTATTAAGCAATTTATAATAGTTTATATAAATTTTTTAATACCAAATACAATAAAAATAATCAAAACTAGAAAAATTATTTATATTTGATTAAAATCAGAAGCAAAAAGTTATTTTGAAATTAATGATAAAAGCACTTTTTCACGAAAAAGTGAGGTGAGAATACGGGCCTATGTATTTCCTGCAAAAATACTATATACCTAACTAAAGAACCGATTATAACAAAAATTAATTTTCACCGACTGGGTAAACTTTCCACTGGGTCATTTCTATTTATTCATGACATTTATAACAGAAGAATAACTATAATTTATTTTAAAATGTTTTTTTATAAACGGAATAAATTATTATACAATTTTTTACACTTTTTCCTAAATTTTATGCTTCTTAAAAGTTTTTTGCAAATTTTGTGTTCTTTTATGATATTTTTATGCATATTAATGTAATCTCTATTTATAACAAACATGCAAATAATGTTAAGAAATATATTATATATTAATTTATTTCTTGTATTCTATAGTATTCTATAAGTTGTATATTATTATAGAATTTTTTGTCAGCGTGTTTCACTTATACAGTAATTTTTATTTGCCAAAAAAAGGGAAAAGATTTTATAACGTTATAGATATTGTATGTAGAGCAATACGAATAATCAACGTTCTTTTAACAAACATTTTTAATTTAGAATCTTCATTAAATTAGTAAGAAATTTTGATGTTACTTCAGCAAAAATTTTGATTTTAAATACGTTTTACAGTGAAATGTTATTGTTACTCTATTTATAGAAAATATATATTAGAAAATCTATGCATATAAAGAATTTTATAAGATTACAAAATCCATTTGATTATATCGATTAATATAATTTTTTCAAATGTTTTTTCTAATCAGAAAAAACTATATTTCTTATCCTAAAAACATTATATTGAATTTTAATATAATGAAATGTTCCTGCATAATAATTTTACAAAATATATCTTTTTCAAAAATTAATTTGTCGTAAAAAACAAAAATATGCTTGTTGGTAAGCAATATTTATACATATTTTTCTTGTAAGTATTTTAAATATTACAAAGCCAAATTTGTGCAATAAATAAAAAAGATAAATATAATTTAAATTCATGTTAGGTGTATTTGTTATATTTTTCTTTTTTTGTTTATAGGTATATATGTATATATATATATAATAATAATAATAATTTAACTATTTTTTTATTTGATGTATTAGTAAAATTTAGAAATAACTATATTTACTAGCTGAATGAAAATTACCAAAAATAAATCTTATTTTGGCACCTATTCTAAGCTCAACAATTTTATTTACATATATCTCAAACTTTTTTTATATTATTTCCTAATATAAAGATATGTATAAAAAATATAATTTTAAGGTAATGAAAGATTAAGTCGTTTACCGTGATGGGTTGACAAAGGTTAGTTAAAAACCTCCTTGGCAACTCTTGCCTAGAAAAGCTTTTAAAAAGGCATAAAGACCTTTTACCCGGAGCCGAAATCGAAAGGTCCTCATTTGACTGGAGCCGACGGCAAAGGCAAAACATAGAAGCGTGGATGCCGCTAACCGCTCGCTGCGGACAGCAAATCTACCTCGCCACACCACCGTACCGAACCCGGATCCACTAAAAGTCCATCAAAATGTCCGTGAAAGCATCACAAAAGACAACCACTCCACAACATTGATATGTATCAGCAGTTAAAAATCTTCGGAACTCATTTACGCGGGCCATTATCATGAGAACACTCATAACACTTATAATTTCTAACGTACCACAAGTTCCGACGGTAGATTTATAATATTTTCTTCCTTGTAATTTAACATCCAACTGCAAGAAGTCGTTATATAGCAGATGTTAAATTATGTAATTTTCTGTATTTTACGAATAGAAATGAGCGTATTGAGTAATTCTTATCTAAGATCGAGAAATAGAATGTTTGCTCGAAAAACTAAAAAATAAAAGTGACCTAGGCGAGCAGAGTTCAGTCCCTAGAGGATGCGGATCAGAACTACAAATGCAACAACAAAGTTAGTTGCACCATTAATCATATATTGGGCACAACAGAATTTTTGACATTCGTCTTTAAAATAGAAATATGACAAACACAATTTATTAATATTTCATATTTGGACCTTTGTTCGGTTAATGATGCTATGCTGGCTGGTACGGGAGAAGGTAACTGCATAAGAGATTATTATTTAGAATGTCATCTGGTGTTCGGCATTCATGTGGAATTCAGGAGAAAAGAGATTGTGTATGCATGTATATACGATGGCAACTTGCAATACGATAAAGAAAAGTATTGAATTTAAACGTGGATGTAGACTTACCGGAGTTCAGTAAATATCCAAACGAACTTAGAACTTAAAGAGTATATAGTGTCACTTAAAAACTACACAGTCCTTGCACAAAACAGTCCAAAATTATACTATTGTTCGGAAGATGCATCAAGTCCACGAGGTGATTCTTACACAAAATTTTTTCAAGCGAGACATAATCGAGAAAGAAACGGAGTAAACATGAAGCGCGAGGTTCGCCACTTGGGCTATGACTGCGCGGCTTCAAAACATTCAAAGCCAATCACGGCCAAGCCCTGTCGACGAGACTCGAGCTAATATGGCTGCCACGCAAGCACTGTTACAGACAATGCCTGCTGAACAGAGAAAGGGAACTTGGGCTATTACATTTGGTGGGGAAAAGGGCATCCGGTGCCACAGAGAGGGGAATTATTCTTGGTTTTCTTTAATTTCAGCCCGATTACGCCATACCATCATCGAACCATTTTCTTCTGTCTAACACCCAACTTACATTAAGATTTTTGATCATTTTCCTGCAAGTAGCAGGAATATGCTTCTAGAATATTCTCTAAGAACCCCAATTGCTTAAGGCTTTGTACAATTCTCAGCAGGTATCTATAGAACTCTATTGTAAAACGAACCTGCACTGTACTCAAGTACTTAGACTTTCTTCGGAAATTTCAATACAAGCATTATAGTATTTTTTTAATATTCAGCATATTTAAAAAAAAAATCCTGCAAATTTCCTGCAAGTTCCGAACATGCTAAAAATATAACTGTGATTTCAAGCAAGATATACATTTTAATTCTTTCATCATAATTTATCAAAATATTTACGGAGTTATTAAAAATAACTATTTCTATTTAAATGTAATCATCAAAACTAAATTTAATCCAACTAATAAACACTGAATCTGGAAATTGAAATAGAACAAATATTTAAATCTTTTTAAATATAGAAATAATACTATAGAAAAAAAAAATATAATAAGTTATGATTCAAATTGCTGAAATATCTAAACCGCTTATAATAACAATTTTTTCATCCGTCTCTCGATCAAAGTGAATTTTTTCTAAAAAGAAAACAAATAAACCGACCAACAATATCCTATCAACCCTGCCTGACACGATTATGTTATTTCAAGCTTTTCAAAGCAGCAGAAGATATAAACTTGAGAAAAAACGGTAAGGCCATTCGCACCTCCTACATACAAGAGTCAAAAATAAATGATAGACAATTTTAATAATAACACATGGCGCAGGTATACCTATATAATACTCCAACTCAATCTTTTTCCTATTGGATATTGTTTTAAAGTGGGGAGTCCGAGAAAAAGGCAACTATGCGCATCATTAACAATAGATTCTTAAATGTTCGACTAGTTCTCAGGCCGGTTCAAGAGCTTTCAAAGAAAACTGTAGGATGCAGGCAGAATCGCTATAAGGCAATCCTCAATATATGTACAATTTTTTTTGAGATGTTCCTATCCATTTTAAAAAAGAACTTTTGGGTTATTTTTTCGCATTTTTTGGACACTTAACTAAATAGTTTTAGATGTTTTCATTTAAAAAGTTTTTCAATCAAAAGTCCAAGCTGAAGAAAAGGTATTTTGGAAATATTTAGAATGAGATATAAGTTTGTTATCAACGGTTATAAGTATTATTATTGAAAATATATTAAAATTTCTGTAATTTACTTATACATTTTTTTTCTCGTTTTAGTAATAAAATAAGATATTAATAAATAGAAGACTTATTACCCTGAGTCTTAAAAAAAAATGAGTTCATCATTATTTACATATTTATTTAAAGACATTAATGTATTTTTAATTGAGTAAAATATGTCATTTTCTCTCTTCACTAGCGTAAATTTAAATTATTGCTTCATTTAAAATTTATATATTTTGTAAAGAGAGTATCATTTTTTGACTTTTGGGCTTCTTTGGTTAATAGATCATATATTCAATAATTATACGCCAGTTTTTTTCTTATAATTTTTATCAATATTCCGTATAATAACTATTTTATATTCAATTTCGCAAGATTATCTGAAATTTATTTTAGAAATTTTTTTCAAAAATACTTATAATATCTATATTCTCATACAATTTTTTTTTTCATTTTTAATACAAAAAACTTGTAACTTCATAGAAACAATCACTAATTACTGTAGATTTTGTCGTGAAGTAAATATATAAAATGTAGACCAGAATTTCCGCTGCCTGTAAATATCTCCAAATTACAAGTCGTAAGTCGTAACACCAACACAGTGAAGCGGTGATGTAGCAGATATTGTTTTAGAAAAATTACAATATATTTTCGTGTGTGCACACAAACTATGAATTTAAAACGCTTCGGTCGTGGCTGGTAAATGTAATAAGTGCTGAAGATTCGAGCGTAATTTGTGAGCAGGCATCTAGATCAAAGTTGAGTTTTTTTTTTATGGAAAGGCAGCCATGCCGAGCGGGCGCGGAATGAAACATTGTGTTTCGTTGAACGGTGAATGTGTAACCGACCAGTTTTCAAGCATAAACCATTTTTCATTTTTATTCTATTGTGTTTTGTAGTGCGTTTGCGTTCGCGTTCGTTCATCTGCCATTTCAAACGAACACCAAACACACATTATTATTATACCATTGCACCCAATCATTTTCATTATCGGCACTAACGCAATAGTTAAAAACGCTCGCTCGAAATTATAACTGGGTGCCTTGTTTCATTTGTTTCTGCCACTTTCAAATGCTATATTTAATCGGCAATTGACTTTATAAAAGCAGCAAAAAATTAGCTACAAATGAGTTATTATATACTGGTACAATTATTATATTCTTTGTATTTTATTTGTTGGATCTTAAAACGTTTTGTTTCAAACAAAATATTTAAATATGCTCTAAAAAGCATATCTATTGAAATGAAACAAATATATTAAAAAACGTTTCTTCAAAATGGATTATATACCTAGATGAAAATAATTGTTAAATGATGCAATTAGATTAGATACTTTATGACTTACTGGGTCCCGACAAAAATTGTCTTCGATTTTTAATTATTGTAAATTATTTATTAAATATTTATTTATGTGTGTACAAAAATTTATAAACTAGTAAATTGGTCTACCAGTGTTTAAACAAAATGTTAAAAAATTAATCAATAATTTTACAATTATTCAGAAGTTTATGACTTTTTTTTCCTGATATAATAAATAAAGCTAACGCGATTGATGTTACATGTAATAAACTTCTAACGGCTACAGTTCCGTTAGAAAGCATTTTCGGACATAAGTTTATTTGAAGTTTTTTATTTAAATTACTCATAGGAATCATCCGGTGTAGTTTTTCCCCGACGTCATAAATCACCCTGTATAGTAGAATGTTGACTATCTGAATTTAGATACAAATGTCCATTTACTAGTACCGGTAAAAAAATATTTTCATTATCCTTGATTTCTTCTTATATAAAAAATTATATAGATATTTATAACACAAATAGTTTGTTATTGAGAATAAAAAAAAACAAACTTGCTAATATTCTATTTAAAATTGAATGTGCGAAAGTTTCATTTATTATCAAAAAAAATTCTTCCATATAGTTTCATTCGAAAAAATAAATTTAGTAAATGAATATTGTTTCTTAATAAAAATATTCTAAATGGTATTTTGTATAGTATACATATTTTTATCTCTATAATAGAAATTAGTTAAATATAGATATGATAATTTTTAAAGTAATTTTACTTAAAACACTATTTGTATCCAATAATAATAAATTAAAGTTGTTTCGACAAATTTTTGATAATGTGTTTCTACAACTCATGCACTTGTCAGTCAGTTTAAAATGTAAGTCAGTAGTAAAAAAGTGGTGACTTACAGTATAATAAAAGTCGAATAAAAATGATGCAAAATGTAAAGTCACTTCTCGTCTACGTATCGTCTAGTCTAGCCTAACCTGTAAGTCTCTGTATAAGTGTTAGCGTTTCAAATCCGTTCGTAAGTAAAGCCCGTAAGTGTGGCAATTGGCTTCTATGTCCTCAAATAGCTCAAAGTCAAAGTGAAGCCGAGCACCGGCACCGGCACCGGGCAACTGAGCACCGAGAACTGCGGATGGTCCAGTGCCGATAGATGAATGAATCGGTGTTTATATTGTTTGCTGTGTATCACCTGAGAAATGTGGCGTCATGCGATAGGAAAACATTCAGTAAACGCTGAAGTCATGACAACTTGCAAGCCAATTCTTCGAGAGTGGCCAATATTCGTTGTTACTCGCTACCGCTACCGGCTAGCCGCGTGTGCTCGATTACAATGATCCACCTCTAATTGAAGCGTTTCATTGAAAATCACAATAGATAGAGGCGTCGCGTCGTATACGTAACCGCTAATCGACGTGCACAAAAAACGTATGACGCAAAAAACGCGCTGAATTTGTCACCTATTATTTAACAGCGTTCCTTTATTCTACAGCAAAACAATGATTTTTACTTTCTGAATATTTGCTTCGACAAAAACATAACTGCTTATCATTTTATTGTGAATACACACACAAGCATTTTTGTTATATTTTTATAAAGGTAAGACTTCAATTAAAGAAATAAAAAAACCCATACGGGATGATAATTTATATGTCGGAAATTATAGAAATACTGATGTTTACTAGTTGGACAAGAATTTCTGCTATATCGTATGAGTTTATGATGTGACTATATATATATATATATATATATATATATATATATATATATATATATATATATATATATATATATATATATATATATCTGTATGTAAATAATTCGTATATTTTTACATAAGTCGTAAGTTCTTTATGTCAAACAGAGAAATGACAAAATATAGTCGTCTTGCGATAAATATTTTATTGTAAATTTTCCAGAATTAATTTGCAAATCTAGATATGCAAAGTTTCATAAACACAGGAATATTATTTTGATATATTAAGAAAAGATCAAGTAAATATCGAAATAAGGAAACATAAAAAACGTATGTCTATATTATTAAAAACAAAGCTATCGTTCGTCACAAATTAATCCTTACAAAATACTCCTAATATTAATTATTAGCAAGTTTGTATAACCTATACAGCCTGTTTCAGAGTAAGCGCCTTATTTTTTTTTAGCCACACTATGGGTACTACTTTCAAAATTTTTGGCAGTAATATGTTTCA
Source organism: Clivina fossor (assembly GCA_963966155.1). Classification (NCBI taxonomy): domain Eukaryota; kingdom Metazoa; phylum Arthropoda; class Insecta; order Coleoptera; family Carabidae; genus Clivina; species Clivina fossor. The sequence continues at coordinate 60,764,508 of OZ014550.1, forward strand.
AGACATTCTATACACGATGGTGATATCAGATTTTTAATTGGACGAATCATTTCAAAATGGCGACGTTCAACTTTTTTTTTTTAAATGGGATGCCATAATTTTTTTATTATTATTGAAATCCTAAAAACATTCTTTTTACGATAGTATTTTGTTTTTCTTAAAAATTTATTTCTTTCCCTATCAAAAAGCAAACTAACATTTTAATCTAGTAGCGCATGTTATGTTATTTTTGTCCAAATATCAAGTAGCGGTAGACGCAAAAGAAACAATTAAACTTTATTTTGTCATCTACATCAACTTTTTGAAACTCAAAATTAAAAATTTACATCAAATAAAAATTAGGTATTAACAAAAAATGCTCGAAATGTTTTCCTTTTTTTTCAATACATAAATTGAAACGTCGTCCAATGGTGGTGTTTGACGTTTGACTACTAGTTTGTCTACCGCTACTTGATATTTGGACAAAAATAACATCGGATGTAAAACATTCATGCGCTACTAGATTAAAATTTTAAAATGATTCGTCCAATTGCAAATCTGATATCACCATCGTGTAGAAAATGTCCTGAAACATATTACTGCCAAATATTTTGAAAGTAGTACCCATAGTGTGGCTAAAAAAAATAAGGCGCTTACTCTGAAACAGGCTGTATATATATATATATATATATATATATATATATATATATATATATATATATATATAATTTACAATTACAATTTTTTTTTGTAAATCATAATAAAATGTCCAATAATCAATTAAGTTTTGCATATATTATCACAAAAAACCATGTTAAACTCATTAATTATAAAACAATTAAACTCGCTTAATAAATCTTTATAATTTTTTGCTGAAAATATAATTAAAATCTGTAATTACAACTTATAATAATACATTGTAGAAAGATAAATATATGCATTAAAAATAGTGTCCGAATGCAACTATATGAAACAGTACAAACATGCGGATTGATAATAAACAAACATGTTTATTTTAAAAGCCCATAAGTGTTGTAAGATAAAAACACAGCATTAATCTATGTAACTAGATATCATTAAGAGAAATCTGTCTGTATATTGACACATACACAAAGAGGTAAGTATTAGACCATCCATCAATGTTTTTTTTTGACGACTATGCGGTATATCAACCAATGTAAAACATTGCTTTTCCGGTACATTCAATTTTCTTAAATTTAATTACAACGTTTTCTTCTAAATTAAACTGTTATTTAATTTTAAAATATTAAGAGAAATCTTCATATTTTCATCCTGAGATAGAATAACAAAAGATGGAATTGAATATAAAAGATTTTTTTTTGAAAAACATATTTAAAAAGAACTATTAAGTAAGTAACATATGATTTGAATCTTTTATTTAATTTGTTTTATAAAATAAATAAACAATAAAATTTCTATGAAAATTACTAATGCCATTATTCTAAAATATTTTGGAAAATCTATTTGGACACTTAAGAGAAACTATAATATTTTTCCAGTTTACTAAACACTTACACCAAAATGAAAAAAAAATTTAAAATAATAACTATTACTGTTGAAGGTGATTCATTCCTTGTCCACAAAATAATGTTGAAAACTGAGAGAAAAAGCGCAGTAATCTCTTCTAAAGTATTGACTTTGTCCGGAAATTATTAAAGACTATTCTGCGTAGCAGAAAGTAAAAATTGAAGCTCGTATTTATTAAGAATAATTACTGCTTCGGCCCGAACGTCTGATCCAATCTTTTTCATTTAAACATGTGATGTTTGAATATATGGTGCAGCTGTCTGAACGTCCCGAAGGACTTGACGAAACCAAAAATTGCATGTCATCATAGAAGATATTAATATTATTGTCAGAACGAACTCAACATAAAAAACGCTATCATTACAAATAAAATAGAAATCGTATTTTAACAATGTACACTGATCTTATACATATAGTTTCTGACAGAATCTTTTTTTAGGAAATATCAAAATGTTTAGATTTTTTTTTCTTTCAATTCAATCAAATAAATATAACATATCAAAAATTATTAATAAAATATTGTTCATTTATTATTAGTATACAATTTAACAAAAATATTAGTTTAGTTATTGTTCAAATATTTTATCATAAAACGAAATAAAATTTTCATAAATAGAAGCTTCAAAAAAAGATAACAATAAAAATCTTTTCAGAGCTCCATTAGTAGCATCAGAAAAATATCGGTATTAGACGGACCAAAAATAACTAGATTATGGAAGGAAAGTCTGAAATACAGTCAGTGCAGCAAGTGTACATTACTTTCTTGAAATTGATTGAAATATGAATACAGTGAAATAAACTTGTTTCGTCCTTATGATATACTCTGCGTACTATGCGCATGCTACCTTTACAAGCTCAGTTATTTCTATTAGGAGATGTTTATGTAGTATCAGTATAATTTTATAGTATGTATTGATACAAATTCTACTTTAGTTCGATTTATAAACTTGATTATAACATATAATGAGGATTGTTCCGTTTTTTTCTAACAATATTGTGTTTTTTTCTTTCTTTTAAAAGTTGAAGTCTCAAGAAGTAGTGGTGGTATTAAAATATATGATACATAATTCAAATTTTGTTTCATTGCAAACAAATAATATTAAAATGTATTAAAAATTCAAATTACTTGTGTGTGTGACATCATTTATATTGAAACGGAAAATACATTGAAAATACATATAAAACAATTTTTATCTAAATATCTGTATTTATTGGTACAAGAATAAAAAAAAAAATTTATTTCGCAAAAAATTATTCGGCACGAAACAATATCTGGCTAATGTAGGTTATGACTAAATAACATATGTAAGTATTAAACAAATATAAATGACGTCATAATGTAAAAAAATCTATTTTCTAATAATTAATATTTATAAAAATAAAAAGCATTTTTTATAATTTTTTGTTTTTATAATATATTTGAACTTAAATAATCGTTTTCTGCAGTTAAATTTCATATTAAAAAAAAAGAGAGACAACCTCATTAGAAAAATGAAAATATTAAGTGATAATACATCACCATCAAAATATTTATAAATTTAAAAAATAATTATCGGAAAATTAGACGATTTTTTATATTAAAGATAAAACGAAATAATTCCGAAAATGCAGGGAAAATTTTCAAAATTTTTCAATAATGCTAATAGATATTTAGCGTTCCGTATCAAATAAAGAATGTTGAAAAGTAATTCCGATATAGCCATGGTTCGAAATTCCCATTTTTAATTCGAAAACTTGTTTTTAAATTAGTAAGCATAGGAGAAATTTTGGGAGCCGGAACAATAGATTTTTTTTTGCCGATCTCATGCTACCCTGACTCAAACTGTCAGCTCCACCATCATTACTCATAAGAGTAAGTTATCGCCGCGCCATGCCGCTTACTCCAGCTCTCGGCTCGAAATATTCCAGAGACGATACCAGGGGTCGTAGTCAACTGGGGGCGGAGGGACCTCTAACTTCCATTGTTAAGTTATTAATCTGGCCGAAGCCCGCAGTTGTCCGATCAATCCTAAGACGGACCCAGACATCATGCATCACGAGATATAAATGTACATTTAATGAAATCAAAAACAGAACTTAACTCCAAAATCCACACTTTGTTTTTACGTATTTCCCTACAGTTTTTGACTATTTTCCTACTTTCCTTAGTATTGGAAACCTCTATTATCTGTATATATAGAAATAATAAAATGCTATTAGATGAAGAATGCAGGAAATCCGTCTTTGATCGATTTTTGGTTTCACTAATTGTACTAAAATTCTTGGAGCTAATGTCAATGTACCGAAACAAAATTACTTTTAACAATTTTCGAACGCTGTTAGATGTTCAATCAAAAATGCATTAAATTAATAGAGATACATGTATATTGCTTAAGCTTTCCCAAACATTTCTTTTGCTTGTTTAGTGATTTTTCAAAGAAGATCACAAATAAATTAATTGGATTAATAATTTAGTATGCTTAAAAATTATTGTAAATATAAATAAGGTAAAATTGGAATAAACCAAAAATAATAATTTTACTTTCAAAAATTTGCAGAACCATCTACTTTTAACAGTCTATGTAAACAAAATTTTATATAAATTTCATACAAAATAATGAACTATTGAAACGAAAATCCTGTTTCTCGTATTAACAAAACTTTTCGTTAAATAACATAGGCAGCTAATAAAATTTGTAGGATTTTGTAAAATGTTTATTAGTTTATTCGAGAGATAACATGATAAACATTGTGCAAAATCCTAATTTTTTTTTACAGTTCATTTGTTCATTTTGTGTGTTAAAAACGCAAGAATTTATATAAGACAGAATAAAAACAAAAGTCGCTCAATTTAACTTGAAGGAACATTTATTTGGAGAAACAACTGCCATCCTACATGTTTCATTTCAATTGTGAATCCACCATTATTTTTACAAATCGTATAAAAGCGAGTAGGCATCGGTTGAGTAATTAAGAAATAAAAATAACAAAACACGATGGATGAAAAGGAAAAAGTGAAGTGTTCATTTGTTTTACAAATGACACGCAGTATGTTTGAAACAATTATATGTAAAATATCGTACATGTATAATATAAATGCTGGTTGCATTTACAACTGGGTGGTCGTATTAGTCAGTCGTATTGTCACAAACTAAACGTCTAGTCAGAAAATTTGTCCATCTGATCAACTGGCTGGTGTCATAGCTTGTATGTCGGTCTGATGTCGCTCAAAAACGTGTCATTGTGGACGACACAAGATATTATCGAGTTAATTTGTCTATTTCTAATAGATATTTATATTACTTACCATTCACAGCTGCCAATAGTTATTCTTTCTTCCAGTTGTAGTATTTTATAAATATTTCTATTCTAATCATTGAAGTAATTCATAACACTATATGTTAAATATTTTATTCTTTTTGAAAAATACATATACATTTAATGTATAACATATTTTAAAGCTAAAAAATAACTTTACAATTAAATTTAGAAAAAATAGTAATTATTCAGTGTCAAAGAAAATAATATTCCAAAATTAACTAAAATGCCAATAAAAGTAATAAAAATGAACATAAACTTTAATTATTATTAACAAATCCGTATTATTATTAAAAAAAAAAAAACAAAATTGTTTAATTTTGGTTGCAATTAAAGATTTATGTTGGTGTTGTCTCAATATAAAATATAGCAATTTTTGCTCATAACTGAATTTGTTCTATATTGAATAAACCTTATTTAAGTAAGATACTGGTTATTAGCAACAGAATATAATATTGTTAAAAATAAATGTAAATAATTATTAAAAAATTTGAAAAATATTTTCTTGATTTTTTTTATAGTTGAGTATGTAATCCATATTTTAATTCCAAAACTATTATAATAAATATGTTAATAATTATAAAAAAATTTAAAAAAATATACGTATATTATTAAAAAAAAAAAAAAATTTAATAAGTTATATAAAAAATATGAGATATTCGATTATCTGCTAAATGAATAAAATTCAATAATAATTGTCATCTGAATGCTTGCTACATTATAATGAAAATCACGCATAGCTAAAGTGACACATTTGACGTAAATAATTTATTGTGATTATTTATAAAAATTATCAAATTACATAGAAGATTAACAAAATATGAAAATGTTTATACATGCATTAGGTTATTCTTCGAAATCATAACAATGAATTCATTTTAATTTCACTTATAAAAAATATGTTTTAAAATAAAAAAAATCATAGTAGCATACCTGTTTCTGTGTCAATATCGTAGGAAAGACCAGCCCATGAATCGTCAGCATCAGACAAGTCTTCAGTCTGAAATAAATTTTCAGTTAACAAAAAGAAAATTTACATCAGATTTGATATTTAAGTAAATATTTATTTTACATCTAAAAACAGAAGTAAGTATGTGAATTGAAATCCACTAAAGAAGCAAAACATTTTTATTCATAATGCTAATTTAACTTGATTATGGCTATTTAACCTGATCAAATGGCTCTGAAATTTCATATATACAAGATCCTAACGTCTTTTAAAAGAATTGAATGTTCTAATTCGATAAATTATGTTGAAATTTTAAACAAAATTTGAATTAAATTTTTGTTTTTGGATACTTTTCCAAATTAGTAAATTCACTAAATAATAGTAATTATTATTAAATTCAATCATTGATAGAAATCTGAATTGTAAAGTTTTAAGTTGACTTTTGGTAGAAAAAAGTAGAGAAATTTGAAAAGAATAAAGTAGGTACTCACCTTAAGTGCATCGTTGTTCAAGGCTTCCAAAGTTTTCAATTTTTCTATATCGTCATCGGGTAGAGAAACGGAGCTTGTGGGCCCAGCAACCGACGGTTTTACATCCAGATTTTCGGTGGATTTCATGGATTTGCCGCCAGGCATGTCCAGTGAGAAGCCAAGATCCACATCTTGCTTCCACAAGACTTCTATCAGATCCATATCCTGCAACAGAAACAACATTTTCCGAGTCTTAAAAACAATTTTCGATTTTTAAAAACAATTCATAGATTTTCAATAACATTAATTAACATATTTTTAAATTTTTATAGCTTTTTCGTTCTTTTACAAATTATACCCTAGAGTATTTTTGATATATTTACAATATAGATTAAATTTTTTGTTTAGAATGGTTAAAGTTACCAAATGGAGTACCTTAGTACATTGCTTTAGTGTAAAAAAGCAAAACCAATGGTGTTATTCTGACCAGCAATGTAGCGTAACAGAATGTTTTGTTTTTTCTAGAAAATGGAATTTTTCATTCTATAGAAACTGACAAAACATTCTGTTATGCTACGTTGCTGTTCAGAATACCACTATAAATTGGTAAAAAAGCATTTATTTTTTTTGTAGAATTCTGACTTTGGTAAAAATATACCTTGTAAAATTTGCGTATACACTTACCAAAACTGGTATTGGTAAAATTTATACTAACAATATAGACTATTTCTAATTAACCACTTTTTTTGGCGAATACAAAAATTAATAAAGGTTACTTAATCGATGATCAGAGATTCAATAAAAATGAATAATTATCATTACAAATTTTCATAACTACCTATAATATATATACAAATATAAAATTATAAAAACATATACAATTAGATTATCAAATGTCTTTAAAGAGCTCAGTCAATTGACAACTAAAAATCCCATGTATTTAACATTTTATGTTAATGTTTTGTTAATTTTAATCAAAATTATTTAATAATACCTAATAATTATTAAATAATGCCATACTATTTAATTTCTAGCTATTAAACATAATCAAGCAATATGGCACGAAAATATTATACAAATTAATTATGTAAATTAATAAATAATGTTTAATATTCTTATTTAAAGTTAAAATTAAGTTACGTATTGATATAAACGTATATAAAGTAAACATTCTTTCTGACTTCATACGACATATACAAGATATAACATCAGAAATGCGCGCGTATTGGGTCCAAAACTAGGTATATATTTCTCGAATACTTCAAATCTATTGTTCGGCCAAATTTTATAAGCATATTCGACAACAGATATTTGAAAGTATAACAAAATCACATTAAAATTAAAAAAAAAAAAATATAAAAATATTTAAAAAAATAAACGCCACAAATTACACTTATTTCAAGATATGCTTATCTGCAATATGAACTACTTAAAAAAGTGGTGTAATTATATTTCACATGTAAAAAAATACAAATATTTTTTAACAATATACTTGAATATTTGTTATTAGAAACAAATCATATTATAACATCATACAGTATAAATATTATCAATATGGAAAATTTTACACAACGTCCTATAAATGTATTTTACTTATCTATTAAAAAAATAAATAAATAATAAACAAAGTACTTTATCTACCTCTTATCTATATCTGAAATCTTCAAATTTATACCATCTATATTTAGTTATCTAGCACTAAATACCAAATTCATTTAATATATTACATTTAAATAGTATGTAATATGTAAAACTAACAAATAAATTATGAAAAAAACAAACTTACTACAGCCATGATGCAATAAGGCTGATTCACTTAGAATCGCACATTACACAAAACACTACAATTACGTCCAACTAGTTTCACAGACTGATAAGATTTCGCACTGTTATAGACATTGAATTATTTTTATCGCTTATCAGATTATTAAAATAGCACGTGTGATAAATGTGAAACGATAACACTAATAACTGAACTGGTCTGACTTACACGATTCTAAATTTATGCCACAACGTCTGTTTTCAACTATTGTACACTTGGAAATAACAAAATACATATATCTCTGGTATACAGACGTAATATATAAATAAGTGTTACTATTTTATTTACAACCGCTGATAATATTGCTGTAAAAAAATACTACTACTTTCAAGTTTTAAGTCTGCTAGTCTTTAAACTAACAGTTTTCTTAAAATAGTCTTCATTTATTTTCAATTACTTAATTGCTGTTTAATTTTACAATTAAATTAAAACTGTAATAAAACATTTAAAAATTTAAATTTTTTTTCTGGCATTAGATAATTTTATATAATCGTCAGATATCACTAATTACTAATGATAATGTTTATCATTTCAACTATTTATATTTTTAAAATTGTGTTCAAATATTATTTTTAATTTTCATGCAAAGAATAAAGTAAAAAATCTTTCAAAACTAATTATATTAAAATAGAAAGGCTTTAGGTTAAATTTCTGTTTTATTTTATATTAAAATTCGACGTTTTAATATACTACATACGATATATCGAAACGTTAGTTGATTTTTTTTATTTGGATTTTTTGATTGTGTCACAAAACTAAGAAATTTTCTTAGAAATTTTAACTAACAAAATTAAGACACGAGTAAGAAACGTTTGCTAAGATATTAGTTTTTTAAGATCAAGACTTCTTTGCAAAAGATTTGAAATTTCCTAAAATTTTATTGTAAAATTAATTCAGCGAATACAGTCGATTCCGCTTAATTGGGCCACCGCTTAATTGGGGCGGCCGCTTATTTGGGCCAAATCTGAAAGAACAGAAACCAAACCAAGGAACCAACAGTAAATTTACATGTTTAATTGGAACAACATTCCGCTTAATTGGGCCAGTAAATTTAAGATCACTACATATTATGTTACAAATATTCACAAGAAAAAACATTTACAAAGAATTTAATATAATTCGCTTCATATCTTTTTGATTGACAAGATTCACTGAATACTTGTGCTGATTTTGTAGAAGTGAAATGTTACAAAAACAAAAGACAGACTACACTTGACATATTTTTGCATTGAATTAAAAATGTATGTACCTATTTATTATTTTATTTTGGAATTTATTATTTTTTCTTAAAAGTTTATATTTTTTGGTTATATGTAGTTTATAGTTTTGTCCAAGAATTTATAAAATAAAATTATTGAAAGAAAAATATGGATTGTTTAATTTTATGTAAAATTCGCTTAATTGGGGCAGCCGCTTAATTGGGCCAAAATGCTCTAGTCCCGATGTGTCCCAATTAAGCAGAATCGACTGTATTTGAATTAACATTATGTTTGTTCCAACCTACCATCAAATCAGTTTCAGATAAGTTGACAACTGTTCGAAATATGCGCAATATTGAAAAAAGATGTTATTTACCACACTGCGCATACTCCGTACAGTTGCAAATCAATTCCATAGAAACAAATCTATTATACATTTTTACACAAATGGATTCTGTAGAGAACACCATCAATTCAGTAGATGCTAGATATATATATATATATATATATATATATATATATATATAACTTTTTTGAAATGTATTTAGACGAAACAAAAACAACCCAAACATCCATGCGCCAAGCGGGATTCGAACCTGGTCCCTACATGAATACAAGCGGTGTCAGATACATGTCCCAAATTGGTTGGGCATGCCGGTCGGCAAAACATATTTTTCATATTGTTCAAAAATTTTAACTATATTTTTGTTTTATTAACACTTCAATTCAAATATTTAATTAATTATTTAAAAAATATAACATTTGAATAAAGCAATAAATAAATATAAATAGCAAATTTTTCGTAATTTAAATGATAGTGCAACATTGTGTAATATTTGTGATAACATTCTAAAATAAACATTTTTTTTTGAAAAAAAAAAAAATAAAAATTGTATAAATATTTGAATATTTGTAAAGAGATAGATAAGACACAGGTATATTATAAATATAATATTCAATAGTTGAGATTCTATTTTCGTGATAAGTAGACCACACATAATGACAAAAAATATATCTATTAAGTATCTATAGCTATATCTTTTTATCAATTCAAAACATATAAGAAAGATTATGTAAATGACGCTATTTAATATATAAATAAATATTTATGTTGATGCAAATTATATTATGTACTATAAAACTACACATTTACACTACTATATTTATAATATATGAGAATGTATAATTTTAATAATAAAATTTATTTATATTTTGTATATTAGAGGCCATTCACCGAGAATATCAACGGAAAAAAATTAAATAAATTGAAAATTGAATATGTAGGTAGTGTCATATATTTCGGTGAACAGATTATAATGTATTTTTGTATCAAAATACTTAATGAATAAAACAAAAATATGATCACCAGTTTTAAAGAGTCATATTTCTTAGAAATGATATCAGTTTCGTTTATATATCTGTTTATAAATTTTATGTATAATTATTTTATTAATATAATAATTAATTATATGTGAATTTTGACTTCTATATATTAAGATAAAATTAAGAATTTTTAAAATTTGTGATAAAGCACTTTTGAATATATTGATAATAAAATTTGTTAAGGAAATTAATTTTCGTCGAAATTGTTCAAAAATATTTCAAAATATTTCCTTATCAATATTAAAAATAATTAATTTTTTGTTTTGTTAGCATGAATAATTTATATATATATATATATATATATATATATATATATATATATTTATTTATTGAAATTCATAAACGTCGTAAATACAGTTTAAAATTGATAAAATTCAAAATTTTAAATTGTTTTATGGATCCTGAAAATTTACATGGATCCTGAAAATTTATATGGGTCCTGAAAATTTGTATGGCTCCTGAAAATTTGTATGACTCCTGAAAATTTGTATGGATCCTGAAAATTTGTATGGGTCCTGAAAATTTTTATGAGTCCGAAAATATTGTGCCTAATATATAAAACAGCTCTGTTTATAAAGCAGTTTTTTAAATTCATCTATATTTTTTGAATGTTTAACAATTTGTTTCGTGAAATTCAATTTACATTAAAAGTGATTTTTGTATGTTTATGTTGTAAAAAAACCGTTAAAATTTTTTTTAATCTAAGCTTCGATATATGAATAAAATTTGTTTAATGTCGTTTTAAATATTAATAATTTTAGTTATTATAAGAATTAATTATGAAAAAATGCCTAAAAATATCTGTTCATCAGCCATCAAAGTAAATTTCAGTAAAAAAAGTAATTTAGTTTTCCATCGAAATGATTAATTAGAAAAATTAGCATAAATTTGTAATTATTTCTAACAAAGTCCGGCTTAATCCTCGCCCAAACACACAGGCACACACACACACACACGGGCACACATATTTATTCGTGCTTCGCGTATCGACAAAATGGCGACGCAGCAAACATCAAAACGCAGGACGAAATAAAATAAAAGGCAAAAGGATAAAACAATAATAAATTAAAAGCATATTGCATGCAACGACAAACCGATATCGCGAACGAACAAAATGAATTTGAGTTGAGTTGTGTAGAGCGCAGCGCGCGTTGAGTTGAGGCACAAGAAAATAATATTCGTGTATATGCGTTCGTTCAGATTGTGTTATGAATGCGTATAAGGTTATAAGGTGTGGCCGTTCAAGGGGGTCAAGCGGTAAGAGGGAAAAGCCACGCCACTCGGCCACCCCAAGCTCTGCGTTGCCCATTGTCTACATCGCAAACGGGCTCCTCCCATTTTAGTTTAATCATGTAAACGTGTTCTATTTTTTTTTTCTTTTTCGTTCATTAATTTTAGTACCCACGACAGCGAGTCGCAGGCTCGCAGCAGTCGACGCAGACAACATAATGTATATATGTAAAGTAATTAATACAGGGAAAGAGAAAGGGAGAGAGAGAGAGAGAGAGAGAGAGAGAGAGAGAGAGAGAAACAGCACATAGCCGCCTAGGGTATTTAGTTTTGAGCGGTTGGCAGCGTCACGCACACGTTCAGGTGAAACGGGACAACGCGCACCGAATTTCGTTCCGTATTCGTGCTAATAACTAATGGAAAAAATATCGTAAACATTTTTAATTAACAATTAACCTTAGAATGTGACATACAATTGTGAAACAATGATTAGAGTATTTCATTAATCACACTTGACGTATTCACATTCTGTACGCTTCGCTTCGACTCCGACTCTTGCTTTTGATGAGCTACATACACAAACATATTTTCATTATAGACATTTTTTAAATCACATATTTTCAATGAAAATTACGAATTCTCTCAAAGAATCTCTCAAAGAGTCTAAACACGCCAAATAATTCAGTAATAAAATTTAAATAGTAAATTGTGTATTGCCAATTTTTAATTCAAAAATCTGCCAGTTTATTTAAAAACTGTCCACATTAAGTTTGTTACAAAATTATTCCTGTGTAAAACGGGCTTATAACTACATTGCGCCTAAACTATATTTCCATTAAAGTTTTTTTTTTCTTTTTAATAACACATTTCATACTTTCTATTAAAATTACAAATTCTTTACTTTCAAAATGTAATCAATTTAATTCAAAAATTGTTTACTACCAACTTTTAATTATAAATCCACCAAGTACCAATTGTCTTAAGAATAGTAAAGTTCAAAGATTTGTTAAGAAGGTGGCAATACTGAATTTATTTCTCCTGTGTAAAATGAACTTACTACTATATGGTTATATATAAATAATAATATACTGTATGACAATATACATAAAGAGATTAAAATCATAATGGATATAAGTGACAATATATTAATTTTGAAAAAAACCGGGTAAATATATTTGGCTACTCATATAAAGTACAGTATTTATTTTACAATATTAATAATAATTATCAAAAATTAACATGAAAAAGATATTACAAATACAGGTTTTTCTTAGAAGATTTTTTTAAAAAAAGTCATCACTTATATACCGTTATACTTTGTTATATTTCAAAAAAAAATTATGGAGTGTTAATAAATTTTCTATTAAAATTAATAATTCTATTTATTTTGTTATAATTTTTTTAACTATAATACTTTTATTTCAATAGCTTTAATAGTGTAACAATATAATTATAAAGTTTAACTCTGCAATGTTTTAATAAAAATAAAATTATGAAAAAGATATGTTTTACTTAAGATGTGTGAAATGCAGTTTGAAAAGAGTCAACTTAACGTATAATTAAACTGTGTAGATAAAATTTAAAAAAAATAATAATAATAAAACTTGCAAAACCATTACGATTTTTGTTTTATTTCTTTAAGCCTCGGTTCTTGATTTAACATGATGTGCGAATTGCTTTTAATACAAGTTCGAATCAAAATTATCACTCTCTTTAATAACGTTATCAATACCTGAATTACTGCAAATTATTTCGATTTATTTTTTGTTATTTTCAGTTTTAGATATAAATATGAAACACTTTTTATTTTGTACATAATTGAACAAAATCAAAATTGTTAAATGCATAAATCAAATCATAGAGATAATAATAGGGGTCTATATGTTCGATATACTAAATCATTATCAATTCCTAATTGCCTTGTCAAAAATACAAGTTGAAAAACAATCATATTACTCTGATATTATCCATTAGAAAGTTATGATTCAAATATCAAGTTAAAAGAAATCATTTTTTTTAAATTTAATATTATAAAAATATTCAAATTTAATACATATATAGAAAAGATAAACTTTGATAATTTTTCTAATATTTTGGTTGTTTTATTATTTAAAACAAATGATAATTTTCATTTTCAGCCTTCTAATCATATTAGACTACACTGTAAAAAAACTTGGTAATTTTATGTAAAAGCCAGAAGTAACTGATGCACACTAGTTTAGTACGTAAATTTACAGACGTCACAGGAATTTACATTATATACATATAAAATACATACGTATATTTTATGTAAGTTTACTTACTTTTTTGATAAAAAAAAAAAAAAAAAAAACATAAAATATGGTAAATTAATTATTTTTCTTAAAATTACAAAATTATATTAAATTTATGTAAACAATCAGTTTTGCTGAAATAATAATTATGTAATTTTTTACTATGGTTTTTATGTAAAATGGCAACTTTTTTTACAGTTTACATTTTAAAATGTAATTTTACATAGTAGTAATTATTAACAGTAAACTAGCTGCATTTTGTAATTTTTACTATAATAGTTTTTGTAATATTACGTTTTTATGAAAAATTACAGTCATAGAATATGTAAATTTAAATCAATTTTTTACAATGCAAGACAAGAGTTATAGGTATGTACATATTATTGTGTTTGTTTAATGTAATTAGATTTTCTTTTTTAGTTTGTTGGATATTTCTAGATTTTTGATCGTTGATATAACTTTACTACTAACTAAACTTTACTTGAAAAAAACAATTTAATTTCAACTAATTTGTATAGGCATGTAGATGAAAGAACAAATTTTAAACTAATAGAAAATGATATTTAATGAAACAAACGAATTATCTGAAATTTAACCATTCAATTCTAATTAAATTCTAAATATATTTAATTCTTTTGTATTAATTAAATTAAACTATTGCTTGTACAGCATCACATGTTTATCAATAATCAATGTTTATATCACTCCATCATATACCTAAAAGATATATATAATACTCTACGAAAAAAATCAGATATAGAAAATGTAATTGTCTAGTCTTACATTAGATATTTCATGTAATATGATTAGAAGGCTGAAAATCATCTTGTTTTTAATAAAACAACTGAAATATCAGAAACATCAATTAAAGATTGTAAATTTTTCTAAATATGCAATTAGTGCATCTCGTAAAATATTGATAGACCTTGCTATCTATCTTCATCATCTTTGATGAAGAAACACGAAAGAAATTCCATTTTGTTACGTTCATTATAAGTATCCGAAAAGCTATAATACATGCAATAAAACAATCGCGCAATGACATTATATTTGAGCGTCTCCTTGAAATTCGGAAGAGAATGTCTAAAAGAAAAAAAGAAAAAGAAAAAACTAAACAGAAAAGCAAAACGCCATTACACGTAACCGACCGCGATTCCGAGGAAATAACAAATAGAAAAATCTTACGCATTTATTCGCATTTGCATACAACAATAGATGTCATTATTTCGGTCTTTGTTTTTCGCTGTTGGCTCCGCTCAATCTGATCATTGTTCCCATCTCAATATGTTTATATCAATCTGGGCTCTATTGTATTGTACCTATATAGTCGCGGTGCGGTGCTGTATCGCGTGTACCTGCTTCGCCGTATCCCGTACAGCCATCACCTGTCTAATGCCTGACAAAGTAAACGGACTTCTACGAATCAAATTCGTGAAGTTTTCAAGTATAAACAGTCACTATCGCTTGGGTCCAAGGCAAAATTTTGTCATTTACTTGTACTGTACAGT
This sequence comes from Clivina fossor, assembly GCA_963966155.1. Taxonomy (NCBI): domain Eukaryota; kingdom Metazoa; phylum Arthropoda; class Insecta; order Coleoptera; family Carabidae; genus Clivina; species Clivina fossor. The sequence goes on from OZ014550.1 coordinate 60,780,166, forward strand.
TACACCGATTTTAATGGTATTTCGCCGCCGCGCCGCGTCGTTACCTCATACTGTGATTTGCAATGATATCTTGTATTTTAATCGATGCTATTTTCGTATCTTTTCGAGGATATTCGAATTCATTTGCAAAATATATATTCATAAATAATTATTATTGTACAAGTGCTGTCTGTAACTTTTCATATACTTATATAGTCAGTAAATAAAATTTCTTCACCTATAATTATGAAATTTCCAAATATTTTCAGAAAATTTATACAGCTTAAATTTATAGAATTTTCTGGGCTGGTATGCCGTAGTCAATCTATCCTCGTCCGCAGACGTTTCGCCATACAACGTAGATGGCATCCTTAGTGCTTAATAACGTAATGACAGTTTCTGTTCCACAATCTGGTATATATATATATATATATATATATATATATATATATATATATATATATATACCGTGTGTTGACTTGAACCGTCGTACATAGGGATTTAGCATGTAAAATCAGACATGTGCGATTTCCTGCTTCCCAAATTATTTTACAAAAAAAACTTTGAGATAAATGTTTTAGGAAACACTTTTTTACATGTAAATCAATCAAGAAAATTTTTTTTTGGAACCATCCCAACGTCAAGAATTAGCCCTAAAGTTGTCAAGAAATTAACTGAAAATGGCATTAGCCGTGAAATTGGAACAAAAATAAAACAAATGCTAAATGCTATTTCACGGCTACTGCCATTTTCCAGTCAATTTCTTAACAACTTTAGACCTAATTCTTGACGTTAGGAAGGTTCCCAAAAAAAATTTTAGTAATTGATTTACATGCAGAAAAGTATGCCCTAAAACATTTATCATAAGGTTTTTTTTGTAAAATAATTTGGGAAGCAGGAAATCGCACATGTCTGATTTTACATGCTAAATCCCTATGTACGACGGTCCAAGTCAACACACGATATATATATATATATATATATATATATATATATATATATATATATATATATATATAATATTACACCAATGACGTGGTGGGGGTACAGGTATATATATACAGAATGTTAATAAAAAAATTTACACACTTTGGTAGGTGGTAGTAGAGATGAAACCAAGAAAAAATATTGTAATACACTTAGGTCCAATACTCATTGGTTTTCTAAATATGGAATTTTTAAATTTTTATTTACACCTCTTATGTATGCGATATCGCGTTATCTGCGATAAACGAACAATCGCAGAAACAATACAACAATACATGTCAATAAACATTTTGTAATAAGTTTAACGGTGAAATTACTTATTGCTATTTAAGTTAGTCTATTTTTGCAATGGTTCAATTTACATGTGCGGAGTAGGCCGATATGCATTTATGTTATGGCGAAGCTCATCAAAATTCGCGTGAAGCTAGACGAATTTACCAGCAGAGTTTTTTTGTAAAAGCTCTATCTCGAAAACCAATGAGTATTGGACCTAAGTTGTTTTCATCTCTACTATCACCTACCAAAGTGTGTAAAGTTTTTTTATTAACACCCTGTATGTATTATATATATATATATATATATATATATATATATATATATATATATGTATCACTTTGCGGAGCAGAAACTATCATTCAATAACAAAACACAAAGAATGCCGTCTACGACGTATGGCATGCCAGCCCAGAAATTCTATAAATTTAATGAATACCTGTCGTGAAAGCCTAAAGATTTATATGTATCATCAGTTTAATAAATTTTATCATTTATTACATTGGGTTAATTAATCAGATTATGATAATATTATTATCATTAAATTAATTCTTTAAAAACAAAAAATGTAAATGTTACAAATTACAATATTAAATTATTTCATAACAGACCAAACTATTAAAAAACTATATCAAGATGCTTAACGTAGTACGATTATCACTTGAAACTATTACAGAGTTTATGGCAAACTACACCTGATAACTAGCGTTACAATACAGATATATATATATTTATTAATTTATCTACTATATAATAATAGACGATATTTATTTACTATATTTTCAGTAAGTTTCTGAAATTTTAACATAATTTTTTTATCTTGTTACTAACTATATTTTTTCTAAATTGGTAATGTGTACAAATTTACATGTTTTTTTAATGCATTTTTTCTTATAATTATAAATAAATATTTATTAAAAAAAAAATATAGAAAATAAATTATCTTGTATGAAAATTTGAGAAGAGAAATTAAAATATACCAAAAAATATATTATTAAGCTACAACTTAAAATGTGACAAAAATAGCATTATACAATCAGAAAAAATATTCACATTTCCGCTCTAATTTGTTTTTACATAAGTTATTTGTGTTCTGCTTGATATTAGTATAAAATATTCGAATTATACGACTATTAAAATAAAATAAAATATGAATTTTACTCCACACAATTTACAAAATTAATCAACAACTTCGTGTCCCGATAAAATCTGCAACTCTGCAATTTTTTGCCAATAACTTAAAAAACAAAAACCGAACGTGCAAAAACAAAAGCACGTTTCAGATCCATGATGCATCGAAACCGCAGTGCAGTTCCACATCAATGATGGCCGTTTATTACCAGAGAGCGTCAAAACATTTTTATTTTGGTTTTCGTTTTATGAGATATCGCCATGCACACCAGAGCAGTGTTTTCACAGACAGCCAGCTCGCTCCGTTTTCTAATTGAGATATTCAGACTAAAATCGCTTGAGTCATCTCGTAATCCGATTCGTTCGCTATTTTCCATTTTACACTCCTTACGTAACAATTCACAAAACTTTCTTAATCGATGTTACAGAACAACTAAATAAATCGGCAATTAATTAGTTCTCGCGCTGTGTTAAATAATCGATTTGACTCAAAAGTTCAGATTAGAAATGATTATTTCGATCTGTAGAATGGATTTGGTTTTATAACCCAGTTGAAAAGACGAAATTCCATCGATGATTAGTTTACACTTAGAGTAATTATCAAATATTTCTAATATAATAAAACTCTTCGAATTTTAGATACGAAAAATGAAAGTGAGATACATATTAGAATAATACACACTGATTATTAATTTAAAAATATAATCAACTTTTATAATTTATAAATCAATTCATTTCCTGCTGAAAGGTTCTCAAATGAGAACAGTCAAGTTTTTAATTGTTTTGTTATAAATATTTAAATATTCTACAATACTTGCTACTAGATCCCGAAGAAAATAATTTCTTATATAATAAAATGTTTTATATAAAATTGACATACAGTATTCTTTAAATTGACAATTAATTTAAAAAATTGTAGAGATCCCTTAAATTTGTAACTAAGTAATAGATTAATATGTATTTTGAAAAGCAAAATAAATATTTTACAAAAATATTTTCCGATATAAACAAAAAAGCTTTAAATTTCACACTAATATTTTTATTTATGTTACGTTCAATCTCCAAAAATCATTTAATAAATTATATTTATTTACAATCAAAGTTAAACAAAAAGCTCTAAATATTAAATAACAAAACATATTTATCCATACAACTAAATGTATTTTTGTATCTTTTAAACTCAAATTTAAGTATCATCAAAATACTTTAATATCAATCAGAAATAAACAATAATCTTATAATATAAATATTTTAACATTTTCATTAAAAAAGAAAAACAGATTAAAGACTAATAAATTGACAATTTAATTACGCAGTTAATACAATCAATTAACAACAATTTATCCTACTGGTCCTTCAAGTTATCTTTAAAACATGTTAATGTTCTTTGTGTATAAAAAAAAACAAACATTTAAAGATGTATTTTAACATATTTGATAAGGACGGCAGATTCTTTTCGTTTAAGATACAATTATTTGTAAAATAAATATGAATTTAACAATAAAAATATTGAATACCTTTACTCATAATGAATCCAATTTATAAGTCCTTAGCACTAAAAAAATACGAAAAAATCGTGCACTTTTTGAAAATGTTAAAAGAAAACTACAAGTGACAAAATTCAGGTAGATCCACACAGCTCACTAAAAATTCGAATACTACTGCATTGCATTCGCTTGGCCCGAAACAGAATAGTCGTTTTCAAAAGGGTTAACAAATTATTCCCAATTACTCGACTGGTCAACCGAGGGTATTCAAGAAGTCCAGTCTAACCATTAGTGTATACACCACTTGAGGTTTACCTTAGTGGGACATCCTGTATAAGAGCATAAAGGAAACGTAATTTCTGTGAAACCATTACCAAAAGATGGAAAAAAAGATAAGCAAACCGGCTTATGAAGTTAAAAACTGACTTATGCTGAGTTTACAATGTTTTAATAGTCATTTCGAAAAGTTAATCTGATTATGGTTTTCGCGCGGAACGGAACAAATTTTAGTACGACTTGCGGAAATTGCATACCTGCTGATTTCTTCACAACTTAACTGTACCAATAGTTAGTTGTGTACTTCTTTACAGGAATGAATGAATTTGTCAAGTATCTACAAGATTTTTACTTCCAACAATTTTATTTTTAAAATAAAATGAATAATATCAAAAAATATCGTTTTATCTTGTCTCATACCGACAGAAAAACGATTAACACTAGAAACACTGATAATAGAAGGTTGTCAATCGTAAAATCGTAGAAAAAAGAGTTCTCTATAGAGTATTTTAATAAGAAAATATAATTAAATATATTTGCAAAATTTCAAGTAATGTGAGATACTTTGGTTCTCATCATTTTTAGTTATTTTGTATTTTGAACAAACTGCACATAATTTAATTTCAGGTCAATCGGGACAAATCTCTCAAATTTTATTAAAAATTAATCTTTTGATAACACCTACCCCTTGACAAAGTACATATGTTGTAAGAAACCATATAAATCAACGTAAAATATGTAAATAATTAAATAAAAACGGAGCAAGAAAAAAATGCCAACAATAATATTTAGACGCGTAAACAGATTGAAGCGCTGAAAGCATTGTGTAATTAGAAAATGGTGTTTTTATGATACGGCCTTATTATAAAGTAATTCACGCGTCTCTCCACGTTGAACTCGTGTAATGATAAGTTGTAGTGGGTAACCCTTTTTTGTATTTCATCAAGTCCATATTATTTAGATCGCACGTCAAGATACGGGGCCAGATTCAGCGTGTGGCTCAAGTAATTACGAATACGTTCAGGCTGCAGGCTACTCGAAGAACGAAGAATGGAGAACGAAGACTCGCCACCTCAAGCACTTCTAGCCCGTATGTATACAGTTTACTTCACGAATAAACCTTCTCGCTCGCCGTACAGGCTCGTCAAAAACAATTTTGAATCACGATGTTGATTTTGAGTTTAAATTAATGTAATGTATAGAAATCTGTTTACTTAAATAAGGTGTTTTCCTTATATTATAAAAAATTTCTTGTATTAAATATTGACTTTGCAATTTTCAAAACTCACAAACGAAATTTATCATTTAAAAACCGAAGAATTTTATAAGTTTGAAATTCATTCTTTAAAAGTAATCGTGAAGTATGAATGCGATACTTAATCACTTTTTCACTAAAAAATATTTATTAACGTAAATACATATTTTGACAGCAACGCTGTCCTTATCGGTATCAAAAATTTTGTAAATTTTTCCAAAAAAAAAAAAAAACAATTGAAATTTAAAAAAACTACATATATAAATATCGACTTATAATATTTTAAAATTCATAATTAAAATTAATGTCGAAAATGATTTTTATTAAATATTTCAGATATTTTTCAAAATTATTTTAAATTTATATAAAAAATTGCAACTTTGAGATCAAAAGCGTCATAAACAATTTAAAATTGGTAATTTTATAGCATGTACCAAGTTAGTCGCGCAAATAAAAGACAATTAACGGCTCTAATCACTTATTAATTGCGCGGCTAAGTTAGTACAAACTACGACCCATTGCCTTTTTTTTGTTAATAGGATTTCGATTTCAGAATTTTTGCAAATTTTATACGATATTGCATTGAAAAATGACTATAAAAATTATGTTTATGGTACTTTTTGTAATAAATACATTTCACATTGCAAGAACACATGACTGTTTGGTGTAATTATATAAATAAATCAATAATTGCATACTGTATCTAAAAAATTAATGTTTTCTTGTTATAACAGCACATAAATTTTATCTGTTTATGTTCTGTTAATAGCTATAATAAGATCATTGAAAAATAATAAAATCTTTAAAATAAAGTATTCTTATTAATTATTATATAATTATTCTTATTTAATGATTGAAACTCGATCAAATTCAAAGAAAAGATACAGATAATTTCAGAGTAATCGGAATCACAAAAGATTCCACATGTTTTTGTTTACTTTGATATGAAGTATAAAAAAACTGATGTAGTAATATGCTGATGTTTTTATCGTATACATTATCAAATATAAGAAAAAATCGTATTATTTATTTAAGTATTTATATCCGGTTTATAAACTCTTTTAATTATTTTCGATAAAAACGATATTTTAATGTCATCAAAAGTGCAATTTTTAATTATATTTCTCTATAAAAGAAATGGTATCGCCTTGATATTGATAGCATGTAAGGTCATTTCAATATGTTTCTTTTTATAACATTTATTCGAAATAGATAATTTTAATCAAATTTATTACAGCATATTGTATCGGTTTTTTATCAATAGCATACGGAAATAATTAACTTATCAAAAAATTGTATTTTTTGTGATTTACCGTAACCAAACGTATTAAATTCGAGTTATTTTGGCATGCGGTTCAATTGGACAAACCCAGTTTCATATATGTTTTATAAATTTGTAATTAATATGACAAAAATTTGACAACTAATTTATTGATATATATTACTAAAATTATTCTCGCATTAACATAATTTTAAATAAATATTATTATTATTAAATAATTATAATATTGACAGCACTTAAAATTGAAAAATTAATTAGTTTTTCGATGAATAAATTTATATACATATAAATTTTACCAATTACACACAAAGATTGATATATGTAAAAAGAGTATTTGTTACAACAGTTAGTTGCTATATGATATAGAAGAAGATCATACACTTAATTTTCATAGGATAAGTATTTTGTATGCTTCTTTCTGTATTCTTCACTATTTTGTACACTTATTGTCACATATTTACTTAGCAAAATTTATATACAAATATAATAAAAAGAAGAAAAAGATAGAATAAAAGTTATTTAAAAGATTAAACATAAAACTTTGAGTAAAATACTTAAAATTTTAAATTAAATATTACAAACTTACAGAAAATAAATATTTTTTAAATTATTAAAAATTTGCAAGAAATCTACCACTGGCAATACTAAATAGTACTAAGGAGTTCTATTTATCACATGATAAAAAAAGTTAGTAATAAAATTATAATATATTGCTGAATATTAACATGTTCGCTGCCATCTCGATCTATAAGACCGAGAATACAATTTCCCAGTGAGCCTCGGTCTATAAGACCGTGGATTAAAATTTCATGGAGGGCCTAGCCGGTCCTATAAGACCGACGATGCACTTTTTTTGACAATTTGATCGTATAAATAGGCCGAATAGGCTGCTGTACACTAGTTTCATACTTTTTTGCAATTTTTTAAATTATTTACATACTTAGTTCCAGAGGAAAGTTTGAGCCCAGAGAAATATTACTTACACGATAATCAATCGTTTTCTGAATTAAGAGCCAAAAATATTGCCAGGTATAAGTAAATATGCATTTTCAAAATGTATATTTACATTTTCAAATAAAAACGCATTATTACAATGTTACAATAAGAACGATATAAATACAGATATAAAAAAAAACAAGAATTTCTGTGTAAATATACAACTTTCGTCTCATCTACTTTCATAATATGTTTCATATAAACTATTACATTCTTTGCTCGACATTTTTAGAGAGATGTATTTATAATTTTTCTTATAATTGCCATTAAATAAGTATAACATATTTATAATAACGCTATGCCTCTTTCCGAATACCGAACACCCATACGTCCTATACAATGACAATTATTCATAGGGCAGCTTCATAACTCAATTGCCGGTCGATCCCTGAATTGTCGTAGGTATATGATGCCGATTGTCGAATTTTCTGCTCTCACCTTTTCAATACAATGAATCGAATTCACGATGAACGAAATCAATCCGAATGGCCGCGCTTAAGGGAGGAATATTCATTCCAGTCCCCCTTCGGCTTCGAAGGAAGACAGACAGAAGAGAGGGCACGTCGAGCCGAGCCGAGACGAGGCGAGTCGGCTGGCACGCACAAGCAAAAGGGGCCCGGGGCCCCAGAGCTGGGCAATGAGGCAATTCACGGGGTACAGGATTCCTATTACAAGACATCATTTATCATGTGTCATCCGGCCCGGATTGAACCAATGCACGCATGCACGGAGCATTACAGATAACATTGAGGCACAGGGACGGACCAGCCACTGATGGGAAACTTAATTGATGCAAACGATAGTCGATAGCGGATTGTGGAACGGATCGGATCGGATCGGATCGGACTTATCAGTCTTATCATCGATTACTATATATAGAAGTTTTTTAATATTCATTTAATTCTTCAACTTCTTATAGCATTCCTTATACTGTGTTGTTCATTGGATTTTAATTAAAAGAAGAAGTTGATGTGGCAACTACATGATTTTTTTACAATATATATAATCATAAACAGACACATTAATATTTTCAAATGTAAAAGGAAAGATATTTAAATATCCTGATATACATATATTGTTTCACCTTTATTCATAATTTTTCATTTTGCAAATATATTTGAATATTAAAATGTAAAATCAAAATACAGAAAAAAATTTAAAAATATATATTCGAATTTCATAATTTTATTTATATTTGATTTAAGTTTATAAAGATAAACTTATAATTAAACACAAACTTTTTATACAGAAATATGTAGTAAAAACCGAATCAACTAATTTCAAAACTTTTATAAAACAAAAAATTAATAGTTTAACATTCAAATGAAACAAAAATTTCAAAATATTAGAATTTTTAATATTTATATATTTTTTTGTTGTAAACTATTTGGTAGATACATTGTTTAAACGTTTCTATTAACAAACAGTTTTTATCTGCAGATACAATTAAATTATAAATAGTTGTAAAAAATATAAATAAATAAATTTCGTATTTTATAATATCAATCCATTTATTGCTATTTTTCTAAAATATGCGTGTTTATTTTGAAAGAAATTTGTTGTATTTGTATACATAAATGAAAATAATGTCAAAAAACAGTATTTTTTTTGGTTCTCAATTGAAATTTGAATGATAGCAACATATAAGAATTATTTAAAAGCATTGCTGTCTTTTATTTAATGTGATATTGTTTATAACTTATAAATCTCTAGTTTTGTACTAAAAAATCACTGAATTCAAGTATAATTTAGGTATTAAAGTGTTTAAATTTGTTAATCTGTGCATCTATTGGAAACTACTGAATTTTAAATTATATTAATTTGTTCTATTCGGTTTACATCTGTAAGATTTGTGGTACGTTATAAATGTTTTGTCTTTTTCTAGTAAATGGAATGTAAACCGAATAAACCCATTATATTGTTAATTTATTATAAATCTCACATAATAATACAATTTTGTCTATACATAGTTCTACGAAAAATATTCAGAATTTTACTAGCATTAAATTTGTATGACAAATAATAAAAAATAACAAACCACTAATAATTACTAAATCAAGTCTGAAATTTACCAATTCCAAGTTTCAACAACTTCTGAAAAATCAAACGCGATCTAAAAAAGAAAAAAAAATAGAAAAAGAATCCCATCCTGAACACGAGCTCCCCGCCAGGATATCACTAATGATATTTAAAGATCCGAGATGGGAGATAGCCCCCGCTGCCCCCTATCACAGTTTAGACTGTGACCGCACCGGAGCACGTCGGCTATCGAGCAAACGAAATCAAATCCGGCACGTTCACATTGGAAATCCTGAACACGAGCCTCCCGCCAGCCAAATTGGAGATTCCAACTCGAACACAGCGACAATCACGGACTTGCGAAAAAGATACCGGACCCTACCGCTTCTCTTTTCCGTCGACCGATTCGCCGGCAAAAACACTTAATCGATTATGTATGTCGATATCGAGAGTCGATGGGTGGTGCATCCGCGGAGTGAGGTTATATGAACGTCGGGGAAAAATACGCCATTTATTTCGAGTGTTTATTGATGATACTCCGTGGATAATGGCAACTATCATCCATTTTTGTATTCACGCTCCATACGTATAGTATAAGTATTAAATATGTAATGCTCACTATAGAGGGCTAAGAACTACATATATCAATAGCCGACAATATATTGTCACAGATATTTTACACCTTTTCTCATATATAAATTATACGAAAATTGTGCAATACCTATTGTCCTATTCACAGCTTTCTGTTTAGTCAACTTTTATTCATTTTTCAACCAAAATATGCATCGATAACAAATAAAAGAATAATATATAGTTATATTTGTTTTCATTTTCAAAATGTTATTATAGCCATCTACTTTTGATAAGAAAATAAATTATATAAAATATTTGTTAAAAAAAAATGCAATTAGATTATTATTAATAAACTAAATATTTAATGTATATTTTTTTGTAAAATTTGTATTTAGAGATTCCAATAAGCAATCACGAAGCAAAATTAATGAAAGTTTTTATAAGTAAAATTAAAAATAAAGTAAAATAAATGGTTATGTATGTCGTTAGTTTGAATAAAGAAATAAAAGAATTTCCAATGTGTGTAAAAGAGAAACAATTAGGAAGAAAAATGATTTATTAATTAAAACAGCGGTCGGGCTGTTGCATTTGAGTCCGAAGTTGAGCAAGTGTTAAATTTTTATGCTGACATTAAACATGCATTGTACGGAGTTGAAAAGGAGAACAAAAATACACAGGACGTGTTGACGGGCATTAAGAATAAATAAATAAACAAGAACGAAGCGAAAATGAGAGAGCAGTGCAACGATGCATTGCCTGCAGCAGGCGTTGCACGTTGCACATTGCAGTTGCATCCATGCACGATGAACTGATGCACCGATGCACCATGCACTAGCCGATGAGTCCATGACAAGTAGTCGCTGCAACTTATCATGCTGGATTACACACAGTGGCAACTCGTGAATTTTTTGAAATTTTCAATTCCGTAAGTAAAATTTTTAAGCTAGTATTTCGTACTATTATATACACTTAATGCAGCACATAATTTTATTTATTTATTTCTATTGGAAGAAGCTTATTTGTGTTTGTGTAGTATCGATATAAATTTATGTACCTATATATTGATAGGATTCTTTGAAATTGAACTCTATACAAGTTCTATTGTAGTAAAATTAATATATTTAAAAAATAATAAAACAGAGTCTTTGATTGCATAACAAATGCAAAATAGATACTAAGTGGAATAGATTTTATACTAAGTTTGTTTCATATTACCATTAAATTTATTAAATATTAATCTACACAAATCAATTTAAACCAATAAATATAAACTTGGTCAATTTTAAAATTAAATACTGACTTGATTATTTGTAAAAATTATGTGCTATGGTATTATAGCGTATTATAAATATTATATTTTGACCATAAGCACAACTCGACCCTTCAAAAACCGCTGTACGCATCTGGCACTCGGCCTAACTAGCTTCACTACCTGGGTTTGACCCGACCCTTATTTGTACGCAAGTGGCACGTACGCAAGTGGCACTATTTCGATAATATTATTCAAATAGACATTATCTATAAATAATAAATTCGTTTTTTATTACTAGCTAAAAGAAAGAGATTTTTACCGATATCTTTACAGCGTTACAATCTCCTCATTGAACACTTTGATACAGAATCAAATTAAAAATTGCATAAAAACGAGCCAGCACTGACAATGGTAATGGTTATGATATTAAAGACAGTTGAGCTGCATTGGCGGCGCTAGTGTAGCCGCTGGACAGCACAGGACAGGGACAGAACAGAACAGAACGACGGCGATGGGTACTCACGATGATAAACACATTATATAAGTGAGTTAGTTAAAACGAACTGGTAAAATACAAATGCCGATGTCACATATATTGACACTTTTACATTACATTTACATATACGGGAATGCTGTGAAATCAATCAGGTTCATATAATACCACACTCGCATTAAATATATATATATATATATATATATATATATATATATATATATATATATATATATAAATCCTACCTATTATGATTGAGATGTATGTGTTACAGTCAGATATCAACGTTCATTAAATTTCGACTTTTCTTTTATTTTTGTATCACCTGTAGTATTAAACAGATGTAATCATGATATTTATGTCAGAATTTATAGAAAATATATAATGTAGATTTTTTTCCGTAGCAGAGAGTTTACATTCTATATGTAGAAATAAATATCATCATCTTGGAAAAAACATTACTAACATTAAATATAACTTTATGGAGCAATAAACTTACGGAATTCCAATATGTATCTATATAGTAACAAATTAGATTTATGTTAGTATTCTGTATTATACGATAAACGCAAAAACCCTTTCAAATTTTATACACTTTTTTTTTAGTAAATACTTTAATATAATACGTCAGCAGTTAATATTGTTTACTCTTTTTAGTAATATGTATATAGAAGAGTTAGCAATATTAACTGCCGAGTTAACCAGCAGATAACCACAATCGTAAAAAAATTGTCTTAGAAATTTTCTATAATTTTTAAATGTAAAGATGTTGAATTGAAAACAAATTTTTTCTTAATGTAGGATTCTGAAATGCTATGTCTTATTTATTATTCTATTGTCGTACAATAACAGAACTTTAGTAGTAATAACAATTTTTTTTAAAAAATAAAACTGCTGCTTTAGATTAAAGTTCTATATTAATATTTACCTATTTATAATCGACGTTTCGACGAACTCAACGTCCATCTTCATCACGAAAAAATGATACAAATAACATTTACAGTAAATAACAGAGCATAGAAACAAGTTACTAGTTAACAAAATAAGTAACTAGATCATGAAATATATAGATTTTTAATTAATGGAAGTAAAATTTTAATGATTTTGATGATCGATATCTTTTTTATTTACTTATATATATAATATATATATATATATATATATATATATATATATATATATATATATATATATATATATATATATATATATATATATATTATTGCTTCTCTTATCAATCTGCAGATTGATGAGAGAAGCAATAGAAATTTATAAAAATAAAAATAACATCAGTCATTGTGACACAGCACTGATTTAAATAAAATTTGGCTTCCATTAATTAAAAATCTATAAAAAATATTTATTTGATACCTAGTAACTTATTAGTAAATAAAAATTAATACAGAACTTTAATCTACAGCAGTTTTATTTTAATATAATAAATTCTGAAAGATTTTATACCTTGTTAAATTTGTTTTTAATTATTAAAATTAAGATGAATCATTTATTAATTAAAAAATTATTAGACACTTAATATAAATAATATAGTAAGTACTCGTATTATAAAGCTATCATATGAGACTATACAACATAGTCATGTTTTGATTTCCACACAAAAGATCCGGAGATAAACTGAATCGTGGCAAAAATGAGTTTCAAATTTCACATTAGAATAATGTACGAATGTTAACATCGTAATAATTTCGGATTTTAATTAGAATCCACGGTGTAAAAGATCTAATTACGATTAGGCGAAACGCACATAAACAGAAGGCGAGCGAATATAAACGTTTTAACAGTGTGAACATCTGAAACACGGAATCGCGGCTTCCGGTCTTCTAGTCAGTTTTATCGCATCGCGTGGCGTGGTTGCTGTAAGAAGGTAAGTTTGTTGTTTCGTTTCGCTGTTCCGCGCCGCGCGCGTCTTTCGCCTCTGCAAGTGCGCCATGCCATTTAAATGAATTTGTTTCGCTATGCTCACCGTCTACGGCGACCGCTCTAATCATTTACACCGGTTTTGTTTTTTGTTCACGTTTTGTTTGTTTTTTTCCCAGCGTTAGCAAACAAAATGGCCGCTTGTTTCTTCATTAATATAATAGAGCAACTGGGAAAATAAACAGTAAAGAAGTAGCCAGATTCTTGTATTCTTTAGAAAATCTACCCAAAATTCATAAACTCATTATATGAATAATCAAAACAGTTACGTTCTGAGATACTCAAAATTCTTATTAACATAAAAACCGATGGTTCTTATATTTAAATAATCTCGACTGCATTTTCAGTTTGTAAGAAAATTTTTGTCTATTGCAGAAAAATATGAAGAGTTAAAATAACTTCTTATATAAGTATTTTATATAATGTATAGCATTAAAAAAAATCACTATTGATCGAAGAAAAAAAATATTTAAAAATATTTCAAATATCTATCAAACTTTTATTATTTTTTATATAAGATAGAATTTGTTTATATGTTTAAGAAAAGTAAGTATTAATAAATATGATTGATTTTTGAAAAAAGTTCTCTGATAAATTTATTACAAGAAATATTTTTAATATTATTAAAAACTAAATTAAAATTTTATATAATTATTTAATTTTACTTTTTGTAGCTTTGTCTTAAAAATATTTTGATTTATGTTCCTGTTCAGTCCGTTACTTTAATTTTAAATTTTAAAATATTTATTTGTTATATATAAATGTATTATTAACATCGTAAAAAATATTTTAGAACTCATTATATGAAAACTTAATAATTTATAAAATAAATCTATAACAATAACCCAGTTACTTTGCTACCTAGTAGGTAACTTGTTTCTATGTTATGTTTGTTTATTATTTATGACACTTGTATATTTTTTCCTGATGATATACGTAAAATATATCGAAACGTTGATTTTTAAATAAAATATGTACAAAACATAATCCAAAAGTTTTTTTATTTGTTTCCATTCTTCATACAAAAACAAATTTCATAGAATTCCTAATTTTTAAGATTATTGAAATATAATGAACATTTGTTCTTTGTATTGTACATAGAAATTATGTACATATACGTGTATGTAGGCAGAGGCGTAGCAACCGGGGGTGCAAGGAGTGCGGTGCACACGGGCCCATAACCGAGAGGGGCCCACAAGCCAAAGTGCCCAATAGGGCCTTATTTTCATTAATACTTACCATTTTTTTTGTTTATTTTAATTTTTTTGTAATAAATAAAAAACAAAGAAAAGGAATAAAATACCATTCATAGGATTAGATATATTTATTACATAAATTAGTTTATTAAAATAAGTTAAATATATTTTCATAGATTCTTTTAAGTTTACAAACACAAAAACATACAGTACAAATCAAATTTAAAGTTTATGTTTACAAACATAATTCATTAATTTTAACTTTTCTCGTTTTCATTGAAGCAAAGATGCGAATTATTTCATTTAAATTTAATTTACGTGCTCTTTTATTTTCAATGCTCAAAATCGCCAAATTTGATAAACGATTCTCCCCCATAGAGTTTCTTAAATATGTTTTAATAAGTTTTAATTTTGAAAATGATCTTTCAGTGCTAGAAGTTGATACGGGGAAAGTTAAAAACAAAATAAGAACGGTACAAAATTCCGGAAATGCCAAACTAAGAATAGAATAATCTGTAAATATTAATTCTCTTAATTCAAATACCGAATTAATATTTTCTAACTGTTTTTTAAAGGTTTTTCTAAAAGATAATATCTGTGCCTTAAAATCTGCGGTTAAATCGTCAGTATATTTGTCTAGTAAAAGTTGGCATAAATCAATTATTTCATCATCAGATAATTGTTTTAAATTTTTTGGAAAAATTATTCCGAATAATTTATTTATTTCCGTAAAACTTGAAAATTTATCTTTTAATTGTGCAATTATAATATCTAACGTAGCGTTAAAAACGTTTAGCCTAAAATTATTTTTTGAACTGTTAAATCAAAAATCTTCACATCTTTCTTGTTTATGGTTAAGCCAACTTTATTATGTACATACATATATATTTCTTGGCAAGTTGTTTCTTTAGGAATTTCACTTTAATTTATTAATTTTGAAAATACAGATTGCATTTAAACAAAAAGTAATTTTAATTAAAAAAATTTTCGAGTAAGGCGCAAACTGACATAAAATTAAAATGACGTTTAGTACTTAAAATGAGCCAAAAGAACATTAAAATTTTAAACAATACAAGGAGTAAGGAGGGGCCCCTTAATCCCAGTGGCACACCGGCCCACAAAGGTCTTGCTACGCCCCTGTATGTAGGTATATACTTTTAATGTTCATATATCATTAATAATTAAATACCGGACCTTTTTCTCTTTATTCACACACATATATACATCCCCGTACATATACGTATATTAAAAGTATCATGTAGAGTACAGAATGCTTTTCTCGACTTGTTTTTCTTGTATCGGAATATTTTTTATTGGAAACGGTTTATATTATAATAGCTATTCGTTCGTGTAACCGTGTAGCGTATATACCATCACCATTTTAGTAAGGACCCCTGCTGTTAGATCGCGGTACCATCAGGGTATCGGGTATATGCCAGCCAATGGTGTTCGTCGCTTTTCATCGGTTGTATTCGACCCTATTCGGTACCCACCCAGAACGCAGACTCGTTGCACAACATTATATTCGCGTTTCGCAAACTTTTCTCTTTGCGCTTTGCGTATTTTTGCCTCTTGCTCGATTTGCAATTAAACGTTTATTATTTATTGTCTGTTACAGACCATTGAACATATTAGAAACATTGCCTGGACTATTTATTTCTAAAGCTATTTCTTCACTTTTAAATGAATTGGAAATGTAATTAAAGAAAATGTTAATTGTTTATATTTGCCTAATAATAATATGTATCATTACACAATATTAGTAGCTATAAAATATTTATAACTACATGTTTTACAATAAGTCAATGTCAAATAAGTAAAATTATAAAATAATTATTCGGATCTATTTCTTGTTTTTTTTTTTCCGAAAATTATGTTTGAGTATTAATTTTAAATTAAAATATGAAAACAAAAAATCGAAAAAATATGGAAATTTACAAACCATTTTAGAGAAAACAATATTTTGTTTTTGTACATATACCTACATTATGATACGTTGAATTCATTGATGTAAAAATTGAAGTATTTACTATATGTAGATATTTTGCAAAAAAAAAAAAACAAATATTAGTTTTTGCAAAAAAAAACAAACAAATATTAGTTTTTAAATGTGCAAATTTTCAATAAATTTGAAATAATTTTAATACTTATTTACAATATTAAAAAAATAAAAATAAAAATAAAAACTAATATTAGAATTTAAATCAATTTCTATATATATATATATATATATATATATATATATATATATATATATATATATATTATATGCACGTATAATCAAACCAAATAAATAATAACCTTTTTTTTAATTCACAAAGCTCTAAAGAATGATGTAATTTAATTTAGTTTATATAAATCTATAAAATTTATGGAAAATTTAAAGAATTCCAAGGTAAAATGTAGTGTTAATTTTAACTTAAAAAAAAATTAGTATGTAGATAGAAAACAAGAACATAGAAAACATTTCTATGTTGCTTGTCTAAGTAACTTTTGCTCCATCCATACATAATATTAATACAAAAATTTATTTTAAAAAACCCTTTACTTAAATAATACAATACGGCAAAAATGTATATTTTTACCAAGTTGGCCCTGATAATAACACGAGATATCCATATCACTTTTGCAGAAAAAATATGTTACAGTAAAAAAGCTGTTTTAGAATTTCCATAAATATCTGAGAGCGTAGTGTATCGTACATATAAGTACAGCGGTGATAGATAACATCATTATATTCGCCTAAATAGTATATACGGCAATCACACAAGCGCGGCACAAAGAAATAAAAGAAGAAAAGAATTTTTTTTAAAAGTCCGGCGTATCCGGCGTGCACCGGAACACGTATCGCGTGTCCATTTAGAAAAATGCCAAAAGCAGGATATGACGTGCGGACTGCGGGGGGCTGCGGCCCCAGTCCGGACTTGAAGTGTAGCGTGCGTAGCGGGCGGTAGATGGCATCAAGACCCCCCTCCCTGCCCCCCAGCGAACACCCACCGTAGGCACCGAATACCGAATACCAAATTCGAGAGGCGAACGTTAACGCAACACGACGCAACGCAACGCAAACGAAATGAAGAAACGCTGGCTGGCGCGCGAGGTCAGGTCAGAAGACAGGCACAGGCACACAGGCATAGGCCGAGCAATGAGCCAGGACGGCCGCACAAAGAAACCCGCCGACACAATCAATGCTGGCCAATCAGCGGCCCGCTTTGCTTTTGTTACAGCCAACGAATGCCAAGGTAACAAATGATCCGATCCGGGGCCCCGACTCAACTCGACTCGGACTCCCAACACCGCCGACACCCGACACCGCACTTTCACGCACACACACACAAAACGACGGCATCGGCATCGGCGCCGAATCAAATACTCTATCCCCCTTTGCCATCTAATGTAATGTAAGTTACTCCTCGCTCTGCCTCAAATTCTATAGCCCTGTATGTGTGAGTGAGTGTGAGTGTTGTCCACCCCTCTGATTCTGATAACAAATGCGAAGGGGATCATCCATTTTTAGAAGAATCTATAATGTAAAGCTAGACTATTTTTCATTTACTTATATACATTGTGCAAAATTTCAACATTTATGATTAGTTGTATTTATTTAAAAATATAAATGTTACTTTGCTTAATTTTTAAGAAACGAAGATCGCTAACACCAAATTAAAAACAGTTTTTCAATAAATAATAAAGATTATTCTAAAACATATAAATTCAACAATTTTCTATAATACTATATATTGTATATTTATATGAAATATTTTTCGCACTCAAATAATTAAAAATTAGCCGACAGTGTTAATATATTATCACCAGACTATCGTATATAATTAGATTAAAAGATCGAATTTGCATGCTAGCAATTATCTGCCAAAAATAATAATACCTAGCCACTAATTGAAATTGAACAGATCTGAATATGTGAACTGATCACCCATATTATTTTACATCGTAGGTTTAGATAGCGGACGACACTCTTTGATGCTCACTGCTTAGCTACAGCTTCAAAACAGTTTCTGAATGAACAACCCCCCCATTTTGTAATTAATACAAATAATATAATAATTATAAAATACAGTATTTTGTAAAAAAAAATATATTTGATTTTTTGTTTTTAATTTCAAACTATTTAAATTAGAATAAATTATTAATGTTATTTATTATAATATCTAATTGTATTGAGCAGTTCTTGGCAAACGTAACTCATTCTATTTTAGTCATAATATAATTTCTAGTATGTATTTCTGTTTTTTCAATAAATTTAAGAAAAATGATTTTCAATATTGGCTCTACGTATATTGATGGTGTAGAATAAAATAATTATACTTTGTTCCCTATTTTGCGAGGGTTATATCAATAACGACAGTGAAAAACTAGAATTCCCAACTCGATCCATTTATTTTAGTAAAAGCGTACTTTTTCCCTACGAAAGCACGGAAACATAAATTTCCAAAACATTATGTAGCTAAACGTTAACGCCTAAATCTCTACTACCCTGAATGCAATACTGTTAAAATGGTTGTATATTTAGATTTCTGGCGAAAACATTATTATTTACAACAAATTAAAATTTAATCTTACTGTGGCAATAAAATCAAATAATTTCCCTTAAATCACAAAGAAGGAAAATTATTTTATTTTATTAATATTATTTATATTGTGGAGCTATGTGATGAATTGGGTACGAAATAGATTTGTGAATAAGTGTGAAAATGAAAAAAAAATGTCGTTAAGATGTAGTTCGATTATCTTGAGTAAATGTCTAATGAACGTTTGGTTAAAAGAATTTATATTAATGATTTTGAAGGTATGCGTTTGCATGGATTTGGAATGGTATGATTGAAAGTGTGTTGCGTCAGCGAAAGTTTTCAGTAATAGGAATAGAAGAGGTATTATGAATGTGAATGAAGCTAAAGTTGTATGTTTGGATAGGAATGTTTGGAGAAAACTGATTTTGGGATAGCGGAAAAAGTATGTGCCACAACCTTTTGGGTACATGGCGTGATTGTGTATGTATGTATTTATATTGTAAATTTGAAATCTTTGAAAATTATTTTGATAAAATTTTAGATGTTATTTTTGTGACTGAAAATATTTTATATTTTTGAATCTTTTATTCAAAGACACTTTCAATATATAATATTAACATATAAATTTGAAATTATTTTATTTAAAAAAAAATTTTATTTCGCATATTTTTCACTAAAATGAAAAAAAAAACTTAAATACAGCAGTTATTGATTTATTTATATATCCTTCAATAAAAAAACAATTTTTTTGAAAAACTATATTTTACAGATACGCTCTGTACTACAACTTCTTTATATACAACACAAAACTGATTATATTTTAAATATGTGTAGATGGATCAAAATATTAAATTTGAGTAAATAAGATAAGATAATAATTGTAATTTGAAAATACAGGTTATTAACTTCTGAATGCACGCGATACAGAATTTTTATTTTGCAAAATTGCATAACTAGCCAAACATATAAAATACTATCTTTTATTTATAAAATACATGTATAGTTAAGACAATATTTTGCTAATAAATATTTTAATATTATTTTTTTTTAAATGTATGTTTCAGATGATTATTATTTAGATTTCTTTTTGTCAAATATATTTGGGCAAGTGCGCATTTTTTTTTTTTGTTTAACAGATTTATAGTATTAAATTCATATCAACCAAAACAACTTTTTTTAAATTTATAATTGAAAAAATGTAAATAAAATAAATTAAAATTAAGCTACAGATATATTTTGTATTACGGAGATGGAAACACAATTTATATGTATATTTGCCAGTTTAAAATTAAACACAATTATTTTTGTTTAGCTAGAAAAGCTAATGTTTGAAAATAAGAGTTGATGATTCTTTTTGATTTATTTATTTTGTGTTAATATTTTAAACAAACCGTTGTTTCATTTGTATATTTGATATTAATTTATATAATATTTACACGTCTGTTATGATAGATATATCTACATACATACTTTTAAAAGATAATATATATATACATGCGTTAGTTCTATATGAACAAATAAAACAAATATACACAATGTAAAAGATGTTAGACACACAAAACTACAGTCAGGTACTTTAAAAAGTCAGATATTTTCGTGTCAAGTGCCATATCTCATCTTTCACATCAAAATAAAGCATTTCGGCACATCATTAATATAATAAAAACACGAATGACGGGTTCCCTCAGCGTTGGACGGTTGTTGGGCTCGGACCAGAGAGAATCAAACCAAACAAATCCGAAAAAAAAGAAAAGAAAAGAAATCGGAAAGAAAAGGGCAAAAAGGATTAACAAGAAGTCAAAGGGCCGATCGCTCCAACGATTATTTAAGAACACAATTCGCTTTTGACAAATGGTCATTTGTGGCTAGTGGTAGAAGGAGGGGCAGCAAGGGGGTTGTCAATAAGTGACAAATGACTGTTAGGACAAGTCACAGCGGTGGACAGGACCACCGTTAGCTTACAAGGAGTTGTGCCGATCTTAGGGTGGTCGAGATCCAATCAAATCGGGACGCGGAGATTTTCTGATTCGACATCTATCATATATGTAATATTCTTGTCGTGCACGTGATAAGAAATTATTGCTTTGTTTCAGCTCATCAATAAAATGATATTACGTTGTCATTTTGATACATTTCATGTGTATTTAAAAAAAAAAAAAAAATGAAAAAAAAAGATTAGTGAGATGAATTTAACTACGCATTTTTTTTAATGCAAAAAACTGTTTAATTTACATTTCATTTCACTTCATTTTTGATTAGATGATTTTGATTAGATTTGTAGAAAAGAACAGTATATAGCTGTGTATCCTTTATCAAAGATAATAAGTATTGTTTCATACTTAATATTTTACTATGACATTTTCAAAATTACATAAAACTAAAAAAAAAAACTTTTAAAAATAATAATAAATAATTACAAATATGCGTCAAATTGTACTTTTAACAATAATAGTGTTTCAAAAAAAAGATTAAAATTCGAACTATTGATTTTTCATAAATATACTAGAATTACCAGCTTGTTTTGTAATAAATAAAAAAGAAAAACATAATTGTATTATAAGAAAATTTGAAATGCATAAAAACATAATATTAGTGCTGTTAATATTAAAAAAAGGTTGTTTAAAAAGTAATTTCTTTGATTTTACATCTTAAATATGAAAATTGAATAATAAATCAATATACATTTATAATTATTAAAATTTTCTTTCATATTTCTGAAGAATCACCGTTGATAGGTTTAAAGCTAAAACGAAAAATTGTTATTAAATTTTAATAAACACTCCTATTTATATATATATATATATATATATATATATATATATATATATATATATATATATATATCTTTACGTCTTATAAAAGTACTCTATAAAGTCTTATCAAGAAAATATTTTAATATTGATGAATTTTAATACAAGATTAAGACAAAAAAAACTAATTTTTTGATCGAGTCAAAGCGATCAAGATTTCTTAAATTTTTATTTCTCGCTTTTATTTACGGAATTGCCTAAAATGGTATTTGAAAATTAAAAAAAAAATCTATTGAAATTAGTAAGATTTCAAAAACTATCACGATATCTTGATTCAAGGCAAGAATCCAGTTCTCAAGAAATGGTGAAGAAATGTTTAAAACAAAAAACATTACACAAAAATCTATGGTAGTAAAACAATTGATACAAGTAATACTACCGCAAAATTATCTACTTTTCTATGCGTGACAGAAATTAAATATATTTCTTTCGGTGTTTATTTAATAAATTAATTACTAAGATACGGATTCCGGATGTATTACTTTTTAATTGTTCCTTGTATAATTGAACTGAATTTAAAATAAACCACAAAAATTGTATAAATATGTAGAAATATAAATATAAAACGCCGTTATATATTTGTTTCATTAGTATTGTTAATAAATAAAAATATACTTGTAATAAATTAGTTAGACCTCATTTGCATATCACAAGTAAACAAAAAATTAAAGAAAATTTTGTAAAAATGTAAAAAAACAATTCCTAAAAAACATTGACGTCAATAAAAACTAATTGTATCAAATTTCAATAGTAAAAGGAAGTTTTGTTAAACAATTATGAATAATATCAAGATAAAATTGGTAAATTTTTAGAATTTTTTACCAAAAACGCAACCGATATCAGATATTATATATATATATATATATATATATATATTGACTCATCTTTTATTTTTTTTTATATAATATGTAAAATATCAATAAATATTTTTACATATCTTAATTTTGCAGTTAAAATTATAAGATACTTATTTTTAGAACATCATCTTTTGAAAAGAACGAAACTGGAATTATAATAAAAATTTCTCCTTGCATTTTATTTGTATTCTACTCAGAAACAGGCTATAAAAATCAACTACAATAAAGTTGGGTAAAAAAAAACTTGTTGTATTTCCCCAACCAGGTATTAGTCATACAGATAAAAATCGCGCAATCTTCAAATAAACTTAAAACCTAACCTAAGTTACTTCAAAAACAATTTTTTTTGTTTTTAATGGAAAAATTTGCAAAATATAAAAACATGTTAAAATAATTATTAACAATTACAGTAATTTTAGCAAATGATAATAATAAAATAATGGTGTAACTAATAAGCGGTGTACAAATATTACGCAACATTAATGTGGCGCTATCTGCTATCAAATAGCTGAACTACACAATCAACAGGTGTTCCTAAGTTCCAAAACTGACACCTGTATACATTCTTAAATTTACCTTTGACTTTTGGCACCAAATTTTTGGAATTTGTATAAATATTTAATATTTAGAAATTGTTTGTCCAGTATCATTATGAATAAGTTTTTAGGAATGGTGTCACATCCATTTATTTTAGAATAAAGGATGTAAGTCGGTGGTGTGTGTTATTTGATTGTGCCAATAGTTTTAATAAATATTTAATAGTGTTTATTCATTAACTGTAGCGTCGCATTGTCGTTAATATTATAACAGCAATTAATTAATTGTAAAACTGTTAGTATTCGGATAAGCCGAAATTTGAACTTTAAACAACGACGAGTAATATGCAGTTTATCAGTAAATAAACGTAAAAAATAAATAGTAGGTGATAGAACATTTGAAGTGAAATGGCATGTATCGTGCCCTAGGTGATTAGAGTGTTAGTTTAGTCTAGTGACAAGATCATAATAGTGCAAAACTCACCATTTTCTTTAGGCGTATAATTAAGCAATCACTTAGCAAGCACCATAACTAGCAACTATGTGAGAAATTGTAATGTGTATGAAGCAACAGCAATCGGGTACAACAAAGTCAATAGGATAGATAGCAGCACATATCGCGTAAGACAAGTGTTGATAAAAATGGCCGCAAAGTGACATGAACGCAGTTATCGCTTGAAATGTAAATTGTGCTGTGCTGCGCTTCGCTGCGAACTAGTGAGCCCACCGCGAGCAGGTTCGAAGTTATTACCAATCGCCTTGACATTCGGACGCGCGATTGTTGCTTGAAATTTTATACGTTTACTTCAACTTGCCACACGTGTTTCCTACAGAAAACAATAGGGGGAATTCGGATTCGAATTACATTCAGTCTTGAATGCTCCAACATTTCCGTTTTTATTGCGCAAGACTCTGTTTGTTTATTCATTTGCGTTCAAACCGATCGCCTGATCACTTACTTCCATTCAGGTTGCCTATCAACTAACTTTTCTTTACATAAAACTCATTTTATAATTCCTGCCTTATTTATTCTTATATCTTTAACTCTGCGTTCACAACCACTTTGCATTTCGTAAAATTTGCCGAAATCACTTTTAGATCAGACGCAGTTTTTAAGTATTACAATTCAAAATTATTGAAATCGTAACTATTTATATTTCTCTATTTTTCATTCTATTAACGAGAAAATTAGCCTTTTAAGTACAAAAAAAATTCCTAACATATCATTAAATAATAATTATGTTTAATTACAAGCAAAATTAAATAAAACGACGTAAATTATTTAATAGTATGTAAGTATGTATATCCATAAACGATAATAATTTATTTGGTTCTTTCTAATCTTCATATGACTCAATTTATCGTACATTATGTAATTATCTTAGAAACTAAATATTTAAATAAATATATATGTAACTATCTTTAATCAGTGCTCTTTATCAATATACACGTGAAGAGTATCCCATAAAACATAAACTGACAAACTCATTCAATAAAACTTTGGAAGTATGCGAAAATGTTTACAATATATATATATATATATATATATATTACAATTGACACATTATACATAATGATATATTTTATGACAAATAAGTATTCAGTAATATATAAAAATATTTTTCTTAAATTATCATTTTTTATTATCTCTACATCATCTAGGATATTTTAAAATAAAAAAAGAAACAGATATAATATAAAAAATAAAATCTCAAAGTTATCTTGTATATCAAAATATTCTTTCTATATGCTCAGAACATAAAAATACCATGTTATAAAAATATTTTACAATTCAACTACAAAGGCAAAATTTGGAAATTTGCATAGGTGCAACAAAAAAACATCAACTTCAACAATTTTTTTTATCTGTGTATTGATGTGTATGTATATATACACAAAATACACGTAATACATTTGACGACACAAGTATTCCAAGAAATTACCAGGGTCACGCATATTCAAATAAATCACACATGACGTACAAATGTAATGAAGCAATATTAAAATCAATTGCGTATTAATATCATTTACTTTAGATTTTAAATAATAGTAAATACATATGCAAATACTACATTTAATTAAAAATGTATATTAATAAAAAAAAAACTTTTGTAAACTTTTCAATTTTGTAATCGCTATAAAAAGAACAGGATACTGCTTGGTTCAGCTATTCGATACTAGATGGCAGCACTCTTACCATACGACATTCTAGTACATTTCAACATTAAGAGATGGCGCTAACTGCATTTAGATCAATAACATTATTATTATAGTTATGTAAATGTAAATTAGTATGTCAAAAATTAAAATTATTTTTGTCTATATTATCAAATTAATTACTTATTAAAATAGTATAATAAAAAAAGATATATTTTAAATAATTTAAAAATCAAACCGCGCAAAATTTGAAATGCATAAAATTTCAAAGTAATATTTAATAAGCAGTTTTTATAAATACAATAAATATTTTATAAATAGTTGATACAAAAATATTAATTTTTAGTAAAATTTAATATATTTTACTACAAAATTAATACATTACAAGTTTTTAAAGGTTTACGCAACATGCATAACAAGTGTGTAAATTTGGTTGCCTATATCATCATATGTATTAAAATTTTTAATAATTATTATATTATATAATTTTATTTATCAGAATTCACAAAATCCATTTATGTCGTAATTTTATATACATAGATAAATAATTCAATTATTATACTATCTTACTTTAATTTAAAATAGTACAAATATAAATGAATAAAAATATTATTTAAAAATAAAATAACAGCAATAATTTCACGCTAAAATATTTAACGTACAAATTATGTTTGAAATTCAAACTAATTTAGAATTTGTGAGTAAGTTGTAAGCATTACAAATACAATAGATTCATTATGCAATCAGTCAATATGTCCTTCATATTGCAAATTTATGTATTCACTTTTTATTGAAACTGTTTAATAATTATAATATTGGGTAGATTCTAAAATTTATATCAAGGTTAGGTTGGTTATTCATCGAACGAACGTACTAGAACATTCTAGACGGTAATCATTTTTTTTTTTTTTGTATTTTCTGTAATTCAGGAAATCATTTTATTTATAATCGTTATATTATAATTTTGCGCTTATTTAAAAATTATTATAAATAATTATTAGAAATAATTTTCCATTTTTTTGTGTAGAACATTTTCTACATATCAAATGCTGATAAGTTAAAGTTTAATAATAATAATAAAAAGAATCGTATTGTCTGTAAATAAAATTAACAACATTTTAAACTACTTTTTTCCAACAAGTTTGACAGCGTTGCCGTTTATATATTTTACTTATAGATTAAATATAAACACGGTGTTGAAGAATATGATTAAAATGGAACATGTTCCACGTATGTATTAAGGTAACGGTAACAAATAATAATAATAATAAAAAACAAACTTGTTATTGACACTAAAATAAAATATTTGCAATTATGTTAATTTTAGTAACTTTATAGCGCGACATATATAATTTTATATTCTATTCTTTCCTATTTATATTTTCCATATTGTTCATTGTTTCACAAAATAAAAAATACTTCATATTTATTAGGTATTATATTTTATGCTTTAATATGTATTCTACTTATTTGATTGACAACAAAATAGTTTTTAAGAAATGTTAGTTTTTTACAATATTATAATAAAAATAAATTATAGTAGACCATGAATAACTGTTCTTAATATTTTATTTGTTTATAATTTCTAGTTTTAGAAATAAAAATTTATAAATGTTACGTTTAGAAAATAAATAACTATGAAATGAGCTTAGCAATTCATATAAAATAAAATTTATATAATTATTTCGGAATGAATTTTTGATAATTTCAATTTGTTTATTAACATGTTTACTAAACAATTTTAAAAATATATACATAATAATATTATAAAATAAATTCAACCCGTTTTGTCATATTTATATCTCAACTTAGTTAATCCTGGATTATCATTGTACAGAAATTAAATTTAAAAACAAAAATATTGTTCATAAATTTTATGTTTACTAATTACTACTTTTATTTTAAATTTATAATTCTTACAGTCTTCGAACCGTTAAGAAAAAATCATTTTTTAAAGTAAAATGCTCTATATTTTAGAATAAATAAAACCTTGAAACTAAAATTTGAATTTGATTCTATTTAGATCTAAATAATTCATTTCCGGTAGGGGTTAATAAACGATTAAATAGTAAAAAATATACATAAAAAAGAAATTAATTGCAAATTTTTATATACTTTATAATAAAGATAAAAATAAGATATTTTTGTGGTAAATTTTGAAATATATTTTTCTTCAAGCGTATCAAAATATTGATATTACGCTATTATATTAAAAATTATTAAGTCACGTTAAGTTAATTGACAATTGAATTGTTTATGTTCGCTTGAATTTGAATTTGATTATTGGATATGTGTGAAGAAGTGCAAGAAATGCAATGTACACCTTCAGATTTGTCAGAAATTGTATATTCGACCAAAGAAACATTAATTCTCACAAATCACGTAACAAATATAAATAATATATACATACGAGTATATAAATACTATTCCACAACTGTTAGTGAGGATAAGGTTACTTTCTTATGTATTTTTATTTATTTTGAGTTTAGTTTCGTTTGGAACGCTTGAAGAAAATGCCAAAGATTGCTTTCTGCTCCCCGTAACATAATATACTATTTTCTGTAAATTGTATAGAAAGCACAATAATTCTGAAATTTGATTATTTCCTGTAAGAATTACATCTTAGATTACATTTCGTATATTAATGTAATTTTTTGTAATGGTCATCAAAATCTGATTTCTCTAAATTAATAATACATACTTAACTGTATTATTAATTTTTTTTACCTACAATTTTAAATCCTTATTTATGCAAATTGATCAAATATTAATTGATATTTCCATATCTTATAAGCGAATAAAAACCTTCAATTATTCGAATTGCTAAGGAATCTTCATAAATATAAAGTTAAATTATGGACATATAAACTCTTATAAAGATCCACCAATGTTCTATAAAAGAGTATGTGAGTGACGCAATTGATATAAGAAGTAATAGTTAAAGATATATTTTATAAGAAATATAGCTTACATTAATTATTTTATTACCACGTACAGTCATCTGGATTTCTATGAGTGTACCATTCAGCTTTTATTAGAAATTCAAAAATAGCACTTTCATGTTATAGTTTTACCGCAAATTTTCATGATGAAAGTATATTTAGTATTGTAAAATTTGTTTATGTTATTAGAGCTAACGTCGCCTGTCCTATCATCTTACACGTATTGACTAAAAATTGATAAATTCAAATATAAATCTAACACTATGGTTTTTTTACTTGTTCTACATTGGCATTCTGAAATTTATAATATGTAAATATATAAATTAAATATTACAGGTATAAAATTATATATATCATATTTACATTCATAATAAGTACATAAAAATAAATAATAAACTCTTATATTCGTAAATAGTTTTTTAAAATATTCAAAAATCATATATTTTTTATTTTTGCTTAATCACGAACAAGCAGCTCAACTCTGCCTTAAACAATAAAAAGTTCTACAAATTGTAATAAATAATAAACTAACTAATCCCGCTACAGATTGCTATATTTAAGAATATATTTAGTGAAAAATTTTGCAAAATATCGCCAAACTTAATAAATTTTTTACTGTTTTATAGTGCGAGTACCGCGATATTTAGTTTGAGCCAAAATTTAATTATCTGTAGATGTATCTCCTGCTTTCTACAAAATTTAAATATCTACTTATTATAGTGATGTTTTCGAATTGCCCTTTCCAGTATGTTTTAAATATTATATTTGCTTACATTTTAACTAGTAGGATAAAAAAATTATTTAGAAAAATTAATTAAATGTAAATAATAATTGTGAAAAGACCACCTCAGATATCTATTTTTTGCAATGTCAAAATCCAGACGTTTAAAATAAATTTAAAAAGTCAAAAATAATTGTAAACAAAATAAAAAAATGAATACATTTAAAAAAATTGGCTCGCGTCAGAAAAAATCTTGAAAATTGCAATTGGTTTTTTAATAAATACGATATACATACATATATACGCTTGCATTAAAATAAAAATATTTGGCTTTGTGGAATATACGTGCACAAAAATAAATATTGTACGCTTTGAGGTTTGTTTTACTGTATGTACAGTTGCAATATGGCACACAGCAGACTTTATACCAAGTGTTTTTAATGCATCATCAGTTAGCAATAAAACAGATTTAGAAGTTTCTCTTCTATAATGTAAATAAGAATTATGTCTTCGTAAAAGTATAATACAACTTTTGTTTTTTTATTATTTATACACACAATGAATAAGATTTATTATTATTTCATATTCCACAATCGTATTAGGCAATATTTTTTAATCTACATAAAAATTTAAACTTTATGATGTCAAGTACCTAGATACATTTGTAATATTGAATTATTCATATTATTTCTAAGGACAAATTAAGTAGTGCTAGGAGATATACTATATATATATATATATATATATATATATATATATATATATATATATATATATATATATATATATATATATATATATATATATATATATTAGAAAAATTTGTAATTAATTATATAACGTAATTTCGAATTTATGGTACGTACAATATTTGAAGTATATATGAAAATATATAATGTAAAAATAAAGAAGCACCAATTTATATATCGAAATATTTTTTAAAAATCTTATTTTTATGAATTCACAAAATAAATTTAACAATTATTTCATTTATATATTTTAAAATACATATAACATTAGAATTTCTTGCCCAAAATTTAGATAAGTCAAAATATTTAAATGTTCAATTAAAATGGCTGTTTCAAAATATTCTTAATATTTGCATTATAATATGAATTTTTTGCAATTCGACTTTATTTTATACGAAAATTTGTTATTAGCAAAAAGTATTTAAATTTATTATTTATAGTTTAAAATTAACCATTATTTATACATTTCTCACATATTTGTATATCAAAATATTGAAATATTATACATTTATTATGTCTCTAAAAATGACATATTTAAAAATACAAATAAAATATTATGTTACGAGCATTTCTATCAACATGACAATATCAAACTACTATAAAACAAAATAAAACAGTTTCTTCGAATTCATATCAAATCATATCATATCATGTACAATCATACTTTCTTCAAATTTCAATACTTTTATTATGACTACATTTAATTACGTATAAACCTGCAATCTATTTAAAAACGACGCAATTTCACGAAACACCTAGTATATAAATGGCGGCCTTCAAACGTTCAAACGCTCGTTTTAAAATCGTCTAGCTGACCTAGTGTAACCTCTAGAACGTTGGCGTTTTAAAAATTTCAAAAACACATCATCTTTCGGGTACAAAGAACAAATAAATTAGTCATTTCGCGTGCAAATATGGTCCAGCAAAATTATCAAACTATACCATTAATGATCGAAACAAAACAACAAAGAAATTATGAGATGACGCGTCCATTTTCACCGTTCAATTAATAAATACATACATATATGCATACACAAATAAAATTCAATTTATTTGCCGCGTCCATTATTTCCTATTCTATATGATTGTTTGTGTCTTTCAAAATCAATATGGAAATGAACGAAAAATTAAAGTGTATAAAATTATTAGTAATAATATTTAGACTGAATAAAATATTCATTACATAACGAATACATCCGTATCATCTCTACTTAATATTAAGCTTTTATTAAAATGAAATTTTTATATCAGTTAATAATTTATTAATATCGATTATAAGTGACAGAAAAAAGGAAATTGTAAATAAATGTAGATTCTATCGATACACAATAAAATATTAATATTTTCTTAAATAAATAATTTTATTTCCAATGCAACGCTGTCGTCAAATTTAATTTAAAAAAATTAAACGATAATTTAAAAAAAAAAATCATAATGAATTGAGTTGTTTTTATTTCTGCCTGACTGAAAATCCCAAGAAACAAATAAATATATATATATATATATATATATATATATATATATATATATATATATATATATGTCGGAGCGGCTGAATAATCATTCATAGTTTGTTTATTAAAACAAAAATAAACAACTTCTCATAACGATAACTTAAGTGTTAGGTGTGAGATGAAATGACAAGCCTTATCGTTGCTTGGATGGAACCGGAGGATGAAACGTGCGGGGAATGCAATATACAAAATATGAAAGGAAAAGGATGGAGATTAGATTGGTACTTCGGGGTGAGCGCACGTGATTCCTCTGGGATCATTGCATTTCACCTCTTTTTAGTTAATTTGTTAATTTATTCTTACAACTTTATGAGATAACAAGAATGTTTTTACGGTATCTACGACATATATATATATATATATATATATATATATATATATATATATATATATGTAATTGAAAATAACACTAAGGATGCCATCTACGATGTATAGGGAAACGTCTGCGACGAAGATAGATCAACCACGAATATACCAGGCAAAAAAATTCTATAAATTCAACTTTAATGTAATTTCTGAGATTCCAATCATTCACATGTTTATATATAGCAAATGTGCAGAAGGCGCCATATTCATTGTTGCTTCAGGCGCCAAAGTGCCTAGATACAACTTTAATTCAATTATCAAAGAATTTCGTTCGATCGATATTGATATCAAATGAAAATAAACATGTACTATACTTCATTTCTTTGTTTTATGCATAAGTTATTATCGTAACGATATATCTGTATCATATAATTATTATAGTCATAATATAATATTATAATTTCTTTTTTTAACACTATTTGTCATATGTTGCTAAATACAATTATTATAACTGATTATTTATTGATATATCCAATGGCATTCTTAGAATTTAGTAGTTTGATTTTACATTTTAATTCTACATAAATATACATTTTTCTACAAGTATTATTTTCGAGAATAATTTATATATATATATATATATATATATATATATATATATATATATATATATATATTATAATAAACAATTTTCCAAAATAAATAGCATTTCACAATGAGTTTTTTATTTTTTTAATATTTTCCGATACTATTATATCAAATACAGTACAAAATTGTGAATACACAATATTGTTATAAAATTAAAGCATAAATTTTGCACTAATCAAACAGGACGCAACAATGAAGTTAAATATATTATTTGTTTTCATGTTGTCATGCGAAAAAAACTGAATTAATTTTTAACAATAGTCGCGATTTTCACGTAAGAAATTTAAATAAATTTTGCTATAATAATAAACTCCAGTTTTTTGTATTTACTTGACGTCATATAACTTCTAAAACTGGTTTGTAAAATTATTAATCATTCTTTTTTTTTTTTGATTATCTCTATAGTGAGTATGTATTATAGAAAAGAGCAATTTGAATTAAAAATTTAAGTCTTTATAATATGAAATAGATATAAAGACTGTCTTAAAAAGCGTGTACAATTTCGGTGAAATTAGATTAAAATTTATGAACTGAATATTTTATTTGTTTCATAATTAGTGTAATTTTAGAAAAAAATTAAAATCTCTTGTATTTTATATATAAAAAAAAAAAACTATATCTTATTAAAAAGCAAAAAATATCTTTTTATATACATAATATCAATATGATGTACAGATAAAAACAAATATTGTTATTGTACCTTTCAAAACATATCTTTCTCGATTTGAATTTCGAGAAAGTATATATGAAGATATATAATGTAAAAATAAAGAAGCACCAATTTATATATCGAAATATTTTTTAAAAATCTTATTTTTATAAATTCACAAAATAAATTAAACAATTATTTCATTTATATATTTTAAAATACATATAACATTAGAATTTCTTGCCCAAAATTTAGTTAAGTCAAAATATTCAAAATATTAGCATCATTTAGATATTAAAAAATAACAATAACTAAATACAATAAAACCATTCAAATATGTATCATTATTTAAAAAATACATTTTAAATCAATTATTTGACAATGCTATTTATGATATAGTACAAGATATACAGTGATTAACATCTAGCTATCCGAGGTGCGATGACCAGAGACAATTTTTTTAATTTTTTATTTTTAATAATTATCAAATTGTTATGATTATTTCAAAATAACACAATACTTAATAATGGTACTATTTAATAATTATTTACTAAGATTTTTTATATATGATCATATCAATACTGTTATAGGCAGATTCATAATAAAATAAAGTCGACTTTAAGCTTTCAAAAAGGCTTTGTTTTATTGACAACAACAAATAATTTTACCATTAGAATTGTGAAAAGTTGACAAAAGCATCGTTTTTATTGACAATAATAATAATTATTATAGTAGAATATAAAATAGATGCTTTTTGGCTGGTTTAAAGTTGACTTGAAATCGGTCGTTAATGTCAAATAATTTTATTGAAATGATTTTTTTTTAAATAATGATACATTTTGAATGGTTTTATTATATTTAATCATCCTTATTTTGTTATATCTAATATTCCTATAATAATTCGAAAAAGAATTATTTCGTACATTATCAATTTCCCATGTTAATTTCTATGACAACCTTCCAAACGAACACCCTATATATAGTGCTTTAATTAAGGGGAGGTACCACCCTGAATACTAAAAAAAAGAGGCTATTTTCACGAATTAATTTTGGGCACAAGAATGTAAATAAATTACTACTTTTTTTTACATTGTATTTGGCACATATTCCTCTATATTTTCAAATAGTTCAAAGCTTTTTTGTAACCAATTGCGACCGCTACAACCTCCGAACCAAGACCATGTCCCAAAAAAACTGCTGCTGCGTTGACAGGCTGGAGCGCTCAATTCCCATTTGAAATAAATTTTCTTGTTTTTAAAATGTAAAGTAGATTGTAACTTAGGGATCAACTGGCCGGATTTCAAAAAAATACATTTTTCGCCTAGTTATACTCATTTGAAAAAAAAAGTTTGAAAATTTCGTCCTTTTTTTGAGTCGCTAAAATCGAAAAAACTACATATCAAAAAAATGACCAGTTGATCCCTAAGTTGAAGTTTTGGCGACATTTTCCCCAAATTTCAAATTAATCGGACAAAAATTGCGACTTGTATGCTGTCAACGCAGTTTAAAAACATAGTTTCTAGAAAAACGCGTTTAAAGTTTCAAGATTCAAGCAGAGCGCTGCTGAGCGCTCCCTATAAAATGCTTTGTTGCACATTTATTATTGCGATTTACGCTTCCATACTTTAAAACCTGGTTCTAAAAGGTTCAAAAAACACATTTAAGTAAAAAGAAAAAAATCGATTTTTTGAAATTTTCAGAGTGGTACCTCCCCTTAAGTGCAACTTCGAATTATATACTTATTATGCCATATAAGAAAGACAAATAGTAAGTGTAAATAAAAATACAATTTTGCAAATTCTATTTTCTTTGTCGAAATCTAGTGACCAATGCATTTTATAAAAAAGAAAAACAAAAGCATCACTAAATGAAAATAAAATCATATAAAAATATGAGCTTACTACAAATCTTTAAAATAACTAAAAAAAATTTAATTCAAATAAAACTATTTTTTGTAAAATTCTGATTGCGAAAAACGTCAAATATTTTTGATTATAATACAAAACACAATTCGTAAAAATTGAATAAGACATTAAAAACGATTTTTTTTTGTTTTCGAAAACTAATAGCAGTACATAAAATACAAATACATTATTAATAAGACATATTTATTGAATGTCATATAAGTTTATACGACAACTCAATAATAATTAAAAATCAGTTATAGGTTAGAAGTTCTAAGGTCACTGATAAAATAATGCACATACAACTTACATGTAATTAAGATTATACTAAATACAATACTATA
The DNA here is from genome assembly GCA_963966155.1 of Clivina fossor. Lineage (NCBI taxonomy): Eukaryota > Metazoa > Arthropoda > Insecta > Coleoptera > Carabidae > Clivina > Clivina fossor. Next base: position 60,815,966 of record OZ014550.1, read on the forward strand.
ACATTAGTTATTTGTGCACCTAAGTATTTATTATAAACTTACATAGAAATTAGACATTTTAAAAAAATAAGTGTAGACAGTGTAAAGAATAAAACACAAGTAAAATAAATTTGAAAATGTTCTATTAAGAGCCACGTTATTTGTAAATTTGAAAATAATTCTACCAAACAAAAGATCTATAATGCATTGCAATTTTTTTTTTTTTTTTTGAAAAAACAAAGAATTCTAAAATTGTATTCCTACAAGGTTTTCTTTGTTAACGAAGTTAACATTATTTTCATGTTTCACGCCAAATCAATATAAAATTGGAAAAATACTTAATAAATTATGTACACTAACTTGTTTATATTTGCTGTTTGTTTTCCGTAAATATTTAGTTTTGATTTTGTCTAAGTAAAATCAAATTACTCATAAATCTTTATAGATTTATGTAAATTAACATCGGTAATAAATTTGTATTTGTCAATCTAATGAAAAAGTGACAGAACATAATTTTTCAGAAGAAGTATTTTCAGATTTTATTTTCTATTAATTTCAAAATCAAAACGTATAATTGTAATTATTTAATGTCATCTAGAGCGAATGTCTAATAAACGTTTGGTTAAATGAATAATTTTGTAGGTATACGTTTGAATGGGCGTCCGATGAGTAGCTGGAATGGTATGATTGAGATTGTTTTATATGAGTAAAAGTTTCCAAGTAGTAGGAATAGAAGAGCATATATGAGAAGTATTATGAATGTGGATGAAGCTAAAGTTGTTTATCTGGATAGAGATGTTTGGAGGAAACTGATTTCGGGATAGTGAAAAGTTTGTGCTACACCCTTTTTGGGTACATGATGTGATTGTATTAATATTTATTAATAATCGACGTTTCGACGTCGTCAACGTACATCTTCATCAGGAAAAATGATACAAACGGATTTATAGTAAATAAACGGAACATAGAAAAACAAGTTACTAGGTAACAAAATAAGTAACTAAATCATAAAATTTATAAATTATTAATTAAAAAGTCAAATTTTATTTAAATCACTTGCTAGACACACTGACTGATGTTATCTTTATAAATTTCTATTGCTTCTCTTTTCAATCTACTGTTAATATTAATGGGTCTTGTAATTATTACTATGATAAAGGATATACTTATGCTATTGCAGTTTTTCAGTAAAGTGAAAAATTGGAAATTTTGAACATTCCCATTGGAAATACCATATGTCTTTTGCTTTGATTTATATATATATATATATATATATATATATATATATATATATATATAATATGACTAAAAATCAGTTGCATAAAATCTTTATTAACTTAATCAGTGATAACTATACGATTTATTGTCATCTGTTTTTGAGACAACTAATTAATTGGTTAGTTGACACCGGTCTATACAACTGGACCTAAGAATTTTTAATGTAAACGACTGCAAAAAATAAAAAAAATTGTGTAAAACTTACCATAAATATAAATGAAAAAGATAGTAATTTATTTTTAAGATATTAAAACATATTCTAAACAAAAAAATCTCATATAATTTTTGTAATATATATATATATATATATATATATATATATATATATATATATAAGTGTAAAATGTAAGTGTGCTTTGGTAATAATTTAGCAATAACTTTAGTTATAAAATTTAGTATCTCCACCTCAAGATGAACTATTATACGTTTCTTCTGTGAGTTTACGGAATATGAATTTAAAACATGATTTACTTATAAATTTTATTACTAAATTATTACCGTTTAAATGAGCGTTAAAAATAAAAAGTACATCTACCAATTTATGATATGCTTTTCAAATATAATTTTACCTGCAAATCTGAGCATAAAAACTTAAAATAAACTTGGAAAAAGTGTCAAAGAACTCAAGGATTACCTCATCGTACACGCGCTCCGTTACAAAAAACAAAATAGAAAAAATTTCGAAATAACATATTCGTTTGAGGATTCGTCAAAAAGTTTCGCAACTTAGACTCACATACTATCATAGCGTCCCATCTTATGAACATCAAAAGTAATTAGCCGAAAATGTAACGTGCACGCATATATACCTACGAGACGAAAATGAGTCAAGCGATCGAGAGACGAAAACGAACATGTTGTCAGGCCACAACCTATGATTTACGGAATAACAAATTCGTGTAGGATGCAATGTCAGAGGGTCTTTGCACTTTTTGTGTAAACATGTTGCAATATGGAGATACAAAATCGAAAATAGATAGTAATTATATTTTAAAGAAATTCTAAATCTGAAGTAATTTAATTATACAACTTTGTTCAATTATTTTCAAAAGAAAAAAAAAAAAAACAAAAACAACTATTCTAAAAATTCATTCGATAAAACAATGTTTTATAATAAAAGTCATGATTCTTTTTATTTGAATATAATTACGTTAATAATGTTATTCAAATTGATGTCATGCAATAAAGTTTAATCAACAGGAAAAAAATGACAAAAAGTGAAGCTAATACAATTAAACACTGAAATAAATATTAATATAACTAGATTTGTAATTTTTCTTATAATTTATGGAAAATTAAAAACGATTGTATTTATTAAAATCGCTTTAATACAGAATTCATATAGCGTTAACAGTGTGTAATTGTTCCAATTTTTTTTTCTTCCATTGAATATGTTATAGTGAAATAAAAAAATAATTCTTAATTTGATTTCAACTCATATTACTGTAAACAAATTTTAATTAAAATCTTAATAAGGTGCGAAAATATAAATTACTCACTACAAAAGAAGCTATTGAAAGAATTTGATTAAAAAAATTATTAAATTTTCATTAAATAAATTGTTACCAAATTGCGATATGTTTCTATGCTATGATAAAATGCGTTCCAATTAGCGACATAAAAATTTGTTTTTCTTCCATATAATACACCTATTTCGAACAAAAACCAATTGAGATAATACATTCTTTAGAAAAAAATTTTAAAGAATTTTTTTTAAAATTATCAAATTTATATAATACTAGTTAAAAAAATTTGAAATTAAAACTAACAATCTATCTCTGCTAAATATTATCGATAATTTATTATACTCGTGTACTACCAATAATTAAATATAATCTTTATGTTCAAATATCGGTTTCATATAAGTTTATTTTATTTAAAAAATATATATAAAAATATAATATTATATTGCTTACAAATAAGTACTAAATATTAACTATATCATTATGTATTGTTATTAATTTTATATAATATTATTTATTATTGATTACAATATTTATATCAGAAATAACAAAATACAATATAATATTTGCACATAAATAAGTACTAAATATTAAATATATTATTATTTATTTTTATTAATTCGATATAAATAATATCATTAATTACAATATAAACTGTAAATAAAACGACAGTTGTTTCACAGAAAAACAATAGCTATTTAATTTAATTAAAAATTCATGACTAAATTTTAGATAATTTTTCAATATAACTAAAATAATGTTTTCAAAAGCCTTAGGCCCATATTCCCACCTCTATTGTTTATGAAATTTGATTTTTTGCTTTAAAAAAATTTTTTACGTCTACCTCTTATCAAATATGAATAGTATTTCTATATTTGATATATTTTTTATATCTAATATTACAAAATATAAATAAACTAATTAAAATTGCTTAATAAGTAATTTTAAGTAAACGTCAAAAGTCATTTTGACAAAAATCACTTTTAAAAGTGAGGTGCGAATATGGGCCTTACTTATTTCATCTACATACGAAATAGTTGAGAACAAACAATTATTTCAAATAAAATTTAGATAAATAAAATATTTAATTACATTACGTAGATAAATAAACGAAAAGTAGCCATTTACTCTTGAATTAGATGTTCATCTAATATGATTCAAAAGCTGAAATCATCTATTTTGTATTAGATAAAACAACAACAATATTTACAAAAAAAATCATCTGAAGATTTTTATGTTTTGGCGTAGCATACTTTCTGGATTAATGAAAAGGGTTTGTGCCATACCCAATTGAAAAGTATTGCTTCCCTAGTTATTTTGCTGTATAATATTCCATTTTATTAGTTTATTAATTTTCCTTTACTAAAATTGTCACATCTCCTGGTAAAATTTTATTTATTTTTATTAACGCAAAATAACAACTATCCGTATTTATCAGACGATAGTTTTGTATTTTATAATTACAAAATAATGAAATAACAAAATGATAAATCATCAATATGATTTTTAGCATTTATTTCAAGAAGATCAATAATTGAAATTCGGAACAGGTTCGTCCAATAATATTTTTCTAAATTCGTAATTTGTGCGAGCAACTAGTGCCAAAGCAGAGCAAAGTAAAGACAAACACAGTAATCATTTTATAATTACAGCCCGTTACATTTTTGTGCATACTGCTTCACCGATTGGTCAATAGCAAAGTGCTGATGACCTCACGATCAGTTGGAGGACTAGGCCAGTGTCTTCTATCTATCTACGCCAACTTTTTCACGAATTTTCCTAGCGCTCGTTTCACGTCAAACGCGATAGCCATGTGATTTTTTTCAAGGTCACACGAATTTTATATTTAAACCATAAACAAAGCTAAATTCGGATGCTTTGTGCAAGTTTCACTGTTCTACATACATACATACTTCGTTTTGTGATTTACCACTATTTTTGTTTACTGCTAGGCGCTAAGGCAAATTTCAAAGTCAAAACAATAATTATATTTTCAGTTGGAATATGCGTTCGAAACATATTTACATAAAAAACACAATTATGACTATTAAATTAAATAGTATTCCGGACTTATTTTACCAATAATTAAGACTACTTCTAAGATGAAGTTGTATTTTTAAAGATACAAAGCTTATAAGACCTCCATTTTAATGAACGTATCACATTTTATCTATAGCGTTTTTGGAAAAAAACATGCATATTGCTTACAGTATAAGATATTCGATTTACAAAAGACGTATCTTGATTTTCGGATATATTTTAAATACAAACAAATAGTAATTAAAAAATACGGTAATTTTGATAAAATGAAAAAAAAAATTTGGTAATACACTTGAAATAGAAAAAATCCACCTGTCAATTGTTTTTTTATGAGTCATTTCCAAAGTATTATATTTTAATAAGATACGCATTTACAAAGTTATTTTATTGTTTGTATCAATATCAGTCAATACGTGTCTTATTCTTTATCATTTATAACGAAAAAAATAAATAAAAGTTATATCATTTAATATATAAAAATAAAACTAGTAATGAAAATGTTGATATTTTTTAGTACAATAAAATATTAATTTACCAACAATAAAAAAATATCAGCAGATGATAAAATAGTGTCTATTCTATACTAGTAACAAAAAATACACAAAATGATAAAATTTTATGAGTTTGTAAATTATTTTTCAACCTTATACTAAATTAGTAAAAAATAAAAAATTGAAATTTCTTGGCAGACACTCTGACCTAAATAGATACTTAATATTCCTTGAAAATTTAAATATTTTTCAAAAACTGACAGATTTACTTTCAATTTGTACTTATTATTACAAGTTTAAATAAGTAAAATATTTATTAATATGCAAAAGATTACAATAAATTGTCAAAATAAATTTCTTCAGTTCTTTAAATAACTGAGTGTTAGTTATAGTTAAAAATTGTTTTTATGTTGTACCAGTATCACTTAAAGATAGTTGTGTTTCAAATTTAAAATACGTTACCATGATTACTAAACCATAATGGTGCGTGCAGTCGGCCTTTAGTGCTGTTTATTATAATTTTTATTTACACATGCTAAGCTAAGTTTTGATATTGTCAGTTTCAAATAAACAGCGCTAATATTATTTTTTTAAAGTTTAGTTAGAAAATGATTAAATTTATTAAAATAGAAATAGAAAGAAAATGATAACATCAATCAGTGTGAGGGCACTGATTTAAATAAAATTTGTCTTTCTTTAATGAATAATTTATAAATTTTATAATCTAGTTACTTATTTTGTTACCTAGTAACTTGTTTCTATGTTCTGTTTATTTACTGTATATGTCATTTGTATAATTTTTCCTGATAAAGATATACGTCGAGTACGTCGAAACGTCGATTTTTTATTAGAATATAAACAGAACTGAATCCTAAAGCCTATTTATTTTAAAATACAAATATTTATCAACAAAAATCTAAATATTTGAAATACCTATACACTACATAATCATTGACATATTAAAAGTGAAAATTAAATTAATAACAAATTAATTACACACTTAAAAAGCGATAAATTTTTTGAAATTTATTTGCATTGAACAACTTCGATACTTGTACTTAAAACGAAATCATACTACATACTTGATAAATTTTGCAAGAACATTGAATAATAATTTGGTCGGACTCGCTGCAGAGTATTTTATATAATTTTTAAGAAAAAAAAAATAAAATAAATATGCTTTTCTTCAAGCGTATAATAATAATAATAATAATAATAATAATAATAATAATAATAATAATAATAATAATAATAATAATAATACGTTTATTTTCCAACAGGTATAGACACCCAATTACAGGAAAAATACAAAAAATACATTAAATAATTAATACTAACAAATATAAAAATAGTGGCTCAACACATGAAAAAGAAAAAAATTATAAACTAAAATAAACTAAAATTAAGTACATATAACTTATAATATTTACTTATATTAATAAAGAAGAATATTTCATAATATAGTTTAATCAATTAAATTCTGCAATTACGCATTTCTTAATAAATTGGAAATTATCACAATGAATATCACAAGCATGACAAACCCTATTAAAATTATCACACATTCTAAATACCGGAGAATTTAATAATGTGTTTGTTCTACTAAACTTATTGTAAAATATTAAATTTTGACGAGAGTGAATACGTGGAGCTAGAAAATTTAATTTATTTAAAATCCAAATACAATCAATTTTGTTGTTAAGTATATTATAAATAAATTTAATCGAGATAATATTACGTCTTATTTCTAGTGATATAAAATTAAATCTTAACAATAAGTGAATAATTATAATTATGGTCTGGATAGGTACCATCAATGCGATAAACTAAAAATTTTAAAAATCGCCGTTGAACTCTTTCGATATGTGAAATATAACTTGCACAATGAGGTGACCAGATTAAAGAACCGTACTCAAGTAGGTACAGGTATTACTAATGAAAAATAGAGTACTCGCAATGTGTGTATATTGCTAAAGTTTTTACAATTTCTATAAATAAAACCGTATATTTTAAATGCTTTTGCTGTTATTTCATATATATTTGTCAAATAACAATTTTGAGTCAAATGTTACACCTAAATCTTTAAATGTATCTAGACATTCAAGAATTTGGTTACTTATTGTATATTGGTAACGAATAGTATGAAATTTGCAAGTGAAAGTCATAATCTTACATTTGTTAATATTTAAGAATAGGCGGTTTTCATTGCACCAGCTAGTAATATTGTCAAGATTATTTTGCAAATGCGCTGCATCAGAATGATTTGTAATTGACCAGTAAAGTTTAATATCGTCTGCAAATAGTAAACAATTACAAGAAATTTTGTCTACTATGTCATTAATAAATAATAAGAACAGTAAGGGTCCCAGATTACTACCCTGAGGTACACCACTTGTTGGAATAATTGCATCTGACAATAAATTTTTATATCTTACAAAATTTTTTCTATCATGTAAATATGACGTTATAAGTTTGATTAATGGATCAGAAAATCCATATTTATATAAGTTATTAAGTAAAACAAAGTGATCAATCTGATCAAAAGCTTTCTGAAAATCTAAGTATGCAACATCAACTTGACCAGCAATATCTAATACTTCAGATGTAAATTGCGAAAAGCTTGTTAAATTAGTGATGGTCGATCTCATTTCCATGAAGCCATGTTGTGTTTCAGATATTAAAGATTTAACATTTGGATAAATATTTTTATATAAAATTGATTCAAATATTTTTATGAAGTTGCACAAAATTGCAATTTGTCTGTAATTTTCAATTAAAGAGGAATCACCTTTTTTAAGTACAGGACATATACAAGCTTGTTTCCAAATAGTAGGAAAGCTAGATGAAGTTAAACATAGATTATATAAATAATGCAAAGGTTTTACGAATGCAAGTGCACAATCCTTGACAATAAAACTCGGAATTTGATCAATTCCCGAAGTGAATGAGTCTTTTGACTTTTTAAGTGAATTAAATATCACATCCTCACTGATAGTTTGTATAGTAATTGTGTCTGTATTTATAATTTTTGTGTGATCGATAATACAATTGTTTTGTGAAATTAAAAAAACACTATCAAAATATTTAGCAAAAGCATTTAAGATAGATTCCGATGTCGTATAATCATTGTTTTGATATTTCATTAAAGCCGGTATTCGTGATATTAATATTACATTATCATATTGCCCGTTTCCTTGTAATATACTATTATCTCTTGTAGACAAACAATTGTATTGTATTATGTTTCAAGAGAATTTGTACCTATCATATTGCATTTAAAAACATTTTCGCATAACTTTAAGTTATATGGAATGGAATGTGTTTAATGGTTTTACGTTCTGTGGATACACTTTACCTAATAAAAAAAACTTTTTTAAAAACCACGCTTATATTTAAATGCACTAAAAACTATATATTTCGCAATGATGATTAAACGCTTCACGCTTTTATTTCTTTCTAAAAATTTTGGATAACCAGGAAAAAATTTATTTTCCTCTTTTGAGTGCATTTAAATAGAAGCGTGGTTTTTAAAAAAGTTTTTTTTTAATTTTTTTTTATCTGTCATTTACATTATTCAATTGTTAATTGAACAAAAAAATAGTTCATGTGACAGATGTCATTAGTTGTATTAAAAAAATAAATATAAGCGTGTCATATCTTGTAATCGGTTTTTTTTTTATATATAATATTGTGTTGTCTCCTGGAATGAAACTACATGCAAAATTTCAGTGAGATCAAATGATAGGAAGTGGTCTAAAAATGAGTTACAAAATTTGACCGTGACTGACCGCGACAACAACAGAGTGAGTTAATATAAGCGTGGTAAAAATACATACAGATTTAACTAGATTTACAAATAATTTCTCTTTACGCGATATAGCACAAATTAAATGAATTACACAAAATGCGTAAAGTTAAATTTAATTGTTGTACATCTGTACAATCGTACAATCGAGATAAAAACAAGTTGACTTAACCTCACTTTCACCTTGTTACAAATATGTAAATGGATATAGACAACGCGCCTCGTCAGGATGTTTATATACGGAGGTGTCCCAGTTAGGGATAAAATTGCTAAAAGAATGTGAAAATTATATTGTATAAGTTAGAAAAGCCAAACTTTATTCGTAACATAACCTAAATAAGTTGTTAAACATGTAGGAAATTTTTTAGCACTTTCTTTCAAAGTTTCTGCTTTCATAAAACGAAAAACATATTTTACAAACAAATTTTTTTATAACAATTACAAATAACAAATAAATATTGCAATTAATAACAAAATATTTAAACTGAAAAAATTTATGTAATATTACATAAACCGTCTGTGTAAAAATAAGCGGTTTATAAAATATTAGATGGATTTTTTTAAGTGTATAAAATATATTTCGTATATGTCTATAATTTTTTATGTATCATTTTTTTAATAACAATTTGAAAATTCAGCAATAAATATTTTTAATATACCTATAGCTTTTATAAATAAATATAACAATAATAATATATGTTTATTGAGTATCACTCAAAAGCAAAGTTTACCTAAAAACTGTAATTAAAAAAACCTATTTGCCCAACTCAAAGATTAAATTATACCAATTTAATCTAATTAACTGATTTCTTCAAATTATATAATACTACATTAAAATCTGCATATAATAAATTTTCTGAGATCAGGAATTCGTTTCATTCTATCGAATGAAAAATTGTATATTAATATAGTAAAATTATTTCAGAACTCATTATATTAAAATAAAACGGCTTTAGAATTTAATTCTCTCAAAGATTAAATTATATCAATTTAATCTAATTAACTGATTTCTTCAAATTATATAATGCTACATTAAAATCTGCATATAACAAATTTTCTGAGATCAGAAATTCGTTTCATTCTATCGAATGAAAAATTGTATATTAATATAGTAAAAAATATTTCAGAACTCATTATATTAAAATAAAACGGCTTTAGAATTTAATTCTTTTTTATTAATACAAAATATTGTAATTTTAAAACTATTTTCTGACATTACATAATGTCTAAAATTTAATAAATCTATGATATGTTAATAAAAGTTTTTTGACTTCAACCTAGAAACCTAAATACTTCATAAAAAAATCATTAATATAATAATTCAAATAAATATTTAATTAAGGGCCAGTATTTTGTGTTTTCGTTATGCGCATGAATAATTAACCAAGCTTTCAAATTAAGCAGGTTTTAAATTCATAGTTAAATTTGATAGATAGAACATATAGATCTAACTACTTTTTAATGTAACCAGTACAAAAATACTGAAAATGTATCATTTTAATCAAGAATTTAATTTAACCAACTACCGAATAATTTTAACCAAGATTCAAAATACCGGCCCCAAGCGTATCTTCCAAATAGATATTCGCCATTTACCGAAATAATTTTATAATTATAGATATTTACGATGCCAAAAACAAAGTTTGTCGTTAACGTTCAACAATATATTATTATTAGAATAATAATAAAAATATTGGTAATGACGTTTTACCTAAATATTGCTATTTACGTAAATGTTCAATGAATTGATTCAAGGCTAGCTTGATTCCTGCCATGAGTCAGAGACCTAAAACAAATGATCGTCCGTCGTATGTCTCTTTTGGCTAGAGATTATGAAGGCTACGAGGTCGCAGAACTATATAGACGTTATTTAAAAATAAATGTCCACTTGCAATCGAAATATTTGCCATACTACTGATCCAAATACTTACTAATGTAAGATGATAAATAATAAATTGCTTCGGAAGATTTCACCTGCTTGATTTATAGTTTACTTTCGTTTAGAAAAACATTGCAACGTAATTTCTTCAAATTTCACATTCAACACAAATAAGTATTATGTATTTCTAAATAATAAATGTAATTGAAGTAATGCAGTACAATATTACTTAAATAAAAATATTATAGATGTTTTAATATCGCTATAAAGTAGTTTCTCTATCATTTTTTATATGTAATATTATAAATATATTGTACATATAATTGCTGCTCCAGATTTCTTTTAATTAATTATTATTAGAAAATTATAATATTATAATATAACTTTCAATATATATAATACAAACGTATTAACAATTTTTATATATAATAAGGTTAACAACAAAAAATTGATAGATCTACATAACTTTCATCAAATAAATAATTTCTTCTACTAAAAAATAAAAATACATCATTCTGTAAGGCTACAGATCTTAAAGAATTATACAAATAGGCAAAAGTTAAAACACTGGTTATACTGAATCTGATCTAATCTATCCAGATACAACCACATGTACCACATGTATGTATGATATCTTTACAAAACGAAATTTAAAATTTTTATTCTAGAAACAAATAGGTAATCTTTGATATACAAGTTTTGAAAAAAAATAATTTTATTTAGAAATATCTTGTAAAATGATTTGTTTTTTCATAAAATATGAAGAAAGTCAAAATGAAAAAGACTCATATAGATATTTTTATCTAAAAAAAAATTTTCACTGTTGTTATTTTTAACCAAAAATATATTATTTTTTACTCTATTATATCCTGTTCGGTTTACGAGTTATCATGTATGCATATAATTGATAAAACGCAGATAATATTATGAACCAAATACCAAAAAATAAATTGTTTGTATGTTTTTGTTTTGTTGTTTATTTTTAATTTGGCGTGTATACAAATTTGATCAGACTAAATAGCAAATTTGATTAGGCAAAAAATCTAATAGAAGATCTTAACGTCAGTGTTTACTAAGACTTCGTATTAAACCTGATAAACAATTTGCAATTTGTTGTGTTAAAACGTGAAAAAATAGAACGATACGACACGTGTATTCAAAATATGCCTTTGTATGTAAACAAGGTTTTCATGAACGAAATTAAATATGTACGTATAATAAATGTTTCTTATTTCTTTGATATTCGTTTTTCAAACTTTATATAAGTTAACAACTCTGTTTAGTTTTCGTCAAATCTTATAGTTCAACATTATGTGATCAGCTTGAAACTTTACATACATACCTAGTTCAGATCAGAAGACAATATGCATAGATTGAACCTCTTAAAAAGTAAATTTCTGTAGAAATATTTTGACTTAAAGATTATTTTAGTTTTAAAAATCTAATATTAATATTATTAATAATAATAATATAATGAGTACTGAAAATTTTTTTTACTATGTTAATATTTTGAAAAATCTACAATAACCTGCAGAAGAAACCGCTTGTGCACTACGAGATTGTACAAATTTTAAATATAATTAATAAAATTGTAGTAATTTTGCATTGATTTTACGGATTTTATGTGAAATTTCTAAAATTGTAGGGATTTTATTCGAGATTTTATATGATTTTATAAAAATCTTTAATTTATTTTAACATGATTTTTAAAGATTTAACTATAATTTTAAATGATTTTAATTAATTTGTGTACTAAATTATACAAGTGATTTCCCCCTTAATGTTTTAAATCTATTTTAAAGCAATTTTGTCTAATTTTACAGATCTACAAAATTCAAACACATAGGTGAAAGTTAAAAAAATCTTTGCAAAAATTAAACGCCACTTTGTAAATAAACATTTTCTTTAAAAACTTAGTTTAGTTTATTGGTTTAGTTTATTTCAAGTATAGGTATACGAGTATGTAAATAATGCCTGTCAAGTAAAATATTAACAAATTAAGTTGAAATGAATAAATATTATTGAAATCAAATCGAATATTTAAAAAAAATAACAAATTTTCAATTTAATATTCGATTTGATATCAATAATATTTATTCATTTCAATTCAAGTATATGGTTCGTAATTCAGCAAGGTCATTCAATAATAATTATCCCCACGACTCACTACGCGACTTGCGTCACTAGCAACCCTTTTTTCCAATTAACGCATTATCTCATTCATTCACCTGCAAGCGATTGAGCTTCAGAAGAAATTGCTAGTTACGCCATTTCAGGTAGCTACAAAACAAACATTAGTAAAATCAAATTTGTATTTAGCAGCTGCGCTTGACATTTCAATAGTATAACACTTTTATTTTTCTTACTATTCAGAAACACAAGATTGTTTTTATTGTACAGAAAATATAATTGAAAGTTCTAGCTCTATACGCAAATGTCTTCATAAGTTTTTAAGAAATAAATAACATTTATTGTCAAAATAGCAGTTTTAATACGAAATTTTGCAATAAACACAATATTTGAATAGATATATTTAAATGAAAAGAGTTTGTGCCACACCCATATGGGTACATGGCGTGATTGTGTATGTATGTATGTATATATTTATTTATTTATTTATATTTTTTTCTTTCTTTCAATAAATAATTCAACAATTTCATAAAATTTGTATTTCATCTAACTCTATAATTGGCACTCTTTTGTCCTGTTGAGTTAGTATATTATAAATAAATAAATAAATAAATAGAATAACAATAATTAATAAATTTTATTGAATATGAATATAAAAGCAAAGACGTCATTTATAATTAATATTAATTAATATAAATCAATTACTGAATCCTGAATTTATGTGTGCCAAATATTTATAATTTTTTATTTAAATAACAAGAAGGAACATCATAATAATCGCAGATATTTAAAAAAATTCACATAAAATGTGATTACAAACATATTAGTCCCATATTATTATTTTTATATTTTGTTACAATCAATTCATCTCTTTTTTATTAATAATTATTAATAATTATTTTTTATTATTAATAAATAATAATACAATTAAAATTATGTATTTATATCAGTATTTATTTTAATTTTTATCAAGTTTCTCTACAGGTTTTATATTTTTTACGGTAAATGACCTGATAAACTACATGATTATACTAAAACATACAAATTAATCTAAAAAAGAAAAACATACACCTAAATTAAGATAAAATTACGAATTCAAACATTTGCTATCTGTCATAAAAACGGACAAGTACAGTATTTTATAATAATATAGGTTAACTAGTTGAAAGTTAAAAAAAAAAACCTAAAATAATAAATAGTTTTTGCGTCTAAAATTGCGAGAGTACACACAGAGCCATACGCCAACAATTCTTTATACTTGACATTGAGATACATTTATAAAATAGATATGGCATTGACATTGAAAAGAGCTGGCACACAGCGTGCCGATAACAAAATAAATCATTTGAACCTTATTACCATTTTTTCGCAAATACACAAGCACGCGAGAAAAAAAATAATAGTTCGGTCAGGTGCATGACCCGATAACTTTAACCAAGATCATACGTTGCGCGTGTCATATCTTATATTCTAAATCTAGATTTTCAAACTTCTGACAGATGCAATGATATCATAACTGAATAACAACAATTTGTAGCTATAATTGCAAACAATTTTCTTTCAGAGTTACGAATACAGTTTGCCCAGCAGTTGCACCTTAAATTTTCATTGAGACGCAAATGGACTTTTTTTTTATTATATTAGTAATTGCCATAATAATAACTTAACTAGTCAATTCATTTAAGTTCACCTTTATTTATATTTTAAATTAAAAGTAATGTATAATGATAATAAAAGCATTTGTAACTACAATATTGACCTTTTTTTTTAATATCTCCAAAAATTTTCAATTAGTAATTATAAAGACGCTAAGCCCAAATACACTAACTTATTTGAATTGTTTTAATATTCGGAATATGTAATAATTCTAATAGAGTATGTCATGCTTATAATAGTTTTGAATATATTAAGAAATGCATAAATATTTCAGTATTTCATTAATTTCTGTTATTTAACATAGTAAAAAAAGCTTTCACAACTCATATTAAAATAAAAAGGCTTTAAAATTTAGTGCTGTATTAATTTTAATAAAAAATCGACGTTTCGACGTACCCTACGTACATCATAATCACTATCATTACTATCAAAATGTCGATTTTAATGACTATTAATATAGAATCGAATCCTAAAGCCATTTTATTTTTCTATTATTTAATATACTTCTTTTAATAAAAATAAAATGTTATAATTTTATGTATTTGTTTTCATTTTTTTT
Organism: Clivina fossor; assembly: GCA_963966155.1. Lineage (NCBI taxonomy): Eukaryota > Metazoa > Arthropoda > Insecta > Coleoptera > Carabidae > Clivina > Clivina fossor. The sequence continues at coordinate 60,831,246 of OZ014550.1, forward strand.
GTTGTATATTATTTATTAGTTTATATCATGTATTAGTTATTCCACTATTGTTACTTTTTTCTTTATATTTGTTAATAATAATTATTTTTTGTATTTTTCCTCTAATTGGGTGTCTGCCTATTGGGAAACAAATAAATAATTATAAAAATTATAAATATCAATTACTAAATTATATTTTTTAAAACAATCTCAAATTTAAAATTATTATTAAATATTAAAAGCCGATTATATTAAACATTCTTAAACGCTTTGTTAAGTTGCCAACTGACCATTGAATAAAGTGCTTTAAAAACAGTTGACAATCTAGTTTCCCAGGTTAACAAATTTTTATGCTATTGATCCTAAATCTCGTATTCATAATACATTTCGTTAAATATAACGAATTATTAATATATTATAATAATATTATTAATAAAACAATTATTATGGGATTATGTAAAATGGTTATACCTATATTTAGATTTTATAAAAGTTGTGAAATATTGCACATAATCCTAGAATTTGTTATATGATTCGTTTAATTGAATGAATTTAATTTTAAGGGTTTGTGAATTCGGCAGTAATTTATTGTTGAGTGACAAAAAAAATGCAATATTTTTAAATTTTCTTTATAATTATTTAACTGTTAATTTATTTAATAAGATTTATATTTTCTTATTCAAAAAATATTTAAAAAAATTTAAACGCCAATGAAATAATTAAACATATCAAATGTTAATATTTAAACTATTATTTAGCTTAATTATCCTTACATAATCGCAAACACAAGAAATTTTAGATTCAAATTATTGAATGTAATATAAAAATTATAATACATATGCTGTATACAAAAGTAACTATATATTTCAAAACAAAATATTTTATTATACATACGAGTATATATAAAAAAATAATTAAGCATTAAACAAAATAGAAATATAAAAAATTACTAATAAATATTAAAAATTAAAAATGATTTTGAAATTGAAATAATTTTCAGTTAACTAAATGTTATTATGTTACATAGAGCGATATTTTAAATAAATTTATTGTTCAAATTACAAATAATATGTTTGTAATATTATTAACGAAGCATAGAATAGATTGAAAATTTCAAATTTGATACTGTTTTTTATGTGAAATATAATACAACACAAAAGAAATATTTCAAAACTAGATTTATTTAATATACGTATGTATATTATTCGCGTAAAACAATAAAATCGTAATTAAAAAAAAAAAAAATAAATAAATAATCTTAAGTTTGCAGTCTTTATTGCTGTTTTAATACAATTTTAATAAATATAAATAAAGAATAACAACTTTATTATTCGTTTTACATTTTAGGTCATTTAGGCAGCATTTAACCAAATTTGGAACGCATTTAAGTCCATTTAAGCATTAGTTTACTTTCATTTAATTATACCTTATTTCTACATTTTCCAACACAAATTCGAACAAGTGGGTAATTTAAAGATCAATAAGTTTTCATTATTCAAACGAAAAAATTCAATTTTTACCTTCCCTCACAAGTTACTTTCAGAACTCAAGAAAATATTTCTATTCTACACCAGTTTGTTCCTTGATTATGTAATGCTATTCATTTAACACTCTTTTGCTGGTATTACTCATTTGAATGAATAATGACACTCACCTGTGGTTCGTGCCTTATGAGTAATAACCATCATTATGTGCTAGTTAAGTAATATACTATTTTTATCCTTATTTAGACATAAACACAAATGTAATTAATTAAAAAATAATAAAGTAATTTCAAATGTAAAAAAATATTATAAATAAAACATAAATATTGAAATGAACCATTTGCGTAGATAGATATGCTATAATCATAAATTTGATATAAAAATTTGCATAGAAATTTACTGTAACCACGTGTTAAATGTTAACGTATATTTGCTATTTTTATTGTAAAGAATTTAGTTTATTTTATTGTAGGTAACTTACACTTGCAAGATTCAAATCATCTTGGGAAACTTGATACACAAATATTTATATTGGAAAAAAATTCCTGTAACATTCTCCAAGAAGATTCATGAAAACTTTTTAAACTCTTTACAAACAAGTGTCCTCAAATAATGCAAATAAAGATAAAATACATTGTTTACTATGGTTTTTGAAATATTTCTACGAAATTTGATACTTTCACGATAATATAATATATTCGAAAATATCAATGGCAAAATTTGTAATATATTTCAAATTTTGAAAGATGTTTTATGATTTTCTATACAAAAATTGAATTTTAAAATAGTAAAATAACTTTAAGAACTCATTATATTAAAATAAAAAGGCTTTAGGATTTAGTTCTGTATTAATTTTAATTAAAAATCGAAGTTTCGATACATTATCAGGAAAAATAATACTAATAATGTTGTACGTAGAATACGTCGAAACGTCGACTTTTAATTAAAATTAATACAGAACTAAATCCTAAAGTCTTTTTATTTTCAATTTTAAAATAATTAATAACAATTAATGCTGCAATTATGTTCATATCTCGTAAAACATGTAGCGTTATGACATATTTTGTCTTTTTCTAGTAAATGAAGTACTTCTTTTGATAGAAAAGACAAAATATATCGTAAACCTATAAATATCTTGATATGCAAATAGAATTACAGCACAAATGTTTATAATCAATTATAACTAATAATAATAATATGTATATAAAAGCAAGTACCATGGTTACATGTAAATTATAAAAATGAAAATTATAATTCTAATTTCTCTAAATATAATTATTTTTTTTTTAATAAATTTCTATTTTTTTTTAATAAAATGACTGAATATGTAATAAAACAGAAGTATCATAAAGAAAATGAAATGTAATTTAGAACAAATGTTTTGTTTCAGTGTTCTGAAAAAAAAAAACTGCTTTAATCGCCCAGTAAAATATAATAATAATATTGTAGGTCATACAAATTACAATTATTATTTTTGTCAATTATTCTTATTTCACTCCGGAAACCAAACAATTAAAATTATAGGCAGATAAAATAAAATTTCCTTAAAGTAATTTTGTTATATAAAATACGAGTAAGTATATACAACAAAATTTATGAACAAGGAAAACTGTTCATATTTGATTTTCAAATGTAATATCAATGTTTGTAGTTTAATATCTTATTTAAACAAAAATCTAAGCAATAGAATTATTGATTAAAATGTAGTAAAATCATTTTTACATTTGAGAGATAAAACGAGATATTCTATAAATTTATATACCTTATAAATTCTACTAAATATCAATAATACGAGATGTGTATAAATTTATTTGTCAATAATTTAGTTTATCCAAATTTCTAAATAATATTAAATTCATTTTTACAAATTTATATATTCTTTTTGTCAAAAGTATATTCGTAAAGTAACTTTCGTATTCGTAGTATAAAGTAACTTATTAAGAACTTTCAAATAATTAATTAAGATTTTAGAATACTAAATATATATGAAAAATAGATATTAAAAATAGATAAAAAATTGATATTGAAATAAATGATAAAATATTTTTTAGGAATAAAATATGTGCCGTGCACATTATTATCTTTAAATTGCAACAAATATTTTCAAATTATTTCGTGTTTTAATACTTCACAAATAAGTAAATATTAGAAATATTACAGTATACATTTAAAAAATATCTTAATAAAATATATTTAGTTCATTTTAGAGATGCACTTTCATGCCACAAATTGAAGAACAAAAAGATATAAGCTCACCTTTCAGCAGGGATCGCTACAAAAGTCGTACTCAAAAAATATGAAATCACAAAAAATATAAACGCACATACTCGTCTCTGTAAACTGAAAATCGTCTCGACGTTAATAAAAATTTCGTAGAAAAACTTTAAAAATGAAAAAATAAAAAATAAAAAAATTGATAAGGTACGAGTCTACGAACCAGTAGCACTTTATGTAACTGAAACGTTATGTGCCCATTGCTGCATGTGGGTGCATGTGCATTTTTCGGCGCGGAGGGAGCCGAATCGAGCAAAAAGCCCGTGGATTTCGGAACAATGGGTGCATTGAATGAAAATTGTGAGCCGCGATTCGTAATGCCCTGGGCGTTAGAACGTTGAAATTCGCAGCCCACGATTTGGTTACTTTTTTACTTTTTGCATTTGCGTTTATGCTAGGATATTTTACTGTTTTCGTTGCCGGCTACCGCTAACTTTAACTGCTCACTATATTTCTTGCTAAATAATAGAGCAATCATGTTGATTTTTAGCGTACGTGGTCATTTTTTTTTTTTTTTTTTTTTTGTTAATGTAGTGTGATTGCAGCGACATACTGTGAGAGAAACGCAGATTACTTAGTGGCGAATTTCAGATCGGTCTTATAGAAATTTTATATTTTGGATATTGATATTTTATTTGAAAAATCGCTTGTAACATTTTGTTTTTTTTTTCAATATTCAAAATGATATGTCTAAAATTTAAAAGCGAAAATTGGTAATAAAATTGATTTAAATATTATAAAAAATATTACCTGTAATAGTTAAAGTAATTTTCACTGCTATACATTCTGAACATTTCCCAAAAATATTATACAGTTCTGATAGTAGTAATTTTATTTAATGATTAAAGACCGTTTTCATAATAAAGACGAATTTAAGTCGATCAAAAAGGCATCGATTTTATATTCTATTAGTATAATTATTGTATTATTGCTATCAATAACATGATGATTTTTTTGTCTACTTTGCAGACTTATAATGGCATAATTATTATTGTTACTAATAAAGCAATACTTACTTTTTTGTTAGTTTAAAGTCGACTTTAGTTAAAGTATTTATTATAAAATCGGCCGTTACTCTAATAGTAATTTAATTTAAAGAATAATATAAAAATATATTATAACGATAAATAGATATAGATAAATTTTACGAACTGATATTCAACATTTTCTAAATTTAAATTTACTATGAATGCAAAGTAAAGCAATAATTTAAAATCAGACGAATAGCCAATGTTTTCGACAAATAAAATTTTCTATTATGTATTGACAGAGTGGGAAACCACTTACTCAAATTTTGTACACTAGATTTTTAAGTAAGATTGTTGAGGTTGTACTAATTTTTCGGATATTATACAAAATTTGTAAGATTGTAGAAATTTTACTCGACTTTTACATGATTTTTCAAAGCATTTTTAATTGATTTTTTTCATGATTTAAAGAATTTTGTACAAGCAGTTTTCCCCTCGGTATTGACTAATATTTGTAAATATTAATTTAAGTATTTCAAATTTGTATTTAGCTTGAATTAACGACATAGAAATTATACGTATTTCTATTTTAACATTCAATTGAGAAACGGTATTTTATAGATAAAAATATAGTTTCATGTAATAATTATTTTAAAATATTACACAAACAAAATAATAAAAATGCTCAAATTAACAGTAAATGGATTATGCTCTTGACAACATAAATTTTTTATAAAACTGCTCTAAATTTTAATTTTAATAACTAATGTATTAAAGTAGCTCAATAAACTTCATTAATAACATTTACCTCATACTAAATTCTTATTTATTATTATTTTTGATGAAGAAAATATAAATAATATTAATTACTATCTAGAATTAATATAAAAAATTGTTTGTTAAAAAAACTGAAATAAAAAAAAATGTTTGTGACAAACATATACATAAATTGAAAAATGAAATAAAGATTTAGCCTATGGGCAAATAATTTTAAAAAGCTACTTGACAGTTAGCTAAATATGATAGTAACAGTAGTAACAGGTTAAGTTAGAGTTAGATTAACAACTATGCCATTGAATGTGAATGCGTTGAATGTTATTCGTTATAATACGAACGAAACAGAATCGTATGGGGAATAGTAGAATCGTCGTCCGAGAATAAAAGTAGCACGTAACCAAAATGTAACCTGCTTCTCGGATTGCTATTGCTATTGCTATGCGTATATATTTGCTCATATTATGCTCGGATGTGAGTTCGAGTCCGTTGTTGAAACGTTCCTCTATTCCAGAGATTTTCAACCAGTTGTTGTTTATTAATCAATTTAAAATATTGTACGTATATTTTTCGTAGACCAACAGAAAGTAAAATAAATTAAAAAAAAAAAAACAAAAATTAAAATAAAACATAATAAAATAATTTAAAAAAAATAAACTTATTTATTCAAGAAGCAAAACTTTTTACAAAGAATGACTTTTTGTCGTAAAATCAATAATAAAATTGTTTTCCTCTTGTTAACTCCATCCGGAGACACACTGTATACACAGAACGAATTTTTAAATAATTTTTCTAATATTTTAGTTATTTCATCTAAAAAAAAATTTCAACCTTCTAATAATATTAAATAAAACTTCTAATGCAAATGTAGACAAATTACGTTTAATATATTGATCTAATGTAATTAGATATTTATATCTGTAGTTTGTTGTTTATATCGCAGATAAATACTTATTTCAGAAAATATCTTTTGACTAGACACATAATATTTGGCAGAACTATTATTGGGCGAATAGCGTTTTGTTTTCAATGTAATAAAATTATGTTTATTTTGATTACACATTAGACCAAAAAGATTTGCTAGACAGGTTAGAAGAAAAAGGTTAAATTTTAATTTGTTTACTCTTGATGTTAGATTTGTATTGTGTAATTCTGCTCACAAACATTATACTGGCAATTAAATATCTTTAATTTAACCCTGAATTTACATTAATGCTCTGTAATAAAAATATATGATGATGTATGTGCAGTATATCGAAACGTCAATATTAAATTAAAGTTTTTTTATTTTAATATAACGAGTTGTGAAACATTCTTTATCATTCAATAATAATAATAATAAATAAAACACTTGATCACTTCTTCACTAAAAAAATATAATGTTAGTATTATGTTTGACTTTATTTAATTATTACTACTTCACAGTTACCTAAAAAATAAGTTTCAAATTTATTCGTTAAGTACTATATTAAAAATATATTTGTCAAAAAAAATATTCAGGCAGACACTAATTTGTCTCGTCGAAGCAATTTTCCTAAAATAACTATTAGCCTGCAAATGCACAAAAACCCACACACACACACATACAGTGTGTCCCAGGATTGATGTTACAAGAGGTGTAATGGACTAAAATTTTTTGAATTTCATTTCAAGATTCTGGAATTAAGCCCTGCTTGGCGTGAAACGAATTTTAAGAATTTTTTCGTTTTTTGAAAAACAAAATGGCCGTGACGGTGAAGCAAGAACTATTTTCTTTTCAGGTAAAGTACCCTTTTTGTTTAGGATACGACAAAATTTTATTAAGAAAAGTTGTTTATAATGACAAATCATGGCCGTATACCAAACTTCAGGACGATCTACCTACTTTCATTAAACTGTCTGTTTTAGATTGAACAAAATAAATTGTAGGTATCTATTAATTTATTGCACATCAATGATATTATTAAGCTTCGTAAGTTAAATTTGTTGTAAATACTATTTGTTTCGTTCAATGGTCTACAAATAAAAATTTTAATAAATTAATAGATACCTACAATTTATTTTGTTCAATCTAAAACAGACAGTTTAATGAAAGTAGGTAGATCGTCCTGAAGTTTGGTATACGGCCATGATTTGTCATTATAAACAACTTTTCTTAATAAAATTTTGTCGTATCCTAAACAAAAAGGGTACTTTACCTGAAAAGAAAATAGTTCTTGCTTCACCGTCACGGCCATTTTGTTTTTCAAAAAACGAAAAAATTCTTAAAATTCGTTTCACGCCAAGCAGGGCTTAATTCCAGAATCTTGAAATGAAATTCAAAAAATTTTAGTCCATTACACCTCTTGTAACATCAATCCTGGGACACACTGTATATATATATATATATATATATATATATATATATATATATATATATTTGTTCGTTGATGTATTGCAGTTTTGAATCATTTCTCTAAACTATATTTGAAATAATAATTAAATTTCAACTAATGTTTCTATGTAGATGAAAGAATTGATGTTATAGAAAATATAATGGCTGTGGTACTATAAACAAGCTCGGTTTTTGGGTGTTTTTGTTCATTTGTTTAGTTCTGATATTACAACATAGCTGCATTGTCTTGAAATCGGTATTCTAGTTAAAATCGATCTCTTAATATAGGCCGCCAATCTAATTAAATAAATAAATCACCTAGAATTTTGCCATCTAGTTCGAATTCAATAAAATTGATATTTAATTTTTTTCTGTGTACTATAAAATATATCGGTTGAAAACCTCTGCTCTATTTCTATTGCTGTATGCATCACGAAATACGGAAACGATTACTGAACACACATACATACATTTAAATATTTAATCATCTAATACGAGAGTATGTTCACTCACTAAATTTAACGAAAATCAGTGATATGTAATGAAAGAAATACTTTTCAAAGCAAAATTTTATGATTCATATTTTAATGTTCTGGAAAATGTCATAACATTACAATATATACAGTGTGATTACTTTTCATTATATTTAAAAACTACAAGAATGAATAGAGCAGTATAAAATAAGAGAATGTACAACATCTAAAAAAATAAAACCTAAGCAATAAAATAATAAAATCACAACGTACGCTAATAATAAAGCAAAATATTTTTCAATCTGAATAGAAAAAAAAATTCAGTTTCAAATATTAATTCCACCTAACCTATTTCCATCTTTGTTATTTTCTATGCGTAACATAAAATGACGAAATACTACTACGATAACTCAAAAACAATGCATGCTAAAGTATAAATTTGTTATTTGAATTCTTTATCAAAGGGCGGTAAAATGATTAATTTTTGATAAAAATTGTTTAACCGGAAGTAGTATTTAAAGCTACTTTTGTTTTTTTTATATAAATATCACAAAAATATCAAACATAAAAATTGATTATAAATAAAATAATACAATAATCAATATTTTATATTTAAAATATATTTTGATATCATTTCTAATTTAAAAGATTAAAATTAATTTTTTAAATATAATTTTTTAAAGAAAAATTTGTATTTAACTAAATAATACTCCTAATAATTTGTCATCGAATTTTTAATATTAAAAATTTAGTATTTATAAAAATAATATCTAGCAATGAAACATTAATACAGAGTGGCGTAAAAGTCCCTTTTCTATTTAAATTTTTAAGAACAATTGAAAAAATTAAACAGTTATTAATTTTGAATAAGTATTGTGAATTAAAGTGCATATCTTGCAATTTTCGAAAATTTATATCCAGTAAATGACGTTTCCATTGGCGCTTACAAATTAATGCCATTTTTATAACATCGTTTCATTACTTGTCAAAATATTTCCAGTACCTACTTCCCAATCAATATTTTCTTTCAGCTGTTGTCTTTCAAATAATACCACGGAAAAAAATATGAAACTGACAAATCGAGAAATTATAAATTAATTAAGTAATACATGTTTTAAAATTAATCGATTTGGAAAACGTTGTTTTAAAAGTTTAATTGGGCAATAGCAATTTTGCTAAAACCAATAACCTAGTCTAGTTTATCTAAAAAAAATTATTACAAATTAGTTCACTCAAAAATATATCATACTGTATAAAATGTAAATTAAATTTATGTACTGTTACATAATTTTTTTTACATATTATTATTTAATAGCATTTTGTAATTTTTACTATGATAATTTACGTAATATTACATAATTTAAAAAAAATTACATTCATAAAATATGTAGATTTACAACAATTTTTTACATGCACTTTAAACTTGTAAAAGTACCTTGGCGCCTCCTTGTACCATATTGCATATTGCCATGAAGTGTTGATATAATAATGATAAAACTAAAAATTGAAAACAAATCAACTGATAACCCATTGATAAAGGCTGTAATTATAATAAACAAAAATTTCTAAATTATGCTTCATAAAAATATACCTATATATATATATATATATATATATATATATATATATATGTCAATTTTTTTTTTAATTTACATTTACCTCGTTCTGAAGAACAATTCAAATAAATTTCCTTTATAAACGCTGAAATTAATGCGGTTATATTGTTTCAATTAAAAGAGGAAAATAAAAAAGTGTGTTCTATGAAAGTAATTTCATTGATTAGCGATAAGTCTAATTATGTTTGCATATTAATAAAAGCCTAAACATAATTTCTAATTTCAATAATTTATAAATTTTAATTAAATATCGCACTTTGTAACCATTTGTAGTATTTGATTACAAATAAGTTAATAGTGCGAAAATTTCAACTACTCTTACAAAAATAATCGCAATAGTAATGAACTTCTCTTGTTCAATTATTGCCAAAAGAATCAATAAATAATCTTATCGAGTTTAGCAATTAAAATTTGAAAATATCTTATTAACAATTGAACACCTGTAAAATTAAAAAAAAACCGCATTTATTTTTCACTTCTTTACAAATATAATTTACTTTCTAAGTTACTATAAAATTGTGTGTTTATTATTATTCTCGAATATTATTACTATTTTTTTAGGGCGAGTGTTTCCAACTTACAATTAGGATAAAATGTGAAATAATTAACCGTATAATAAATGTATATATTCTGCGCTTGATTATTCCACATTTTATCTAGAGTTCGAAATACTAACCCTTACATAGATAATGTATAAAATTGATAACAAAATGTATTGAAAAAGAATCTACCAGCTTCAACACAATTTCAACAAACATCTTTAATACTTTCATTATTTAAAAGTTTTACTGTTACAATATTTCCATTCTTTGTTTAATTAAATTTAAAATAAAAGAGAAAATCTTTTTCACCAAGCACTTTAGAAAATTTCTTATACAATATAAGTACATGAAAATTTTATAATAATTTTATTTTTTTGTTGTTAGCCAGATTTCTATTTAAAATTGTTTCTGTTATAATAAATATATTCATATATATTTATGTTGCAGGAATATTGAAATATTGTTTTTTTTTTTTTGCAAAATTACTAGTATTTCTAAAGATTTTTATTCTTCGTTTTTCATATTTTTACGATAAATTTGTTAAACTAGAATTTTACTGAAAGAGAAGTTGGATTTATAAATATTAAAAAAAAAAATTAAAAAAAAATACATTTACAACAGTCATCGATAATGCATCGACCTTCTAAACCGAGGATTGTGGGTTCGAATCCGACCAAGGGCAGAATTTTTTTTATTTTAATTTTATTACGTATAGTTATTCTTGTTAATCTTTATTGTGAACACATAGCAAAAACATGTAAATTTAAATAAATAATGCATAAACTACGCAAATAAAATAAAGCAATGCAAAAACAAAGTGATATAAAATGTTTGTTGGAAAAATTACGACAAATAATTAAATTAAACAAAGAAAAGATATTTATAGCGTTTTTGCCCTGCTGACTGCGTTTTCAGAACTGAAAATGAAAGAAAAACGCCGTTGTCAAACAAAGCTGTCAAACTGCCAGCTGTTAAAATTGTACACAAGTATGTACGTATTTTTTTTTTCTTTCGTATAAAAAGAGACACGAAAGAGATGGGGACACGAATAAACGGGGTCAACAACAACAGAATCGGTAAAAATTTCATCATCGTACTAGATAAAGCTGGATTTTTTGCTATTTTTACTATAAGTACGTAATAATGGATATCTACATACATCAAGATTTTTCTGTTTCTATTTTCCTCGAAATGCACTAAACAAAAAACAGATATATGACATTGATTTTCGTTTCTTACTTTTCAAAAACAAATACTTAATATAAACATATGATTCAGATTTCTTAACGCTAGCTATAAATACAGAAAATACAAATTGAAGTTACAGAGAAATTTTATTACAGTGTAAATTAATTACGTACGTTGTTTTATTAAACGAAAATTAAAAATTTATCCAGTATTTGTTGGAAAATATGTATCTTTATTTATATTTTTAGAATTTCAAATACAGCATTGATTTGTTCACACAAAAAATTGACTTCAGGATATTTTTACTTTTGAATTCAGAATAACTTAGGGTCTGAGATTAACCTAATAAAAAATGTCATTCAACATAAAATTAATTATCATTTTTTTAAAAATATAATAGATACAGAAAATTAAACGTAAATTTAAATAATAAATTAATAGATTAGAATTAGATAGATATTCCTTCAAAAATCTTAAAATCAGTGATATGTAATTTACAGTAATATAATAATTACTTTGTTAGTATAATTTTTTATGGTTTAATATATTTGTGCAATACAAAATTTATGTAGTTTTTGTAAATTCTGAACCATTTTCAATTTATGCATGTTCTAATTGTTTAGTACTAGTCTTATGACAGTTGCATTGTATTAGTTAAGACAGCCAATGTGTCTAATGGTTAAACACATCTAATACATAGATATACGTTTTTCTGATTTATTTATAAATAATAAAAAATGTATTTTTGATGGAAATTATATTTTTAAATAACAATAAATAACACACCAGGAATTATAAAAGTAAATAAGTAAAACATAAGGGTAGGAGGATATTTGAAAAAAATAAAAAAACAAGGACAGTATAAGCTGCTAAACAAAGGTCAATAGTTATTAAAGCAATCAGATATCAAACACTCTCGATATATCATGCATAATAAAAGACAATGTATTGACAGCAAACATTTTACATCCTCTGAAATAAAAAATATTCCATATTTTAAAACAAGCTAAGCTCGAAAGCAATAAAAAAAAACAGTGCGTCAAGCGCATTTATGTTTTGTAATGAAGCATGACCCGCGTCGACACTGACACCCGACTAATACATATTTAAATAGCATGTATTATTTCTGCCGTTCCATTCATTTTCTATAATTTCAAATTAGATTAAAATTTAATTTTTTCGTTTTTATTCGTCTCCATGTACGGAACAAAAATGTACGTGAAAAACGTCTCTATATTACGTCGTTCTTGTTCCATTCCTTTTCAAAAACAAAGTTATAAAACATTTTATTTACTTACAAAAAAAATTTTCGTCAAACATTCCTATCTAAACAAGCAACTGTCTGTTCATTCACATTCGTGATACCTCTCCTACAAGCTCTTTTATTCTTACCACTTCGAAATATATCTTATTATTTATACAAATATATTATCCTATAGTTCTTTTTAAAAGCTTTCTCAATTAAAAGCCCATTCTGACTTTCCAAATTGTTTAATAAACAATTTAGAAAACTCTAGTTAGCTTTATTTAAAAAATGTAAAATATAACAAAGAGTGTCATATATGATATATATATTTATTAAAAAAAAAGCAAACATTATATTTCAAATTACCAAACGTGATTCTAAAAGAGGTTATGATTATTTTTAAATAAGATTTTATATTTGAAACTTAACTTATTGTAAAAAATATAATTAAATTATTAAAATAAATATAAACTATACATGTATATAGTTTTTTTTTTTTCTTAATTTATGAAAAGTTAAAATACCAGAATTGCAGTAAAATATTAGCTTTTTGATATAAATAAAAACAGTATCTAAAAAGTGTTCAAGGTCTTAAAAATCATACGATTCTAAAGTAAACTTTTCTACAGGTAGTTGAATGTACATATTATTAGTAATATTATACATCATTTATATTATTTCTGAACACATGTCACTTCCAAAAATGTAACAAAGACCTTGTATTTACAAAATAATATTATACCTACATTTATTTCAGAGGCCATAAGAAATTAAATAAATGATTTCGAAAAGTATCCAATTCATAACATAATACTTATGCGGTAACCTATTTTAAATTTACCATTTTTGAAATAAATTTTAATTTAGATAGTTTATTTGAATTTGATTGATACGCGCATACATTTGATAAGTAACTAATTTTATAATAAAACTTATAAGTATAGAGTTAAACAAAGTTTTAAATTCATCATACTAACATAAAATAAAAAATAATAATAAAAATTACGGTGTACCTTACATTATCATTATCCTCTATTATAACTATGATTTAGCCGCATGAGTGAAAGTCAAGAAACAAAAATGGTATAACTATTGTTACCTACTTAAAAGTGGAAACATACATTTGAACAAAAATAAAAATTGAAAAAAGTCTAATAGAAACTTCAGAATATATACAAAACAAAACGTTGTATGATCTCATCTACAAATAATATTGTGCAATATATGGTGCGACAATAATTATAAGACACACTAAACCACGTTATAGTTATCAATATAATTTCCTGTTCGATTGGTTTGCTAAATCTGTGTCCAATAAAATATATATATTTTTTTTCTTAAATGTCATTTTTAAACGAAAATATTACAACAAAAAAAAAAAACAGTTGCTAAACGACTAAAAAGGTTATTCAAGGTAATTTATAATTATTGTATATTGCATATTAGATAAGAAAAAAATAGGTACGTGTTTATACGTTATTGTATAAAAAAATATCGATAAGAAATAAAATGTGTTATTTAAGTAAATATATTAAAAATAAATTGCATGGTTTTTGATCTCATGGAAAGCACGTGTCGTATCCCTCCTTTGACATCCAATTAAAAACAAATTGACCAATAGCGAAGCTATATTTTTCTATCGTTTTTTTTTTCTTGTTTAATATTTGATAAAAAATATTGATCATAATAATATCATTACTATTAACGACTATGCATTTGATAATTTGAGCATATAAATTCAAATCAAATATTGAATCGTCCTAAATTCTTCGAAAACAGAAATTCATTGTTGGAATAAAAAAAGAAAATAATAATTTTACAATATTTATTTCGATATTGTGTTCAAAAATAAATTGAATGAACAGATAATAAATTCTCTATTTATATTATAAAATATTAATATATTTTGATAATACTTGCTTGGAAATCGCGCTGATAATATTGTTGACAAACTTTCTACATCATAATGTTTTAGTGAATAATTTATCAATTTAATGCTAAATTAAATATTAAACAATGTACTTCAAATATTGGTTTTTCAATAACAGCATTTTATTCAAAGTAAAGATAAATGATTTGAAAAGAACTATGAAATTGTAAAATGAAGAAAGAATTCTAACCTCTTGAGTTAGTTCCATAATAGGCGCCTCCGATGATTCTGTTATCGAAGGACTCATACCACTAGCTTCTCCATCATTTCTCTGAACATTATTGGAAATTTCTGGGTGAGCCGGTTGTTCGGTTGTGTTTGTATTTTGATTGCCCCGATCGACGTTCAATAAATAAGCGGTTATGTTCGAATTATGAATGGAATTTATCCTATTATAGCGTCCCAATGCGTTTAAATCCGCAAAGACTTCTCTTTCATAATTTAACAGAATAGAGTCTAGACTTTTTGGATGCACATAATGCGAACGAAGTATATTCGGAGAGAACGATCTCCAGCTTGTTCCATTATTCAAGTCCAATGAATTTACGTTAATGTAGGGATCAATTTCCAAATATGAGTCCGGATAAACTTTTAATAAGCTCAAAATGAGAGCTAATTGCAACAGCTCGTCGCTGTACACTTTCTTTAAGCACAACATGTTTTTGCTGATTAGTCACTGAATAACACCTCACTAGCTGTCAACAGTGCACTTAACCTCGAATTAGAAGAAATCGTAAATCATATATCCTGGCTTTTTAGGAAACCAAGACATGTTGATATTGTCAAAAACAACACTAATAACTAAATGCACAACATTTTTAGTTCATAAACGCACTGATTTATTAAATAAATGTTAAATCCAAGTTTTGAAAAGTTGGTAACGAGATGACAGTTCAGTTTGCCGGGTGATATTTTGTGAATAAACGTATCAGACAGCAATTGTTTAATACAACAAACTAAAATATATTGAAACACTTTGTTTTGCAATGACGTTTGTTTTGTGATGACAGTTCAGCTAGAAATACTTTAACAAACACGTTGAACCTACTCGCGAAGTAAACACACACTCTTACAACCGAGACCTGCTAAAGTGATGTGTGCGTGAAGCGATCTGCGCAACGAACTTCCACAAGGCGGGCTCGCCAAATCCAAATACTACACCGCACTACACCTTGTACAAATCGCGAACTATTCATATGCATATGTATTTTTAATGATATAAATTTAGAAAAACGATATTAATCATTTACATCGTGCAACACCTAAACAGCTATACTAAATATTCATTTTTCTTACGCATAATTGCAAAACGGTTTTAAATTTCTAAAAATATAAAAAGTTTCATTGTTATCAGATCATGTGCGTATTGATAGCAATGCATCTATTTTAGTATAAATAAAGTTGCGTCATATAAAGCATACATTTTATTCTTAGTCATGTTATGAAAAATTTGCTAGTCATTTTGGTATGGTAACAATATAATCATCTAACTACAATAAATAGGTATATTAATGACCATTAGCATTTATTAAATAGTTACCTGTGATTGCTGAAACATCGGCGTATCCTGACATAATAACACGTCTGTTTGAAGCATTTTTTTGTAACACAATATTTATTACAATAACAAACAATATTTTAAAAACACACTAATACTGACTGATAGCGTAATAACTTAAATTACTGTAAAAAAATAAAATATTAGAGACGATCTAATTAGAATTACGTCATAACGTGTGAAGTGAAATAAAATATTAATACGACTATCAATTCTATTAACAGTGACAGTCTTTGTTCAGCATTTTTGAATTTTAAGTTTATCGAACAATAAACAATAGCTACATAAAAATTATTTACATGCAGGCTCATTTAACATTTTTTTTTCAGACGCATCATATTATAAATATAACAAAAATGCTTAAATATTTTATTTACAAAAATGTGATAATAAATCACAAATATACAAATACCAGTCTCATTTCGCAACATAAAATTGGCTATTACAAAATAACTTAAATCTACATACAGTATAAATATTTTTGTACCCATTATTGTTCAAAATGAAATACAATGCTGTTACGTTACATTTATAATTGTATATAAATATTGTCATAAAAGAATTCGACAACGAATAAATCCAGATTTGGGATTAAAAATAAATTTACTTTCAGAATTTTCGGAAGCATTATCTGATTTTTTGAATAATTAATTAATTAATTTTTAAATACACTTCTAAATGTTGAGTATTTCTACATTTAAAAATTAAATCATTAGAAGATTTGAATGATTTATCTACAATAAAAACATATATTTACAAGATGGAAGTAAAATTAGAAAAAAAATTTGTAATTGTTGTTTGTTATTGTATTAATGATTTAATGTTAATATTTGTTTTTGAAGGTATATTTTTTCTAAAAAAAATATTCCTACATAGACATTTCCATAGAGAAAGCGATTCCAGAGAAAATTACAGTGAATAAACGATTTTCAAATTATGCACAGAATCACAGCTTAACTTTGTCGACTATTAATGAAGATGGACCAAATGAATTACATGTTACGAGATCAGGTACAAAGGTTAAACATACAGGTAAATCTTCAGAAACAGGCTGTTCAAGATAATAAAAGACAAGTATGACAAGAACTGGCTGCGATTTGGAATAAACGATTACAGAAAGATAAGGAATAAGGATAATTTAGTACGAAGAAAGAATAAGAGATTTAGATTTGTCTACAATATTTCAAAATTGATAAACACTGCATAAATTCTTTAGTAAATATTTAAAATAATAATCTGATAAATTACTAATGATAGTAAAATATTTGTAATTTCTAACAACTTAGAAATATATTTAAATAAGTTTTAAAGTCTATCACGTTTGATTACAGTAAAAATTCGAAAAAAGTTTCAAATAGTTTAAAAAAAAAATTATGTATAAAACAGTACACTATTTTGACTAGAATTCAATAATACAAATATAATACTTAGTTTCATAAATCTTTAAAATAAGATTGCAATTTTGTAATATAATGGTTATCACATTTAATTTTTAATGTGCTCAACCAATTTTTACATTCTAAATTATCGTCATTTGACATAATACTTAAAACTGATTGAATATTTTCTATCAAATCATTTTCAATAATAGACGTTTCTAAATATAAAGTCGGTTTTTGCTCAAAAACATTTAATGTGGATATAGGTTCATTATCTCTATCAATATATAAACCCATTAAAAATTTCATAGCAAAACTAGGAGAAATAAAATATATTAGATTATTCGAATTTATCAGGTAATTGATATTATTTTGCACGTGTGTTTCTTTATTATCAAACAAATATGATATTGCTCTTCCCGATTCTTTGTTTGTAGGTTCATCTGCAATTTGAAGCATTTTAAAGCAATTTTGTAGACATAAAACTCTTAACTTATAATCATTATGTTTGCTAGCATAACTACAAATATATTTCACGGATTTTAAAACTAGTGGTTCGTCTTCATCCTCTTCTAAATAAATTAAACAACGTTTGGCGCAATAATAAAAAAAGTTACGTAAAGAATCATTATTACCGAAGCGTGCATTAAAAGCGTAACAAAAAACGGGCATATAAAATACTGGAATTACTCCTTCTTTAAACTGCTCTATGTTACGAAACAGTAATTTTATTACATCAGTTTGAAGACAAATTAAATTTAATTTTAAAATTAGTTCTATGCATTCTTTTAAAACGTAATGAATCGATGAAAATTTTTGAACATATAAAAACTCAATTAAATAATTTAGATATTCTTTTTCACAAAATTGTTTATCGTATTCACTTTGAGAAACGCGAGTATATAATGTATTAAAACCTAAAGATTTTAAACTGGACGGTGTATCAGAACTAAGACAACTTAAAACTAGAAATTTGGTAATTTCAAGATTTTCAAAAAGAAGAATATCATTTAAATTACATTCAAACCAAGTCCACAATTCTGTAGATTTAAAATTTATATTTTCTGTTTCTATTTTGTAAGATTGTTCGAGTTTTAAAATATAACGGAATAAAATAAATTTGGTCAGAATTAAATTAACTTCTTTGTTAAAAATGGTATGATTTAGTATTTCTTCTATATATTTTTTAAATAAGTCATTAAAATTATCTTTAAATGGTAGTGTTGAGGAATTTTCTAAATATTTGTCAAATAAGTTTTTCAACGTAAATATGACAGAAAAATATTCATTTGTGTCAAAACTTTGATTCTCAATTATTACTAAATGTATACGCGCAATTTCTTTAGACAAATTTTCAAAAGTACAAACATTTACAAATGCCCTAATTGCTAGCATACTATCTGGAGGATACATCGTGCATTTGATATAATTTTCCAGTAGTTGAAATATTTCTTTAATTTCTGTCTTAATTTTATCCGATACTAAATTATCTCCTCGAATAGAAGACATTCCTATAAAAGTAAAAATTGGAATTACTGCATCTAAATGTTTATCATATTTATCGTTAGATAATTTCAGTTTATTGACAAGACAGTTAAAAATACTCGGATATTTATATAAAATTTCTTCTAAAGATATTAAACGTTGTTCTGTATCATCTACTTTATCGGATATTTTTGGACCCAACATTTTCTCGATAACTGCCTGGAAAGTTTGAAGTGCTGCATTTCTGTAAATTATAATTGATTTGAATCATACACTATATAATTTAAAATATTACGAAATACTCACTGTATTGTGTAATTAGAACATTTAAAACTTTCAGCACAATATTCCCAAACATTTGCTAAGTAATCCACTACGTGATAATCAACAACTGAATGTCTTATTAGAGGCCTTAGACAATAAAGTACCATCGAATATACAGGAACATTTAAATAATTAGAATTAAGACATGTTTTTAAAGTTTCTACTAAAAATGACATCGTTTCATGATACAATGGCTGCAACAAACAAAATATCTTTGCTTTAGAAAATAATACAATTCATAGATTGTAGATTCTAGATTCTTTTGATTAAAATTTGTACAAAAACAACACTAGACCCTAAACATTTTTAACAACAAATTTTAGAATTTTATTATATTATGTATTACGTACGTATAGTTCCAAAAAGAACTATTCAATTCTATTTCTTACATTATCTTTAAAAACTCTACATTCCCAATATTGATTAAATCCTCCTGGTGGAATATTAAATAACTAAATATATAACGATATACTCCTATTATTTATTACCTTATTAAACCTGCTATCGCTCATAGCAACTGAGCTTACAATAATACGAGTTTCTGCTGCTCGTCTTACGGTACTGGAAGTTTCAGAAACTTGCGGTATTTTATAAAGGATATCTCTAAAATGTTTTTCTATAATTGGAACGGCATAGTTTTCCTTTGTGGCTTTATTTATAACTTCAGTTAATGTTTCCCCAGCGAATTCCAAAGCTCCTTTGTGATAACATCTCTGAATTACGGAAAAAATAATTTGCAAAGTGGAAGACATTGAATTGTCTGTCTTTAAAATCGATGTAATTTTTGCTGCTAATTTATAGGATGCCTAAAAAACATACGTATGTAATTTACCTATTAAAACTGATTTTAATTCATTACTTTTAAAACTAGCCACATGCTATTTACAGTACAAGCGTGATATATCGAATCTTGATCTTTAAATGCTTGTGCTATTCCACTACAATTTGTACCCTTAAAAGGGCGCATTGCCCGTAGTTCAAACACATTTAACAGATTTTCAACAACTTCCTTAAGAAAATTCAAAAATTTTTCGTATTCCACAGTTTCATAAAAATGTAATATAGCTTCTGTAGCAGAAATCAAAGAATGCAACGAGTTATTTTCAGTTACATTTTCATTTTTACAATCTTTTAATTGTCGCCACTGTTCTTGCATTATATCAAATAATAAGTTTAGTTCAGTTTTTGCGCAAGTATCTTGAGATGAGTTTAAATATTGTATGGAAAATTGTACTAAGTTTTCACCGACTTCTGCAATTTCCATGTTACTATTAGATATCATTTCTTTTCCCTGATCTAACATTTCCATAATTGTACTTTTTGGCATTTCGTCCATCGAAATATATCGAAAAATTAATGCAATGACTCTGTTTTTATCAGTAGTACAGACTAGTAGCATGTTCATAAATTTATCGAAATGTTTGTTCAAATTTTCCAAAACATCCACTAATTGAATATATTTTTGTAGTTTAATGGAAGATTGCTTAGAAATATTGAGATTTTTGGAAAAATGCATTAATGTCAGATCTAAAAAATTTAACGAAAAAGCTAGACGACGATGATTACTGTCTTTCCGAAATTGATTTAATAAAAATGGAATAATCCATTCTATAAAGCTACAAGAATAATTTACTATATTCTTACTGCTTTCAATTTCCTTTAAATCTAAAATTCTCGTCTGGAGCTTCTTCAAAAATCGCTCAAATGATTTTTTTACTGTTTCTCTATCACTCTGATTTACACTATTTATATTCATTACTATAAAATTTTTAATTTCCTCATAAGATAAATTATTTGATACATCACATGTTAGGCATAATATTTCAAATGACATATATCTTATACAATCTTCGGAATGATTTTGACCCATTTTTATAAAGTTTGAATAGTCATAATTTCTTTCAAAAATAGATTGTTTGATTCCAATTATTACTAAGTTTAGTACAGTAAATTCAGATTGATTTCTATTTTGAAGAAAATTATCTAAAATATCTGTAAAACATTTTGGATATAATTTAAAGGTAGTTGGTAGATAATATTTATATAAATTTCTTTGGCATACACTGAAACAAACAAAAATATGGATATTATTAGAAAATAATTCAAATACACTAAGTATAAATCGAATTAGTTCAAAAATGTACGGAATATGCACAATATATAATTAGCTTCCAATTTTTCATACTGCACATGCTCTGAATAGTTTTGAATTAGTTTCATTATTTCTAATAGTAAAACAAAGAAAATTAATAATAGCAAAAGAATCTTACGTTGGCGTTCCAGTATTATTTAAAATGTTTTCAATTTTCGGAAAATATATAAGCAACCATTCGTCCATACTTAAATCGTTAATTACAGTGCTATATAATTTGGCAGCTGCAAAATATAAATGTGGTTTGTTCAACGCATAAACAAATGCTTCACTAAAATCTTCGTGGTCTATATTTTGTGCCAAAAAAGGCCTATTTTCAATTAGTTCATTTAATAGCATATACTTGTATTTATGTTTCCAAGATATACTAATCAAAAGAGAAAATAAATTTTTGGCATTTGTTTTATTTGTAGTATCTAAAAGTTTTTTCAATAATATATTGCTCTCTTTCTTGTCCAAATTATAATATATTAATTCAAATATATTATTATAATCTTCGTCTGATAAAATACTGTTGAATACACTGATATACTGAGAAAGTAATACGTAATACACATAACTAAATCGTGACTGATTTCGGCAATTTAAATAAATATCGTCATACACTTCTTTAATTCTTTCGCATGAGTATTCTTTTTTAAAAATAGTTAAAAATTCAACATATCCATTATAAACTGATATATTTAAAAATCTTGTGTCCATAATTGGAACATTATTTAACTCAATACATGAAATGTTCAATATGTTTTCGTTAATGTTTTCTGTCCAAAAAGAATCACGTAATGTTTCTTCAAATAATTTAATATCTTTAACCACTGAATATAAACCAAACACAGCAATTCTGCAATAGCTCAACCATATATTTGAATCTTTACACTTGTTTGATGCAATCCATGTCCATATTTTTGAAGTAATATCTTTTAAATTTGATAAAAATATTTCTTGGTCTTCTGCATACAAGTCTTTGATCTTCAAACACGTTTCCCATATTTTCTAAAACAAAATATAATAAATCAGTACAACTAATAAATTATAACCTGTTATACTTACAACTACTTCGTTATTTGTGAAAAATTCTTTTTCCACCATTTTTAAACCTTCTAATATAATTTAATACTAATGCTTTCGATTTGTAATCAATTAATTATTGTTATTTTTCTTTTAATGCAAAATATTTAAAATTTTATACAATTGCATATTTATCAAGCATTACATTTGACATGTGGTTGTCATTGGTTGTCATATACAGCTGTTTCTCTTCATGATACAATTTAGTTACTAGATCCGACCATAGATGGCAGCACCAATATTAAAATAAGTAGGAGTATTTTTTATATTTTAATAGTCATAATTTTTATTAGTATTTATTAACAAAAAATAATATGTACAATCAATTAATTTCTTTTATAAGAAATATACGGCAATATAGTAAAGATTCAAATACAAAATTTTTATTTTAGAAAATTAAAAAAAATATTTGTAATGAAACGTTAATCAAGTTTTTTTAATTTGTTTTGGAAAATCAATTTTTATTTTCCAATTTTATTTATAATAAACCGATGTGTTGTGTCAATATTTAACATAATTTTCTCTGCTATACCATAATTCTCGGCCCTACCCTTGAACTTACTTGATATAGAGAAAGTTTTATTTACTTACGTGTGTAATTGTGTATTTATAGAATTCGTGAAACAAATATGACTCATTTTGAAGTAGAATGTAGAATTCAAAAAAAAAAATATAATTTAATCATTTAATCATGTAAGTTCTCATGATTTCATGAAATGATCTGCCGAAGACTTTCTTTTTGACACTTATCAAATAAACAATCTATAAATTTTTTTCAAAAATAGTTATAATTTACTTTCTTATAAATGAAATGAAATTTAATATTTTTAATTAGGTAGTTTAATAACTAGTATATAATATATGTATTAATACATTATTCTTTATAAAATTATTAAAGATGCACGTTACTTCTTAAAACTGTTTTATAATATTTTGATATTTTTGGTTTATTAATTTCTATACAATACATTGTTTTTCTAATTTCTTATAGATATTAGATGGTTCCTCTATTGGATTTATTTATCAAGTATACAGACAATCTATGGATCGAAAATTTTAGAAGCTTCTAATCCATAATTTTCTAAATTTTTATGGCCCGGAATCCATTTTTACAAATGATAATTTTTGCAACCTATCCTTTTGCAATGCATATTTTAAACAAAACAGACAGGCAAAAAGGATTAAATAAACAAATATTGCTTTACTATTTTTAACTTTTTTGTACCTTGATATAAAAATTAAACAAATGAATTTAATAGTTCTGTCAGAGATTTAACATGAAAACTACTCCTATATTTTAACAAGATTAGAAGTATATGGATAAACCCATATATAGACTACTTTGACATTTCTCGGAAAGTTGGCAACACTGTATTTTAATAATATTATAATTTATGTGGGCATTAGGAGATACTTTTCTGAAAATTTGATCAAAATCGAATAAATAATGTAGCCACAATGAATTTTTAAAAAATTTGGTGATTTTTTTCTCGATAAGTTGGCAACACTGTATTTTGTTAAAATTGCATAATTTATTTAGGCACTAAAAGAAACTTTTATGAAAATTTGATTAAAATAGGTTAAATAAAATGATCATAATAAATTTTTAAAAATTTTACTAATTTTTTTCTCGGAAAGTTGGCAACACTGTATTTTGTTAAAATTACATAAATTATATGAATACTAGGAGAATCTTTTGTAAAAATTTGAGTAAAATCGGTTTAATAACATGGCTATAATAAAAATTTTAAAACTTTAGTAATTTTTTTCTCGGAAAATTGGCAACACTGAATATTAATAAAATTATGTAATTAATGGGAGCATTAGGGAAATCTTTTCTGAAAATTTGATCAAAATCGGATAAATAATGTAGCCACAATGAATTTTTAAAAACTTTAGTAATTTTTTTCTCGGAAAGTTGGCATCACTGGAAAAAACCAAAACCACATGATCATCTCGGGCACTAGGCAAATTTATCCTGAAAATTTCATTATAATCGGTTGAACCGTCTAGGAGGAGTTGCGATCACAAAATTTTGTCTGACGACCGAGCGAGCTGACGACGCACACACATACACCCACATAAACTAAGTTCAGATTCGTCATCTACAGGCTATATGAAGGATTTCTATACAATTTTTTTTTTTTTTGAAAATGTTACAGACACCGTACCAAACGCTTTACTACTTTTCCTTGCAGTCAAAGTAGTAATAAGCTCAAAATAAGCTTGCAACCTACCATCATTGGAAACAGCTGCTCTATTCATATCTTTTTAAAATTCATTATCTTCGATTTTTTCATCTTTTATTTTATTTGTTATTAAATAATAATTATTATTTCGAGCTGTGCATTTTACAAACTCATGTTTATGTGAAATAAATTTGATTAATAATTATGAAATATAACAAAATATCACAGATTTTTAGCATCAAAAGGTTCGACAATCAGAGCCGTATTTATGCACAGGCGCATGAGGCGCAAGCTGGGGCCTCGTAGCTAAGGGGCCTCAGATTTTAAATCAGATATCAGTCACTGAGATCAATTTGAAAATTATTTTAATTTCTAGTTTCTAGTTTTAATTTACGAGTAAATTATATTTCAATACGTTTCTAATGTTGAAGTACTGTTATTGTCAATAAGTTAATAAAAACCTGCATATTAAGTAAGGTGGCTATCTGGCAATTGTAACAAAAGGGACTATTTTCTCTCTACCCGCTAGTTGCTAATGCTACTTGTTTTCCAAGAATTTATGCAATGTTAAAAATTTGCGAAACAAGAAAGTCTTACGAATTCTCTCGAAATGTACAAATTTATAAACCAGTGACTGATGCATCTGGAGAACGTTCGTTTTCAGTTTTAAAACGAGTGAAAAATTATTTGAGAAATAGTTTACATCAAAATTGTGTAATTTAAGCTTATTGTTTATTGAAACAGAGTTACAAAAATCCATCAATTATGATGATATTGTTGATACGTTTGCTAAGGTAAAAGCGCGTAAAAAGTTTATTTAAGATTATTATTATATTTATAGCCATTTGTGTATTTTCCTTTTTCCTTATGTACCTATACATTATTTTATTTTGATTTTGATGATTTTTTTTGATCTAATACCAATGTATAAACAATTTAAACATATTAAAAACATTTTCATATAATAATGATAATAATAGGACTAAAACAATTTTTTTTCCACTGGCAATTCCTTTTTAGTTGAAGAATATCTGCAGGGAGGCCTCATAATTCAATTGCGCCTGGGGCCTCGAAAGAGGTAAATACGGCTCTGTCGACAATCAATATAAATTTAAATAAAAATAACGTTATATCAATATAAAATAAATATTTACGACCGTAATTAGAGTTAAATGTGGTCAAATAATTATTTTCATTAAAAAACAATTTATTAGATATGAAATATAATTAACAATAGTGATTTTTATATTCGCCAAATATGTTGACCGTTAATTAACAGTAATACAATAATGAGATGATTTAATTAACGTATTGAATATATACATTTCGATAAAGGGCAGTGACAGTATTTCATTTCTAGTATTAGTATGTACATTAAAATAAAAGTCAACGACCTCATCGTACGCTGACGCGACATATGCAGCCAAAGAGTTAAATGTATGTTAGTAGGTTGTTTTTACTCGTCTAGTATTTCTTTTCGCACTAAACTTGACTCAAAACAGGTAAGTATTCATCTCGATTTTGACAATTTCGTTTTATTGATTTTATATTCATTTAGGCAACTTATTAGTTTTTTGTTTTTTAAATCTTCTTTCAATATTGGAAATTAATATAGTAGAACCTATACAGAATAACAGAGGCCCGTCAACACTGATATTACGAGTCAATCTCAGTTCACAGTTAGCTTTTAAAGTGTTAGCTTAGATCAATATGAATTGGAAATAAAGTACGCTCGCTGTATTGAGTTTACTTTGGACCGCCCTACAGCCTAGTTATCTCTGTTCTGTCCTTTTTTTCATACAATTTGGTGTTAGTAATAAATGCAGTCTTAAAAGCCACGATAACAAAGGTTATTTACTAGGCGATTTTTACTACTGTATATATTTACGTAAAATAATATTAGCTCGTATGCTCACCTCACTTTTAAAAGTGATTATTGTCAAAAGTACTTTTGACGTTCACTTAAAATTATTTATTAAGCAATTTTAATTAGTTTATTTGAATTTTAGAATATTAGATATCAAAATAAAAATTCTATTCATATTAGATAAGAAGTAGAAGTAAAAATTTATTTTAAATCAAAAATTAAACCACTTTTTTATAAACAAAAGAAATGGGAATATTGTATTTGAATTACCAATAGTAAAAAATACACTTTTTAATTGTATTTTATATTTTATATTAATAAATAAAAATTGATCTGTATCACCAAATTGTTGGCGTATGTTATATGTACAAGTCTATTGAAAATACGAGTTTTTCTCTATAAGAGCAGTATAGCAACTTGATATTTTAAAAAATATTTACATATAACAACATACTTTTGTGTTTTTTAATGACAACTTTGATGATAACATAATACAAAATCTTTCAGAACTCATTATATTAAAATAAAAAGGCTTTAGGATTTAATTCTGTATTAATTTTAATTAAAAAATTGACGTTTCGACCTACACCATCATCAGGAAAAATGATGAGAACATAGAAACAAGTTACTAGATAACATGAGTAACTAGATTATAAATTTATAAATAAATATTAATTAAAGGAAACGTCGATTTTTAAATCACATTAATACAGAACTAAATCCGAAAGCCTTTTTATCTTAACTTTGATGATATTTGTCATACTAATTAAAAAAGTTTGATACAATTTTTTTTAATGTATTTTAAAATTAAAAATGTACTGCAATGTATTATTTCTTATATACATATGAGAAAAATATTCCTGGCTAACAAATGTTCTTTTTCTTTTAAATAGGTTCATTGCCAATAATTAAATAAAGAAGCATCAATTGTTTGAGAACAATACGTATATCGTCGATATAAACATAAAATTCATTAACTCCAATTTTTTATTTGGGAAAAAATAATAATTTACTTGTGAGTATCTTTTTTAAAAAAAGAGAAATACTGTACAGAATTTAACTATTAACAAAAATACTATTTCTTATTAATACTTGTTTGTAAATAATAATTGAAAAATAGCGATAGAACGTCAACAAATTGTCGCTTAGTTATGTCAACTCAATTTTCAGAAAAACTGTACTTAATGACTTTTATTTTTAAACCGACGACGGTATACAAAATCATATAATACATGTAAATCCATACTTTATTTGACTTATAATTTCGGATCACTTGGAACTTAAGAAAATATAAGATAAATGTAGTATTACACATATTAAAATTAGTTTAATTACAAACATAAGAGAACTGTTATACAATTATTATATAGTATTATTTAATTTTGAATGTAGTTCAAGATTGCGATAGATATTAAATAAATAAAATGGACCCAATGTAATTTTGTAGGCAAAAATATATTATCTTACGGCAACCATCTTTCACCTTCTAGTTCACTAGACCGTGTTATTACGTTTTATGTGATTTAATATGACATGATACGGTTATTATGTAGCTTTGTTTGAAAATAAATCTCTATTAGATTTCGTTACAAAAAGTCAATTTTTTATTTCGGTATCAGTCGGTTAAAAAAAAAAACCTATTGTTAATGTCAGTTTTATCTTTCTTGTAAAAAGTTCTCACAATCTATTTCATTGTATATTATTTTTAATTGCGTTTTGCAATCATTATATAATATTTTTTTCGTGATCGTGTTTTGATATTTCCAAACGTCCAGTAGCTTTTTTTTTATAAATTGTTGATTGTTATAATCCCTTCAAAATTTTGTGTTATAGTAGAATTTGCAGACACCCCTTGTTGGGAAGAAAATTATGGGATAACAATACCCTTCAGAGTGCCTTTATGCTTTCACCATTAATATCAGATTTGAAGAAAAGAGAAATAATCGGCAGCAACTATATTTTATTTTCTATTAAATTGATCGAAATTAACATTTTGCGAGTAAGTTAGCGATATTTTGTACTGCAAGTAGCGAACCGTAATTGGTACTAATGGAGTAGCAGTACCAGGTCTAATATTGGTTCAGAGAGCCCCATAATTACATTTTGCTTTTATTAAAATAAACTTTAGAAAGTAATAATAGATTTATTTCAGACTACCATCAAAGAAATTTGAAATAAGTTTGCAACTGTTAGAGGTACGCGCAGTTAGCTTATAATTTGTGTATGCATAACAATACTAGCAAACATTTTGATGATACTCCAGAATCTACTATTTCATTTTATTTATTTTTACAATAAAGTATAAACATTATAACAGCAACAATTACCTATAATATTGATATATATATATATATATATATATATATATATATATATATATATATATATATATATATAATCTAAATTATTTATTATAGTTAAAAAAGGTGTGTCTAAAAATGGCTCCGATTTATAATATTT
Organism: Clivina fossor; assembly: GCA_963966155.1. Taxonomy (NCBI): domain Eukaryota; kingdom Metazoa; phylum Arthropoda; class Insecta; order Coleoptera; family Carabidae; genus Clivina; species Clivina fossor. The sequence continues at coordinate 60,860,555 of OZ014550.1, forward strand.
TTTTTGTAGCATCAAGCCACTAAATTTGTCGGTCTGCCACTGATTACTGCACGTTCTATCTTCACATGAACAATTTTTTTTCTGAGAAACGCTTATTTGTGTTTGTGTGGTATTGGTATAGTTAGTGGTACAAATTCTACTGTACAGTGTACATTGTAACTCGGAGTCAAGGTATTTTAAAAATTTGGTTATATTTATTAAAAAAAAATTCTTCCATAATGTGCAGAATGAAATTTTTAAATTTTTGAATAACTTTTATATGTATTTGATATTGTTTGTAAATATAATAGGTGTACGTAAATTATTCATAATATTTGTAATAAAATTTTTAATTTATTTATGATTTATGCATTAATTACTCATTTCACATTTTTGTTAATTAATTTGTGATAACAATTCTCGTTAATAAATATATTAAATAAAATAATTGTAATTTATAAATTTATTAAACTCGTATGAGTTTATTTTAATTATCTTGATTTTTGCTGTTTAAATTGTTTCGTTTTCGATAAATTTACTATATATATTTCAAATTACATTTTAAATAATTTAATGCAAAATTTATATTATAAATTATTTTGTAATAATTAAGTTTTATTTAAAACTTCATGATCAACATGCCAAATTTACTTTCATAATAACCTATCTGTTTCCGATTGAGTGACGCATTTTATAATAGGTAACATAAATTATAAAATGTGTATATTTTGTGAAATAATAAATAATAATTTAAGTATTAAGGTGATCACTTTATATCCGGATAGAAGAAAGTAAGAATAAAAATTTGTCATTCGAAAAGTATTCGAAGTATTTCAATATTTATGGTGCATGTTACAAAATCCGAACTAATCAGAAGATATGATCGGATTACAATACAATAGAAATAGATCAACATGAATAAAGAATGAAGTATGTGGAAGAAACAAGTGAGTGAAGCTTTTGTTTCTGTCCCACACAGCACACAGCACACACACACACACACACACACACACACACACACACACACACAACACCTGCCTGCTGTTAACTTAATGTTTACTCGTCCGTTCGTCTGGTTGTGATGGCGTAAGGAATGCGCGGTGCGCTGCCCGATTTAAAGTCAAGTTCACACTCTGCTCAAGGACCCACTTTCCAATCGCTTGCCTGCTCGTTCGCCCGTTCGCCCGCCCGTTCGCCCGCCCGCCCGTCACAAAACAACGTTGAGCAGCAACTTGTTTACAATAATATCAGAGCCGGACTTGATTGTACTTTCACATTTCTTGTTTTGTTTTTCTTTATTTGTTTTTTTCTCTCCTCTCGCCGAATTTCTATGGATTATGTTGGGTGTCCAGCTATTATCATAACAGATGTTTGCATACTAGTCAATTGTGTTCCCAGTGTCTACAATTTCTAGTCAGATTTTAATTATTACTAATTTCTAAATTGTAATTATTTTATACTTTCAATAGAATCAATTATCATTACGGGCACGCTGAGCTGGACATGAATTAATGCAAAAAGGGATTTAAATCAAGAATTAATTCATTTTGAATTAGTAAATTTAAATTTATAAGTAGATTTATTTAAATAGAGTGCCCACCTAACCAATTTTCACCTGGAATCTTCAGTGCCCATTGGTCTCCAGTCTCTAGGTTTTGCTGTAATTTTTCCAGATAATCAGTTAAGGACATTAATTATAATTAGTATGAGTATCATAATTTATGTGATATGGTTGTTATTATGTACTTATATCCTGTTGTTTGAATGCACAATACGAGAATTTTCTTACATTCTTCTTTTTTTTTGGATCATTTTTTCCTGAATAAAACGGACGTTGAGTTCGTCGAAACGTCGATTATAAATAAATATTAATACAGAACTTTAACCTAAAGCAGTTTTATTTTAATATAATGACTTCTGAAAATTTTTTTTACTAAGTATGTTACATTCTTCAATATCTTTGCTGAACAAATTTAATGTTTTTGAATGAAAGTAAAATAAAAGCTAGTCAACTAAAATTTGTATTATTATAATTTTTCAGTTTTCATTGAAAACACAAAACAAAATGAAACGTTACTATTTTAATAAAAGTATATTAACATTAAACAATTTCAACATACGAAATTTGTTTCAACTAAAGCAGTGTTTATTAATTAGAAATTGATTCGTTACATCTAAATTTTTCAAATGAGTATTTCAAAATAAATTTTGGTAAAGTTTATTGTATTATTGTTGTCAGGTTAAACAATTTACAAAAAATATTTCAAAAAATTAATTAAAAAATTCCAAAATTTAGTAATAAGTACTCGTATATGTTTCTCACAGTTGTCTTAAAACTTTTTAAAATTAAATTTAATTCTAATTTAATATCAACGATTTGAGAGCCGAAAATACAGTAATAATTAAAATTTTGAAATTTCATGCTTGTTCATAAAATATATATTCTTAATTTCGTAATAGGGCACAATAATTTTTAATATTTTAAAAGTGAATGTCACAAAATAATAAAGACATTAATTCTAAAATAAAAAAAAATATGTTAAGATTGCTGTTAATAATAGTTAGGAAATATTTTAATGTCAAAAGTACGTAATAATAATTTAAAGATAGATGATTGAAAAACCAGTAAATGGTTTAATTATCAACTTCCAGTAAATTTGCTTATGATGACAGGATGACATATTTCTAATGTGTTTCATTGCATAATAAAGTATTTTACATTTAGGCAATATTTTTAAATTTGATCTAGAAAAACTATGTCCATTACCAAGTTATAGAAATACAAATTATATTTTTTAATAAATTACTTTCTGTAGTTTCAGAAACATGAGTGTCAATTGAACTTAGGCCCGGTATTTCCAAATATTGGAATAAAGTTATCCCTAGAATAATTTTAAAATTAGCCAATAAAATGTTGTTATTTATTATAAAGATACATTGTTAATCAATCACAAACGATTTTTAACTTATTTGAAAAATTAACAAGATTAGAAGTATAAGGGTAAACCCATATATAGACCACTTTGACATTTCCCGGACAGTTGGCAACACTGTATTTTAATAATATTATAATTTATGTTGGCACTAGGAGAAACTTTTCTGAAAATTTAATCAAAATCGAATAAATAATGTAGCCACAATAAATTTTTAAAAAAATTTGTGATTTTTTCTCTCGATAGGTTGGCAACACTGTATTTTGTTAAAATTACATAATTTATTTAGGCACTAAAAGAATGTTTTATAAAAATTTGATTAAAATCGGTTAAATAAAGTGATCAAAATAAATTTTTAAAAATTTTAGTAATTTTTTTCTCGGAAAGTTGGCAACACTGTATTTTATTAAAATTACATAAATTATATGAATACTAAGAGAACCTTTTTTGAAAATTTGAGTAAAATCGGTTAAATAACATGGCCATAATAAAATTTTTAAAATTTTAGTAATTTTTTTCTCGGAATGTTGGCAACACTGGATATTAATAAAATTATATAATTAATGGGAGCATTAGGGAAATCTTTTCTGAAAATTTTATCAAAATTGGATAAATAACGTAGCCAATATGAATTTTTAAAAACTTTAGTAATTTTTTTTCTCGGAATGTTGGCATCACTGGAAAAAAATAAAACCACATGACCATCTTGCGTACTAGAGAAATTTATCCTGAAAATTTCATTGAAATCGGTTGAACCGTCTAGGAGTTGCGGCCACAAAATTTGGCTTACGACCGAGCGAGCTGACGACGCACATCCATACACCCACATAAACTAAGTTCAGATTCGTCATCTAGAGGCTATATAATGGATTTCTATACATAATTTTTTTTTGAAAATGTTACAGACACCGTACCAAACGCTATACCACTTTTTCATTGCAGTCAAAGTGGTAAAAATAGAAGTTATCTATGTGCAAAGAAATTGATCTTATTTGATCTACAAACTACTTAAAAATATCAGTAATCATCTTGATATTTAATTTTTATTGAATATTTTTAAATAAAATAGACAGACGCGCAGTATTAATGAAAATGATAAAATATTAAAATAGTAAAGAATCTTTTAGAACTCATTATATTAAAATAAAACGCCTCTAGATTACATCATACAAAACGTCATCAATTATTTATGAAATAATAATAATAATATTTATTTAACTATTTCAAGTTATTTTATACAATCATACAAAATATACTTATACTATAATATTACAATTAAATATAATAACAATGTTAATAATATTAATTTTATAGAAAGAATTGAAGAATAATAGTAAACTAACTTACATTGCTTTTAAAAAATTTAATACATTTTAAGTATTTAAAAAAAAAATTAAATTTTATTTCCCTTTTTTACATCAGTATCTAATTTATTAAATAAGTAAAAAACTCTTATATAGTAAAAATAGCCATTCAGTGAGGTTACATCATAGAAAACGTCATCAATAATTCGTGAAAAAGAAATGTGTGCACAGTCCAGCTATTGTGTAATAATAAAAATATGGAACATAACTTTGTTATCGTAAAGTGAATTAGGAATTCGTGATAGCAATGAATGTCTATTTTTACAATAATAAAAAAATTATATGTAAATTTGGCAATAAAAAATAATTTTCATTCCTTAAATTATAATTCGAATTTCATGGAAGTATCGTACATTGTTTAAAATATGTTACGGAACATTAGTCTTCTTTATTTTATAAATAAAAATTAATTGTTTGTTTTCTCAATGTGTATTTTTTATTTTTGTATTTTTTACTGAATTGTCACTATTTCATACTTTACATACAAAAAAGAGGTTGGCCATTAGTTAAGCCCAGGAAATAATAATTGAAGTTCCAATATTTTTATTTGTGAATTTTTAAATACTATTACCAGAATTTTGTTACTAATTTTATTTATATATTTGGATATTTATTATTTATTTATTATTTAATTTTATTTATTTTAATTTAATTTATTTGTTATATTTATTTATTTGTTATCTAATTCTATCTTTAAAAATCCAAAGCGTAATTCTCATAATTATAATAAAAATCTAAAAATTCTTACGCTCGATTATTTCGTAATTCCCAAAAAACTCTCATAAAACCAGCATGCTTATACACTGGAATATCAACGGCATTAAATATCGTTTCAATGAACTCAATTTGCTTGTGGCTGAGCACAATCCTTACATTCTCTGCATTCAGGAATCTTTGTTACGATCTAATGAAGCATTTCAACTAAAGGGGTTTAATTCATTTCGCAAGGACTGCAGCATCAATGCGCAACGCGCAAACAAAGGTGTAATCACACTTATCAATAAAAAAATTGCTGCTAAAACTATCAATATAACATCCGATCTGCCAGTAGTCGCTGTACAGATCTTCAACAATAATAGTAAAGCTCCCACTTTGCCAAACCAGTCACGTATGAAGAAGTTAACAATTTCTTCGTGTCATCACATAAACGGTTTAATTCAAATTGTATTTTACTTTAATGTCATTTGCCAAACTATATTCTGTTGAATTAAACCCGCAAAAATCGCTTTGTTTTGTAATTGTTGGTATATCAAGAAAAGTATTTTTACTGTCATAATCTTCTATTTTAATTTTATCTTCGAATTTTACTACGGTACATTCATAATCAATAATATCAGTTTCATACAGTTTTTCTTCACTTAAACATTCTTCTTTCACGTTTATATCAGATTGTATATCAATTGAATAATTGCATTCTTCTTCACTGATTTCCATTTTTACATTTTTCTTGAAAATTTGATCAAAATCGGATAAATAATGTAGCCACAATAAATTTTTAAAAACTTTAGTAATTTTTTTCTCGGATAGTTGGCAACACTGTATTATATTAAAATTATGTAATTTATGTGAGCACTAGGGGAATTTTTCCTGAAAATTTGATCAAAATCGGATAAATAATGTAGCCACAATAAATTTTTAAAAACTTTAGTAATTTTTTTCTCGGAAAGTTGGCATCACTAAAAAAAACCAAAACCACATGACCATCTTGGGCACTAGGCAAACTTATCCTGAAAATTTCATTAAAATTGGTTGAACCGTCTAGGAGGAGTTGCAATCACAAAATTTTGTCTGACGACCGAGCGAGCGAGCGAGCTGACGACGCACATCCATACACCCACATAAACTAAGTTCAGATTCGTCATCTAGAGGCTATATGAAGGATTTCTATGTACAAATTTTTTTTTTGAAATTGTTACAGACACCGTACCAAACGCTATACCACTTTTTCCTTGCAGTCAAAGTGGTAAAAATGGCTCTGAAGCAGTCCTTGCACGGTCAATATTACTTTCAGCAACAAAGCCCGGTTTTCCTGATATTCGACTTATTATTTATGTATAGTGGCGAAAGAAATATTACGCTTTTGAAAATATTATTTTATTCATAAAAATTCACAAAAATATTTATTGGTGATTGATTGTAATGTTTGGCAAAAGTTAAAACAGGAAACAGTTCTTTCCGTGCTTCTCTGAATAATAATAATAATAATAATAATAATAATAATTCTATATATAATATGTTATAGCATTTTCATGTTGTTATGAAATTACAAAAAATTGGGAATTACCGACGACATTAGTTAATCTTAAAAGAATATTTTCTGAATATTTCAGAATAACAAATATAGAATGTAATGTATACATATGTTATTGAAATAATGATTTAAAGAATGAAATGATTTTTTTATTTAAAATAAAATTAATTGAATAAAGAAATATTTATTAAATATAATGTACTAATATAAAATCTATAAATATGTATGTATATCACAAAGTAATATTGTACTTCGACATAATTGAAAAATAGTCGTATATAGATTAACTGTTTTGGTAAACAATTTAAAGTCGCAATCGTAATTGAATTCGCTTTAGATGTGTAAAAATAGAATTAACAAAAAACGAAGGTGGACGGAGTAAAAGACGTAAAAATTGTGTTATTGTTTTTTTGTTTTCTTGTCGTTTTTTATTCTGTACATTGGCCTAAACAATCGTTATTTTTGTCTCGATTTTGCATTGCAAAATTGCGAACAATACAAACTGTTATTATTAGTATTAGTAGTTTAGTTTTTTTTTTCTACATTTATCGTATCTAATCTTTATTGATTCATGTAATTATCATAAACGTTAATGATATTAATTTATTGTTATTACATACATTAGTTATTTATTAGCTAATTTTTTTATTAAAAATTACACAATATACAATATTAGTACCATAACGTTGAATCAACAAGATTAGAAGTATATGGGTAAACCCATATATAGACCACTTTGACATAATCACATAAATGATAAGAAATAAGAATAAAAAAAATTTTCACCGAAAGTTGGTAACATTGTATTTTGATAATATATAATATTATAGGCGCTAAGGGTATCTTCTGTAAAAATTTGATTAAAATCGGATAAATAATGCGGCCATAACAAATTTTTAGAAAATTATAATTTTTTTTTTGGAAAGTTGGCAACACCGTATTTTAATAAAATTATAATTTATGTGAGCACTAGGAGAAACTTTTCTGAAAATTTGATCAAAATCGGATAAATAATGTAGCCACAATGAATTTTTTTTAATTTTAGTAATGTTTTTCTCGATAAGTTAGCAACACTGTATTTTGTTAAAATTGCATAATTTATGCGGGTATCAGGAGAATCTTTAGTGAAAATTTGATTAAAATCGTTTAGATAACGTGGTCATAATAAATTTTTAAAAATTTTAGTAATTTTTTTCTCAAAAAGTTGGCAACACTGTACTTTGTTGTAATTATTTAATTTATATGGATACTAGGAGAATCTTTTGTGAAAATTTGAACAAAATCGGTTAAACAACATGGCCGTAATAAATTTTTAAAAATTTTAGTAATTTTTTTTTCAGAAAGCTGGCAACACTGTATTTTATTAAAATTATGAAATATATGTGGGCACTAGGGAAATCTTTCCTGAAAATTTGATCAAAATCGGATAAATAATATAGCCACAATAAATTTTTTAAAACTTTAGTATTTTTTTTCTCGAAAAGTTGGCAACACTGTATTATATTAAAATTATGTAATTTATTTGGGCACTGGGGAAATCTTTCCTGAAAATTTGATCAAAATCGGATAAATAATGTAGCCACAATGAATTTTTAAAAACTTTAATAATTTTTTTCTCGGAAAGTTGGCATTACTGGAAAAAACCAAAACCACATGACCATCTTGGGCACTGGACAAATTTATCCTGAAAATTTCATTAAAATCGGTTAAACCGTCTAGGAGGAGTTGCGATCACAAAATTTTGTCTGACGACCGAGCGAGCGAGCTGACGACGCACATCCATACACCCACATAAACTAAGTTCAGATTCGTTATCTAGAGGCTATATGAAGAATTTCTATATACAATTTTTTTTTTTTAAATGTTACAGACACCGTACCAAACGCTATACCACTTTTTCCTTGCAGTCAAAGTGGTAATAAAATTGGAAATACTAGCCCTTAATGAATTAATTAGACAACTAGATTGTTAAATGTTCCGTTTATTAGGCAATTGACAAGTTAACAAAACAATTAACTTATAAAGCGTTTAACAATGTTTTATGCAATCAGCTATATTCTTGCAAAGTAACTTAAATAACGATTTAAAATAAAGATGGCAATTAGTTCTTTGTGTACCATTACTTTCTACGTCCATAAAGCTAGCGGGGCCGTTTTGCCAAATCGACATAGAAACTATTGGAGAATTAAAGGCTAATTAAAGGCTAATTAAGTGCCCTACTCCCGAATTTTAAGCTCTTCATTTTTTTTAAAAAATTGAAGGTTCCGCTAGCTTAAGCTTAAGCTAGCGGAACCTTAAATAAACGACACGTTCACATTGGAATCCAAGTAGTCAATAATTAAAGTCTAATTAAAAGCTAATTAAATGCTCTATTCTCGAATTTTAGGCTTTTGATTTTTTAAAAAAAATCGAAGATTACGTTAGCTTAAGACTAAAGCTAGCGGAACCTTAAAGGAACGAGACGTTCAAATTGGAATCCAAGTAGTCCATAATTAAAGGCTAATTAAAAGGCTAATTAAGTGTCCTATTCCCGAATTTTAGGCTTTTCATTTTTTAAAAAAATCGAAGATTCCGCTAGCTTAAGACTAAAGGTAGCGGAACCTTAAAGAAACGAGACGTTCAAATTGGAATTTAAGTAGTTCATAATTTTAGGCTAATTAAAGGCTAATTAAATGCCTTATTCCCGAATTTTAGGCTCTTAATTTTTTTAAAAAAAATCAAAGGTTTCGCTGGCTTAAGATTTAAGCCAGCGGAACCTTAAGAAAACGACACGTTCAAATTGGAATCCAAGTAGTCAATAATTAAAGACTGATTAAAGGCTATACAAAAACGTTACTATTGTTTATATATGACAATTTGTTAAATCGATATTCCATGAAACACTAAATTAAATGTGGATATTTAGTCCATGTATACAGGTTTGGAGAAGAAATCTATGAATTAACTTATTGTAAGTCATAAAAAATATTTTGTACGTCTTCCGAATAAAACACAATACATGGGTATATTTTCATTATCAATAAAAAATATTACAAAAATTCTCGCATCTCAGTTCTCCATGACATTTACAAATTTTTATTACAAATGCAGATTATTACCAAAATTAAATAAAATATTTTTTTTTTTTAACTATTTTTAGGCCTTTAATTATTGACTACTTGGATTCCAATTTGAACGTGTCGTTTATTTAAGGTTCCGCTAGCTTTAGTCTTAAACTAGCGAAACCATCGATTTTTTTAAAAAAATGAAGAGCCTAAAATTCGGGAATAGGGCACTTAATTTGCCTTTAATTATGGACTACTTGGAATCCAATTTAAACGTCTCGTTTCTTTAAGGTTCCGCTAGCTTTAGTCTTAAGCTAGCGGAATCTTCGATTTTTTTTAAAAAATAAAGAGCCTAAAATTCTCGGGAGTAGGGCACTTAATTAGCTTTTAATTAGCCTTTAATTCTCCAATAGTTTCCCTGTCGATTTGGCAAAACGGCCCCGCTAGCCTTAGGGACGTTTATTTTTTAGATGTTTTTATTTTAAAAATGTTTATTATTTATTTATTAAAGATGTTTATTATTTTAAAACAACATTATTTAAGGATCTGTAATTATTTGAGATATATTACCTAATTTAACTTAACTATAGATAGATAGATTATAGATTTATACATTAAAAACCATTTAATAAAAAAGTAGAACGTAAGAAAATCACGACACGACACGACACAACACAACACATACGTTTAGTGTAAAAAATTAATTATTCAAATTATAATTATACATTCTATGTCATAAAAAAGAACATTAAATTCGAAAGCACACTTTAACAAACAAACAGAAAATTAATAAAAATAATATATTTTCCTTAAAATTTTAGCACATTGCATTAAAATAAAATCACTGGTATATTTTGGGCACAAAATATAATTTTTAAAACATTTATATTTTGTAAATACTATCGGCTCGCATTAACTTAAATCTTTGTAATTAACTGAACAAATGTTCTACTTCTAAATATTTATATAACACAAAAATTAAATATTATTCCACTTTCATTTGTAATGTTTTTTATATTAAATATTCATTTTATATCCGTTTAGTTGGAATGAACACTTGAAAGAGTGAGTGCAGTAAATACTTCAGAAACCATAATCAAGAAAAAATATTCCAAGGTGTGTGAGTGTGTGAGCCATTCCCATTTCCTTAATCGCGACATTGCAGCATGCGTAAGCCACTGATGGCAATGCGATGTGGGCGATTCGCATTCAAGTCATGCGAGCAACCGCCGCCGCCGCGCCGGTGTCGCGCCTCGCCGCGCCGCTCCGAACAACCGAGTTACTTTCTCCGCCGGTATGATTCAAAGTCAGAACGTCAGAGCCAAAGCTAGTGCGTCGCGTCGCGGAGAAACAGAAAAGCGAGCGCGGATCGGATCGAGGATCTTTCTTTGAAATCGTCCCACAGACTAAGCGGGGAGTAGAGCCACAGCCCAAAGCGGATAACAGGCTCCACGCAAATAATTTTCTTTTGACATTTGGGTAAATAAACCAATAATATATTGAGCAAATAACCCCCGAGTTGGAAGTTGTGAGCTTGTTTCGCAATTTGCTAGACGAGGTTTAAAGGCAAACACGGCAAATTTGGATTTAGGCTAAATTTATGTTGTTTTTTCTTCTTCGCGAAACGATGCTTTATGTACTGTGATACGACTGCAAGTGCATTTATTTGGATTGATAAAAATGCTAGGCAAATGAATTAATCTTTTTGTTAAATAGGTAAACATCATAAAATACACTAGTATTATTATTGTTAAATAAATAATTCAAAATTTAATTTAATTTTGTCTGCAGGTGTGTACTAAATTTAGATAATATATATTTCAATTTTGTCTGTAGTTGGTTGAGGTTGGCGCCTAACTGCTTTGCTTGTTCTGCTTACAGTAAAAAACAGTCCTGATCTAATATGTATAATTCCTGATCCTGTTATAAAGTCCTTTTATTAAAAAAAAATATCAATTAATATTAGATTTTTTTTACTTGCAAAGAAATATCAGAACATCATATCATAAATTGCAAATAAATTTATATTTATATAATTATAAAATACGTTTTTCAGTTTTAATTTAATTTTTTATCTTGATATTTATAAACTATCAATTACATATATATCAACTGATTTTACTTGTTATTTAAGTGTTTTGTTAACAATTTTTAATAAATAAATATTAGATTTATTTTCTGAAACATATTAATTAATTCAATTCATCAGAAAAACTTGATTATATGTATAAGTACTAGTGAAACATTTATATTAATTTTTGTTATATGTATATGTTGTTATTTTTTTTTCTAAACAAAAATAGAAATTAACATTTTAATATAGTAATCGTCGAACTGAAAAATTCTCAGTTGATAGCAACTGTTGTGTTGCAGTAATTTAGAATTCATTTGTTATAAAATTATTATTAACAATTATGAAAACAATAACTGACTGACATTATAGAACAAAATGAATAGAAAGCAATAAATGTAAATAGAATAAGAAACTAATTGAATATACATATGTATGTACCCATAACTACGTATAGAAGAGCATTTAAGTGCATTTAAACGTATAAGGCAGTTGTAAAGATCACGATGTACAAGTTTCTGGTTTTCTCAAGTACTGACACCTATTTGGTTATGCCGCAGGGGAATTCCCCTCACAATTCTTGCTTTGACCACTACGTGGCGTTGCTAATGGGTGCTGTACGAGCTGAAGAAAGTTGGACAGTGGGTCTAGGCTCTGATATTTCGTAAGTTGTACTAAATAGTCTCTTTACTTGAAGATGAAGACGATGAGAATACAAGAAAATAATTTTATGAAGATATTAAATTATGTTTTGTGACAGTTTCTCGTACTTATCTAGAAGTATATATTTTCTAGTTTCATTTCATCATAAATTCTTGTTGAAAATTTAAAATTCTAACCTTTAAGAAATTTTCAGTCGGATTAAAAAAAAATACTTATTATAAAGTCTACATTAACCATAGCAAACATATATTTCAATTACTAGAAAAGAGTAGTCTATATTTTATTCATATTTAAGCATTGCTGTAAAAAAAGAAAGGTGACAAAAAGCAATAATTTTTGATATTGACTTACCCAATTAAATATTGAATGTTATCGTATGTATTTCTCTTTTTATAGTTTTTAGAGATTTTCAGTGAAAATTCAGATTTTTTATATTTTGGAAATACCTAATTTAATTGATAACAAAATAATTATAAAACATGAAACACAAAGCGTATAAACATTATTTCATATTTACGTGACAATAAAGAAGACAAGTAAGTAGCGGAACCGAGAAACGTGTTCCGTTCTTAAAAAAAAAAGGTACCGGAACGATGTTCCGGATCGTTCCGCGTTCCGCGTTCCGGCGCAATGATACTTGACTGATAGGTTTTAATTCTGTTGTTTAGTCCTGGTCTTACAACAGTTTCATTGTTTTAAAACCGGTATTAGCTAAAACCGAGTATGTAATATTAGCCAACGATACAATTTTATGAAAATATAGATAATTATTAAATAAACTTTATGTACTTATTTTGTGATATAATAGTATAATAGCACAGATTTAAATAAAATTAGGCTTCCTTTCAATAAAAATTTATAAATTTGATTAACTAGTAACTTGTTTATGTTCTGTTTATTTACTGTAAATGTCATTTGTATCATTTTTTCCTGTTGAAGATGTACGGTGAGTACGTAGAAACGTCGATTATTACATACATATATACATACACAATCACGCCATGTACCCAAAAAGGTGTGGCACAAACTCTTTTTATCATCCCGAAATCAGCCGTCTCCAAACATTCCTATCCAAACAAGCAACTTTCGCTTCATCCACATTTATAATTCCTCTCATACATGCTCTTTTATTCTTACTACTTGGAAACTTCTGCTCACGCAAAACACTCTCAATCATACCACTCCAACTACTCATCGGACGTCCACGCAAACGTATACCATCAAAATCATTCAAATAAATCTTTTTAACCAAACGTTCATTAGACATTCGCTCAAGATGTCCGAATCATCTTAAATATTAATACAGAACTACAACCTACAGCCGTTTTATTTTAATATAATGAGTTCCGAAACATGTTTTACTATCTTTTTTAAAATAGTCATAGATTGATGTAATGTTAGCTTTATTTAATTAATATAAATTTTCTATATAAGCTAATTTCTAATTACCGAGTTACAACTATTATATCAAATTTGCTTAAAGCAAGAAATTACACATAAACTATAGTATATTAACACTCAAATTATAAAATATGAAATACAAGCCAACAGCAATAATCGTGTAATAACGAAAACTTGAAGAAAGTAATCTTCTTTCATTACACATATACCTGTATACTTTTCTGTATATAATACGATGTTAAATATAAATTAACTTTTTTTGTTTCAAATTACATACACATATAATTATATTTCGCTAGATTTTCACTTTATATAGAATCGATTTTTGTTTTTTTTTTGAGTTGAATACTATGTAATAATTCGTTATTAAAGTAACTCTTCATAAAGATAATTTAGAATAATGATTGTAATTAATGTAATCTAACTTACTACTTAGATAATTAAATTAATAATCTTTATAATGAATATGGTTGCGGTAATTACATAAAATAATATTAACTGTTACATATTTTTAATTACTCTAATATCATGGCACTCAGAGCATGAATATATAATGTAGACTCATTTTTTAAACTATATATATACAAAGTTTAATGTAAATAATTATGGGATCATATTACCATTTTTATTCTAATATGCCTTTTCTTCAAAGAGATAAATGTTAACGCATAATAAATAATAAAATAATAATAAATCTGATCTGATTTCATTTGCATCATTGACACTGGCAATGCTAGTTATTGTATGCATCGCATTATAACATTGTTTGGTAAACGTCAATATTTCACAGTGTCTATAGTTGTATAGCGGCCGTAGATAAAATTACAAATGTTAATGCAAAGTTATTACGATGTCTTACGCATATTAATTAGCATTTGTCCATTACAAGTTTAACATAATGTTACTAGTTATGAAGAGAATACTTAAACATCTTTATACTACGGTGTTTAATAAATCATTTAGTTGCGACAGTTGATAAATTACTCAAATATAGTGTTGTTATTGATTTGTTATATGATTTAAATATTGCGATGAAAATAAAAATATATTTTAAAAGTAAAACGACTTTAAGATAAAGTTCTGTATTAATTTGTATTAATAATCGTCGTTTCTGACGTACTCTACGTTGCACATCATCATCAGACATGACAGAACATAGAAACAAGTTACCAGGTAAAAAAAGCTATTTTATTTTAAGTTCTGAAAGATTTTTTACTATGTTAAATATATGTTTGTTCAAATTATAGACAAAAATCAATAATTTATTTAGAAAATGATATAGATATTTTCCTTGGTTGAAATGTACATTGTGAGCATGAATAATATATCATTATTTTTGTAAAGATATGTAATGAATTAACTAACTTATGACAAGTTTGATTAATACAGTACCTGTAATTAATTACAACAGAAGTTAGTTGTAATATTGAGATTTGGGGTTTGAATCCCACATGAATAATTTCCGTATTTCTGTTTGTATATTTACAGTAATAATTCAATAATATGTGTGCATTTTCTATAAAGTTCATTTTAAATTCTTCAATTTCTATTTCAAACTATTTTGACAAATTTGTATCTAAAATATAATATAGTAAAAAATCTTTCAGAACTCATTTATAATCTTGTGTTGAATGCTAATAAGTGCAGTATTAGTTTATGGGAATGGTGATTTGATGACTGAATGAAATGTATCTGTTGATGGTGTACGTTTAGCGCAGGTAGAGAGTAGATGTGTATTTGGGAAGTTTATTGTCTAAGGATGGTTGCTTTGATCATGAGATTGAAAGGAAAGTAAATGCTAGTTGCAAAGTTTTGGGTACTTTGAGTAGATAGGGTGGTAGGATTTGCGTGAGCAAATGTTTCCAAGTGCTAGAAATAGAAGAGAGTATATGAGAGGTATCAAAAATGAGGATAAAGCAAAAATTACTTGTCTGGACAGAAATGTTTGACGGAAAATAATTTCGGTATAGTGGAAAGAGTTTGCGCTACACCCTTTTGGGTGAATGGTGTAATAGTGTTTGGATACATAGCTTAATAGTGTATGTATATGTATGTATGTATATATATATATATATATATATATATATAAACACTGTCTCAATTACTGCTCTTATTAATCAAGAGCAATAGAGGTTTGGAAATAAATAATAAAGCATACTTTCCTATACTGCATTATTTATAATTATTGTTTTGACTTTATTTTTGTCTTAGTTACTCGTATGTTCTAATTTTGTTCTGAAGAAGACACTAGTGTATAGTGTCGAAACGCAAGTCAGAAATAAACCGGACAGAACGTTGGACCAAAAGTTGTCTTAATTGTTTGACATAATGTTTTATATGCTCAAAAATTGAGTTCTTCAATAAATATTTGTGAAACTAACCGAGTAAGTATTTGTTATTTTACATTTAAATTATAATATTATTTAGGGCATCACATTAATTTTTATTGGATAAAAACTTAAATTTAAATTAATCCTATGTATGTTTCAAAAGAAAATTATATTTTATATATCCAAATGAAAATTATGTCGTAAAAATTTCTAAATATTTTTTTTTTAATATCATGGGCTTGTAAAATTCTTGTAAAATTTATTATCTATTAACAGAAAAAAAATTAAGATTATTAAAATATTGTATTTATCAGGTGAAAGAGACCAAATTTGCCACTTTCTACAATACATATCTGCCAATGAATACAACATCAAAACGATTTATGTTTAGAGTCCAGTTTTAATAATTTATAGTGTTATAATTTCGTGAAAATTAATTTGAAATACATCTAACTTTCAACATCATCTTCAAGAAATGATAAGTGTCCTTGATGCTTTCGTTCGAACACGGATAGTTTTGGGAAAGTGTATTCGGTTCGATGTGTTACACAAATATAGAGACGTAGATTCCCATGAATCCATGTGGTTGTGGTAGCAGTGAGTCTTTGACCGTGCGTTCATGTTTAAATAACCTTCTCTCCGTGTCCCGGAGTCGAAGTCTTCACTGACTAAACCTCGTTTTACGTGCTCATAATAGCGACTATTTTTACTTTCGTTCGTGTCATTACAATTTCAGCTACATTAGGTTATGATAATAGCGGCTTCAAGGAATTTATATTATGCGGCAGCTTCGTACAATGGTAGCGGTCGTAGCCGTAGCTGAAGCCGAGAAATTAGATGGTTCCAGAAATTAACGAATCGATTTTCACTTATAACTATTGTTCGAAAAGAGAAATTCGTGTTTACATTTGGCGATATAAAATAAAGAGAGATTTTTCCGAATTAATTGTTTGTTATTGCTTTTATTCAATGATTTGTTTAATTTGTTATTTGTATTTGTAACAATGTAATAGCAGTTGATAATGCTTGAAATTGAATAATTATTTTCTAATAATTTGAACAATTGCTTTGGTTCAATAAACTTTTTATAAAATCAATAGACCGTTTCCGGTCATTATTATTAAAAGCAATTTTTGTTTCAAGACAGTAAAGCATCATTTATTTTTCACTCATTTTATGAACATTCGAGTAATGTTTTAAAAAATAAAATTAAACATTAAACTGTAAATTTAATTTGCAAATAATCAAAAAACATTTAAATATATTTATAATTGAATAATTTAATGAATATAAACAGATATCGGAAAGTTGCGAGTTCATATTCCGTCAGATGTTATAGTTTTTCTTAAAAAAATTTAATTTAATTTATAGTTAATATTAAATATTAAATATAAATACTAATATTTATTTTTTTTAATATTAAAAAAACAAACAACTTTAACAATTTCATTTCATTTCTGTTTTAATGCATGTATCAAATAAGTCACAACGCAGCTGTGTAGTATCAGGGCCGGATTATGGCCTAGACAAAAAAGACAAATGTCTAGGGCCCGCATACAAAGGGCCCGGCCTGCAGTCGGTCAAATTTCATTTTTATGTATTTTTACGCAATAAAGTCCTATTATTTTTGTCCGGAGAAAAAAATGTCTAGGGCCCCACAAAAGGTTAATCCGGCCCTGTGTAGTATACCTTAATTTTTTTGTTTGCATTATATTATGACATGCCGAAAAATAAAAAAAATAAATTCTTATTTATTTATATTTCAAAAATGTAAGTAACAATTCTGAATGATATTGTTAAATTAGAATTGAAATTGCTGATTGATTGATTTTTATTGTTCAATTTGAATTATTGCTTTTTTTTTCGCTTCTAATCCAATAAACATATTTTTATATTTTACTTAATAATTATTTAGTTTTAAAACAAAATTAATTTTATATTTTATAATAACAAAAACTTCAACTAAATACCTGCCTGTATTTTATAAAGATGGTGGCACATTTCACGTCGACATCAATTACATACAATTAAAAATTGATTATCAAAACAGCATCGTAATGGAAACAACACCTCTTGTTTTGTTGCTGCCGTAATAATTCGGAACCTGAATGACTTTGCTGGCATTGCGTTGCGTTGCGCTACCGAGCTGTTGGTCTCAAGTAACGGTCGTAATAAACGCAATAAAAATCTTCATTATTGTAAAACACCGGTAATTTTGTAACATCCGGTATACGGAATGTATGTGAATAATAAACGCACTGACACGCACTGTTTCGGACAATAAAATACTCAGAAATATTACATACTCTGTTCGCACATTTCGCATTCTTAAGTCTGCGGAATTACTTCTGTCTTTGGCTATTAAATGTTAAAGGTATTTTCATTGGAAATATATAATTTATTTCATATTAAAACTGTATGGACAAAGTTTTCGATCTTGTATAATATCTCAAAGATAGATAATTTATTTTTTTAATATTCATTTTAATATTGAATATTAATATTTATTCTTTTTAAAAATACAATTTCAATACGAAACAAAATCGGCCGATATTCAGTTTTATCGATTTACATGAAAATGATTAAGGTCTAATTATATTTTTCCCTAAAAGCTGAAGTTCAAAGACTTACGTGTTATTTACATAACTATCACAGTATAAAAGGTCTATGTGTATATTTTCATATACTATATATTCATGTTTTTTGCATCAAAATTTTACACAAAAATTGTATATTATTAAATGTTTACTTCAATTTGTTATAAAGAAAACCTTCAAGATAAACGACAACTGCTAGAGGATATATTTAAAATGTTGAAGATGTGCCTGATCGTAACGAAAACTAGATTTATATTTCTTTTATCTTTTGTGGACAATATTAACTATAAACTAGCAAGAATCCTGATAAGAAAAATTATTAAATATTCCTATTTTCCACACACGTATGTTGAAAAGTGTTAAAGATATTGCTCTTCTTCAGTCATACGGTCAAGTTTTCGTTGGATAAACAGGAAGAATTGTTTCTGCAAGATTGTCAAAACCATTCTGATGAATCCGATATTGCATAACATGCTCTAGAATTTCTTCATGCCGTAAAATTTGGTTTACGGCATGAAGATATGATCATCGCAAGACCCAATAACATTAATAGTAGATTAATTACAAAAGCAGTTGAAATCAGTTTGAATAAAATTTGGTTTCTTTTGATTAATAATTTATAATATTTTTTGTTACTTATACTTACTAGTTTCTAAGTTGTCTTTGTTTATTTGTCAAATGTAATTTTATTTTTTATTTGGTAAACTGAAACGTCGTATTTTAATAAAAATAGAAAGAATTAAAATACTTTGTGTTTTGAAAAAAAAAAAAAAATATAAAATAAAGGTATATTATTTGCAGGTTAAGTTCTACTGGTTATTTTAATCAAATCTACAATGTACAAAAATATAAATGTTTTATAATTCAAGCTTTTTAAACAAATGAAAAATTAGTCTTTTTTACTCGAACCTATCTAGCAAAGAGAATAAAATATCAAGCACTTAATTTGTAGCCTTAAAAAGTTATTACTAAAAATGAAATTACACAATCAAATTTAAGAAAATTTATAATTGTAAATATATAAACAAACACAATAAAAATAAATGTACTATTATATGAAGTGTGTTCCGCAAACATATTGTACATTGTAGTAAATCATTATTACCTCATTAGAAATAAAAACTACGGTAATAATGTTTAATTTTGTTATGTACAAAAAAGTTGTAATATGTATAAATATATCAATAAATCATTGGAACTGTTGAGTAACTTATACATGAGGCGTATAGATCCAAAACTCACTATTCGACAAAAAGTGAAAAACAAGGAATACTCAGTATTTAATATGAGAAACACTCTTTAAAGTTTAGTGTTGGATGCAAAACTCACTACTTGCTTTGATAGTTTAGATGCAAAAGTAACTGTTTGCTTTCCACCAATAAAAATTTTATTGGTGGAAAGCAAACAGTTACTTTGTATGAATTAATGATGTATAAAACCAATGATTCACGATTTTAAATAAGTATTGCCCTCTAGTAACAAGATTTTATCATCAAAATACAATTACGCTTAGCTATAACAGTTTTTGCAAATATCTCAGAACTTAAAATTTGCAAATAGTGAGTTTTGCATCTATACGACTCACATATACTATTGTAACAATATTATAAAAATATTTACGTACTTTTCATACATACACAATCACGCCTTGTACTCAAAAGTGTTTGACACAAACTCTTTTCACTATCCCGAAATCAGTTTTCTCTAAATATTCTTATCCAGACAAGCAACTTTAGCTTCATCCACATCCATGATACATCTGATGCATAATCTTTTATTTCTACCACTTGGAAACTTTCACTCAAGCAAAATACTCTTAATCATACCACTCCAACTACACATCGAACGTCCACGCAAAGGTATACCTTGAAATATATTCATATAAATTCTTTTAACCAAACGTTTATTACACATTCGCTTAAGATGATCGAACATCTCAACTGACTAACACCAACTTTTGCAAAAAAAATTCAGTTTCACACTTATCATACACTATAAACTATTTCTTTCTTGATTCCATCTAGTTACACCACATACTCAACGTAAACATTCTTTTTTCTTTTATGCTTTTGCAGTAAAACCCAACATTCAGTACTATACATCAACGTAGGCACTAAACCAGCATTATATATTACATAAATAAATACAATACATATTTTTAATGAATTTCTTCAAATATTTTCGTAGTGGTTAGAGAAAAACCACAAAAGAAAGTTATCGTATACATCATGTGTTCTTTAGCAACGCTTTGAGAAAAAACGTAATCCATAATCTTTTACTATTTTAGGTCAGGGTTCCGAGACAATGCTACAGATTGAATTTTATAATTACATTTATTACCTGAGAATGTACATACGTAACGTGTATATATAGAGTATGAGTACAGTACGTACTAAATTAAATATATACTTTTTTCTTAGAACCAAAGCCGTATGTTTCTATTATGTATACTTGAATTTTTAAAATTAATTTGGCATATAGATTACACTTTACAATAGTGTCAAAAAATGTTAGTGTTAATTTAATTTAGTGTCTTACTGGTAACACCAGCAATTGTATTTTTTGAAGTTTTTTTTTTCTTGGTGTGCCTTAATATATACACAATTTATTTTCGCATGACAATTTAAATATAAAATAAACTATATATGTAGTATATGTAAATAGTATAGTATTTCTTTGTATTATTTTTGTTCAAGCAAATTCTTTCTTTATAATTGAACTTTTTCTCAATTTACCATTTCTATAATTGAACGTAAACTTCAGTGTGTTTACAAATTATATTTTTTATCTTCATTTCACTTAAGGTTGCACGTAATGCGTGAAGCTTTGGAAAAATATTTCAAGGATAAGAAAGTAGTGATTCATAAAGTGTAATCTTGGAAATAAAATTAATGTCATCATTATAATATCTCAATGATAAATTTGACTTTCTAATATGAAACATCATGCATGCAACACTGATGCCTATATATATATATAGTTTAGTAAAAAAATGTGGAATCTGATTTTTTTTTTTAAATAAAAATTGTTTCTATAATTTAACTTAATGTTACATACATTATTAAAATTCTTGTTGAAATATTTTTAGCTTGATTATAAATTAAGGCAAATTTTGAAATGGTTTCAATTTTTAGAAACTAAAATATAATAAAAATATAAAATAAAATAGCTCTTTTTTCAGTTTTTTACGAAACTCATATTGGCATAAACACAAACACCAAATTCATTAAATATAATTGAGTTACGTAAAAAAGTCGAACAGCATTCTCCAAATACTTTATAATTATTTTTGTAAATATGTATTAATAAAAAATTAATAAATATAATAATTTTTACCTAATTGAATTAGACTTACGCGACAAAAAATCAGTATATATTTATATGAATAGACGATATAATTAAGTTTCTGATAACAATGTTCATAAAAGTTTTTGTTAAATAAAACAAATCGATATTTAGCTTATTAGAAGCATATGGATAAACTCATATATAAACTACTTTGGCAAAACAGTTAAAAAATAACATTTGTAATTATCATGTATATAAAAAATTTATTATAATTTAATTTGTTTGAAATAATCGTATAACTAAAATAAATTTTGAATAGTTTTTTCTTTAATATTGGCAACACTGTATAATAATAAAATTATGATTTAGGTACGATCCGAAATGTCATTAATTTATATAAAAGAATGATAGGTTGCATAGGTACATAGTTATTTTATATACCTTGGTTTTTTCTTTTAGTAATTACCTAAATAGAATGTTTATGTTTATTTACATGATTAATGTATTAATGATTTTCAAGTTTAGCAATAATCAGTTTAAAATGTCATAATATAATTTACATGTTGGAGTTCCTAACACCACTACTTTAATTCAGCTATGATCCATAACCAATGTAACAACTTCTTAAAAAATGGCATTACTAATAACATAAACAGTTATTAAATTAAAAAATTATATATATATATATATATATATATATATATATATATATATATATATATAGTAGGTAGCTTTAAAAGAAATGAACGTTTTTTTATTTGTTGAAATATTAAATTTCGTCTTCTAAAAAATGACAAAAAGATATGAAAATGATGAAAATACTTCCCATACACAGTATTCCCACAGTAAAATATATTTATTCAGCGGTTATTTTAATTACTAAATTACTAATAATAACTATTTAGTAAGTCATTTTCGCGTCATCCTTTTTGACGTTGCACCTGATACAGTTTGCACTAGGGTGTCACTGGTCTTTATGTCGATAATGCTAAACTCATGTTAACAACATTAGCGCATTTTAAAAATAAAATTCAACTTGTTTGAATAAATGTAAATACAAGTTAGTGTACAACTTCCTGTTCCGGTTCTGATATACCACATTCATCAGATTTTTTACACCTATAATTACCAAGAAACTTATTATCATTTAGCAGTGTCAATTTAGCAGTAGATATATAATTATATTATTAAAATATATTTTGAAATTAAATTGTTCAAAAAGAATTTGGAGCAGAAGTTAATGGTACATATAATAAGGTAATAAGTATTCCGAGTGTGTTTTAAGAAAGACCAAAATATAAATTCATATAATAGTTTTTGAATAAAATAAATATTGAATTAGCAAAATAGTAAAAAGTACGACAGTCTGGTTAGATATGTGTCCTGCAATGCTCAGAATGTCAAGCAGCATTATGTGCGACCGTACACTATAAAGATAGATAAAAACACATATTGCAGCTCAATGTGACTTGGTTGGGCATAAGGCTTGAAACCTTATCTCGTAACAATTATTTAAATAAAAATATATTAATATACCACGTTTTTAACACGGATTAAAAATTGTAAAATAATTTCTCCTAGTCCCATACAGATTTATAACCCCATACAAAAATAGTAAGGGATGTAGTGACTAGGGAAAATTTTATATATACAGGCTAAGTTGATATAGGACAATAACATGGGATATCGATAATATGCAGAATACTTCTTTCTGAAGTAAAATTCCGAGAAATACTTGGAATACTTTTCGATAGGGAATAAAAAGTTATATAATTTGGTTTTAGTTTTAATTTGATAGCATGTGCCGTTTGGGCGCTAGATTTTTTTTTTGATTTTTTTGTTTTTTTTTTTTCAAAAACTATGAGTTGTAGGAAAATATGCATGATACGAAAAAATGCGAAATAATGATTACTATAATTGAGTGAAAAAAACCATTATTTTAAGATGCATCGTTTAGTAGAAAAAATTAAAAACTAAATTTTTGAATATTTTTTAAAGTACCCTTGGGATTTTTTTCAAAATAAAACTTTTTTTAAAATTTGCTCAAAAAATTCTGAAAAAATTCAGTAAAATAGAGAAAAGAATTAGCTATATAATAGATACGTAACTTTTTTTCTAATTCACACTGATTTAGCAGGAAAAATTATTGAAAATTCTGAAAACATTTTAGAATTTTCAATAAATTAAAATCAAATTATATAACTTTTTATTCCCTATCGAAAAGTATTCTAAGTATTTCTCTGAATTTTACTTCAGAAAGAAGTATTCTGCATATTATCGATTTTCATGTTATTGTCCTATATCAACTTGGCGAACGAACATCCTGTATATCAGTGGCGTGCAGTGGGTTATCAGGCAGGGTGTGCAGAGAATAATAATAAAACAATAAAAAAGTACATACAATATTTGCAAAATGCGCCGACAAAACGAACGTCTATTGCATGTGCAGTCTGCAGTGCAGACAGTTTTATTGCACGTAGACCAAATAAAACGAAACGTTTCATGTGTTTGATCAGCTGATTAAATGAATTTTATTAGGAAATTTATTTTTGAACTTTTTAAAACATTTGGAATTTATAAGTTCAACTAATTTTAGCAAACTCAGATTTTCAAAACAAACGTGAAGAATTTTTCCTCCACATTATGACGATTATAGTGCTTTAAAAAAAATAATTGGTTATATGGTTTTACAGGTTAATTTCTGTACTTTCTGTAAAACACATTTAAAGTTAAAATTTCAAAACATTTTCCAGTAACTTATAGTATCTCGTGTTTGTTGATAGTAGAACGATGTGTTTAAGATAGGCTACGATGTAGTATTATTCATTTTTTTACTAATAGTAACTGAAATTGTTCTGTTGAAATTCATTTACTCTTTGTCTGACCCAACAAAATTGTTTTTCAGCCTATTATTTCAAACATCATCATAAAACATCATCAAAGTTAGTCACAAAGATATTACACTTTCATAGATATTTCTATGGTTAATTAACAAATTAATTCATTTTAAATCACACTAAATAATGTCCCTTGATATTAGTGAAAAAATTTATTTCAAATTTCAAATTAAAGAAAAGCACTGTAGCGCGTGAGTTCCCGATATCATACACCGGCCAAAACACCGTATCTTCGGGTGTTTGTGAATGCGTACGAGAAGCGCTTCTAGTTCCGAATATGTATAGGTAGCGAGTGAATTAGCTCATCGTTGCAATCAGAAACGGATTAACGGGTGGGCGGAAGGGGCGTTCTCCCAGGGCCTCCATATATTAGGACCTCCACATATTAGGGCCTCCACATAAAAAATGTATTTACATTTTTACAATATATTTAATTTTCACTAACTAAATTTTTATCGACATAAAGATTTGAACGAGCACAATTATTTGTAGTTTAAACTAAATATAGTACTTACAGACAATTTAATAAACATGTATTATGTAATAATATAAATTTTCTTCTGTGAACATATAAAGCAAGTAGATTCTTATCTTGATTATTTTTCAAGTTTGTGAAAATTTTTTTCTCAAAGAGGGGCCTCCACACTAGCTTTCCGCCCCAGGGCCTCCACTACTGTTAATCCGGCCCTGGTTGCAATATATGCTGCTTTACTTCAAAACGGAGGGCTATCGCAGCTCAGCGCTTGAATTCTGGCGGCCTGGACAACTTCATGGTGTGCAACAAAATACCTGCACCTAACGGCTCATATAAGGCTTAATTTCCCGTTACTGCGCACACGCCAAAACTCCCTACGTTCGTATGCTTATGAATGCGCTACGAGGTGCAGAACTTAGGGCTGCACGCACTGCCGAAATACAGACAAACGAATTTTCACAACATCTGAATGTGTTGAATTATAAAAAATTTGGTTATATAAAGATACATAGGTGCAGAAAATTATTGTCTCTCTCAATTTTATTTTTTTGCAGTGCACACACAGTGCACACTCTACACATATGGACCGCACGCCACTGCTATATATATATATATATATATATATATATATATATATATTGTTGCTAAAGTCGAACATTTCATTAAATGACAATTTATTTTTTATTAATAGATTTATTCAATATATTTATATAATACTATTTAAATTGTAAATTAAAAAAAAAATGTAAAAAAAATATAAATATGTTCATGACAAAAATGACATAAACACATGACAAAAACACACAATGTGTATGTTTGATAAAGTTTTATATAACCGGCCCGTAATTTTTGTATAAAAATTTCAAAAATAATTAAACTTTATTAATAATTCATTTACATATCAATTTATAAAATTTTATTACAGAAAAGAAAAAATGATAAAAAACAGAAAATATTTGTTTTTCTTCACACTTTTACTTTCAAAATAAATTTGTCTTCTTTTATTGCTTGTAGTATATTTCTGTTTATCGCAAAACTGTTACATAGCAAATTCTTAAAGGTGTAAAATCCGTATAACTGTGTATATAGAAAGATATTTACACCCATAAAAATCAGGAAACATTTTGTTTTCGAAAGTACTTACTCACACTTGTCCATTGCCGAACCTTCCTGAAATTTATCAGAAATAACTTGTGTAAAAATATTGTCAAATAATGTTGGACAATGCTGTAAACAATATCCGACTTTCTCGATTTCCCTTTTCAATTCTGTAAACACTACTTTGATTTTACGTGCGTTTGGTGATTTGCGATGGATAAGACAGGACAGCACACAATAGAAAATACTAGTTTTGGGCGTTCAAAATGTGAAAGTTTATTTTTTCACTATTAACATTATTGAATTCAAATAGTGCTATTAGTGACAAATATTTAGAATGTAGAAAAATAAAAAGGGTAATTCAAAATAGAAAATTTTTGTTTAATGTATTTTCCAATAAAAAATGAGAAAAGAAAGCAAAGTTAAAGAAATATTTGAATGCCACATGAAAAGGAACACCAAGAAAAAGATAAAAAAGGTAGAGGTATTTATTTAAAAAAACTATCAAAAATAGTTTGGAAAGACAATATTAGGACAGTATTGTTCAATAAATTAGTGGTTAGTAAAAAAAGTTTTACTTAAGTTTAAAAAAAATCCGATTTTTTTTTATTTGTAATAAATACTTTTGCTGAAATGATTACAAATTTCCAATAAACAATAAGCTCATAGTTAAATTGTAGGTAAAAAACCCGCATCACTGATAATGCAAGTAAAATTTGGTAATAAAATTATTCGATTAATTTTATAGCTTTAAATGGTATATTAATGCAATCTAATGTTTAAAAGTAATGTTTTATTGCAAAAAAGAGAAATTTTAAATTTAGTAATATACACATTGATTTAAAATGATATTGTTTCCTATAATTTCGTTTTTTTTTCAAATTTATATTTTAATGACAGAAAATTAGAATTTATTTTAGTAAATAGAAAATGATAACAATTATCGAAAATAGTAAATTTTTTCCTTGATTTAACTAAAAACACCTATGTTTTTGTCTACTCTGAACATTATCTATCATTCAGTACTTACTGACAAATATTCGAGTTTGTTATAATGAAAAAATAGAATGTTTTTTTTTTTAGTTATTTTAGTATTTTGAATTTAATTCATACATTTAAAATATAACAAACAATTTTTTTTCGTCGTCAAATTGCAAAAAAAAGGTTTACGGTTTTTTTTGTAATATTTATAAATGAATGGCAGATAAACCGTCAACTGAAAATATAAATAAATATCAGATTAATACAGTGAATAGAGCTTGAAAATGTATTGAAACCGTAAAAGAAGTAAGAAATAATTTATGAAACGTTTTGGCATGGATGTAAGCGGTTTACTTTTAAGTTTTATTAGGAAAATCGACGATAATTTGCGATTGGCCTAAAATATTTCGTCCGGTGTGCAATGTGTGAAATAATAATTCTTCTTAACACCATTCGCGATATACAAGGTCACGCCATCGCCGTTGCCATCGCCATGTGCTCACAAACTGTTCGTAACACGCGGGCTCATTATTTATTATAAACTTATCTTGCTGGAAATAATTCTTTCAGTTGCATGTTTTCAATGAAATTCATTAATGCTTCACAAGCAAGAAATAAAACGACAAATTACGATTTCGAATATAGGAGTTAGGTACGTGCTCGTTATTCGTGCCGTCAGAACATCCCGCGTATTATACACTGTGCATTGAATTATATATAGGTATATATATTCCTTAAAAATATTACCATAAAAAGTTATTGTATTGCTTTAAAAATAAATATTTAAAGAAATTTACATACAAATAACGTATACACAATCAAAAAACAAAAATTATACACTGAAATGAATAAAACGTTATATGCTGATGGTTTTGTGGTTAAGTAGAATCTCAATTATAAAAATGAAAATATTTAGTTAATTGATCAGTTGATAACTTATGTGACAACCCTTAGAGTTAAATTATAGTTTTAATTTAGTATTCACCGAAATACTGTTTTGGAACAATTAATTTATGATTTGTTGACACACTAATCTATTTTTTAATAAGCTGTAACACACATATTATTTAAAAAATTAAATATTCGAAAACTATAAAATATACTTTATTTTTACCACTTGGAGATATTTGCTTCCGCAGAACACTATCAATTATTCCAATCCATCTACTACATTAATAATATATATTATTTATTTGAATTACTGTATTTATGATTTTTTATGAATATGTAGGGAAAGATAAATCATTTACAAATGCATTACATTTTAATTTAAGAATTTATATATTAAATTTTCGATAACAGATAACAAAAGTGATATTAAAAATTCAATAAATTCTTAAACAATTGGAAATAATTTATCTTTATTTACATAATATATTTTTGGATATTAAAAAAAATAATAATTTTCCAATTAAATGTTTGGTAAAATCTTACTCAATTTTTCCCGTAGATATTTGAATCTAAAATTATGTTCGATAATTGCATTATTTTAATTATAAATAATATAATTTAACAACAATTCTCTCGAAATCTAAACATTGACCTTTTGTTAATAACGATACTTTGGAATTAAATGTTAATTATTTACGAAACATTTATAAAATGAAAGTATATTTGTTGTTTTCATATACATATATTGTTACATTATGTGTGATATTTTACTTGGCCAATTAAAACCATCCGTAATACAAAATACTAATATTATTTTAAAAGTTAGTAATAAATAATACTGGTAATTTTTAAATTAGTTAATGGTTATGATTAACTATATTCTAACTGAAAATATATTATTAGTTAAATAATAAAAGTGTATTAAAAGTTTCAAATAAAACAATATAATTGTTCATTCAATTTGTTAAAAATACTCAAGAGAATTCATTGTTAAAACGGTGAGGAAATGTGTAATAAACAAAATTTAAATTAATTAACGCAATTAACAATTACCCGAAGTAAGATACGTTAAATTAAAAAAATAAACATTTTTGTTTCAGACTGTGTTTCACTTTTGATATATGGCTTTGGGACGACGAATGAGGAATGCTAAGTCTAGTTCAGTATTTTAAAATAAAAATTCTTATGCAATTTGTAAAATGTATTATTATTAAACAAGAAATCGAATTATATTTAAATAAAATGCTTAAAATGGTTATTATGTTAGCAAAATAATTTTACTTTCATAGCAAGTTGATCTAATACAATTGAAAATAGAAGAAAGATATACCTATTGTTTCACCTATCGGCACGACCCTTGGGTATATCGCTAACAAAGTACTCTATTGTCAGATACCGTTATCAGGTACCAGTACCATAATATACCGGTTTCAAGTTTTTATATATATATATATATATATATATATATATATATATATATATATATATATATATAGATATATATATATATATATATATATAGATATATATATATATATATATATATATATATATATATATATAGATATATATATATATATATATATATATATATATATATATATATATATATATATCTATATCTTTCTTAATATGTTTTTGCAAAATTGATTTTCTATAAATTTTCGTTAGATCTGTTGATTAAAAGTCACACTACATTTGTGCAAAATGACTCTTTACCAATTTGGAAAATTTTACTAAGATCTTGAGAAATTACTGTTGATTAATCCTTATAATATAATCACATAAAATTATCAGTAAAGATTATTAATAATATTTAATTTTACTTTAAAATTTTTATTGTCCTTTTTAATCCTTATAATATAATCACATAAAATTATCAGTAAAGATTATTAATAATCTTTAATTTTACTTTAAAATTTTTATTGACATTTAAAAAATAACATATTTTTAATGAACCTGTGCATTAATTTTCTTTTTATTAGCATTTTAGAATCTACTATTCAAATTTATTCCCCATACGTCCAGAATAAATTATTAACAATTGTTAATTTGGCGGCAATGAATCGATCTGTTGCGTGTTCCTACGTGTGAAGTACCCTTACTTTAATCAAACAAAGATAGATAATAAAAATTAAAAAACGAGGTATGTAAGATTTTACTAGTATGTGATTTGAAAAATGTTTTAAGGCTATTTTCAAATTGATTTATGTCCATAAATATATAATTTTAGAACACAACATTTGGAACATATTACTATTTTAGGTAAAAGAATAACATAAAATAGTTAAAATAAAGAAATTCGATTTTAGTGGGCAGTCCTATTAAAGAAAATAGAAACAAAATTGTACTCATTAGCAAAATAAAAATAAAATGCTGGAAAAAAAAACGGCTTTTTCTATAGCGTATAAAAAGTGTAATTATCGTACAAAAACCGTCATATTTTTGTTTTGAATTGAGTGTAACATACACTTCAATAAATAGTGAACCCACCACCCGACACGCAATTGAAATCTGCATTAGCAACAAAATCGTTGCAAATGGTGCACCATGCTGTACTATATACATTGCTTTACATGCGAGCAATCTATTACACCAACCACTGTATTAATGTGATTTACGTTTGTGCCACCGCTTTGATCACGTAAATTCTATTATTATCTGATTACTTCGCTTCTTTTGTTTTCCGGAAATGAACGGCCAATAAATGTTCTTGTTCATTTTTTATCGGACAACTATTTAAACTAGTACAACTGTCCAACACATAACTTTTTACGTACTATTACTATACTTAATTTGAAAAAAGTAAGATAGGTTCATTTCTAATTGAGTCGTCAGTTTGAATCGTAAGAATACATAATAACATCGCTATTATTATCTATTCACTAGTTATCACCTTTTAAATAGTGTGCAGTTAAAAAAAATTAGCTTAACTTCATAACCACTGGTGTCATAATGCCGGAACAGTCCGGAATGTTGTTCGGTACTTTTTTTAAAGAACGGAATGCGTTACTTGCTTCAGCTGCTTTCTTATCAAAATACGATAATAGTTTATTTCTGTATATGCGCATAAGGTGGTATAACTGTCTACAATGTAGATAATTATACCGCTTTTTTGTTTTGGCTATACGTAGTGCAACTAAATACGAATATTTTAATTGCAATTTATTTTGAATAAAAGTTTCTACAATTATTTTTTTTTAGAGATTGAATTTTTGTTTCTGACGTTCAAAATATTGCTTTCCTTCACTATCTCGAAATTAGTTTTCTCCAACATTCCTGTTCAGACAAATAATTTTTGCTTCATATACATTCGTAATACCTCTCATACATGCTCATCTATTCCTACTACTTGGAAACATTCGCTCACGCAAAACACTCATACCACTCCATCTACTCATCGAACGTGCACGCAAACGTATACCTTCGAAATCATTAACATATATTCTTATAACCAAACGTTCATTAGACATTCATTCAAGATGACTGAATCATCTTAACTGATTAATTGATTGTAAGACTAAAATTTGTAATGGAATATTCTGATCTTTACTTTACTTTACTGTAGAATAACAATTAATTTTATACATTTATATAAAAATTTATTGCAACAAAAAATTTTCGTTTGGTGTCAATAAACATTTTTAATTGTCCACTTACAACCTGCAACTTAATAATTGTATTTATATAGTTAGAAAAAATTATTTAAATTTTAAAAAAATATTTTGTATACATCTAGTAAATATATATACTATATAACTACTATTAAAAAAAAAACCTGCAGGTTCATTCTGTTTTAATTATTTCTTTTAATATATCGTTAACTTGAAAGTAAACATTGTAGCCTGCAATTTGATTGGCTGCTACAAATTCAAATTAACTTTTACAATGTATCAGTTTAATTTCAGTAAGTTTTTGTCGTTGAATGTCACCCATTAATTATTTATAATTTGATCTCGAACTTGAAAAGTTGCAGCGAGTAAATATTCCGGCGCGCCGACTAATTACGTTTAATTGTGTTTAAAAACAGACGGATATTTTTTCTCGCAGACATCACTATAACAGCCTACTTTTTCAAGCGTTCGACGTTCGGAGAAAGTTGATAAGTTCGAGTTCGTATGCAGCTCGACGCGACGACCTTCCCATCACTGTGACACCACGAAGATTCATAAATTTTTGTTTATCTTTACATACCGGCACGTAATTCTCTTATTCTTTCGGTCTGCTCCAGTCAATGTTATGCGGCAACGCATTTATGTCTTTTATTCTCGAACATATTTGGCTGTTCATACATAATTTGTCTTCAATTTTATAGTTATTAAACTCAGGTTGACAAGGTCAACGCAGTTGATGACTGAACTGAAAGTTAGATAAACTAAGAATGTAATAATTTTTTTTCAGATGCCTTTGACAGATTATCTTGATGAAAAAAAAGACCTACATTTCTTATTTATTATAGGTTTTTTATAGTAATTCATTGATAGTAATATTATTTTTTCATTGCGAAATACGTAAATTTTTTATTAGTATTAGTTTTTCATAGTGCATAAAACATATTTTTTTAAAATAAATATTTATTTATATTGTTAATTATATTTTAAATAGTTTCACTATAATAAGTTATATTATTATATCATATTAAGTTATAATAAAGAAAAAGCAAGTTTATCCGTCATTTTTAATAATTTTTAGATTTTTTACCGTATTATGTTTTATTTAATCCTTTATATCTTGAATTATGCATATAGCAAAAATTGATATTTAAAAATTTATAAATATCAACGTTGTCTATATATGTAATTAAAAGTTTAAAATTTGTTTTCTCTTTGAAAAAAATTAAGCATCACGAAAATTGATGAAGACGGATGTTTGTCGAAACGTCGATTATAAATAAAAATTAATACAGAACTTTAACCTAAAGCAGTTTTATTTAATACTAGCGTACCCGTCGCGCGTTGCTGTGCATTGAAAGATTTTGAGGATCCTGGGGGGCCAGAAATCTTCGCGGGAGTGTACTCAACAACTTCCCAAAGTTTCATGGCAATCGGATGAATGGTGTAGTAATGCATAAAGGACAAACGAACAAACAGACAGACAGATAGACATACTTTGATTTATATATATAAAGATTTACATGTTTTATGTCTTTATATTAAAAAAATAAATAAATATAATTCAGTTAATTCTAAATTTATAAACGATAATCTTACATGTAGTTCAGTTTACAGAAGGATACTTATTTATTTTATGCTTCATATAAGATTCATGAGAAAGAACACATTTAAATAAAGTAAATATAATAAATAAATTGCAGTTATATTGTAATTAATAATTAAGTGTAAGTTGCAATACATGTAGTTAGTAGGTACGTAACTTTCTTTAGTTTTACGAATTTACGAATAATAGAAAGTTACAGATAAACCATTGTATTTTCAATACTGCACATAAAAATAAAACAAATAAAATTATAATTATCAGTACCTACTACCTAGAGTAATAAAAAGAGAAAATTTAAATTTAAAATAAATAACATAAAAATCATTTTTACTTTTTGGTGAAATACATGTAATTACGAATAAGTACAATAAAAAATAATTAAATATGATGTGGACGTGAAGAAATTTTATAATTGAAGAATAATTAATAAAACAAAGAGTTAAATACGACAAAATTCGTTACAGTTGTACTCTGAATGTCATGGTAGATTTTTTTAATTACTTGCAATAAATTAAAAGAAATTGGATTCCTAACGTAAGTGTGTAATGTTTTGTGTTATACTTTTGTAGCAATAAATAATTCAACTGTTTGATGTGTGACATCTAAACACGTGGTTTGCAAAACAATTAGATTGTTTATGAAGAGTACAGCCAAGCGAAAAGTAACAACGAAAATTACAAGTTAATTGTTGAATATTTGTTTTATGTCGATTCTACTATCAAATTTATAAATTTCACTTGATAGTAAAGGATAAAAAATTGAACACAATTTTGATTTAATAAATATATATTCTATATGCTAAAAAAATGCTAAAACAATAGGACATATTTGGTCACTTGCCTAATTTTAAATCGTAGTGCAGATTCCACCTGATTGCACCTGAATCTATAAATTTCAAGCTTAAAATGTGTTTATATGAAAAATTTTACTACTTTGAATTATAATTGTAAAGATTTTTAAAATAACTATGAAAAAAAGATTTTTCTTTAATTTTAATTTTAAAATTAAAGAAAAATGCTTTGACCCTGCCGGGGTTTGAACCCGGGACCTTTAGGTTACGCGCCTACTGCTCTACCAACTGAGCTACATGGCCATAACTACAAGTCAATGCATTTTGTTTATAAATCTCTCTAATTGACAAATGTTTGTATGTTTGTATGTTTGTATGTTTCTATGTTTCTGCTGCATTTCCTCCTAAGCCCCTGAACCGATTTTGATGGGAGTGGTGTCATTTAAATTGGTTCATTCCCTATTTGAGAATAGGCAAGTTTCATCTTTCTACGATTTCATCTTGGTTCTCAAAAATTTGAAAAACTATGTTTTTAATGCAAATGTCAAAAATAAACTTAGATAGCTATGAAAAAATGAATGAATGAAATAAATAAATAAACAGCTGTCACAATATATTGCAAGTACATTTTTTTTCATATATCAGTGCATTTACTTACATTTTTTTCATTAAAATAAGAGTAAAAGGTACATTTCATTGATATTGTTGTATTATAAAAATTTTGTATCATGCCCAAACGAGCAAAATCTAATATAAACGGCAATAAAAATGCCAAGAGAATGAAGATGGAATATTCGAATCTTAAAGCTTAAATCAAAAATTTTTAATCTATTATTTTATGTTTAAGTAATACTTTCTATGGGGCGCGCGCGTGCGCGCGCCCTTTATTTTTTTATATTTATATACTGTGTCTTTGTGTTGTGTTTGTTACTATTTTCGAATTCAAACGTGACCCTTTAAGGGTCACGGGTTTCCTAGTTTCTTTTTATTTGACTGATCATGATAAACTCATGAATTTTATCCAGGCAAATACGATGTTTAAACCCTTTTACATCTAGCAATGATATTTTTAATTTTTTATAAATTCTTTTTTTATTTTTCTTTACTTAGTTAAATTTTTGTGAATGCTACGTTTTATTAAATATGAGTAGAAAATAATGAGATACACCTGTATTGTAATAATAATTATAAGGAAAAAAAAAAACAATTTTTCAATATTAGTCATGTAAATTTGAAAAGCGAGTAAAATGCAACGTTTACGCAGAGGTACGTATGCATATGTGGCGATACGGTTGATTTTTACGTCACAGTGTGTTTGCAATTCCGGGTCAAGTATCACACCTGAGATTAAATATTCGAGCGAACGTGAAAGTTAAGTTTACTCAGTTGCATATGTGCCTCTGCCTATGCCTGTGTGCTTATGCCTTCATATATTCGTCAGAAGTCACAAGGGAGATGATCTGTTATACTGGAAAGCCCAAGTGATTATTTAGCATTTTCACTTTTTGTTCCGGTATCACAAACTGTTATTTTTATATATATATATATATATATATATATATATATATATATATATATATATATATATATATATATCAATCGCCCGAGCACACTATAATTTTCTTAATAGTTCGCTTAAATTATACGTCAAATTAAATGTATTTGGTTCATTCGTACTTTCTGATATTCACATGTGAAGTGTACAGATAAAATTATTGATTTTGTTCACAGTTTGTTGAACTCAATCATCTGAAAAAAATATGACTGCGTTCTTTTATTCTAATCATTGATACACATCTACAAATACTTTTGTTTTTAAAATTTCACCTAAATAATTAATCTAACCAGCAATATTTCTTTAAAGTATATACAAAAATTCACAAATATTTTTTTTATTAGAAAAATAAAATTTAATGGTTATTGATATCTTAGCGAAATGTTAAATATGATTATTCATACTGAATCATATAGTTGCATTAACAATTTGTATGTGTAATACAAATGATGTAAATAATTAACCTACAGTAAGTAACTTACAATTTACAGAAGAGGTGGCAAACTTTTGAACTGACAAATTTGAGTGTCAATGATTTTTATTGTTACAGAAATACTGAAATTATATGAACAAATATTTATATATGTTCTATTAACAATTTAGAATAAAATTTTGACAGATAACTAGCTAGATTTTTATGTTTAAGCATTTAACGCATACACCCGCGTTAACTCGGGCATACGATATTAGCAATTTTGCATAGATTTGAGTTAACTCGGGCAATCCGAATTTTCGATGTAACAGTATGCAGAAGCTCGAGTTAACTCGGGCTTTATTTTTGTGTTTTTTATTTTGTTTTTTTTATATTTGTTTATATTGTATGGTGTAATGTCATATATATATATATATATATATATATATATATATATATATATATATATATATATATATATATTGGCATACGATGTAAATTAGATACATAATAATAACAAAAATATCTTAAATTATATTAAAATTGACACATACAATGTCATTAAAATTGTTGATTATTATAACAATTTTTGCTTATTCTAACTTGAAATAACCTTTTTTTTTTAATTTATAGAGTAGTTTAATTTATGTCATAAAAAATATATATATATTTTTTTCTTTTAAAAAAATATAAAAATTATACGTAAGTGGTCAAATAACTTAGCTACAGTAAAAGTATTTATACCTGTAAACAATTTTTGATTTTGTAAACTCATAATCACTATAGCCTAGTATTTTATTTTCTATATGATTTGTTTATAAATAAATATTACTATTTTTTTAAAGAAATTGTTCGTGAAAAAATTAAGTAATATTTTATAAATTGTTACAACCTGTTTTACATTATAATTCGTAATTATTCACTGTAAGATAAATTCATTCCATGCAATTTTTTATTAAGGTAAAAATGTGAATTAATTTCATGGCTTGTTCAGTTTAATGTTTTTTTTTTTTTAAATATAAAAACACATTTTCAATAACATTTTACATAATATTGTATATATTTCATATTATAAAATATAATAAATTTATGTATACGGTTGCAACAAAACCAATAATAGTTTGTAAAAAAATAAGAAAAATAAATATAGATATGTATATAAAAATAAATTATGGAGTCAATAATAAAGGTAATAAATCGAGTTTACATTCGAAATTAGCCATTTAAAAACGTTAATATCACGACATTTTTAATGAGATATTATGTTTTATATTTCGATAAATTTATACGTTGACATAAAATTTATTCGGCTAATGCCCAATTTCATGTAATTTGCATATAAAATTTCTTAACTAGACTCTGACATTTTACTTTCAATTTTTTCTTAGCCTCATATTTCAGAAAAGTAAATTTGTAATGTATAGAACAAATTGAAAATACGATGACGCAATTATAAAACAACATTTATCAAAAGAAATATATGCTTTAACGGCTGATTACAGCCTGATTTCTCTCACTTAAGAATATACTTTCTTTCAATGTTAGAACGATAGATAATTCGTTGTATTGTAAGTAGTTTTCGTAATACTTATTCTATTTTTTTTGTTTGTTCTATTAGAGGTTTTGCTCAAATGTTACACATTCATTTTTTTTTTCTCATAATTGATAGTTAGTTGTCACAATAATAACACGCTTCATTTTGAATTTTATTATAC
Organism: Clivina fossor; assembly: GCA_963966155.1. Classification (NCBI taxonomy): domain Eukaryota; kingdom Metazoa; phylum Arthropoda; class Insecta; order Coleoptera; family Carabidae; genus Clivina; species Clivina fossor. The sequence goes on from OZ014550.1 coordinate 60,898,507, forward strand.
AGCTAGCTAGTTTTATTTAATTGTGATAATATCAGTTTTTGTTTTTATACACATTATAAATATGTATTTTAATGATAAAATTATAAAAAAAATAAATATATTTTTTATATTTTAAATTAATTTATCAAAATCTGTCAACATTTTTATAAATTAATTAATGTAATTTATTTAATCAGATTTGTTTCTTTATCCTAATACAATTAAGTTATGTTAATAGAATTAACAAATTTATAAAATTTAGCTAATTTAAAATTAATCTTATTTATTTTATTTACGTTCAAAGTGCATAGTTTGCAAAAATTTATGTATTCCATATTTAACGTTTTTTATCAATGCAAAACTGGATGGACACCGATTAGTCACAATTAGACAAAACACTGATAAATATTTAGTCATAAAGTAACATATCGTCAATTTTGAGCAAAATTAGCCTATTAACATTATTGGAGAATATTTTTTACATAAACTGGCATAAGCCGAAATGAAATAGTAATAAATGGTGGGAGATAGGCTATTTCTGTTTCAAGGTGGCAATATATTTTCTAATATAGTATAATATACAAATTAGTCATAATATTTAATCACGGTTAAGCTGCATTAGAAAATATATGTGATCAAATGTATCCAGGCCAGTCTAAAAGTTATTTTTGTTTTTAATATACTAGTTGAATTTTATTATTAAATACACATGAAAACAATAACTTCAAATTAACAAGTACTTTTTTAAATCGCCGAATAATTATTCGGTATTTAACCATATTTTTACTATTCGGTATTCGGTCGAATATTCTGTTTTAATACCGAATATTCGATTGTATAAATTAAGTGAAATACTACATTTTTTATTGTTTTACCTTACATTCAACTATTATTGTAATTAATGAGTTTTACACAGAAAGTGACATATTTATAACTTAGTTATATTAAAAGTAAATAATTAAATTTAATAATAATCAAACCAATTGTACAATTTTAAAATATAATAAATTTCATGATAATCAATCAACAAAAATGACATTTATTTGTAAGTCAAAAATCTAAGAAATATTCATAAGGAATGTAAATGTTTCCAAAGAAGCCCGTTTGAGTATATACAATGCAGTTTTGGTGCCTACGTTGATGTATGGTAGTGAATGTTGGGTTTGGTTGCAAAAGCATAAACAAAAAATGACTGCTGTGTAAATGAAATTTTTACGTGGGGTATGTGGTGGTGGGGTATGTAGTGTATAATGAGTGTGAAATTAAAAAAAATGTTGTAGCAAAAGTTGGTGTTAGTCAGTTAAGATGGTTCGGACATGTTGAGCGAATGTCTAATGAACGCTTGGTTAAAAAGATTTATTTGAATGATTTTGATGGTATACGTTTGCGTGGACGTCCGATGAGTAGTTGGAGTGGTATGATTGAGAGTGTTTTGCGTGAGCGAAAGTTTCCAAGTAGTAAAAATAAAAGAGCATGTATGAGAGGAATTATGAATGTGAATAAAGCGAAAGTTGCTTGTTTGGATAGGAATGTTTGGAGGCGACTGATTTTGGAATGATAAAAAGAGTTTATGCCACACCCTTTTGGGTACATGGCGTGATTGTGTATGTATGTATGTATGTATGTATTTAATTCAATTGCTACACAGATTTTTGGGTTTTTGTCAACAACCTTACTAGTCGATACACAGGATGCTATTTACGCTAAATTCTCCAAAAAATCTCCCCACTGTCTAAATTTAACAAATAAACGAGTTCAGACAAACAGAGCAAATATTTCAACATTTATATAATTTTAAAAAAGAAAAATATGAATTAACCTTTACAAAAACTGATTAAAAGTATAATAAATGTCCCACTCAAGAAAGCAAAAAAATATAATACTATGTATGTGGTTTACTTTATACATACGGTATGTATACGCAATTGGTTATTTATACATACAGTATTTTTACGTAATTGGCTATTTAGTGTAGGTTAGGTTAGTAGATTGATTTAGGTTTTTTTTTTAGTATGTATAAATAGCCAATTGCGTATACATACCGTATGTATAAATAGCCTCATCCTAAAAATAAATCATCTTGCATATACTTAATTATAATTAAGGTAATAAAAAAAAATACCAGTATATTGAATATAACAAAAAGTGATTGGTTACTGTCTAAAATACATGTATTCTTGAATAGAAATCTGTCTACAGCACAGATATAATTTACTATTGATAGAACAGCAGTCAATAGATTATGTATATTATTATTTTCTTATTCATCTATCTCGATTTTCTATCATATAAAATCATGAATCATTTATTGTCAATTATTTTTCTTTGATACTCGTGTTAGGAAATACTCATATTTAGACGCCCTGTTGAGAAGTCAATAATATTATAAATTATAAGATAGGTGTAGGTTTCATCATTTCAGTATGCAAGATAAAAATTACTATTGAAAGAATAGCATTTATGGTAAATAAAATTATTGCCCAATAGATTCGACCTATTTTAATAGTAATATTTTATAACTTAAGCAAGGAAGAAATTGTAATTGAAATGTTCAATTTAATGATTGACAGATTCATAGAATGTAACATATTATATATTTTAATATATAAATGTTGAAACAAATAAATTATTAATTAATGTTAAATTGTCAATGTCTGGTTTATCAAAAATAAATAACTATATCAAATAAACAAATTAAAATGATTTGCATATAATAATTAGCAATAACATTAAATTAATATATTTAATAAAAGAAATTTTAATAAAATTTTGGTTTAACAGTACTATCATGATTTAATTAACAAATTTTAATATTTGTTTTAGAATTTACTTTTCCAATTTTTATGAATATTTTTGTGGAAAAATATGATAAAATAATTGCATTGTGAAATTTATATATATATATATATATATTGACTGGTACTACAAGTTTACTTTTAATTTCGGTTTTAACTAATACCGGTTTTAAGCCAACGTAACTGCCATAATAGAACTAAACAACTGAACTAAAATACTCAAAAACCGAATTAGTGATACTAGTTTCTTTATTTTTTATTATCATTAGCATATTAACAACTTTGTGTTTTAATATGCTATTAATTGTATTTCAAAAAATAATAAATAAATTTGCAAAATTTTCAGTATGTGGAATTTCCGAACTGAAACAAAAGCAAAATAAAATACACTTGCATTTCGGAACTTTGCTGGTGTGTCGGTATGTTGAAAAGCACGTGTTTGTATCCCCATTAGCGTCCAGCAGCGGCCGGTAAGGCAGTGCTCTTCGCGGGTGCGTGGTGTTTACGTCCCGAGAATACGCGTAGCCTACTTTCTCCGGTGTAGGCTACCCATGTTTCCCATACCATTGGCATCGGCTGCGAGATTTACTTAATCGAGTGGGGAAACCACGTTCAGAAAACTGCGTCCAGCGCTTCTTTTAGTCTATAAAACGTTTGGTTGAAGCCTTCTCACTGTCATTGCCCAGTGACGAATCTGCGGACACCGCAACAGATATGGATTAGCGACAATTGTTACATGTGTGTCATTGTTTAGTTCGTAGTTATTGGTTTACGTTTTTTAGTTTAGTTTAGTTTAAAAGTGCTCGTGTGTGTTTGTGAGAGTTTTTCTCAGTGAACGGATTTTTAATCTTGGATTCGATATGTCTCTGCAACAGGTAAATGCTTTTTTTTTCATTTACTGCCACTACATTTACGAAATAACTATTAACATTAGCATACAAGTATATATCAATTTGCCCGCATTTACTTTCATAAATTCGTCGTAAAAAAATAACTTGATGGTTCAACAAAAGGAAATAACTTTCTGAGCCCTTTTAGTTGATTTAAAGTTTGTGAAATTTAAACGCAAAAAAAGCTAGGAATTGAACGATTGATTGTAATGTAATAAATATGTAGTTTTTCTAGTTAAAAAATCAGTAATAAATACTTGAAGATAGTGTGTTAAAATAACACTTACAGTTTGTTTATTTTATGTCAGTTGCGGTTAGGAAATAGGATTGTGTTAGCACGTGCTGTATTGAATTATAAATTAACTGTTTTTCTTGAAAACCTTTTGCAGTAAACATTTGTTTTACACTTCTTTTTTGTTTGTAAATACTTGTGTTTTTTCTAATTGATCATATATGAAAAATTTAAAAGATATTGTACAAAATTAAAAAATATACCATCACTTTAAAATGCATACATCACGTTTGGTTTTATATTTTGTAAAATTAGATATATTGTTAAAAATATGATATACTGATTTAAACAAAATTTGCACAATAGTCCCTATTTTAATTTTGATTTCAAATTATGTTTATTTTTTTTTTTTGCAATATATAATAATAAAATGCTAAGTTCATATTATCAAATTTAAAATTATTTGAAAACAAAATTTGAAATTCGAAACAATTTTTAATCTGTTTCCGATTGACTTGTAAATATAAAAAAATTAAAATATAGTATATAAAATTTAAATTATAAATAATGAATGAAATTTATAAATAATTAGTTTCTCACAATAATGTGCTGATGTACGAGTACTAAATAGCAGCGTAATTTTTAATTCGACTAAATTTCTAGGTTATTTAACTGAAAACAATGAATGTGGTAAATTAAGATAGTAATTATTTCTGTACTTTTTGTGTGCGAAATTCGCGAATATTAGCTTCCTTATATAATTGCTCTGCGCGTTAATTACTAAATGCAATAAGCGTAAAACAAAATTGTATCATTATTTTCGTGTATTTTATTTCAGGTCGCTGTTGCAGTACTGTGCGTATTTCTTTCGCTGCACTGGGCCAAAGCAGTTGTCAATAATGTAAAATCGCCAGTGACATCCGAAACCAGTAACGGTAGCAATACAAATAAAAATATTGCTAGCAGCACGTTGACAGATTCAATTGCTGCAAGCAGTGACAAAGATGCGAAACGAAGAGAAATTCCAGCTGGAGGGTTAAGCGATTCATATGGTGTTCCAATACCCAGCAACTCGTATGGACCTCCCACAGATTCTTACATTCCTCCATTACCCAGCAATCCAGGATTACCTGTACCTGTCTATGGTGTTCCAAATGGTCCTACAAAAAATGTAATTTATCCAGCTCTACCACCTGATATACCTCCACCTCTGCTATCATTACCACTGCCATCAATACCATCATTGCCATCTGTTCCAATTTCTGGAGCTTATGGTCCTCCAAAACCTATATACGGTCCTCCAATAAAATTACATCCACCAACTCATCATAAACCACATTTCCATAAACCATCATTTTCTACCTCATTCCATTCTTTTAAAGCACCTAGACCTTCGTATGGACCTCCTCCACCTGTTTTTGTACCTAAACCTCAATATGGACCTCCACCTAAGCCAGTTTATGGACCACCAAAAATACCTAAACCCATATATGGACCTCCATTAAAATTAAATTTTGCTCCTCCTAAGCCCCTATTTGTTTCATCAAAACCTGCACATGGTCCAATAAAAATAACATCGTCTTTTGGAGCACCACTTGCAACATATGGTCCACCACATAGTGGTTCTGTGTTTGTTCCACCAAAGCCTATATATGGTCCACCATCATTGAACTTACATGGCTCTTCAATTAACATCCATAGTTTTCCAGCTAACATACATGGTCCTCCAGCAAACATACATGGTCCTCCAGCAAACATACATGGTCCTCCAGCAAACATACATGGCCAGCCAGTTCCAGTTTACGGTCCTCCAGAACCAATTCCACATGGACCACCGCATCCAGGAGCACCAGCACCACCGACACCGCCAGATATTAAATACGACGGTTGGCAACCAATACCCGGATTGGTGTCGCGCCCGCCTTCACATGCTTACGGTGCACCGTTAGGTGGTGGTTTAGATTTAACTCCGCCACTTCATAACGATTTGTCGCTTACATATGCATCTTCGTTTGCTCATGGATCAGGTGGATCTTTTGGGGGCTTTGCAGGTACTCCAAGTGATTCATATGGTGCACCATTAAACAGCGTTACTGGATCTGGAGGTGTTGTCAGTTCATCAGGAAATGATCACATTTCATTTGGACATGGAAACTTGCTTGGAGGATCATTTTCAGGAGACAGTTCTTTATCTGTTATTAAGAGTATTGGTTATGAAATATTCCCAACAACAAATGGTTTGAATTTAGATGGAATTAAAGGTGGTGGTCAAATATTAGATTCGTATGGTGCACCTCCAGCTGATTCGTTTGCTTCCGATGGTCCATATCCGGCTGCACTTACTCAAAAACATAAAGGAAGTTTTTCATCTGCAGTTAGTGGACATTCGTCTGGAATTGGATTAATTCCTCCCAGTGGAATTTATGGTGTACCACCCGGAGGTCATTATGGAGCACCTTTATTGTCACCACCAAAACATGTGAGCGTACCAAGTGGTTCATATGGTGCTCCTAATTATCTAAATGCTTTAGATGTAAATCCACCAAAAGCGCCTGTTGTATTTAGAGAACCTGTTCCCGCTGGATTAATACAATCTATTGGTGAATCAGTGGCTCATAAAGATGCACACGGAATTGAACACAGTCAGTCTTCATTCCACGGTCAAGCATACATTCCACCCCCTGTTCCTGATATTACAAAACAAAAAGATATAGGTGGTGGATTATCTGTTGCAAATTCGCCATCAAACTTATATAGTTTGCCAAACGTCGGAAATCCAGTTTCATTTCAATCTGTAGTACATGGATCAACAAACGTAGGAAAAGATTTTGGTTCATCATTTAACATTGGAGGAGATCATAATTTTGGTGGACCTTTAACTAGTTATACTGCTCCATTAGGTGCAATTGATTCGACTTACGGTGTTCCACCATTGCAGCCTCAAGCTTTAACTGCCAGTGCTGGTTTTGATCAGTCACAATCATTAGATCTTTCATCTTCACATTTTGGTTCAGCAGTCGCATCGACATACACCATACCACAATTTAGTTTTCAATCAACTTTACCTTTACCTCATGATTGTTCACAATACAAATCACAACCTCTACCTCAAACTGGTTACGGATTACCATCAGCTTCCGCATCCAGTTATTCAACATCCATTTCTTCGTTAAACACAAATATTGGAGGACAGGAAAATTATCAGCTACCCATAACGGGCATTGCTAGTTCAGATTTACAACCTATACAATTGATACCAAATGCTATTCAATTTCAGAATGATGTATCAACAAATTCACTAGACGTGCAAGGAAAATCATTAGGCCAAGAATATTTTGGTAAAGATTCTGAATTTCAAAAATCACAAGAAGTTCAGATACCAAATGGTCTTCAAAATATTCCAATTCAGGGAAATTTAGGAAGTTACACATTACAAATTCAATCTGCTGACGGTTTAGGCGGACATGGCCCATCTGATAATGTGCCTCATGAACAAGTATTATCAGAAGGTTTACTTCAATCAATTTTAGCAGCCATTGAACAACCTCAGCAACAACAACTGCAGAAACAACATTTACAACAGCCGCCAAACCAAATATACGGTGACCTGCAACATGCTTCTTCTGGTGCAGTTGTAACATACCAACAAAATCCACCAGTTGAAGATGGTGAAGCTCAACATTCTGTTACTAGGAAAGTTGTTGTTTCTGCTCCAGATGCTGATCAACAAGCCACCACTCCAAAAAGTACTGAAGTATCAACAGAAACTCCGGTTTCAGAAGCAGAGCAATCTTTACACTTAATTGATAACAATGAAATTGCATTATATTTTACTAATAATAATGAACCTCAAAATGTTCCACACCAAGAAGTGTCCGTGACAAAATCGGAGAGCGTAAAAGAAAATGGTAAAGACGAAGTTAGAAATGGCCAGCAATATGGCAGTTTCGTATCATTTAAGAATCCTCATTCTAGTTATGTTTATGGTGAATTAAAATCACCAAATTCGACGCAGTTATCATCTTAAAAAACAGTTTTGTGCCTATAAAGTGAATCATAGACTATAAATAATTATTTGTAGCCAGTGAAATATGCTCATTTATAAAAGTAAAATTATTTCGTTATGTTTATTTTTAAGTACTAAAGAAAAATATTTATTAGCGAAGAAAAACAAAGTAAAATATAATCGATTATAACTATGTAATTAATTTATTGTAATTTTTTAATGTAGTAATTATTAATGAGAGTGTGTACAAATAAATATGTATTGAATGCTTAAAGAGTTTTCGAATTTTTGTTTTGTTTGAATATCACTGTTTGGCCGACCTTTGAGACATATAATTAATTCGTAATTAAATTTGCAATTTTCGTTAAAATACTTTCTCGACAGTGGCCTGCTATTTATTCAAAATATCACGTGTCAGATCGGTAGTAGAATGAATGAATGTAGCAACTCAGCAACGGAACGCAACGCAGGTGCGGCAAAGCTAACAGATTGCCGATTGTTCATTGCTTATTGGTGATGTCGATGCCAGTGTTGTTGGTGTTGACTGCTTACCAGTGACCTATGGACTTGAAAGCTATTGAAGACGAAAGCAGGTCAACGCTACGACAGTTAACAGTCTTTCCCGCAGCAAATGTATCACGAGCAGGTCTGGACTTTAGCAATTTTTTAAATTAAATAAAAAAAAATGTAAAGTAATAATACAGTTTTTACAATTCGTCTAACCAATATTTTCAATTTTTTTATATATATAAATGTTTATTTCTAAAATTAAATGATTATTTAAATTAAAAATACAATCAAAATATTTAAATTTTGATAATAATTTTATTTTACATTAATTTAGATTAAAATTATTATTATTCACAGTTATTTAGTAAAAATCGCTTTAGAAAACAGAAATTGAAATATCTAGTAATTTATTTCTCAATTTTCTTAAAATAAATAGTGTAGAGATTTTTTTTAAAAATGGACGATAAAATTTTCTATACCTATCTAAAATAGCAATAAAAACTTCAAGATGTTTAGTATTTTTTTTTAGAAAAAAAGGTAAGTTTATCTATAAGTAATAGTATAAACTTAAAAATTATTAAATTGTATCATGTTCAATGAATTAATTTAAGATCCTATTTATATTATAATAAAGTTGTAATTGACAAATTATAAAATTAATAACTACATAACTAACATAGTAAAAAATCATTCAGAACTCCTTATATTAAAATAAAACTGCTTTAGGTTAAAGTTCTGTATTAATATTTATTTATAATCGTCGTTTCGACGAATTGAACGTACGTCTTTATCAGGATAAAAAAGACGGACGGACGTACGTTGAGTTCGTCGAAACGTCGATTATAAATAAATATTAATACAGAACTTTAACCTAAAGCAGTTTTATTTTAATTACATAACTATTATTACATACTGTTTAATGTGATAAAAATATTCAGCTAGTATTGCTTTCATTTCAAAAACCAATTTTTTTTTTTGACCAATGTAACATTTTCAATTATAATACCTTTTATATGGCACACAATTCTTTAAATCACAAACATTTCTAAAATATTTTTTTTATTGAAGAATAAATTATTATACAAATTTTCTACAAAGTACTATACTGACTTTTAAATCTATTAATATTAAAAACAACTAGCAACCTATGAGAAATAGTTTTTTCTAAATCGTTATAACTTATATCATGTAAAAAAAAAACTTTCAAAATATAATTAATAATGTTTAAACGATCACGCTTTTAAAACGTGCACTTAGAATTTGGTCATCTTTTTCATACTTGCCTACGAATGAATTTATCAGCGAAGTTAAAAATCTTAATACATAGATTTTTTAATAGCTACATAATAACACTGTTTATAATTATAATAGGGGGACAAGAAAAAAATTTTAATGTTACTCAAATAATTTTATTAGCCGTAAAAAAGAAGGCCAAAAATTGTCTCCTCTATATTCAAGTGTGCTTAGATTATATGTATTTTATATGTACAAATTGTCTTGTTAGTAACTTTCATTTGATATGGTACAGGTATACTGGGTTACACATTTCTCACAATGAATATATCTCGTATGTTTAATTACATATAACTTATTTAAATGTATTTTTTTATTAGTTCTTTCGATATATAGAATTACTAATTAGTACATATCTATATCAAATTTATTTTTATTTCATATATATTCATTAATAATAAAATTGACAATACATTTTAATATTTAATTTTATATTGAATTTTTGTAAAATATATGCTTAATTATCACAGATGATTAGTTTGAGTAATTTTTGAATAACATCAGATTTTGATATTAAAAAAATATTTTTTTTCAAATCGTTTCATACATATATATATATATATATATATATATATATATATATATATATATATATATATATATATATATATATACAATCACGCCATGTATCCAAAAGGGTGTGGCACAAATTATCAATTATCCTGAAATCAACCTCCAAATGTTAATTTTATAGAAACTTTAAATTTTTTCTAATTCTCGATTCTGTTCAAGTACATTTACCAATCTTATATCGTAATATGCTATTTATACATACAAATATATATAAAAGTTTTACGATTAAATATGAGTTAAACCTGGTTAAATTAGTTAAATTAGTTAAATTAGTAGTAGATACTGTCCCATTATTAGCATCATATAAACATTTTAGAATAGTGAAAGACGAATTTGTAGATTCGTCTTTTACTATTTAAAAATAAACAAATAAACAAAATAAAATTTTCATCAGCGCGTTGGCGGTAGCGTTAAGCAAAAATATAACGTACGAGTATTTGTTTTCGAGAACAATTCACTCGAAGAGTGTAACTAAATAGTGAGTGAATCCACTCTTTACTTCATTTCACTGCATTTATTCGAGTGAAGACGTTTTGTTTCGCAAGGTTACGAATACAGGTTTGTAGAACCACGTTTGTAACAGCGCGAATGCATAATTACAATGTATACAACGCGATTGAGTTACTTTGCGCCTTTCGTATTTTAATCAAAACCTCAAATTTAAATGTTACTTCTCTGTATTTATGATTGTATACAGTCGTGATTGGAGATGAGTGTGAAGTTATGTCTTTATTTCTTCGATTTTCTTTTTGTAGTAAAACAAGTGAATAAATATTATATATTGATTTGACCGTTTTGTTTAGATTATTTATTTGCTTTGAAAACATTTACTTATAAACACTGTTGATGATTTCATAAATAAAATTAACTGTACCTAATTCATGAAATAAATAAAATACAAGAAGTTATTAAATAATTTATCGTATTAAGAAATCTTAAAAATTAAATTTCTTAAAAAAGAAATCTTATATTTTTCTGTTAAAAATCATAAAAACTCTTAAGTACGAGTATATATTCTGTTATATTATAATTAAAAACTCGACATTTGGGCACATTAAATGTGCACGTCTAGTGTGACGAAACTTAAACTTATAGCATTTTTCTTTAATTAAAGGTTTTTTTTTAATATAAAGGTTTTTTAATTTTATATATTGTTTATTGCCTTATACAAATGTAGTATAAGTATTTTAAAGTATAGTCAATAAATTCTTTATGAATTTGGTCAATTTTGAATCAGAAAAAGTTGAGTATAAAATTTTCATTGCTACTTACTTTTTAATTGATATTAAATATCTAGTGTTTCAAATAGGTTATTGTGAATCTACAGTTTTATAAATTCTGATGTCTCAAAGTCTCAAGAAGACTTACATATATGCATATTTAACCACAAATTTAAGCATATTGTTAATATTACAAAGCGTAGTTTAGTTTTAATAAATATTAATGCATTTTTATTTTTATTTTATGTATTAGTGCAATCGTTTTCGTAAATAAATAATATCAATATTTAATTTATTATAATTATAATACTAATGTCTAGAATACATGGAAGTCTTGTCGAAATCTTGTTTGCTGTCCCGATATTTTTTAAAATATTGTCGCGTTTTTGTCTCGTTTCTATTTATACTTGCAATAGGAGATGATATCGTTACTTATGGTAGGATTCTGAATAAATCTGTAAGAGTGCAGAATATTTGGTTTTTTTCTACCAAATACAAAGATATCTCATAACGGCTGGTTATCATATAGTTTGACAATATGATTAGTTATCTATTTCTCTGACACTTGCCAATTTAATTGTATTTAATAATACTTTAAGTATTATATAACTAAGCACTACAATCCAAGCTTTAAAATTTTTAACCTAAAATTACATAATTTAATCAAATCCATGAAAAATCCAAGAAAAAGAAAATCAAACAATATCGCAAGTTCGAAATCGATCGTTAACTGGTTTCGAAAAAAAGAAAGATCTGATGTTCGGTGACACAGCATAATGTATCGGCACACGGCACAGTACAGGCTTCGGTAACCAGTTTTAGAAGGTTAAGGTGAGTATATCGGTCAGATCTGGCATCTACTTTCTCTGTGAGTGGCTCGCGGCTACTTCTGGATGCGCCACACAACACCAGCACCACATTCGGTCTCCAAGGCTAATTTCTTCACAAGGTTATTGCCAACCATTACTAATCACTCGTGTCGTAAATACATTTTTTATTGAAGTGATTCGATTTGTTCCGCTACTCAGCTTAGTTTTTCCGCGCGATTTCAATGTGAAAATTTCGTAACTGCAAACTAAAAAAAAAAACATTTTTAATTGGTAATCATTGTAGAAGATTTTATAAATTGTTTACATAGAAATTTCTAATAGAAATTGGGAGAGAAAAAACTATTTGGAATTAATTTCTAGCATAAAAAAAAAGTACTAATAATATTAAATTAAAATTTAACATGTTGCAATAATATAATTAACAAATTTAACTTTTTACGTATTTTGTTATTTAAAGTCAGTATTTTCAATTTTATTTATTCTTAGGATAAGTTATAAATTATTTGTGATTGGTTAAAAATATATTCTCAAAATAAATGACAATGTTTCATTGGCTATTTTGAAAATTGTAAGAATAAATTTATTACGACATTGGGAAATACTGGGCTTATGAAAAATGTATATGTAAGCGAAAGAAAATAAGGTATTTGTACATCCGATGAAGTAAATATATTAGCATGATTGAAGATATTATGTGTAAGTAAATGGTTTTAAGTGGAAAACGTTAAACAATTTATATGAGAGAATAAAAATACATGAAGTATAATAATTTCTAGTTAGTACAAAAGTTTCTATTACATCCTATAGATATATGATGTGTTTGTTAATATATAAAAAATAAATATTAAATTAAATAATTCAGAATGAAATAAAGTTACTGTTAAATGAATTTGTTATATTAAAATTTAAAAGCATAAGCATATAATAATAAAGTTATATTTCAAATAATATTTAAATTTTTATAATCTTTTTGAAATGCAGTTATTTGCAGTAAAAACATTGTTTAGAAAATATTTTATTCTGTAATTGCACAAGAAAAGTAAAATTTGTATAAAAAACTTGTATGTGCTTTTAAATTTTTTTTATATAAATACAATGCATGTTACATTATACTTAATACAATGTGAAAATTTTGTTAATTATTGTCGTTTAAAAAAATTACAAAACAATGACATATGTAAATGAAAGCATTAAAATAATTTGATGATAATTTCTTGATTTCACACATGAAACGTTTATGTAAAATAATTTTGTAATAAAACGGAAATTAAATTTTTTTTTATATAAGATGTTTCTTAAAATAAAATGGCTTTAGGTAATAGTTCTGTGTTAATATTTATTAATAATCGACGTTTCGACGAACTCAATGTTCGTCTTCATAAGGAAAAAGATACAAATAACATTTTAGTATTTCTTATAAAAAAAATTGAAAAATAAAAATTAATTTATTTATTTTATTTCATTGCATTACAAACTCGTTCATTCATTTTAAATTAATGTAATAAAACAATCACATAAGAAACAAGTAGCAATTTATTTTTTATTATATACTACGGAACTAAAAACTGTTATTATCTCTTTAAATAAAAATTTAATATAACTTGGAAAAAAAATCTACCAAAATTCCTCAGTTATATTAAGATAAAGTACTTTTTAAAGAAGTCTCTAATCTGCAAATTTTAAATAAAATATAATAATGTTTTTTGGGCAAAAAAAATTACATGTTACATTAATGATGTGAAATGACTGTGAGTTTTTAGTGCTTTATAAAAATATAATAAAAAAATAATGTAAACTAAAATAATAAATTGGTAAAATTATATGTAAATTAAAAAAAACATTAAAAACTGAAAGTAAATTTAAAATTTTTAATTATTTATAAAATATCAAAAATCATGTTTTGAAGAAATCATTTTTAGAAAATGAAATTTATGATATCATTAATTATTATTAATCATAATAATAATAATAATAACAAAAAAATAATCAGAATTTAAATTAGTTGCTGCGTTTGACAGATATAGTTTATTTATAGTAATATATATGCTAAATATTTCTCGTAAAATACAGATATTTATTGCTATTATATCCTACATATTAATCGGAATACTTTTTCTATTTCAACTAAGATATATATTATGTAGATAATATGACAGAGAAATGTTAATTTCAACATATTATTATCATATATTAAATATATCATTTATATGTAATTTTATTCCGTATATATGTATAATAAATATTTCCTGTAAAATAAAAACAATCGCATTACAGACGAAAAGATTTGAAAAGGACATCACAAAAGGATAATAACTGTCATATTAGTTGTATAATTTTTGTTTTTTTTTTGTTTTTTAATTGCTGTGTTAGCATATGTGCGAACTATATGAATATATTCATGGCACATGTAATTACATCGTTTTTGTCATGCATGCTGTTGAATGCAATAACGTATGTTAAATTTTGTTAGATAGGTTGTTGCATGGTTATATATGTATTTGATGTTGTTTTAAATATTTATATTTATTTTCTCTTTATAAATATAAAAGGCAAAACACTGAATTATAGCAAATTATATTATAATAAATTTTCCCAATTTTATTATATAAAAAATTTCAAATATATACAAATTTCGTAATTAATGTAATAGAATCATATCTTTCAAATTAAAGTTAGATATATTACAGGAAAAAAAAATGTCTATAGAATAGAAGAAAGCAAAATATAGTTGAAAAAACTATCTGTTTTTATAGGTTACAAAATAAACAGTTACAAGCCTCTCTAATTATAACAATTGCAAGATGATTTTATCTCAAATGCAAGTGATTCCACGATGGTTTATCTTTCCTTTCACCTTTTAAACTCCGAAATACCGTTCTCAAACAACAAAGTTACGTTCTTCGCAAATTTAAGTACTTTGACACTTGATTGGGAAAAAGGCTAATACCTATTGTCGGATCTTCCGTCCTCATTTGCACAAGAATGTGAATGTCAAAGTTAATTAATGTTATTGTCAAATACTTTTTTTTATTAAAATTTGCAATTAATCATCAAATTTAAGATCAATAAAAAAAAGATTTTTTTTTCAAGTACAAACTAAATTTGATTTTTGAATGTTAGAAATAAATCTTTTAAAATGTAATACATTCAAAAATATTTTCATTAGTCAGTAACAAAATAAAATTTATAAATGAATTTATGGCAACAAATGTTATTCAATTCATAAAACCGTATTAATACTTAAAACTTTAAATAGTTTCAACAAAGTTAAAATAACCAGAAATACGTTTAATTCTTGTATTTTCTAAAAAAAATATTATTATATTGACCCATATGCATAACTGTGTAATAAATCGTTTAATAAAATAAAATATTTCAAAAAATATATCGTTTTATGATAATGAAAAATTATCAAAAAATAAAAATTATATCACAGTTGTTGGGGGTTATATAGGTTCGAGAAGAATAAGAGAGTTAAACAGATATGAATAAAAAATTAGATTAAAGTTTCCAAAAAAAATATTGAAAAATATTTAATTGCTAGCTTAAAGTTGTAGCAAACTTTTAGAATACATAAAAAACAGCTCTTGACACATTGATATTTGTTTTATACCAATTTGTTTCAAAATTTAGCAGTTTTAAGATATTTAATTTTTATTTTAACATATAAGGCTGTATGAGATAACTTTCTAAAATTCTTATAAATAATATATTGTATAAAATATTTAGATTATTGTAACATATGGTTGTAATTACGCATATACATAACTATATTTTAAATTTACTTTCATTTTGAAACAATTTGTTCAAATATTTTGCAAACTTTATTATCAGAATAAATAAAAAAAGTTATCAATCTTTTACAGAACAGTTTACTTTTAAACAGACTAATAAGAAAAATTTGTATTTATAATCTACAAGAAAATATGGATGAGGCTATTTATACATACGGTATGTATACGCAATTGGCTATTTATACATACTAAAAAAAAACTAACTAAACCAACCTACTAACCTAACTTACCCTAAATAGCCAATTGCGTAAAAATACTGTATGTATAAATTGCCATTTGCTTATACATACCGTATGTATAAATAGCCACTTTCAGAAAATATACACAAATGTTTGAAATATTTTTTTAAGTTTAAACAAATTATTTTGAAATTTTGAATAAACTGTATATATTATTTTAGATCAGGTAAATCAGTTCCAGAAATTTGTTTAAAATGCAATATAATTTTGACTTATTTTTCTTTTTGTAAAATTTAATTGTGAACACAGTATATATATATATATATCTTCAGATGTTCATTATTTTCGTTTCCCTAGTTAAATAGCGTCATTGAAATTAGCGTAATAATTACAGTAGACAGCAAATGTCAAAACTTGTTTGTACTATTATAACATGTATGTATATAGATTGTACACTTTTTGAACAAAATAAAATTGATGTGTTAATTTTATTAACTTCAAAAACCTATCGATAATCAATAACAAATAATCAACTTTTATATATTTGTTGATATGTTTCAATTAAGTTATTTTAACTACAATAGTTCATTGCATTTGTTATAACAATTTCACTAATGTAATAACGCTTTTTGCTATCGTAATAATAACTAAAATATTATTCAAATTGAAAATAATAATTTACAATACAAAATTGAAAATATTATAAAACAAAAATATAATAATATCGTCATTATAAACTAATTATGTAAAAATATCTCGTATTTTACACGTATAATAACAAATATGTTGAAGTATTTATAATTTTTAAATTAAAAAATATTGTAAAACAATAGTTTGAAATTAATAAATTAGTCATTTGTTTATTTTCAAAATAGTTCTAATTTGAAACTTTTAAATTCCTTTGAAATAAAACCGCTTGTACAATTTTTTAAATGATAAATTACATATTATATGTGTATTGCTTTAAATTTTTTTGAAAGCGTGTTTATTATTGTAACTAGTAACATAGATAATTAGAAAATATGTTAGTAAAATTATTTAAAATATTTGCTATAAAAAATATAAGAAGAGAGAAAACAGAGGTTGTGCGGTCTTATATTCATAAAATTTAACTTTATCATTTGCATTCCGTTTGCATAAAAATGTAAATGAAATGAATTTTATTAACACACATGTTTAACTCACTACATGTGTGTGTAACTTTACACTACTGTATTATAAGTAACATGTATGAATACTGAACAATATCTATTGACTACATTTACCTGAACTATATAATACCGAGTTTTTTTTTGAATATTTTACTTACCATAAATATAAAATAAAGTTTAAATAAAAATATATTAATATATTCTTAACAAATGATTATATTAATATAGTTTTTAGTTGACAGAGGAAAAGTATTTTTTGTGTAAAACGAGTTATTACTTGTTAATATTAATAATAATGAATTAATAATAAAAATAGAGTTAATCATAACGCAAGTTTAGGACCAAAAAATTAAAGTTTATTTTTTAACATTAATATTAATGAATTACAGAAATATATATAATATAATATATATATATATATATATATATATATATATATAATATATATATATATATATATATATATATATATATATAATATATATATATATATATATAATATATATATATATATATATATATATATATATATATATATAATATATAACTTTTAACATTTTGGAGCAGGAAGAAAAATAAAAGACCCGGATAATATTTGCAATAAAAAACAAAAAAATAAAAAAATGCAGACTATTACCATGTTATTTAAAGTACAACAATTCCATCAGTTTTATTTTCTAGTGTGTCTACATACTTAATAGTATGTAGTTGAATGAAAAATATTTTTACGTTTTATATACTAATACCCCGTATACATAAACATTTTCGTTAAAAATAACGGTTCGTTAAAATGAAAATTCTTAGATTTTTTAAGAAATTTCGTTGCAATATACATAATATACATAGAAAGATTTCTTACGGAAACCAGTAATTCATTTCCTTATGGGTACATGGCGTAATTGTGTATGTATGACAATAAATTAAGATATAAATTCCGAGGCATTATTACTTTTTGTTCAACTCTCGTAATTAACTCTATATAAATAATAATAACGTACAAATGTTATTAAAAATAATAAATAAAAAACAATATAAATGCATATTGAGCCTATTATTATAGCACATGGTTAGTGAAAGTTAAAATTTAAAATGTATCTGAGTCTGTATTGACATTTGACAACTTCGAGACCAAGTACAAGTTTAGAAAAATTAATTGGTGTTAGAGTGAAACTTATGTTTAGTTTGAAAGTTAGGTACGCCCAGAACATTGGAAAAAAACTAAGAAAAATTTGTCTGTTAGAACACAAACAGATTATTTTCAGTTGATAAAAAATAGAAAATATTGTTTTTGTTTAATTGTTAAACAAAAAAGTTTTGTTTAACAGTTAACTTATATAAACAAATAGAAATAATCAAATATATTTGGATATGTCCTACTTCTTTAAAAGCCTTTTGTAATTTATTGTAAATTGCTAGTCAGTAAAAAATAAAAATAAATATTAGTTGTTTTAATATTATAATTGGTTTGTATTTCAGGAAAAAATTTATAATAAATTAATTCGAAATGTATTTTGACTTTTTAAGTGTACTTATTATTTTTTAAATTTTAATTATCATACATGTCGGTTACAAGGAATATATTTGTAAAATAAGAAGAAAATTTTCGAATGCATTGAACTAAAATTTTATTATCAAAAGAATCACTGATTCTTTTTTTACTAATAAAAGAAAATGGTAAACAATTACATTTTATACTGCATTGCAAATAGGTTCCAATAAACGGAAAAGGTTTTTATTCTTAACAAATATTGTATAGAAATTTAACAAAATATATTTATCATCTAATATTGCAGGCGACAAAGCAGTAATTATTATAAATTGTTAAATTCTTTTTAATGATCGCAATAAATAAATTAAATTAAATTAGTTTTTTTTTCTATAAATTTGGAAAAATGTATTTGTTGTTGTTGAGATTTGAACTCGAGATCTTTTATTGCAGAAGATTCTTTATCACTAATTGTAAGCTATAAATGCCATTACAATCCAAACATATTTTTCAAATTATTATTTATACCAGTCATCACAGTAGTGTACAAAGATTTAATAAATTATACAATACTTTATAAATAATTTAATTTACGTATTGTTAATTAATAATTATTAATAATTAATAATTATATTTGTATTAAATATGTATGTTAATTTCTGTATACGGGAGTTAGTCATGAATAAACGGGCTTACAGTGCAGACCTGTATGTGTTAAGTATTATTTATATTTCCTAAGTGACAAACACGAGTGATCCAGATGTGATACAGAACACAAAACAAGAAATTTCAAATTTTGTCAACTCCGAATAAATTTTTTCCAATTTTATAAAAATAAAACTAATTTAAATTGATTTGTTTATTTTAATCGTTAAAAAGTATTTAATAATTTGTAAGAAAATGTTATAATAATTGAAAATGTTTAATGTTAGTAGCAAAATAGTTGGAAAATGAAGCGACAGTTGTAAATATTACACAAAATTATTTTTGGAATATATTTGTTATAAAGTTTGTAATATGAATATTAGAAAAAATGTATAATTTAACATTTTGAGTTAATTTTGATATCTCATGACCAAAAGCACTGATTGTTATTGGTATAACACAAAAGTAACTTTGGTTGCATAAGTTTCTTTGCGTGTCTTTCCAAGAATGATATTTTTCTTTGTATAATATATTACAGTATTTGTTTATGCAAACAAATTATCAATTCATGATTTATTTAAATATTAGTGCATACATTTACTAGAAATTAATAATAAAAATAAACATGTGAAATATGTTAAATATAGGTAAGAATTATATTCTCTTATATATTAAAAAATATAATATTAATTGTTTTTTGTTAGTTACCTCATTTTTTGAAAAATGTGACAAATCTGTTGACAGTTTTGGAATATTTAGATAAAATTAATATTTTAACATCTTTAAAATATCTATAATTTTACCTATGTTTAAAAAATCTTACATTTAGGTAAAGTCTCTGCAACATCACCCTTAATACTTAAAACGTGGTTAATATTATAAATGGTTTTAAAAATATGATTGTTACCAACAAATTATAGTGAATATTGCGACTAACCTTGAAAAAAAGGGAAAATCATCATTTACTTTTCCATGCAGCAAACTGTACAACCAGCAATAGGTAACCCAAATAACGCAGACATCCACGAAATTTTTCCAGCCGTGCACGTTGAAAGCGGCTTTATGTTAATGGAATTTCTATGCAGATATGAGCGTGAGCGTAGGCGTCGTGTCGGGCGTCCCCTTGGGCAGCGAGCGCGTCTATTATGGTTGCAGCGCGCCGCGCCGCGTCGCGCCGTAGCCCGCACGTGGACCGCTACCGTTTCACCCCACCAGCATTGTTTATGCTTCGATTCGCATAGTGCTGGACAAACATCCCAGACGGTGTTTGCAATGGGTACTTGACTGGAACACATTGTATTGTGGTTCGATGCTGGCTGCCGGCTGCCGGCTGCTGTTGCTGTTGATTTTGCTGGACGAAATTACGCTGAGTACATTTGGGTTTGTAGCTGAAGATTGCATACGATGGTCAAGGTAAAGAAATAAAAATATATAGGTGGATGAAATGAAAACTGTAAGAAACAGTTGCATAAATTGTTCATTCAATCAGTAGTTACTTATACGTGGATTGTGACTAAAAATGATGAAATAAAATTGATAAATACTGCAAGCGATATATGCGGTGTTCAAAACTTTAGTGGACTAATTGTAAGTCCAAAAATAAAAAATTAAGATATTGATGCATACAAAAATCACATTTTATTTAAACGAACAACAAATCAAGTTTAAACTTTAATTTTTAACGTATAGATACAATAATCAAATAGGTTTATTTAACCTTCCTTTTGATTATCTCAAAATGAAAAAGAAAATGAACTTGGTCTATTATAGAACGTCATATGGCCCAGTAAAAATAGAAGAAGAATTGAAAAAAACTATGGAATTATGGAATATATAGATAAATAATAAAAGGATCTAGATCTTGCAAATACAATTAAAATGTAAAGAATATACAATAGTTCGGACTTATTCACCGAATGGACCAAATAAGAACAGTGAAAATAGGCAATAGAAAAATAGATTTTACAAGACCGAAAAGAAGACCTAAAATAAGATAAAAAGACAGTATAGAAAAAAAGCAAACTTAAAAGGATTAAAACTGGAATAATGGAGAAATTTTGTAACAAAAAAGAAAATCTGGAGACAAAAATACACCCACTTAAAGTTAAAAACACAATTATGATGATGGTAACTGTTTTCAAAGTGCCTAATTGATTGGTTAAATGACAAATTGATCACGTTGACAATGTGTTTAACAACGTTTTAAGCAATTGATTGAGAGAGGTGTACTAATATGACAAATTTACTTTGAAAGAGCTTTCAGTTACAGTTTATCTTTTATCTATAACTCAAATTTTTGTAGATTTTTTAAATATTCTACACAAAAAAAAAATAAACGAAAAACAAGATATTTGTGATTTGTGAGATTTGTGACATGTAGGGTCGGCAACTAGATTTTTAATTGTCTTTGAAGTGCCTCATTAATTTATATTTATAAAACTATACATTTTAAGTTTAATATATACTTATATTTTGAAAATATGGAAAATTATGATATATTTATTATAATAATTTATAAAGTTACAAACAAAAAAAAACGAAATTGCAGCGATTATATAAAAATGAAAAGAAATATTTATTATTGTGTAAGCAATCAAAAAATTAATTTAATTTTTATTAACTATTACTTATTATTTATACATATTAGTAAATTAAAAATGTATTATCTTTTCTAAATAAAACCTCAATCTAAATTTTGTGAGAAAGAAAATTTTCAATGTTTAATAATAAAAGATTAATTTTATAGTTGAGATTATATCGAATTATTTGCATGGTATATAATTGTAATTAGAATGGTTTTAAAATAAATCTGCAATATTTATTATAAAGTTTATAAATCATAAATGATATGATTAGTAAGTTACCTGTAAAAAGCATAAAATAATTGAAAAAATGCTCAGGCAATATATTAAAAAATAAACGACTTGTAAAATATTTATGAAAAAATTAATGGTCAGTAAATGTAAATAATTCAAGGTAGTAAAGCGGTAAATAACATTAGAATATACCTATCTATTTTTTTTTCCTAGATACAATACATTTAATAAAATTTATTGGGAAATAAATAATGCATGTTTATCGATAAATCATTTATTTGATTTAAATATATTCGCATAACGGAACGATGTGTTGTTAAAAATTTATACAAAACACGTATTTGCTTTTTATTTTCAGTAAATATATGTTCCATATGTAATTTGAAATTCATTTAATTTAAAATTATATGACGTATGAATACATACATAGAAATACGTAATTAGTACAAAATTGAATAAAACAGTTTTGTTCTTTTTCCGTACATTGATATTGTTTTGTGCGTTTGTGTTCGTTTATCATATTATTAAATGCTGACGGGTATTGCGACGAAAACAAATACACTTGTTGGGGGCTGGGGCTGGTTGTTCACAAAACGCAAAATGCCCAGCTCGGTCAAAACCGAACAATGCGCAATTTCGCCCCGCCATGCCGCGCCGGTTTACTTTCACCATTCTAATTAAAATTATTCATTTATAATAAAATTTTATGCAAACACATTTTTCTGCTACCTACAATTTTTACATTAATATTTAGTGAGCACTTTGTTAGAAAAAGTACTTATTGTTCTATGTAAGAACCAAACAAATTAATTATGAACAAAAAAATACATCCATAGTAAAAGATTTGGTTTTACGTACACGGAGAAACACGTTTCTTTATTACTAATTAAAAAATTCAATAACAAATATTTATTTATTTTAAATAAATTTATTTGAAATAATTATACAGCCGTTTATTTAAAAAATATTTGTTCGTAATGAATAAATAATTTATTATTAAATAAAATAAATAATAAAACACAATTACCCAATATGTATTACGAAGTAAAAGCTGATCAAATTAAATATTATTAAATAGATATTTATTTTCCACTATTGAAAAAAATATTTATTAAGATGAAAATGTCTTTTTTTACTAGAAAGAATCTACTTTCTCCATGTAAAATTTATTCGGTATAATTTTTACACCAAGCCTCATTAAAACATCGCAATAAAAATAATCAGTTTTAGTAACTAAAATATTTGTGTAAAAATTGCACCAAATAAATTCTATACATATTAGTCCACATTTTTTAGTGTGTATAATAAATTATATAAATTTATAAATTTCAATTAGTTAGTATAGTTAAATGTACTTACAAAATTTTATCAAATTCAAAACCAATTAATCACTAATTAATCATTAACAGTACGATTAGATTGTCAACTGTTTTCAGAACATGTGGTTGATCGGTTAATTGACAACGTAATTACGTTATTAACTGCCAAATGTCCTAAGACCAGATAAACTTAAATGAGTTTGTAACATTATTTTTATGTCAATTCAATTCTTTTTATAAATTTATGAATTAATAAATTTGTGTAATGTAAAAATAAAACTATTTTAAAAAGATTAATTTTATATTGGAACAAACTGACCAAATCTCCGATTAGAAATATTAGAAATTAATCCTGGCATTAAATGTGTAATTCCGCCGATAAATAAAAATAGTAATTTATGAAAAAATATTTAGTATTTACGCTGGCATAAACCACATACATACATTATTTTCAAATATGTCCAAAAGCAATATGTTCGTCGTTAAATTTAATACGGTTATTTGTTAACGTCAAACAAACAACATAACACAACGCCCTATAACACCATGCTATGCCATGCCACGCCACGCCACACCACACCACGCTATGCCAAATATACTATGTTACATACATGCAGCTATGGATTATTTGAACACGAATATAAATTCTTCAGGTCAGTTTGTAGAACGATATATTTCACGCGGAATCCGGGGATGCTCCGCTATCCGACATATAACGTAAACTAGCTGCGCTAAGTAAACACCAAACAGACAAATAGAAATGGCAGGTGAAAGCGCTATAGCTTATTGCAACAATGTGATATCGGCCTAAGCTTCCCTTCCAATGTTCTGCACACAGTTGTTCCAATTTTTTATTTCAATTTTTATAAATACGATTTTATAACTTAATTACAGAATTGCTATAGTGCATCGTCTCCGTTAGCTTCATCTGCAAAATTTCGTCAATCTATAGCAATTTGGTGTCACTATAAGCCACTTATATCTCTAACAGTGCAATTAAAATTGTTAATAAATCTCGAACAGTTTATATCCACGCTGTACTAATCCTTGTGCCTTCATCTCTGTTGCTGAACATGTTTTAATGAAAAATTATAACATTGCGTTCGGCAGTACAAGAAGTATTGGTTAAATCCACAAGTTTTTTTCAATTTAGCCCGTAGAGAAGCATTGGAAATTCTTCAACACCCTAGAAATTTTAATAGAGATGAAGGTACAAAGATTAGTACAGCGTTGAAATCATTACTGCGAAACAAACAGTCCACGTCATCAAGGACGGTGCGGTGGGGGGAATGAATCAACCAAACTCAACAATGGTGTGGCAAAACCTATAACGGAAACTGAAGGTACAGTCTGACTGGAAAGGTTGAACAATCCAGGCCAGCCAGAATCAGTCAATGGCGTAACGGCATCTGTAGAGAATGGTGGAGGTACAGGTATATATATATACAAGATTGCGGAGCAGAAACTACCAGTGAGTCACCAAGTATTGAGGATGCCATCTACGATGTATAGCAAAACGTCTGTAACGAGGATAAATTGACCACGGCATATCAGCCCAGCAAATTCTATAAATTCAATTTAAGTACTATTTAACAAATTACCTGCATCAGCTGCTGTTAAAAATTATATAAACAAAATTAAAAAATAATAAAAAAGTACATATTTAGAATCAAAAATTTATATTACTGGTTTTTTTTAACATAACTTACAATTAGTATTAAATAACATACAAATTTTTATTTTGCAATTATGGCTTTTGAAATCTTAAGATAAAACACATGTGTATTTTTATTTATTTTTTACATAATAAACAAAGCAATCGAAAATAGAAAAAATTCATAAATAGTTACTGAAAATGTGAGTAAAACTTACAATATAAAATGTTTAATACTTGTAATAACATTTAGTCACAGAATCATTTTTTTATACTACTGCCGTAGTATTACAGTTTATCATTTTATAATATTGGTAAATGCTACTTAAACATGAAAACAATAAATTCTGTGACATTTCGAACCTTATAAATAAAATAGTAATCCACATTTTGTTGGTAGTATTAGAGTGAGAAAACCGTGTCGAAATCCAAACAACAAATTGTACAATAAGTTAGCGATCGTAAATTTTCGAGCAGACTGTATACATAATATTACACGGGGTATTAGTAACAAAATATGTGTAAGCTCCTGTCACGCATGCAGTAAGTAATGATTCGTCAATACATAGAGAATCTATCATAAATCCGCTATACCGTAATTATTCATCAACATTTTACGGACTATGTAATTAATAAAGCTTAAACGATCACACGATCCGGAGTTGGGAGCCATAACCCGACCTAGAGCACGAGCCAACACTGACGCCCCGAGAGCCGGAGATTGTACGCATGTCCATTATATATTAAATGCTAGGTAAATGATAGAAATATATAGCCTTTGTCGTTAATACCGTATTCATCATTGCTCCAATATCATTGCGAATCATGCTAATACGCGATTTTACATCACTACTGTGCTGTACTCCACATTACATACGTTTGGTTCACAGCGATCATGTTTAAGTTACGCTGTTTTATTCCCTGGCACGGATTAGCAACGTTCAATCTTTATCTAATTTTTAAATTTATTATTACTGAAATATTATTGTTAGTTGATCATTATATTTTATTGTTTATCTCATTAGATTTGAAATAGACAGTCTTATGTTGAAATACAAGATTTCAATAGAATTTAGGTAGATTTTTAAATAAAGTATAGTAAATATTGTCAAACATATATCAGACTAACAGCATGGTTTAGTTGTCGACTGGTCAATCAATAAAATACTTTAAAGATTGTGGACAATTGAATTGCATAGTTAATCAGTGCATATGTTAACAATATGCAACTGGCATTTACAAATAAATAATTAACTTCATTTAAACATCTTCCAGTTTTTTTATACTAAATTACAACAACTAAAATTGTAGAAAATGAACAATAAATTGTTATAAATAAAAAAAAAAACAATACAGTGCCATGTAGGTAGATATTAGATATATTGTGTATTGCTTGGTGTGGTTCGCGTTATATTTTGTTTGTAAGTCATCGAAGCGGCATTAAATAAAAGATTTCTAGGCGCATTCATGTGTTATGTTCGGTGACATATTTCTAGAGCCGGCGACAGATCTGCGCTGTCCGCAGTCCCAAGAGGTTTGTTGCCAGAGTGTCCGAGCTTCGGCTAATTCTCCAGGGTGATTCGCTTTTCACTTCTGCTATCCGGCTACCCAGCTGCTGGCTACTGTCCGTCTCATCTGCCTGTCTCCCACCTTTGCCAAGCTTTACTATACACGATCTGAAGCATCGACAGCCACGATGGATTCAATTCGACGAATTCACTTAAATTTTGGGTATTTGTCGTGTGATGGATTTTGTTTAGACGCTAAATAAAAAATTGATTTTTATTGTGTTTATTAAATGTGACATGGAATTATTCATTGTCGCAAAACATATGTTATGCAAAAACAAAATTTGGTATATAATAAAATTTTGTTGAACTTTCTTTAACATAAAATTTTGTTGACACTGAAATCACCATATTTTTTCTCAAATATGCAGTTTCTTTCAAAATTATTAGTTTCAAATTTTTATACATGCAAACGTTATATGCTTTAATTTCTAATATTCTAATATTTAGTTTTAGTTTGATGAAAGAATATTAAATAAAGATATAAAGTAAAAATATAATTATATATTAATATTTTTGTTTATATACTATCACATTCTTCATACAATTTGTTGGTAATATTATTTTTTTTTAACCTTATACCTTAGACACGACAAAATTTAATGATCATTAAACTACATCTACACTGAGATTTTAACAGTAATAGTATAGCTACTATCGCATCCCCAATCTACTGCTACTGGTAAAGTCGTAGTTTGAATGTAATAGCTTAATGATAAATATAGGGGTAGTGCATAATTATCATAGGTTTTTTAAACAAAATATTTGTTATGAAAACATTTAACATTTTTATTAACAAATAACCCGCCTACAAAAACGCTTGATAATTATGCACCAATCCAATAAAACATTAATTTTTACAGTGATATCATTATTTAATTATTTTTCATTCGAAAAATTAATTTTCTTGATCTAATTTTTGCTATAGATCCGAGGGTTTTATTTTGACTCATAGTCAAATAGACGTATAGTCATAGTATCTAGAAACAAAACTGTCTTGACATAAATATGTCACATATTTACAGAATTATATAGACATATTTTCATAAAAATATGAAAATTATAAAAAATTATTTAGCCGTATCGAAAAATGTCACAAATAAAAGTTATTATTTACAACTCGTTTAGCAATTTTTGTTTAATATTTTTTTTCGAAATATATCTTTGTTTCAAAATATTTATAAAACACATAAAAGTGACATCAATAAATTACCTCTTTCAGTTGGCAGATCTTTACCAAAAGTTGATCAAATTGAGATATTCACCTTCAAAGCTAAAATATAAAATTTTATAAAAATCCGTGCTGAATTTGCTCTACACGTGTCCACAGACCGACAAATGGACATCACGGCAAAAACATGCTAATTCGTGCTTTTCTGTAAAAATCTCGATATGTCAAATTTGGTATGATTACAGTACCTTCCTTATCATATGTGATATGGCGGTCGGTAAAAACTTTAAATAAATAAAATAAAAAGGCTTTAGGTTTAAGTTCTGTATAAATTTTAATTAAGAATTTTCAAAAATTTCAAGTAAAAAAAGGGTTAAAATATTGTTTAAAACATTTTATAACTTCTAGCCCAGTGATCGGAAAAATTTGAAAACAATGGGAAAAAACCGCCCATCTTGGAGGTATTTTTGATAATTTTTTCATGCCTGTTTTGTTATTTAAACCCACTTAAAAAAAAATTCTCAAATTTTTTTTTAAAAACTTTTTTTTTTTTCGTTTGAATTTAGCACCAAAAAATTATGAAAAAAATGTAGTCTTATAGAAAAAAAACATTCTGCTATGCTGAATAATTATTTCCATTCAGATAAGTTAATGGATGTCGACGAAAACAATTAAAATAAAAAAAAAACGTTTTTTGACTTGCGAAGGATAGAGTCGAGGGTGGGGGATTAAAATACTTATCAAAAATAATATTTTTATGTTTGAATCATAGTTTTACTACTCATATGTCATTTGGTTTTAAGACACTTTTTACCATCTTATCCGGGGGTACCCTTTTGACATATGTCAAAGGTATTACACCAAAAACTTTTGTATTTGAGTAGTTAAAAATGTATTAGAAGCTGTAGATTATTTTCCTAGTTTATTAAATTTGTTATACATATAATACACCATTGCAGAAAAAAACATCTAATTATGTTAAATATAACTTAGAATTCTATTTAAAAATTAACTTAATTGTGTATCTTAAAAATTAATAAATGCAATATTAATAATTATGCAAATTTTGTGCTAATTAAGTAAATAGTTTCTGTAATATTAAAACGATTTCAATCATTTTCCAAAATCCAACTTTAATTTTTTAACTTTATTTCTTGAATTCTGTAATTGATATCACTTTATTTTTTAATTAATTTAAGATAAAGTTATGTAAAAATTTTCCTTATTTTTACAAAATTAAGTGAAAATTTTAAAACAAATACATATTTTTGAATACATTAAATATTACGTTAATTTAAAACTTAAATATATAATTATAGACGAATTTACGCAATCGTGGTTATTACTTATTGCTTACTCTTTTTAATAATATGTATGGAAAAGAGTTAGCAGGGAGAGTTAACCACGGATAACTATAATTAATAAATAGAACAGTTGTAAATAATTAAAAAAACAAAAAACAAACAAACTGTAAAATTAAATAAAACACGTACATAGGTAGGTACATCTGTAAGATGTTGCGAACAAGAAAAGCGTTAGTTTGTAGTGAAAAGCAGTGTCGCCGCGCCGGAATAAACCGGTAAAGCGGTGAACAGGTTACAGTGGTTGCGGACGGGAGCCATTTGTCACGGACGAGTATTGGCATTGTCATTTGTATGGCTGTTAGTTTGAGTGACATTTGAAATGGTGATTTGGTTCTAGTAACGTCGCCAAAGCGTCGCGACGCCGCACCGTCGCTCCAGCCCAGGGGACTTGTCTCGCCGCGTACCACATTCGCCTAACAATTCCAAAATAGATTTGTCGAAAACTGCTTTTGCTAACTTTTATTGGAAATTGCTTTGATGGAATGTATGCGAAGAAATTTTCTTACCATGCTTATTTTTCATAAGCTGCTGCAACATTTCTAACACTATTTCGTTTTATTTCTGCATTTTGACAGAATAATAAATAAACAAGATTGAAAAAGTAACTATTATTATAATATTTTCACAACTTTCATAAAATAGATAACTTTATATTTTGTTGTTGTAAATACATAAAATAAATCAGTTAAAATGATTTAGCCATCTTGAACGCATGTTTGATCACATATAGAATATAAGTGATTGAGATTGAGTATTTTGTGTAAGCAAATAAAAGAATATGTACGAGAAGTATCAAAAATATGAAGAATATAAAAGTTGTCAAAATAGAAAAACTTGACTCTGGATATATTGATCAAATTAGATAAGAGTTTCTGCCACATCTTTCGGATATATGTCGTGATTGTACATATAACACAAATTAATAAATTTGAAAATTATAACAACAATTTAAAATAAAATTTATTATTCTAGTATATTTATTATGATTAAAAATTATTCACTTTAGAACCAAATATTAGTCAGTGATTTAAGTAAAAAATCTATTGAAACATTTTAAAATTATTTAAAATTTTTGAAATTGTAATCTAAAGGAGATCGTTTTATTAAGAGCACTAAACTTACAATATTATTATTTGAATTAACTTACTGTTGGATACAGATACTATCAATGTCTGTATTTTTTTTCTATTTTCCGTAGAACATTTTTATATTATTTTAGAAATAGACACACATAAATAATATCGTATATTGCATGTATGGTGGCAAGTTCCTCATTTTCCAAAACACTCTGGGGATAGAAGCAAATTACAAAGATATCTCCATATAGCTCAATAACAGCTATTTAAAGTTGAGTACTGTTGTTCTCTTTTACGTAGACAATTTCGCGAACAGTGCATATTCCATTGGTGATAGTGATGGTGTTGGTGTCGATGAACGGTGTCGGTGTCGGTGTCGGTACAATGCGTTTGTAGCTATCGCTTTTATCGGCATATACACATAAACGAGAACTTCGTTTCTATGTTTCGAATATCGTTCCCTCTCTCGCAATATTCGTCGAATTGCTACTGTCAGTTTGAAAGCTAAACTAAATATTCCTCGTTTCCACTTTTATATATCGAAATATATTTCGTTTATTTTTTTTCTCGATGTATTTGCCTTGTATACGTCACTATGTATTGATCAAATGATGATTATTGCATGTACTTTTTTTATTATTTTTTTTGTTGGTGGTCTAGTTTTTGTTTCCTTATATATTTTTTCAATTTTTGTTTTGCCTATCTACAAAAGTATATTTGACAAATATTTATCTAGAATTTTATGAGTAGATAATATCTAGACTACAAAATTTAATATAATCAATAATAAAACAAGTTACGTACCATAATTCAAAAATTGTTAATTCAAATATGTATTTCTAATATTCAATACTGATAAATAAATATTGAACAATTTTTGAATGACGAAATTTACTATAAACTACTGATACCTTGTTTGGTTGAGAATTAATTAACTGTACTAACAATAAAAATTAACAAAATTAAAAATTATTAATACAATATGATTCATTATTAACATGCATCTTCATGTTGCAAATAGAAGCTGATCAATAAAATAAGATTCAAACACACGATCGGATAATTTAATTTTACATAATCGGAATTTTATTATAACATTCAAGAATCACAAAAATGGTAGCAAAGAATCTTTTAGAACTCATTATATGAAATAAAAAAACTTTAGAATTAAGTTCTGTATAATTTTTAATTAAAATACGACGTTTCGATATGTTATACGTATATCATGTCAAAACGTTGTATTTTAATAAAAAAATATACAGAACTATATCTTAAAACTTTTTTATTTTACAAAAATGGTTTTAATATTATTCAGTTTTTAAAAATGTTTCCTATAAGAAAAATATCAAAATAATTTATTTGAATATTTTATGAAATAATATTAGTTGAAAGTTGTATTTAATTAAAAGTTTGTGTACAAGTTAAATTTTTAAAATGTAATAAACATTAAGAGTAATTTAAAGAAACGTTAATTTATTTGTAGTAAATTACACGTAATTCTAAGAAATGATTAAAAATTTATTCTTCAATTTAAACTTTGCTTTCCTTTTTAATGTCAACGTTAATAATTCATAATTTGTATATTCATTTATAACACAAGATTATAATATCTTGTATAAAAATAAATTATTTATGTAGTTTACATAAATATGGGACTACAAATATTTTGTTTTAACTTAGTATGTACTTACTACATAACTTTTTTTAGAAATTTTTTAGAAATATTAAGTGTACGTTTTCGTACGACATACGTAACTATTCTCTGCTTCTTCTTAACAATCAGCTGATACACGCATATATAATGTAAAGTATGTCATTGCTTTATTCGGGAAATACTTTTGCAGTTGCACGAAACGAAAATATATAACATTGCAGTTTGCATAAACTAAAGTAAATAATTTACTAACTATTAAATATGCGTCATAAAATTATTATAAATTTGTAATTAGTTTCCTTATAAAGTTTCTTTATTTGAAAATGTGACAAAAACATCGATTAATTGATAGCAGCAGAAGAAACTATTTTTATTATAAAATTAATATTTAAGTTTAGGTATAGTCCTATATTTCAGTGAACAAATTTGCCACCAGAGAAAGAGAAAAATAACTTAGAAATTGTATTCGGTGTATTTGAAACAAATTGATTCGAATATTAAGTTGCAGTTGTGCATACGAAACTAATATATTTAATTCGAAAGTTGGCACACACAGCGCAGCGCGGCTGGCCAAATATCCCAATTGAGGCAATGGCATTGCCACCAGTATTTGCAGTATAGCATTTGCTAAGTAATAAATTAAATTGTACAAACTTTGCCAACGTAAGGTATTAGCGGGGCGACCGATAGAGTTCGCGGCACGAAACACAGATGTCGCTGCAATCTGCGACAGGAGGTCAAGTTCTCGAGCGTTGAATGCTTAGAGGGCAGCACTCTATTTAGAATTTGATCAACTCAAACAAAGTGTTTCCGTTACCGTTTGCCGTTGCCGTTGCCTGGTGCCGTTATGAATAACGGAACGTTAGGCCTGCGAAATAATTCGACAAACGAGCTTTTGGAGGGCTTTATGTTATATTGTTTATGGTTTGGCTGTTGTAAGGGCATATGACTCTATAATAAATTTTCCTGCTGGTTTAATATACATAGATACAAGATATGTTATGAAAATTATATTTAATTGTTGCCTACACTTACACTATGGCATACAACTATTTGAATTTATCTATTATTTCAAACTAAGTTTAATTGAACTTCAGAACTCCAGCCGATTATAATTGATATTTTAATTATAAACTGATTTGATTCTGTATAGCAACTGTACGATTTTGTTTTATTTATATTAGGTTTTGTTACTTTTTAATTTCCGTCTTCCATGCAAATGTAGATGGTAACTACGCTCCGGAATAATCATTTAAAAATGTTATTGTTGAATTTTTATGTTTCTTTTTTCATAATAAAATTTAAATATTTTTGCAAAAAAATTAACTTTGATTATTTTATATCAAATTGGTCACTAAATTTTGAAATAATAATAAGTAAAAGAAATAAGCTTTATGTTTTATTTTTGTGTATTTTAATTATAATACGACGTTTCAGTTTACTACGCATAAACCTTCTACACGAAAATAAGATTGACTTGTTATTTTTATTTTCTTGAAGGAGTTTTTATTTTTACGTAATGCATCAAAATAAATTGAAAATAAAATATCTTCCTAATCAAAAATCAAAGTATCAAAATGACTATATTTTATTTGTACAAATAAAATACTGAATTCCAAAAAAATAAACAGAAAACAAATAGTTGCTTCAATAAAACTACGACAAAAACTGGTTTTGGATGAAAAAATTTCCGAAAGCTTTCAGCGATTCACCGATCAAGTATCTATAAATTGCAGAAACAAGCGACAAAGGACAATGTATGTGTGTGTGTGTGTTTGTGTGTGTGTATGTGTTGTGTGCGCGCTCGTGTTTCGCATACGGAAGTTGCGAGCGAATGACTTTGGCCCAACGAACCAGAATACCTTCCCTTACTTCCGTTTATAGCGTTATTGCTTCCTGACTGACCGACTACGCTGGCCGCTAGCCACCGTCCACCCGGACTTCTATCATACCTGGCTGTAGCTGTGGCTGTCGCTGTACCTTTGTTACAAAACCTCGAATCACTATTTCGATATAATGCTATTGTTCGTTTACTTGTTTTGTGGCTGCCAAACATGATCATAAAACTTCGATTATTTTCGAATTAGTTCCTGATCGAATTCTATATTCAATGACCTTTCATATAATTCATATAATTTGTTTTTAAATAAATATCCAAATACATTATCAAAAAAACCAACTGTAATATCAATTGTTCTCTTAAGAATTAACATCTTAATGATATGAGTATAATATCATTGTATGCAATTAATCGTAAATTTCTTATTCTTAATTAATTGATTTAAATTGATTCTTTATATCGTAGGTATACATATAAATTGAATCGTAATTTCGATATTGCTATTACTTTCGCGAAGAATGGGCCGGACGAAAACGAACACATTATATATTTTTCGTATACTATTATCAATTGATTATTGTTATTAGTCGAAATTTGCTTTGTATTATGTATATTTAATTTTATTTTTATTTTAATGTTATTAGTTTACAAAATATCATCTGGACAATGCAAGTCAGACTAGCCTGTGTAAAACACACATGATACTTTTGCATGGAAAGTCAAGTATAAAAAACATAATATGTATAATCATTTAATATTAATGTTATTTAACAGATTTTTTCCGATACTAAAATAAACAACTGATTTTCTTTGAAAATAAATAAACCTTTCACTTCAGCTCCTAAATTGAAAATATCAAAATGTATTTAAAAGTTTTTATAAACATTTTTGTTAATTTATTATTCATAAATGTATTAATTCATAAGCAGTAATAATGGTTG
The DNA here is from genome assembly GCA_963966155.1 of Clivina fossor. Taxonomy (NCBI): domain Eukaryota; kingdom Metazoa; phylum Arthropoda; class Insecta; order Coleoptera; family Carabidae; genus Clivina; species Clivina fossor. Next base: position 60,933,493 of record OZ014550.1, read on the forward strand.
AAAATGCTTCAGGCTATTTCTGATATTGTTTGTACAGATGATGTTCAGGTAAAACAGAAAATTAAAGACAAATATTTCTATATATATAAAGCAAAAAATATTTTGTTTTAAGGGAAAGATATTGCTATAATAAATAAATTAATGTTTACTTCAAAAAAATATTAATAATTATTATTCTTTTTCCATAGCGTATTTACATTAGATATATTTAATTTTGAAAATATACATAATAGAATAAATAATTAAATACAACATTTTTATTTAGGTTAAATTAAAATAAAAAAAAAAATTAAAACAATAAAACAATTAGTGCTGCATATTTGTCTAAAAGTCAGGAAATATTCATAATTAAAGTAAGAAGCAGTACAAAGTATTTGAAAACTTTGGCGACATGAATATGAGATCAATAAAAACTTAAATACTTGTTATAAACTAAGCAAACTGTTAAATCAAAACACACTGACACACTGAAATATAGTAATAACTGGAATGTGCACTGCCTATGTGTTCTAGTAGTGGCAATGCGAGCCGAGAGAGATAGGAGATACGTGGTATCTCTATCACTGTCTTACACTTCTGCGCATTTGAAATTCAAATGCGATTTCTTGCGGTAAAAATGCGACAATCTTATCTTGCATATTAAATTGTAGCTAAATGCATCGGCTAAACGATACATAATGAGATTTTATTGGGGAATTCCTCTATAAAAGGTATTTTTATCATTTTTGATATATTAATTTGACATTTGACAGTTAGATTCTTTCTTTTCATAGCTATCTAAGTTATCATGTAGTAGCAATTCTACGCCATTAGAAAGACAAAGACGCGAATACCACGTATCTCCTATCTCTCTCGGCTCGCATTTGAGCGACCAGTGCGCGTTCCAGTTATTACTATATTTCAGTGCACTGACACAGAAAGAAAATTGCAAGGGCCGTAATAATGTTTTTGTTGAATTTAGTTTTTACTTATTTATTTTAGCAATAACTATATTTGTACTACCATGTATTTTTTGATACATTTAAAATATGCATTTTTAAATTTATAGGACTTTACATGTAATTTTAATGTTTTCTCAATTTACATAACTTTACAGAAAGTATAACAATTATCTTCTTGTAAAAAAAAAATGCCTAGCGATACTTTTACTATGGAATATTGATTTGTTCAAAGTTCATATTTCAAATAATATATTAAAATAGTTATTTGTTTTTATAAATAATATAATTTATTTATAGAATAACAAGAAAATTAAAACCGTATATGTTTCCACTTTCATCTATAAGACGATGATTGTATAAGTACTAAAAACTATTTAACTTTTTATATTTCAAATTAGTTTAAGTTTAAGAAATTACAAACAACAATCGAAATCCTGAGCAACAAGTTGAGAACCTCTGCTCCTGTAAACCCATAACAGCAACGAAACCCAAAAATCCGAATCCAGTTCGTTGGTCGCAAATTAGCGAGACGATCAGTTCGGTATTGTGGAGGAAATAGCATCAACACTAGCGGTCGACGCGAAAGAAAAAGACGAAAAAACTAAAACAAATAAATAAAAAGTTGTGACAGGCGAGAAGTTCGATTCAGCACGTTGTTACGGTGAGAGTGATAAGGGCTCCGGCTCCGGCTCCGGCTCCGGCCCGGGTCTGGGCCCAACCACCGAGCTACCGAGCTGGGGGTGTAGTCGTCATTGACGACTACGCCGCGATAAAGTCGTCGCTTCCATCGCTAGATTATTAGTTTCCGCTGCGGCGAAGACGCATCAAATGATACTGGGTGATCTATGGCGGTGCCAATTCGGTATTGGCTAACCGCTACAACATTGCTTTCACACCAAATCTTTAGTTTTCAACCGCTTTTCAACTGGATCTATTCTTGTGCGAAGAATTTCGAGATATTATTTTCTTTGATTTTATATGTAGCTTGTAGTTAAATAAAGGATTATCATATTTATAATGTGAAATAATAATTTTAGGTTATTAATATATAAATAGAATATTTTTATTTATTTTTATAAAGTTTAGAAAATTTGATATATTAAATTTTTCAAAAAATTGAAAAAATAAAATTTAATACAGTTTGATATTTTATATTTAATCATTTTATTATATAGGTATATATATGAAATTACCACGTTTGTAAACTGGTTTTTTCACTTATACTGTCCGTTGATCATAATTAAAAATTCTTCACCTGTATTAATCTTCTTTAAACCATTACTCTAACCTATGCTGCAGTCAGCTTCATCACATTTTTCATGTGTAACATTTTAAAGACAAAATGTTTCACAGTTTAAAAATAAAGCAATTTCACAATTGGGGTGTACTATATATATATATATAAATAAAAAATTTTCGTGGATTAAAAGCAGTCTGTTAGAGCTTTTGATAAATAAAACTTAATTTTACTATTCAAGCTTTCGATATTTATATGTATATTAGAGTGTCCGTAAAAAAAAAATTTTCCAGTAAGGCTAAAATCGATAATTTTACATCGAGAAACCATCAGAAATAATAATTTTTGCTTGTTTTTACGCAAGTAACAGATTCTTCTATACAACTGAAACTTTCGAAAAACGCGTGTTAATTTTTTTTTTTACGGACACTTTAATATATACAGTCGATTCCGCTTAATTGGGACACCGCTTAATTGGGACAGCCGCTTATTTGGGCCAAATCTTAAAGAACAGAAACCAAACCAAGGAACCAACAGTAAATTTACATGTTTAATTGGGACAACATTCCGCTTAATTGGGACAGTAAATTTAAGATTACAGTATATATTATGTTACAAATATGTATTCAAAAGGAAAAATATTTACAAAAAATTTAATATGATACGCTTCATATCTTTTTGATTCACAACATGGAAAATTATATTTAAAAAACTAGCAAATATGTATCAATTAATTACATTAGTATCGCGCGCTGTGAACTTTTTTCCCAACACATTCATTCACGTATGAAGTACGGACCCACGCGCGCTCAAAGGTTAATGTTTACCCTCGCGTCGGCGTGGCGCGGCACCGGTCATTAAAGCTGTGAGAGTCTACCCTGCTGTCTCAATCGTTACGTATTCAGTTATGATTCAGTTACCACTACACCTCGCGCGTGGAAGGTTTGTTATTTATTATTTTATTTTGGAATTTATTATTATTTTTTCTTAAAAGTTTATATTTTTTTGGTAGTTTAAAGTTTTTTCCAAGAATTTATAAAATAAAATTATTAAAAGAAAAATATGGATTGCTTAATTTTATGTAAAATTCGGTTAATTGGGACAGCCGCTTAATTGGGACAAAATGCCCTAGTCCCGATGTGTCCCAATTAAGCGGAATCGACTGTATATATATATCGTCACCAGGGAGCTACAATAGCATACATGTAATTAATAAAACATTCTTTTTAACATATGTTACAGAATGCTTTTAATCCACGAGAAATTTTTATCTTTAATCCGATTATATATATAGAACAACAAAAATAAACATTTGAAATAAATTTAAGTATTCCGAATAAATAAACATGTATGTGAAATGTGAAATAAAACAAGCAGCCATTTAATGTAAATTTACTTGTTTTTGAAGTATAAAAATAGATGAAAAGAGCACGGAACACTTTTCCGAACAGCATGAATGTTTATTGCACTTCAACGAGCAATTGATTCAATGATGAAATTGGTCAACCCGCCCTTGTCGTAAAATCGAACGCAGCTCTGCTCCATGCCGGACCGCGCCTCGCCTCGCCTCGCTGTGCTTTTGACGGGCACAAGGCGCGCACTAATAGATTTTAAAAGCTCCACAAAGCTGAGCTGCAAACTTTAAGACGCAAACTGAACGACTGAAACAAACCGCTTAGTGTTTATGCTCGTACAATTACGGCTGCACTTCGATTTGTTGGCTGCAAATCAGCAAACTATTGTACGTGAAATTTTTATAAAAACAAAATATGCTATTACGCAACCTTTTTTAAAATTATTTTATTACATTAATTTCTATTGTTTTTCTGTTTTAATTGTATCATGTATTTTTTTTTAAATATTTACAGTTTTAAAGTCTATTTTTTGACTTTGAATCAATGTACTTATTGTTAGTGTCTATTTACATTTTTCTTTCAAACAATCTTTTTCCATTTAATATCGACAGATAGATAATTGTTAACTGAAAAATAAATTTTTCTAAAAATGCCGTATAATATAATAGAAAACATATTCAAAAAAAGTTTCCAAAGCAAAAATGCTTCCGGCCCAAAATAACGAAAGTTAAAATTTTTTACCGTATACTACTGGTAAATGTCAAAAATTTATTGTTAGATCAAACATATCTAACTATAGCACATAAAATATCAATAAATTTTTAAAATAAAAATAATTCCGTTGCTTTTATGAATAATTTATAAAAACTGAAACATCTGGTTTTTTTAATCACAGTTATAAAAGATACTATAAATAATTTTGATTTGCATGAAATCGACATGTTATTTTCTAACAAATAATTTATTGTTGCTGAAAACAAGGATTTGTAAATTAAAATTTTGTTAAATCAAATAACGCAAATATGTATTACGTTCATTTCAATATAAAGAGTATATCTTTAATTATTTTATAAGAAATTTTTTCCTGTTTCATTAAGTGTTTTTATTTGTTTTAACTAATTTTAATGAATCACTTTGAAAATATCAATAAAGTTGATACAAATTGTTTCACGTAGATTAAATTAGATTATAATTTAAGCGAAGGTGAAAATAAATGACAAAATGTACGAAGTTTTTATGAAAGTTTGCAGGAGACATTATTCAAGTGGATATGTTAGATGAGCTAAATAATCAATCGTTACAAATTAATATCGCCTTAATTACGTGCCGCAAAAAAGATAATTAGTAACTGTCAAAGGCAAAAACATTCTTGCAACTTATTTATTAGTTTTGTTCACTTTTTTAAGATGTTAAAACATAATAAATCAATATCATTTTCTAAATTGCTCGCCTTTAAATTTATCTCGAAAATATTATTAACTTTTCAAGCTATTTTTTTTAGTTTATCATGTATATTATGTATACATAATATATATTAGATTTCATAATTCATATGTAAAATATGAAGCTATATGTTCGAGATAATAAATCACATAATTTTATTAACAATTTTTGCTTGCCTTGAGAATAATGATAACATAGCCACAAACAATATTGAAAATAAATAATTTTATATAATAATTTTACACAAATCTTACAATAATATTCTTAAATTAAATTATTTTAAACATATAAATAACAACAATTTAATTTGAAAGTTTGCGAGTTGGCGAATTTTTCCATTTGTTTTTAAATTTAAATTAAAACGTAAACTTTTTATTTTGCGGTGTGGGTGTGTGTTTGTATTAAAAATGTGTGACAGAAATTATAAATATAAATATGACTACCGACTTGCACATATTATAAACATTATGTTTCAGATTGTCTATATGTAATTTGTATCAATAGCTATATGGTTTAATCTTTGTTTATATACTAAATAATAATCTATAAATACATACAGTTTAAAATGTAATATTTTTTTTACATTGTTAATAAATAAAAAATAAATAGAAATATTGTCCAAGTGTCAATTGAAAGCAATAGAAAAAATTTATTTTTAGTTGTTGGCGTAAAAAAGCAGTCTATAGCTTTAGGGTACATGCTAGAGAAAATATATGAGCAGCTATGAAAATAAAAGCGTAGTTGAAGTAGCATAGTGCGAGTGGTAGAGTGGTGCCTGTGTACGTACAGAGCAAGAGTGTGAAGCGAGGCGAATGTTTGCAGGCAGCCTATAGAGAGTACTTGAACACGGTAAACGATGTTCTGTGACAGAAACAAAAAGTTGTAACAATGACGAGTTGCCAGCGAATAGTAATAAAAGCGAGTACCCCACACCGTGCACGGCTAACCACAGACGCGTAAGTTGTAAAACGTCTTTTGGTGGCAGCGTTGTAGTCGTCGTTCTGCTACGGTGTTAATGCAACAGTTGGTATGTAGTGGCCAATTCTGTCAACTGTGCAAGAATCATTTCAAATCGCGTTATTTTTGCTCACAAACGGAATATTGCTTTCAACACGAACTACCAACTGGAGTTGGCTTCAATATTAGTCAGACAAGGACTGGCTCAATGTACACTTGCACAATTCTTTTTAACCCTAGTGCATTTAAATGTTTTTTTTTACTACCAGTGTTTTTAAATACTGATTTCAAAAGTGCTTACTAAAAGATAGAAAAAAAATAGTAAAGATAATTTTAATTACTTATCAAAAATCTAAGAATTATATACATGTAGCTGGTACATAAACTAGTTGAAAAGTTTTCTACATTGTTAGATTGAGACAATTTTAGATTTGTATTCATCATGTCCCGTTCTAGATTTTTACAATATCTTTCATTTGGGCATCGTACAATATACAATTTATGTAAAAGCTAATAGTATATAAGCATAAATACTTTTAATATATTCCGCAATAATAGTAAAAATATTTAATAATGCAGTGAAACAAACTTTATCATTGATTTCTTGTTTGTTCCATATCACAAAACCTTACTTTAGAGGAAATGATGTTTAAAGTTTCTGAATCTTTTATAGTAAGGATAAAGAACCGATTAGAATTTATTTTATTTTCGAAACTATTAAAATTATAACATCCACGATTGTTAAAATAAATTGAAAACAAACAAATATTGACAATAACTCAATTTGAGTAAAAATGGCGTATGGAACAAACAAGAAATCGACTGACTACTTGATAATTTATTTGCCTATATTAATTTATCTAATAATTAATTATTTTAAAATTTTCGTATTTATAAAATTCAGTATGTAGATTTGTAGATTAATACTTTTATTTGTTTAGTAAAAGTTGTTTTATTATTTTAATAAATAAAATGTTACTTGTAGATACTAAATAATATAAATAAACTTTGTAATAATAGGTTTTTATCGTTTTAAGTAGCTATAATAACTATGTCAAAATATACTAACTGTAAGTAAAATATAGTAAAAAATCTTTCAGAACTCATTATATTAAAATAAAAAGGCTTTAGGATTAAGTTCTGTATAAAATTTAATTAAAAATCGACGTTTCAACGTATTCGACGTACGTCATCATCAAGAAAAATTATCCAAAGATAATAATAATTATTTTTTTCTGATGATGATGTATGTAGAGTACGTCGAAACGCCGATTTTTAATTAAAATCTATACGGAACTTAATCCTAAAGCCTTTTTATTTGACTTATTTTTTAAATTATTGTATACTGTTTGAAAACAAAAAAAGCAAATACGATTCTGTATCGACTATCATCAGCTGTTTGATGGCTATAGGCACAATCTGTAGCGCATCTGCAATTTCAGACACTTCAGAATTACATTACTGAAACGTGCCAGCTTTGAAATTTACAGTTTCATCATCTCTATACTACGAACAATCAAAACTTGTCTGAAACACTGCCAGTGTGCCAGCCCTCGCTCATTTTATGTTTCTATTTTCCTCAAATAATCATTGTATTTTCGTTTCAATTTTCGCATTATTATAGTTAACTGCTAAATACGTTTACATTACCAAGAATTATGTTGTAATTGTTTGAATAATTTTATTTTTATAGAAGTCGTATGAATTTTCTTAGAACGAAAACGTATATTTAAGTAAATAAGAAATAAATTTTTTTTTATGTGTTTTAACTTTTACAGACAAATATCACTTTGTAATGAAATTATTTTTTTCAATTTCTGAAAAATGTGTGACATCTTTCTCGAAGTTACTCTAATTATTTCGTTGTATATTTAAAATATAAAACAGTAACTAATATTTTGATAGCATAAATATTTTATTATTCATATTTAATCTAGAAGTATTTGATATTGTATTATATTATTGTCGTCAGTTGAAAATAATAAAAAAAAATTCTCCACGAATAAAATTCGAATGCAATCGATCCAAAACTCAAAAATATTCGTTACATATTCGAATATTTTAGTGTCTTATCTCGCGTAAAACGGGCCTTCGGATAACACAGAGAAATCATGGAATGTAAGACGGGACGGTTGTATTATGGTGTCCATCGGCTATTCGGGCATCGGTAGCACGAGTGGAAGCTTAGGGCTCCGGTACTCGGCACTCGCCATTGCCAACGTGGCGTGTAATCCGCTCACATACGACACATGTGGCCAGTGTTTGACAGATCAATAGCGTGGCCGCATGTTCTCAGTCCTCTGCACACAAAGCACACCGCCGCGCCGCGCCGCGCTGCGCCGCTACGCAATAACGCACCCCCTAGGCATGCCCGATGTCCGAACCAGAACTACGTTCTCATGCTCTAGGCTTCTATCCGTCCTGCTCTGCTCTGCTCTATGCCCTTTGTTTCTTTTCTAATACAATGATGACCACTCACTGTAGAAATAATAATGGCACTTTCTTGTTGTGTTATTACGGCTTAATTCGATTGCACGTTTCTTTTTTTTTTCTTTCTTCTCCTTCTCTATCTACATACAAGTTATAATGTATTCTTTGTTAAATTATAGTTTGATAACTAATATATGATTAAAGTAGGAGAACAGGTTTACAATATGTATTAGTTTTCGTAATTCCCAAGCTTTATATTTGATTAAAAGAGCTTCCAAAGTTTTACGTGTAATTACTGTTCAGAAATTGATATAAGTTTGAAATATTTGTACAGTTTTAAAATAAAAATAAACAAATATCAAGAAATTAATTTAACATTTATTGTTAAATATTTTAATATAAATGAAAAAGATAGAAAGCTAAAAAAATATGTACTTCATAAAAATAATGTCCAGAATTTCAAATTATACATTTTATAAATGTTTTTTACTTTTATAACTTTCTTAAAAGTTTTCTTTTTTAAGATATACCAAATCGATATACCAAAGGCGGATGTGAATGCTTAGCAGACTGTTGAAGACAGGATATAGATAGATATCTTCAATTGCACATCAAATATTATTATGACAATTCATGATCATAAAATTTAATTTTTAGATCTATTAAGATATTTGGTCAATTATTATTTTTAGATATTTATATATTTTTGTAGTGTATCCTTTAAATAGACAATTATGATTTTTGAATATTATTTAACTAAATAAACAAATAAACTAATAAAGTAATTTTTAGTGGTGCTCTAACTAGTCAAGACTTTAAAAATTCAAAAATTGAAATATTATTTAAGACAAGCTGTTATGACTTTGTGTTTAAATAATTGCAGGCAATGATAACTTTTAACATTTTTGTTAAACATTTATTAAATATATAATACGATAACAGAATAATAACGATATTTTTTAAAGATTATGGCATTATATGAGACAATATAGAAGGCGCTAATCTATTAAAATTGTGTATATAATAATAATTGTATTACATAATAATATTATATATTATATAATACAATTTTTTTTGTACCTATCATCATAAGCATATGTAATCTCATGTATGTTGTTTGATGACATCAAGTAAAATTCAGAAAATAAACAAAATTATTTTTTATAAGAATTAAACACGGGCTTTTGTTTTAGTGATTTACTATAAACTATAAGTTCCTTGTTTGACCGTTGTGTGAGTTCAAAACTAATAATTAACATTTTTAGTAGGTATCATCGAAAGATATTTTATGTAATCTGAGATTAAATATTGATTTATAGATCACTATTTTCATTTCCAGATAAGATGTGATATAGTTATATAATTATAATAATTATAATTAGAAATTTTATAATATATATTCTAATAAAAAATCTTTCAGAACTCATTCCATTAAAATAAAAAAGCTTGAGGATTAAGTTCTGTATAAATTTATTTAAATATCGACTTTTCTATATACTCTACGCATATCTACATCAGGAAAAAATAATACAAATGACAAAACTTAATCCTAAAGCTTTTTTATTTTAATATATATTCTAATTAGTACTATAAAAATTAATATAATAAAAAAAATTAATATTTGTTTTAATTAGTAAGATTTCATTTCATAGTAAAATTATACAAAAATATTATGTGTATTATTTTTATTGTATAAATTATTAAAATTATTAAAATACATACAGTCTTTCTATGTGAACAAAAACTCTGGGTAGGCGTGTTTGAGGTCGCTGCTAACATTGCAAATACACTCAGTTATAAAAATTTGATCTTCTGATTGCGCGCTAAACGAATACACAATGAAGATAATAATTATCAGTACATGTAGTTTTTGTCATAGACTGTAAAGTCGTCTCTGACTTGTTTAAATCGTCTCCAATTAAAAAATTTAAAATTACCATATTTTCCAAGAGTTTTGTTGGTGCAGAAAGACTGTATATATTTTTATAGTGCATTATATATAATTTTATGGTAGCATATTTTAAAATATGCAAAACAATGTTGTAAAATTAAAAAAAAATAATAATGTGTGACTATCTCTTTTTCAGTAATTTTATAATAGTTCATAATACAAATTATAATATATTTTGCTCCGTATAAAATAAATGTATATATTTTTATGTTACATTTATTCGATGTCTAGCTATTTCACATCGACCATCAGAGCATCGAATTTATATATATTATGAATAGAATTAAATTGGTGTCTATAAATTGTGACTATGCATCCTTGACATAAGATGGTACAATGAGCTCTTAAGCAATTAATTTATTTTAAAATCACTTATAAAATGTAAATATTTCACAAGTATTTAAAAAAAATTCTTTAATTGAATTTGCAGCTGCAAACTGAAAACGGTAACAGAATGTAATTTAAAAAGAATAACGAAAGCTGAAATTCTCGTCCATGCACACAATATCAGCATCAGTACTAGCGCCAGAGCACAGATAGTATTTTTTTGCAGGTATGTACATACACAGGCGCTCATAAATCGGAATCGAGTCTGAAGACTGAAGAGTCTGGCTGCTGGGCTGCATCGAACACATTCCAGCAACATGTGTTGGCTCAGTCAATGCGAGTAAAAGAGAAGATGGATTATGTATGCATATATGTATATGTGTTTGCTTACAGACAGAGATGGTAAATATAAACGTGTGTGTGTGTGTGTGTTGAAAAAGCTAGCTTGACTGAGTTTGTATTTGCGTGCACATTTAGGCTTTATTCACATTAGGAATTTAAGAATTTTTTGGTATTGCATTAATTTGATCATATGAAAGTACACAGTAAAAAAATTGGATATTTGTGTGTTATTTGCGAGTGGTTAAATTAACATAAAATTTGGTGTTAAAATAACACTTGTTACATTGTGTTGCAATTGCGAAGTGTTAAAATGAATTTTTTAACATATTAATTTAATTTAATTTGTTAATATTTTACAATGTAGTATTTCGTTATATTAAAAAAATTTAGGTAGTGGAACACCAAAATTTGTTAAAATTGTATTAAGGGGAGGTTCTTTTATAGTTTTTTTTAAAAAAATCGATTATTTTTATTGCATAAATCGAATGCTATAAGTGTCTAGAATATGTGGGTAAAATGATTAGGCGATCCGTGACTTAGTTCCGTCGCTACACGGCTTTGAACGGACCGATGTCCTGAGCGGTGACGGGCGCTTAGGTAGCAAGTTCGCCGCGTGCTCCTCAATCGGAATCGCGGATTGATTGTACGTTGATCATTTGAATTCTTCAAAACTGATCTCGATTTTTTGTTCAATTTTCTAGAAAATCCTTGTGCTCAAAATTTTATAAAAATTGATTAAGATCAATTTTTGGCCACCATATTGGATCCGCCATTTTGAGTTTTTCAAATCTAACTTCAAATTCGTGTTCAGCGACCCCAAAAATTTATAAATTCACTCATTCTTAGACAAATTGACCGAGTAACTTAAATTGTACAAGAAAAAATCGTTTTCAAAACTTTAAACGCGTTTTATACGAAACTAGATTTTTCGAATCTGCGGGCATTGTAACTTTTGAACCGTTCAACCAATCAACTTCGCGTTTTGTCCTCCTAAAAGGAAACAAAATCCTCGGGCATCTCTACCAACAAAATTGCAATATTTTGATCATTGACGATTTTTTACAGCAGGCCAAACTGGAAAAATTATGCGAAAAAACAATACCTTATTTTCAAGTGGCCGCCATTTTGTTTCTATAACAAATTTTTTTTAGGTAGAGATGCCTCTATGGAATATAATCTTTAAGGTCGTTTTGGTTTCATGCTTCTAGGTGACGAATTGCTACGTGTATCTTGCCCGCAGATAAGTTTTGTTTTTAAAACATCGTTTCCCGGAACCGCCATTTTGGACGACATTTTTAAATATCCGAAATTAAAAAAATTGTGTTTTGTAGACAAAACCTGAATAAACATTTTGCAAAAAGGCGCACATGTCTAAATCATTTCAGTTCCTCAAAAAAAATTGTCAAATATCAGGTACTTTTGGTATAATTATAAAAGAACAGGGGAGGTTTTTTTATAATTTAACACAATTATTTTTACTATATTATTAGTTCATAAGTGATTAGATAGGCTAGAAACATTATTAAATATTTATCAGTGATATGAATAATATTTATAAACAATTACTGTCAGTTTAGCGGTACAAAATCAAATATGATAATTTTTTTTTTATATAATTCTAAGTAAGTAAATCTTGAATTTGAATTGTCAATTAGCGTTAATCAAATGGAACAAAAAATAATATCAAATCTTTATTTATTTCAACTGATCTAAGCTTCCAATAATTTATTAGTTTTCAGCAAAAATACATATAAAATTTAAAAACATATGCTTATCTTTGAAATAAAATAGTAAATTTACTCTGTTGTTTATGAAACCGGGCATAATTAAAAAAAAAAATAATAAGTAAAATTCCACTCATAACAATTAGCGTTAATCAAATGGAACAAAAAATAATATCAAATCTTTATTTATTTCAACTGATCTAAGCTTCCAATAATTTATTAGTTTTCAGCAAAAATACATATAAAATTTAAAAACATATGCTTATCTTTGAAATAAAATAGTAAATTTACTCTGTTGTTTATGAAACCGGGCATAATTAAAAAAAAAATAATAAGTAAAATTCCACTCATAACAACTTGGAATAAAATATTTATTTATTAGAAAACTAAAAAATCTAGAATTTTGGACACATTATAATTTATTATTGTATATTTTTAATTATTTATTTTGAATGTAAAAAGAAGAACTCACTATTCCTGCTGTAGTGTGACTAAATCCTTAAGTGCAGTAGATAGATGAAAGGGCGAAGGGGGAAATGGGTTCCGTTTGACGGTGCGCTTCGTCGGCAATTGTTTATGGGATTTCAGTGTAATGCGCAAAAACAAACGTACAAATAACTCGAACTCGTGGAACGGTTCGCCGCATCGCATAGCATGGCGCTGCACTCGCAACGTTTGTGTTTACTGCCATCTACCCGTTTACCATTCACCGTTCACTCTCTATATGCACTTCATTCCTCCTGCTCATACCCCAGTCTTTCTTGTTTCGTGTTACCCATTTTATTATTATTTTTTTTTTCTACTCTTTAAAGCAATCGAATTTATTCTAGTTTTCAAATGCTCTACATTCTGTTACAACAAAATGTATCTAGAACAAAAATTGTAAATACGCCAAATATTTTTTACAGTGAGTGAACAATATAGAAAATTATTGTTCTTTTTTGACGCTTCACTTAAAATAAATATTAGTTAAAATTCTTGGCAAATCGAAACACTACGTAATATACATATAGTTCGTTATAATTTTTTGCATAATTTAAATTCTCTATTTATGCACATATTCGTTCAATCAAGTCCGTTTACTATAAAGTGTAGCAGAATTTGTTGTATTATTGTAAAATATGATTATAATATAAGTGGGCACGACAAAATAATAATATTCCATGGTGAGAATAGAAAGCAAAAGCAGGTAATAAAGAAGAATGGAAAGAATGGGTAAGGATAGTAACAAGAAACAACAACTAACACTAACGTTAAAAAAAGAAGAAATGTCTTAGGCCTTTATTTTAGTTTCTAGACTTAAAACTGATTCATTTTCTAATGATGATAATTTTAAATTACAATTTTTTTCCTACTGTACATAGTTTATTTTATGAGTAAAAAAGATATTAAAAAAAAACTATAGAAGAGAAAAATTATAGAAGCAGATCAAGATTGGAATATTCTAAACAAATAAAGAAAGAATACGCGGATATAAATATATATATATATATATATATATATATATATATATATATATATAATCTATATATATATATATATATATATATATATATATATATATATATATATATATATATTAGAGAGAGAGAGAGAGAGAGTTAAAAGAAATGACAGAGTGTACAGAAGCATGTAGGGAGGCTGCAAACCAATACTGTGGTTGAATATTGAAAAAGAAATTGAAATTAAAGTATTTATTAATTATACGTATTTTGCATAATATAAAAATAAATTTTTTAAAAAAAATTCACATTTGTAGCTAAAAATCGAATAGTATGGATTGTTAAAACAAATAAAAGTGAAAAATTTCCTGACATCAGCTAGTCGCTAGCCACACACCATATGGAACTAAATTAAAACAAGTTTCAAAGGCCCGTTTTTCATCAGTCTAATTAAAGTGTCAGACACACATATTTTATAATTTGCCGAGACGCTATGGCCCGACGCTGTAGCCGTTGCTGTCGTCGTCGCGGTGCGAGTAAAATTGGAGAAACACGACGTCGGTCAATTGGCATCTGTCGATCTTGTGTTCTTTGTGGTCGCCCCTGTTTTTCATTTTTAAACAATGCGTTACAAAGTTATTAGCTTATTATTATTTCATTTTATTAATAATTTAAAGAATGCATATAGCAATGTAATTATTTAAACTTATTTATTAAACTTATATAACAATTTAGCTTCAACATAGTAGTCGTCAGATAGATAACAAAACTAAATAAAACAATGGTATCAAGGACAGTATATATTTAACGAAATACACATTTCTGTTAAAAATCAAATTCTTTTATTTAATTTTAATTGCAATGAACATTACTTATATCTTTTCTTAGAATCTACATATTAAAATATTTCTTTAAAACTTGATTTTGTAAATGCTGATTTAATTTATTTTACAAGTATATTTTATTATCTTAGTATATCCTTAGAAACAAAAGTTGTTTGTACGATTTATTACTAGATTAAATTTATTTACCTTTTATAATATGGAAATTACTTTTAAAATAAATTTTATCGGACGTTTATGAAAGAATACCTGAAATATATATGGAATTATTATATATGAAATGTTTTATATTTATTATATTAAGTAAATGAAAATTGCAAATCAAACTATATAGAAGAGTAAAGTTTCCTTGTATGATTTCCAATTTCAGTTAAATTTTTCCGTATTTAGGATAATAATAACGGTAGTTGAACGAATCCTGAAAATGTAACAAACTTATATTCCATCCTTTATCCGTGATTCGTTTTCCGTGATAGTACCGTTTACTTGTTCCGAGTGAAATATAAACGAAGTTTTGCGCGCATACAAGTGGACAATGTGGTATAAAGGGTGTATCTTCTTTGAACATTACCGGTTGAAAATAACCGGTTTGAAAGTCGAGTCTGGACGTGGTTAGTTCCTTCCCTAACGTATTTCTTTGAACGCTTCAGTTTTCTTTTGCTTTTATTCAAATTTCGATTTTACCGAATGTGCTTTGTATAGAATTGATACAGTTTTCTAGGATAAAGTCTTTGTAACTTTTTGTGACATTATCAAACTGAAATATTTAATCAAATATTCCAAAATAGTATTAGTTTTTCATATTTATTAATGTGCAATTATAAAAGATTTATTTCTTTACCGATTTAAATTACTAATTTATCTAAAAAACTAAAATAATCGAACTATTTCGTATTAATTTCGGATTATCGAAGTAAAGTTTAGATATTCTATTATTAACATTAAATTGTAAGTTTTTTTTATAACAGTTTTAATTAATTTCTTTACTGTTAATTGAAAAATGTCGTCTACATCAGTTTGAATATAATAATAATAATAATTTTTATTTGGCAAAGTTTCAGTTTACACTGTTTTCACAACTTAACCTTTGAAATAATTCAAAGTAAAAGAATATATTTTATCATACAAGTAAATATTAAGATTATACGTAATTAGCCTAAAATGATGAATAAAATGTAGTAATTGTTTATTTTACATATTACTTATTTAATAGTTACTATTAATCAGAATAAAGTAAAAGAATTATATAATTCATTTTAAATAATACTGTTGATAATGACTTAAACAAATCTGGGATGCTTTACAAATATGCGGGGCGTAAAAAGAGAATATTCGTTTAAAAATTTTAAATACAATTTGAAATAACACATATTCTAAATTTTAAACAATGTATGATGTTTTTTATATAGTACTATAATAAAAATATTTTAATACTTAAAATTATAAATTTCATCATATATATATATATATATATATATATATATATATATATATATATATTACGAACATTATCAACCAATTATTAAACATGTAAGCCTATATTAGTACATTGCAATTTCTATGAATCATATCATACAATATCATTTATATAATTCACTTTACAGTGTTCTCCCTGAAGAAGCCAGCAATCAGCAGGCGAAATATTGGAATTAACAATAAATTGATAATTACAATAATGTCATTGTAACTTATTAGTTTGTACCTATACCGTTAAAAATCCTTATTTACATATAATTAATTAATAACACGGTAGTGATCAAAAAATTCGATATATACTTATCGAAAGTTTGGATAGTATTTCAATTGAGTTTTATTTATCAAAAGCCCAAACAGACTGCTTGTAACTCACGTAATTTTTTTATCTTTAATTATTATTATCCAGTCACGACAAATCCAATTCTATATATATATATATATATATATATATATATATATATATATATATATATATATATATATATATATATATGGAAATGGCGTAGCCAGGGGGGGGGGGTGTTAGGGGTGTTAAAACTCCCCCTTCCCCAAGAATCTGAACGACCAAAAACATACGTATGTGAAATATGAAATATGTTATTTTACTTTCATTTTTATAAAAATAATTTTTATTGCTCTTTATTTTTTATACTAATTATAATATTATCTTTATTAATATTAGTAACTCCCCTCTCATGACAAGTTTCTGGCTACGCCACTGATATATGGTATATATATATATATGTACTCAAAATTACTGAATTAATTGTTTAAAACAACACAAATACGAAGTCGTATAATCTGAATTACTTTTTACATGTATATTTAAAAATTATTGATCTCAATTTTATTTACATGTAAAATTATAGAGTATATTATTAAATGTAAAATTTATAGCCATCATAAATATAATTGTAAAAAGAAATTAAAATAAATAGTGCCATTGTATTATAGCCATAAATGTCACAAATTTTCATTAATTTGCTCTCCAATTTTAAGCGTGAGTGCTATGTTGTGTTCTCATATTATAACTACAATTTTTTTACTCTCAACATAAAAATAAAAAATGGAATCGTACGCGCAATTATGTTTTAATTACTTGCCATTTATAAAATAAAAGTTCATATGCTTTGAACATGACAAAAAAAATTATCATTTTCTCATAAAAGAAAAGTTAAAATTTTCCATATCATGTAAAACACGCATTTGTAATGAAAATTAGGTACATTTTTAATGAAAATAATACTTTCTATAAATATCAAATAATAAAAAAAATAATTATAGTAAACATCTTTCAGAACTCATTGTATAAAAATAAAACGGCTTTTGATTTTACTTCTGTATTAATATTTATTAATTATCGACGTTTCGACGTACTCGTGCACAATGTATCCAAAAGGGTGTGGCTCCAACTCTTTTCACTATTTCGAAATTAGTTTTCTCCAACTATTCCTATCCAAACAAGCAACTCTAGCTGCATCCACATTTATGATATCTCTCATACATGCTGTTATATTTCTACTACTTGGAAACTTTCGCTCACGCAAAACATTTTCAATCATACCACTACATCTCTTCAATGGACGTCCACGCAAATGTATACCTGTAAAATCATGCGCACATGTATTCTTTTAATGTACCGTTTATTAGATATTTGCTCAAGATGATCGAACCATTTTAACTGACAATATTTTAATTATAATTTACTTATACGAACATGAATACACAATAAATACAAAAAAGCATTAAAGTTTTTAATTCATATTCGACGTTTCGATATATGTAATAAGTTCTGCAAAATTTTACAAATTTAAAATTTGACATTTCTAATTCGAAAAATCACAAAACTTGTTTCAATATTTTAATGTAATCTTTTGGTGCGCGTATATTTATATAACGCTGGAGTGAAATAATAACACCTTATTTTAGATTTTTACGCTTTTTACTTTCTTGTACTATTATTTTAAACAGATATTTTATGTACCAAAAATAGTGAAATAAAGTACAGTTTTTCAAAAAATATATTATTATTTTTTTTCCTAAAATGTTCAATATCAGTGTCATTGCAAGTTGTGGAGCTCCGTGTGAAAGTATGAAAATCAATTTGTTTGAAACAAAAGCAAAAACAAAATAAGTTTCTCCCTAAACTAATTTGAACACTGTATAAAATGATGAAAGGAAAAGAATCCAAATTCAATAAAGCTATTACGGAACACAAAGTAGAAAGTGAAACATCAGGTGCAATTTAGACATAAAAAAAAAACAGACAAGATCACATTTACGCCGTGTGTGAATGTGTTATATATACGTCACATTTTCATGTATACTATTATTGTATTATTAATATAAATATTTTATTTTTATCTATTTATTTCAATGTTGTTGTAGATGCATTTTTGTGAAGCAGCATTTAAATAATTATAAAATTTGTATATATTACAAAAAATAAATGATTTTGGTAGTATAGTATAATATAATAATAACAATATATAATGATGAAGAAGTTAGAAATAAAAAAATTCTTCTCTTTATTTCCACTCGTAACATATGCAAATTAAACTGATTTTGTATTGAATACATATTTGCTTGTCACCCATTTATAATAGAATTTGATTGTAGCGATGTCGTTAGGACAAATTTCTGTGTAAAAACTCAAATTTAGTGACGTTTTGCCGGGCAACGTAAAGATGAATACAGACTAATTAGACGCCATTATATCCGGATAGAGTCCTACTGGTATTTTCAAACGGATATTAACAAGTAAAAAAACGTAATCCCTTCTTTTTCTGGTAATCGATTAGTTGTCAGCACTTGCATACTACTAAGCAGGAGGGTTGTAACTGTTTTCCACTGCTGATGAAAATTTCCCTGCTCACTTCTTCGCCTTACTAACTTTCAGATGATAAGATTAAACTCTGTTTTACTATGTAAACAACTGTGAAAATTTTGTTGGCAGATATTAATTATTTACCGAAATCAATTTTTAATTTCATTTTTAGCTTTTTCAGATTATCTTTTATAATTTTCTAAATAATGTAACTATGTATTAATTTTCATACCGAAACAAACACTTTTATTACAAAAAATGAAAAAATAACGTTGCTTTAAAAATTAAATTATATAATAAAAATATATAATTTGAATACACATAAAACTTGTTAAAAATAAATTGATGAATAATTCTGATTGTTCATAAGACGTTAAGTAATGATTTAAAAATTCACTATCGTGAATAATGTTGGTATTATAAAAATTAGATTTATATTTGATTTTAAGTAATATTTATTTTTAGAATACAAAACATCAAAAAAACAATAAAATACTATACATATATAATATACTTATAATACTATTTTATTTCAATTTAGTATATTTTCTTGATATAAGTAAGTAGTAAAATTAAAAATCAGAAACGTGAAGTCGATAAAAATATTGTGAATACGACTTCGATTCCAATTTTGATTGCGACCCTTGAATTCATAAAACTTTTCGTAACAAATCATTAAAATAATTGTAATGGAATTATATAAAACATTTTATAAAAACATTATATAAAACATTTTACAGTATCCCAGATATTGTTATTAATGATTTGTTTAATTTAATAGAAAATTTTATAAATACGAGAGTCTAATTGTGACTAAATGTTTGTTATCAGTAAAAAGTCAGAATCAGTCAGAATATAAAATATCGACTTCATCTAAATTATTCGACTCAGTGACTCCCATTTTATACTCTTCTTAAAATCAAACAATTATATAAAAATCATTAAAATATAAATATATTTGCTATATCAAATTTCAATATTTAATTAATAAAATATCTTAATAATTATTTACTGTAAGTAGCTTATCGTTCCTACCTGTGTTGGGAGCATGCGCTGAGAAACTTTCAGCTTTTATAAAATAAGGAAGGTCTGGCAGTCACGGGCTCTTGGTCTATTACTGAAAAAGTTAAAATATTTAAAACTTAAATAGGTTTTAGGTTTTAGGTTTTATATGGCCGGTGTCCATTGAATTTATAGAATTTTCTGGGATTGTATACCATGGTCTATCTATGCTCGTCGTTTTTCTATATATCGTAAATGGCACAAAAAATTTATAAATTTAATTAAATAATATAATATATTGTTAATGTAGGCAGTGAATATAAATTGATAAATTTTGCTTTCTTAAGTAAGAAACAAAGTTTATTAAATGTGTTTTTCGTACTAAGTTTCTAAAAAATAAAAAAAATAAATAAATCTGAATCACACTGTATATATAATGATAAAGAAAGTAAATGTGAAGGTTTAGGTAGTTTCTGTCTCATTTGATGTCATCTTGACGCGATACGCGTGTTCCGTGTTCGTACTGAGAGCAGGTGCGTCTATACGATGGCATCACGACGCAGTTGATCCGGCGTCGCCTAGATACGTGCTTGCCTTGTAAATTGCTTGTAAAAAACTGTCGTTCATAAAATACGAACCACACATGAATAACAGTCACAGTCGCGGAACAGTCGTTACCAGGATTTTTTATGTCCTTCTAAAGCACTAAAGTTACATGTTGTATAATTAATAATATTTTCGACAGTAACATGGTTATTTGTAAGATAAACTTTAATATTAGCAAAAATTACTAAATTTATAAAATATAGGTAAGTAAAACTGATTTTATTGACAAAATTGCATGCGAAACCTGTATAATTATAAAATAGATTAATAAAATTATTTAATTCAGTCAATTTTCAGAGTTAGAAAAAGTGCCAAAGACTCTTATCAACTTTTATGGTAAAATTTTACGTATATTGATTTTATACATAAGTTTGTCTATAAAGTAAGACAGAAAAGAAAATTTTGTTGCTGGATTTCTTCAATTTAATAGTTGTAAGAAAATCATGGAACATCCATATCAATTTTCTATAAAAAGTTGTAATGAAAACGAAATATAGCAAGTTTATTACATTGTAATATATATAAATGACAGAATAATTTAAATAATATGATAAATAAATGTTCAGTGAATTTAAAACGTATTTATAGTCGTGTATAGTGTAAAGAATTTGCAAGAAAAGGGCTATCTACTGGTATGATGGCATAATAGGGCAGCGGTTGTGTTGCATGTTCGTTAAAGTTGCGTTTATATTACGTCAACGCGCAACCACTGTATAATTTATCACGTTAATTGATGTCAGCGCGGTATTCATTTATTTTGTACTAGCTTCACACATAATATATTTAAAAGTTGCGGCAATGGCAACGGCGATAGCGACGGACGCGGACGCGGACGCGTCGAATAGAAGACGGACAAAGAGTGAAGCGGAGCCGGTGACGAAGACGTGGCTAAAGAGGACGTAGCGTAGCGAATGAAGAAGTGAAGGGTGCGGTGTGGTGCGATGTGCATCGCGCTATCTGCGGCTATGGCCAACACAATCCACTTTGCAAATGCCCTAAGAATTGAAATGGGGCTCATTTGCATGTCTTAATGAGCGTCTTTGCAAGAAGAGCACGCTCGCGGCTTTCGCACCCTTCCAGCCGGCGCGACGCGACGCGGCGCAGAGACTCGGCCCGACTCGGCTCGACGACCATTCCAACAACTCACTTTTATCCAAACGACGCGACGGCAACGATGCGATGGGAACAACGCGACGCGACGCGACGGCAGCCCTCATACGCCCGCTCGCTCGACCCCTTAACATTCGGCGCTCGTACTGCTTGCTGTACGCCTTCTAGACGAAGACGATGTCGAGACACTACGATTCACGCTCTTCCTGCTCACTTTCACTAGCTTTATTCATTGCCAACCAAAGCGACGCGACGATTGTTGATCATCTTATTTTCAACTATGATTCGGTTTCATTATTTACTGAGAAATTTGAAGAAAAAAAAATTAATATAAAAAGAAGAAAAAATTATCAAATAAAATATAGAAAAAATAACTATGTATATATCATTACGAAAATAGTAAAAATTAAAATTAAGAAATTAACATGTAAATGTAGATTTGGAAAAATAAAAAAAAAATAAATAAATACGTTTAATATGTTTGATATTTTTTTTTTGTTTAATTTTAACATAACTTAGAAATTCATTGTAAAATTCTATGGATTTCTAATAATTATAAAAATGATTTTCAGTTTTATCATTAAAATTCGTTTTTATAAATAAAAAAATAAAAAATACACATAATTTTATTTTATATTTCACGTAATAATTGATAAAACCATAATTTTCAACACTCAAAAATTATGTAACTTATTAAAAAGAAAAAACGTAATTAATGTTTTCATGTTGATTACCTTATTTTGTAGTAAATTAAAACCTATTTCATTCAAAAATATTTGATATTTATCGATATAAATTTTTAGAAAAAAAATTGAATAAACATAGATAAAGTACAAGTACATAAAACAATTATTTTGTATTTGTGTTATTACTGGTTAGATAATAGCGAAGAAAGTGCAAAAAAATGCTGTGAAAATCCGCTGTCAATCGAAATGCTGAGCCGCAGCTTGAAATCTCGGTCAAAGTGAGTGTTGACGCGGGCTCGCACAATAAATCAACAAGTTATTGAAGTCTGACAAAAATATTGACGTGTTCCAGATACGATCTGTCAAAGAATGAACAAGCTACCGAAAATCACGAAGTCTTTACGATTCCCTGCCCTGACTAACGCCTCCGTCAGTCGAAAGAAATCTATCTTTTTCGTCTTTTTTTTCCTCACTTTTACCGTAATTGAAAAGCGTCAAATATCTCACAACAAAAATTGAAACTAAATTCGATGTGTATTTTGCAAAAAGCATCAATTTGATAAGTGATAGATTTACAGTTTATTTTTTATTTTAAATATATTAAAATTAAATATGTTTTTATTATTTTAATTGAAATTTAAAGTTTATAAATTAATTAATTGCACTTATTAATTTTTAAAATAATAATTAAAATTAATACTGAATCTCGTTTTTTTTTTTCTTATAGAATAAAACACACATTTAAATTATGGATGAGGCTATTTATAAATAGGTAGGTATACGCAATTGGCTATTTATACATACTAATAAAAAAAAATTTAAACCAACCTACTAACCTAACCTACCCTAAATATCCAATTGCGTAAAAATACTGAATGTATAAATAGCCATTTGCGTATACATATTTTATGTATAAATAGTCACTTTCTTATATTATTACAACTTCCTACTAACATTTAAAAATATATTTTTGTAATATAGTGCATCAAATTGTAAATTAATAACAAACTAAAGTACAATTCTTGCAAAAATATATTTTAATGTACATAGACTTTTATATAACGACTCATAACAATAAAAACTGTTTTCGGCGACTCAAAGCCTGTTTTATTTTGAAGTAATTATAATTTTTCTATACAATCCAGTGATATATATGTATATATATATATATAAAAAACAATAAAGAGATGACATTAGAAGAAGAGTTAAAGACCGAATATAGAAATGCGAACGAGTTATTTAGGAGAAAATGAGGAGCGCGCGGAGTCGTTGAGAGAGATGATCTGTTTGTCCCGCAATTAGGAACGTTTCAGAAGCAAACAGAGCTGGCTTCGGTTCTCTTGCGAGGAATGTGATGTATTTGGCAATGTTTACATGCTTATCCAGACACGTCTCTTAGTGGGCCTCGTCGTCAGTGATTAATGATGGCCGATGACCGGCGCGGCGCGGCGCGGCGCGCCACGGCACTACTGCCTGGTACGCACGCTGTTCTAGTTTCTGCAGCGGTCAGACGGTAGACGTAGACGCGCGGTACCGGAGTGGAGCGTTCGCGTCCCAGTTCGCGTCCAGAAAGCAATGCTATGCTACTCGACGTCGTCCATCACTGTCCACTGTCAGAACATGATCAGTCGTCAGACGAAGAAAACTGTCTTAAATTCAGCTACGCTACGCTATTCATTTATACTACACACTAGAAACATTTTAGATTTCTCTTTCTGCATTCATGCATTACCATCCAAATAATTTCACTATAACAAAATTCATTTTCTCCGTCATTTACTTAGCACAATCTACACCGGGTAACCCATTTGCTAACGACTCTCTTACTGAATTATTTTATTTCTTTATTTGTTTTTATTATTAATGCTAGCAAAGATTTACGGCAGATTTTACTAGAATTTAGTTACTAGTATCATTTGATTTATAATGATTATATCTAAATGATTTGTAATCTCTTATATCTCGTATATTTCATAGAAATTAATTTAGAATATTCCACTTAAAAATGTACTGACATTAAGTACATTATAAATCTATAGTTATTTATATATATATATATATATATATATATATATATATATATATTTAATAGTTAAATAAATATAAATTTATATAAAGTAAGTTTTAATAAAATTATAATATTTTTCAATTAATGGAATTGTTAAAAAATATATTAGTGTAATTGAGAACAAAATTTCATATATTCGTAAAAAAAAATATGAAATGTACATATATATATATATATATATATATATATATATATATATATATTGATATACATTATGATATGTAAGTAATAACTACTTGGTGTTTTTTGTTTCAAAAATATTTATTTTGGTGACTATAGTTTCGCTATACAATAGTAACCAAAATAAGTATTTTTGAAACAAAAAAACCAAGTAGTTATTATTAAATACCACAATAAATTTAAAGTTTCAACTACTAGGAGCAAAAATCATAGAAATATATATATATATATATATATATATATATATATATATATATATATATATATATATATATACAAGGTGTTCGTTTGCCAGGTTGATATAGGGCAATAACATGGAATACCGATAATATGTGGAATACTTCTTTCTGAAGTAAAATTTGGAGAAATACTTAAGAATACTTTTCGATAGGGCATAAAAAGTTCTTTAATTTGATTTTAGATTTAATTTGCTAGCAAGTGCCGTTTGGGCGCTAGAATATTTTTTTTTAATTTTTGGTTTTTTTTTTCAAAAATTATAAGGTGTAAGAAAATGAGCATGATATGGAAAAATGCGGAATAATGACAACTATAACTCACACTGATTCAGCAGGAAAAATTATTGAAAATTCTAAAAAACATTTTAGAATTTTCAACTACAAAAAATTACAAAATAACAACTTTCAAAATTAGATTTGTAAATCTTCTAGAATTACTATAAATTGTACTCTCAATTACTAAAAGGAAACTGATTTTAGCAAAGATGCGGTACGTAAACTTTCGTAATTAAGTATTAAATTGAAAATAAAACATTAATTTCAATAAATTGGTGTAGATATATGTAGCTATTTATAAATTGAAAGAAAATTTAAAGCTATACAAGCATTTTATATTATTTTTAAGCAAAATAAAAAATGCAAAAATGTTAAACTGTTAATAAAAATGTCAAATTAAAATAATCCAGCGAAAAAACAGGCAATATTTGTAGAATTTCAAGTAAGCAGAATTGGAGAATAAGATTGTAACAGCCTATTCTGTCAAGAGGCTGAATATGATGTCACACCTCTGATGTAAGCGAGACGTTTAAGCAGGCGGCGCGGCGCGGCGCGGTACGACGCGACGCGACGGCGATGCCGCACCTCGTCGTGTACCATCTGGCAGCTTATTCTAATTCATATATTCATCATCGTCCCTTAACTTTTGTTATGGCAGCCGCTTCGTGGAAGAGGAAGAAAACGTGTATCTACCATATAATCTAGTGATTTATAAGCTGCTGTTGACTTAATTGTCACAATTAAATAATATGGTGTATTAAATTTTATTTGCCTTTCGCACCTAATATTTATAGCTTAGAATTCAGCTCAATTTATTTTATATTATTATTCGCAATGATTATAATACTCACAAAAACATATTATTAAAAAAAATTAAGTTATATTAATTGCATTTAACATAAGACATCGCTTAATTTTTGTCATAAGTCATAAGTGTAATTTGTTTAATTAAATAATAAATATTTTGAGAATTTTGATTTACTTTTTAATAAATGTGTATATTTACAAAATCATGTTAAACGATTTTTAAAATAAAGTTTAATTTTTACATGCAATAACATTTATATTGATACCAAAAATTAAAAATATTTCAATTTCTGACTTGATTAATGTTTAGCAAAAATTACAAAATATGAAATTTTCAAAAATTTTAATAATAACAGTTAATATCAAGTTATTAATACCAAATAAAAATTTTAAACAAATATTTTTACAAAACAAGGTAAATATTGTTATTTATCTCTACTTTGATTTCGAAAACTCGAAAAAAAATTTCAAATGATTTTTGTGTCCGATAATAATTATTTTAAAACAAAAATTAAACTTATTTAGAAAAATACTCAATATTCTATGACTAAAATTAGTTATTTGTACAGTAACAGAAACAAAAAAAAAAAAATAAATAAACAAATAAAAAAGAACAAAATGCAAAGATGCGTATTGCGAAACTAAATTATTTTGTTGTTTCGAAAAATAAACGCAATGTTTTTTGAATTACGAGTATACAAAACAGCTTATTTTCTTTACAAATTACGTGTACAAAAAAATATATCTCTTTGTGACACGTAATTATTTACAGGAAAAATTTTCTTTCATTTGCATGTTTAAACATCTGTTTGTAACTTTATTTGAAAATAATTAAATGTTCTTTTAGAATTTATTTAATTTTATCCGCGCGGATCTGTTCAAGGCATTTGTCTTCTTCTCCCACGACAAACGAAAAACAAAAAAAAAAGAAACGATTTTATCATTCCTAGTAGTTGGCCGTGGAAAGTGTTTTATTAAACGTAAACAATAATTTCGGATGTGGCTGTAAAATTTTTTTGCGCGCGCTGAAAAGATAATTTTTCTTTCATTTCAGGAGAGAGTTCGGCGCGCGGCGCCGAAATAAATTAAAACGGGTTTCAGTGAAACGTGGAAATCGAATTTTAATGTGTTTTGTTTAACACTTAACGGAATTGAATATTTAAAAGTTTGTTGCTGGATGGGGCGCAGACGCGAAATAATAGAGCCTTCCTGCTCTGGTCCTGGTTATTTCTTTTCATTTCTTGACGTTGCCGCGTAATTACTCAAGTTTCTGCTTTTAATATTCATGGTTCATGAGACAAACATAACGACGAATGCATGCTATTCCGTTTTTTCGTTTCTTTGTTCCACTGTTTCTGTTTATTTACATTGCTTTTTTTTCATTCCGTTCTGTCGCAATATCTTATCCCACATTTTTTGACAGTGCATATTAAATATGAAATTTTTCACAAACATTATTATGACTGAATTATTTTTATGATGAAGTTTTGTTCAAATTTGATAAATTAATGTCATAATAATTTAATGGTGTTTTAGATATTTTTCTAGATTAAAATTATCGAAATATTTAAATTGTAACAAATATGTTTGCAGTAAATCAATTTGGATTTGTTTCACAAATTTTATCAATTATTTACAAAAATGTATATTACATAAATTTTAGTATGACAGCTATCACATATGAAATCCATTTTTGTCTTTTTTAATTTAATAAGAAAAACTTCTATTAAAAAATATTTAAAACATAGCAAAATGAAACTTATAAATTTATTGATGTAAAAAATTATATCCTTTATCACAGTAAAAAAATGTTAGGTGTAAACGTCTACCACTTATAACTAAAATTATATCCTTCTTATAGTGATTTATTTTTGCACCAGATCTGTGTTACAATGTTTTTAAAATTATTAACACAAAATAATGATAAAAAATTAACACCGACCAATGCGTGGTGTATACTGTAGAGCTGGTTAAAATATTTTTATTGTGATGATAATGTACGTATTGTTAAAGTAGAAATTAAAATTTGTTATAACGTATAAAGAATATTTTGTATTTCCTAATATATTTAGCATTTAATTTTTTTGCTGGTTAATAAACATTATCCAATTTCAAAATTAATTACATTATTTTTGTTATTTTTTCTCAAAACATATGTAGTCTTTGTGTCGTCTGTTCAAAAAGTATATATATATATATATATATATATATATATATATATATATATATATAATCCTTTCGATGCTACTGGGATATATATGTTTTAGTACAGTTTTAAAAAATTGGATTAAAAATATTAAAAAATAATACGTATAAAAATTTAAACACATAAATTTAAAAAAAAATATAAGTGAAAAATATGTTATTTTTGTATTGTGAAAAACATTCCGTACCAACTCATCAAAAATAAGTTTGTGTAAGGGGGTTCGTAAGAATTTATCGTAGAAATTACATTTATGCTTTATGATGCTGTTATTTGGATAGAGCATAGTTGTAAAATAGCATTTAACATTGCGGTTTAAAGGTAGCCATATATAATCTAAATCCGTTTCATAAATATAATATAAAATAAAACAAATTGAATTTATAAACATCGTTAACCTCAAAATTCGCGTTTATTTCGCATCCGGTTATGTTAAAATTCCGCAGCAGTCGTTGCGGTAACCACAAACGCACGGTTATAACCGTATAACCGTGCGTTATCGGTTATTTTTGCCCCGGAGACGAAGGAGAGGGAATATGAGCGAATGAACGAATGAGCGACTGAGCAGTAACTGAACGAACAACCAGCGAAATGAATTATTTTTAATTTGTACGGAATGAGGAACAATGCTTTCCGTGCAAGAATAAATATAAACGTTTTCGTGGCACGCATGTTTTTCTGATGTACTTTTTTTTTCGCTGGAAAACCTTCACATGGAAAGGAAAACTGAAGATAAATTGTTGCGGCGCGCCAAATAAACAGACAACATCGAGTTTGGCAAGTTTAAGTACAAGATATTAAAATTCAGGCTGTATGATATTAAACAGATAAAAGAGTGCAAATTTTATTTGATAAATATAATATTATTTATTAAATGTGTAAGAAAAATAGAGAATTTAATAATAAATGTTTTCTATATTATATTTATTTGACTCTACATACTATAACTAAATTTTGTGTAGCCGAATGTAAAAGTTGTCCATCTGAAAAAGGAAGGGTGTAACATATTTATTTTTAATTTATGATTTTCAATTTATAAATAAAATACTAAAAACATTAATCTTTTATTCATATAGCTTTTTATTAAAATTAAACAAATAATTTAAAAATTCTCTCTGGTATATATCAGGTTTCATAAAGTTACATAATATTTATTTTAACGATTCGTTTAATTTAATGAACAGTTATATATACGAGAAATATTTTTTATATTATTTTTACATAATACTTTTTGTTTAACTTATAATAATTAGTAAGATATAATTATATATAATAGAAAACGGTATAAATTAATAAAATAGTAAAATATAATAATTTTTTTTTTTTTATTATTTTGAATAAAGCCGCGCAACTACGAGGTAATATAATAATTAAATACATATTTAATTATAATAAAACATATAATTGTATCATCATATATGAATAGTTTTCTATAAAACATACAACAAATATTTCTTTGTTTAATATCATATTGTTCTATTAATGTTTTTTAATGTAATAAATTCATTATTGACTCAGATTATTTCCTGTCTAATTCATTGTTTCCGAAAAAAAAAAAACTACAGCGAGTTTGGATTAAATATGAGTTCTAAATTTGAACTGCGTGATTCGACGTATTTGCTTTACTACTTTAGTTTAGTTTTAGTTCGGTTTGTGTCGTGGCTCATGGCTCGTAGCTGATTCCTTTCCTGCTTTGCTGAGATAGTTTACCGTTCGCCGTTTGCCAGTAAACTTCTACAATTATGGCTGATTTCGTGACAAGCGTTTAATAGGAACGTGTGTTCGGACCGAAATGTCGCATCAATATTTAACAGCTACTAGCTATTCATATTTTCACGAGATAGCCGATTCACATGCAAGCCTGTCATGTAATATGTTTCGTATATTTTATTTGTTAAATTTACTTTCCTTCTATTCTACGATAACATTAGAAATAACTTGGTAATTTATTACCAAAAATTAATCGCTGCGTGCTCGCGATTCCAATGCCGATGCCACCAGCCACCAGCCACGACATTATCAACTAATTCTATATTTCACAAATTTAGCTATAACGTAAGAAAAACTACTGTTTTTAAATATTTCCTAAAGTTAGTTTAGGTAATACAAAACAAAAAAAAACAAAACGGTAAATATATAAGTTGTTGTTAGTGTTGAGTTATTGTACTTATAATATCAGAAAATGTGAAAAAAAGTGGTTTGATCATAATGCGATCGGTTAAAACAATGCCTACATAGTATTATTTAAATAAATACGTTTATAAAAAAAAGACTGTGCAAAAACAAATCGATAAATCTCTCGTTTATCGTTCAGCATGACAGATCAGCTATTAAAGTGTAGTATAAAATTGTGGCGATGTAATTTTTTGCGGAAGGCCAGTGCATGTACATGTACATAGAGGTGCATTCTGCATCCTGCATCGCGTTGCAGTGCATTTTGTTTGGCAGAGTGCCGGCGTTGCCGCCTCTTGGTTAGCCTCATAACGTAAATAATTGAAACACCGCAAATCTGTGCAGGCAGTATCCGTGCACACAGCGAAACCTAGCGCAACTGTCTATGTCCTGAAAGCTACGGAAGCGCCCAAGCTACGTATTGCACTACGCCTGCTTCTCGTTACAGCTTTCAATAGCTGACAGCCACTGGTACTACGTTAGTCAAAGACTGCACTAAATAAGATCTAGGAAGGATGATAGTTTCTCCACGATTTTGAACATAAAATGCAAGCGTAATTGTTTTGTGAAAAATATTTGGGGCATTAAATTGAACTGTTGAAATATTTTAGTAGTACCTACTATTTATTGTTCCTAGAAAATTGTATCTTGATTTTTTTTGCAAAAATTTTAGTTCTGAATCTTGTATGTCTGAAAAACGGTGTAAGATTATTATGAATTGAAAAATAATAAAAATAAAAAAATAATAAAAATATTCCGTATTAAATTCATTTAAAAAAATAAAATTGAACATATTTACCACTGCAGACTGACAAATCACAATCAGTAATAATATAAGTAAAAATTGTTAATAATATTATGTGATTATAAATTCTATTTCAACTACATTTCATATATTATCATAATTATAATTAATTCTAAATATACAATTTTATTCCTTGTAGAAATTTGCTTTACTATGTTTAAGATATTTTTTAAGTATAAGTGCTACAAATTTGAAACGTTCAGTTCACCTGAAATATTTTTCATTTTAATTTAATTTAGCATATATAAAAGTTATATCGGTACTTCTAGTACATTTTTAGTTTTTAGACAAGTTCCAAAAAGTCCCGTAATAATAATTTTCAAAAAACAAATTGTTAAAAAAAATTCCATATGATGCAGACTTTTTGACACACACTGTATAAAACGTATCATAAATGTAAATATAGCGAAAGTTATTTGTCTAGATAAAAATGTTTGGTGTAAATTAATTTCTGTATGAATAAAAAGAATTTGTGCCACACCCTTATGGGTACATGGCGTGATTGTGTGTGTGTGTGTGTGTGTATGTGTATGTTTATATAGCAATATGCGTAAACAAAAAATTCAATGAAAAACAATTATTTTTCGAAATAGTCGATGGAAAACTCCACCGAGCGAGCCATCAATCAGAAAAAAGCATGATTCTCTTGAAACGAGCCGAGCCGAGCCGAGCCGAGCCGAGCCGAGCCGAGCCGAGCCGAGCCGAGCCGAGCCGAGCCGAGCCGAGCCGAGCCATCAGCGAACGTGAATTCACCGAGGACATTTTGACAAAATCCCAGTGCAGCATGGTCGGTGCGGTGCATTGAACGGGGCACTATTAAATTATGCATGCCAAAAAGACGAGCAAAATAAAAACTGAAAGAGAAGCGATTAAGTATAAATGAACGACGGCCAAGCGGAACTGTCGCGTTTGTCAGAAGCTTTCATTCGTGTCCTCGCTCCTGTACCGGCTTGTGCGCTTGTTGGCTTGTACTTCGGCCCTGCTTTACAATTTGTATTGGCTATTTGGACAGTCGGTTTTTGAATTATTACTAGCTTCATTGTGATTTCGGTTTACTACTGTTTTTAGTTTTGTAAAACGCTGACGAAATACAGTTAAGTTGTAAATGTATTGTGCTAAAAATACATTTTGGAAATGAATTTAACTAATAAGAAATTTTCTTATTAAAACTAACAATTATAAATTACAGAAATGTGGTTTATATTAAAAAATAAATATTTAACATTTTAATTAAAATATTATATTAAAATGTGAAATAAATTGTCACCTGACGAGAATGAAACATATAACTTTCCAATCTCTGATTAAACAACTGGAATAAATATTTTATTGATTTACTTAAGTGAAGTGTAAATTGTATATATTCAATAATTATATTAATTTAAAAATATTTAATATGTATATAGAAAATTTTCAGTACATAATTTGATTATTGTATTTCGGTCTATATATATATGTATATATATATATATATATATATATATATATATATATATTTTAATTAAATTAATATATATTTTACTGATGATATTTAAAGTAAGAAAATTATATAATGTTTCATAAGAAATATTAGTAATGAAAATATATTTAGCTATAAAATTACAGTTGAATAATGAAAAAGACATATCTAGGGTAATACATCTACGTGTGGTGTTTAAGTAAAAAAAATGTTAATTTGAATTTCATTTAAAGCGAGTGTACATATTACATATTTTATAGCGCAATTTTGTTATTATTAACCTGCAGTTTGTCGGTAGTTGAATAGTGTTGGTCAACATTTCCAACTGTGGCTAGGAATATGGCCATTTTACACATATGTGTGCCGCTGTTTTCATCTAGTAATTTGGACTTTGGGCAGCTGTTACATTTTCCTCTGTATAAAAGTACCTAGTAAAAACAATTTGATATTTGTTTTTTTTCTTTCTGTTTTTTCGTTACGTTTTTGTTTTTGCTATGTCTAATAGAAGTTTTCACTATTTGCGTCAGTTGCTTATTATTATAAAGTTTTCTAGTTCAAACCATAAATTTGATATTCCACAATTTTTTTTTTAAAAAGTAGTTTATTGGTACTACATTTTTGTAATATACGTATTAGCTGTTATAGAATTGATTTTGACAATATAAAATTCTTTTTTATCTCTGCCTATAAATAAATACTGTTACAAAAGCATATCAATTATTTGATATCAAAGAAGTAATGCGTAAACTTTCACATCAGTTATTTTATATTATTACAATAATATTGAGTTTTAGAAACTGTTTCTAGTTTAATTCAAAGTGCCAAAATTATTAAAACTGGTACATGTTTCACATTGAAAAAAAACATCGTTTCAAAACTTTGTCATATTTTAAATTCCTGCATCTCTATCGAATGGATAAAATAAAAACTATATACTTGTGTATTATAATTGTTAAAACAGAATAATTGCGCATCATTTTGATTAATGAAGAATTAGTTAATTTTATTGAAAATAATACTATATTTAATTTCGTATAAACCACAAATGTAAAACATAAGTTAGTTATTATTCGTCAGATGCATTCAGATGTCATTAAAATAACAATAATTTGTGAATATAATTCAGTTTATTGAAAAATATTTATAAATTTTTGAGTATTAACATTTATGCGTAATAGAAATAAATTACATATGAATGTTATAGATAAAATTTCAAAAATACGTACACATAATTTTTATTGAAACAAACTTTAGAACAAATAAGGGTTTTTTTTAAGTAAATTATAAATAAAATGAAATAATTAAAGTTTTTCAATAATTTTTACACAGACAAATTGCTATCGATTTATAATCTGTAAAATATATTGTCACCATATAAAGCAGCCTATTTAAATATTTTCTGGAAGAGAGAACAATACATATAAGGGGATAATGAGTGAAGTAGAAAGCGTAATAAGTAATGAAAAGCTAAAGAGACCGCACACCGCATACCGCAGTTAGTAACACGCGTATAGGAATGAATAAGTAAGCGTTCGAGTGCGTTTAACGTAGGTAGTAGGTACATTTGTACAAATAGAAGTATGTACACTGAATTGATGGGCTGATGGGCGAACAGTGAACGGCGCGGCATAGCGACAATGTTGAACATAGTGCCGGATCGGGTCGCCCCTGTTTCGGCTCCAGCCCCAAATGATTTTCCGCTCGGTGCTCTGGTCCAATTTTCTCTTGTGTTTGCACAAGCGGATCTCGACACTCACCTCTGTTGCCGTTTCCTCTTAGGCACGACACTCCCTTTTGTATACCGGAGCCGAGCCGAGCCGCACCGCATCGAAAACGGTGAATCGAGAACCAGTGCTGTGCTAGTGCTGTCTGCACGCTGTATTTGAATTCTCGAATTTCCATACCGATAGGTAATAGCATATGGCTCTGTGTTCCGGCATTCTGGCGTTCCATGCCTACCTTCTGGCTTCCGGCACTATTTTCGACAAACTTTCTACAATCGATGTGTATCGATACTGCCACATCTCTTTCCGCTTCGGAGTTTTCCTGCCCAATTTTTCACTACCGGTTTTTCCATTTCAAAATAAAATATTGACGATTGGCTATTCATTTACCACCAAAAATTTTTTTCAAACATATCGAAATCGAAATTTATTTAATAATTTTTCAGAAAGTAACAAAAACTAGATTTATCGAATCTACAGATAACATCAAAAGATGCATGTATTAAAAACTTATTTCAAGTTCTCCTACATATTCGTATCATAAGTAAACATGAATTTCTTTACTTTCAGTTCAAATACGTATTATGCAGAAAGAAATAAGTAAAACAAGTTTCATTTAATTCGACTTACTCGTAGATGGCTAAATTTCGGAAAATTTGTCTGCTTAATTAGATAATATTCTTCACAATATTAGTTCTTTTATCTTTAAAAGAATTAATTTAAATAAAATCACTATTTCCAATATCATATACATAAATAATCTAAACTTTGAATAAATCAATAAATAACAATATATAAATATGTATAAAAGATATTAGAAAAAAAATCTATAATTATTTTAGATCAATATGTCACACGTAATTGTTTACTCTTGAATTAGATATATCATTTAATTTAATTAGAATATTAAAAATTATCAATTATTTTAAATAAAAAAACTAAAATATACTAAAAATCATACTAAGATTTTTTCTGTAACCAATAAATGATACAATTTCAAATTTGGTGTTTCGTTTTGTATTACTGTAGACATTTTTAGTTATTTATTTGAAAGATGTCTAGTTTTTTTGCAAATTCACAGATTTTTAGAAAGAAAAATATAAACACCATTTTTATTATAAAACAAATAACCATAATAGATAGGTTAATAAGTATATTTTTTTTATTGAAAAATATTACATTGATTAAAAAAAAAAAAAAGTAATAAGAACGTGAGATGAAATAGTTGGTATCAGACACGGTAAAAGATGAAATCCATCCTAAAGCAAGGTTTCTGTTATGAAATTATATTTTGTAGACAAGCCACGATACGATACGCAGTTCAAGCTGGTGAAATAGGTGGGTGAGTAAAGTAGAAGAAACTTCTTCTATGTAACGATTCAGGATAGTAATTTCACTTAGAGTTTAAGTGCACTCTCTCGTTACCGTGCAACTTGTAAAAACTTTATTTGAGCATTATTCGCAAGATTAAAGATAAGCACAACAGATATTTTGTTAAAATACTCCTGTCATACACTGTGTTTTTATTCTAAACGCGTTTTGGCCAATGTTTGCGTAGCTGAAATGGGTTTTTTCTTTCGTCACGGAAAATCTACACAGCTAACTTTTCCCTACCAAAGTTTTCCTAGCAAATTTTAACTAACGCTGAAATACAAATGGCAGATTTTTTTAATAACTATTAAGTGCATGCATTGTAACATTATATTCATATTATAAAAACAATTCAATTATTCAATTTAAGACTACGTAAGTTTTAAAATTAAATTTGCATTCTTCATTTTTAATAAGTTTTTATTGCGTATATATTATTGGTATCAGACTTACATAATTAAATGATGCATGAAAATGAATACAAATATTATAATTACCTAATCTATTTAATAATAAAATTTCAGCACAATATTGTATTTCTAAATTGTAAAATGACATAAGAACAATCACTGATTTTAGAAATGTGTAATAGTTAAATTAAAATTTAGATATTTTTGGTAGATTTAATAATATTATATAAATACTTTTTTACATTTAATTAAAATATATTATATATAAATAAATACCTTAAAAACAAAATATAATAGCACAATTTTTATTGAACATAAACCAAATTGTATTTTTTTTATTCTTAATAAATTTTTTATTTTTTGATTATTTTCGAAATAAAAAGTAATATTTTTCTAAACATATCGGATGAGAAATGTTATTAAGAAATTTGTTTCCATTATATTCGTATCTGTACAATGATTAGACGAAAGGATCCCGAATGCTATGCATAATAACGAGTATATTAATGCAAATGAAGGATGTATGATTGGGAACTTATATACGAACGAATGTGACCGTATACCTTCGTATATGCAAAATCCAATGCATATCCCATGAAGATTGTAACAGTAAATCATTATTTGTAACTTTGTTTCATATATCATAAAATAACTGATATATCCATCTATTTGTCTTTAATTTTAATACGTTATTTGAAAACTTTAGTCATTTACTTTTACGTTTGTATTACTTTTCATAATGTAAAAATATTCAAAATTAAATAAAATTTATCCTTTTTACTGACCAGGTTACTTGTGACTTAAGTAAACTGTAATCATTAATTTTTTGTTTAATAAAAATTAAATATTAAAAAAAAAATGTAAAATATTCAACATATCTTTGACAATTGGATATGTTGAATACCTGTGTATTTTTAATAATAGAAGCTTAGCTTCCAAAATACGTATTTACTTTTATTGTTTTAATAAAATTTTGTTGTTTAAGAAATTTATTTCAAATTTAGAATATTGTTAATAAATTTTGGATAATGTAATAATACTGTAGATTATTACATATTTTTAATATATTCAAATAAAGCTTGTTTATTCGATAAATTGTAATAGGTCAAAATATAAAATTTAATAATAAAATATTTTTCGAAAAGTTAATAAAGTAAAATACGCAGTGTTTTCAAATTAAATTATTTTTTTTGTTCGATTGATTGCCGAATGATTAAGACGGTTCAATTCCTTTTCTTTATTTCTCTCTTATTCTAATTTGTCAGTCTGAATGTATTCGGCGTTTAAGTGAACACAAATCGTCTGTGTAAATGGTAATTGACGTTCAAAGAACAGAATCAACTTTTCCTCACCAGTGGGAGAGACCTGCGTAATTTTCTAACGTTATTTACGCTGTACTATTTTGTATACAATTTTTATCAGTCATTTTTTCAACAGTACAAATTCCCTTCCGTTAATACGTGAATGAAATATAAATTACTTGTTCGATTTCGGCATATTTTATTCGTTATATCAAGTGACGCGAATTGTGATTGTATGTTCAGTTCTACAAATTTAAATGTTTTTATAAAAGTAATCAATCAATGTTGATTTTTAAAATTATTTGGTACGTTAATTTCTGCATTTCTACATGCATTAATGCACAAAGTTTTTGTAAAATATTTCTATATATATATATATATATATATACATTTTGTAACATTAAGCATTTTTCTTTTTAGAAAAATACATTGGTATATAAATTTTAATACATCAGTTTTTATTACAAGTCATAACAAAAAAATTCAGTTGTATTTATTTTCTGTGTTCATGTAATTTAAAATATTATTAGACAATATAATACTCCTAAAATTTATCAGAATACACTTATACTATTACAAAGATAGATAAGATTATTTCTTTAAAAATATAACATTGATAATAAAGACGCAATTTTTATTTCCCAAAAATATATTAAATATTTAGCATTTATTATAATTATTAGTATACATACACTGCAAAATCCTAAATCCTACATATTAACTTAATAAATTAATGACAAATCTATGATATATAAATTTCATGTACTATCTGGTCACATAGTATATTTGTAAACAAATTTTAGATACTGCTACACGGAATTAAGTCTTACATATAAAAATAATTACAAATTTTTCAGAAAGAATTATTAAATGTCATATAACAACTAATATATAAGAAACGAAATAAAAAAAAAAATCATGGCATATGCATTTCTTCCATGAAACATGAATCTAAATAATACATACATACATACATACATACATACACAATCACGCCATGTACCCAAAAATATGTGGCACAAACTCTTTTCATCATCCCGAAATCAGTCGCCTCCAAACACTCCTATCCAAACAAGCAACTTTCGCTTCATCCACATTTATAATTCCTCTCATACATGCTCTTTTATTCCTACTACTTGGAAACTTTCGCTCACGCAAAACACTCTCAATCATATCACTCCAACTACTCATAATTATAAATATTCTCCGATTACTTATAAGAATAACATTGATTTATTAACTTAACCTTAATTTATTCTTGAGTTAGAGTTTATTATTACCAGAGTATTACTATTAAACTGATACTATTAAACAGTCAATATCTTGTTCGTTCTATAGGCCATTTTTGATCAAAATGAGTTATCGCTACTTTTGGCAATATTTGTTTGTTTTCTATCTATTTTAACAATCGTAGATGTTATAATTTTAATAGTTTCAGAAATATAAATTCTAATTGGTTCCATATCCTTACTATAAACAATTCAGTTTAGAAAGTTTAAACAAAAGTAAGGTTTTGTGATACGGAACAAACAAGAAATCGACTAACGATTTGTAGAAATTATAGTAGAAATATCATATTGTTTTTCTATAATTTATTTAATATTATATATAAATGAGATTTGGGCATTATGACAATTTGTAATTTATTGAAACAACATGTATCAAATATTCAATTTTCGTTAAAACGCTATTAAATTGCTAACGCAGCTGATAAAATTTTCTATCGATTTATTTGTTTTCAACCAAATTTCAATTTACGTATGGACATTCATACATATTTGTATTATACAAACATATATATCTGCGTATTATTTAAATTTATGCAATAATATTAATTACACATTTGTTTCATACGTATATATATATATATATATATATATATATATATATATATAATTAAATATAAATAAATTTGTTTTACATTTTGTCAATTATATTTTTAATAACACATACAATTTTTATTCAACGAACTAATAAATAAATAAATTTAATTGTCCTATATTATTTTTGATGTATTAGAGCTATATTTAATATTTATTTTTTTAAATTTGAATAATACCATTTAAAAATAAAATATCGTTTAATGGTATATGCTTGAATTCTTTTTAACTATTATATGTTATCTATTGTAATACAATCTTTCTTCATTGAATGAGTGTCTTTGTGAGTGTGCGTAAAAAAAAACGGTGAAAGAGCGTCTGTTTCTTACCGAATCCGTTTCCCGGTTGCGAAATAAAAACGGAAGAGTAACACAAGGCAGGTGGGTCGTCGTTTTTTTTTGATCAGACAAGCTACACTGTTTTTCAAATTTTTGTGGAATGCCAGGCACAGTAAATGTATTAAGAATCGTATGTAAATCAATAAAAATTAAAATTTTTGGAAAGCAATTTTTCAACTAAACATTAGAAAACTTTATTTAAATTAGAAATACAAAATATTAATCCTTCTAAAATTCTACTCGTATAAGAAAATAAAGAATCTTTAATTGTAATTATTTTCCTAATAATGATGTACGCGCAGTATATCGAAACGTCGAAATTTAATTAAAATTTTACAGACTAAAACCTAAAGCTTTTTTATTTTAATATAATGAGTCCTGAAATTCTTTACTATATCCTGTATAAAATACATGAAGTTTATACATTTTAATAAACAAAATAATCTTTTTTTAAATATATTTTTTGATTATTTATTTTTTCAAATATTTTTACATTATATTACATTATATAACACAAAAAAATATATGGGCACGTCACTTTCAACAAACATGTAAATCAATAACATCAAAAATTATAACATATTTTGTACAATTAAAATATGTCATAAATAAAGAAAATTTAATGTGTCAATTCAAAAAAAAAACCTATGTAAACATTATAGATACCTTGTTTTATAAATTGTTCTGCACCTTTATAAAAACCGTATATACACATAATTTTAATGTTGATTGGTTTTGTTGATTAAAACTCTACTTATTAAAATTTGTAGGAAAGTTTGGTTTATCGATTAAGAATCAATTATTAAATGTAATAATTATATATTAAATTCTCGATATATGTTCAGAATAACTGTGTATCAATATGATTTGTATATGAGTTCCTTGATAACAGTGTACCATGTATCATCATAAAAGTTCATTGTTTAAAATATTTTTTGTAACAAATATGTTTTTTATTTTGTGATTAATTCCATATATTTATAGATTTTATTGATACGTAGTATTCCGAAGAAAACTATGACATGCGAAAACTTAATTTTATTCGACAAACCAAATATATCTACCATATATTTTAAATACAAGTTGAAAAGAAAAAATTCTGAAACCAAGTATAGATTGCGAGAGAGGCAGACGGCGCTTGTAAAACAAGCACCAAATTGATTATTCATCAATCGAAAAAGGATCAAGCTGGCGGCTAAGGACGACAAGGCGACACGGGAAATTGGCCTGCACCCTCCAAACTATCCTATCGACTTTTCGTTTCGTTCAATTGATGTTCACGTTGCCTCGCTGCGAAGCGAGACGCACGCCACACACCGCACACCGTTACGCTAACCCTAAACCATAACGCCAACGCTGGGCGCGCGCCCCTACTCGATGCGCCTCTTCCGTTCTCCGGCCGTTACGTGACAACAGACGAAGAAATAAATTAAGATTTTTACGCTTCGCTGACGCATTTTTCGACGCTGTTTCATGAATTAGCCACGGCGACATTGACAGGGCCAATAGATGTCACTGTTTGATAACATTCAATCATTTATTTTCACGTTATCATGCCATGCCACACTGTTACTGTTTTATTTGAAACTTAAATATAACGCAATAAATTAAAGTTATTTTTTATTCTCCATTTAGATAAATAATTTTCTTTCCTAATATAAAAAGATATGTAAAATGTTACTGATTTTATAATGTGCAGTTGCGTAAAAAATATTTTTACATCATACATGCTGTTTTCTATTTTATCTTCGAAATATCATAATAACATCAAAATAATAACAAAAAATATGGCCCGTAATTTCCTCCTCCTTTGTTTATGAAAAAGTCCTTTTATTTTTTACTATAAAATTTTTACTTCTATCTTCTACCTACTAATAAGTAGTATTTATATTTTTAATATATATAAATATATATATATATATATATATATATATATATATATATATATTTATATCTATTATTATAAATTTCAAATAAACTAATTAAAATTGCTTAATAAGTAATTTTAAATAAACGGCAAAAGTACTTTTGATAAAAATCACTTTTAAAAGTGACGTGAAAATTTGGGCCAATGTATATGTATTTACTGCTTAATAAAATTTGTTAATATTTCAACCATTAGATCTTTTATGTTTCTTGCAACATATTTATTTTACAATGCCCGGTTTTCAATTACAGAAACGATAACGTTTCCATAATTTCATTGTCTAGAATAATCGTTTTTACGAATATGAATTTCTATGAGTAAATTATAAATAAATTTAATCTGTTTTTTTTTTAATGTGTAATACAATATTTATACTCTGTCAAAGTGATAATAAATTTAAAATTTATTGAAGAAAATTATTACAGAAATCCATTAAAATCGTAGAAGAATTTATTACAAAAGCGTCAAAGATCAGAAATGACGATAAAATAGCCGAAAACGATAATGGTACTGAAAGGTCAGCTTTCAGCTTTTATGATAACATCCTCAATCACAACAAAATTCTTATGATGGAGACGAAGATGCAAAAAATTGATTTTGTTGTTTCATCTGATTTAGATTTACAGACGTTGAATTTTACGCAGTTGATATTTCAGCTTTCTATAGTTCTGCTTCTAAACTAGGGAGAATCTCTCTTGACTTCCAAATTTGTCTTGCAAATATTATTTCACGGATTTATTCATTATATTTTCGTCTAGAATTCAGAATAAATCTCAAAGAATAATATCTTTCAAGTATTATAGCAGCACTTAAATACTTGCAATGAAAGATTTATTTATTTATTATAGTTTTATCAGATTATTATCAATTTATTTTTGTATTTTAAATAATGTTTGCAAAAAACATTATAAATCTTCTATAGAAAACTTTTCTTTGTAATATTTATCAATAACGATACTTACTTAATATTAAAAATAATATGTCATTATTTCGAAAAGTATTAGAAAATAAATAAATAAAGTTTAACAGACCCCACTAAACTACAAACTTTTGAATTTCTTTTCTAAATATTGTATTTCTTACATATATGTTTATTCTTAAAAAAATATAGATTTTAGTATAATAAAAAAATCTTTTAGAACTCATTATATTAAAATGAAACGACTTTAGGATATAGGTCTATATTAATTTTTATTAATAATCGACATTTTGAAGTGCTCTACGTATATCATCAGAAAAAATTACACAAATGACATTACAGTAAATAAACAGAACCTAGAAACAAGTTACTAGGTAACAAAATAAACAACTAGATTACAAAATTTATAAATTTTTAATTAAAAGAAGCCATATTTTATTTAAATCATGCCTTAATACTGATTGATGTTATCTTTTTCTTTATAAATTTCTATTGCTTCTCTTATCAATCTACTGTTAATATTGATGGTTCTATATTACAATATCTTTGAATTTTACATCGTAAAAATTTTTCTTGATGATGATGTACGTGGAGTACGTCGTAACGTCGATTATTAATAAAAACTAATACAGAACTGTATTCTAAAGCCGTTTTATTTTAATATATATAAATATATATATATATATATATATATATATATATATATATATATATATATATATATATTATAATATTGTAAAATATTGCAAAATCTTTTGATTAGAAATTTGTTCTTGCTGCAATTTGATCGTTATTTTAACAGACTAATTAAAAACGTTTAAGCAGTTTTATTTTTCGATAAACGATTAACTGTTAATAAGATAATTTGCGCTAGTTTTATAATTTAAAAACTTGATAATATAATACAAAATATATACAATGAAATGCTTTGAATTGATTAGACTGAAACATAATTTTTGCTGAAATTTTAAAACAGTATATTAAAAAATTCAGTACTATTTTGTGCCACAACTTATCTTTTCTATTTCTATTAAATAATATTTGTTATAAAATTATCAACCATAAAACCATTTGTAACGTGGAGTTTTAAATTTTGATGAGAAAATTAAAAGCCAAGCCACGAAATATTCAAATGAAAACAGGGTATGAATTCATCAGTGACATAACGCTTACCTTAGCAAGTAGCGACTACCGAATGAGTAAATCTTTAACGACGACATGCGACAAAGTTGTAGCTTGGTTTTGTAGTCTACGGTCCCGTCACTTCGCTTCGCTTCAGCTTTCGGTACACGGGCATATAGTGTACATGGCTCGACGTTGGGCGATGCGACGCGACGCGACGCGATGGCAACGCGCGTCTTTAAACTATGTATGCGCTACAAGCATCGACGACGTCCTGAATCTTGTGAACATTACCCCGTACAGGCAAACAGCCGAGTTGCTGAGCCCCTAACTTTCTACAACTTGATACTAGGTTAGTTTCTCTTTCCCAAAGCTAAAACGCCCCCATATTACGTCTATTTCTGCATAGTATATGCTCTGTTTATGTCCTTGATTTTACTGCTTGTACAGAGTATTAAGTTTGCGATTGG
Organism: Clivina fossor; assembly: GCA_963966155.1. Lineage (NCBI taxonomy): Eukaryota > Metazoa > Arthropoda > Insecta > Coleoptera > Carabidae > Clivina > Clivina fossor. The sequence continues at coordinate 60,977,859 of OZ014550.1, forward strand.
AATATATCTGTGCATTTTTATACATGTGTTAAGTAAAAAATTGTACAGGTTCTTGCTCTTCAATATTTTTAAACAAATCAAATTTGCATTTTTTTTTAAATAAATGCTGCTCAGAGGGTGAAATTATTAACTACACAAAAGTGTACAAATGAATAAAGAAATAGAGTACGCCACTAACAAATGTTAAATTAATACAAATACACAGAAATAAATCTGTTAGATTTAGTGCCAAAAAAAAAACAACTATTTTTTGTGAAACGTTTCTGTATAAAAAATGACAATACCTACTTTGTTTATAAATTACACTTCACAATAGTGTCAAAAAATTTAGTGTTAATTTGATTTAGGTAATGTCCTTTTGATAATCCCAGTTAAATGTATTTTTTAACATTTTTTAGTAGGTAATTTTTACACTATTTTTTGGTGTACCAAATGGGTTATTGAATAGTGCTAACTATTTTTACTGTGTAAATAAACTTTTTGATTCTTCAAAATTAAAAAAATAATGTAATAAATTTATAAAAATATGTAATAAACTGCAATACCAATTAAAATTTATATTTTATTTATCAATAAATAAATCTATTTTTTATGTACTTAGACTCACATTTAAAATAATTTGAATAACATTTCAGATAATTATAATATATATTATTATTTATTTATAAATAAACATAATTTTAAATAAATTAAATAAATAATCTAATATAAAAAAACAAAAAAAGTTATGAAAAGTAGGTGAAAATGATTTTAGAAGTGGTAAGAGAGAGATAATAAATTTACACTTGTCTAACTCCGGTTAAGTGTTGGGTGTGTCTGTAAGAACATAAAACTGAAATGACTGTCGCTGAAATGAGGTATTTCAGAAGCAGTGAAGTCGGCTAGATGCTTACTTGCAGCAGACTATTATAGAAACATAACTGAATATGAGAAAATATAAAATTGAAAAAAATAAACCTATAGCAAAATAATTTTTCATTACATTCGTAAATTATTCAGATTTATCTTTAGAATTATTTTTGTCAATAATTATTATAATATTTTTTATTTTAAATAATACAGTTTATAAGAAATTTAAAATAAATTATGCATTTTTGAAATATATGTATATGTATATTTTGCAATGTGTTTACTGCATTATAAATATGTATATTTATCAAAATAACAGTTTTGAAATAAAATAAATGCAAGCAAGTGTTAAAATACTAATCGCGCTTCACTAAACATCAAAAAATTGGTAATAAATAAAATTATTTTGTTTCTGGTTTCATTTTATCAAATGGCAGATTTATTGAAAATATGTGGTATTGTTTTCAAAATCAATGATGCAATATTTATAAACATATTTAAATTTTGTTATATTGTATACGCTTCAATTAATTTATATATTTTTCTGTTAAAAATAAAAATTTACATAACAACACAAAAACCTCAAAATTATATATCATTTATTCATAGGTTATTTTTATATTGCACAACAATTTATTCACATAAAATGCATTTATAAAAATTCATAATTGATTTTATAATACTTTTTAAATTATTAATGTTATTTGCAATTTTTTATTTACTGATAATAATTAATAATACCTTCTGATTATTATCCAAATATCTTTGTTTACTAATGTTAAATATTTAAAACATATTAAAACATTTAAAACAAATTTATGTGAATATAACGTGATTTTTTATATATAAACATACTAGTCAAAAAAATGTTTTTGATTTACAAAATGTAATAATTTCTGAAAAAATTCAAATAACCTTTTTATTAACAATTTTCTTAGAATTATGAAACATAAAAATAAAATTTAAATTGTAATATTTATATTCTTGAAAATCAAGATATTTGTAGAAAAAAATTTGTTTGTGTTTCCAAGGTTTCTTCTACTGATACAAATCACAAAATTTCTGTCATAACGTAACTCATACACAAAATTTCTGTCATAACGTAACTCATACACATGATTTCTTCATACTAACATTCATAACTATATTATATAAAGTATGAAAAAAATCGTTAACATCTGTATAGGGTAAGTAGTATTACTACCAAGATCTATAAAATTTATACTTAAAGATTTTTTTTGTTTTTTTTCAGAATGATTTCCTTCATAATTGCCGCAAATTTGGCTGGTTTCAAGATTCGAGACAAGTAATAATTGAAAACATATAAGAAATAATGAATTTAAAAACCGATCTGCTATTTGTACTCAGTGTATCTCTATATATTTTCTTGGCAAAATAAATACGTAACGACTCAACGTGTAACAAATATTTATTAACAAATTATAATTATCTAAAACGGATTTAATTTACGATGATTTCGTATCATATCGCTATTTAGTTTATTAAAAATTTATATCATTTTCACAATAACCTTGCATGACATATTTCCATATAATACTTTTTAAATTATTAATGTTATTTGCAATTTTTTATTTACCGATAATAATTATTATAAATAATTAATAATACCTTCTGATTATTATCCAAATATCTTTGTTTACTAATGTTAAATATTTAAAACATTGGTAAAATTTATCAATTAATTGTCCATCATTTTCAACTGTAAAATATTTTTAATAAACATTTTGACATAAGTATATAAGTCGAAATATAAAACCCGCATAACAGTGTTAAGTTCTATTATTGAAAAAGATAAACGTGCCGTAGAAGTGATTTTAAGCATTATGCTTTTTGATAAATGTTTATGGTATTCAGAAAATAAATTATCAATAAGAAATTTTGTGTTTTCCCGAAACAATAACTTAAACCGGGAGATAATACATTAACGACAAATCAAAACCACAACATAAGCCAAACGGGCAGGGTAAGATAAACGCCGAAAGCAGCAAGCAGCAAGCAGCAAGTAGAAAGCAGCAAAGCAAAGCAAAGGAAAGGAAGAAAGAAGAAAGCAGAAGGCAAGCAGGCAAACGGTGCCGTGCGGTACCGAGAAAGAAAGGGCAGCGCGCGATCGATCTGAATCCGAGGGTGTGAGGATGCGGTTTGGTTGCTTTCGTGACAACGCTTTTGATTCATGGCGAGCACGGGGGCAGCACAGCGCCAGAATCACTCGCCTAATGGTGATGGCCAATAAAACTCGAGCCACTCTTCCCATATTGTCGGACATGGCCGGAATATGGAGCATTAACTCCGCAGGGGATGTCGCCGCGCCGAGCCGGGCCGATTCGAGCCGGTCGCTGAACAACTGACCAGGCCCTGGCCTGGCCTGGCTATGCGGAGTCTGCTCCGATGATTCGACGCTGCTTTCGCAGGATGTAGAGGACGCGGTTCGCAATTGAACCGACTATAAACTGCACAACAATTATCAAAATTACCCCGTCATTTTGAGGAAAATGGAAGTGAACTCCAGTCACTACCAAATTATTCTTATTGCGTCACTTTCGTCATCTTTCGACCAAATTTACTCGCCCTATGCCGAAGTTCGAAATTAATTTCACAATAATTTTATTACAAATTATTAAAATAATTTTAATCTAATTTTATTAATTATAAAATATATTATAAAATGTAGCTGGAGATGATTCGTGATTAACGGACAATTCACATAGCTTATGTTTAATCAAAGCTTACTTTAATAAACATTTTTTTTTAATTTTGTAAATTATTATTCTCATATTTTAATGAGAATAACTAATAATTTTTTTATATAAAAAAAAGTAAAATTAATAATATTTAGAATTTATGATCAGGATATCTCTGATGGTCTATTGTTTATTTTTGTTTTACCTTAGTGACAGAATATTTATTTTTTCAACAGTAACAATTTTTTTACTCGAACTGAACACGTTCATTCAATCATATTTCTTCTGTGTAATATAATTTTTGATGTGTAAAATGTTAAAATGTTAAAATGTTAAAATTTCAAATATTTTTCATAAATTACAGGTATTTATTTTTTCACATTAATAATCGTTATTTTCTTTCACAATGCTGTTAATTTAAAAATATTTTCAAACACTTAATATTTTTTCTAAATACATAATATGTTAGATAAAATTAAAAGTATGTACGACCTCAGCACCTTTAATTAAAATTAAAATACAATTTAATTTTCAGCTTGGCAATAACAAAATGTCTCCGTACTTACGTCATCTCCAAAATTTCCCAAATCACTCCATTCCGAACACGACGCTACAGTGCCGTTAGCCATATCCTCAAAAAAAAATTTCGTATCCAAATGTGTTTGATATGGAAGAACAATTTTGTTCGCTTTTATTGCAAAAAAATTAACAATTTGTTCCGGTTGAACTATGAATAAAAATTAACAATGTTTTAGCTTTAAGTGAATTCTAAAGTAATTCATTATAGAATTTGCTAAATAGTCAAAAATTGAATATGTTAATGTAGATTAGTTTTTCAACTATATTTTGAGATTTTTCACACTAGAAAACTGAATTACTATTAGATTATTTAACCACGCTGGATATAAAAGATATCTGTATTTGCAATTCATTTATTTTGTCGCATGCTTGAACTTGAATCAACCATCACTGTGCTCAATTCCGTCCTTTACACTAGAGTAGTATAGATGGTGTTGATATCGATCAGCAACTGCTTCTGCTATCAAGCATCCATCACCTATCATATTAATGATATCGTCATCGTCGTCAATACCGTTTTCTATATCGTCCTCGCTTTTGTAGAAAATCAAGTTTTGATTTTCCACAATAGCGTTATGGTTGTTACAAGTTCCAGCAACAATTATCAAAACTACAAGGAAAGCGACACAAAATTTGATTCATTCGGTAGTTATAAATTCACAATTTGACGAAAAAGAACAAAATCGTCTCCAATGTCAAACACATTTAAAACTATTTTTTTTTTTCGACGATGTAGTTAGCGATTTTGAAGACAATGACATCATTAAAAATTATTATTGATTGATGTTTAATAGCGTAAGCAAGTGCTGTTACCATATAAATACCACCCATACCACTCTGGTATAAAGGACGTATAGCCAGAAATGAACACGGTGCTGTTTGACGCAAGTTCAAGCAAGCGACACGCGGTACGTGACATTTCCACCTGAAAAATTTACACTTCCATTACATCGCATTGAATATGTTCACCTGAATATCATCGGACCACTGCCGAGATTCCGCTGAAAAACATTTCTGAAGTGTTGAAGCCGTTTCACGAGCTTTCTTCTATACAGCTAAATTGCAAGTTTTGATACGCCGCGCCGGCACCGTTACAAATTACAACTGACCAGGGCCGCAAGTTCGGGACCGAGTGTTCACAAACTTACAAGAAATTTGCGACATATCTCGAAGTCAAACAATGGTATATCACTCAGTAATAAAAGGGACGATAAAATTTATCCGGTAGTTTCGTATTCATTGTTCAATGCGAATAAATTATTAATTTTTTTTTGTGATAAAAAAGAACAACATGGTCAAGATTTGTTAAAGAATATAATAGATGAATTCTGTAAAACAAATCTATGACGTTTTGTTTTAATTTTACACAAATTCCTAGTTTACTCGTGATACGTTCTCTGAGAATTTGCTCGGTATTTTTAAGTGATGTTAATGTGGATTGTTGCGTGGAATGCCGCAAAAGTTTACTAATCATATTTGGTTTTCTATTTGGTCCCTTCAACTTAAATGAACTGCAAATATCTTTAATATCTGCCGTTGTTAAATAATCTAATAATAATTCAGTTTACTCGTGAAAATAATCTCAAAATATAGTTGAACAAATTATCTATATTTACATATTTAATTTTTGAATATTTAGCAAATTCTATAATGAATCACTTTAGAATTTACTTAAAGCTAAAGCATTGTTCATTTAATAGAATACTGATAATTTTTAATTAAATATTAACAATAACAAAAACAATTTTTTGTACCTGTATCAGCAAAATCGGTTGATAAAAAGTAAGAGCTTCATTAAAATGAAAATTATCAGTTCCAAATTTCAATATATATATATATATATATATATATATATATATATATATATATATATATATATATATATATATATATATATATATATATATTATAAACATAAAACAAAATCTATTAATTGAAATAGCACGATTTAAATAAATTTAATGTATTTTTAAATCAATTAATTAATGTAATAAAGAAAAAATTCGCATTTTTTTGTTTGAAAAATGTTGATATTTATATATTGAAAAATGACTGTTCATTAGTTTATTTTTAAATATTATATATCATTAAAAATGATTAATGTTTTTGCACGTATGTATAAGAAAAAGCATTAAACATATAAATTACTAGAACGTATTATACTTTTTGCAACACATACATATGTTAGCTTGCATGTATTAGTTAATGTAAACTTGAAAAACTAAATAATATTACACTATATAACAAAGCAATATTTTTGTATGTAAAAAAAATAATATTAGCAGTTATTTTATAACTATATTAGTTCATACATATGCTATAACATTAAAAATTAAAATCATTTAACAATAATAAAGATGCATAAATTTCTATTTGTAATTCTTATAAATTATTCTTTAATTAATTGTTTAATGAACATTTAAAAATGCAAGTGTTTTACACATTTATTTATTTAAAACTGAATAATAAAAATAGTTAGTTGATGTATATTTAAAAAAAAATATTGTAAATAAAAAGTTGTATTATTAAACAAACAATAAATATGATTTCTATTGTTTTATATTTTTTTTAGAAAAACAGTAACATTTGATATTTTATTTATCATACCTAGAACCTAATAATTTTTGAATTTAATTAATAAAGTAACATTTATAATGTTTGTGTAATTTAATCAGTCATAATTTTTAGAATTTTCATAAGTGCTTAACCTTTAAATGCCGAATGGGAATCTAATATATAATTTACTATATTTTTTATATTATTGATCATCTTTCTTGTAGGTATGTGATTTTTCATTAAAAAAAATTAGGTTTTACGTTTGCAATCATATATTTGTTTATATCTGCAAAAGTTAGAAATAATTATTCGTATATGCCTTTCAACACCCATATATTACACTATTTTCTATTAATCACACTATTTATATTAATATATTATAATATTTTACAATACATTATATAATTAATATTTTATAATATTAATCAAACTGAAATTTTCCACAAAATAATTTTATTTCATAAAAATTCTTTTTTCCTTAATTTCTTATTACTAACAATTTAATTTTAACATGTTACTGCCTAAGCTGAAACAAATAGGTACTTAGAAATTGGTTTACAGATTTTAAAGCAACAATTAGTATTAATTTTTATGACAAGATGGAATGAAATTATTCTTCGCTCTGCGAACAAAATGCTAACTTAACACAATAAACTGACCGTGATCATATGATACATTAATACACAATATTTGAGCATTAAAACATGAAACAAGAAACGTCATAATACAAAGTTCATAACCCTTTGAAGCAAAGGAAGATAATAAATTCAAAAAAAATAAATGCTAAATATTATAAAAATATTAACGTTAATTTCAAAACATGTTTTATACTGGTATTTTTATTTAATAAATATTCTTCGTTTCTTTAATAACCAATACGTCATATATAATCTCAAATGCATCAACAAAGTCTACCATGCTGATAGTTCTGAACCAGTTGTAATAAATAAAATACATTTCGGATTTTTCTAATATCTATCGTTATCAAATTTTAAAACAGACGTTACAAACAAATTATTACTACTACATTGTAATAATTTAGCATATTTTATGAAATAAACTAATCGGAAAATGGTAACTGTTTTCAAGAACCAGTAGCAATTTAGTACCTATGTAGTTACTAAAAATTGTGGTTTATTATGTATCTCTTTAATGTACATTTTTAAATTTAACACATTTTAAAATGTAGTTAATATATTGAAAATTTATTAAATGATGGTTTTATTTTAGAATATAGAATTAACGGGTTAATTAAAAAAAAAACCACTAAAAAAATATTAAATATTAAAATAATATTGTATTCATGATAGATTTAGTTTGAAATATTGTTCTCAATATTAGAACTTCTTTCAAAGAGAACGAACATGCACAGAGAAAAAATATTTAACAAATTTCCACTCATCGCGAAAATAACAGCAAGCTATCCCTTCGTGGAAATTGAAAAAGCCGTCGGAATTAAACGACATGAGAATGTTGTCCACGGGGAAAAGATATTGTGTAAATTGGAAACGATGGGGCTTTAGTCATGTGGCCTGGTGGCCCGGTGGCCCGGCCGGGGCCAGAGTTGGTGTGGACACGGACACAAGAGCATTGTTAGGTCGGACACAGTGCCAGATTTAAACTTAATCTTGTAGGCTTATCGTGTTATTCAACGGAACGTGGCAACAACGTCAGAGGACGATCGGCTCGGGAAGTATTTTCCTACATCATCGATGGACTATATGTTTTTATTGGAGAATTTGTTATCGGAGCGGTGAGGATTGAGAATTCTCTAAACGTTTCTAATGATCTGTGATAACGTTCTAATTAGAAAATCAAATAATATTACACTTACAATTAAACAAAAATTTCTTACAGTATCACTGATATAAAAATATTACAACTGCATTAATAGATAACAATTTATAGATACAAATAAAATCAATTACTTTCAAGATTACTTTCTGTCTATTCATTACAGAAAACATTAGAAAAGTATATTAAAAGTGTATCATTTTTCTCTAATAAAATTTTCACAATTTTTGTGTATAACAATTGCACCTAATATTGAAAAGTTAATTGTCAGATAATATTGCAAATAAGTTGACAACTTTTCAGTAAATCACACGTTTCGATAATTCTTAATATATTACTTAAAAATTCTATTGCTAGAAAAATTATAAAAATAGTTTCAGCGGAAAAAAATTTATTGCCAATTTAATTTATCGAAATTTTCTATTTTAAAAACACGCAACAATTTTTCAAACAAACAATTTTTATACCATGTAGAATCTGAAAATCAGGTAGAAAAACAGTTTCTATTTTAAAATTATAATTAAAACTTAAAATAATTTTAATTATAAAAGTGAACAAATTTATGTGAATATAACGTAATTTTTATATATAAACATACTAGTCAAAAAAATGTTTTTGATTTACAAAATGTAATAATTTCTGAAAAAATTCAAATAACCTTTTTATTAACGATTTTCTTAGAATTATGAAACATAAAAATAAAATTTAAATTGTAATATTTATATTCTTGAAAATCAAGATATTTGTAGAAAAAACTTGTTTGTGTTTCCAAGGTTTCTTCTACTGATACAAATCACAAAATTTCTGTCAACGTAACTCATACACATGATTTCTTTATACTAACATTCATAACTATATTATAAAAAATATGAAAAAAATCGTTAACATCTGTATAGGGTAAGTAGTATTACTACCAAGATCTATAAAATTTATACTTAAAGATTTTTTTTGTTTTGTTTCAGAATTATTTCCTTCATAATTGCCGCAAATTTGGCTGGTTTCAAGATTCGAGACAAGTAATAATTGAAAACATATAAGAAATAATGAATTTGAAAACCAATCTGCTATTTGTACTCAGTGTATCTCTATATATTTTCTTGGCAAAATAAATACGTAACGACTCAACGTGTAACAAATATTTATTAACAAATTATAATTATCTAAAACGGATTTAATTTACGATGATTTCGTATCATATCGCTATTTAGTTTATTAAAAATTTATATCATTTTCACAACAACCTTGCATGACATATTTCCATTAGTTAACAATAAATAATTTAAAATATTAAGTTTAGTATGAAAACAAAAATTATATATATTTATTCTAGTTATAACAAAACTGATAATTTTTTTTTCTTAAATGGAAAATTATAATTTTATTGTAACAATTATTTTTGCAATAATTAATAAAATATTTTAAAATTTAAAATCAGTGATAATTAATTTTTTTATCAATAATAAATATTTTTTCTATTCTATTAAATATGAAACAATTATAGACGTTAGATACAGATACACAGGAGATAGATAGAAGCGAAATTAGTATCGTATCCATGTTTCATTAGAAAACGAGTCAAGTTATATTGTTGGCAGCGCAGAGCGCGTCCCATCCTCATCTCGCTAAATCGGGGAGATATAGAAAATTCGTTCGACTGTTAAATTAATCAAGGCGTTTGAATATGTTTACATTCAAAATCACTCCGCGTACAGCGCAGCGCAGCGCGTTCGCGCTCAGGGAAACGAATCAACGCCTTTTGTCTTGGCATGGCATAGCATGGGCTGGGTAGAACGAGGCACGAAAAGAGACGAGAGACAAAATCCCTAGAACGAAGCAGGAGCACGGACTGTCGACGAGCCACGAGGGTCTTTCTTGCACAGCGTGTTCGCCGTTTGCGTTCGGCCTTCCGCGAATATTTCATTTGTGTCATTACAAGCATTTATCACTTAATTAGTTTTCTTTAAATATGGCAAATTTTCGGTTACGACAGACAAATTATTTTTTACAAATATTGTTTTTTTTTTAATTTTTTGATATTCTGAAGAGTTCTTTAAATTGTTTCTTCTATAAATGTCAAAGCAACCAACTTTATAATCTTAAACTTGCACTATCAAGTCGATTTTAACAAAAAAGATAAAACTAGAAAAACTAAACTTCTAATGCTAACCAATATTTTTAAGCAATATGCTTTAAAAATATTTCCTTATAAATTATTATAGAATAGAGTAACAAAAACGTACCAAATTTGTATTTTTAATAGATAAATCATTTAAATGTAAGTATTTTTGAAATAAAATATTTAAATATAACAATGAGGCCAGCTTTTAAATGTTTTTGAAATATTTTTGCTATAATAATAATATGAATAAATTGAAAAGACAATTGAGATAATGAGATTTTCACTTATTTTCATTTTGATTAATAATATATTAATATGTTTGAAGTTCCTTTAGTGTTTGTAAAAAAGAAACCACAATACTGTACTCGTACGAGTATAGTGTTAACCCTTCCAAGTAAGTTGAAAAGCTGAATGTAATGCTCGAAACAAACCAGTTCTGGAATAATAAGTAGAACGTAAGGGCAGTTGAGCAGATGAATGTGAAGTCAGGGTGAATAATGCAAGTGCAGACCGCATCGTATTGCCTCGCATCGCATCGCATCGCATCGCATCGCGTACATTTGCCCAGCGCAAAGCACACAGATGGACTAGGACTTGGTTGAGTCGAAACTTAGTCGCGATTGCGTCAGATGAATGCAAGCAAGTTGAACAGAACAGAACAGAACAGAACAGAATAGAGCAGAACAGTGCGGAGCGACAATTCCGTAGGGAAATCAGCCGTTTCAGCTAACCGGGGACCACGAGACACCCCGGCAGCTTCGCTTCAGCCGGCTGCGGCCCTAAGGTGCCAAATGGGGCCAAACATGCATGCATACGTTACCGAAAACGGATACGGCGGCGGCGACGGCGACGGGGCCTAACACGGGCAACACGCTTCCTTAATACGCGGCCCTTTTTATTACCAATAAAAATGCTATTTTACTGCGCCTGGTAATGTTTATTTCGTTTTTATTTCTCGATACCGAAAAAAACTTCTGTAATTTAATCTAGCTGTCGACCGAGTGCCAGGAATCATTCTGTGATATCCAACCAATAAGAAGCTTTCACAAGCCTAATACCTTCGCGCTCTTACATGCAGACAAACTCTTTATGGTAAATCTATGCTCTAGTCCCCCACATTTTCTTTATTTTTTTTTTTGCATTACTAATCCTTTATAATTTATATCTTATTATTATTCGCAAAATTAGTAACTTATTTTGAAAAAGTTAATAAAATTTGGTATATCTAAACATGTAAAATCAATACAACAAAAAAGTTAATGTAAATTTCTAATTAAAATTTTGTCATATAAACAAATATCCGAAAATGTACCTTTAGCAAATAGTTTAAAATGATGTAGCTTGTAGATATTTTTTATAAAAAATAACTTTTATTGTACCTGAATGTGATACATTCAAATAATATATATCTGTCAAAATGTCTATTAACAAAACTGCATATAAATATCTTTTCGATAAAAAATTAAAGATAACATCAAAATTGTTAAATATATGTTTTATTTTGCATAAACATCTAATAAAAATATTGATAACTTTTAAATATCCGCAGTATATATATCATAATTAAATCATATATTTTAATGTAAATATAACAATTAATATTTTTTTTTTAGTTGCTGATATTTGAAATTTAAAATAAATTATTTCTAGATTTCTACGTGTTTATCGGAATAAATTAGTTGAGAAAAAATTTATGAAATTTTTATTCAATATTTATAATTTGATAACTTATTATGTACCTATAATAAATTAAATATGCCTATATTTAAAATAAGTTACATTTGATTTATTGAATGCTTAAAACAAATAGTAAACATTATGAATTACAAAAAAAATGAACATTTCTTTCCTTTAATGAATTTTCTTTGAGAGTAATTAAAACTCTTTGTTTATATATTTGATATTCGAGTATAAACGTTAGTCAATCGTAAGAAAAAAATTTTAATTAAAAAAAATTTTAAATGACAGAGGGAAACATTTACATTGATAAGTCGTTGTATCAAGTTTCACAGACAGACAGAAACAACGAGACGAGATGAGATGGGACGAAACGAAACGGCATAGAACACAGAGCAGAAGAACAAGAAGTATAAGTTAAAAGTTGAACGTAGATGTCCAAGATGAAAGAGACTGACAATCGTCGCTTTCAAATGAGTTTTCAAATTGATGGCGTCGGATTTCTAGCTAGAACATTCCTATCCTGTTAACTTGCGTGCCCTTAGGTCGACCTAACCGTAAAACTAAACACTGCACTTTTATATTTTTTTTCCAGCAGGCTAACTTCCTAATTATTCTTTTGTTCTAGAAACGCCTAGAAATTTCAGAAAAAAATTTTAAAATTCATCTATTTGTATTTCAAATACGTAAATATCAGAAAGGTAACAAAAATTTAAAACGGTTTATTCCGAAAAAGTATTTGTTTAAATAAATTTAATATTTTCATTCAATTTAAAGCCCGATTTCATAAAACGACAAATAAATTTACTTTACAAGTAAATTTTGTCTTCCTAAATAAATTTGAAAACAAATGTTATTTCAACAATTTACTACCAAATTGTTATTAATAACAATAATAACTATTTTTTAATAGCACTAGATTAAATTTATTCCGTCTTCTTAATAAGAAAATCTATGGAGTAAATACATTTACTTCTAAAGTAAATTTAACTAGCATAATAAACACAAAATATATGTGTAAACCTTCATTTTTCTATATAAAATAGTTTACTAAATATTAATATAATAATAATAACTGATCAGTTTTTAAACCCTCAAATGAGAAACTAATCTCACAATATAAAAATAAAATAAATTCAAATATTTGTCACATTTAACAATCAAATTTAAATGTAGATATAAAATTTGGTTGAATGCATTTTTTAAACATGTATCTCATACTTTACAAAAAAATTGAAATAATAATTCACAAATAAAATCATAATTTTGTAAAAAAAAAACATACTTCTGTGTAAATAGTAGAAGACTTTTTCATTGGCTGTGTACACTTGTACATATATAGAGCAACGTTGGAGTAGATAGTGTTGGATATAGTTGTAAGTTATAAATATTAGGAAACAGCCAGTAAATTGTAACGTTAATTTAGAATTTGCAATTTCACGGCGCGTCGACGCACGGCAACACACAAGCACTGAGCAGCAATCTCATGAACGGCGCGGCGCGGCTTGAGGCGCAGAGTAGAGTTAAGCTAAACCACGGGCATAACGTGGCTCGGCTCGGCTCGGCTCGGCTTGGCTCGGCTGTAGCCCGTATTCTAGCCGCAGAATACTTCGCACATCTGCACGACAATATAATTAGGGAGTTTAATTAGCGCACGAAATACACGTTCTCTATCATAATATTTGTGCAGAGCGCCGTAAAATTGCCCCTGCTGCTCACTGCTCCTGCTACGGCTGGCGACCATTCACACAGCTCGTACGCTTTGCACCTATTTACCCTTATTGCTTTGCCAGAAAAATTCTCTCAATTGACTCATTTTGCTGCACTCAAACTGTATAGAATATTTTATTAATTTCGGAGGTTAATGTACGAATATAACGGTCGAGTTGTAAATTTATTTCATTAATTTTCTAATTATAAAATTTTAGTATTTTATCAATTTTCATCAAATAAACTCTGTATACAATTTAAATTGAGAAATATTAAATATTTGCAAATATTACTTACTTAAGTCGCACTGACCTAGCAGTCCATACTATACCAAGTATTTCTAAAACAATAGAAATTTGAAATAAAACATGAAAATTTATTTTGTGTCTGTAAATAATTTATATTTACACAAACAATGATTTTCATGATTAAATAATGTAATAAAAATTTAAGTTATGTTTATGTTTACATAAAAATTTGTTAAAATTAATATTTAAATTCTGAAATTTTAAAATTGTTAGAATATGTTCATCGTATATAAAAACAACTTTAAATTCTCGTTATTTTTTAATACACATTGATCATAGTGAAACAGGCTCTTAACATGCATCAATTTTTCGTAAACATCAATTGTAGTTTATATGACACAAAGATATTATAAACAATTATGCACCAAGCGGAATTCAAACCCGGGCACGCATGAGAAACAAGTGGTATCGGCTACACTCCTTAAATTGCTCGGCCATACAGGTCGGTTTTTTGTTATTATTAAAATATAAAATATATTAAAATTAATAATAATTATAAAAATCGTTCAAAAATAAATATATTTTTGTAAACATTTCTTTAAATTATGATATTTTTGGAACATCTCGCTATGAAGTATTTATTTAAATTATTTCTATTCTATTGAAATAATATTGAAATTGAAATAATATTCGAAGCTGGTAGTAAAAAAAATGCAGTATATTTTTAATTGGTTAGTTGCAGAAATGTTGAGTACACATAAACTGCTTGGAATTTTCGCTGTGTTCAGCAATGAATATATACACAATTTGACCGCACACATATATACATATATACATATACATTGATTCAAGTGAGTGGTCATAGGAATCGCAGAGTGCGAAGCAGGAGTTTGGTCCGGTGCAGAATTGGCCGGAGCGCCCGCCGTGCCGATTACCGTAAAACAAACGCAACCATCCGCAATTAGAAATAATGCGTGTGCATCGAGACGTGAGCGCACAATTTGCGGTGCTGAATTTGGCTACGGCACGCCAAACAGCCACGGCACGGCCATAGTTAGAGAGCTAGCTGGTCAGTTAGGGCCCAGGCTCGTGCAGCTCAAGGGTTTCTATTCACATTGTGAACGCCACGTCGCGTCGCATCGCGTCGCGTCGGTTTAGTTTGCTCGTAGTTGCGAATTGAATTGGTGTAATTTAATTTTAGTTTTGGATTAAACAATGAAGTTTTCTAGGATATCGCGTTCTATTTTATATAAAGTTTAAATATGTTTTTGTTAATTTATATATTGCATTATAAAACTTTGTTGTTGTTCATTATAGCTACAATATCAGTCAATGTAAATAATAGAAATTATTAAATAGTTTCATTTTTATTTCATTTGTAAAACTAACAAAAAATTCAAATTATTTATGATGGAAAAATTTTCACAAATCAATATTGTGCATAAACTATTTGACGATATAGTTGAATTAACTAAAATAATTTTAGAAAAATATGATTTTCTTGTTTGTTTGTTTGTTTGTTTTTTTTTTTTTCATTATGTCAAATAAACTTTAGATTAACACAACAATAATGAGATACCTGTAATAAATATATTTGTTTTTCTTAATATGAAAATAAAAATTTACATAAAACTGAAAATAAAAATTAACCACATGATCCACTAACAACGTTTTATGCAACTAACCCATAATGTAACATAGTTTATATTTAATAAACCTAAAGTAAAGAAAACACGGCAATGTTTCTTGGTTTTATTGAATCGAACCAATACCAGGTCGACAATGTAAGTGCATTCTAAACTGCAGCAAAAGCGGCAAGTTAACGAACTGGCAAAGCTTAGAGTTAGTTAAAGAGGCCGCGTTGCAATTCTCCAACCGCGTCGAGTCGAGTCGTCGCGTCGGAGTCGAGCCGTAGCGAGCGAACGTCGAACGTCGATTAGGTCAGAGCAATTTTCTTCATCGTCGCCTGCGGTCAAGCGCGGGCAGCGAATGTGTTTGGACAACGGTGTCCCGTCGCGTCGTCCCACCACGTCCCGATGCCAGCCGTATGCTACACCCCGCACCCATTCAACCACAAACATGTCGATAATGGAAGGATGAAAGCGACGATGGACTGCCATGCCGCCTGACCTTACTTACACACTATATTTTCTTTACTTTCCCACATCCGCGCGCGCCATGTGTACGTGGCCCTGATCTGGTCTGGCCTGGCCTGCACATGACTTCTTGAATAATAGAAGATACAACCTCAATACCTCGATAAAATATGACTGTTTCGCCATAAATTATTATTTCAAATAATATTTTTAAATTATCTTGTGAATAAATTAATTACTGTCTTGTGCTACAAGTAAGAAAACATTTATAAAATAGATACGAGATTTTATAAAAACTATAAATTGTCAGCTAATGACATGTACATAACAATTTAAACCTTGTTCACCCCAATTCTGTAATTAGTATCGTTGCTAATAAACATTAACCAATAATATTAGTAGATAGGTACTAAATAAAAATAAAAATGTTACATTTATTTCTACTAGTTATATTTTACTATTGATTTATATTACTATTGATGAATCTTCGTATTCATTCGTCATTATTTTGATATAAAATTATGCTTAAAACTATAAACAGAATTTTAGTAATATTTTTTAGCAATTACCAAATATATTACATTAGCTAAAGAGCAAAAATACTACATCCAATACAAAATATACTATCATATGATATATGATGCGTTCTCTAAAATTCTTTATGTATTGATTATGTTACGGGCAAACGAAACGATCGAAATAAAAGCTTGTAGGTATAGTTTCAGCTCCAAACGTTTTTGAGTAAAAAAATTACTGAAATAATTATTAAACATGTTATATAATACACAGCAATAAAAAAAACTGTTTCATAGCTACAGTAATTTTTGAATAATTTGAAAGACAATTGTAAAACTTCTCAACTACTTTGTGTTGACTACTGAAAGATGAATTTTGAAGAAATAATTTTTGAATTATTTCGTATAAATATTGTAAACAAAATAATATCCAGCAACAGCATATCTTATTGTCATAGTTAAATATTTTTAATTCTCAATAAAAATTGTTATGCAAAGTAATATGCAAATTAATATCAACAAAATTAAATAGATACGAATAATAAATTTTCAAAAATGTATGGGGGAAAATATTTTTGCGGAAGGTAACATTGTTTTGAAATTACGTTTGTAAAAATAGCGAATCTTTTATTTACATATCGAATAAATTAATGCGTATGATTTAAATTTACGGATTATCTTTTGTTTTGTATTTTGAAATGTATGTATAAAAATTTAAATACGTCAATCGACATATTATATTTTAAACCAAAAATTCCTTTTGTAATTTTAATTTAATCCTGTCAGCCAGTGATGCGTAGATTTCAATTCTAACAACGTTTTAATTTGAAAACAACGGAATTAGATTTAAATGAATCACTGAATCCGTCAGAGTTTAATTAACTATGTACGTATATATCATAAATTGTAAGATTAAAATTTTTACTAAAAATTGTTCTAATTAGGCTTTAACACGCTAATTGACAACATTTTTTCCATTCAAACAATTACAAACATTATTTTCAGTTGCTGAATAACAGAGGCGTAGCAACCGGGGGTGCAAGGAGTGCGATGCACACGCCCATGAGCGAGAGGGGCCCACGAGCTAAAGTGCCCAATGGGGCCTTATTTTTATTAATACTTACCATTTTTTTGTTTATTTTAATTTTTTTTTGTAATAAATAAAGGACAAAAAAGAGGAAAAAATTACCATTTATAGGATTAAATGCATTTATTATATAAATTAATTTATTATAGTAAGTTAAATACATTTTTATAGATTCCTTTAAATTTACAAACACAAAAACATACAGTACAAATAAAATTTAAAGTTTAGGTTTACAAACATAGTTCATTAACTTTAACTAAACTTAACTTTTCTCGCTTTTATTGAAGCAAAAATGCTAATTATTTCACTTAAATTAAATTTACGTGCTCTTTTATTTTCAATGCTCAAAATCGCCAAATTTGATAAACGCTTCTCCCCCATAGAGTTTCTTAAATATGTTTTAATAAGTTTTAATTTTGAAAATGTTCTTTCGGCGCTAGAAGTTGATACAGGGAATGTTAAGAACAAAATAAGAGCGGTACAAAGTTTCGGAAATGCCAAACTAAGAATAGAATATTCTGTAAATATTAATTCTCCTAATTCAAATACCGAATTAATATTTTGTAACTGTTTTTTAAAGGGTTTCCTAAAAGATAATATCTGTGTCTTAAAATCTGCGGTTAAATCGTCAGTATATTTGTCTAGTAAAGGTTGGCATAAATCAATTATTTTATCATCAAATAATTGTTTTAAATTTTCTGGGAAAATTACTCCAAATAATTTATTTATTTCCGTAATCGAAAATCTTCACACATTTCTTGTCTATGGTTAAGCCAACATTATTAGGTACATACATATATATTTCCTGGCAAGTTGTTTCTTTAGGCATTTTACTTTAATTTATTAATTTTGAAAATACAGATTGCATTTTAACAAAAAAAATTTTAATTAATTTTGATTATCATAAAAATAAAACAATTTTTATTTGAAAATTTTTTTCGAACAAGGCACAAGCAGACACAAATTTAAAAAATTAAAATGACATTTACAACTTAAAATGAGCCAAAAGAACATTAAAATTTTAAACAATACAAGGAGTAGAGAGGGGCCCCTTAATCCCAGTGGCACACCGGCCCACAAAGGTTTTGCTACGCCCCTGCTGAATAATTTGTAACCCAAATACAAATTATCTTCATAAAAATTCAATTTGTGAAAAAGATTAAAAATAGAACTAATTGTTAATATCTACAGTTTTTTAAAAAAATTCAATTTATGTATATTCCTATTCATATTTTGTATATTCCGAACAAAAATTTTGTTCAAATTACAAATCGATTGGACAGTATATTTACAATTTAGTTTATCCTTGAAATAATTTTAAAATTAGGCAATGAAATATTGTTATTTATTCTGAGAATATATTTTTAGCTAATTGCATATGATTTATTACTTAAGAATCAGAAGAATAAATAAAAATTGGAAATACTGGCTCTTAGTCAGCTTAGTAGTATTGAGTTTCAAAAACTCTTGTCTATTATTTTTAAGAAAAAATTGATAATGTCTGTATAAATTTATTAAATCAATGCTTTGATATTTTGACATTTTTTATTTTTTGACAAGGCAACTGTCAGTATGAAAAAAATATTTCTCATTTTATGAATCTTAACAACAGAAAAATTACTCGCTCATATTCTTGAATATAACGTATATATTTCTATAACTTCAATGTAAAGATTTAGTATGTATTATCACACAAAATTTGAGTAAATATCAATTTGTATGATTCTACTATAATTTGACTCGTGTAGTATTTTGTCATTGTAATTGTAGAAAAAATATATGTATATAAAGTTTAAATAAATTTTGTTACAGATTTTAACAACGTAATTTTTTTTAATTAGAAACGGCAGTATAAATATTTAAAGCAAATTATTTTCATCAAAGTATTGTATGAAAAAAAAAATATTTGACCCGATGTTCACGGTGTTTTGCATGACTATTTGAAAACAATAAGGTTTCTAAGATCTAGTTGAAAAAGTTGGTGTTTATAGAATAAGAAAATGACTGCAATGATGAAAACTTTTAACTTATCGGAACATGAAAACAAAATTGAAAAACTTGCGCAGCATCTGCTAGGTTAGACAATAAAGGCTTCGGTAAACATAATTTCAACGAAATAAGATAAATAATACAAAAGCTTATGATATTAAGAAATGTAACCCAGTCAGTCGGCGTATGCCGGTATGAATAACAGTGAAACGGGAACGGGAACGAGAAAGGAAATGGAAATACACAAACAAAATGAATAAACAAAAGAGGGATTAGGAAAAGACGTCCTGGAGTGGCCGGGAACAGACCGAATCAAACCGAACCATCACGAATTAAAACGAAGACGAAGGTCTTAAAGATGGTACTGAGGAAACGATTCGAGAAATCATCACGCAAAAGTAATAATTGAAAATCGGAATTCATATCATAGACTATTTTAACACTTATTATTTTGCTTTATAATCATATCAAAATATATTTATATTTATTGGAAGTTATATGTGTATAAAAAGTGCAATTTGAAAATGTAGAATGCCATTTAAATAAATTCATCTTTTTTACAATGTTAATAACAATTTTTGTTTAAAAAATAAATAATTAAAAAACTTATTTGAATACACTGACAAAGTGATATTTTTATATCTGATTGTTAAAATTCTAAAATCAAGTTGAAAAAGTAAATAAAATGTTCATTACACATGAGGACTTCAGAGGATTAGTGGCAAAACCAACATTTTGTCAGTTTAATGCCGTTTAAAATTAAAAATTATCCAATGTCTATACATAATATTTGATTAATATTGAAATTGACTGTAATATGTGATTGAATATTCTTTCTTCTAATGAAAAACAAAAAAATACGATAAACTAAAGTTCTCATATGAATAAAAATATATTGGCATATTATTAATTTATGATGATTTTTTATGTCAATTTTTTATGTAAATTTATGATACATTTGTAAAATGAAAAAAGAATTTACAGTTTATATACGTTTATTGATGAGAGGAGCAGTAAATTTTGTGAATAAAACAATTATTTTGCTAATATCAAGTACTTGCCTTCGATCACAATTTATTGTCTATATCAAATGAAATTTGCATTTATTAGAAAAAAAAAAAAACAAAAGTTATGTAACATTATAGAAAAAAGATTTATAATTTCAATAAGTTCTTTATTCTGGTTAAAGTTATAGGATAATGTAGATAACCACAATATTAATAAACTTCAGTAAATTGATATTAAATTGAGAAACATCATTACCTAGTTTTAGATTATAATAGAATAAAGGTTTCAAATATTAAAATAAAAGATAAGTTTAATTAAAATACTGTATCAGAATTTGATAAGGATATTTTATATTTTGAATTTTTTTGAAGATAAAATATTTGATCTGTTATTTATAACATTTTAATTGAAATAAAAATTCCACGCATCAGTCTCGACAATGACTAAAATTTCAAAATGCAGCACAAAAACAATTTGTTTGTTTTAAATATGATCGGCGTACCTGTATTTTTTTCTTTGCGCAAAGAACAAAGCCAGGCAGCGGGATGGGTTGTCTGCAGTGGCCGGCTGCGGTAGTCCCCGACAAGAAGCAAAAATGAAATATCGTTACGCCACGTTTGAAATTATAAGAGATGATGATATATAAAAGAAAAGAAAGTTTTATTGTTTACGAGTGAAGAGCAGCAAACCGCGCTATGATACCTCGTTTGCTTTTGCCTGCTGCTGTTCGAGATAATCGTGGAGCTTTTGAGAAAGTTCCTTTGATCAGTTTTTGTCGGGAGTCATTTGCTAAGGCGAAAGTGAAGTCTTAAACACCACTGTTACGCTGCCAAAAGCACAACTTTTTATCGATACAACAAAAAGCGACGACTTGTTTGCTAAATACGGATTGTGGTGTATACTGTATAGTCCAGGTAAACTCCATTGCGTTTTTTTTTCTGCCTTTATATTTAGACATTTTTTTTCATTTAATACGCTATTTTTTAGGAATGTTTGTGTTGTGGTTTTATCTCTAATTAATTCTGTGAAAATTAATTTGTTGTTTATTACAGTCATTTATAAAATGTACGGTAACGTGAAGTAATTTTTATATTACATTATCAAAAAAAAATTGAGGTATGTTTTGGTTTTATAAAATTGTAATTAACTTGTTTTAATTATCAAGAAAAAAAAAAACCTAACGTAAATTTTTCGATTAAATTTTAATTAAATCGCTTTATTATAACATATATTGAACATACATTGTTATTGAAAAAAGTAGAAAAAAAGATTTGCCCTATTTAAAAATTATATTTATGATTACAACAAAATCGGTTAAATACATAATTATTAATAATAATTATTATATTTGCACTTTTTATTTGTATTAAAAACAATATCTAGGATTGCTAAAAATATCTTAAATTTACATATTACTCAACAAAATGTAAATTTAAATTCTTTTTCAATATTTTTCTTTAATAACTGTTAATTATATAGTACAATATAAACAAAAAATAGTCACTATAATTTTTTTTTATATGAAAGCAAAAAAGATTACCTATTATAAATAAATATAAGATAGGTACCTCTAAAGACTATAGAAACAAATTTCAAAATAAGCGGTTTCACAATCCACAATCCTCCAATCGTCTTTAACGATAAGACAATATTAAATTTGTTATCATATTATTGCAATGTACCTACCTAACTACAATTAAAAATCTTTAGTATAAGGAAATGAAATATAGTAAAGATTTTGCGCAGAACAACACAAATCACATTGCAATTTAGGCAGGTTAAGCCGTCAAAAATAGAATTTAGTTGTAAAGCAATTCCGGGGAAATAAATATCGCATTTGCCATGCAAAATTGAACAAAGAAATAAATTAAACGAGGCAATACTCATTTGTACGGAAATAAGTATAAAGTGAAAATAGTGCGAGTGTGAAATTAGAACGTAAGCTTCGGCTCCCAGCTCCGACTTCGGATCGCGAATAGCATGTCGCTTTGGCGTAATGTTAAATTGCAATAGTTACGCTTATTTGAAGCTCATTTTCCTCTTCATTTCATTGCGACAAAGTGGTTTTGCGAGCCCCGCTTCACATTCCGTGGTGGCAACTTCTTTATAAGGTGCATAAATCACCGGGAAGACTTTCGGGGTACACGCGCGCACTCCCGGAATCCACGTTCTGACTCCGGGCTCACGCCACGCCGTGTCTAAATTTAACCCCCGCTTTCTTTATTTTCAGGCGTCTACCTAACGCGCTTACATTAACGTCTGGTTTTACTCTGCTTTCGTGTTTTGGAATCTGCTATGCTCCAAATGAGATGTCATTACGAGACAAAAATCACATGTACCTACCTACCTACCTACTTTTAAATTAATTTCGTTTTTCTTCCGGAAATTAATTAAAACATCTTATTCTTGTTTCGTATTAATCAAATTATAAAATAATTTACAAAATCTTTAGAATATTTAGTTGATTTCACAAATTAATTATTGCTGAAGGATATTGACTTTCAAATACTGTATTTAAAATTTAAATATATAACTTCTGATCTACATGCCAATTCTTTTGAAAAGCAAATTTAATCATTCACAATAATTAGTTTTTAAATTTTGCAACTACACAAAATAATAAGAAATAATAATAATTTAAAAATGCATCAGAATTGGTCCTATATAGGACTGAGAGTACGAACCATTTTATCTTTTATCTTGAATTCATACCTGTATGATTAACTTAAGACTTAGTATAATAAGTAAACAACACATATTTATACATAGCCGTCACAATTTTATTCCAGATTATTAAAAAACTGTCACTAATACAAATATAAAATAATGATAAATTTTAGGTTTTTTTGCAAAAGTTTAAAATACGTATATTAAAATCCCTACAATTATGTATGACACCAAAACAATTAGTGTAAATTAAAGATTTATTTTTACTTACTTCAGTTGTCCTACTGTTATAGATTTTTACAAGACGCTACAAAATATCTAATCCTTCTGATACAGCTTTGTGCTTTAGGTTGTATCACAATAAAAATGTAACAGAGTTGATTAAAAGAAAATATTATGAACCAATATGTACATTTACTTTATCGACAACTATGTTTACGTGACAGAAATACTTTTTAATATTATGTATATTTTGTTTATTAAATATATTATATAGATGCAATTTAATTGCTAATTGTTTAAAAATATAAAAATTTAAATGATTTTTGTTACATACATATCTTGCAATAATAATACTTGAAAGATCAAAGTTCAAATAATGAAAACAAAGCAAACTAAAATGCTATTATAATATGTTTATAATTATAATATCGTTTATGGTAAGAGAATTGTCATGTAGACATTAGGCACGTTTGTAATAGCAATATTAGTAGAATCATGTGTAAAAAGCAGTGGCGTGGGTATGGACAATTTCTCGTATGCGCCCGAGGCGTAACGCGGAAATAAAATTCTTTTGTTGGCGCTATCGAGACAATTAAGTTTTAAATGAAGCCACCCCTGCCGTCGGCCGAGGGCAGGTTTATCCCCCTTCGGTTGTGTTATTTCAACATGGGAAATAATTGAAAATTAATGATGAAATAACGAAAACTCAACGAAAACATTCGTCTCGTTGGACGCTGTTAATTTTTACGTTTGCGTGAACGCTGTAATTAAAAATAATTTAACCGCAGGTGAAACGGTTAGTTCAGTTGCTTTGCTGCTAGAGCGAACTGATGGGCATAAGCAATGCCATGGCATACGGCTGAAATGGGCATCAGGAAAGTTCTTTGAATGTTTCGTTCGTTTCGTTCTCGCAATGCGTTGTTTTTATTTTATATAGCGGGACACTAACATTTTGCATTGTTGCTCCGTTCAGCTCTGTTCGAATAAAAACTCATTGATCTAAGACTAAAGTCATGTTTGATGAAAAACAATGCTCAAGTTTTTCTGCTTTTCAATTCATTTAATGTTAATTCTGCATTCGCTTGCGTCACACACAAATCATTATAATTTTTCTTTATATGTTTTAATTTATATATATATATATATATATATATATATATATATATATATATATATTTACTTATATTTTTCATTTAATATTTGACTTAGGATAATTTAATTTTACTTTAATAATTGTAAAAATCAATAATTAATGTGAAACCAAGTTGAAAGTCAATCAAATAAATTTTTCAATAATATTGTATTAAACTAATATTTTATATCAATATGTCTAAGAATGTACCAAAATATTTAAGAATAATTTAATAATTATCTATAACTGTATCATAATACACAATTCTACAGATTGTAAAGCACACTTTAGAAACAAATATTTAGTAATGCCATGTTTACCATGTACGAAAAATAAATAAAAGTTACTAATGAACGTTTGTACAAACGAGAGAGATACAGTTATTCATACGTAACTATGCAGAGTGAACATGGTATTAATAAACATTTATCAACAAATTATGAGCGTTTAAATGGACTTAAGGAAACAATTGAAAATTTTTATTAACCACAAAGAAGAGTGAATGATCTATCTGTTAATTTTTACGACAAATTTTTCAAGCATTTTAATACTAACTAATGATATAATACTTTCGTTCATAATTTCTACGTAGAGAATAAACCAAGAGAATGAACGATTAAGATTGGAATTACATACTTTAATTGCCAATAATATTTTTTTCAAAAGTTTATATATGTATTTACGAAGAAAATCTTTAAAAAGATACAAAAATGCATTCAAAAATATTCAATTTCTAATTGTGAATCTTTAATAATTAATAATATATTTTATGAAAGCAAATTTAAATGCACTTCAGTTCAATAGTATACTTCTGCTGTTTAAAGTTGAAATATATTCTACCGCGATCAATTGTTATTTAAGATAATGATGGTTTGATTAAGTAGTCCTTATCGAGTTGGTAACATTGAAAGCTGCAGAATTTGTCTTCGGTGGCAGTTGATGGCTAGCGGCAAACCATAGTACCGCACCGCACCGCGCCATCCCGTTACGAAAGAAGCTGAAGCTGAAATTGATTGCAATTGTTCGGAATAGTGACTGTGACTGCGGCTGCCGAGCTGCGACAACCGCCCACCAAGTGTTGCTTCGGGCTATGGGCTTCCGATGAATAGACAGTATGCGACTTGAATCATTTACACTTTAGTGAAGGAGTTAATCGCTAGTCAAGACTCCTGCGAGATGTTTAGGTTTAGTATCAGAGCGGAGACATTATAAAATGTTCAATATTTTATTGGACAATTTAAATATATCTGATTTTAAAATTAAATTATAAAGTGTAAAAATATCTGTCCAATGGCATTTTTTTTCAAATAATTAGAATAGAATGGTAAATACAATGGTTATTTATAATAAATGCAATTAATTTAAAAGGAAAAAAGAAAAAAAAATTCTCTCTATTTGACAATTTTTTTTTGTGCAATTAATATAAAACTAAAAAAGTGCATAAAAAATAAACAAATATTGTATGAACCGCTAATAAAGTAATATTTTTATTATAAAATGTTCGTTTTAATCTCATAAGAAATGAAACATAACGTACATAATAGTGATTATGTACGGAATGGGATGAAATTGGACCCCCACAACGCAATGATTCGGGCAGAGATTTCTCGGCGCGCCGTAATTAAAAACTATGGTCTACAAATATTCCGTCAGTTAATTAAAAAACCAGCCCCACACGTCACACGCCGCACGCTATACGCCGCACTCCGGTGAATTATTAAAAATAATTCGCGCCAGACGGCGAGATATCAATACTGTATGTGCGACGCTCAACGGACAAATGGACGAACACGTCCAGCCAATGGCCGAATCACCACATCACGAGTGAGGGCCGAACACCCGGACTCCGGTCTAGCTGGTCTCGTATCCGTGTCGATACGCTTGTACTATTACATGACTGATATATGGTTTTTTATTTTGTGTTTTTTTTTTCAGTGCGGTGTTGTTTGCCGTTTACGCTTGACGGAGCGTTTTGTGTTGGCATTATTGCGGCGCTAAAAGTGCACAGTCTTCCGCCATTCACATATATCGGGATAATTTTTTGTCGCAAAGCAATCTGACGAGGATATTGTTGCCTTACCCTTTTTTGTCACGGGCGGCTCGGCTGTGGCTGCAGCTACTGGCACTTGTCTCTGGTCGCTCTGTCTGTTAGATAGCACTCCCCTGAGCGTCGCTATTCGTTCATCCTTTATTCCTTTCTTCTTTTCCTTCATCTATATATATATACATATATTGCGTATCTTCATCTTTGTCCATTTGACGGCCATTCGAAAACCAAGTTTTTATTTGGAATGGGCAAATGTCCGTTTACGGCTCTTGGCTCACTGCTTATTGTCGCTCAATTTCTTTAAATAACAGTCTAAATTTCTATTTTTAGATTATTTGTTAAAGTCCATAGCCAATTGCTCATACGTAAACAATTGGAACTATTTTATTTAATCAAAACTATTGTCGTATATATTAAAATTAATAAATTTTTACTATAAACACCTATAGACATTAATATTAAATTTCAGAAGGTTAAAAAATTATAACAAATACCTACGCAAAATATATTTGAGTCAATGGGCGCCCGTAAATTTGAAAAGAAAAAATCGATTTTTTACCATTTCATCGGCATTATGACGTCATTTACATTTGCTTGGCACCTACATGTGTATGTAGTCATAACCTACAAAATATGGTAGTCAGATGTTGTTTCGTGTCAAATTGTTTGAATAACTATTTGCGAAATAAATAGGAAACATATATTCTTTTATCAAACTATATAGATATTAGCAAAAATAGTTTTACATGTATTTCCAATGTCTCAATATAAATGACGTCATACATATATAATTTGAGTTTATTGATACTTTTTAATAATTTTTTTTCTGTAATGAAACAAAATTGAAAAACATGTATTACATATTTTAATTAATTGAGATTTCAAATTTCAAAAAAAAAAAAACAATTTAGTTACGAAAAACGGGACAACCTCTATTGTACAAAAAAAAATAATTGATATTTGGTTGTAATTCTCATCGAAAATAATATTAAAAATTAATCAACAAATTCTTAATTTCAAATACGTTAAAAATATAATATGTAGACATATTTATTATCTTTGTTTTTGTAGTATGTTTACAGATTGTTATAAATATAATTTAATTATAATTATATAATTTAAAATAGCTCCCAAGATTGTATTTTACTTAAAATTAAGAAATAAAAAAAACCTGCTGTTTTTGAATAATGTATAAAATAACTAATGACATTTTTACATATTAATTGCACAATGATATGATAGTGCTAATAGCAAGTTTAAAAGTTTTGAATATTAGATTCTTAGTGGGTTTAAGTTTTTTTTTTATCGGTATTGTATGCAGAGAACCTAGGCAAAGCACGTAATAGATGGCGAAAGCTCGGTGTAGCGTATAGTGTTAGTGTTAGGTGCTGTGATGCGGCACACAAATTCAGGCAACGGGCTGCGGGCTATACGGGCTACGGTTTCGTTGTACTGCCGTTGTACCGAGTTGTATGGAGTAGGTATATTTCATTGATTCGCAGGCGTTAGCGCTGGCGTTAGGTTTACGGGAGCTACGTTCACTGTTCACTGTTCAATGAGCGACACGCCCGTGTTATTTCACCAGTTCTCGTTCTGCTCATACCATTTCTGTCAACGGTTTTGAATCCGCTAGAATGAATACAGTATTTGGACCAAGACTGAAACCAAATTGAATTGCGGCGGCCTAGCGTGGCGTAGCTTACTTCTGTTGGGCCTGGCCTGGCCTGACTTGGGTCGAGCCGCTCTTCTCTAATAAGGTACAACACGATACGGTACGATATGATACGATACAATACGAAACGCAGAGACTATAGAGAGAGCTTTTGGCTCTTTTCATTCCCATTGTATCGCACGCGAGATACTTGCGGCTAGTTAACCGTCTGCTCCAGACACGTTTTGCGCTAACTTTACTCTAAACTCTAACCTACCTAATGCAATTTCCTCCAAATATTTAAACATTTTTAAATAAATTTTTGGTATGTGGGTGAATTCATTTGCAGTTGTAAAATTAGTACCTATATGTCCGACACCGGTATAAAAATAGTGTCATTTATTTAGTATGTAGTATGTATAGTGCATTCTTTTCTAGTGGCATGTTGAGTTTGGTGTTGGCTTAAAGAGAGGGAAGAACAAAGAAAGGACAAGAACGAAAGACGAGGACGAGAACGAGTACTCAGCACAGCAGAGCACAGTACAGGGTGAGCACAAGGGTGAGCGCGGTAAGCGGTAGGCGTTGTAGTGCGAGAAGAACGATCGTGCCCGCGGCAAAGGGGCGAGGAGTGTAAAACGTAGTGACGGGGGCGTGAGCGTAAGCGGGGAACTGACGTGCCGCGCGCCGGCACACTGTTGTATCGCGTCGCGACGTACTAAAGCCTGGCCTGGTCTGGTCTGGTTGCTGTAGTGCAGTCACTGTATTGTACAGCACACTCACCAGCCACCAGCCACCAGCTACCAGCTACCAGCTAGCGGACACCGAATTACGAACAGTGGACTTCAAATGCGCTGCCGACGGACGAAAAAGACGCTCACAACCACGTGACATGAGCAACACGGTCGTCGCACGCATATATAACTTTCGTATACAAACTTTTCATAGTGTTGTTATTTATGTTGATATCATTATCGTAATCGCAATCGCAATCGTTCTAGTTATCGCAATCGTTAGTGCGGTAGAAAAGAACGGTAGTACGAGGAAAAGAAGAAGCTCAAACAGCAGCAGCAGCAGCAGCAGCAGCAGCAGCAGCAGCAGCAGCGGCGGCGGCGGCAACTTAAAGCGCTCGCACGAGCACGAGTGCGGCGTGACTGGCGTCGCGGCGCATCTGTCGACGCAACAACAAACAACACAACACAAGCGCACGCTCGCGTCCGCGTCCTCCGCATCCTGCACGTCCTCGGCCTATCCGATTCGACTAACTACCACCGTACCCGTACCCGTTCAGCCGGCTTCATCCGCGCGCACGTCGTACTCGCTATTCACCACCGCCGACTTGTCTCGTGACTCGTACATCGTGGCTCGTGTTTCCAACCTCGTGCACAACAACAACTACTGTCACTGACAAGGATAAACATTGTGCGTTCGCATCTGGATTCGCATCGGCATTGACAATCGTCAATTGACGATCAGTATCGTCATCACTAATCTACCTACTTTACGGCTTTTTTTTCCATTCACGGCCGATCTACGATACGATCTACGATACGATCAACGTCAAGCAATCAACGGCCTTGACACTGACAGCGCGCGCCTGCCTGTTTTGTGCAACGCAACTGTGTTAGTCACGTGCTCGTGTGCCTGTGACAAGTGTGTGCTATTTATTTACTAACAATAAACTATAGAGAAAAGTCATTGATTGACTGGGTGCTGTGCCGGTTAGTGTCGGTTGTGCGTTGACGTTTGTGATTTTTTGTGGCCGCGAGATATTGAATCAGTTGCCTTGGCTCCATCACCGGTCCTTGTGGGCTACAGCCTGGTCGGCGTGTACCCGTGTGCCGTTTGGAAGCCCCGACGAGTGGCCGCTGCTACGACAGCCTCGGCGCCGGCCACCACTACAATTACACTCACAACAAGCAACAGTACAACAACAAACCCTAGTGTCAGTTGTAGCAGCAGTTCCAATAGCAATCGACGCCAGTGTGACGAGTGTAGGTCCGGCGCGCCAATTCGTACCGTTCGTATCGGGGCTTCAGCGGTTCGGACTGCACCATATCCACAGCCTATTTATCACGTGCAGCAGCAGCAGCACCACCACCATCACCTACAACAGCAACAACAACAACAACAACAACAACAACAACAACAACAATTATCGCGAACTTTGCAATCGCAACAACAACTGCCGCAATTATACCAACAACAACAGCAACTTGCAGACGGCAATCCAACTTGCCGTTGCCGACTTTCAACGAACACTTGCGCGCCAATACTCGTTGTACAAGAAGCGGAACAGCAACAGTCTCAACAGCAACATCATCATCATCATCACCATCATCATCAACAGCAGCAACAACAGCATCAACAAGCACAAGCGTGCAACAGTGGTGTGAGTGGTGTTAGTGTACCAATTGCGGTTCCGGTAGCTGTGGTACCGAACGCGCCTGTCGCTGCATCAGCTATAGCACCAGGTCCAGGTCCGGGTCCAGGTGCAGGTGTCGGTCCGGCGTCCGCGGCACCGGTGCACACAGTGACTGCTCAAGTGTCAGCACCGCCGGCCGTAGTGGCGGCAGTGCCCGTTGCAGTGGCGGCTCCCAGCGCAACACCCATGTTGTTTGTACCGTTTTCTGTGCCCAGCTTTGCGCCACCGATGACTGGTGCAGCATTGCAGAACGCCAACAACTGCAGCCCTTCCGGCGGATCCACGCTCAAGGTAGGCACTAACTACTTATCAATAAACAAAATGCGGTTAAAATCAGTGTGAGTGTTTAATGGTCGCAATAGAATCACTAACGATGAGATGAGATGGAAGACGGTGCGTCGACGTCGCAAATTATTTGTGATTCGCTGGTTGGCACGTGGCGCATGATAGGTGATAAGGGTAAGCGGGGGAGAAAAATGATGGGCTGGTTAAGTCAAGTGGTGTGCTTGGCAACTGGCGAGCAGATATCAACGTTTGGGCTGCTCGCTAGAGCCACGAAACGTGCTTAATGTTAAATTCTGAAGAGTGTGTGATACATACAGTTTGGAAACAGCGTTACCATCATCGTCGGCGTCACCGCGATCGTAACTATAATGATATGCATTAAATATGAAGTTAAGTTTTTCTTAGATATGTGGTGTGCGCAAAAGTGTGCGTCTCGACACGCTTTGCGCTTCCCTTTCACAATGGTCGGCGCTGTTATCTTGAGTTATGTTTGCACAGAATTCATATATTATTTATGTGCTCTCGGTTTTGTGGTCTGCATGTAAATGCCGCTGCGCTCGCGCGACTAACTACCATACTATACAGTACTAAAACATAATACAGCATAGCGCAGCATAGCGCAGCATAGCGTAGCACAGCACACCACACCATACCATACCTACACCACAGCAAGTTACTGTATTGTTATAATATCTAATATACATTCACTTCGATTCTCTGAGACTGGTAGCTTTCCCATGTGTACACTAGTTTCACATCTAGGTAGGCGTGCGTGAGCAACTATCCTCAGTTTATCTCTCAATTTCTTGCAAATCTCTATGGATTTCTTTTCTGATGTAGTGATAAAACAAAGCGTTCCGTATTGCGTTGTTCTGTGTCATACTGTTGATTAACAACCAAAATTATATCTCCCACAAACTAAATTTTACTTTCACAGATTTATCCTGTGTTCTATAAATATTTTAAAAAAAAATTATAACAATTATACGTCAAAGGAATTAAAATATTTCAGAATAAATGAAAAATCAAATATGAATTAAATTACTACTCATGATATTTTAAATTTCGTTCCAGATAATATTAATTATATAGTCATTTAGAACAGAAGTTAGTTAACGGAGAATTAATTATCAGACATTATCTGATATGTTAGGTCAAATTGACTGCTAATAAATCGATACTTTAGCTGTGTTTACAGCGAGCACGAAATCACCACAAAAAATTATTTTGACTGTAAACAAATTCCGCTTTAAGCAATGAAATTTTATTTTAATTATATATTTGATCATTGTTTAATTAGATATATAATTTATTTTCATATGCAATAAATATAAATATTGTTTATTATAGTTGACATTTCATAATGTCATGAATTGAAAATTCCATTAAATATGCATCAAAGGAAAAATAATCAACTAGAACGCCTAGCGACTAACTATTCACGCACACACCAAATTTATTTCGCTGTTAATTTAAAAAATTCAATGTAATAAATGAACTTGTAAAAATAATAACCGAATATTTTGTTTTCATTATTAGAATTTCTTTGTTGACGAAAATCATCGGCAATCTGAAAAGTCAACAACGCGTACGTGGTTAAATTTTTTGTTTTTGTTGATTCAATAACGTAATAGAAAAAAGACAGCCATGAAAAACAATTGACAATACCGCAGTTGTTGCGCAAATAAATACAGTGAAATTCCATTTGCAATTGTTTTGTTCTTCAACTGTTTGAAAAGTGAATCGAAACTAATTATTTGTTTCTTACTAGCTCAATGTGAATTTTCGAAAGATAGACATTTAAAATAAATTATTTATAAATCGTCGAGTTTTGTTCATGTAAATGATAGCGTTTACCATGAAAGTCCATTTCCTTTTTAATTGTAAAACGTTACGGCACCATGATCTTTTATGAAATTTTGCCTCCCCATTACTGGTTTTGCTTGCACGCACCCTTTCACAAGCGTAAAACTTTTAGACAATAGGGCGTACCCTTTTTCCGGACAAGAGGTCTTCTGCGTCATCCACCTACCTTATCTATTTGCATTTCAAGGAATACACTTCACAAAAGTACTTGTTATCTTTTTTTTATTTAATATTTCACTCATTTGTCAAAACAAAACACTTTCAACTTTTCCTAAATAAAGCCGTTCGAAATTATTCACACTATTCATTTCACTGGGATTCTATTATAACTTGATAATTGTTCGTGCATCTATTATCGAAAAACAAAGTTAAAGTTTACGTATTCATTATACAATAACGGTAAATATTAAAAATAATTAAAAATAACAATTACAAGAGTATAATACCATTTTACAAACAGTTTCACACCTAATTTGACGAAAACTATTTTTATACTCAAATTTTTAACTATAAATTTCTACTTTACAATTTAAAATGCGTACAGAATATTAATTATTTTAATTTTATTATTTAAATTAAAATAAATATGTATTTTATCTTTTTACAAGTTAATTCTTTATTAAAAATTAAGCGAATAAAAAATAATAATATGTAAAAATATTTTTTTTTTTATAATTCGTAAATCATTCGATTATACGCAAATTTTGGCAAGTTTTTCGAATCCGGAAATGAGTATTCGATAATTTCGTTTAATATTTTATTAGAAAAAATCACTTTTGTCAACTGTCAGGTATCGTAAATAAAAGTAAACCATTTTTTTTTCGAATATTTTAGCGGGTGAAGTACAGCTCGTCTGTCCATTGCTTCCTGCGGTTTTTCATTAAACTTTACGATAAGGAAGTAAGATACATTCCTTGCGGTTAGAGAGTTTTCCCTAACTTGGTTCCGGTATCTCTTACATTCCTTTTCAACCTAGGCACCAATCAGCGAGTGTAAAGATCCATTCAGAATAAGGATATTGTGTTGATGTCAATTACGGTATTTTAAATTAATGTGTTAATTTTTACATTTATATAACTGTTTATAATACCATAATACTTTTAACAAATTTAAAAATTATAAGTGTAACGAATTTACAGAATTATGAATTAATGTTTATTTAGGATCGAGAAATCGACAATCTTAAAAATTAACCGCATATTATAAGACAATTTTTCGCGGTCGTAGTTATTTGTGGTATAAATATTTCTGACTTTCAATATATCGTCAGTCGATTTCTTGTTTGTTCCATATCACAAAACTTTACTTTCGAGAAAATAATGTTTAATGTTTCTGAATTGAATTGTTTACAGTAAGGGTATGGAACAAATTAGTATTTAAATTTCTGAAACTATTAAAATTATAACATTTACAATTGTTAAAATATATAGAAAACAAATAAATATTGCCAAAATTAGCAATAATTGACTGACGATATTATTAAAAAGAAGGAAACATAATATTGAAAGCTTAATATAAACAAAAAAAAATAATTTTTATATTTTACCAATTGTACATAAATTCCTGTTTACACTACGGGTGTTTTGCTGATTCAACTTATGGAATAACAAAAAGACGAAGTCACATGTAGGATGTAACTATAAATTTTTTTCTACTGCAATTCCATGAGCTAAACTGCAGCGTATACAAGAATTAAAAAAATTACAAAATAAAATTATTAGTGACAAACAACAGTATCGACAGCGTATTTTCAAGGTGAATGACGCCTGAAATAATTTGGTCGGCTCGCTGCCCTTGATTTAAGCAGCGGATATTTCTGTCATTTGCGAATTTCAACAGGACGAATCATTATTATAAAATGAACAGGTTTTTAATTTGCATTTATATGAGTATAAACGTTGAATTTGAATGAGAAGTTACGAAATGGAGCCGAGTTGAGCAAAGCGCTACGCTGCGCCTCGTCGTCTTGTGCTTTTGCCTTGTGGTTTATTTAAAAGTTACGAGCCAGAAGGACTGGTACTTTTCGTTTTCGTCATTCTTTAGTCTGAGCTTTCATGTCACTGTACTTGACGTAACCTAGAACTGTTCGCTGAAAAAGCCGAGAACCGACCACCTAGCGGCGAGAATTGCGCTTATGCAGACACACAAAGATGCTCTAAAATGTTACTAGTTTAACTAGCTCGATGTTACCAGTTCCTTTTGCGACAAATAACGCAAATTAAATTAACAAGACGCTATTATTACATATTTTATTTAAATATTTAATTAAACTGTTTTCTTGTTTTCAAGTTTTCGTTTAAATTAATTAGATATTTTAGTAAAAAGTTAAAACAAATTATTCTATAATAAATAGTTTATTCTACAAGAATAAAATAATATAAACTTTCAAAAATTTAAAATCTGGTAATGAAATTGATTTTGAGTTTATATTTAAAAAGCCTGTTATTTTCAAAATTTAAATATATTAAATATATATCATCATACATTTATTTAATATATTTTTACATTAATATTATAATAATTTAATAAATAAAAATATACTGAATTTAAAATATGCAAAATTTTGGTGGATGCGCAAAAAATATAATTGCATTGTTACTAGTGTAATGAAATTGTAAGACATATTTCAGATATTTTATTCTATATTTATTAAATATATTTGAACAATTATTTTTGTTTATATTTTGAATTAGTTGTTTCAGTATGTTAATTTTATATTAAACTACTAAATATGAAATACATATATGATATATGTATATATATATATATATATATATATATATATATATATATATATATATAATATCAGATTTTAAATGTAAATTTTGATGAAATTTAGGTATATACATCAACTACGCCTGGATATTTAGATATATCATCTGTCACATAAAAAGAGCCCTCATATTTACTCTAGTCAGTATTGAATTATTAGTATCACTAGAAAGAGCATAAATTTCTCAATACTTTGATACAAAATTTGTTAAACTATTCGCAAAACGAATGAAGCTGTTGCTATTTGAATTCTCAAGAAAGTGTGATTCGCGGAAAAATGCGTTAAAGTTTAGAATTTTTTTAACAACATACTTTTACATTATACTTACCGAAAGTGTAAAAAACAATCTAGCGTTGAAAAAAAAAAAAACTAAAATAGGTTTTAGTTTTAAACACAAAAAAATAAGTAATTAAAATGGTCGCGAGAAAACTACTTCAAAGAGAACGCGTAGTTAGTATACGAGCAGAAATAATTGTCATAGTTAACATCAAGAAACTATTTACTATTTGTTTACCTATGAAAATTTGTTAATTATCTCTGAAAAATGAACTATTATATTTTCAGAAAAATTTGTTTCCTCACGACTATTTTAACTGCTTAGTTTTGTGTGTCTAATAATCTAAAAAAAATGTGAAATTTTGACTTAAATCATTTTTAATGATTTTTGAAGAGAAAGTCCCTTTTTCCATGGCAGGTCACATATGCTTATTAAAGAAGAAAGTAAATTAACATCATAGTTCTGATTTATTTGAAAACTTTGTTTGAAAACACATAAAATAATGTTTTAGTTTTATCGTACAGATTTGTATCTAGCAAAGTGTACAATAATAATAAGCAGCACGTATGCAAATATAAAAGATAATATATAGAACATTGGCGCGAAGCACTGTGCTCGTACAATGGGCACTAGCACTAGTAATGAACGGACAATTTTGTCAAAAACCACACAGAGAATTATTGTTGACATTCGCTGTAATTAGTATACAAGCGCAACGGAAATAATTACTATATCGACTTAATACATGCATTGTTCTGTTATTATCCGACATGGTACGCGATACGCTGTGCTGTGCTATACACCTGGAATTATAACAGTATTTCAAAACCGCGGCCATAGCACGACCGTGTTGTTCTGTTCTATTTTACATTTATCTCTACATAAATGAGCCAAATATATACAAACCCACACACACACACACACACATACACACAGTGAATTGATTAACTTCCCTCTAAATGTAATCAATTTCTTTTTATCTATAATTAGTTAGGTACCTAGTTATAAATTATATCTTGGTAGCATAATGAAAATAATAAAATATATAAAAAAAAACTTTTTAAAAACCACGCTTATATTTAATTGCACTAAAAAGAGGAAAATAAATTTTTTTCTGGTTATCCAAATTTTTTAGAAAGAAATGAAAGCGTGTAGGGCTAGGAAACTATATATTTCGCAATGATGATTAAACGCTCCACGCTTTTATTTCTTTCTAAAAAATTTGGATAACCAGAAAAAAAATTTATTTTCTTTTTTTTAGTGCAATTAAATATAAGCGTGGTTTTTAAAAAGTTTTTTTTATATATTTTATTTTCTGCTTTTTAGTCCTGTCGTCTTGTCATATCTTGTAATTGGTTTTAAACGTCGTTTTTTTGTTAAAATATTGTGTTGTCTCCCGGAATAAAACTACATAGATAAAACTACTGAGATCAGATGATAGGAAGTGGTCTAAAAATTGGTTACAAG
This sequence comes from Clivina fossor, assembly GCA_963966155.1. Lineage (NCBI taxonomy): Eukaryota > Metazoa > Arthropoda > Insecta > Coleoptera > Carabidae > Clivina > Clivina fossor. The sequence goes on from OZ014550.1 coordinate 61,015,594, forward strand.
ATTTGACCGTGACAACCCGTGACAACACGGGACAACAGAGTGAGCTAATATAAGCGTGGCAAAAATGAATTTCAATGTCAAATACGTTTATATTTTTCCTTTAAATTAAACATTTTTCTAATATAGTTGTCAGTTGTTTACGTGATAATGTACTAAAAAATGAAATGAATTAATTAATGTTCAAAATAATAAAATGCCAAAAAAATTCTACTTCTGTTAAGTTATATATTTATTATATATGTGTAACCTAATAAGTAATATTATCGATAATTCATGTATTATAATTTTATAATTTATGGCTGTTAACCAATCATAAATCATTAATTCAACACTGTCCAATTACAACACAGACAGTCATTTAGTTATAAAAACGTTGTTTTATTATAGTTATGAAAATATTGGATTGCTATAGCAACAAATCATCAACGAGAAGTAGAAGCCATCTTGTTCAATAAATTGTTGGTAGTATTTTTGTCGTGTTTTGAACATACTTTATTTAAAAATGCAAACAAATAAGTAAAACATACGCGTTAATATATTATTTATGTAATGTGTGCATGTTCACCTAACCTCTCTATCTAGAACTCACTCAAACGAATTATATTACTCGCCTGCGACTCGTAAAGCAAATTAATTTCTTGTGAATTATTGCTATCATAACATGCTTGTTGAAAAATATACTAATATCAATTTAGTAGTGTCTGCTAAAATCATTAATTAATATTATAATACATGTAAATTTTATAATAACGATATAATTATTTTAAATTTGTAACATTTCCTTCCTAATAGGTATCTTAAACTTTAATATTATTATTAATTCTAGAACAGTAAATTAATTTTTAGTAAATAAATACTTTTATTAGATGCAATAATATATTTGCTTTTATAATGACATTTAAATTTATTTGAGATAACAGCTAATGCTTATTTTTTAAAACTTATTTTTATTACCTATTATATCTACGAACAATCAAAGAGGGCATCGTCAAATTTTTGTTTTATTACAATCATTAATTAGTTGATATATTACTCATAGCATATTGTTAAGTGAAAAGAAAAAATTATAAAAATACCAGAGAAACGCATGAATTATTTCAATATTTTCTTATTTTATAAATAAAGATGTGACAATCTAAATTGTAAACATGTAGTGTAACAATTTGACACTGTAACCTTATTTAGTTATAATTCGATTAAATCAAACATAAAAATATACATAGATATTTTGAAAAGAGTGAGTAATAATTATTGTAAAAAATTGTAGTAAATATGGAACACACTGTAGACTCTATTTCATCCAATGCAATGTTTATATTAGATATACATAAATAAACTCAAAGAATGCTTTAAAATTTGACACTAACCTAAAACTTCAAAAATACGGAATATACAAACAAGAAAATATGTGCACAATTCAGTGTCAATATAAAATTTGTGTATATAGACAGCTAGAATTTAAAGTAGGAGTTTTTTACACATAAAAGAATTGGTACATTCCGAGACAAATAACACACTAAATAAATATATCTACATATTTATATGCATCGTATGTATTTTATTTTTACTTCCGAAGATTTGTATTTTCGAATATTTTATTGACAATTTAAAAGAAACAAATAAAACAGTTTTTATGAAGTAGTATTTCCGTAGCGTCTGCTGACATTTTATTAATATCAGTAATATTATCTGTTTTTTTTTTTTAGATTATTATTTTAAGTACTAACTTTAACTAGTTATGTCGGTTACCATATTATGTATTAGGTTAAAGTTCTATATGCATACAAAATTTAAATGTTCTAAATGTATTGGTTTTTGAATTATCATAAATTAATAAAATAAAATAAATTCTCGTCAACCACAAAAATTAAATTACAAAAGCTAAAAACGTATTTCGGAAGCAAAGCTTTCATCATCAGTAACAAAAGAAAGCTAAATTCTTAATCAGTGACATAAATAAGATTATAGAAATACTCAACATACACAGCGGTCAAAGACCACTGCATGTTGACTGTTGGATACGTTGGGTATTGGATTAGGAATTTAGCTAGCTTTATTTTGCTACTGATGATGAAAGCTTACCTTCCGAAATACGCATAAGAGTTTATCTATCAATTTGCACAGAAAATAAATCTAATTTTCAACATTTATTTACACTCGTAAATTATGTATAATAATTTTTAAGGCTTAGCTGTTCAATCAAGATATATATTAGGATCAGGTGCTTCGCCAAATGTTAAAATTTGTAGTGTATTAGTTTTTCAGTTATGTGAAAACAAACACGCAGTCATCATTAGTATTTATTACAAAACCGTCCGTTATTATTTTCTCAAATATTTAATATATAATATTTAATACAAATATTAGTTACGTAATTACGTAGTTGCGTTTTGTTTTTCAAAAACAGTTCTTTGTAAAGATAATTATAGTACAAAAGTGAATTATTTAATAAAATATTTATATTCATGTATATTGGCAAAATATAATTTAGTAATATATTCATACATATGTGATCATATAATATGACGTGGAAAAAAGCTTTAAAAATATAATTTATTTATAACAAACAACTTAAACAATTGTTTCAGAAAACAATTTGCTAATTAATCAGAATATTAATTAATAACTATAATTTGCACTGTAGTTATATAAAACGTGTACTGGCATTTTAAATTCATAATAAATATATAAAAGTTTAGAAGGTAAATAAAGATGTAAATACAGATATTTATTTATTAAAATTTTTGTCGCACTTATATGAAAACTACAGCAATAAGATGCAGTCATATTTTGTATTTGTTGATTTTGTTAAAGAAGAACTATAGTGCAGAATGGTACAACCTGGCACCTTAGCTGACGGTTTGTTTGTGAACCAATGCAGATATTTTCACGGTGAATCTTTTCATTAAAAGGAACGCAATCTTTGCTGCAATCTGACAGTTATTGTGTGCCCATTTCGTTTTTATTTTTCATTTCTTGTAAATTATATTTCTGTTGGATCGTTTCTTTACAAAGTTTATTTCGTTTACTAAAGTTTATAGATTTTGTAAAGCCATTGAAATAACTACTGTTATTTGACATATAATTTTAAATGTTTATATCATATTAAATATGAAAGTAGAAAATTTAAAAAACAATGATATAAATTTTGAAAAATTTACAAATGTCTGTAATTTTTGATCTTATCTTAATTTTTATGTATATCCAGTCAAGTTTTATTAAATAATTCGTCGATTTCTTTTTGTTCCATATCACAAAACTTTACTTTCGAGAAAATGATGTTTAAAGTTTCTTTACTGAATTGTTTATAGTAAGGATAGGGAACCAATTAGAATTTATGTTTCTAAAACTATTAAAATTGCAACATCTACGAAAACAAACAAATATTGCCAAAAGAAGCAATACCCAATTTGACCAAAAATGGCGTATGGAACAAACAAGAAATCGACTGACGAATTTTGAACTGTTTTTTCTTCATTATTATTTAAAGAACATAAAATGTATTTAACATAAAATGACAAAGATTAATTTTGATGTTTTGGAAGACTTTTTCATTATTGTTACTCTTAAAAAACTAGCTCTTTACATAAAAAATAACTTGAAACTGAAGCTTTAACGGATTATAAAAAAATCGAATATTAATTTAACGCTAAGCATGTTAAGTTATGTAAATGTGTTGGTAATGTGAAACTATTGTTTTTTTACTAAATAATTCATTTTATCATTACGTCATCCAAATTGAACATATTTTATTATTTACAGTAAAGCAGAAATCATAAAACTATGAATTTTCGTGTGTTTGTTATTTGTGTTCGCATCCATGAATTATGAGCACGTAAATCATATTGTGTTTTTTCGCGTCATTTAGTTTTCCTGAAATTTATATATTTTTTTCATTATTATATTTATGGATCACTGACTCATTAGTTCTATATGTCCGATGCTCAATACCTGATACTCGGTACTGTTTACAATATCAGACATGTGTAAATTTGTAATTGCATTTCGTAATTTTCTGTTTAAACCGCAATTGGTATTTCATTTTTGCAATTATTACAGTACCTAACAATAGTAATAATATTTATGTTTATATAAAATTTTCTATATATTCCAGATATATAGTATAAATATATAACTGTAACTTGTAGTTACTTTAAATTAACTAAATATTAAAAACTGAACATAATTCGTTCCGTTCCCGAACAATTCGTGATCTGTATTCAAATGTCGTTACGCACGATGACTCACCATATGAACACAGCATCATAGATTGCCATAGAACAGATCATGTATATATGAACTTTAATTGTCATTCATATTACGATTTAGATATAGCAATTGAAAAATTAAAAATCTATATAAATTTTCACATTAATTGTGTCTCATTTTTCGAACAACACAAAAGCGAAATATTTAAACCTTCTTTAACGTTAACCGCCATTTGTATAACGGTAAATTAATCAATGATTTAGTATTCGTTATTTTCACTTAGGTTTCGTAAATGCCAATTCGAAAGCCATAACATTTACGGCATTGTTAAAGTGTTCGCTGGAGATTTTCGTTTTTGCAATGTATATTTTTAAGCACATTAGGAGGAACACGCTTGTTTGTCGGTAAACAGACACGGTTGCACATTAGAAATGATCATGTTTGAAGCAGCATTACCGCTGGGAATACTTTTGCCCACCGCACATAAACACCAATGCCATTTTCCGAGTTTCTGTTTTATTGCAGTCGTTCTGCAGGCCCGCGTTTACTTACTCTTACTCCAGCTTCTGCTCCTGCTCCTGCTCCAGCCCTCATGCTTTGAGACTGGTCGTAATTCTACGCCGGGCTAGTTGACATTTTATTATTTTCGAATCAGTGGCGTAACTACGGGTATGTAACATTGGTATCCAAAACATAAATGCAAAATTATCTTTAATATTTTTGTTATTAATAAATTCCAATTCATTATTATTTCAATAACATTTAACTAAAATTTGTTTTGCCAAAAAATACTTTACTACACAAGAAATTTTTTACTATTTTTTGTGCTCGCCTCAGTTTCGTTATTCATTGGTATTTACTTTTTATTAAATACAATAGACATGTAACTTAAATAATATTTAAATAACAACAAAAACTAGGTCCTATATATTTTTTCCTGTTAGTGTAGATATTTTACAAAAAAAAATATATATAGATATATATATATATATATATATATATGCTTCCAGGTCAGTAATTAGACTTACAATTAGAATGAATAAACATATATTTGTTCACAATTTAATTTTTTCCCATAAAATTGTTAGAGAATATTCATAGATAATAAAATAAAACAAAATTTGTTATAAAATTTTTGCAAAAGAATTTTATTATGCTGGCAACGTCTTGTAATTATATTTACAGATACATAATAATATAATATAATAATATAATATAATAATCATATTTACATAATATTTACAGATACATTTTTAAGAAACATTGCTACCATATAGTTTTACAAATTATCTGGATATATAAATATAAGAATCTTTTGTGATATTTCAGCAATTTGAATAAAAAATTTACATGAATGTATATGTATTAATTTATAAAAAAATAATTGTATTCGGATTATTCGTAAAACAGCAAAAAATAAAAAGAAATTACAACACATATATTTTAATAATTGGTCCGTATAATTAATTTACTAAATGCAATAAAATATATGACAAATAATTCATTTTCATCACTTAATAAAATTAATATAGAATTATTCCATTCTACTGGAAATAAAATTGGAAATTGATATTAAAATTTTGTCAAGGCAGGTTTTTACTAGCAATAAAAATAAATATAAGTTGTAATACGCGAAAGATGACAGATAAACGGTTAATAAAACGCGATCCTTTCATTCGCTGTGAGGCAGGGTTTTTGTAAAACAATAGAGCTTAGAATTTTCATTATGACCGAAATAACTCCCAAACTCCCCCTTTTATTGAGTGAAAATGAACTGTTCCGTCGCCGATAGGTGAAGGAGAGTCATTTGACATTCACGTTTCGCAATTAACGTATGAATCTTTTCCGCGTAAACGACGGATCAAAGTACACATATGCTCTTGGCCTTTGATGTAGGATAGCTGTGTGGCTGTGGCTGTGATGACAGGCCACGCATACTGCGAATTACTCACAAGTACCGCTAAGGGTTCGGGGTCCGCATATCACATATTTTGTCGGGTCTTCCTTTCTGTTTCCTACTATGTATGGATTTTCACATATATAGCCCGGTTACATGTGCATTACGGTTTTGTAGTTCTTGCACAAGTAGATATTTCATGAAATTAAACGTTACATATATTTATCTAATTCTTAAGCAAATATCTTTCGAATTTTTTAGAAATAAATTTACCTATTTCTGATTGAAAATTATAAGAATAATAAATTACAGTAATTAAGAAGAAAAAAGTTTATATAAGTTAAACAAATAAAATTTTGTTTTTCATTTTGGTTGAACAAAATTCTATATAATTTTATCTAAAATAAGTACAGGAAATGTGCTCAAAATTCTAATATAAAGAGATCAGCAAGATAATCTAAATATAAATATAATATTATAAAATATACTATATTTAGATATTGCTTGCAAACTAGAAAATAAAAAATAAAAATGAATGAACACTGAACACAAAAAAAAAATGCATTTGATATTCCTACAACTTTTTTTCATCGACTTCTTATCAAATTAAAAGAAATGTCCAATCTGTTAATTTTCTGAGCTCTTTGCACATATAAAGTGGACCACTGAAAACAGTATACGCAAGTTTTTGCGAAAAACGCTTGAACACCTCAATTTTAGTATGAAGAGGCATATCTGAATCGATTAGTACTATTTTCCTAACTTTTTCTATAAGAGGAGGATGGATTGCACCCCAAAAATTTTAAATGAAAAGAGGTGTCAAACATGACACAGTTATCTAGGCCTTTCAATTTGCTTTTTAACAGTCTTTTAAGTTTTATTAAGTGTCCAAAAGTACAGACAGAAACTCAAGTTTTAGTTTATTAAATGTTCGAAATGACTACCACTAACAATACAATGATAGAGATTTTGCTCGAAATGTCGTCGTACGTAATTATGTAATTATGTCGTCGTATTTCAATCGCAGACTTTAACTATAGGTCAAGCGAAGTATACCAAACAAGTAGATTAAAAATTGAATTAGTTTAAAGTACTGTTGGAGCGCAAATTTTACACTGTACAAAACTCTATCATTGTATGGAAGTTAGTAGTAGTCATTTCAACACTTAATAAACTGATTTAGGGTTTAAGTTAGGAAAATAGTACTAATCCATTTAGATATCCCCCTTCATACTAAAATTGACGTATACTGTTTTCAGTGGCTCACTCTGTATATAGTTTTATTTTTATTTATTATCGGTCAATGGTTGTTACATTAGATACAAAATCACCTTGAGTTAAATTTAATTGAAACTAAAACAAAAGTATACGTAGATACCTATATGTAATAGAGTAATGAATAGTAAATACACTATTGATCTTGTCATGTATATGATAATTTATGCTTCCTTTATGTTACTTTAATTTTCAATTGCATGCTTTACCATACCTTTTGTTATGATGCGATTTTCAAGTGGTATGTGTGCGAACATGTGTGTTTAGGTTTGATTTTTGGTTAAATGCTTTCTTACATATTTTACACTGGAATGGTGTTTCGCCAGTATGTGTACGAATGTGTTTTATTAAATAATCATTTTGAGCCAACTGGATTGGTGACAGATTTTTATAAGTTAACCTATAATACTTATCAAATACAATATTTTTGTATTACTTATTGTAAGATGCTTTTTCTTGGTAAAATTACAGTCATCTTCCATCTTCTATTTTAAACTATCAGTATATATAAATACATACATATTTGAATAAAGAATACATGGTACAAGTATTCTTAATATTTGTTAAAATGATATAATTCAAGATCAACTAGTCGTAAGCTATGTCTTTTCTATAAATTCTTTTCTTATAATTGATGGTTTCCTTTCAACCGCTATCGAAATGAATGGTATCAAATGATCTCTTAAACAATGAGCATAAAATCTGGTAATTATCTGGTTTTTACTTTAACCAAAGTTACTTTGTATCTTATTTTACATTGGAAATACCGAAGATGTACTTTAGGGCATATTCCCTTTAAAAACCAAATCATTTTGTCGTTGTAAACCAGTCCGCACAGCCGAATTAATCGCATTGACAGCATAATTCGCTAACCCTATCAAACTTAATATAATTAAATTCGGTACAAGTTTACAGGAGTTGATACACAAACCAATTGAAATTGCGAATGGAAGCTCGCCGCGCCGTGACATCAGTTCATATTGCTTTGTATTCGAGTTGTGGCAAGAACGAACCGAATAGAAACGGAATCTCGTCCATGTTTAGCAGTAGAATTCTCATTCGGGCGACTTTCAGGTGGATGTCGATTTGTCGATACAAGTCGCCCACGATTCTTGCTCCAACTATTACTAGAACTTTACGGATTTCGATTTGTAGCTGTTGTAATCGCAAACTAATAGTTAGGTTTTGTCATTTTATTGGATTGGTAGTCAAGTTCTAAGATTGCTTAAACTGTTTACTTATAAATAGAAACATCAGATTTATAATATTAATTTACATAAAAATAACCTAACTGAACGTGAGATTAAATAACAGTTTATCTAATAGAAAATAGAAAATTTTATGTTTGAAATTGTGTATTGCAAAATATAAATTATCCAGTGATAATAATTAAAATTACATGTAATAATTTCTCATGATAATATAAAATATATTTTCGATTTTACGAATAGCTATTGAACCACTGACTATTTGTCAAAGAATTAAATAAAATCTATTGGTTTTAAAATAATGTAAATATGAATTTAATTTGATAAAATCACTATTTTATTAAAAATCATTTGAATATGGAAACAATATTTTAAATATATTTATAAATATAAATATTATTTTTTTTTTTTTAATTAAAAATAAAATTTACAATATTTATATCACAAAATTATAAAAAAATAGCACATTTAACATTTAAATCAATTAACAAAAACATAACAAATAAATAAATAAATAAATAAACGTGTTAGAAATTTAATAAAATTCTAGATATTGATATATATTGAAACAATATATTTTTAAATTTGTCAGATAATAAGAATAGAGTAGTATTTTAAAATGTATTAGAAAATTAAAGAAAGAGTATAATTCAATTAGTTTTTTTTTGTTTAGAAAAATGTGAATCTTGTGTATTTATTTTTTCGAATTGTTTTATGGTAGAAAAATTTCTTTGATTTCTCAGGATTGTACAAAAAGTACTGCAAACGAAACTAATGTACATTGTTCGTTGAAAATAGATCTGAGTTGCGTTTTTCTGCTTGTCGCGTGTGACACAATCTTGGAGAAGAACCACTTGAGGAAAATAAAAAGCGAGCAAAAAAAAATCGAAGCTTCTAACGACAATGCTTACGTGACGTCATTGTAAAAGCGTGCTGGTCAAAGTTGTGCACAATGGTGCTAGTTAAACATTGGTTATACTTGAAAACTTTCGACATTTTTATTCAAAAATTACCAGTAATTTTACAATCGATAAATTGCTTTGCATGCCATTAGATTTTGTGCAACTATCGACCTACGCCAAAATAGCTGCATTCAGTGCATACAAATTGCTGATTTATTAGAAAAATATTTTAAAAAAAGCACCTAACTACAAATTTTCTTCAACTTTCTACAGCGCACTCAAAAAATTACCATCTAATTGCTATTTGAATCAAAATAACTATAAGCATTGAAAGCGTAAAAAGTAGTCTAGGTTAAACTAAATAATTTAAATAATTATAAAAAACCAAATATGAATATTATTTACAGTCTTAACAATATTAAATTTTTCGTATTGTTCATAATTTGCAATTATTTTAACTTTTTTCAATTTTCTTTTACCAATTAGATAAACAATTTGTTAAACTATAATATACCTAGTAAAATAGTATTGTTACTACTTTTAATCAATATCAAATTTAAAATTTCCATCAAAATTTAAATATCAGCAAAATTTGCAAAATTATATAAAATTAAATACGTATGTTAAATTATGGATTAAATAAAATATATGTTGAATAATAAACTATAAGTTTATATTTAGTGAACTATCAAATATATTAGAATTAATTACATATATAATGTTAAAAATATAAACACATTTATAATCTACATAATAATTATTTGAAAATTATTTTGTACACGATTATTTTTTGAATTTCATATTCGTTTTAAGCTTTTGCCTATTATTAAATGTAAATTTAGATAACACAAGCGAGATTAGAACTTGTGTCCGGATGGATATGAGCGGTATTAGACACGTGCCTTAAATCGCTTGGTCAGGCATAAAATTATTAGAAAATGCCTAATCAAATTAAACGGTCAATATTTTCTTTTATTTGTATATATTAATATATTAACAAGGATTCACAATAAATATAAATATACAATACTTTGTATTTACAAATAATTAAGTTTTTGTTTCTGTATTTCCTATGTCCATATTTTGGTGAAGACATCTCAAATATTTTATCTAAGGTTTAAAATCATTTAAGTTTTTTATTAAAATATTTCACGAAGCCAAATAAACAAGTTTATATAATGAAACTAAAACTAAACAACAATCTTATAATTAAACGCAGAGAGCAGACTTAAAGCAAAGCAGGAGTTAGTAAGCAGAACCGAGCCGTGAACCGAAGGTACTCGACACATAAGTAGATAGAAAAGAAGGTATATGAAGTGTCAGTCGAAAGCTCGGATGTTTAGGTGAGGCCTGGGGCAGATCTCACGCACTAAACGGTTTTAATTACAGGCGACAGGTCGGGTTCACTTGAGAAATTGAAGAAAGCGCGTTGCAGCGCACTGAAAGATGAGAGAAAAATATCTATCATGTGACGTTGTGTTTGCGCCGCGTGCGGTGTGTGCGGCACCACGCGTCTCTTGAATGCCTGAGTGTAGACAGAGCGCTATAGCTAGCCGAGACTCTAGCCGGCAACCCTTTACATTTTAATTACGCTCAGTCTTAAAAGCCAATAAAGTTACGTTAGCTGCCATCTCATAACTTCACCGCATTTTGCCGCTAAAGTTACGTTTACACGTGTCGCATTTAACCTGCTTTTTGCATTTTGAAATCTGATTTAATTTGGTTTTTTAATTTTAATATTTATTTAAAAAATTATATTATTATTTTAAAAAATTTGTAGAAACGCCTAAATAAATTGCCTCAAATATATATATATATATATATATATATATATATATATATATATATAAATATATAAATATATATATATATATATATATATTATATATATATATATATTATATATATATATATATATATATATATATATATATATATATATATATATATATATATATATATATATATATATATATATATATATATATATATATATATATATATATTTAGATGATCATATTGAACACTTATCTGATCATATTTAAAATTAAATGTAGTTGATAACACAACATTTTGCAAAAATTATTATTAATAAATTTGTTCATCTTTAATTTCATAATTTTTTTTTTATATTAAAAAAGAATTTAACTTATGTGACATCCAACATTTTTGTAAAATATTTAAATAAACATTTTGTAAAAATACGATTTTTTAAATTTTCTTAATATACAAGGGCGTAGCAATGAGAGATGCAAATCAAACTGATATTATCAAAATATTATTATTTATGATTTTTTTATTTCTGCAAAAAAACTTGAAACTTAATTTTGGTATTCCTTTTTGTTTTACAGTGAACACAGTATATGTAGTATGAAAATTATTATAAATTTAAAAATAATAATTTTTAATAAATTTAGTTTAAACTCCTGTTCTAATATTTGATTCATCACGAAACTTTTAATTGGACGTCATAGTGTGAATGCATCCTTTTGTATGGTATGCATAGACATGAAGTAAACCGCAGTAGCAATAGCAGTGGCAGTTGGCAGTTGGTAGTCGGTATAGTCGCAAACGACGAACCGCGTCTCATCGTCTTTTCCATAAATTTGCAGAAGGCACGCGGTGCGGTGTTGGTGTTCGCTCATTCACTTGGCTTGCTCACTGGCTGAGCTTGGCACGAATACCCCACACTTGGTTTAAGCTAAAAGCAAATGCTTTTCACTGCAACTGGCAGGACGCTATTCACTCATTTCTCCATAAATATCACAAACAAAAACGGTATGATGCCGCCGCATCGTAACGTAACGCAACGCAATGCTATCGTGACGTACCAACACTCGTGTCTGATGCCTGACGCTTTAGTTTTGCCATTTACCACGTGCCGCTTTTTCTTTGACTTCCTTGCCTACTTGCTCTGTTTTGCCTTTAACGCTTTTGTTATCAATCTACTACATACATATTTTCATTTTATACTGCAACTATGTTTTATGATTACATATATTAAATATTTCTTTTCAATATTTTATACTTATCTGTAATTATTACGAAAAACTAAAATTATATATGTACTTCTACATTTAAAAAAATTAAATTTGTAAAATTATATAAAATTTTGTGAAAATTTATTTAGCCTTAAATGGATTATTAATTAGAAGACATTCAGTTTTAAAGAAAAAAATTTTTTTGAAGACATAATTCATCTAAATATTTTTTAATATCACTTTAAGTTTAGAAAGATAAAATCAAAAGGTTTTATAATATGCTCAATATATCTTAGTTCATTGTGGTTCAATGAATTTTTTCCATTTTTAGAGCAGAAAAATCATGGTAATTTGAAACGTGTAAAGAAAATATGTTATATATAAATATTTCTAAATAGATCTATAAATTTTCAATAATCCGAAACCATATTTATTTATTTAAAAAAATTGTCTAACAATTGTCCTAATAAACAATAAACAATTTAGTTCTTCAATATCACTCTTCCATTCTCACAGTACTTGTGAATTATAGTTGCCAAATATAAAAATATTTGATTAATTCATAAGACCAAAATAGGTAATGATGCTAAGAATAGAATAATTTCGGGCAATAAACAAAATATTGCGCTAGAGATAATAGACGTTATAGTTTGTGTAGGAAACAGCAATTACAGAATCGTGTATGTAATCTATTGTATGTCTTGGTTTAGTACAATAGGATGCAAGACACCATAATGCTTTGATTAATAACGTAACTAATCAAGCGGTCACCGGTTTCAATTAATTTTGATTTGTCTGCTATGTAGTAAATTGGTCTGATGAGTATTTACTCCACGTCAACGTCATTCTCTCATCATTTTATGTGATTTTTCTCAAATATCCACTTCTTCGCAACTCTACACAGTTCCACCCTCAGGCAAAAAACTTACTAAAACTTCGCTAACTTATTGTAAGAACATATTTTTTTTCTAATGATATTAATTAATGCATCTTAACTGAGTTTAAAATTTGATTGTTAGATGTTTAATAAATTTATGCGCGAAAATTCTGGTAAATGTTAGGGGAGGAAATTTTTTTCAAACTTTCTGAATTTTGTTGCAAATGCGCGCTTGATGAGAGAAAAGAAGGGAAATTAAGGGATAGGGTTACTAGCGCGATGGCAACGGAGGGTGCTTCACCATACGACACGATGTGACGTCAACTTCGCCGTCTTAACAAGGTAATTACTGAACAAACCTCCCTTACCCTGATATACCAGATATTTGAAAACTGTGCTCTTCATATATATTCATATTAGCTCATTTTCAAATTATTTTTAAAACGTTAGTAAAGAAACTTTATTTATATAATTATTTCAAGTTTTTAAAATATGTTTTTGCAACTTGTAAATGGCATTTTCTGTAAATTAAAATTTTCTTGTTAATTTTAATATTAAATATATAATGATAAATAACAATTCTGTGAATTAATTCATATATTATTAACATTTTAATATTTTATGTTATATATTTAATATTTGAACTTTAAATATTAAATACAAAATTATTAAGAAAAAAAATATTTATATTTAATTTTAAAGCAAAATATTTGCGTCTCTTTTAAAACTTTGTTTTAACAAGTGAGTAATAAATATATTTTTGATAAAAATTACAGTAATCAGTATATATTTTGAATCTAATAAAAAATTAATCTAATATTTTAACGATCGAATCCTTTCTAAATGATTATTTAGAGAATGCTAATTTAATTTTTCATATTAATTATTTCTAAGTACTTAAAATAATAACTGTACAAAAAAATTGACATTTAGTGTAAAGAGAGAAATATGTAAAAGTGGTGTGAATGAAGTCCTCGTTGAGGCCGAATAGAGCACAGAGCAAAGCAGAGACCCGAAAGGGCAGCATCCTTTGTCCGGCAAACTTCTATCGTGTGGCCGCTTGCACTCGAACGATCCGTAATCTGATTAATCCTACAAAGTAATAATTTCCGGGCAGAGAAGAACACCTATGTCCAATGTCCGAAGCTGCACGGATCTTTACCCGTCCCGGCCCAGCCCAGCCCGGCCCGGCCCGAACCGGTGTGTTATTACTCTTTAACGATTAGTGTCACGTTGCACGACCGCTAATCTGCGGATGAAATCGGTCAGTCCAAACACGTGTCAACGAGATGATTTGACTACATATACAATATACTTTAGACCCATTTACCTTTGCCTAAATGATGTATTTGCATCACTCGCCGAAATTAAGTTTGTAATGATATTGGAACTCTACCTATCGTTGGATGTTGGACACTGGACATCGGACATGCTGTCCATGTTAATGTCGTATTTATTGCGCTACACTGACTTCATCTACATCTACATGATAAAATGGGATGATGTTTGCTTTTATCTCTTGCGCTAATCACCAATCACAAATGCCGCGCATTTAGTTTTACCATTTGTATTTCATTTAAAAAGAAAATTCTAGTAATTTTATTACTATAAAAATTAGAATTAGATTAGATAATTTTTAAATATAAATTAAAAAAATAATTTAAAACAACTTTTTAAATTGTCTATGACTAATAAATTTTAATGATGAAAAAGGCTTATAAATATTTTATGTGGATATGAATTACAGGTATTAAGAGAGTTTTAAATGAGGTTAATTTATTTTCACATTTGTTTTTACTAACGAAAATAATATATACTTAAATTAATGGATGATACTAATTAAATTTTTATTCAACTAAAACTAATAAAACAGGCGATAAAATAAAGATTCGACATAATGTTCGTTCTATTAAGACGAATTAGGTAGTACATATTTTATAAGGTTCTGTTATTTTATTTTAAGGATTTATTTATTTAAATAAATATTTTATGAATATGCAAATACAATTATTTCGTAATTTTTTAGCAACGCAAATTAAAGAAATTTTAATTTTAAAAAAGCTAGATATTAATATAAACTACAAATATTTTTAAAAGTCAATTAATAATTAAATTCCAATTAAATATACATTCAACAAAAACAAATCAAATATTGAGTTTATCTCAAGATTTGATTAGAAAGAATTTTTCTGTAAAAGCAATTAGTCAGGCAAATGAAAACACTCGGTTTTGTGAAATCCATTTAGCAAAAGTGGCTAATGAATCCGAATATCTGGTCGTTGGTGAAGATGAGCAGGTTTCTTGTGACTTTATGTTAAACTGGTGTCTTCCAGTCTGGCCTCTGCATACTGGGGCTAAACGTTCGCCCCGAAAAATTAAATCTCAAATGAAACAGAAACGTCGGAGGGTCTGATTAAGTCACTCCGGCTTGCAGCTTAATTAGATATTAAATTAAACTTGGTCAAGTTGTGCTGTAGGCTGAAGGATTGTTCGCAGCGTTCATCTTTCTAGTCTTGCGAGATATAAAAAAAAAATTGGATATCCGCGCCAAAACCACAATAGTTACTACGACTAGCCGAGGGTTTGTCCGCAACAAAAACTGTCAGGCTCACAAGAAACAACATTTACGCTCCGGGATATATGATCTATGCTTCAGTAGTCAAATCGGACGGACGCGTTGGACTTTTGGCATCCAACTGCGATTTTATGATTTTCAATATTGTGCTTCCCTCACTATAACTTTGGGTTATATAATTTTCCAAAAACATAACAAACAAAACATTGTAAATAACATGAATTGTAACACTGCAAATTTTCGAAAAGTATTAATAAAAGTATTTACATATATATATATATATATATATATATATATATATGTAAATAAAACCTAACTTAATTTCAAATAGAAATCTGTGAAATAAAAAAAAATGCTAAAATTCTATTTTTGAAAGATATCACATATAACAGTAAGCCTTTAAAAAAATGATGTTTAAATATAGAAAAAAAAAAATAATCTCTGATTGTCATCAATAATTCAAAAATATAAATAACAAGTGATATAGTCAAGCCAACCAAACAAGTCTCGTGGGTAGGCCGTGGTTTGTTGTCTCTGTATTCTAGAGGTACACTCAGTGCCAATAGTACTTTGACATATAAAATATATATTTTGAGGTTATGCGATAATTTCATTTTAAAAATACTTTAAATTATCTATAAAATATATGCCTACCTTATTTCAAATAAGATTAAGTCTTAAAAAAAGACTTATTTTTTTTATAAAGATGAGCAACAGCAGAGAAAATTAAGAAAAACAAACACGCGATAATCTGTCAGTTTGCTAGCTACTTTTACTTTTGTTACGGAATGTACAACGGCGCCAGAAATTGTTTTTATTGGCTTAAACTTTTACCGCCACGAATTGTCAAAATTAGTTCGCATATTTTCCGATGGACTTGTTTGCTTGGTGGAGCTATAACAAATATACCGACGTAGGTATATGAGAAACGGAGATATGAATCGTCAATTTTGGAAAGTTTCCTATAATAACGAAGGCAATGTGGTTAGATCTCGTTTTGGATAGTCTGAAAGAATCATTTACCCATTATACAAGCCTGACTGAACTCAGGGGACCAACAAAAATATTACACTCTACTAGATACACCTAAATTGCGTTCTACTCTTGCTCACCACATATACGTTGCATCACTTTGATCATTATTATTCAATATTTTATTAATAATGTATGCATTATTGAATTATAATTTATACATTATTTATTTTTATATTATACCAAATCGCAAAGAACATTTTTTTTAATTTTTTTTTACATTTTTTAAAATATGCTGATAATATAGCTATACGATATATCGTATGTATCTATAAGAAAAATGTAATAACATTAAAATTTATTTTAGATCAATAAAAAAATGCTGGTCAACGGAAATAAATAAACTAAAATATAAATAGTTTTGCTAATGTATCACTTGAAATAGTATATAATAAATCCCATCCACTACATCTTGAATATAGGGACCAAATGAAATTATAATTTTAATGCTGATGAATTTTACGTGACCAAACTTACTAACTTGCAAATTTAACAACTTGAATTAATATTTGCGGCGTATGCCATTAAAACGTTTCTAAATTATATTTGATAATGAAAAAAACTGACTGAAATATAAAAAACAAATGATTCGTATGTATTCTCATGGTTTTATAAAAAAAAACAAGAAGAGTAAAATATGATCGGGCTAGGTATCAGATCTTGTGGAATATGTAATCTACCACGATCGCAAAATAGCCGGCAAATTAGCAATGGTATCCAGTCAAATAACAGAATTATCCTCGGGCTTTTTCGGTTTTAATTTGGGTATGGCAAAACTAAGCGCAGAGTATCGAGCATATCATGGAATGAAAGCAGCGAGCGGGCATGTTGCGAATGTCCGCGTTTGTACTCGCATTCGGGGTCCGAGTGGAAAGCGGGCGATAGCAAACGGTCAGTATAGTACATCGTTCATGTACCACGTACCAGCGGTAGCGGTATTCTGCGTGTATCGATTTAACGTCCGTAACGAGTGTTAGCTTACCGTGCATGACTAGCTGAACGAGGGCGGTAAGGGATTGGGGCACAGTTGCTGGATGTGCGGGTATTTTATTTCCGAGTGGATTCTCTCACCTGCAACTAAACACATTTCCATATTCCATTTCCGGCTTGTGTCGACTCAGAGTGCTCGAGCAACGGAGCAACGATCTGCTCCCCGAGCGCAGATGTTCTGCTCTCTGTAATTGGTAACTTGCTTCGGATCCAGCTTCACCTCCAAACTCGGTTTCGGCTTAGGGTTCGCTGCGCTCGTCTTCTCGTCTCGTCTCGTCTCGACTCGATTCGGCGAGGATGCGAGGATGAGACACGACCAGATGAAACACGCTTTCTTTCCAACGACGATATATGTAATTTACTGACTGACATTTTATTCTGTTATGAAATAAATATACTCTAAAAAATTGCCCCATTGTCTTCCAGCTTTTTTGTTAAATAAAAATTTATACTTACTTCTAACAATTTTGAAAATATTAGTTTTAAAATAATTTGTTTTATTTTTGATTTTTAAAACAACAATGCCAATTGCGACAAGATCATAATGAATAAAAACTCAAGTTTCTATGTCTTTAGTATAGATATGTATATTTATTATAAATACTAGAAAATAATATAATCAAATATCAACTGAATCTAGAAAACAATTAATGTATTTGGTCTCATATTATCCATGCTCTTTTGTTTAATGTCAATTTTAATTAAAGATGACTGTAATTTTGTTTTAGCTTTTTTTGATGCTATTTATTTTAAATAGTAAATTACATAAATATCACTAAATCAAACTACTTCACTAAAAATTGTTAAACATCTAAACAGGTTCAAATTTTTTAATTGACAAATATAAATATAAAATCAATAGTGTTAGTACACAAATATAATTATATTTTTGTAAAGTTTTAAAAACAATTATCCTATGAATTTCTAAAAAAAAGCTATTTAAGATTTCTAGGTAGTTGCTATTATTAGAATTTGCAAACGGAGTAAAATAAAATTACTAAAAAGATCTATGGAGCAAAACAAATAATATGATGTAAATAGAATTTCTAGTCAGCAACTTGCAAACGTCCTCCCATCGCTACCGGTTCCGTTACATACTGTACCGTTACCGTTCTCCCAGTGGCGTTCGTGCAAAGTTTTTCAACTGAGTTTCATTTTTTATATCAAATTTCCCTCACTTTGAGAACTTGCCTCTTCCATGCTATGCTATGTTATACTGCGTAGCGTTGCGCTGCGTCGGACTACGCCTAAATGTAATTCATTTACGATAATAAGTTTTAAAACTCTTTGCTGGATGAACAGCGAATAAGGCTTACTGTTACTGCAACCATATTGTCCTATGTAACTTGAATTACGGCTCTAAAATGAAACACTAAAAGGAATTTTGTCAATAATTCTATAATAAAATATTTAATTAAAATATTTGCATTTATAATTACTTTGAAAAATTAGTTCAAGTATTGCACGAAATGGCTACTTTAATTTTGGTAAAAATTTTAATTAGTTTTTAAAATATTTAATTAATTTTATGATATCATAGCTTGTGTAATATTACTCTGGAAACAGCTAAAATAAATTTACGCTGCAAATAAAA
The DNA here is from genome assembly GCA_963966155.1 of Clivina fossor. NCBI lineage: Eukaryota > Metazoa > Arthropoda > Insecta > Coleoptera > Carabidae > Clivina > Clivina fossor. The sequence goes on from OZ014550.1 coordinate 61,035,134, forward strand.
AAACAATTTTCAACAAAATTGTTTATTTTATCAAGACATTTAATTCCGGTTTCTTTGATTTCTATCTAACATTTGTGCATAATATATTATCACTTAATTAAGAAATAAAATAAATATTTAATTATTTTTAATTTTGTTTTATCTTATAATTTAGGTAGGCACATTATTACTTTTTTTTTATTTGGAAAAATATCAATATCTTTCATAAAATTAAAAGTACATTTTGTTAGAGTTCAGGTAACCTTTTTCACTAGACACAATATTTTTTTTATAGAATATACAACAATAACAATAACAAAAATATTACAATATAATTATTTTAATTATAGTAGTATATAATAAATATTAAAGTACATTTGATATTTACAAAACATTGTTGCTTGTTAAAAGTCTCTGTATATTAAATATTGAACCTTCTAAAATAAAGAAAATAAATTATGGAAAATCAATATTTTTGTGGTTTTATTATGTACAAATTTCAGCAAGAAAGAAAAAACAACTGTTTAGATTTTAATCAAATACTTAATTATTCTTAATGTTATGTAGTTATCTTTATTAAAATGTTTATATTTTATTTAATATTTTAAATTCATAGAATCCATCTTCACAACTATCATAAATAATAATTTTTCATATTGTTTTAGGTCGATTCTTACGTATTTGCAAGAATAAAAATTGACTACAGCTAGAGTAATTGTTTTTGTTATTATTATAAAATTTATATTTAAATTTTAATATGTTACATTTTTAGTTACAAATTTATTCTTTTTGAATTCATTACAGTACAAATTATTTTAATATTTGTATATAATGTACCAACGCAACTGTGAATTAAAGAAATAGTTAATATTATAATTATTTGACAAAGTCAATTACTTACATAGATTGTGTATATCAAATAAAATAAATATACTTATATACATAAATAGGTATAAGTGAGAAATGAAGTAAGTAGGTATGTATTATACTCGTATTTAAGAAATATCTATTTTTACGAAATAATTTATCTTAATAATAAAAGAACGGTTAACTATAGATGATTTGTGAGGATGATGAATAAAAAAGCAGAAAGAAAGTTTCATTGGTAGTTGGTCTCTTTTGTAGCTAGCTAACTGGGTTTGCGTTGTGAGTTCCGCGTTGCGCGCGTTGCGCACCAGTTTAAATGTTACAGGCCGAAGTCATTAATAAAGCAACGTACGAACCGAGTTCTTGTAATGAAACACTTATTAATAAATAACACTAAATCATAAAGCGAACAAAATGAAGGCAGAAAGGCGTTAGGCTGGTGCTGGTGCGGATAGTGGATGGCGGTTGCTTGACGCTTCTTCTCCCACGGACAAAGGCCCGGAACCCCGGAGCCGAGCCCCGGAACCAAAGCGGGCGCGCAAAGCCGCCGTAATCAGATAATTAATGCCAATATATTTTAATTTATTCCCTTTTAAACTTCATAAATATCTAAGCAAAGCAAAATGTAAAAGGCGTCCATCCTCTTCTCTTCTCTCCGCTCCGCTCCCCTTTACCCATCTATTCTATTCTCAGATTCCAGATCGCAGAACGGGGATCGCAGATAGCTCTGTGTAACCATTTCATTTAGATTAAATATGCAAGAAATTGTTCTAAGCGCGTCCTCACAACACGGGGCTTTCATGTTTTATGCACGGCCCTAAATACATCCTTACAATCATACACAAACTTTGGGATTAATTGCTGACGAGAGATAAATTTCAGCAGCTGAAAACTTTCAAGACCACTGAAAACTTTCGCACTTTTTTATTTTGCGTTCATGTTAGCGTTTTCTTTCATTTATCTATATCGTAATGGGTTGACTAAACTGGGATTGAATCTGGTAATATTCAATTATTTAGGATATAAGTAAAAATGTTCATATAACAAGAAATAAAGTCGTTTTAAATTAAAATATTTGCGTTGATTCTCTTACTTTCAATTATCTATATTCTGTAATTTTATTTACATAAAACAATGTAGGTATTATTATTATTATTATTATTATTATTATTATTATTATTATTATATTTATTCCCTAAAAAACAAAAATACGTTTGTCTTACTCCTAATTTTGAAAAAAATATCTGCTAAAACTTTTTTATGTTTTGGTTACACTTTAAAACTCTTAATCATACTATACAAAGTTTAGAATAAAATCAGATTATCGAAATATTGTTTGATGTAAATGACATTTTTGTTGGCTTCTAAACAAATTTATTGAAATTATTTAAGGATTAATGTAGCTTAGTTCGTACAAAGCGATCTAGAACCTACAAAATTCATCGGCCCCGAAGGATTCTTGTTCATCCTTCGACGGCACATGGTAATTTCAAGGATAATAGCGGGCTATGCAAAGTGTAACACCGGCTAGCGATATTCTTACTATATTGCCATAAGTTATTTGGGTACAAATAGATCAAGTTGTACACAATTATGTAGTTTAATATCGTCGTATTAAGAGAATATCAATATAATTTACTTTTCATTGATGTTGCTGATCGACTTATTGATCCAAACTGCAATTTTGAAAAAAAAATATTCATTACATTTGAATAAGTACGTAATAAAAAAATTCTACTATAAGTTCATAAATAATTCTGTTTATTGCAGATTTTTTACATAAATTATATACATATTATAATAATAAAAACATAAGAAAATAAACTTGAAGAACAAAGTATGTAGTAATAATACATACACATAATATTTAATAGCATTTTGTTTTGTTTTAAATATATAAGTTTAGTCATAACTGCATATTTATTTTATTTATATTTAAATTATATATTTACATATTTATTAAAAATGATAAAATTGTTATAATTTAATTTATTATTTTCTGATAGTTTTGAATTTTTGTATTTATATTTTAATGTAATTTTGAAAAATTAAATTTTTCGTAATGACAAATTTTTATCTAATTAAAAAAAATAATGCTGTATCATGTATAGTTGATTAAATGGCGTACCTGATATATTGCGCAAATTCTCTAATAAAGTATTTCAAAGTTATAAAACGCTATACAATAACTGGCAAATTTATAAATAAATCGGAAATAATTTCCACATTTCGCTCACTTCGTCCCACATAAATGAAATAAGTAATCGTGGCGTAAATATGTGATAAATTCTCGCGGTTCTCGGTGAAAGCAATAAGAAAATCGCGACAATGTTAAGTATTTACTAAAAATATATCTGGAGTAACGCGAGCAATTTGAAATGCGCGATTTGAGTGCATTTACAGTGAGCCATTGGCATTGGCTGAGCAGGGGTAGTTAGTCGAGCCCAAGCCCGGTAATTGAATGAAACAACGAGGAAACGCGTCGCGGAAGCAGTTGACTCCGACTCCGACTCCGTCAAACGACAGATAGTTATTGATATTCCCAACACTTGAGGATACAATCTAATTATTCCGCGGGGATATTATTCCTTTTCCACGGCAGTTTCTCGTTTGTCGTTTCTCCTTCTCAACTTGATTGTTTCGCATTCAGTTTGTCAACGATGACTTTTAGAACCTATTCACATTATGACTGCTTTCTTTCAATTCAATCTCAGTTTCATACTCTTACTATATATAGTTTAGTTAAATATTTGTCTTTTGGAAATTCCTGCCAATTATATAATAATAATAGTAAACAATTAAAAAATAACTTAATATAATCTGTCAAAAAATTAAATTATAGTTTTCTGAAAATAATAAAAGTTTCCAGTTTATTAAATGTATTTAAATTAATAGTATATTATGTAGAAACAGAAAGCGATCTTTATTGTATTGAGTTCAAATACTTACTGTCGAGACAGAGCCTAGGCCAAGCAGCTTGGGCAAAACATAAAAAAGCATTCTGCTCCGACTACCTTTAACCTTTCGAACAGTATATTTGTTACGTGATTTGTAAGAATTAATGTTTCGTTAGTAGAATATGAAATTTATAACAAATATGGCGGTAAAAATTGTATTTATTTTACTATTTCATATATTTTCAATTATCAAATTTAAATGCAAGCGAAAATAAACACTACAATAGTCACTAGATTATTTTTAATATGGTCGCCGTATCTATCAAACTAAATGAACTTGACTGTGTACTCATGTTTGGTGCAGCCACCAGTGGTATATATATAGTAACTAACTATTGTATAATAATGAACATTATTGTACGAGTAATATAATGACCTTTTACATAGGCAATATTGTAATGTGATATCAATATTTTGATGTTATTGAAGAAAAATACATTTAATAAACAACTACAACTAACTATATCTTATTTGTTTTAATGTAAAGAAAATATAAAGGGTCTAGCTTGGTACATACTACGATCTAATACCTATTATTATATCAAAATGTTCCACTTCTAAAAATAAAATAATATTTTTTGGAATTTTTTATTATACATCGTAACATGTTTAAAGCAAAATTTTAAAGTAATCTTATATAAATTCTTAAAACATCAGTAAATAATAAGGATGAGACTATTTATACATACGGTATGTATACGCAATTGACTATTTAAACATACTTAAAAAAAAAACCTAAACCAACCTACTAACCTAACCTACCCTAAATAGCCAATTGCGTAAAAATACTGTATGTATGAATAGCCAATTGCGTATACATACCGTATGTATAAATAGCCACTTTTAAATAATAAAACAAATATACTTTTCAATTTTTTGAAAAAATAAAATATGATAAATTTGTTTAAACTCTGAACGGCAATTTTATTTAAAACGTATAATTTTCGATTGGTTTCGACAAAACCGAAACTTGATTTAAATGTGAATGAATGTTTTGTGATGCGAAGGACAATATCGTGTACTCATGTATGCAGTATACCAGTGTTGTGGGTAGCTAGAAAGCCTCTTAGTTCGATGCTCAGCTGTTGTTCATGTCGGTAATTAATGTAGCTATTATCGTTGCATGGTTATGTATGTATATCTAGCGTCCGATGTTCAATTATTTTGCACTACATGTCTCGCAAAATGACAACAACAATTATATTGTAATATAACGTGTATATTTAGCTAGTTTATCTTGTAATAGGAAACTTTGTGCTACATATAGGTACAAATACATAATTGGCTACAATTGACTGTATTTATAGCTCTAACTAACTTTATCTATCTGATATTATAAGCATATTTTGGTATCAAACTATTTAACTATTTAATAACTCGAGAAATATTTTATCCATAAAAAAAAAAACTAAATCATTATAAAAAAATACAGAAAAAAGTTAAATGAAACAAAATTTATAAATTTTCGATAATTTTTATAATATTCTATCATCTATATACAAGTTAATTGAAATTAAATTGTTATTACAAATAAAGTTTAAATAAATAATCTAAAACATCAGCATAGATCAACGAACTATAATGTGAAACGTAATTATCTATATTTCAGATAAAACAACAAAAATATTAAAAAAATCTAAAGATTGTTTTTCCGTGTAGTTTGGTGTTAAACATCATTTTTAATCAAACAAGCAATCCAATATTTTCTTGCGTGTACGAACCTCTAAACCATGGGACAAAGAAGTGAATAAGCCGAATGAAAATCCAGTGTAAGCCACGATATGTCCCGCAGCCCACGTGGACGCATACGTGATCCAGCTCCACTTTGGTACAGAATCTGTAAGTACAGTTCAAGCGGGCCGTGCCGGTGGTATCTGAACAGATACATAAAGAAAAATGTGCGCCCCGGGTGTCGTTTCATCGCCGGAATCATCCCCTTAGCGAAATACCCCTCACCAATAACGGCACGAAAACCTGTGCGAGGATTTCTTAAGTTACGCGTTACGTGTCGAGAGCTTTTAACATCAATTCTCTATTACACTAGGCCGAGAATTATTTTGATATCTTGAAATATTTATTTTTATAATTACGTCTCTTGGAATATGAGGTTCTTGATGAAGTTTTCTAGTTATATTGATGTTTACATAATAAGGAAGAGAACTAACTGGAGAAAACAATAAAATTTCATACTAAGCTTTGAATATTGTTTAATTAAACAAAAAATTATTCATTAATTTTATAATTATTTATTCCTTTTGAGAAACATTATTTTCTTCTATAATCAAACATTTTTTCACCACATATATTTTGGAATATTCCTAATTTACTCTTTTTTTTTCATATAATACCATTTATATGCAAAAAAAATTAACCTTTAAGATGCTTAAAGAAAAAAAATGTAATTAACAAAGTTATTATTTACTTATTTTTGCTTTGTTTTTGATATTAATCTTTTTGTGATTGAATTATTTTTTCTTTGATTTTGTTGTTTAATGACCAAATTAATTTTTGTTCTCCAGAAAAAAATGTTTCGTAAATTTTGTCTTAGAACTGTGAAGCATTTAATTAATTTAATTGTTATTCAACAAAACGGATATTTTGTGTTCGTAAATTTTAGGAATATTTATCGTAAATTAAAATACTTATAAAAAATATATATCTAGCCGAAAATTCATAATAAAAATGTTTCTGGACAAATGTCTAGTGTCTATGTATGCTTGTAATTAAAACAATAATAAAAATTATTTATTCTTTTAACTAAATTAATTGAATCAGAAATATGAAATAAAGTATCTGACAAAAACTAAACTAATTATTATTATTCTTACAATAACATTAAAATATTTATTTCCAATATGGCCAATAAAATCTTATCAATCAAATAACAATATTTACAACATTTATTTATTTTTTGACTATGAAATAGTAAATCTAAAATTACAAAAGCTTCTGGAGATATGATTAAATTACCATAATTAAATAATAATTGCAAAAATAGTAATATAACGCAGTGACTTGCAAAAATATGTGCCCAGTTTTTTGTCGAAACTTGATATAATTTTGAAAATGTATAAAAACCGATGTTACGTCTACGATGCATCGCATCTAATGTGAAATAATATTCATAACAGCGCGAGACGAACGAGGGATTATTACGTCGTCCATAAAATCATGTTAGAGCTCTAGTTCGGACATTTTTTGCTCTCGAATCTGAGCTAGCGAGGGACAAAACATTTACTGTGTAATGTATGGAATGCAGTAACGTTTTTCCAAGCGGGTTGGCGAGAGGTAGGACGCGTGTTCCGTTGTTTTAGTTTAATTTTTAAATGAAAATAGGGATAAGCCGAGCACATCCGGCTTCTGACGCCCCAAATTAAAATCGTCGACTTCCAAAGCGAACGCCACGCGCGTGCCCAATTCGAATGCTGTTATGCTGTTCGGCTGTTGGACTTTACTTCTGGCTTCATCCAACCAGGATTATTTATACATTACTCGTAAAGCGATAATTGTAAGCAGAGTGCTATTTTCTCATACCAACAACCAACAACGTGATGGAAAATTTTATTAGTTGATCTTTGAACTTTGTCGTTTTAATACTTAGCTGATTTAAAATTTTGGAAAATTATATTTTTTCATATTCAACAGTATTTATTATTCAATCATTTGTTCACACTATTAGAAAACTATGAATTAATTAATTAATTATCAGTTGTCTACAGATATTTAAATATTTTATATAATACAATAATTCAACAATGCTGTATGTTATAAAGATTTACAAAAGCATTACAAATTACTTTACATATATGCATATCTTTAATAAACAATCTTTATAAATATCAATATTTTCAAGAAAATATGCAATTTTTTATAGTTTATATTGTCGACAGTTAAGAAATCAACTTACATTGTAAACTATTATTTAAATTATGAACGTTTTAAATAATTGATTCTTAGCATGCCACTTAACTCGTGTTGCTATCTTTCTTGGAATTATTCTAATAATTTAAATTTTTATTTTTTGTAAATAAAATTTTTAATTGTTCAAGCAAATACTTTTACTACTCTTAGATTTGATTTAGATATGTAGTAATAATAAAAAAATACAGCAATTTACATTAGCACAAATCATCGTATTTTTCTTGATCGCAAACATATTTCTCAACTAAATTGATGAAAAACGCAAAAACGAAATTAGAAAACAGTCACACAATATCGAATATTAACTTATCATAGGTTATCGGCGAACGACAAGCCAGAAACAAATCAGCTAATTTCATACTGGTCGGTCGGGTGGCGTATCGAGTTCAATATGTAAAGAACGAATTAGTCGGGCATTTTTTCATTCGGTGAATTATCGGCTGGTGGGACGGAAAATTGTGTTAAAACTGGGAAAAGGACGGGCCATTCCTCACCAATTATAGGTTCCACAATTTACAGCCTTGCTGAAATTTGATATTGTGCCGACCTTCACAGAAACAAATGAAAACTAGATTTATGAACTTGGTGCTTAGTGTTCAGAAAAGCACAGAACAAACTTGAACGTTTTGTATCATATGAGAGGAAAATGAGATAATCATTGATTTTCTGTTAGATATTAACGAGAATTTAAACAAAACACTTTTTGCATGTTAAATTATTTATTGGAATATATTAAGAAATTTTCCTAGACTGTATTACGAAAGCAAAATTCTATTAAAAATATTCACAAGACATTAACTTAATTCATATAAATATTTAGCTAAAAGTTTGTATTATATATAATTTGAAAGACACTATATTTTGTTCAATATCTTTGTAAATATTTGTGCTTTTACTGTAACTTTAAAATACTTTATCAATTTGTACACCTGTACACTAGTTCTCATAAAAACAAAAAAAAATGTTGCATTAATTTTTTACAACTTTTCTAATAATAAATGAATAGATAAAAAAAAAAGATTTGTAAAAGATTTGTTATTGTATGTATGTATGAAAATTTATATTTTTAATTCAGTTGCAAATTACACTTAAACGCAAATAAAAACTGCGTTAGTTCATAAATATTTTGAAAAATTTAAGAACCGTTTACCGTGTAATACGCTTTCACAAAAAAGATCATACAAAGTCATTATGTAGCAGCGTTTACGGCTGCATAATGTATAACTTGAGGTTACGTATCCCGTATTTGTAAACTGCTCCTTCTCCTGCTTTTACTCTTGTTCCTGTTGTGCTTCCATATCTCCTCAGTGGCGTGTTCTATGTTGAATAACTATCGGTTTTTGGTATTTGCTCGGCCGGCCGGGCCGGGCCGGCCCGGCCCGCCAATGTATATTTAAAAGATTTGAAAAGTAATAAATATTTTAAAATAATTTAGTAGGTACGCTGGCAAGGAGAGTTTGCAGACAATATCTTGCATAATGCATGGATAAACCCTACTTTGAGTTTACTTTGATATGGTTCCGAACCTCATTTTTTCTTATTTATACTGTTTCGTGAACAGTTTGTGGTCTATCTACGCTTTTGTAAATACGTGCAAAGAAATTCGCTAAATATTTTACTAAAGACGTATTACAAAATTGATTTAAAAATAATAAAAGAGCAGCAGATAATTTAGAACATTTTTATGAAGTTTTTCTTGAAACTTTTAAGATAAGAATTTGTAAAAAGTATAAGGAAATTATTCAAGTTATGTAAATTTTTGGAATTATAAAGGGCAGTTTTATAAAATAAAATTAAAAAAAAAGTTTATGCTAGATAAATATTACACATTTTTTAATAACGTAAACTAAGTTCTTATCAGAAATTAGAAAGAATTGATTTTACTATTATGTAGTGAATAAAATAAATTTTGCATATTAAATATAAGGTATTTAATTTTTGATGAAAATATACTTGCTAATTTGTATACTATTATAGTACATAACATTCATGCAGGCCTTTGTGCTTCAACTTTAATTATTGTTCCAACTAGTTTCAAGTGTATGTAAATCAGCTAAAACTAAAAATCAGTCAATTATTCTTGCTATTGATATATGTTGAATATATTTTAAATATATAGTTTATTTGTGTTCATTTGTTTATGTAAACTACGCATATAACGAAATTCTAAAAAGAGAAATTGATACCATTATTTACATTAGAAATCAAATACTTTATACAATAATTTAAAATTATACAGTTTCATGAACAATTTTTTACTTGTTTTAGTCGAAAAGCGTGAGTCGTTTATATTCAAGCACTTTATATATGTATAATATGGCATCTATATGTTGGCAAAGTATCGTTGGCAACGTGTGAATAATTCGGTAGCAGCATCTTGCGTTTGCGTTGAAGCCGTGTCACTCACTCTCAGCTCCTGTTTACCCGACTCGAATTTATAAATGTCGTAGTTTGCGTTGAGACGTTTAGAATTCCGAATTCCCTTCCATATATAAAATTCAAAGCGATATGCATGGGATCGGAACGGTGCGGTGGCACGTTACCGTTACGCGTGCGGCAAGCATGCGACTCTCGACAATTTTCGCAGACACAACACGTCTGCGGTCAGTGCCTGATCCTTCGGTCAATGTGATCCCTTGCTCGAACAGTGTGAGGCCTCGGTCTCTGTGCAATCCCTCTACTGATAGAAGGGTCGGGTCGGTTTGAACAATGCAAAGCGAGGCCAAAATGGTAGAAATGCGTGTGAGAAGAGCGGAACTTTAAACATAAAGCACGCATTCATATGCACAACCAAATATACATCAAAGTCGCATAAAAAAGATTGCTGATACAAACGTTTTGCAACTGCGAACTCTTTCTATCGACGCGACGTCTAAATAGAATTTTGACGTTGCGCAGCAGCTTGCTAATAGAATTCTTGTGTGACAGATTGTCCATTTAGTTTTCGTGTTAAATTCTTTTTCAACCGGAGATTGTAAATTTATCATTTATTTATAAATTTAGTGTCATATTTTTAAAACGGTTTTTTATCTAAAAAAACTAATAATATTTTTATTAATCCCAAAATAAGCGTTTTACATTTAAATTTTTAGTTTATTTTGTAGCGGATATTTACATATACTGGTAATTTAAATTCATGTATTCAAAGAATTGAAATTTTTAACACATTTTGTTATTATTGTGGTAATGTATTAAAAATACAAATATTTATGAAAGATAAATAATTAAGATATATGTCTTTTTATTTAAGCACTTATCGTATTGCCAATCGTAAAGTTCTGGATCCATCTGTTGGTGAAATTAAGTTTAAACTTACTGTTCAACAATTGTAATCTATAATATATATATATATATATATATATATATATATATATATATATATATATATATATATATATAAATTTCTATGCTAATTTTTTAGAGATAAAAATATTAAAGTTACTATAACATCTTGGTGAGTAAATTATGTTCCGGAAACTAATGAACGCTATTAATAGAAAAAATGTTGGTGCGCAGGGTGCGAGATTTAAGACAATTTAATCAAGAAATGTGATGAACCGAGAAAATATTCATTTAGCATTTCGTCAGTAATATATAACTGACAGAGAAGTGAACGTACGCGGCAGTAAAGGCAGAGTCCATTACATACGATGTATCTCCGTAACAAAAGCTGGTGAAAGTAATGTATTATAGGCGGTATGCGTGCCGATGCGTAAGGTGAAAATTGCGTGCAGGCGTCACTGAACGGCTGAAAAGTTGTTATGTGCGGCTGCGGTGGCTTCGGTTTTGGGTGTTTTGGGTGTAAGGCAACGGTAGGGATACCGGCAGGAGTACAGTCTCCGATGCGGCGTTTGACGGTGTAGATCGCGTGATATTAAGACATCGGTTCCCGTCATTGTTACGCTGGTATCGCATTACCGCCATTAGCGTTGTACGACGAACGCCAGCACAAATCAACTCACAAGGAAGCATTCCCGAATGTTGTCGACCTGATGTTACGTAAATTTCTTTTTGACTACAATTACATGTACTACTTTTTAGATTATCTATTGGCATATACACACATCAACAAATTATTCGCATACCTACATTAACTTTCATTTATGAATTCTGTTTAATAACTCAAAAAATTTTAAAACATTATTTTTGAAAATTTACTTATTACTTAAATACAAATACAATTTTTTTAACAACAATCTACTTCTGGCCTAGCTCTGCTTTATACAAATCGCAAAGTAGTAGTAGTATATATATATATATATATATATATATATATATATATATATATACATATTTGTATATTTTGTTTGATAGAGTAACTTTTCGTCAAATTTAGAAAATAGATTTTTCCTATTGCTAAAGTCAATAAATTTCTTCTTTTCTTGATAAAATTGATATACTTATAATACAAAAATTAATTTTTATAGATTTGAACTTAGTCTTTCTGTTTTCTGAACGATGTATTATGTAGTAAAATAATTTGTTTTACACATATTTGTTCACTGACTTTATATAAATAATAATAAATAAAAAAATCAATTCAACTATTGGAATTAAGTAGATATGTACATGAATTAACCTGTTTAAATGAAACTAAGCCATGAGAATCTTTCCTGATAAGCCGTGACGATAAAGATAGAGAATGGGGCCATCGTGTTCGCATATCCTCACATCACATTTCATTACTGTCCACACAAAAACATAATGAATGTGTAACATAACGAAGCAAAACCGAAGAACACACAGACAAGGCATAGGCAGAGACGTAGACAGGCAGGCAGGCAGACAGGCAGTTGCCGTGGTACTCGCATCTCGCACTGCCACTGACACCCAGTGCCTCGGTCGGAGTGAAATGATTCACAGAACATGTACAGTAGACAATAGAGGGACTAATGAATACCATTTGCATATCTTGTTCATTACTTTGTGCCAGTGGGACGCAGTGTGCGACAGCGACGGAGTGAACTATGTAAGTATTCAGGTCTTCGTAGTTCCTGCTTTTCATAATTAACTTAACCCAACTCGTAACGTTGACGCCAAACGGCGGCCAACGACCAACGACCAACGATGACGACGGCGACGGTTATGTACGTACACCGTACCACCCCCGCACTGAGCCTCAACTTCAGCCTGATACAGTGATACTGATGCATCCTACATCCACTTGCCTAAATGGCCACTTCTTCTTTCCTTCCTTAGAGTTTACTTCGGTCTTTGCTCTTTGACCGAAACATCTCTAGCTTTTTAAGAGTTTAAACGTTAAGGTTTATTCATTCATGGTGGAAATAGTAATAAATACATATTTCATTTCATTTAGACCAGTTCTTTTAAATTTTAATTGGATTATAAAACTATATATTAAAGATTTTGAATCATTTGGTTTTGGTATAAGTAAATACAAATTTCTAGGTAATAGTCAAAGAAGGATAATTTCTTAAAAATAATTTGAATTAAAATATAATAATTTTACTTGGCGCATTTTATTAAAAAATATTCAGCACTGATGTTATAGAAGATATTTTTAACTGGAAAACTAATTAATATGCAGCAAATATAGAATTCAACATTCCCATGTTTATTGTTGTTTTCACTCATATTCCCAAAGAGAGGATGTGTATCATATACTTTCAATTAAATACGAAACTAATATTGATTCTAGTCAATTCCGTACGGTATAAATAAATAGTAAGCAATTAATATTTTCGGAAACGGGATCATTGGCAATAACACGAATAATAAGCGTGTTATTGATACTTGAAATGCATTGAAATAGTGATGACGGTTCGCAAGAGAATTATTGCCAGTTGTTGGGTAGTGGACAGTAGGAGTAGTGAACAGTGAACACTCTGCCACATATCACATGTCCTTTACTGTCTAATTCATTTGAATGCGTACGCGTATGTACACTGGGACTACATGTACCAATTGATAGTTACAAACAATCATGTTTTGTTCACGTGTTTGATACCTCTTAAAACAAATGCATTTGTAATGACGAGTAGTTGTATTTTCCTTTCTATCTGCCCTGCCCTGTGTGTGTGTGCGTGTGCGCTGGATCGTTCAAACTTGTGCATTATTCAAATACGCTTGCAGTGTTATTCCGTATTTACTGTTCTGTTTGCAAATGTATTAGCCGAGTTTTATTGTGATTGTCAGTTTCTATTACAAAAATATGTTATTAACATTAGTACTGATTTAGGTACCTACCTATGTTTTACTTATTTGATAATTTTTATTCTATATTTTAATTGCATATAGTGCTATATTAGATTACATAGATTTTATATCATTAAAATAATCGTTAACCAACTACAGATTTGAATGAAAATTTATATTTGGATCTAATGTTTAATAAATTATCAAAAATAATAGATGTAAGGCTGTAAAAACTCAAAATTATTTATCATTAATTTCGACGTAAACTTTTTAAAGAAAGTCATGCGGCAGCCACGTCACATTTTTAATGATTATTTTCGTTGCGGAAGCTAAGGCGTCGCGTCGTAACATCGTAGGACGCGGTGCAAGCCATCGGCAAGCGTCAAGACAAACGAGGGCAAGCGTCTATCGTCTCCCCAAGCAAAGCAAGAAGGTAAGCACGTTAATTGCTTGCCTTTCTGGTCACGTAGCATAAGTTCTAATAGAAAAGCAGTCGCTTCTTTTATTCAACGGCGCGCCGCGAAAAAAATACAGTTCGATGCTGTACGCGACCGACAACTGGCAATCGACCCCCCTTACGCCGCCCGTTATCGTTTCAACCTCATAAAGATTTCGTTCCGTCCGAAATAATTTCACTTATGTTCAAGGTAATTCAATTTCGCGCATGAAAAATACTTGTTACAGCTGAAAGGTTCGCTAATTCATTTTACTTTACTAACTTCATGTTTAACTAATCGTCTGTGTTACAAACATATTTTATACTTTTCTCGCACTTTATCTTGCATATCATTTTCCATTCATATTATTCAAATTAATAAGATTTATTATATGTAGGTCCTACTTAAATGACAATATAAAGTACTACTATTAATGACGATCCTAATGGAATAAAACTTTATAAATTCTTTAACAGGAATGTACGACATTTAATTTAAGAATTAATGCCTACAAAATTATATTTAAAACTAGGTATTAATTTCAAAGTTTTATTTTTTTCATATTTTCTAAATAAATAATAAATAATTTTTTTTTGTAATATTTATTCAGTGTTTTTTTATGAATTTTAAAGGTATATATGTACATACAAAATTATAAGATTTGATATGTCGTTCAGCAAGGACGAGAATGAAAATTAAAAGACAAAGATGGAAAATAACACTTTACGAAGATTTAAACCAAAATAACTTGGTTTTTATTTAAGCAAAAATGCGACAAAGTTTTTACGTTGTGAATTTGAGTTATGACATTAAGTACAATGTTTCTGAATGAAAATTTATGTATCTACTTTGCGCTCTTGTTCTGAGGTTGTTAGCGAGGGTTAGTTATTTCATTATCTTATAAACTATTTGCTTTTTTTACAGAATAATTTGCATTTTCTTATTCAACGAATAAGTATTTTACGACAAAGGTCTATTTTCAGTAAAATTATTTCAATTATTATTTGTGTGAAGTATGTACATTTGCAAATATTTAATATTCGACAAAGTTACATATTAAGTATTATTTTACTAATCTATAAATAATAATAACAAAAACGAATCAAATTTGTATAAACTTAATATGTATTGAGTAATTCAAAAATATTTTCCGTGATTTCTTCATAAATATTTGCATTTAAAAATAATTAAATTATTCGAATGCTACTACTTTAAAAAGTTAAAAAATAAAAATAAATTAATTAAATGACAGTAAATGTCATTGAATTGAATTAAATTGGCGCCATATAAGTATGTAATTTACAAAGATGAAATAATAATATTTAATTAATACAATTGTACTATTATGAAATTCTAAGTTTTTCTAGTAAAATTTTGCATTTAATATTATCTTAGTGAAACAGAAAAAGAAATAAAAACAAACTTATATATTTATTTTTGTTTTGCAAATATAAAAGTTTGAATATACGCGTTGAATATATAAAAGAAATATGCAAAAGTTGAAAAATATGATAAAATTTTATATGAACGCCAACATACCTATATAGTTTTTGTTTACCAGTTGCATGAGATAAAAATTATGTGCAAGCAGTAATAAGATAATTCTCACTCAGAAACAGCTAAAATATGAATAAATAAACATATTTTACACGCTGCATAAGTTTGCGGTTATAATATTTACACTATTTTTGTTTTAATGCCATAAAATAATGTAATAATACGCGCGTATGTTCTAGTCCACATTTTTTTCTTTACCTAGCCGAGTTGCTGTACGTAATACCTACAGTGTCCCGTGAGCCGTTGTATTTTATTTTCTTTAATTAGCTATTCTTTCTCCTCTTTTGCGGAAACTAAACTACGTCCAAGAAAAAAATTCTTTTTAACTTGCGAATTAAGAAAGTTTAAACTTCCCAATAATTTCCTATTTTTAAAGTTACGATCTTTAATTCATATTTTCTTGCTTTTTTCTTCTTCCGTTTTGCACCTGAACAAAAGTTCAGATATAACTGTGTTTTTTTCTTCTAATTATTTTTTGTTAAAGAACAAAACAATCAAATATTTTGATTATTTATTTTGCTTTTAAAGAAATCAAAGCTAAGTAGATCAGATATAAGATTAACAAATAATATGCACATTAAAATTATAGTTTACAGTATTTTTTTTTTCAAATTTTACATGCAGATATATTAATAAAACAAAAAAATTGAACAGTATTGCATATATTGTTTATGTATTGTTGTCTTTTATGTAAATTGTTATATGAAGTGTCGTAGAAAACATATGTTTGTGTTTATTAATTTAAAAATTACAAAAAACATTCACAAACATTTTAAAAAGATATTTATGTTACATATTTTCAATTTAGTTTTAAAATTTATTTGCTATTATTTTGTTTATATTTTAGTAACCAAGTTAAAAATCAGCATCTGATAAAAGATATTCTAAAAGAAGATATTTAACTGTAGAAAATATGTTTCCATTTAAATCAGATTCTATCAGCTTCGAATTCATATATAAATTTGGTTCAGTAAATGCAATAAAAAAGAAGAAAAAAAAAACATGGCCGGCCAGTGCTGTCGTAAACTTTGCTGAAAGAAAATTCGAAAAGATAAATCGGGTCATCGCAAAAAATATGCAAATAAGATAAAAAAAAAAGAAGGAATAATCAAAGCTAATGGCCTCGGGGATTCCTCGAAAGAGCGAGCTTGCAAAGTTTTCGACCATTTGTAATCATTATTGAGTGTATATTAGGAATAATTGAAGCTCAAATCAAGAGGAGTTGTAAAAGTGAGGGAGCGTAGATACAATCAAATATCGATTAAAACCAAACAGTACTGAAAAGCCAAAGACCATACAGTGACCGTATATGCTTCGGATACGAAGCGATGCACCAAACTGCAGTATATGTACTTTGAGTTTACTCTGTGGAAGCAAATGTATTGCTCTGTAACAAAGAACCTTTTTATATCCGACTTTTTTTTAACATTAATTACTATTAAATGTGCAGAGTCTACCGTGCAAGTCAACATTCAAATAAAACGTTGTTAGCTGATCATGTATTTAACTACGAAATTAGATTGTCAATTCCAAAATTTAATCATGCTTTTGATTGATAGATTAATTGAATGTGTAAAGGATTATTTTGGGAAATTATTATTTTCAAAATTATCTACTTTCGCAATATACTTAAATATTTTTGGAAAAAATTACTTTTTTTATAGTTTGAGAAATTTAAAACTGATTTTAAAACAGTTTTTTTTTTTTAAGGAAAAGAAACTTTTATGAAGCAACACTTTTATGTGCATATTGAAACTAAAATTTGAAAGATGTTTTAAGACAATTTAAAAAAAATTAAATTGTTTAATATTTATTAAATTTTAAATGTAAATAAAATCTATTGTGATAGTACAAAAAAATATCTTTTCTTATATTTTATATAAAAATTTTATGGGGCATCAAAAACAATATTTCTTAAATTTAATTTTTTTACATTTACTTTTTCCAAAACAGATAATTTTGCATTAAGTTTAATTTTCATATTTTTTAAAATTATTTTTTAAACAAAATGTCAGTTAACAACATAATTAAGTTTTCAATTAAGCAATTAATCAAGCGTATAGTTGATAACGTTTTATGTAACTATCTACATCAAAAAAATTATATTTATTCGATTCAATCTAATGTAATATTTCTGAGCTAAAAATACAAATAATTATATTAATCATATAACCAACGTCAAACTTTCTATACTATTTTTATTGTTAATAACCTAAAATGGATCGTTTAAGAAATGACGTGCAAATTTCAGCTATAAAAGAAAAGTTTTATTACATTGATTAACCGAGTAGTTACGGCGTTGTGGTGTGGAAGGAAGCGCTTCTACGCTACGTTATGCTACACAATTGCGGTTTAATAAAAGGTGCAACACTTTCACTAATATTACGTGCAGTTTAGCAATTACAATTTTCTAATAAAACAACCATTATTTAGAGAGAATGGCCCTGTTTATTCTGTTTTGCGCCAGACTAACGTTCATATTCGGCGGGAAATACTATGTTATTATTAAATTGACTGAATCAAATGTCTTAATTTGGAATAACTATATATATATATATATATATATATATAAATATATATATATATATATATAAAACAAATGTTAGAGAACCTATTTTACAGTTTTTTGAAAAAAAGTTTATATAATGGGTACTTGAATGGTTTATATAAATTTTTGTTATTAACCAAACATAATTCTTTCAGATATTGTTCCAGATTATTAATATATAAAATTAAAACAAAAAAAAATTTTTTTTAAATTTGACAAAGGATAAATAAATAAAAGTTACCAATTACTTTCAATTCATTAAGCTTTATGAAACAATATAAATTTGTTAAGCTTATAAAATTTAAAGAAATTGCCCAAATTTTCAGTTTCTTGCTCTGATACAAATTAAGAAATTTTGCGGGATAAAATTATAGATCTACATTAAAAGAGTCGTAGATATGTGATATTTACCATTGTTTGGAAGTTAGTACATTGACATATTCACGACTGTCGAGTGCATCGAATTTTGTCACTTTGTCAGCATTTTTAATCGTTGTTCAAAGTTCAATTACATTTGATTTTTGTTTAAACTGCATTTTTACGAATCTAGTTTAGTCGGAAACTTTCAGAAGAACAACATTAAATAGTATGTTACAAATTAGAATTTAGAATATTAACATCAAGTTTAGTTAAATCATAGCGATTAACCATATATTGTCTAATTTAATTTAATTAGTTTTATTTCTTATTTTTATAATAAAAAAATCTTCAAGTAAATAACAACGATTGTGATAACCTGTTTCGCCATCGAAGGTTCTTGTATCCATTTAGAAAACCCATAGGTTGTTTTACAATATAGAATTTGCACGAAAGGCTAGTTGCATAAATCATTATTAGCGTACTCAATGAGATATCTAGATTGTCAACTGCCTTTGAAGCTTCTCATTCATCGGTCAGAAAGCAAGTTATTGAGAAAGTTACTCACAAAGGGGTTAATAATGTTTTGTATTGAGCCAGAATATATTACTAACTATCTATACAGGAAAAAAATTATAAATAAATTTTCTTGATAATATTTTGTACTATTTGATACTGTTATTTTTTAAAAAAAATTAAAATATTAAATCCAGAAGAATAGGTCCCTGTAAAATCGACACAACAAGCAAAAGCCGAAGAGAACGCACAGCCAGTCGATATAGAAACAGAACAGCATCGCCATCGGTGTCTGTACTCCAGTGCAAATATTGGTTCTTGTATTATACCAGACGTAACTAAATGTCAACACGATATAGTTGCGAGTCCTCGGCGTGTATACATGCTCTCTCTGATGTATGGCGGTGCTTTTGCTAGTCACCTGCCGTCTCCACACCCCCGTACACCCTCATTCCTGTGGTATCTAAATGGAGGCGGGAGAAATTCACTCCGGTCTGATTTAGAAAGTCTCATATTGTTCAAGACTTTTGAAGTCTGAACAACTGTATAGTAATACTTGAAAGTAAATAAGAAAATGTCGGCTTTTCTTTTTCTTTGGTTGACTTTAGTCTTCCGTAGTTGATTCGGTGTAATATGTAAATTTTTCTAAAGTTTTACCAAGTTTTTGTCTCGGAAGACTTAACTGTAATAAATAGTTTTAGTTTTTTCTAGAACTATTAAACTAATTTTGCTATACATGTATATTTATTCAAAAAAAAGAAAAATGAATGTTCATAATAATTGAATCAATTCTAAAAAAAATCAAAATTAAAACTGATAATAAACTTTTATTAAAAGTGCTATTATTTTACTGATTAATTTTATAAATAATACTCTTTGTCATAATACATATTAATAGTTGCATTAATAAGTACATAATTATATAAATTTAGACAAAATCACGAAGTTTTGTAATACCTAAGTCTAAAAATTAAAATGCATTGTTGTCACATAGTTTTCTTTAATTTAATGGATGCATTAAATTATTAGAAGCTATGCATAAAATATGTATATACATTATTAAAAACATTATTTGATAAATTATAGTACATGAATACTTACAATCTTACATTTAGTAATTACATTTTTTGTAGTGTTTTTGAAAGCTGATTTCATTATATAGAATTTTCTGAGCTAGTATGCCGTGGTAAATCTATCCTCGTCGCAGACGTTTTGATATACATCGTAGATGGCATCCTCAGTTAGCAAGCACTGAGAATGCCATTACTACAAGAAGATTACTATATAATTAAACATAAAAAGTTATTTTGTTCACTGCACGCCAACTGTTACTTATAAGTATATTACTTGGGATACTCTATTGGAAAAATAATCGCAACGTGATATCAAAATAAAAAATACTTTTAATTTTTGACTTCACACTGTAAAATGCATAAAAATTGGGATTAATATTTAAATTAAACTAAAATTATAGGTATTTTACAGTACATTTAGAGAAAATGTTATCATTCAAATCTATTATTAAAACATATTCAAAACTGTAGTTCAAGTAAGTTGAAATTCCAAGATTGAATTCCAAGGGAGAGATATAATACATTGCGAAAACTTGTCAGTGTTGAAATCAACAAGAGGAAAATCGCTAAGTTTTTCGCGATAGTCCGAGAGGATTCGAGGGTGTGCTAAGACCACTATCAGCACGTTACAAAAGCCGCCGGACACGTCTGATCGCCCTGACGAATTGATTTTCACATGCGTCGCGCGCAAAAAGGCAAAAAAATCCGAAAAACCGACGGCAACGGCGAAGGGTCGGACAAATCTATTCCACACGAGAAATTAAACGACGCCTGCGCGCATGCGCATACGCCCCCTGTACTCGTTCGAAACAAGAACAACTTTATCAATTATAACATTAGATTACTTGAGCGTGATCCGAGATCCGAGTCTCGCTTTTCGCTTCCCGTCCGTTTTGCATATTCATAAATTATAATGCGATACGAAAAAAAAAAGCAAGTCCGGCGAACAAGCGGGACAACAAAAAGAAAATCAATCGCGGAATCTAGCCAACAAGGAGTCGACTCTTTGTTTCTCCTCTTATTGTTATTTCACGCTCTTGTCTGATGAGCTTAAAACTATAACTCAACGCTTTCATATGGGCCTGATTTGCATACAAAAAAATATATTTGTCGCTTTAATTTACTGCACTGTTTGTCTGTATATTGTGGACCAAATTTATTACGAACATTTACTTAGAAGAAATACAGTATAAAATTTGAATAGAATCAAATTTGTTATATTATTAATTATATCAAATTTGATATGCCATTCCGTATTTCTTCTTCTCTATTTTTTCTTGTATAATAGAAATTCATCTAAGTTTAGCAATTTTTATTTCTAAACATTAGAAAGAATATTTCAAAAGCATATACATTTTTGATAGTTGAACATTAATATTTATAATAAACTATTATTATAAATAAAACTATTATTATTTTTTCAGGAAATCAGTAATATTTCTTTACATACTAAATAATATGACTAATTCATGTTACTGAAAAAAAAACTATGTGGTTTTTGTAATAATTAAATAGGCGAATTTGATTATTTGAATTTTATTTGAATATTTGATAAAATGATGGTAAAACAATGAATTATATTTTTTTCTATATATCTAAAGGAACATAAGTGAATTTTGTTTGACCATAACTAAATTGTGGTTGCATTTCAGAATATACTTTACATTTACACTATAAATGGAACATGGAAATATGCATTGTAGTAAAATTTGACACCAATTTTCACAATTATCAGCAATCTACATCAAATAATATTTGAGACGCAGAATATAAGTAATCTAGAATTTAAATAAATATTAACGTAGTAAAAAATCTTTGAGAACTCATTTTATTAAAATAAAAAAGCTTTAGGTTCAAGTTCTGTTTTATTTTATATAAAAATTTGACGTTTCGATGTGCTAAACGTATATCATTATAAGGAAAATATATCTAAAAATGACATAAATAGTAAACAAACAAAACATAGAAACAAGTTACTAGGTAACAAAATACAAGTAACTGGATTATTAAATTTTATAATTTATTAATTAAAGAAAGCCAGATTTTATTTAAATCATAACATTAATCAATTTGAAGGCACTGATTTAAATAAAATTTGGCTTTTGTTAATTAATAAATTATAAAAATTTTGTAATTAAGATACTTGTATTTTGTTTGTTTCTATGTTTGTCATCTGTATATTTTATTTTGATTATACACATTTAGTGTATCGAAACGTCGAATTTTGATATAAAATTAAACAGAACTTATACCTATTTTTAATTTTAAATAAATATTATTTGATAAATTGTAAAACAATGTAATTTATAGTCTCTAGTTAATACCTTGCTATTATCAGTAAAACAAATAAACATTAGTTATTTCAGCACATTTATGTTACACATCCAGATACTCTGAAATTAATTTTGTTCATTATATGTAATTTTTGTAATTTACTATTGTAAATAACAAAAAAAAAACAGTTGTTATGAAAGGCAGTTAGTAAATACAATATTTTTGTATGAATGGTCGCGAGATCGTCTCATAGCTGGGGAGAAAATAAATGGACAGCATCTGGCAACTAGAAGCAGAACAGAGCCGAGCAGAAGCATGTAACAGTGGTAACCAGCTGGTGATGCGGTGACCAACACACGCACGATTCCCATTCCTATCCTATCCTGCCCCGGCTCCGGCACCGCCGCGCCGTCCTGTCGACCCAAGTGAATAGAAACGGAAACAGGAAGAGAAACAAGAACGCAATATAAGAGACGGTGGTCGCGTTTCGTACTTCATAACGCAACAGCAATAAGCACGCGTGCTGCTGCTGATGCTGCTTGGGTGTCGTGATCTTGTTCCTAAGGATGCATTTACATTTGTGGTCACTATGAAAACATTATATTTATTAACATTGTAAAAAAAAAAACATCTTTCAAACTCATTATACAAAAATAAAAAAGCTTTACGTTTAAGTTATGTTTTATTTTTAATTAAAATTCGATCTTTCGATATACTAAACGCATATCATCGTCAGGAAAAAATATATACAAATGACATAAAAAAAAAAACTAGCTAATAAAATACATGTGTAGTTGATAATACCGGCCGATTGTTTTATGATTCATAAAAAAATTAAATTATTATACAATGGTTATTAATTTGAAATAGAGAAAAAAAAAGAAAAAATTTGCCTGAATTACGATTGGATTAAAAGTGGAGCAAAATTGAAGTGTGTGTTGTAAATAGTTCCTAGTTTCCTGCAAGGCCGTCGTTTGAAAGAGAAAACGAGGCCGAAACAGGCATCACGTCACGCACGTCCTCCCTTGGACCATGGCATCGAACCGCACGAATGCACTCAATCCTCGCCCGCTCACTATCTTTCATTTCATTTGGTTGGGAGGTCTGGATCGGGAGTCGGGAGTCCGGACACAGAGCAGCACACACACACACACAACTACATCGCATTACGATCCATTCGCGCTAACATTTACTGTCGCCTGCTGCCTTACTGCTACCCTTATATTACTTTTATTATTTTCTCGTCTACCTAACCTTAAATATCGCCCTATGATACTTTTATTAGCTACTATTATTCATTTCTACTTCTTTCATTTCGGTTTTATACCCGGCTTAATAATAAATTATTGAAAGTTTATTAGAAATTCTGTACCACGTACATTGGAAAGAAAATGTTAAAATTGCATTGAAGTTAATTTTTAAATTAGCGTGATTTGCTTGCTTAATATAAACTTAATATCTTATAAAAGAACAAAAAAGTAAAATAATACATTTTATAAGGTTGATAACTGCAAATATTATATTGTATCAGTACTCGTACAGCCAACAACGGAACTTGTAGTTTTTAAGACCGGTACCATAAGAAGTTTTAATTTCGCTATTAATTAATACTACTCTTAGGACAATGTAGTTGGCAATTGTTGTAAAATCAGGACTAAACAATTGAATTTAACAATACACTAAGAAACTTACCTTAGGATTATTACATATATATATATTATATAAAACATTTTTGAAATCAGTACAACTTGAACAGATAACTTGCCAATTATACATAGTAACAATTGTTTATTAGTTATAATGCCAATTAAAATTCTTTCATAAAAGTTTTGACTAGTGAATGTAATATTATAACAGAGTTTGACTAACAATAACACTAGTAAAGCATTGTCAAAATTCCTGAAATAAGATGGGGTTATAATAAAATAAAAGCTTGTCAACGTATATTTCACTTGCAGCTCATCAAAGTCCAGCATCGAATAAAACAGTTATTTAGAGGGTTAGACACGCTGTAAGTAATGGTACATTAACGGTCGTGGGGGTAAATCGTTTCGAAGGGTAGCCGCTCGATTCGTGGTGGTTCCAACCGTAGCCGTAGCCCCGTAGTCGAAGCATTTCG
The DNA here is from genome assembly GCA_963966155.1 of Clivina fossor. Lineage (NCBI taxonomy): Eukaryota > Metazoa > Arthropoda > Insecta > Coleoptera > Carabidae > Clivina > Clivina fossor. Next base: position 61,059,895 of record OZ014550.1, read on the forward strand.
GCACGACCTGTGAACAATCACTTTGCAAATAATGAGCCCGTATGAACTTTGAGAAATGAACACTGACGTCTCCAAATGAGTTAATTATCTAAAGTCGGCACGGCACGGCACGGCACGGCTCGACGCGAGTTCGGGACCGAACCAGTGGCGGCACGGCACGGAGCAACTTCATACACCCACATCACGGGCTAACGCCGTTATTTGGATTAGCCTTTGTGTTTGTTGCGAACCGAGTTGGCCGTTGCGCTCGCTATTGCCGCGTTACCCGTTCGCCCCAGCGCAGCGCGGCGCCGAACCGTTCAGAGTTGCTTCTTCTGTAACGCTCAACACGCTCTGTAAGCTCTCAATAGCAATTGCTTCCCAAAACCTTGTCACTTGTTATGGTGGTAGATTAGCTTTATTGAATCCTCTGCTTGCTTTTCGCCTCACTATCCAAACTTTCTCAATTATTTTCATTAAAATTTATAAATATTAACAGTATACCGTAATATATCTGATAAAACTTTGGGATAATAGAAGGTCACGATAGATAAAATAGTATATATGGTATTTTTTTTACAAAACTAACTCGTGTCAACAAGTTATTACTACGTTATTAGTTTTTCATTCCTGGTAGAATTTAAAACATATTAAAAATCGAACCTGAAGAAAATTAAAAATAGTTTACAGATTTATATAAATAGCCAGTTGTATAAAAATTTTCACAACGTTTTATGCAACCAATTCTAATTTTCCTAGCTGAAATTTGATGCACTTATTTACTTGCATATATTTATCATCAGAATATAAAACAGGTAAAATTATTGAAAATTTCTTTTGTAAAATATAATGTCACTAAAAACACTTTTAATGTTATAGGTTTAAATATTTATAACAAATTACCGGAAACAATTAAAAGCAAACCTACATTCAGATTGTTTAATATATATATATAAATCATTTTTTTAAAGAAAATTATTTTTATGTTTTTACCGGTTATTTACGTAAATTAAAAATTGTAATATTTATTACTTCTGACTATTTCTATACGCATGTCTTTCTAAGTAAAATATTATTATTATTATTATTATACGTTTTTCACAAATTTATCTTGTCTAGATATTGAAAGATTCCAGATAACAACTAATATTACTGTATTATTAGTACACATATTTATGTTCAAAAAATATTATGTTAAAACAATATACCTAAGTGTTTTTTTCTATATCGGATTAAAATCAACAACGAAGATCATCACATAGTTTTAAAAAAATTGTATTATAATTAATTTTATTTTTAGTAAAATAAAATTTCAAGTGAATTTAAAATATAGGAGTAATATATATATATATATATATATATATATATATATATATATTAGGGTGGACCTTAAATGGGGTGAAGTCGAATTTTAATCGGGCCGCCCCTCAAAATGATCCCAAATTAAAAAAAAAAATTGTAATAAAATTTTTTCCGCGTAATATTAAGGTTTAAGGGTGCCGAAATGCACTTTTCTACTTTTTACTTACATAAAATCGGATATTTACACATTTTGGGACTTCATTTCATTTCGAGGCAATAGGAGGTTTAAAAAATCCACTCAGCGGTGGAATACAGTCTATAATTACCCGATAATGTGTGGTAACGATTCTGATATTATTCTGAAGAGATTTAAACATGATCAAACTATCGCTCAAAAGATTGAAAAGCCGTTTTGGCTTAGATGATTAAAAAGATGACAAAACAATTATATAATTTCAAATCTACAATAAAATTACTAAATCAATTGTTAATTAACTGATTTAATTTTAAAAGTGTTATTATTTAAAAAAATTCAGCAATTTCAAAAATATGAGTGATTTGGTGCCACATTTGTCGGTAGAGATACTATAGGGAGAGTTCGGCCGATAGCCTGAAAATAGTGTGGCAGCTTATCATTGGTTGCGCCATTAATCGGGTAATTATAGATTGTATTCCACCGCTGAGTGGATTTTTTAAACCTCCTATTGCCTCGAAAAGAAATGAAGTCCCAAAATGTGTAAATATCCGATTTTATGTAAGTAAAAAGTAGAAAAGTGCATTTCGGCACCCTTAAACTTTAATATTATGCGGAAAAAATTTTACTACAATATTTTTTGTTTAATTTGGGATCCTTTTAAGGGGCGGCCCGGTTAAAATTCGACTTCACCCCATTTAAGGTCCACCCTAATATATATATATATATATATATATATATATATATATATATAATTTCAGTTAGTAAAAGTTTTAAACAAATAAAATAAAAAGCGTAGATTTAAAATAAATACAAATTATGTTACGTTGTTGTCAGTGAATATTCGTAGTAAATAAATATAATTTACTATCGGAGTTAATTCCATTACAAGTAGTTAATAATAGGTTAAGAATCTCAATGAACAGACAGTATTTCAGCGTATATTTATGTACTTGCCATTACCAGTATTCTCACCTCTATTTCGGAGTGTGAGTTTATTTATGCAGGAGGCACGCTAGCGTAAATTCGACAAACCCTTTTGCTGAAACTCCACATATATATATATATATATATATATATATATATATATATATATATATATTTAAAAGAAGGTACGTTCTGTTCCGTTTCGTTCGTTCCTATTTTGCACCATATGTAGACCTATGAATACTAACGTTATGATTTTCCAAATGATTAATATTAAACACATTAGTTAATTATTCAAAGCCTTGGTTAGCGAGTTTATTTGTTTACATGGATTGAAAACAGAGATACGGGAAGCCTTTTCATTATTTTCTATTGGATATGTGTAAACATCCACTTAATTCTGTTTGCATTCGGTTTTTTTTTTTATTAAATATAATATTCAAATATAATTATAGTTTTAATTATACATAAAAAGATTGTATTATTAGTATATGTACACTATTTTATGTTACAATATACAAAGTTTCTATACAAATTAAAAATTTTATATATGATCAATTTATAGACTACAGAATATGTTGCTCAAAACATTTTTACTAATTCAGTTTAAATAATAAATCGTACTACCTATTCTGTATTGTTCTATAACCACTATAGCGCTATAGAGTCATTTTTCTCTTTTTAATTAAATACAAAATATGTATCATATGTAAAAAATACAAAGAATTCTGTAGCGTCATAATGATAGAATTATTTATTAATAATCGACGTTTCGACAAACTCGACGTCCGTCTACATCAGGAAAACTTACACAAAATGATATTTACAGTAAATAACAGAACATAAAAACAAATTACTGACGTTAGTTCGTCGAAACGTCGATTATTAATAAATATTAATACAGAACTTAAACCTAAAGCCCCGTGCGTAGATCTGCCTCTGAATATTATAATTGGGAATATAATACAAACTTTAGAATTATATTTTTAAATTTTTTATATTGTTTTATTACTAATTTCGAGATAGTAAAAAAAGTTTGTGCCACACCCTGTTAGGTACAGGGCAAGATTGTGTACGTATATATGTATGTATGTATTGTTTTATTACTATATAAAAATAAATGTACAGAATTACAACTTTTTTTTACTTTTTAAATATAAATTATGAATTGTGCTTTTACTTATTTTAATTTGTTCAGCAGATTGGAAAGTGACTTTTCTAACGAATATAATTAAATATTCAATTATGAATGTAGTTTAACAATTCAGGAATTATAAAATAATTTTTACAATTATGTTTATGTAACATAAATTGTGCTTTGATAATAAATATAAATATCTTTAAAAAGTAAATATAAATATTTCAAAATATTGAGAACTCGATAAATGTATATGAAATATGAATCGAGATAGCTTGTAGCAGCACGTGCTATTTGAGTATATATCTGGTAGGTAGTCGGTTGAAAACTGCTTTATTGCTGCTATTGGATAGTTTCATGGAGTTTGTGATTAGCTCACTACACCCTCTGTAGACAAGTACTGAACACAATATACTCGTATTTCGTACGCCCGCACTCTATACCCGAAACAGAGTTTCGCAAACTTTACAATCTTTAAGTAAAAAACTTTCGAATTGATTTCTGTCGCGTTTACGTTTTACTCAAATTATTCTCCGTTAAACAAAAACTGTATTCCAAACTTTAATATATCTATTAATTTCTGATTATTTTCAAATTTGTTTGAAAACGAATATTGGATTCAATTACTTTTTTTTATATTATTTAACAAATTCAGTAAAATTTATTTTCAGTTATAAAATATTAAGGCTGCATGATACGAAGATGGTTTACTTGTTTTTTTATACTGCATTTTCTTCAGTTTTTTTTTTCAAGAACAAAATATTATGTGATAGTGTATGGCTGAATTTTGACCTAGAAAAAACTCCGATTTAAATGCAGCATAAAAACTAGTAAAAACATCTTTGTGTTACACAGCCTTTACGTATATATATATATAATGATAAATACGATTTAGTGAATTAGTGAATTATTAATATTACAAGTTTATATATAATTTTTTTTATTAGAATTTTTTCAAAAATTTATTATCTGTTATATTTCATTGCATATATTTGTGATAAAACCAGTACAAAATAAAAAAGCTATTTATCAAATTTTATATTTAAAACAAAAACAAAAACTGTAACTAAATTAAAACGTGTGAATAATACTAATAATATCCAATTATTAAAGAGAATCTTTATCTCATACAAGTATATAGATATAACTTACAATAAACGATTAAAAATGTATGTGAATAATTGCATATGCATTCAAAATTATAATGACAAAATATTGTAACTAGTATACTGTGTACCAAACATTTTATTACGCTATGTTACCGTAAATAATAAATATCAATATTTTCAAACATTTTGCAATGTTTACGTTTCAGAACTGCTAGCAATATGGTAAATATATTCAACATACAAAACATTTAAGCAAGTATTAGCAACTTTAATTCCCCGTAAATTACTGAAATTCACTTTAGTAATTTTGAAAACAAAATGCTGCAAAGTAGTTTTTTCATTTCTAACTAAATGAAGTATTTGTTTTCGAAAATCATGGAGATATTCGTGCGTCATTCGCTTTACAGTCGCACAAAAAAAAGCCAGCGACTTATCACAGTGACAACCGTAAAGAGCCGTACACAAATTGTAATTCTAGGTAAATACGGTTTTATCCTTTTATCAAGGCCAGGCGGGCGGTGCGCGATACGCGGTGCGGTGCGGTGCGTACTCGCGTAATAACGCATGTAAACACACGCACGACTACATTATTAAAAATAAATCCTCCGACAAAGTCTTTTACGCGTTGCGATGCCGTTGCGTTGCGTTGCGTTTGTATGTAATTCATTGTATGGTATAACACGCTATTTGTGAAATTAAATTGGTATACGGATGCTACGCTACGCTAACACCCCTCGAAAATACGAATCTATTCTATATTCACTTTGTTTCGTTGCTTAATACTTGCATTATGTATACCTATATTATCCGATGTTAAGCAAATTTACTCTGTGTCCTACCAAATCTAAATAAGTTTTTCTTGTACAGAACAATCTACTTTTTCTTTTCTTTTATCATAATTTATTTTACATTACATAAAAAAAGAATTTGCTAATTTCTAAAACTATTGTTTTAATCATTATCGAGTAATTTACGAAAAAAAAAATTAAATATTTTTTATTATCATAAAAATTTACTATAACGTTCATAGTTTATATACTTACATGCTGAAAAATATCAGAGAGATTTTAGTAATTCATAACCTAACCTAAGTTGCCATTGCTTTTTAAAAAAGTATATTTTGAAAAAAATTATTGCTGAAAATATTTCATATTTTTAAATTATAAATGATGTATTTATAAACTGAAATTTACATACCCGTAAAATTGTTTTTCATTATTCAAATTTACACAGTATACTTTCCTAAACGTCAATATTGTTAAAATATTGAAATATTTTTCAAAGTTCTGCTTAGATAGTTAATTTTTCGTTGCTTAAATCAAAAGTTGTTTTAATTATTCAATATTGTTATTTATAATAGTAAAACCTTATAAAAATAACAGTTAACTGCTTACTTGTTTAACGTTAATAATTGATAAATATTCAGCAAACAAAGAACCACTTGTTACACAAAGTTTTAAAAACACAAATACAGAAATTATACACTTAATTTGAATCAATGTTTCGTTAAACATATACAAATATTATATTAAACGTCACAGATATTCACCGTATTTCAATAACTAAATGTGTTTGTGTTCGGTATTGTCGGTATTATAATGCTTAATTCTGATTGGACGTAATAATTAATTGTCTGAATTGACATTGTTCTTACAGCAATTGTGTTAAACAGAGATGGTTAGATATATTCTTTGTGTTCGGGTGACAGGTACAAAAATATTTTATTACTGATTTATTTATAGAAATTAGCAGGAAGATATTTCAAAATTATGTAATACTATTTAAATAAGAAGTATACAAAAATAAAGTTAAAACAAATGAGTTAGACCCAGTACTGTTCAACCACGTTTACAAATTGTAACCGTGTAATACAGACAATTTTTATGCTTTGATTTATTTCTTTATTTTCTTTTTTAAATTATGTTTCTAGTAATATATGGGCCAGTTGCATAAATTGTTGTTAAATAAAGCGCTGTAATTGATAGGTTAGTTTATAATACAATCACGTTTTTATACACATATCTTATTCTTCTATATTTATAGATTTGTAATCATTTTCAGTTTATGGAATAACCATAAAAGGCAAGTAAAAAGTCATAAAAAGTATTAAGTGTACACTGAGAAAAATGGATAGTTACCGTAACGCTATTTATATTTAAAAAGGTGACACAAACACAAGATATTAAAAATAACAAAATAAGTATATTTAAAAATTAACTATAAATATAATAAAAACAAAAATTTAATACCATCAATTTGTATATAGTATTGCAGTCTTAATTCTTAATATAGTATTAAAATATATATGTGAGTAGATTTTTAAAAATGTATAAATTTGTGAATACAGTAAACATACTCGTATATTTCAAATAAATATCTACTTATTATTATCCAATTTGTTAAATATCTATTTTTCCTGATGAAGAGACTAGATCGAAACGTTGATATTTAAATAAAATATATACAAAATTTAATCCTAAAGCTTTTAATTTTAATATAATGAGTTCTGAAAGATTTTTTACTAAGTATGTTAAAAATGATAAAGATAGAATTGCTTAATACAGAATGATTAATATTTATAATAATTTCAGAATCTCAGAAAAAAATTACAATATAGTTTCTTCTTTGAAATATCTAGTTTTAATTATATAAATATTAGGTATTTTATATCAAATAATGACCGATTGTATACATAAATATATCATAATAAAAAAAGCTGTTATCCTATGCGACTGATGTTTAAGAATATTTTCATATTACCTGTAACTGTGAAATTAATTTTTACAAAATACAATTCGCTCTAATCTTATGATACCGAAACACATATGAAGAGAACTTAAATATACAATGAATATAAATTTAAAACTACATTGAGTAAATTTGAATTAATTACTACGTTAATGTGACAAAATTTAGAAAAATATATTTGTTTTTCTAACTAACTTTATTATGCAAAAAAACATAACCTAGAATATTGAAAGCCTTGTCGAAAAAAAAAGAACTATATTTTGTATTCATAAATGCTAGTTGAACATGGCGGAGTCGGTGAACATATTAGCCGCGCTCCTCAATGATGTTGTGTCGTAGCGATGTAACAAAATAGTTGTTGTTTTTTTTTTCTTGCAGTGGGCCGTTCAACCGTTCAACCTCAGAGAATGAATAAATTAATAATTCTCTATTTGCGTATAGCAATGGTATAGCGCTCATAACGCGCCTTCTCTGCGCTACTCTGCCACTCCACTAATTTGCATTCGAGATACATGTGTGCTATATTTAATGCAATTTTTTTTGCAAACTTAACACGCCTGTCAAAACCAAAATAATATAGGCCTCGTTATCAAAATTTCCACTTTTTAATATTCACAGACCGATGTCCAGGATGCCAATAATATCATCATGCAAAAATATATAATTTCATTTTCAAATTTTCATAGTAAATATTTGATGAAAACTGATATTCTTACTGCCAAAATAACAATACAATTTTCGAATTTGGATTGTATTAAATTTCTCTATCAATATCAATTATTACAATAATGATTTTAGTACATTAGTATATATATAATAATTATAAACGTCAAAAACTTACTATTATTTGTTTATTTCTTCACCTTTATGTTATATGTTCACCTTTAATCTTAACGAATTATAACAATAAACAAAAATATTTTGATAAATATTCAAGAATAATAATTGTTAGAATGTTCTGTTATATTAAGATATATTATTGATCCATAAAATATATATAAAAAAAATTGTTATTATTTCATCCATGTCATAGTAAATCTTTGATATCTGATGTAAATAGTAATATTGGTAAATGAAACTAGGTAAATTGTCCCGGAATTTTCTTGACACTAAGCAATTCAGACGATTGAAATAATTGAATTTGGTGACGTTATTGTAGCTAGGTGCAGTTTATGCTACGCTGAAACAATGGTACTTAAGGAAGTTTGTATTAATATGGTATATGGCATTGCACATAAACATAGGGGATTAATTATGCGTCTTCCTTTACTATTTGGTTTTACGACTTAACTTAGACAAACCTTAATTTTATCAAGAATTTCATGTTGATTTTAAGAGGATTTTCAATATTTTAATTAAAACTAAATTCCTGATAATTTATTTATATATATATCTGCATATATAATCACTTAATTTATATATAACGATATATGTATCAATAAATTTTAGATAAACATAATTATTTTTACATATTTATTTATATTAGTTAAACCATCCTACAATAACATAAATATTGTATTATTCATTTATATGTATTATGAAAGATTTTCAAGTTTAGTTAAACAGTAAAATTTTACTACAAATATATTATTTTCACTGAAGAATTTAGAATTATCATTGTACATTCTAACTGCACATTACAATAAAGTCTGTCTCTCAGATTAGATTATCATTAAAATAAAAAAGACTGTAGGTTCAAGTTCCGTTGTATTATAATTAAAATTCGACGTTTCGATATACGGATCGTATATCATCATTAGGAAAATAAATACAAATGATATAAATAATGAACAAACAAAATAGAAACACGTAACAAGATTAGAAGTATATGGGTAAACCCTTATATAGACCACTTTGACTTTATCACATAAATAATAAGAAATAGGAATAAAAATTTTTTTATCGAAAGTTGGCAACATTGTATTTTGCTGATATATAATATTATAGGCGCTAAGGGTATCTTCTGTAAAAATTTCATTAAAATTGGATAAATAATGCGGGCATAACAAATTTTTAGAAAATTATTAATTTTTTTTCGGAAAGTTGGCAACACCGTATCTTAATAAAATTATAATTTATGCGGGCACTAGGAGAAACTTTTCTGAAAATCGGATGAATAATGTACCCACAATGAATTTTATTTTAGTAATTTTTTTCTTGGTAAGATGGCAACACTGTATTTTGTTAAAATTGCATAACTTATGCGGGCACCAGGAGAATCTTTATTGAAAATTTGATCAAAATCCGTTAAATAAAGTGGTCATAACAAATTTTTAAAAATTTTAGTAATTTTTTTCTCAGAAAATTGGCAACACTGTACTTTGTTGAAATTATCTAATTTATATGGATACCAGAAGAATCTTTTGTGAAAATTTGAACAAAATCGGTTAAACAACATGGCAATAATAAATTTTTAAAAATTTTAGTAATTTTTTTCTCAGAAAGTTGGCAACACTGTATTTTATGAAAATTACGAAATTTATGTGGGTACTAGGGGAATCTTTCCTGAAAATTTGATCAAAATCGGATAAATAATGTAGCCACAATGAATTTTTAAAAACTTTAGTAATTTTTTCTCGGAAAGTTGGCATCACTGGAAAAAACCAAAACCACATGACCATCTTAGGTACTAGACAAATTTATCCTGAAAATTTCATTAAAATCGGTTAAATCGTCTAGGAGGAGTTGCGATCACAAAATTTTGTCTGACGACCGAGCGAGCGAGCTGACGACGCACATCCATACACCCACATAAACTAAGTTCAGATTCGTCATCTAGAGGCTATATGAAGGATTTCTATACACAATTTTTTTTTTGAAAATGTTACAGACACCGTACCAAACGCTATACTACTTTTTCCTTGCAGTCAAAGTAGTAAAAATTAAGATGTTCAGAACCCTCTACTACAAAACACTTTATCACAATATTTTTAATAACACAGAAATAGTTTTACAAATAGCTCGAAAATTAAATAAATTTAATTTAAAATAAATATTATTTTCGTAAATAATTTACTGTCCTTTTTTTTTATAGCGCATACTTTTACTAGAAATTAACTGTTTATTAGCAGCTACTTCTTTGACAACAGGTTCCTGTACAACTGGTTCGAGTCGGTTCTTAATAATTTGATCAACGGTTGATCTTGCTTTTTTATCAGTTACTTGTACCATCGTTGGAATATCTTCATCAATATTACATATCGGTCGATCGAATGAGCTAGCCACTGATAATTTTCTCTCGGTAGCTCTAACTTTTCGCTGTAGAACTCGAACATTTTGATGTTTTTCATGCTTGTTAGTAACAGCTGCAGTTGCTACAGCAGCTGCAGCTGCTTTGTAGCGAGATTGAACGTTTAATCTACAGGACAAAATTTAAAGTATTTGTATTATCAGACCATATGATAAAAGAAAGCAATAAAAATAAATCGAATTATTTGTGCGAACTTTAATACTAATATTCGATATAATTTTAATTGCAAGTAAAAATTAACAAAACGTGTGTTTTTACTATAGGTACCATTTAACTAAATTTAGTTAGAGTTTAGAATTTTGCAATGTTTACTAGTGTACTAAGTACCGTCTAAGTGTTTAACGTGTATTATTAAGACCGGATGCACCGGAAACATGGTTAAGTGCATTGTTAAAAGCGGTTCTAAGACAGTTGATAGTCTAGTTAAGTCATTGATCAGATTAACAATGCTTCGTAAAATTAAAGATCAAATGTTACCTAAGACATTTTTTAAATTATTCAATAAAAAATACAGCTATAGTCTACTACAGACCTACCTTGATTGTGCAACCGTAGTTTTTTTCCAATTAGCATTATTCTTACCACGGTTGAAGGAGACATAATACATGGATAATCTTTTTTCTAAAGGTTGCTGCTTATGAAATGGTACAGCTAGATAATTATAAACTTGAGATTTTTTTGGTTGTGGCATTGACTCTTTCACCGGTTTCGGTTCAGATTTAGGCACCGGTTTTGATGTAGACAAAATATGTTGTTTTATTTCTGTTTCTAATAGTCTCACATTTGTTTCAATATCCTTAAACAAATAAAGCACAATTATTTCTAATTTATTAATTATAGAAAACAATTTTATAAATATTAACAAAATTTATGTTTTATTTTTATTTACAAATCCATAGAACAATGTTTTCTGCAACCAGTATTACATTCAAGTACACTAGAACATTTTGTCAAAGAGTAAGAAAAGAACATGGAAGAACTTTTGTTCAATGTGATTCCATAAAATAAACAATTTAAAATTTTGAATTAAAAGATTCCTAAATAATTCAAATGAATGATATACAAATGATATGGATAAAAATCCATCAATTAAAGGTATTATATATGTGGATAAATCGTACACCTAGTTATGAATTTTTGGCGTAAATTGAATAAAACGCAAAATTTTTAAAATGTTAATTTTTTCTTACCTCAACAGATGTAATAGCAGATTTAATATCATGATAGTTGTTTGCAAGTCGCCGTAATATCATACATAATTCTAATGTGCTTCGTATTAATTCCAGAAACTTTTCATGAACGGGCGAACAAACTGCAGCAGTCGGTACATAATTACAATACGCTTCCATTGCGTGTAGTACTATTTGACATGAACTTGAGATCACCCTGTTTGGTGGTGGAACACCAGGTCGATTTTTTTGCATCTCTATTAACTAAACAAATATAAATATTAACACATGCTTTATTCATAATTATAATCCATTAACAATTAGTTTTAGTTTAAATTGTAATTTTTATTATCTTATCTTGTTTTTATATACTTTGTATTTGTAACTAGAATTAAATGAAGATCTCAAATTAGGAACTTGCACGAAACTTTCAAGAACAAATATATCCATAACAGATGGTGATGTTTGATATAAAAGTAATGCGCGCGCATGGAAACTTTACATCTATTGCTGAAGCATAAGGAAAACATTTATAATCATACATACATACATACACAATCACGCCATGTACCCAAAAGGGTGTGGCTCAAACTCTTTTCATCATTCCGAAATCAGTCGCCTCCAAACATTCCTATCCAAACAAGCAACTTTCCCTTCGTCCACATTCATAATTCCTCTCATACATGCTCTTCTATTCCTACTACTTGGAAACTTTCGCTCACGCAAAACACTCTCAATCATACCACTCCAGCTACTCTTCGGACGTCCACGCAAACGAATACCATCAAAATCATTCAAATACATCTTTTCAACCAAACGTTCATTAGACATTCGTTCAACATGGCCGAACCATCTTAACTGACTAACACCAACTTTTGCTACAACATTCTTTTCAATTTCACACTCATCATACACTAGTCTATTTCGCACCCGATCTCTCCTAGTTACACCACATACCCCACGTAAAAATCTCATTTCCACAGCAGTCATTTTCCGTTTATGCTTTTGCAACCAAACCCAACATTCACTACCATACATTAATGTACTCATCAAAACTGCATTATATATACTCAAACGGGCTTCTTTGGAAACATTTACATTTCTAGCAAAAGTTCTCAAAGCACCCAAAACCTTACAACCAGCATTTAATCTCCTTTCAATTTCACGATCAAAACGGCCATCTCTAGACAGCAAACTACCCAAATACACAAATTCATCTACCTGCTCTAAACGAGCACCATCAATATATACATTACATTCGGTCATCAAGTCACCCTTCTCAAAAACTAAAACTTTGCATTTATCAACATTCAACACAAGATTCATATCTTTACCAACAACATTAATTCTATCAATCATTCTTCTCAGTTGTTCATCAGATTCAGCCAAGACAACCACGTCATCAGCATACGCTAAAGCAGGTACAACACAATCACCTATTTGTATACCATCATTACCACAAATAGCTTTCCGAAGAAGAACATCCATATATAAATTAAATAGCCAAGGAAACATTACACTAAGAAACTGAACAAATACAATTTGACAGTAGATTCAAGGTATCATCAAACATGTTTTGAGTAGGGTTACCACCTCTCCGGTTTTCACCCGGAGTCTCTAGTTTTTCAATCGAATCTCCGGTCTCCGAGTTATTTGTTGCAATCTCCGGATTAAACTGCATTTAAATGTAGTCATATAATTTTAAGTTAAAATATAAGCGTTGTCTTTATATTTAAAAATAGTAATTTTAATGTATTGAGTTTTCTAATCCCCTCCTTATCAAAATCTCCGGGTCATTTAAAATAAAAAGGTGGTTACCCTAGTTTTGAGATAAGTTTGCAACTGTACGAAGCATGCGCAATTTGGAATTACTTTGTAATTTATCATACTATACATTCTTCGTACAATTGCAAACTTATTTCAAACTTGTTTGATAATAACTTGAAAGAATTCTAATATTCAATATAGAATAAAATTTTTTGAAATATCAAAATAAATTTTTAAACTGGATCAATTGATATATGTCCATAGTGCAAGTTGCCTGTTATTTAATTTAATTTTTATTTTAAAATTTTTATAATGATAATATTTATGAAATTAAGTGAAATTAACAAAAAAAAAAAAACTAATAACAATATTCACCTGTCTGCTTAGTTGGTAGAGATAATTTCGCGAAAATCTTGCAGAAAATTCAATGCCTCGTTTTTCTCTTCGACTCATATCTTCATCTCCCTCAATAGGGACAATATCAGTTGTTAATGCGCTTCTAAAATTTCAACAATATTAAAGAACTTAACTTTACAAAATTTTACAAATATATATATTTACCGAGTTTTTTGAATCCAATCTTTAATTTTGATTAAAATTGGTTTAATATTCACACCTATTATATCATCCAAAACACCACTTGGAGGTTTTTCCGGTATGCCAACTTTTTTTAAAAGATTTGTTAACGTTAGATCTGAAGGAAACTGGACGAAAACAAAACTGTCAATTTCAAAATTTAACAAATTTTTTTTTAATTATAAAAAAAGTATATATATTAATACAACTTTGTTATTATTAGAAAATAATTCTGGAATGTTTGTGTCAAAGCTGATTAATATAATTCACTCTATATTTAAAAGAAATGCAAATAAACCTCATAATTTTCACTCTTATTTTCTTCATCCTTATTAAATCGCGTGTTCTTTTTGATGTCATTCATATCTTAACTAAAAATTATTTGCACTTGCAACACCAGAAATATTTTTGTAAAATCTATAAAAAAAAACCATTAGGATGTTATAAAAATATTGTAAATATTGTTTTGTTTGTTTGCATGTATGACATATGGCATTCGAACGTTACTAAGGCAACCATAAACGTGTTGTTTTTGTAGTGTGAAAGGACACCGTAGAAACAACTGCACATAACGTCTTATTGACGTCTGACATTTTAATTTTGTATTTTTATTAAAGTAATTTACTATTTTTCTTCGAAATTCTTCATCATTCTTGTGTACTGTTTATTCTATGATTTAAAGTCAAAGTTCGACAATTTTAAAAGTCAAAACATGTTTTTTTCTGCGGGGTGTGGTGGGGAACAGAATAGTTCAAATGGGACATATCTTGCATGACCTTAAAGACGAGACTTCAAGCTCTGTTGAACAAATTTTTTTATTAAATTTCGTTCAAAATTGGCCGAGTTACACCTAATATTTGGAAATCGGTAATTTTTCTGATTTTTTAAGTGGCGCGTTTTTTTTGCCGAGTGTATTTATAATTAGTTTACGTAATTCTAACATAAATTATGTATGACATTCTGAATAATATAATTTCTGTATAGTGTGTAGTGAGTTCTAATCTAATTGGAAATATCACAAGATTAGAAGTATATGGGTAAACCCATATATAGACCACTTTGACATTTCTCGGAAAGTTGGCGACACTGTATTTTAATAATATTATAATTTATGTGGGAACTAGGAGAAACTTTTCTCAAAATTTTAAGATTTTAATCAAAATCGAATAAATAATGTAGCCACAATAAATTCAAAAAAATTTTTTTTTTTGATAAGTTGGTAACACTGTATTTTGTTAAAATTGCATAATTTATTTAGGCACTAAAAAAAAACTTTTATGAAAATTTGATTAAAATCGGTTAAATAAAATGGTCATAATGAATTTTTAAAATTTTTACTAATTTTTATTTAAAACCGTGTCTTCAAGCTGATTGATATTATCTTTTTCTTAATTCATTCTCCATTCTGAATGAGTCCAAGCTAATTACAACAAACTTTTAATAACCATTTGAAAGATCGAAACGGATGAGAATCTCTTATCAATCATTAGAGCATGGACCCGGTCGAGGTCCGAAAATAACTCGAACCTGATTAGTTGTCACAGCAGACAGACGGGTTACGTCTCCAGCGAATATGTGATCAGCGTTTGCATCTAGATACGTCCCAGCATCCCAATGTCAGAGAGCTGCTAGGCTAACCGGAAGCGATGTCGGAGCAAAGGGCCGACTCGACTGTGGGTTGCACGTGTAACCTCATCCCACGTCCCACCGTTCTGTTCGCTGTTTGAATAAATCGCCAAAATTGTTTGTTCATGCTCGTGCAGTGTAGAGGATTTTTGTTGTGGTGTTCTACCCTTTGTTGCAACCCCCCCCCCTCCTCCACCGTTCGTTTATCATAATTAAACTTGGTTTGCCGAATAATTTTGTTTCATAATTTCGCGATCTGAAGTGTGAGTAATCAAGGAATAATTACTAGGTGAACCAAAATTTCATTTAGGGCAGCATAAACATTCGTTTTAAATAATAAATTATATAATACTTTCCGAATTTAATAAAAATATATGCGATTATTTGTTTAGTTTTAATTAATTTCTTTTATAATGTTTATTTTTTAAATACGCATTGTTAAAGTATAAATGTGCAAAGTAATACTTTTCTGTACGAGTTTTATTATCGATCAAATAAACATAAATTAATACTTTAGTAATTATAACATATATGCAGGTATTCTGTATTATACTATAAGCTCTGTAGTACTAGAGAACGGTTTCTCCTTTTTTAATAAATAGAAAATTTCATATGTTACGAAAAGATAACACAGTAAGATAGAGCTAATAGAACCATATAGAATAATACTATTATACAAATTTATTTAGTAATTTTTTTCTTGTTACATATTCACAAAATATTAATAAATTTTTAAGAAAGTATAAATTTCAGTATCAGATTTATGTTCATAAAATTCTAAAAAATTATAAAATTATATTTATTCGAATGTACCAAATAGTATGTCTGTTTCAATAAATTTTTATTTAGTGTAGTAGAACAAAATGGATTGCCTAATAATTGATCCAAATTTGATGTACAATTTTGGGATATAGATAAAAATTGACTGTTGTTATTTTGTTTTTAAAATATAATAGAAAATTAAAATTTTATTTTCACAAATTTTCTTATTTGTACCTCAAATTAGATTTTATTTGTTTAACATGATGTTTCCTACTTACTAAATTATTTATACTAAATGAAATTATTTAGATATATATAATATTTTTTTAAATAATTATTCATAATAAACCTTTACATTGATTTGAAATTTATGATATTTAATAACAAAATTCACATTGTAAATATATATATATATATATATATATATATATATATATATATATATATATGTTTGTTATAAGATTATAGATCTGCAGCAGTTAAATGACTTGTATTATTTTAGAGTTATACTTTAGCGAAATGTTCCGATCGTATCTATAAAAACTTATGGCTACATAAATAACATATTTATTCCTTCCACAGGTTTCAAATTTATGTCCACTTCGATACGACATATTGCATTTAAATTTTGTGTGTTTACTAACATCAAAATTTTATTTGTTTGTATAAATATTCATTGCTTATTTAATTTATAATTATTATAGTCATAAATTTTCAATATTTATTTCATGTACTTGTCGAAATATGATATTAAAATTTGCAGTAATAAACACAACTACAAAATTATGTACCATAACTTTTCAAATTGACAATTACATATAATGTTATTTATTGATATGCCAAAAATACTAAACATTATATATATATATATATATATATATAAACATATTTCATATTATTAACAAATTACAACTATAGTTTTCTATCACATAAAAATAGTAAATTACATTATTTATAATTATTATTTTTTTATATGTATAGAATTGGGCAAATGTCTAGACCTAGTTTAGAATATATGCACTCGATTTTTAAATAGGTGTAAATAGGTGCATGAAGTCTCGTCTTTAAGGTCATGCAAGATATGTCCCATTTGAACTATTCCGTTCTCCACCACACTCCGCAGAAAAAAACATGGTTTGACTTTTAAAATTGTCGAACTTTGACAACATGTATAACATACAAAAAATTATTTGTCTCAATTTACCAAGCAGGCGTAAAAATTCAGACATTTATACGATAATTGTCTTTAATTTCGAAGATCTGCAATTCTTTGGCGCAAAGTTTTTTTTTGGAAATTTACACTTTATTTTGTGAATTCAAAGTTCTGATAAATTTTGAACATTTAGACCATTTTAACGACCAAACAAATGTATTTAATGGTAAAACATTCTTTGGTTAAAAGAAAAGTTCGAAATTGTATAGCATTTTGCAGAATCAACCTAAAAAAATAAATTTGCAAAATGCACGGTAAATTTAAAAAAATCACAACTTTGCGCCAAAGCATCGTAAGTCCTTGAAATTAAGCGAATTTTACGTAGAAATGTTTTAGTTTTTACGCCCTCTTGGTAAATTGTGCCGAAAAATTCTATAAATTCAAAATAAAAAGAATTGATTTTATTAATTTTTATTGAAAATATTAGAATATTATAAGTTTTTTAACTTATTATTTTGACTTTCAAATTTTTTTTTGGTAAAATGACGAATCATTAAAAGTTATATAAATTAATAATAATAATAAATAATTATAATAAATCGATTTCAAATTTTGACCCAACTCATATTAATAAAATTACTACTTTTAAAATGTATAAAAAAACAAAATGTATACTAAAAAAATGTCATTATTTATTGTATAAATGTTAAAAATTCTAGTTAAACATAATACCAATACAAAAATAACAATAATTTTATAAGTCTGATACAGAAAGAAAAAATTGTGTAGCTGAATTTAAACTATCTAGATTTTTTATCCATTTTTATAATAACTTGTAAATATTGATAATACATAAAATAAAAAAGGAAAACAACTAATATGTAATATTTAATTGAACAATTGAAGCCGTTTACCTCTGGAAAAATCTACCATATCGGCGAACCTTGCTGTAAATGAGTATCCCCCTTGCACACTATGCATACGGCGGGCATAAAATTTAACGACAGTACGAAATTAAAATTAAAATTGACGGTGGCACTGACCAGCCGTGGTCAACGGCCATGTGGTGGCAGCGTTACGTCCGCGGAGAGTCGTCGAATTACTTCCCCTCTCCCCTCCCCACTGTCCCACCTACCATTCGGTTACGTTCGACATCCGTCGGCTTGCAAGCGGGCCAGGCCAGATATTTAATCATACATTCCGTATTTATGCAACAATAACTATTAAATTATTCATAGGGAGCAGTGTCGCGCTGCCACCAAAAGTGTTGCCAACATTTATTTTCATAAGTAATGGTATATAGGTTTAATATTATAGCAAAAATAGGGTAATATATTAATTTTTTGCATTTTCTATATAAAAATTATTAGAAAATTTTTAAATTTTAAATTTATATTTTTTCTGAAAATAATTTACGGGCTAAAATGTGAGGTTACCAATTAATTTTAGCAATAGTATGCTTTACTGAAAAATTGCAGGACACATATTTTATAAAATTTTATTTATAAGTTTCGTATTTATCTTATTGCTATTGCATTATTATTAATATACTAAAATATTTCAATTTTGTAAATAAATTTAATTTTACATAATTTATAAACTAAATTTTGTTTTTATTGAACGTGAATCATTATCAGGAAAATAAATACAAAAGACAAATAAACAAATGAAGCGTAGAAATAACTAACTAGATAACAAAATATAAAATATAAATTATTAACCAGAGAAAACAAGATTTTATTTAATTCATAAACAAGGTAAATTTACAGATAGTTAATGTGTCAAAGTGAACACGTAATCTTCATACATATAAATATGGATGTAATTATTGAATTTAAATTATCATATTTATAAATTGTAAATTAAATTTTATATTCTAATTCAATTTATTTCGTTTTCTATAGTTTTATATTGAAAATATAAAAACAACACAGCTTTTTATTGTAACTTAATTTACATATTTCATAAAAGTTTTTAAGATGCTTATAGTAACAACTAATGGCGCATTAATCATTTCTAATTAAAATTTTCAATAAAATGTTTTAATTATATAAAATATCCATGTACTTTTCAAATTAGTAATAATTCTGCTAATTTTAATAGATAAAGTACAAGTGTAATATTATTAAGGTAATAAAGACAGATAGATGAAGATAGAGTGACTGAATATCTAAGGTTATAGGTACGTAGAGATATTCATGATCTAATGTAGAGAGTGTCGCGGTGCGGGTCGCGTCGCGTCTCGTCGCCTCGCCTCGCCTCGTCTCGCATCGCACGTTGTCTCTCGGTTGAGTTGAGCGCCGGTGAACTGCAGAAAACATTTTCATAAAATGGCTATCTCTTGACTATGACACAGCGAGGGAGATCACTATCTATACAGTATGCAAATCGGGCCGAGACCGGGAAGCCGAAGCCAGCATGGGTAAACCGGGAGTCGGGAGCCGAGAGCCGAGAGCCGAGAGCCAGAACCAGAGTCGAGCCGGGAAAAGCTGAATTATTCACATGCTGCACACACATAGCTAGAGCTGTGTGTCGTGTCGTACTCGCACTCTTATATTATCTCTGTTTATATACGCATATAAAGCATATATAGGTACTGAAAAATCATTGCAATCTTTTCCCATTCGATTTGATCTAGAGCTCTCTATGAATTCACAAAAGGAAAATATAAATTTTAGTCTCGCCGCTCGCTCTACGCTGTTATGCCGCTGCGCTGCGCTGCAATGTGGCTGTCTTTACCTTGCACTTCTTACTTTTTTACATCATTGTCATAATAGAAATCAACTATATTTCTACGACATTAATAGCAATTCAAAATTTTTCTACATTTATTTCTTATATTATGTATGTAATTCTATTACGAAATGTATTGATATTAAATTAATGTATTCCTTGACATACTTAGAAATCTTTTATAACAACATTAATTTCTAATAACAGTTATTTAACTATTTTCGTTAAATATAGTTAAGGGCCAGTATTTCCAATTTTATTTATTGTGATTGACTAAAAATGTATCGCCAGAATAAAAGACAATATTTCATTGACTAATCTTAAAATTATTCCAAGATAAACATTTGAAAAACTGGGCTTAAATTAATTAAGATTTATTATAAATATTTATTAATTAAAATAAAATTGCATTCAACGTTTATAAATATAAAATATATTATTTTAAAACTAAACTACATTAGATTAGCGACTAGAGTTATATCCTTATAAATCAGTAAATTTAGTCAATATTTTAAAAATCAGATACTATTTAATTAACATTCAAAAAAAGATGCAATTTGTTTAATCTATAAATTTATAGAAAATAATATATAAACATTGAAATTGTTATATATTTTCGAGAAATGTTTGTTTATGTATTTGTTATTTTTCATATTAAATAACCACTTCTTTGCTTTACAAATTTTAAGTTCCGTTCTATTTAGTTTCAGGAATATTACACAGATTAACTTATGGCGCCTACTTTATAATAATCTGCAAGTAATTATAATATTGTAGTTACATTATCTGACTATATATTAATAAACTTTACTTACCTTACTTGTAATAATATATTTTTAACTAAAACTACATATTTCAAAATCATTAATAAGCATTGCAAATAAAAATATATAGATTTCTAAAAATATCTGTAGGAAATGGATACGTATATATTTTTGGTATCACTTTTCAGTGATATGAATATATTTTGCAAGCATATTTAGCATCTATATATCGTATAAATAATTTCCATAAAACAGAGCACGACTGAATAATTTAAAAATGCAAAACTCTCCCGAGAATGTTATTATGAGTGTGTCCCATTCGGCAGTCTGCAATCGTGCGCGCAACTCAACCGTAGCGAGCCGAGCCGAGTCGAGTCAGATCCACGCTGCTGCCGCGTGGGGCCACAACCGAGAGTCGGGCCAATCGGTCGTATAATTTATTGCAAATGAAAACATTCAAATATTCAAGAGTGCGTCGGCCCGGCATATGGCCATCATAAAACGGCAGTGCCAGTGCCAGTGCGAGTGCGAGTGCGAATGCGATTCCAGTGTCTCCATTTCGCCCCGGAATGTCAAAACCGGTTTGGAGCGCTTCGAATCGGTCTGCGGCGCGGCGCCCCCACTTTGCTCTGCGCTCGACTGGAGCGAGGGAACGAATGACGGAGGGTGCAACGCGCGTTGTGCACCGCACACGCCCGCTTTAAAAGCAAGAACAAGCATTCGCTAATATCATTCGGGGCGCAATTAAAAATTAGTTCTTGGTTATTTGATTTGTTATTATTAAGTGTCTGGCTTGGTGAATAGTTTCAAACTATTTTTGTTTATTGACAAATTATTCATACTATATAATAATTTTTTTGTCTATCAAAAGCGTAAAGTAAATATTAGTTGTGCTTGGTAATATATATAATTGAGCGAAAGCAATAAAGATATTTTGCGCTTGAAGTACACATATTTTTTAATTAAACGTTTATATGTGGGCAATTATTTCCTCTTGCTTTTCATAATTTTTTTACTCATTTAATAGTGTGAAAAGTTACATATTTTAAAATACATAGGAAAGGAGTAATATATTATACTAATAAAAGTAAAAATTCAATTGTTCTCAGAAATTATTACTCTTTACCCTAAAATTTTGAACAGTGTACATTGAAAACTAAAGTTGCAACTTGATTTGTTGTTCGTCTAAATAAAATGAAATTTTAGATACTTACATATATGCATCAATATTTCATTTTTTTCATTTTTGGACTTGTTATATTAAATATTTGTCCAAATTTTATGAACTTAGACAAAACACTGTTGCGTCTCGTAGCGTGAAAGATCACGTTACGTCCACTATGTCGTGTAGCGCTTATCAAATTTTGTTGTCGCTGCTAGAACAAGCAAAGCAAAGCAAAGCAAAGCAAAGCAAAGTGAAAGGAAGCGAAAGAAAGTAGAGGAGGCAAGCGACGCGGCGCGGCGCGGCGTGCACAACGTCCATTCTTATCAGTGGTGTTCGCGGATCTGATATTAGTTAAACGCGCTTTTATTTATGAGCGCAATTTTTGTGTTTCAGTTCGACGTCGACGTCCGTTTCACTTACGCTGCTGATGTTTCCTACACACGCTACATTTTGCCGCTATCGTCGCCACTACGTTCTACTGCCGCGTTTCGCGTAGCGTCTCTGCCGTGCTATATTGTTGCTCGTATATTCGCTCTAATTTATAATATCGCAAAAGGGAACCATTTCCCGCATTCCACTTTGTGCACATCCTGCTCCTCTACTATAAACAGTGGCATCGTACACTATTTTTTCCCTTCGAAAATATACTCTGAAACTTATTCGCGATATTACTTTAATTGTTCGTATTTTGTATTTATTTTATAAACTTATCTAATATACTTCGTTATTAACATATATTAATTCATTTATTATTTGTGTATACATATGTGTAAATTGTTCCTTTCGCTACGTTTGCTAAAAACTTAAATGAATTAAAAAAACTCATTTAAGTATATAGAATACTGGTTAGAGTCAATATCGAATTAAATGCAATGATCTGGTTTCTTGTACAAGACTGTTGCAAATATATATATTTGGGTTATATATGAACATTCAAAGAGTAATGCATTACAAAATAGAATGATATATTATAAATGTAAAATTTTAAATATATGGCAGCGACTGTGTTTACTAATCTCAAACATTTGCCTAATAAATGTCTGGATATCCAGTTTTAAGTTTTTAGAAAATGTTTCTAACTAGTAGAAATGGAAAATCTTACATAATAATTATGAATGAGATCAAAATGAAAATTGTGTGTTATGATAAAAATGCTGTAAAAAATTTCAAGTTATAATTTCAATAAAATAATAGGTTTTACTACAACCTACGAGGATATAAGGAAATGTGTATATAAATAAGGTAAAATAAAGTTACAAATAAAATATGGGCACTATGTTGCTCATATTGTATTTGTAATTTTACAAGAGTTATATGAGTTTTGGAGTGGTATGATTGAGAGTGTTTTGCGTGAGCGAAAGTTTTCAAGTAGTAGGAATAAAAGAGCATGCACCCTTTTGGGTACATGGCGTGATTGTGTATGTATGTATGTATGTATGTACAAGAGTTATCTTTTAACAATAAATTATACATTTATATATCATAATTTTTACATTGCCAATAGTGAGAAATGTTTGACATTGCACATTTTTAAAGTAAACATTAAAATCAAATAATATAGATAATTCCTATTTTCTTGTAAAATACTACAAATTTTACAGTGCTTGTGTAATCTATAAAAATGTCAATCTTAATAAGTATATAATATAATTATTATAACAATTTTAAATCAATAATTTCAAATCCAGTAACTTTTAAAAATTTCTCATGTTCGACGCGACGCTACTGTCTGCAAACAGCAACCGACACCAAAATCCCGATGCATAAATCTGCATCACGTTTACGCTTGCGAATCACGTGATTGCTAGTGAGCAATGGCTATTGCAGCTAAACAACGGACACTGGATGCATGGGATGTCCTGGACTCAAGGGATGCACTTGTTCGACCACACGATTTTATTCAACAACCACCGTCCGAATCAGACATTTTATATCCCCGACATACCTGGTGCCCGGTAATATGATATCGTTATTATGTTCAGCTGAAGTTTACTCTTTTCGCTTGTAGCCTTCAGACACAAGTTATGCACTAGTTACAGAATAAAAATTGGATACGACGGTTAAACTACATTTAGTTTTATGTTTAAAAGTTGACAAGATATATTGAAATGTTCTAATTTTTTACAATTAATTTTGAAATAAAATTTGGGGCTGAGAATCATGTATGATAATATCTCTATTACTTGACTTATTGGCGATTATCTTATGACCACAAAAAATAAAATATAATTAAACACTGTGCAAATTTATATTTAAAAACAATCTATTACGTTACTGAACTGAAATATTTACCTACATTACAAAAGCAATTTCAAATTTTTAAAGCTGAAAATATATTTTGGAATTTGATTTTTAGTTATCATGTAGTTAATTATATAAATGCCAAAAAATTGTTGATAATTTTAAAATTCTGCAGTTTTTCTTTTCATATAAAATTGCAATTTTATTTTATTTCTATAATATTTATAATTAATTGATTTGAAAATGTTACACCTTAATATCCATTTCAATATTTACTTATGTTATTTTTTTAATAAAACCTTTGCAATACTAAAAAGTATAACAAGTATGCAAATAATATTTAAATAAACTATTAAAAATATGGTCGACATAAAAATTTTTGGTGGAGGTGGGTCAAGCCCCCAAAACTTTTACTGATCGTTTAAACAGTCCTTATCTAAAATGCACAGCACCACATACGTCGTTTCACGAAACCAATTTCAGCCGCAAACCGTCTTAAACCGAAGCTTGTCCTTCGTTTTTTTTTTTTTACGATTGAAACGAAAGCTGGCCACAGTAGTCGCTTAACGCGCTGTGCCGTGTATACGGAATCAATTCTCCAACAAGACTCGATTAAATTTACCTAAATATTTTATTTAGTGCTCGGCTCTTTGACAATCCTAAATCACGTAGCCGAGCCGGAGCGCTCGTAAAGCGCGTGGTGTGAGACCTAATGAGGAAACCATAGGAAATTCGTAGGGGAGCCGAGGCCGAATCGAAGCACCTTGCGTTTAATGCCGATGAACGGAGAACAAATGCAAAGTGAGTGGATAAAAAGATTCGAGGGTTACTTCTTTTTCCTCCTATATCAAGATTGTAATGCTGTTTATATAAGCGTCCGAGATGAGCACAAGTTTGGAAAAACTGCGTTTCTTTGTGGGGAATATGTACAGTGATTAAAGTTCCTGCGGTGATTCAATTTTAATTTATTTTTTATTACGGTGCACGCTTTATATAAAAAAAGAAATTTTTGTTTGTCGATTTTCGAAAGTTTTTATAAAACAAGATTAGAAGTATATGGGTAAACCTATATATAGATCACTTTGACATTATCACATAAATGATAAGAAATAGGAATAAAAAATTTTTTAATGGAAAGTTGGCAACATTGTATTTTGCTAATATATAATATTATAGAAGCTAAGGGTATCTTCTGTAAAAATTTCATTAAAATCGGATAAATAATGCGGGCACAACAAATTTTTAGAAAATTATTAATTTTTTTTCCGAAAGTTGGCAACACCGTATCTTAATAAAATTATAATTTATGTGGATACTAGGAGAAACTTTTCTGAAAATTTGATCAAAATCGGATAAACAATGTAGCCACAATGAATTTTTTTAAATTTTAGTAATTTTTTTGTCGGTAAGATAGCAACACCGTATTTTGTTAAAATTGCATAACTTATGCGGGCACCAGGAGAATCTTTATTGAAAATTTGATCAAAATCCGTTAAATAAAGTGGTCATAACAAATTTTTAAAAATTTTAGTAATTTTTTTCTCAGAAAATTGGCAACACTGTACTTTGTTGAAATTATCTAATTTATATGGATACCAGAAGAATCTTTTGTGAAAATTTGAACAAAATCGGTTAAACAACATGGCAATAATAAATTTTTAAAAATTTTAGTAATTTTTTTCTCAGAAAGTTGGCAACACTGTATTTTATTAAAATTACGAAATTTATGTGGGTATTAGGGGAATCTTTCCTGAAAATTTGATCAAAATCGGATAAATAATGTAGCCACAATGAATTTTTAAAAACTTTAGTAATTTTTTCTCGGAAAGTTGGCATCACTGGAAAAAACCAAAACCACATGACCATCTTGGGTACTAGACAAATTTATCCTGAAAATTTCATTAAAATCGGTTAAATCGTCTAGGAGGAGTTGCGATCACAAAATTTTGTCTGACGACCGAGTGAGCGAGCTGACGACGCACATCCATACACCCACATAAACTAAGTTCAGATTCGTCATCTAGAGGCTATATGAAGGATTTCTATACACAATTTTTTTTTTTTGAAAATGTGACAGACACCGTACCAAACGCTATACTACTTTTTCCTTGCAGTCAAAGTAGTAAAAATTAAGATGTTCAGAACCCTCTACTACAAAACACTTTATCACAATATTTTTAATAACACAGAAATAGTTTTACAAATAGCTCGAAAATTAAATAAATTTAATTTAAAATAAATATTATTTTCGTAAATAATTTACT
Source organism: Clivina fossor (assembly GCA_963966155.1). Taxonomy (NCBI): domain Eukaryota; kingdom Metazoa; phylum Arthropoda; class Insecta; order Coleoptera; family Carabidae; genus Clivina; species Clivina fossor. The sequence continues at coordinate 61,086,761 of OZ014550.1, forward strand.
GTCCTTTTTTTTTATAGCGCATACTTTTACTAGAAATTAACTGTTTATTAGCAGCTACTTCTTTGACAACAGGTTCCTGTACAACTGGTTCGAGTCGGTTCCTAATAATTTGATCAACGGTTGATCTTGCTTTTTTATCAGTTACTTGTACCATCGTTGGAATATCTTCATCAATATTACATATCGGTCGATCGAATGAGCTAGCCACTGATAATTTTCTCTCGGTAGCTCTAACTTTTCGCTGTAGAACTCGAACATTTTGATGTTTTTCATGCTTGTTAGTAACAGCTGCAGTTGCTACAGCAGCTGCAGCTGCTTTGTAGCGAGATTGAACGTTTAATCTACAGGACAAAATTTAAAGTATTTGTATTATCAGACCATATGATAAAAGAAAGCAATAAAAATAAATCGAATTATTTGTGCGAACTTTAATACTAATATTCGATATAATTTTAATTGCAAGTAAAAATTAACAAAACGTGTGTTTTTACTATAGGTACCATTTAACTAAATTTAGTTAGAGTTTAGAATTTTGCAATGTTTACTAGTGTACTAAGTACCGTTTAAGTGTTTAACGTGTATTATTAAGACCGGATGCACCGGAAACATGGTTAAGTGCATTGTTAAAAGCGGTTCTAAGACAGTTGATAGTCTAGTTAAGTCATTGATCAGATTAACAATGCTTCGTAAAATTAAAGATCAAATGTTACCTAAGACATTTTTTAAATTATTCAATAAAAAATACAGCTATAGTCTACTACAGACCTACCTTGATTGTGCAACCGTAGTTTTTTTCCAATTAGCATTATTCTTACCACGGTTGAAGGAGACATAATACATGGATAATCTTTTTTCTAAAGGATGCTGCTTATGAAATGGTACAGCTAGATAATTATAAACTTGAGATTTTTTTGGTTGTGGCATTGACTCTTTCACCGGTTTCGGTTCAGATTTAGGCACCGGTTTTGATGTAGACAAAATATGTTGTTTTATTTCTGTTTCTAATAGTCTCACATTTGTTTCAATATCCTTAAACAAATAAAGCACAATTATTTCTAATTTATTAATTATAGAAAACAATTTTATAAATATTAACAAAATTTATGTTTTATTTTTATTTACAAATCCATAGAACAATGTTTTCTGCAACCAGTATTACATTCAAGTACACTAGAACATTTTGTCAAAGAGTAAGAAAAGAACATGGAAGAACTTGTGTTCAATGTGATTCCATAAAATAAACAATTTAAAATTTTGAATTAAAAGATTCCTAAATAATTCAAATGAATGATATACAAATGATATGGATAAAAATCCATCAATTAAAGGTATTATATATGTGGATAAATCGTACACCTAGATATGAATTTTTGGCGTAAATTGAATAAAACGCAAAATTTTTAAAATGTTAATTTTTTCTTACCTCAACAGATGTAATAGCAGATTTAATATCGTAATAGTTGGTTGCAAGTCGCCGTAATATCATACATAATTCTAATGTGCTTCGTATTAATTCCAGAAACTTTTCATGAACGGGCGAACAAACTGCAGCAGTCGGTACATAATTACAAAAAGCTTCCATTGCGTGTAGTACTATTTGACATGAACTTGAGATCACCCTGTTTGGTGGTGGAACACCAGGTCGATTTTTTTGCATCTCTATTAACTAAACAAATATAAATATTAACACATGCTTTATTCATAATTATAATCCATTAAAAATTAGTTTTAGTTTAAATTGTAATTTTTATTATCTTATCTTGTTTTTATATACTTTGTATTTGTAACTAGAATTAAATGAAGATCTCAAATTAGGAACTTGTACGAAACTTTCAAGATCAAATATATCCATAACAGATGGTGATGTTTGATATAAAAGTAATGCGCGCGCATGGAAACTTTACATCTATTGCTGAAGCATAAGGAAAACATTTATAATCATACATACATACATACACAATCACGCCATGTACCCAAAAGGGTATGGCACAAACTCTTTTCATCATTCCGAAATCAGTCGCCTCCAAACATTCCTATCCAAACAAGCAACTTTCCCTTCATCCACATTCATAATTCCTCCCATACATGCTCTTCTATTCCTACTACTTGAAACCTTCGCTCACGCAAAACACTCTCAATCATACCACTCCAGCTACTCTTCGAACGTCCACGCAAACGAATACCATCAAAATCATTCAAATACATCTTTTCAACCAAACGTTCATTAGACATTCGTTCAACATGGCCGAACCATCTTAACTGACTAACACCAACTTTTGCTACAACATTCTTTTCAATTTCACACTCATCATACACTAGTCTATTTCGCACCCGATCTCTCCTAGTTACACCACATACCCCACGTAAAAATCTCATTTCCACAGCAGTCATTTTCCGTTTATGCTTTTGCAACCAAACCCAACATTCACTACCATACATTAATGTACTCATCAAAACTGCATTATATATACTCAAACGGGCTTCTTTGGAAACATTTACATTCCTAGCAAAAGTTCTCAAAGCACCCAAAACCTTACAACCAGCATTTAATCTCCTTTCAATTTCACGATCAAAACGGCCATCTCTAGACAGCAAACTACCCAAATACACAAATTCATCTACCTGCTCTAAACGAGCACCATCAATATATACATTACATTCGGTCATCAAGTCACCCTTCTCAAAAACTAAAACTTAGCATTTATCAACATTCAACACAAGATTCATATCTTTACCAACAACATTAATTCTATCAATCATTCTTCTCAGTTGTTCATCAGATTCAGCCAAGACAACCACGTCATCAGCATACGCTAAAGCAGGTACAACACAATCACCTATTTGTATACCATCATTACCACAAATAGCTTTCCGAAGAAGAACATCCATATATAAATTAAATAGCCAAGGAAACATTACACTAAGAAACTGAACAAATACAATTTGACAGTAGATTCAAGGTATCATCAAACATGTTTTGAGTAGGGTTACCACCTCTCCGGTTTTCACCCGGAGTCTCTAGTTTTTCAATCGAATCTCCGGTCTCCGAGTTATTTGTTGCAATCTCCGGATTAAACTGCATTTAAATGTAGTCATATAATTTTAAGTTAAAATATAAGCGTTGTCTTTATATTTAAAAATAGTAATTTTAATGTATTGAGTTTTCTAATCCCCTCCTTATCAAAATCTCCGGGTCATTTAAAATAAAAAGGTGGTTACCCTAGTTTTGAGATAAGTTTGCAACTGTACGAAGCATGCGCAATTTGGAATTACTTTGTAATTTATCATACTATACATTCTTCGTACAACTGCAAACTTATTTCAAACTTGTTTGATAATAACTTGAAAGAAATCTAATATTCAATATAGAATAAAATTTTTTGAAATATCAAAATAAATTTTTAAACTGGATCAATTGATATATGTCCATAGTGCAAGTTGCCTGTTATTTAATTTAATTTTTATTTTAAAATTTTTATAATGATAATATTTACGAAATTAAGTGAAATTAACAAAAAAAAAAAAAACTAATAACAATATTCACCTGTCTGCTTAGTTGGTAGAGATAATTTCGCGAAAATCTTGCAGAAAATTCAATGCCTCGTTTTTCTCTTCGACTCATATCTTCATCTCCCTCAATAGGGACAATATCAGTTTTTATTGCGCTTCTAAAATTTCAACAATATTAAAGAACTTAACTTTACAAAATTTTACAAATATATATATTTACCGAGTTTTTTGAATCCAATCTTGAATTTTGATTAAAATTGGTTTAATATTTACCCCTATTATATCATCCAAAACACCACTTGGAGGTTTTTCCGGTATGCCAACTTTTTTTAAAAGATTTGTTAACGTTAGATCTGAAGGAAACTGGACGAAAACAAAACTGTCAATTTCAAAATTTAACAAATTTTTTTTTAATTATAAAAAAAGTATATATATTAATACAACTTTGTTATTATTAGAAAATAATTCTGGAATGTTTGTGTCAAAGCTGATTAATATAATTCACTCTATATTTAAAAGAAATGCAAATAAACCTCATAATTTTCACTCTTATTTTCTTCATCCTTATTAAATCGCGTGTTCTTTTTGATGTCATTCATATCTTAACTAAAAATTATTTGCACTTGCAACACCAGAAATATTTTTGTAAAATCTATAAAAAAAAACCATTAGGATGTTATAAAAATATTGTAAATATTGTTTTGTTTGTTTGCATGTATGACATATGGCATTCGAACGTTACTAAGGCAACCATAAACGTGTTGTTTTTGTAGTGTGAAAGGGCACCGTAGAAACAACTGCACATAACGTCTTATTGACGTCTGACATTTTAATTTTGTATTTTTATTAAAGTAATTTACTATTTTTCTTCGAAATTCTTCATCATTCTTGTGTACTGTTTATTCTATGATTTAAAGTCAAAGTTCGACAATTTTAAAAGTCAAAACATGTTTTTTTCTGCGGGGTGTGGTGGGGAACAGAATAGTTCAAATGGGACATATCTTGCATGACCTTAAAGACGAGACTTCAAGCTTTGTTGTACAAATTTTTTTATTAAATTTTGTTTAAAATTGGCCGAGTTACACCTAATATTTGGAAATCGGTAATTTTTCAGATTTTTTAAGTGGCGCGTTTTTTCGCCGAGTGTATTTATAATTAGTTTACGTAATTCTAACATAAATTATGTATGACATTCTGAATAATATAATTTCTGTATAGTGTGTAGTAAGTTCTAATCTAATTGGAAATATCACAAGATTAGAAGTATATGGGTAAACCCATATATAGACCACTTTGACATTTCTCGGAAAGTTGGCGACACTGTATTTTAATAATATTATAATTTATGTGGGAACTAGGAGAAACTTTTCTGAAAATTTAATCAAAATCGAATAAATAATGTAGCCACAATAAATTTTAAAAAAAAATTTTTTTTTGATCAGTTGGCAACACTGTATTTTGTTAAAATTGCATAATTTATTTTGGCACTAAGAAAAACTTTTATGAAAATTTGATTAAAATCGGTTAAATAAAATGGTCATAATGAATTTTTAAAAATTTTACTAATTTTTTTCTCGGAAAGTTGGCAACACTGTACTTTGTTGAAATTATCTAATTTATATGGATACCAGAAGAATCTTTTGTGAAAATTTGAACAAAATCGGTTAAACAACATGGCAATAATAAATTTTTAAAAATTTTAGTAATTTTTTTCTCAGAAAGTTGGCAACACTGTATTTTATTAAAATTACGAAATTTATGTGGGTACTAGGGGAATCTTTCCTAAAAATTTGATCAAAATCGGATAAATAATGTAGCCACAATGAATTTTTAAAAACTTTAGTAATTTTTTCTCGGAAAGTTGGCATCACTGGAAAAAACCAAAACCACATGACCATCTTGGGTACTAGACAAATTTATCCTGAAAATTTCATTAAAATCGGTTGAAGCGTCTAGGAGGAGATGCGGCCACAAAATTTTGACTTACGACCGAGCGAGCGAGCTGACGACGCACACACATACACCCACATAAACTAAGTTCAGATTCGTCATCTAGGGACTATATGAAGGATTTATATACACAATTTTTTTTTTTTTGAAAATGTTACAGACACCGTACCAAACGCTATACCACTTTTTCCTTGCAGTCAAAGTGGTAATAATATCCTGAGTTTACAATTAGTGTTATTATTTTATGCTTTTTTTAAAATATTATATTTCAAATTAAACATATATGAAACAAAGTCGGTTTATAAAATATTCTAGAGTTCAACACATACGAGTAGTACAATACGATGTATATAGTTTAGGGCCAGTATTTCCAATACTACTTATTCTCAAGATAAGGTAAAAAATCATTCATGCTTAGCTAAAATTTTATCCACAGAATTAATGACAACATATCATTGGCTAATTGTAAAATTATTTCAAGGATAAATTTATTCCAACATTTGAAAATACTGGGCTTTATAAAATAAACATTTAAAATTATTTACAGCTACTTGCAGTTCTTTAATCCTAATCTTAAGTAACTTATTATATTATATACAACTAAAAAATATGTATACTAGAATATTATGAACGATTTGAAGTAATTTAAAGGTTGATAAATGCACATTAAATTTGTTTGAGTGAATGTAACGTGTAAAAAATAAGTGAAAATATCTAGTTGTATGCCTGCAGCTTTATTCCGTGATTTACAGTTACCTGTTTTCAGATTGACTGCTTTTCAGAGCGTTCTTCTTAGGGCAAGTATGATTTATTAGGCATTTTACATTTGACCACTCTCAAATATATAGCAGGGTCAGATTTACATTTTACGCACCCTCAGGCCTACAATCTTCAGTTTTGCCTTCACCTATCCTATTATTCAAAAAGGAAAACGTTTTTTTTTTCAGTTTTTCTAAAAAAATATTGCACTCTATGCACTGTCAGCTGCTTAGAAAACATTTTTTATACTGTCATAAAATATATACAACGTAGCTAGTTGTTAAATTTAGATTTAATGAATTATAAATTTAAAAAAAAAATATATTTTTGTGAAGTTTTTATTAGACATTTTTTTTTGATAACTTCATTTGAATAATTTGTTTAAGATTTATAACTTTATAGTTCAAAATATGTTTCTTTTTTTTTTATACAAAATAATTTTATAATTATTCTATAATTCAAAATTTAGGAGATGATTTTTATTAGATAGCAAACAATATTTTTCTAAAAAAATTGTGATGGAATGACAAATCAATATTTTTCAACATAGTACTTTTAGAAAATTCATTTAGAATTAAAAAATAAGAATTAAAATATAAAAATATAAAATATTTAATTATCTATATTCATTATTTTAATTTACTCATTTCCACTTTTTAAGCGGACTCTACACGGTCAGTATTACTGTCAGTATTTTTTGATCAGTAATACTGACAACACTGCCAATAAATATCAAAATATTCTAATTTCAATACTTAACTTTACACTGATACTAATAACTAGTATATGGCTTCATAATTTATATTTAATATTAAATTAAACAATACAACACTGTTTACATAACAGCAATATTTTATTATAAAGTAATCAGTATGATTTCGTTCCTATCAAATTTTGTTCTTAAATAAGTTGCTCTTGGATTATAATATTGTTTTAACAAAAAGGCATTATTGTATGACTAATGGTTTTTAATTAAAGTCAACTTTAAGCCATTAAAAAAAACTTCGATTTTAAATTCTACTGACATCATTATTACTGCTGTCAATAAAACGATGCTTTTTTGTCAACTTTACACGTTTCTAATAAGAAAATTGTTTGTTGTCAAACATTGCTATTATCGGCTTAAAGTCGATTTTAGTTAGTGTTTATTATAAAATTGGTAGTAATACTGAAAAATTAAAGTTAATTTAATTTTGATAAAATTAAAACAAACAACAATTTTATAATTTTATTTTTGGTTTAATCATAATCGCATTTCGCATTTGTTTTTTTTTTCTGATATAATAAATAAGGCTAACGCGATTGATGTTACATGTAATAAACTTCTAACGGGTACAGTTCCATTAGAAAGCATTTTCGGACATATGTTTATTTGAAATTTCTTATTTAGATTACTCATCATTCGGTGTAGTTTTTCCCCGACGTCATAAGAAATATATATATATATATATATATATATATATATATATATATATATATTTCTTTGTAATATAATTTTCATAATATTATAGTAGTGGCATATACACCCCCAGTGCATTTCGCAAATTTTATGATGGGGACATAAGCTGTTTTATTCAAAGTAGAGAATACGGTATTCATAGGAGAACAAGGACATGAGTACATTGATATTAAGGAATAGTACGACAACCGGCAGGCAAATATAGCATGTGCAGGTAGTAGAGAACATTAGAAGAGCAAGAGCAAGTACTCGTACCATATTGAGAGATGCAGATCCACAATACCCAGTATTAGGTAGGTTGCAGTGCAGCGAACATGACTGGATGCAGTTTGAACACGGAGCAGTATTATTGCCATTATAAACAGGATAGCCGGATCAGTTGGTCGACATACAACATATACACCGCACACCGGTTTGCTTCGCTATGCAGATGATACGGTTAACGACGCGGTGCGGTGCGGTGCGGTGCGGCGCGGCGCGGCGCGGCGGCTCAGCAGCACATGGAGAACACCAGGGTGGGTGTACAGGGAGCACAGATCAAGTGCGGATGCGTCTGCGGCCACCGCCGATTCAAGCTGGGTAAACACAGATAGGCCGCGCGTCACGCCATTGTTTGAACATGCAAATTGTAGATTAAAACCAATTTCGCATTCAAACTTATACAAGATTCGTCTTTTGCAGGACGCCAGCACCAGCCACCAGCCACTAGGCGCGTACCAAAACGAGCTCACTCTATATGAATGTAATGTAAACCTGCCCGGTTTCACTTCTGTCTAGTTTATTTTTTCGTAACGGAAAATTTTATAAATATTGGCAGTGGTCAAGATAAATATTTTTACTTCGCTAAATTACTTTACATATTTGAAAAGTGACCATTTTTTTTTTTTGATATTAAAACGAAAATTACACAGGATACCATACATTTACCTATCATTCATCACATTGCAATTTGCATAATTTTATTATATATTAAAATATTTCAGAAAACTAGTAAAATGATTTTTAACATATGCATAGCATATATGAGGACTTCAGTGGAAAAGCAGCAAATCGACCGTTTTATTGAAATTGATATATTTTTTCTTTGTTTTTCAATAGAAGAAAAAGTATTTAATTACATATTGTAATCAATTTGGATATTCATCAAATATATAATGTATTATATATAGATAATCCCATTTAAAAACAGTGTACGTCTATCCTTCATTGGTTATTTCTAATATTTGAACTGCATTATCTCGAAACATACAAAGAACTAATATTTTGTAAAATGACTAAAAATCTACAGATATTTGTATTATTATCTGAGCCAAGTCAGTTATATTAAAAAAATTAATTATTTGACTACAGCAAGTGCAGATTAAATTTGGTAAATTTGGCACTAAGTTAGGTAAAAGTTTAGTATCGAATAATTCAAAATGATTGTCGGATATATGACTTAAAAACTTTCATATTTTTATCCAAATCATATTTAAGTAAAAAAAATTGTGATTCCAAATTCCATTTCAATATAATTTTGATAGCTTGGATCGAAATACATTTGATATTTTTAAACTGACATTTGTCACTATTTAATATTAACTGTTATTTTATACTAGTTTATTATTATTATTAACGAAGGAAATTAAAATAAAGCGGTAAAAAACAATTATTTTGAAATTTCTTAATTAAAATATTTGGCTACAAAAAGTGCAAAAAAAGTAACATGTTACAAATTTTTATTTTATTTCTGGACATACAACTAAGGAGCCCGCTTTGTAACGGATATGTTAATAGGTAGCTGAATTAACCTACATTAAGTTTTGTTTTAAAAACATTCGCGAATCAACGTAATGATGAATGGCTATTATAGCTGGTGAATGTAGAACGAAGTTACGGCACTGTCTAAACTGTTGGCTACTGAAATATGAAAGTATCGCAACAAGAAATTATCTGTTTCAATTTCTTTCCAAAGTTAAATGATTGATGTCGTCGCAAACCCAGCTGCGGTAATTTATAACGTGTTTAGCTGCATTTTACCAGCCGGAGTCGCAACTCCCAGTTACGCCATACTACACCGCACCGCACTGCTATGCTTTACAAAAGAAAATAATTAAAATTGAAAGAATTTTCTTTCGCTGAAATATTTCACTTATTACGTTTTTACCTATCTATCGTGTTTTTCATCTTAAATTTATGAGCAGACGCGCAAATAACACGTCATATACTTCTAATATTTATTACATTTTTATTTCTCTTTCGTGTATTATATTTTTTTCTAACTTAAGAATTATAAGATTTTATTGATATATTTATTAAGTGCATTTAATATACTACACCAGAAATACGAAAATATTTTATAAAAACAAAAATTATTTAGTAGTTTTCTGCTTCAAAACATCGTCAGTCGATTTCTTGTTTGTTCCATACGCCATTTTTGGTCAAATTTTCGTTTGTTTCTTACCTATTTTAACAATCATGCATATTATAATTTTAATAGTTTTGGAAATATAAATTCTAATTGCTTCCCTATTCTTACTATAAACAATTCAATTCAGAAACTTTAAATATAATTTTCTCGAAAATAAGGTTTTGTGATATAGAATAAATAAGATATCGACTGACGACATGTATTACATATAAAGATTTTTTTTGCGTTTTATTAATTCAAAACAATAAATATAATATTTTTATTATTGACAATATTTTGAAAGTCGAATTCTTGTCTTACATCTTTTTTTTTTTGTCATTTCTTTTGTTTTTACAATAAAAATATTGTTTTCAATAATCTAAAAATTTTACATATTATTATATAATTATATATATATATATATATATATATATATATATATATATATATATATATATATATTAAAATTTTATATATTAATCTATATGAATATAATTGTTTTGGATAAACAAACTATTCATTCGGTTTTAAAATTTTGAAATGATTAGTGTCAAAATGATATTTCAGAAAACTTCCATTAAGAAAACAAATAATAAATAAAAAATAAGGTTTCTTTAAACACTTATAATAAGCTATCAAACAGATTTATAAAGCATTAGATGTAATACAAATCACGTCAAAGGGTCGTCGCAATTAGAAGTTAGGGTTCTAGAACGATTCTTTTATTTTACGAAAGACGGCGGGGAAAAAGTTTAAATTGTACTATGATTGTACGACGCTTTAAAAGAAACTTTTTTTTAAGGAGGTAGCTAGGTAATAGTGTTTCTTCTTCAACTTTAGACTGTTAACTTAAGATTTTTTTAGTCTGGAGACAGTTATTCTTGCTACCCTTTGTGGAATATCATTTTACGTGTCTAGAGAAACGTTTTCTAAGGTAAATATATCGTAGATATGAAATGTTAAATAAATATCGTAGTCATATTTACAAAAAAAATATATTATAAAAAAAAAAACAGATGTGTTAGAAATCAATTTATTTGTTCAGTGAGTAAAAACTGTACAGAAAAATTAAAGTTAAGATTAAACTTTTATTACTTGTACAGAAAATATAAAATTAGTTTCAAAAATATTTTTTTAATAAAAGTTATATAAAATAATGCAGCATTAATATATAAATATCGAAATGCAAAGTAAAATGTCAATGATAAATATGTAAAAAATACCTGTATACACTATTATTTGATTTAATTCATTTTGTTCCACAATAACAAACTAAGTAAAATACGTCGTGTATAGGAATATGTTTAAAATAACAAGATAAATACATGAGAACATTCAGACTGGTACAGAATATGTATATACAGAGATCAAATATAAGATTCACGTTCGTAAAGAAGCATTGTGAGGGAAAATATCTGGCTTCGTCGATGTAAACTTTATAATACATTGACGCAACAGTGGAAGGCAAGACAAGGCAAAAGCAGGCAAGACGGGAACGCCAACTTAAAATATATATTAACGCCGGCACAAGGCAAAATTGAATGCGCTCACCGTTTTTAAGGTTATTAAATTAGGGTTGCTGCTCGCGCAGTTTTTGTTACGATTTTGACGCTCGTCCTGCTTCCTGCACACCCCTGTCACTACGCCGCTCTGCCGCGCGCCATCAGCTGCATGGAGCGCAGCTAAGAAGCTGGTGCTGGTGGGAGCTTAGAGCGTTCGTTGCTTCGCTCATTCATGCGCGTTTATTTCGTAACTTTTCTTCGACTTTCTTTTTTCTTTTCATGTGTCAATTATAATATAATAGCGGCTTGCCTTACCAAATTATTCAAACGACTTGAAATTCAGTTTTTAGTATGTCGTATAACGCGCAATTTATATTTGACGTATAGATACGCTAATTAAGGGCAAGTTTAAAAATGTTTTTCAAATAAAGTCCGGAATATGGTTGAATTTTCGCTTCGTTCAAGTTGTTTTAAAATGTTTATATTCTGTTAATGATGCGTGATACTAAAACCGAACTTTTTTTAAACTAAAAGTTATTATTATGTTATCAATTATGTTTTTTTTTTTATTTATTCCCACGTGTACCAATGCTTTTCATACTTAAATGAATTTATTTGTAATTAGTAAATTTTTCTATAATTTATTTTTTTATTAAATAGTGTCAAATTTGCGTAAGTATTGCAACTAAATATTAAAGTGTAGCATATATTACACATTTTTATTTTATAAAAAAAAAACCATAATATATTTGTAATGTATTAAATTATTGCAATACGTATGGTTGGGTAACCATATAAGGTATGTTTTGCAGCGATACATTATATTAAACAAAAGAAATAAAATTTGCAGTTGTAATAAAAACATCAGTAATAAGTGTTCTAGTCTTTAGTTAAAAAACAATCTGAAAAATAAGGTAGAAAAAAGAAACACTTGGGAGAAAAAACACCCTATGTTTTTGCTTCCTACGTCATTTTCCAAGGCAAGTCATGACCAACTCATTTACTACAATCTGCCACAAAAATGGCCGAATATGCTGCAAAAAAAAATTGATTTTGCTCAGTAAAAAATTTCTATGAAATACTTAATATTTTTTTTATGTTTATTACCATTATTGTTCAGTGTAAATTTACGATCTCATTATCCACTCGTAAATTACGTTCATTGCTCATAAAAATGTGTTATAAAAAACTAAATTAGTATTTTATTTTCCGTTGCAATTAGTAAATAGTGCAATTATTTTTTATAATAAAAAAATTAATAGGTTAATTAATAAGCATATGTCACATTTTTTTAATATGTAATTGGTTTACTTTCAATATTAAAAATGTGTTTTTAATTAAAATAAAACGGCTTATTTGCTTATAATTAATAAATGTGTAATGATATTCAACATTTGTTCTAAGAATCCGTAGATCTGCAGAGCTATAGATAAATTAATTAATAAATTTTAACAAATATTTCAATTTAATTCTAGTATTATCGGTTATGTTTGAGTAATTTGAAATCTACTATCTATTAATTATGGTTTTTTACTAGCAGATTATAATTATGATCAATATTTAACACCTGGAAATTACGGAAAGTACCTAATTATTATTCTCGCAATATATATATATATATATATATATATATATATATATATATATATATATTCAAATTTAATTTAATAATATCAATATTAGAATATTATTTTAACAAAAATGCAAATTTTATCATAAAATTTGATTTACATTAATAAATTTTTAAATTGTAGTTTAAAATAATATTGCAAAATCAACGAATAGACTTTTGATGTGTAATATAGGTATATTTTTACGAATGACCAGGCTAAATATTTCAAACTTGGTAGCCATCTTATTGTTTATTAAAATACAATTTTTATATAATACATGAAAAAATAGCTGGAAATATTAAATTTAAATTCGAATTTTTTACGAAGCATCTTTAATGTGCGAATTTATTTAGCCATCAATTCTAATCAGGGGCTATTTTCACCTCGTGAAATATTTAATAAACATATCCGGCGCGACGTGCAGCCGTGACGTAGTTATCCCCTTCAGTCGGTTACATTCGGCCTCAGTCGACCATCATCGGATCAGCTTTTGGCGCGGTATAAAAGAAAATTATTATGGTGTTTATTTTATGCATGGGAAACGGGGGTTGGTAAATCTGTAGTAAGCTTATTCGCAATTTATTTTCCGTGAGGGTATTTATTCATTACCGTTTGTCACTTAGGGCTGTGCGATCAATGCAGACGTTCGTGGATTTTTCGCTACGTCTCGTTGTGCGACGTTCTCCCACAGTTTTCCATATTATGTGAATGAATGTGAAAATTGGTATCGCGACCACACGGAACATATTAGATTTCGTTCCTTTATTACTGGCACCAGCAGAACCAGCTTCACGAATTACTTTCGTCGTACATAGCCGTACAGCTACATGTAAACACGACTGGTTAAGTTCTCGTCACTTTTTTACATTTGTTTTATGGTACACAATGAGAACTGGACACATTATTGTTTTTTTTTTCTTATTTATAATGTAATTCTGAATAAATTTATGAGATCCATAGTATTATAGAATGTTTTGTCTTTCTATGTTTAGTAGAATTTTTTGCTAAAGAAGCAAAATTTGTTATAATGCTGTAGATCTTACAGACTTACTCAAAAATTTATCATTATTCTTCGTAGTTCAAACATGTATTTAATTTTTATCACCAAATAATATTTAGTAATATACAAAAAAAAAATGATTATATAAATTTTGATAATTTTTGATTTCTTTCTTGAGAAATACTGGATATTTCAGTTTTACTTACAACTACTATCTGAGAAACTATAAATCCGGGATTACATTAGTAGAGTTAGTAGTAGAAAATCTACAGATGGTAAAAATTATACTATTTCATTAACATAATATACATTTTCAAATAATGAAAGACGAATCTTTAGGCTCGTCTTTCACTATTCCAAAATGTTTACTTTATGCTAATAATGAGATAGTACATACTCTACTACCGTACTCCAATAATGTAACCCAGATTATAAAAATACATCTCCAGTTAATGATAACTTTGAATATGTACATGACTGTCTCTGATCTACCAATTAAATAATTTTTCATAAATAACAAATTTTTTATAAATATTTTCAAAACATCAGCCTTGCCTTAAATGAATACTAATTATAATATCTCGTACACCAATGGCTCAGTAAAATATATATTTTTTAAATTTATGCACAGTAAAAAATTAGTGTAAATTTACATTGATAATCATATAGTAATTTTACTATATTTTTTGTTGTAATTTTTAAAATAACAATAAAAAATATATTAAATTTACTATGACTGTCGATGTAAATAATTTACATTGATTTTTTACTGTGTACAACATTTTTAAATTAAACGAAACTTGAATATTTATAATGATTACAAGATTTCTAATTTTAATATTATTTATACTAATTATTTGGCTCAAAAAAAGGTTACTTTATTATAAAATATATTCAACATCTACTAATCTACTTTCTGAATATTTTCACTAAAGTTATATTTAATTTATATTTAATCTGTTATTATTATAAACTATACCTACATTATAAGGTTAAAACAAAATTCTAATACGTCTCTGAGTTGAATAAGTATTGTGCAATATAGCCGGGCACACTCACTGTGTATCATTTTATTCGGCGATTTGCAACAAATTGAAAAGAAGAAATACTTTTTCGTTCCGTTTCCCATTCTATTTGCTGTGCAGTCTGCATAAGGCATAAGCATGTCCGCGTGTTTATGTACGTATTCTGTTTTGTATATCCCTTATCTTATTTGTTCGAGTGATAAATTCGTTGCAGGGGAACTAAGAGCTGAGTAGTCCACCGCTACAGAATAATGTGTTTGGTTTGCTCTGTAGTTTTGGCACATGTGCGCGGCTCAATTTGTTTTATTCTGTTTTGAGTTTTAGTTAATAATATTATTTTTTGTTAAAATTTATATGTATCTATAGTTTAATTCTATACCATAAATATCCAATCATTGATTTTTCGGAAAAATACTTAATTTAAAAAGTGATTTTATTACAAAATGTCTCGAAATAATTTAAGTGGGTAGTACACTTTGAACGTCCAAAAAGTAAGGCATTTTCGTTAATTTTTTTAAGCAATAAAACACTAAGGGAGGGAAAATATGTTATAACCCATTTATTACTCATTCTTCGAACTACAATTTGTATTTTTTTAAACTCGATCGGCGGCCCCCCGTGGCCGGTGCACCAGGTCGTGCGGGCGTCCTCGCGCGGAAGTCGGAAAACGGCGTGGGAAAATACTCCTTCCCATGTGATATTGGTACATAAATCGAACAAAATCTTGATTAGTAATGAAATTTGGGTTAGAAATACGTATTCCGATTTTTTTTAAATTGATTTTTTTAAAAGTTGTGGCCTTAGGAAAAAAAAGTCTATTTTTTCACCCTAAAAATGCTTACAAAATCGTGGATTAAAAATCCATTTTTGACAAAATCGAAAATGTGGATACGTATTTCTAAGCAGAATTTAATTCTGAACAAGAAAACTTAGGCGATATCCAAATTTGATGATAACTGGTTAGAGTTATTTCCCACGCCAGTTTGAAAAACCCCGTTTCGAGATAAACGGGGTTCATTTTTCTCGTGAAAAAGTATTTACCTTCAATCGGCGATGCCGGCTCCATACATTTTTTAGGAAATCGCTTCGTAAAGCGGTAAGGAATATTCTGGCGGACTTGGAGTTTTTTCTAAATTAAAGTATACATCCCAAGGAACATTTTCAGCCAAAAAAAAAAAAATGCATTTTTAAAAAAAATCAAAGTGTACTCCCCCCTTAATAATAATGACTCATATAACCACATAACATTCTATTTCATTTTTATGCAAAATATAGTGAAAAGTGATAAATAATATTTTAATGTCAATAAAAATAGTATAGTAGAAAAATTTGTTGAATTCATTGGTAATCGTATTTCGTAATGATGTCCTTTGAAATTCAAAACTAAAAATAAATAACCAATGATAGTTTGTAAAATAGATAAAAACAAAAAAAAATGTATTCAATAACACAGGTTGAAATGTGTGATGGGGTTAGCCAATAATTGATCAGAACTTTTGTGTACATTGGTTTTGAATTTTGATGTCGCGTACAACTATTTTCAACGTGCGTATTTACGTAATCATTTAGCTGTAACAAGCAACAAAATAAAAAAAAAAAAGAATAATCCGCGCGTATTGATTCGAACTATTCATTACCGTGCGCGATTTGAAATATTTAAAAATGGCGCATTCAGCAAATGGCCGTTGGCCGCATCAAAAATAGGCGGAAATTTTCCATATGTTCGGCTGCATTTTAGCTGCCGTTGCAGTCGCAATTGCAACGTCTGCAAACGTCCGCTAACACAAACCGCATTTATACGGAGTATTTATTGACAGTTCCCCTGATTCGTAATGTATTTACGACTGTATTTACACGCGTTTTTCATATTATCCGTTAAATGTTATTTATGTTTGTTCGGTCTGACCGTGACTGTATCCCTAATGCTCATTTACTCGCTGAATTGCTACTAGCTATATGGAAACATATTCACGAACGAACTTACTAATAAGTAAATCATATATGTGCTTTTCATGTTTCTCTTCATACAAGATTTTTTTTCTCTATCATAAAGTCAATTTTATGTCTATTAAAATAATTTGAACATACGCATTTTTTACTTCCTAATAGGAAGTCGGAGATAAAAGTCTTTAAGGAACATGTCTCCCGCGTTAAGTTTTTATGTTAATAAAATACATTTTAATATAGGGCACATAATCGATAATAATATTGGTTAACGGTTAATAAGTATCGAAAACTATATTTTAATATCGTTTTCGTTCTTT
Source organism: Clivina fossor (assembly GCA_963966155.1). Taxonomy (NCBI): domain Eukaryota; kingdom Metazoa; phylum Arthropoda; class Insecta; order Coleoptera; family Carabidae; genus Clivina; species Clivina fossor. Next base: position 61,104,232 of record OZ014550.1, read on the forward strand.
AACCGGTTTTTTATATTTATATCCGATTTAACTGGTTAATTTTATAAAATAAGACGGTAAGTTTATTTTCGTATTGTTTAAAATTATCTGTTATATGACCAAAAAGTAAAATTATTAACAATTTTCATTATTCTTTTTCAGAAAATTAAAATTTATTTATAGGTTACACAATATTTTTTTTCTTAATTTAGGAATAAAGATTCAATTTCATTTAAATAAATATGTTATACAAAAATAATTCAATATTCCGGTTTCGTTCATAACAAACGGGTATTATTTTTTCGGTTAAAAGTTACCGGTTTTAAAGAATTTTAAAATATCGGTTAAAATTACGAATAATGTTCACAAAATATTTACAAAAATATCGATTAACAGGATTAACTAACCGGTTTATATATATATATATATATATATATATATATATATATATATATATATATATATAATTATTTATGTTACCTTAGATCACTGATTAGGACTTTAGCTTTATCTTTTGCTACTGATAATGAAAGCTCAGCTTTCGAAATACGTATATAGCTTTTTTTTAAATATTATTGTTTATGGTTTAAGGGAAATTATTCCATTTTATTAGATAAAAATAAATAAATCTTTACTTTAACAAATTACAATTAAAAACTTTCTAAAATGTATCCAAATACAAATAAGCAAAAACAGAAACCACAATATCCATTGAAACAGTGCAGTAGAGTGCATAAAACAGGAATTCCAGCGCAGTGTGACACGGCTCCAGCATTACCTCGTAATTTCATTAAAGCAGCGTATTACCCGGTTCAGTTGTACATTTGCCCCGCGTTCATAATCTCTTGTGTTGCTAATTACTGAAAATAGCAATTTAACAGCGTCATTGTTCAAGAGACGGGCGCAAAGGACGCTGAGACTAGGTTTTCTCGCGTTCCAGTGCCTCGCTTCGAGGCCAACAAGACCACTCCGGTGACAACTCAATGAAGACGATTAGACAACACAGATTATGTTGGCTGGTTTGGCTGTTGGCTATGATACCGACCTACATACGCCACGTACTTTACTCGACTCAGTTTACGTTATAAACAAACATACGTATATAAGCACTGCAGATATTTGCTTCTCTCGCTCTGACGTTGTTTACAATATTGTTTGTTGCTAGAAGTTTTTTTTCTGCTAAATAAGACTATAGAAACGTTATTATAGCATATTTTAATAAAGTTTTTATGTTTTGTTTTTAACTGTATTGTTTTAAGTCCCGATTGTTAAGACAAAGTATCAAATTGATAACGAATGAACAAAACAAAGTTGCATCAAATTTGATTCATATTCATCTTCAATCAACTTAATTATTTATTTTAACAATTGCGTATATTTAAAATTAAAAATGACAAAAACGTATCTAATTTGCATCTACCGCAGGAATATTAAATAATCCGTTTTTTAGAAGATTTCGGTCGAACTACAAAAATTAGTTTAAATTTTTATGTTTTCAGAAAATAAAAATAAAATATGCAATAAAAAAAATCTTAAAAACTACTAGTAATTTTACAAACACAGAAGATTATTCAATATTTCTGCGACATATCTACCAAATAATTGAAATTATTTTTTTATTGTTTGTTTATATTATAAATAACACAGTAAATTCTGTAACATAAATATTTTTAAATAATATAAATTAAAATTAATTATTCTACAGCAAGCATATTTTTAATTCTCTTTTATTGAAAGAACGGTAAAAAAATAATTGAAATTTAATTTACGTTGAGTTAGTAGCAAGCTAAAAACTAGGAGCGCATTACAAATTGAAAATAATTAAGAATTGATTCCGTTTTCCGAGTGAAATATTACCAAAACTCGTTTCGTATCCCTTTTAAGCATTCAAGTATCTAATATAAGTTAGGCTTGTGCGCGCATATAATTTGGTCTCGGGTTCAAAATTACGTCCGTGTTTCTAGTACATGAGGTGAAACATTTGACTCCGCGTTGCTGAAGAAATATCGTAGCGTAGCGCAGACGATTCGCCCTTAGGTCTTTGCTACCGTTTCGTTACGGAGAAATCGTGGAACAAGAACAAAGAGAAAGACGGACACAGTTCACTTTCTATACAATAATATTGCCGCGGGAGACTTCTCTGTTTTGTGTGTGTTTGTATGTGTGTTCTTGCTCTGTACTTCTTAAAAAAAGACTGAGCCTGGAATTGAACTGGTCCTTTTCTAAAGCTATTTCTTCGGTTATATGAATCGTTTAAATTGTTTCTTATGCCAATGAGGTTTTTGTCTATATTTTTATTCTTACTTTCATATAATTATTTCTTTAAAGATATCTGTTTTAATTTTTATTGCTGATAAAATGATTTCTACGTAAATCAATTCTAAATTAATATATACATAAGGCGCGTAATCCGATATTCCATGAAATAATTAGTTATTTTATAAAATACCGATCTGTAATAGTAAATTATAGAATAGTTATGCTATTTGATACTTTAACAAGTTACTATATACAATATTGGCTGCGTTTTATTTCAAGTGTGTAATAAATTGTCATATCACATGCCTAACTTCAAAAATTAAATTAAATTGTATTTTAATTGGCGGTGTATTAATAAAAAATTATTAAAATAATAGTTACCCTGTTTAGTGATATTACGATGGAAGGAAGTGAAATAAGAAGGAAAATGTATCAAACATTTATAGACTTGATAAATAAAAAAGAAACGAAAACGAATAATGTATTATTAACAACTGATATATATATATATATATATATATATATATATATATATATATATATATATATATAATTAAAATCTTTCATACATGTTCTTCTGCATGTACGTATCAGTTAAAAAATCTTTGCACAAAATACTAACAGAAACTGCGTTTTCTATTTTCATAATTTATGTTTTATTTATGAAAAATTCTATAGGTATTGTCTTTGAGAGTGCACTGTTCTAACGCAAAATTCTCTTAAATTTCGAATGGCCAGTCCGGTTCTGACGCCATGGCAATGGGTAAGAGATCTTTGTGCCAGAAGCTAGCAGAGAAAAGCTATAAGAAGGGTGAATAGCAGAGTAGAGCGAGCTACGCTGTAGCTGTCCCGCTATCTTTTTTTGCGAAACGTTAATTTATTGCCCCCTGCCACCCGCAGCGCGCAGTCACTGAAGCATCTAATAAGAAAGATGGCACCGACACCAACACGAAATATGAATTGCTTTTTCGCTCCTTTAAAAAATGTGTTTTTACATGTTCCAGCATTATTTATAATTTAATACAGCGCAAACAATTAGTCAAAGAAACGTGACGAAATTAAAATAAAGTTTTGGAATGAATGCAAGTACGAAACAAAGATATTTTCCCCATCGTATCTACACCCCCCCTATTATTTCATCTAGTCGAATTTTTATCACTAAACGTACTTGGAAGTATATTTTGCTTCGGATTGTCTTCGAGAATTTAATTGGTATATATTGTCATTAAAAATTATTAAGGGTTTTGGAAAATAATCAATTGGGAAACACTAATGTAACAGAACTTTTTCAAGTTTTCTTCATAGAAAAAGAGATTATAATTAACTACACACACAAAAAAATTCCGAATTTGAAGATATTAATATGAAATTATTTTATCTTGATGATAGAAATATTATTAAACAATTTTAACAGTCTACCAAACTTTTAATAAAATCAGTAAACTATAATATTATAGGAAATTAATCTTCAACAAACTTTTTGAATACATTATACAAAATTAATTATTGAAAATATGTGTAATGTTGACTTTATGTTACAGTAATTTATTTAAAATAAATTATAAACAATATATAAATTAGATTTTAGATTAGTTTAGCACAAACTTATTAAAAATTTATTCTATACTTTTTCCCAGATTACGTCACGGATTCTTATTAATAAATATTCCGTAAAAATGTTTCTTTAAATAAAACTATTGTACAAATGTAACATAAATATTTTAATAATTATTTTATTTATTGGAACAAATAATAAATATTTGACTGTATTTATTAATAATAATATCTGAACATAACGAAATAGAATACGAAAACTAGAAAACTAAGAAATATTGTACGTTTCTAGGTTATGTTTGGGTAATTTTTAATATCCGTGTAGATTACACGAAACAAATGATGAAAACAAATGTACAACATAGAATTCCATTTCCCGTATCCAGTTTTCCGTTCCCGGCAGGAGCGAGTTACATAGTGCAACCTCCTTAACATAATTCGTTCGTACGATGTCGTATGCTGACTGCTTCAATTTTGTGACGCGTCATCACAACTATTTTATGGTTCCGAATACGATTCCGTATGTGTGTCTGTTATTTACGATAGCGTAACACGAAACCGACGACTTCGACTGAATTATGCAGCCACGGAAGGAATAACGCGGCAGCTAGAGCAACGCGTGCCCCCGCGCAATCGAGAATATTCGCGACGTATGTATTTGAAGGAAATTTCGAAGACAACTGTTAGGTGTTTAGTTTCGTCGACTAATTTACCTTGATAGCTATCTGGGATTATTTACAAACTTGCCTTTTCATTCTAGTATACATGTATCAGTTGACTAATGGGAACATATTACCTATGTACTGTTATTTATCATTAAATTTGCACGTATATTTCGCATTCGAAATATTGTCAAGACTGTAAATCACTGAAACATTTTCTTATGGTTTTAGTATATGATCTTTCAGCAAAGTTCGGAATAAATTGAATAGCGTAGATATTAATACACTTTTTAAATGACTTAAGGGTGTATTTCATTGCAGTTCGTTAAAAATAACGATCCGTTAAAATATACTGAAATTCCGTAAAAACTCTCGTTATATACGAGAATAACAGTTTTTCTTACGTAATATGAAAATTATTATTTTAACAGACCGTTATTTTCAACGGAAATGATTCAGAATACAGTGGTTAGTACTGAATTCTAATAATTCTTTTATTGGTGTTGATCTTTTCAGCGATTTTAAGATAAATTAATAAGATTTTGTTCATTGTAAAACATCAAAAAAAAAAACATTTTGTTTTAAACAAAATTACATATTTTTGTTGTATAGTTCATTTCAAATAATATTTATAATTGGAATCAAGCGTAAATATATAAAAAAGTAATTCAATGTAAAACAATTTAGAAAAAATATTTTTTCTAAATACTCGTACATTTTATAAATTAGAACCTTCTTATTTATTTCATCTTGAATGAGTCAAAAATGTAAAACGTTAAAAAATACTCAGCAATAGTTACATTTGATTCTTTCTAAACATAATCTACAAATTTATACATACATGTAGTAAGTAAGGCAAAGTAAACAACATAATGAAACGATTTAAAAGAAAACTTAAAAACGGCAACAGTGTCGCGAGTTTAGCTTTGCAATAAAATACATTCCCGCCCCATTCCGTTTGCATCCGTCCTCCTTGGAAGTTATGCAGATTGTATTTACCGAGTCGCAGCTGGCAGGCTCCGCATATCGCGCCATCGCCAGCGGCACTGCGTTCGCGACACCCTCCTATCCCAGTACTGCGACGTATGTCAAGATCTGTCTGCGTCCGTGTCATACTCATTGTCAGCTAACTGCGAGTTTGCGAGTCAAAATGTTGATGGTACGCAACATGACACGGCACGGCACGGCATGGCACGGTATATAAATGCAAAACGAGAGCCGGCTACAATGAATGAAATTGTAGCTGAGATACCACCCTGCTACTCTCATAGCAGGATGAATTTCAATTGATGCAGATGTTAACCTATTTACCTTCTGACTTTGATGTCATTACGGAAAACATTTCTACCACTCTTATACTGTTATCTATCTTCATTTTTTTTCCATTTTGTTTTTTAAATTTATTTCTGCAATTTTTGTTAAGATAAGTATTAATAAACACATATATGATTCAAATGTAATTTAGAATGAATTGGTAACTTTGTAAAAAAAAATAAAGTTAAAATACATCGGAAAAGTCATAACAATTTTATCTATAAACCTTTTATTAAAATGTAAAACAACTTTTTTTAATTTGGCAATGTTAGTTTATAGCTTTAGGACAAAATACAATTTAAACAGTAGCTAGCAACGCCACTGCTTCCAATGTAAGTTCGCTACTCTGATCAAATATTTAAAGGAGGGTGTTTGTCTTCTTCCACACCAACTTGACTTTAACTTTCTTGCTTAGAATCAGTTTTGAAAAAACACAGAAATCACACTATAATTTTTTATTTTACAAAATAATGGAAAAATAATATATAATTTTAATATTTATAAAGCATAAAATAATTAAAAAATTAAAAAGTATCCCTTTCTTCAAAGTTATCAAAAATATCCAAAAATAAATTTGCATGGCTATTAAGGGTTCCAAAATAATTTATTTTAAAAATTTCATTAAAATTTAATATGTATTATACAAAATTTTATTGATAACTAACTGAATAGTGAGTAAATAACTTACACATATGTTTATATATTCTTTCAAAATAAGTTCAGATTTGTCATGAGCACAAGATTTTCACATAATTCGTATTTATCTTAACCGTTTATGCGAAAATCGTCATGATAAAAAAAATATAGTAATATTTAATTTAATTTGACATATGTACGTAATTAAAAAAGTGCAAGTAGAATAATCATTTTTGCAATTATTCTACTTCATTTTTAAATTATACGCAATATGTAGAAAAATGCTTAAATACATTGTTATAACAAAATATTTAATGTATGTACAATTGTAATACTTACATTAAAAATTTAATTCAATTCTTCTAGTAAGTATTAAAATGAACAATATTATATGAGTAATATTCTAAAATAGCTAGCAATAAATGTACTGTAGTAGAACTGAAATGCTGTTTAAATATGCTTTTGGATCGAATAAAACGCTGGCGTATACAACAAAAAACTTAGATAACCTTAATTCACTTTACCATTACTGATACTCGCGTATGGTATACATACATACATAACATTCGAAGCTTTTAAAGACACGATAAATTTAATAAATATTCATAAAATGTGTGCCATTTTAAAAGGCGGGCGAGTTAAGCTTGTACCCAATATGGCCGTAAATAATCTAAAATAACTTTGGTATTTAAATTACACTACATACATTTTTAAACTTAATGATTCATCTATTCATTATATTCAGACTTGGATAAAAACGGAATGAGATAAATTTGCATTTTTCTACATTTGCATAGCTTGTCGTCATTTTTGCACCAAACAATATTTATCTACGGTTATGTTTAGTTGAATTTTTAAATTGTTCGCAAATTAATTCATATTCATAAGTTTTTTTCTTATTAATTACTAAAATAAGAATAAAATGCCTTTTATAACAAACTATTAATTAAGAAAACCAAAATTTTAACTGTTATTGTTTAATTTTTCAATTTAAATTTTATTATTTGATTTTCTCATTATTTAAACAATGACTAATAAATTTCTTTGTAACATCAAAAATTATTATTTTACATTTTATACATCTACAGAGGAATTTTATATTTGTATTTGTATAATTAAAATAATAATAATAATATTTATAAAAAATTATTTAATTTCGAATAAAGTAATAATAATCTTGGTAAAATCTCAAATTGTCGAAATGGAATTAAATCTATAGTAGGCGGTTATGAATTTAACGCAAACTTTTGTCTAGTTGACAATCTTATTTATATTTGAAACAAAAAAAGAAATGCTTTGTACAAATTCTCGGTAGGTTATTTTTGGCAAGATAATAGGTGTTATTTTAAGGCGAAACAAAGAAGAGCGAGTTGTGCGCGTCGCAAGTATCGCTAAAGTTAGCGAATTAGCAGTTACGTAGCTTTTGCTGTGATATTTTCTAACGGGAATTGCATATCATTACCGCCATCTTGAAACTTTTGACATTTGTCTCTCACGCTCGCTAATTAAGGCTGTGTGTTTACGTTATACGAAGATGTACTACTTCTGTTTTCGTTTCATCTGCGTAGATCCGAAACTTCCGGTGTTTGCGTTGTGACTAATAATTTCATCCTGATAAAAGTTGACATTACGAAATTTTCCTAACAATAACTTAGGTTTTGTATTATGCTATTTATTTTACAAATACAAATAGAAGCGCGCAGAGCAAAATATGTCACACTGTAAGGATATAGATTTGTTTTGTTTCTGAGGAAAAAAATCGGGCAATTTGTACAAAGTATTGGTTTGAATTTATCAAATAAAAAATGGATATTTATAGCTGCTTTGACGTGTACATTTCAGAATAAAAGGATGAAAAAATCTGAATTTATACTATGTGATTCAAATGTCCAAGTATAAGTCATGCTTACTTGTTTATCATATTTGTCATTAAAATATTATTAAAATCTAATGCAGTCAACAAATTAGCAAATGATTTTAAATTTTAAAGTTCAAAATTAAATTATGCAAGATTAATGAGTACTATTTGTGAGAAAATTCAAATTTTATTTTATTTTAATTTTTGAAACATTTATATCTTTAAACTATGAACATTATTTAATTTTTTATATAAATACAGTGCGATATTTTTATCTCTGAACATATGAACTGAACTACATATAAATTTCCTATGTTCAATTTTAACAAGATTAGAAGTATATGGGTAAACCCATATATAGACCACTTTGACATTATCACATAAATGATAAGAAATAGGAATAAATAATTTTTTTTATCGAAAGTTGGCAACATTGTATTTTGCTAATATATAATATTATAGGCGCTAAGAGTATCTTCTGTAAAAATTTCATTAAAATCGGATAAATAATGCGGGCATAACAAATTTTTAGAAAATTATTATTTTTTTTTCGGAAAGTTGGCAACACCGTATCTTAATAAAATTATAATTTATGTGGGCACTAGGAAAACCTTTTCTGAAAATTTGATCAAAATTGGATGAATAATGTAGCCACAATGAATTTTTTTTAATTTTAGTAATTTTTTTGTCGGTAAGATAGCAACACTGTATTTTGTTAAAATTGCATAACTTATGCGGGCACCAAGAGAATCTTTAGTGAAAATTTGATCAAAATCCGTTAAATAAAGTGGTCATAACAAATTTTTAAAAATTTTAGTAATTTTTTTTCCAGAAAATTGACAACATTGTACTTTGTTGAAATTATCTAATTTATATGGATACCAGAAGAATCTTTTGTGAAAATTTGAACAAAATCGGTTAAACAACATGGCAATAATAAATTTTTAAAAATTTTAGTAATTTTTTTCTCAGAAAGTTGGCAACACTGTATTTTATTAAAATTACGAAATTTATGTGGGTACTAGGGGAATCTTTCCTGAAAATTTGATCAAAATCGGATAAATAATGTAGCCACAATGAATTTTTAAAAACTTTAGTAATTTTTTCTCGGAAAGTTGGCATCACTGGAAAAAACCAAAACCACATGACCATCTTGGGTACTAGACAAATTTATCCTGAAAATTTCATTAAAATCGGTTAAATCGTCTAGGAGGAGTTGCGATCACAAAATTTTGTCTGACGACCGAGCGAGCGAGCTGACGACGCACATCTATACACCCACATAAACTAAGTTCAGATTCGTCATCTAGAGGCTATATGAAGGATTTCTATACACAATTTTTTTTTTTGAAAATGTTACAGACACCGTACCAAACGCTATACTACTTTTTCCTTGCAGTCAAAGTAGTAAAAATTAAGATGTTCAGAACCCTCTACTACAAAACACTTTATCACAATATTTTTAATAACACAGAAATAGTTTTACAAATAGCTCGAAAATTAAATAAATTTAATTTAAAATAAATATTATTTTCGTAAATAATTTACTGTCCTTTTTTTTTATAGCGCATACTTTTACTAGAAATTAACTGTTTATTAGCAGCTACTTCTTTGACAACAGGTTCCTGTACAACTGGTTCGAGTCGGTTCCTAATAATTTGATCAACGGTTGTTCCTTCTTTTTTATCAGTTACTTGTACCATCGTTGGAATATCTTCATCAATATTACATATCGGTCGATCGAATGAGCTAGCCACTGATAATTTTCTCTCGGTAGCTCTAACTTTTCGCTGTAGAACTCGAACATTTTGATGTTTTTCATGCTTGTTAGTAACAGCTGCAGTTGCTACAGCAGCTGCAGCTGCTTTGTAGCGAGATTGAACGTTTAATCTACAGGACAAAATTTAAAGTATTTGTATTATCAGACCATATGATAAAAGAAAGCAATAAAAATAAATCGAATTATTTGTGCGAACTTTAATACTAATATTCGATATAATTTTAATTGCAAGTAAAAATTAACAAAACGTGTGTTTTTACTATAGGTACCATTTAACTAAATTTAGTTAGAGTTTAGAATTTTGCAATGTTTACTAGTGTACTAAGTACCGTCTAAGTGTTTAACGTGTATTATTAAGACCGGATGCACCGGAAACATGGTTAAGTGCATTGTTAAAAGCGGTTCTAAGACAGTTGATAGTCTAGTTAAGTCATTGATCAGATTAACAATGCTTCGTAAAATTAAAGATCAAATGTTACCTAAGACATTTTTTAAATTATTCAATAAAAAATACAGCTATAGTCTACTACAGACCTACCTTGATTGTGCAACCGTAGTCTTTTTCCAATTACCACGGTTGAAGGAGACATAATACATGGATAATCTTTTTTCTAAAGGTTGCTGCTTATGAAATGGTACAGCTAGATAATTATAAACTTGAGATTTTTTTGGTTGTGGCATTGACTCTTTCACCGGTTTCGGTTCAGATTTAGGCACCGGTTTTGATGTAGACAAAATATGTTGTTTTATTTCTGTTTCTAATAGTCTCACATTTGTTTCAATATCCTTAAACAAATAAAGCACAATTATTTCTAATTTATTAATTATAGAAAACAATTTTATAAATATTAACAAAATTTATGTTTTATTTTTATTTACAAATCCATAGAACAATGTTTTCTGCAACCAGTATTACATTCAAGTACACTAGAACATTTTGTCAAAGAGTAAGAAAAGAACATGGAAGAACTTTTGTTCAATGTGATTCCATAAAATAAACAATTTAAAATTTTGAATTAAAAGATTCCTAAATAATTCAAATGAATGATATACAAATGATATGGATAAAAATCCATCAATTAAAGGTATTATATATGTGGATAAATCGTACACCTAGATATGAATTTTTGGCGTAAATTGAATAAAACGCAAAATTTTTAAAATGTTAATTTTTTCTTACCTCAACAGATGTAATAGCAGATTTAATATCATGATAGTTATTTGCAAGTCGCCGTAATATCCAACATAATTCTAATGTGCTTCGTATTAATTCCAGAAACTTTTCATGAACGGGCGAACAAACTGCAGCAGTCGGTACATAATTACAATACGCTTCCATTGCGTGTAGTACTATTTGACATGAACTTGAGATCACCCTGTTTGGTGGTGGAACACCAGGTCGACTTTTTTGCATCTCTATTAACTAAACAAATATAAATATTAACACATGCTTTATTCATAATTATAATCCATTAAAAATTAGTTTTAGTTTAAATTGTAATTTTTATTATCTTATCTTGTTTTTATATACTTTGTATTTGTAACTAGAATTAAATGAAGATCTCAAATTAGGAACTTGCACGAAACTTTCAAGAACAAATATATCCATAACAGATGGTGATGTTTGATATAAAAGTAATGCGCGCGCATGGAAACTTTACATCTATTGCTGAAGCATAGGGAAAACATTTATAATCATACATACATACATACACAATCACGCCATGTACCCAAAAGGGTGTGGCTCAAACTCTTTTCATCATTCCGAAATCAGTCGCCTCCAAACATTCCTATCCAAACAAGCAACTTTCCCTTCGTCCACATTCATAATTCCTCTCATACATGCTCTTCTATTCCTACTACTTGGAAACTTTCGCTCACGCAAAACACTCTCAATCATACCACTCCAGCTACTCTTCGGACGTCCACGCAAACGAATACCATCAAAATCATTCAAATACATCTTTTCAACCAAACGTTCATTAGACATTCGTTCAACATGGCCGAACCATCTTAACTGACTAACACCAACTTTTGCTACAACATTCTTTTCAATTTCACACTCATCATACACTAGTCTATTTCGCACCCGATCTCTCCTAGTTACACCACATACCCCACGTAAAAATCTCATTTCCACAGCAGTCATTTTCCGTTTATGCTTTTGCAACCAAACCCAACATTCACTACCATACATTAATGTACTCATCAAAACTGCATTATATATACTCAAACGGGCTTCTTTGGAAACATTTACATTCCTAGCAAAAGTTCTCAAAGCACCCAAAACCTTACAACCAGCATTTAATCTCCTTTCAATTTCACGATCAAAACGGCCATCTCTAGACAGCAAACTACCCAAATACACAAATTCATCTACCTGCTCTAAACGAGCACCATCAATATATACATTACATTCGGTCATCAAGTCACCCTTCTCAAAAACTAAAACTTTGCATTTATCAACATTCAACACAAGATTCATATCTTTACCAACAACATTAATTCTATCAATCATTCTTCTCAGTTGTTCATCAGATTCAGCCAAGACAACCACGTCATCAGCATACGCTAAAGCAGGTACAACACAATCACCTATTTGTATACCATCATTACCACAAAAAGCTTTCCGAAGAAGAACATCCATATATAAATTAAATAGCCAAGGAAACATTACACTAAGAAACTGAACAAATACAATTTGACAGTAGATTCAAGGTATCATCAAACATGTTTTGAGTAGGGTTACCACCTCTCCGGTTTTCACCCGGAGTCTCTAGTTTTTCAATCGAATCTCCGGTCTCCGAGTTATTTGTTGCAATCTCCGGATTAAACTGCATTTAAATGTAGTCATATAATTTTAAGTTAAAATATAAGCGTTGTCTTTATATTTAAAAATAGTAATTTTAATGTATTGAGTTTTCTAATCCCCTCCTTATCAAAATCTCCGGGTCATTTAAAATAAAAAGGTGGTTACCCTAGTTTTGAGATAAGTTTGCAACTGTACGAAGCATGCGCAATTTGGAATTACTTTGTAATTTATCATACTATACATTCTTCGTACAATTGCAAACTTATTTCAAACTTGTTTGATAATAACTTGAAAGAAATCTAATATTCAATATAGAATAAAATTTTTTGAAATATCAAAATAAATTTTTAAACTGGATCAATTGATATATGTCCATAGTGCAAGTTGCCTGTTATTTAATTTAATTTTTATTTTAAAATTTTTATAATGATAATATTTACGAAATTAAGTGAAATTAACAAAAAAAAAAAAAACTAATAACAATATTCACCTGTCTGCTTAGTTGGTAGAGATAATTTCGCGAAAATCTTGCAGAAAATTCAATGCCTCGTTTTTCTCTTCGACTCATATCTTCATCTCCCTCAATAGGGACAATATCAGTTTTTATTGCGCTTCTAAAATTTCAACAATATTAAAGAACTTAACTTTACAAAATTTTACAAATATATATATTTACCGAGTTTTTTGAATCCAATCTTTAATTTTGATTAAAATTGGTTTAATATTCACACCTATTATATCATCCAAAACACCACTTGGAGGTTTTTCCGGTATGCCAACTTTTTTTAAAAGATTTGTTAACGTTAGATCTGAAGGAAACTGGACGAAAACAAAACTGTCAATTTCAAAATTTAACAAATTTTTTTTTAATTATAAAAAAAGTATATATATTAATACAACTTTGTTATTATTAGAAAATAATTCTGGAATGTTTGTGTCAAAGCTGATTAATATAATTCACTCTATATTTAAAAGAAATGCAAATAAACCTCATAATTTTCACTCTTATTTTCTTCATCCTTATTAAATCGCGTGTTCTTTTTGATGTCATTCATATCTTAACTAAAAATTATTTGCACTTGCAACACTAGAAATATTTTTGTAAAATCTATAAAAAAAACCATTAGGATGTTATAAAAATATTGTAAATATTGTTTTGTTTGTTTGCACGTATGACATATGGCATTCGAACGTTACTAAGGCAACCATAAACGTGTTGTTTTTGTAGTGTGAAAGGACACCGTAGAAACAACTGCACATAATGTCTTATTGACGTCTGACATTTTAATTTTGTATTTTTATTAAAGTAATTTACTATTTTCCTTCGAAATTCTTCATCATTCTTGTGTACTGTTTATTCTATGATTTAAAGTCAAAGTTCGACAATTTTAAAAGTCAAAACATGTTTTTTTCTGCGGGGTGTGGTGGGGAACAGAATAGTTCAAATGGGACATATCTTGCATGACCTTAAAGACGAGACTTCAAGCTCTGTTGAACAAATTTTTTTATTAAATTTCGTTCAAAATTGGCCGAGTTACATCTTATATTTGGAAATCGGTAATTTTTCTGATTTTTTAAGTGGCGCGTTTTTTTTGCCGAGTGTATTTATAATTAGTTTACGTAATTCTAACATAAATTATGTATGACATTCTGAATAATATAACTTCTGTATAGTGTGTAGTGAGTTCTAATCTAATTGGAAATATCACAAGATTAGAAGTATATGGGTAAACCCATATATAGACCACTTTGACATTTCTCGGAAAGTTGGCGACACTGTATTTTAATAATATTATAATTTATGTGGGTACTAGGAGAAACATTTCTGAAAATTTGATCAAAATCGAATAAATAATGTAGCCACAATAAATTTTTTAAGTTGGCAACACTGTTAAAATTGTTAAAATTGCATAATTTATTTAGGCACTAAGAAAAACTTTTATGAAAATTTGATTAAAATCGGTTAAATAAAATGGTCATAATGAATTTTTAAAAATTTTACTAATTTTTTTTTCGGAAAGTTGGCAACACTGTATTTTGTTGAAATTACATAAATTATATAAATACGAGGAGAATCTTCTGTGAAAATTTGAGTAAAATCTGTTGAATAACATGGCCACAATAAAATTTTTAAAACTTTAGTAATTTTTTTCTCCTAAAGTTGGCAGCACTGAATATTAATAAAATTATATAATTAATGGGAGCATTAGGAAAATCTTTTCTGAAAATTTGATCAAAATTGGATAAATAATGTAGCCACAATGAATTTTTAAAAACTTTAGTAATTTTTTTCTCGGAAAGTTGGCATCACTGGAAAAAAATAAAACCACATGACCATCTTGGGTATTAGACAAATTTATCCTGAAAATTTCATTAAAATCGGTTGAAGCGTCTAGGAGGAGTTGCGGCCACAAAATTTTGACTTACGACCGAGCGAGCGAGCTGACAACGCACACACATACACCCACATAAACTAAGTTCAGATTCGTCATCTAGGGACTATATAAAGGATTTCTATACACAAATTTTTTTTTGAAAATGTTACAAACACCGTACCAAACGCTATACCACTTTTTCTTTGCAGTCAAAGTGGTAAAAATAACATCAATCGCATGGAAACATCCCTGATAGTTATGCAACCAATCTTACATAATGTGACAGTTATTTGAAAAAACTGAACTACTTTCAACAAAATATTTAGAAATCATTAAACTATTCGCATTATTTCAAGAAATTTGTTTAAAAATGTATACAAAAGAAGAAAATTAGAAATTTTGCATTGGTATTTCGACAAGAATAGTTTGAGACATGTGAGAGATTCATTTGCTGCTAAATATTCTGATATTTCGAACATCTTTTATAAATTAATAAATTTATTAATTAAAAATTATATTTTTTTCTATAAAATATGGAATGTCTTATTTTTATTTGTATAGTATTATTTATTAATTATTATTTATAAATTTAAATGTTTAGCAATTTACCATTCTGTTAAATATTTCATTTTTTATTCAAATAAACATCATATTACGTAAGATTGGTTGCATAACTGTCAGGGATGTATCCATGCGATTGATGTGTTATTTTTAAAATTGAACATAGGAAATTTATATGAAGTTCAGTTCATATGTTCAGAGATAAAAATATTGCACTGTATATATATATTTTTTCTAATTTCATGTATAGATTAATTGTAAATAATGTATATTTTTATAATAACGGCACTGATTTTATTGATGATACAGACCTTTCAAAACAAACAAAAATTATGTTCAATGAAAAAGCTTGTCAAATTAAGAATTAAAAAGTTTTCAATTTAATTTAGTCGATCACATTAAATTTTAAAAAATATAAAAATAGAAATATCTTACCGAAAATATATATTCTCATTACGTTTTGAAATCCAGTAAGAACTATAAGTCTTTATTTGACTTTGGATTAATAATATCCACCTACAACAATATTAATAAATTATACATAAAACATTATAATATAACAACCCTAATATAATAATTGATAATTCCAGATAATAAATTTCAAGTTAAAATTGCGTTTAATGTCATATATTGTAAATGCGATGTGATTTATACAGTTTTATTTTATTCTTTGGACGATTCAGTTTACAACTAAAAACGAACGGAAATTTTATATTTTCATCAATATCTGAAAACTATGCATTATTACGAACAAGTAAATGCCCCACTAAATTAATTTATAAAACCGGTCCTTGTGATTGTCAAGATATCAATTCATGCACATCATGTTTTACTTAAAAATACAGAATCTGATAAGAAAATGTAATATAAAATAATATATATTCTGGAAATATAGATAACGCACATTTTCTGTTATTTATGAAAAGTGCCACAATATTTAAATTTGGACAAAAGCTCCATTATTCTTAGTTAAAATATATGGCATTATTTTTGAAAACATTAGAGAACATTATAATTGGAATTTCCATACATGCATATGCATTAGCGCAAAACGTGGCGAGGCGAGGCGAGGCGAGGCGAGGCGAGGCGAGGAAGCATTTGAGGCACGGCCACGGCCACGGCCGTGGCACAACAGTGTGTATGTGTGTGTGTATGAGATACAACTAAAAAATATTGTTGTCCCCTCAAACCACGTACTCTATATAGTCATACAGCATGCAGCATTATTGAAACCGTATGAAATGAATGAAAAGTATTTTTGTGTGAACAAACAATATCGCGCATCAATGCGATTCCATCGGTCATTCGGGCGGCGGCGGCGGCGGCGTGTTACATTTCAGCATTTCAGTCAGGGCGGCCCGGCCCGGCCCGTGTTCCCGGTGTCCATTGTGCTGGCGCTGGAGCGATGTGGCGAGAGTTCGCGAACCGTCATCGCGCGTGTATCGCGCGTCATTTATCCGCCGAATAAATATCATTGAAATCGTGTAAAAGGTGGAAGTGGCATTGTTTTCGTCGGTCCAGTCGGGCCTCGTTGTTGTTTGCGTATTAATTGTTTCGGGATGCATGGCTCGATGTGGACCAGTTGCGGTTTTATCTGTAATTCGGTTGGTTTGTGTTGCTGCGTGCGCTCGTTACCCGGTTACGATACATACGTTTTGTGCTTTTGACGGCTACGTTTCATGTTTCATGCAAAATATGTATGTATGGACGTGTATCGTGAATGCTGTATGCTCAGTCAAAACATCAAATTCAAGTTAAATATCTTGTACTACTTGAATTTATGCAATACTAGAAATGTTAGGTAGAATTATAAAAGATAAAATCCAATTAAGATATTTCGGAAATTTTCATATATTTTTTGAAAATTAATTTAATTTGTGGGCCGGCATGGCCGAGCGGTTTAAGACGTGTGTCTAACACCGCTTGTACCTGTGCGGGACCAGGTTCGAATCCCGCTTGGATATTTGTGATGTCTTTGTATTGTCCAAATATATTTTCAAAAACATCTTAGCATCTATTGGTTGATGACCTTCTCTACGGAATTCATTTGTGTAAAAATATAAAATTAATCTAATTATTAAAGTAAATCCAGAATAAAAATAAGAAAATTTAAATATTACCAAACAATTATGGTGGCCAAATGACACGTTCCATTATTTTTTTTAGTCATTATAATAGCATTTATGGCTGAATAAATGTTCAATGTCATTATTTCTTTATAAGTTTTAGTTTAATCTTATACACACACGTATATGGTACCTCCACCATTTTTGCATCTACATTTTCTCGTGATATAAGTCGGTAAAGAATTAGTTGCATTTGATCTTATACTTTATGGTAAAATAACTAGAAATTCATATCTCTACTAGCTCTACGATAATATATTATCTAAATTCTAAACTATCTGTTTTTTAATTTACAAAAAATATAAATTTAATATTTTTATATTTTTAATTACACATGGCGTATTATATTAATTTAAAGTATTTTGTTTTTGCTTAAATTGCCATTAATTTATTTTGTTTAACAATTATATTTTAGTTAACTAAATTTAATATTGTTTACATAAAACTAATAACTATAAAATATTGATGTTTCTTAATACATAATTCTTTGTACTGTATTTTGATTAATTAGAAAATATCAAAATATATAAACTTTTAATTTACAATAAAAAATTATTTATCTCATTTTTAATTTAAATTCATATAATCTAAAAAGAAAAAAACTTATAGAAATCACAAATCGTTAATTAGATAAAAAAAAATTACTTACTTTAAATATAAATTGAAAGAGCAAAAGAGAAAGAAAAAGTAGTAGCAGTAATTAAAACACAATAAACAATAATTATGAAAACACAAAGTTGTTCGTTTTAAAAGCTTCGTATTGTGTCAAGTCGTTAAGCGTTCATTGTGCAGTTTGTGTTGACAATGAAAGTGTCACATCGGCGCGTCGCATCGCATCGCATCGCATCGCGTTGCAACATAGACAAGAAAATGAGAGAATCTTGTGCCCGTTGGTTGCAGTTGTAGTTGCAACTGCACTCGCTACAATGTACTATTTTAAAATTTAATATACGCCGACACGACGCCGACGCCGGAACGTCTTTACCCTCTTGCCAACTTGAGGACAATATTTCTGTTTCGTCGTTTTATCTTAAACGCTGAAAATTTAATTATATCACATATTTTTCACAAATCTGTTTTCTACTTATTTTTCATTACTTATTTGCTGCTCAAGATTTGTCAAACGTTTAAAAATAACAATAAAAAATAATTTTAATTTTAAATCTATACAGGACTAATTTTTTCAAATATTTCAATATAGGTTATATTAATATTTATTGTAAATTTTTAAATTTTTATTTATAACATAACGTTATAATTAATGTTACTCTGATTAGCAAAGATTATATAACTTTTTTTAAGCAATTTAGGCAAAATTATGTAGGAGTCGAAAATAAAGGTGTTTTGTAATATTCAATTTATATTTGAATTTTTATTTTTGAGTTCTGGCTACTAGTTTCGGTATGGTTTTACCGTCATCAGGCCAACGTCCTAAATGCTACAATATAAAGATGAGGAACATAGTATTTTCGACTCCTTCTACATAAATCTACACTGGTGTATTATGGATACTTATATTAATAAATTAGGCAAAATTGTCTAACTTTGAAATATGTCAACCCTACTAAACGATGTATAATATATATATATATATATATATATATATATATATATATATATATATAATATATATGTATATATATATATAATATATATGTATATATATATATATATATATATATATATATATATAATATTTTGTAGTAAATTATATATCTTACTAATATTAAATAATAAATAAGTAAATTTAAATATTTATAAAGAATTTTATTGTCTATAATAAAATAAATTGAAACAAAAATTGTACTTTCCAGAACAAAATAATAATAATAATAAGAGTGGATACGTAATAGAACTAGTCATTTATGCAATTGACATTTAAGAGTAATAAACATAGAGAATATTTATAAATCAATAAAATCCCTGGAAATAAAAGTGCTAAATTATATAGTAATTTTTGAATAATGTATATTTTTTCCGCTCCTACTTCATTTTTACTTAGTTTATTATTTTTAAATATATTTATAACCTTATTTAATTATAAAACTACTAAAGGGTTTTGTATTATATGCCCTTATAGCCATTAATCTCTAGATATTCACATATTTCAATAACTAATATTGTAACATGATAAAAAAAATCTTTCAGAACCATTATATAAAAGAGGCTTTAGGTTTTATTTTAAAATTAAAACAGAACTTCAATCTAAAGCTTCTTTATTTTAACTGATATTGTAATCAAAATCACATGTTACGAGTATCTTTGAAATACATTATTTAAAAACAAATATTATAAAAATATTGTGCCAAAATTAGACGGTCATATAATTTGCAAACACATTTTTTTTTTTGTAGATTTATTATATATATATGCATATAATATTATTATAAAAAATATTTATTAGTATATAAATAAATACCGTAGTTAAGATTTTATTAGTATTGTATATGGTATATTTAGTTGTAAAACTATGTAATTAGGCAATATACATATTTAGTTAATAAATTATTTTTTCACCATTTGTTTCAAATATTTAGAAACCATATCTTTTTTTCTTATTCATAACGACTTATAGTAAATAAATTTACTAAATAATTAATTAATAAATATTTGTTTACAAATTACGGTCGTTTAAGATGGACTTAAATACAAATATTTGATACAAAATGCGAACAAATTTATTATGACCGTCAAGCACAGGCATTACTTACAATTCAAATTAATCAATAAACGTGAATACTTGTTTGCAATTATTTTTTCTAACTATTATTAATATCACAAGTTAATATTTAATATTTAAAGTCGAAATATTAAATGAAAAATATCCATCATCTGGCGGGAATCAAACCTACAATCTCTCAATTTCCGGTTGGGGGCTTTGCCCATTAGACCACAGCTGACTACGGAGATTGAGAGATTGTGAGTTCGATTCATATATTAATAAAATTTATAAAAGAAATAATTGTGAAAACATAATTATGCACATACAGTCACACGATATTTAATATAATAACAAACAATATCCCGTGACCCTTAAAGGATCACTTTTGAAGTCGAACACATACATACATAGTAATTAACCATAAACATAATAAAAATAAATAAATAAACAAATAATTACAATAATAATATAATAATAATAAAATATCAATTGCATTATTATATATTACTCAAAAGCAACACTTTTATCAGTAGTGTACATAACTTCACACAGCTGTCATTTGACATTTGCATTGTAAACATAATTTGATTCAAATTTTTGAAAACCAAGATGAAATCGTAGAAAGATGAAACTTGCCTATTCTCAAATAGGGAATGAACCAATTAAAATGATACCACTTCCATCAAAATCGGTTCAGGGGTTTAGGAAGAGATGCTGGTGAAACATATATACATATATACATACATACAAACATTTGACAATTAGAGAAATTAAAAATTCTACTTTCGAATATTCGTATTCCAATATTTTGTTTCATATATTTACTTTCATTTCTTTACAGAATAGTTTTAATGCTATATTTTTGTAAAAATTATATATATATATATATATATATATATATATATATATATATATATAATTTTAAATATGAACAAGTTTGATTAAAACTTGTTAAATAAATATAGAACACATTGCAAAACTATCCAGCCAAAGCTGAAAATTCTCTATGTGTCTGGAAAGTGTTAACGTTTTCAGTGCAATCAACTGAAAAATGAACACAGTCATGCGACAATACTATGTCTCTTTCTCTCCCTTACGTAGCCAGAGAAATTGAAAACTGAAGTATTGGATAGCATTGTACTTCTAACCTTTGACTATTTGTACAGCTAAAGAAATGATTCAAATATTTTATTTACAAAATCAATTCTACTCAATGTATTTTAATAGAAATCTAGATGGATAAATTTATTATTTTAAATCTGTATTTTCTAACAAAATCGTTTAAAAATTATTAGTAAATTAATATATTTAGAAAAATATGCAGTTATAGATTTATGATAATATAGTTTTCTAATATATGAACTGTCAGTTCTTGTATATTTATGTATTTCTTAATTTACTGGTTACTATATATATATATATATATATATATATATATATATATATATATATATATATAAACAGCTTTTTAGTTATATTCTATATTGAATAATATAATAAATTAAATTTACAAAATTTTTCTTTCACGGACTATGTAAAAGTTTATCAAATCACTTATGGAAAGGAACAATAAAACATATAAAATATATTTGTGTAATTTTTAAAAATGCTTCATATATTGTAGCTATTTTGATAATGTCCAAATCCTATTTGAAAATGCAAAAGAAGTGTTAATGGTTAGGTAAATGAATTGGTTTTCGCATTGATAATCTGAAAATAGCGCAATTGTCAGCTAATAAAAGGATTAGGTTAATTTAATTTCGAATATAAAAACGCGAAATAGCGTGAAAACGATCAATTTACTAAAGATAATCTAGACAGGCTACGACTACGGCCAACGGCTACAACGAAGAGGAAATATAAACACAAATAATCAGTCGAACCGATTAGTTGATTTAAAGGTTAGCGAGAAATAATTGATGGCGTGGCGATGAGGTCTTCTCCGGTCTTAGGCTTCGGGTCTCCGAGGAAATCGTGCGTGCTATGAAACTCCGGTAAACGGTAAAGCTGTCAGCTGCATCCAATTAGCTTTTCACCGTTGACTACCGGTTGGTTGGTTGGTTGGTTGGTTGGTTGGTTGGTAGGTAGATAGGTAGACAGTAGGTAGGTGGTGCAGCGTAGCGCAGCTGAAAAGCACGCTATGTGCATTTAAATTTTTCAGCTAATTGCAAACGGTGCGTTATGTCGTCGGAAAACACAATTCGGTTTACGATCACGAGACGAAATGGTGAAGAAGACAAACAAAACCTTGGATTAAACAACGAACATGTGTTAGCATATTATGATTGTCGCCTTAGCAGTCAATTTCTTCCTTTTTGCGCTACCTGTTTTTTCTTTTCTTATTTCGCGGGTTTTTTCAATTTGCAAGCTGGATATACCCGTATATGCACTGAATAATATTACTTGCTATACTACTGTTTTTGTAAAATGTAAATATAATAGAGATATTTTTTTAAAAATGTTTGTTTTAAAATTTAATAAATTACCTAACTTTACTTAATCTAACCAAATATATAATTCCAAATTTAGAATTTACATTGCGAGAAGTAATTGAATATTATTATTAATAAGTTTGCAAATTAATCTTACAAATTTATATAAATCGCTCGACTATGCAGGTCGGTAACTATAATTAATTTATTATTATTAGAAAAATATCTAAAACTTCCGAAACTAAAAATATTTAACATTGCCGCTTAAAAAATATTTTTTTTTATCAAATAATATTTTTTCACATTTCAAAACTTTTTGAATCAAAATTAAATTTTAAATACACGCCCTATACATAAAAGAGTGTGGCACAAATTCTTTCCAATATCCCAAAATATTTGTTTTTTTTTTGCCTTTTTATGGTTATCTAATTAAATTGAGTAGGTACATATATGTTTTTACTATATTAATCAATTTCTGAATAAATTTAGCTAAGTTTTTGACAACGAAATCAAGCTATCATCAAATTTGCACTAACATTTAAATATTTTTTCGGCGCGCAAATTACATAATCCCATTTTTTCGCTCGGTGCGTGTCTGCGCAGGAAGTGGGCGCCGCGCGCGCGGAAAGCGAACGAATAACAGGGTAACAGAATAAACGGAGTAACGGGGGCAATGCGACTGTGAGGTTAATTTAATTAGAAGATGTTCGTACCATTCATTCGGGAAAGCGCGAGACGTGAATTTTTATGAAGCGCGTTTCGTTTTCCCGTAATCGGTATACTTATATTCAACGTGTATCACATACGATATTGCAAATAAGAAACGGACGAACGCTAAATAGCCGACGAACAGTTCAAGGACTTAATTGAATGAGACGCGATGTCCGAAATGACTCCGTCAGCAATCACTATCTGCTTGTCTATCTCGGCAACAACAATGCTTCCAATGTCTTACTCGTATTTCTATTCTAACAAACGTCCCACATATCTCGTTCTTTCGTCCGAATTGTGTACTTTAACTTGGCGCTGGTGTTGGTGTTGGGTGCTGGATGTTGTTGGCGAGGCGAGTTCTCCCAATCCTGGAATAAATGCTTACTTACATTTTTTTTTTCTTTCGTTGGTATTGTCTCCGTAAAAACACTACCAGAATAAAAATACAAATTGTTTAATTTTCTTAACCCACATTGCGCTGCTCTCATTTATATTGTCTTGTCTTGCTTCCTACTATATTTTGCTTTTCTAACAAAATTTTTAACAGGTAGCCTCGTTTACATTTTCTTTATATTTTTCATTACTTGTAGTCTCATTTATTGGATACAAATTTAATTCTACTACACTATTCTCGTCATATTTTTTCAAATACAAATTTGTTAATTCAAAATATACAATATTTGAATATTTATTACCAATTCTTAATTTGAACCGACACTTTTAATTTACAAAATATAAAAATATAAACATATACTTTCATATTTCACTTATCTAGGTTAAAATAAAATTTTAACAAATTTAAAAATTAAAAAAAAAAGAAAAAATCCGCTGTTAGTCAAATTATTGTCTATGCTGCTCCACATTACAGTAGAAAAATTACAGTTTACCACTTAAATTTATAGAATTTTCTTAGCTGATATGCCGTGGTCGATCTACTCTCGTCTCAGACGTTTTGCCATACATCGTAGATGGTATACTCAGGGCTTGGTGACAAAATGACAGTCTCTGCTCAGCAATTTGACCATCCTCTATTGGTGCAGTTACGCAATTGACTGATTCTGGCTGGCCCGGATAGCCCAAACTTTCCACTTATGTTATTCGTATTTGGTGTTAAATTTTTACCACAAAATATAAAATAAAATATTTATTTACAGTAATAATTTTTAAATTTGGTTATTGAAATTTACAATAGTTTATTTTTGCACTATCACTGTGTTATATATGTATACTTTTATTTTTTTAATTTATTAAGACGGAACGTGGTTAACTAAACTAACCAAAAAATTAACACCGACCAATGTGGTGGTCGCGTATAGTCGCGAATGATGTTAATATGGTTAAAATATTTTATTGTAAGTTTTTTTAATGATTGTTAATTTTCTTTTTAACATTACGATACAACATAGAAGTATATTAAAAATACGTTACACTGAAAAAGAAACAGCCAACATTTCAAAAAACGTTATATACATTTACGATACTGTAGGTTGAATTTACCTATAATTTTAATAAAATAAGCAAA
Organism: Clivina fossor; assembly: GCA_963966155.1. Taxonomy (NCBI): domain Eukaryota; kingdom Metazoa; phylum Arthropoda; class Insecta; order Coleoptera; family Carabidae; genus Clivina; species Clivina fossor. Next base: position 61,129,475 of record OZ014550.1, read on the forward strand.
TACAGAATTAATAAAAGCTAAAACTTTCTTGAAAATTTTAACTAGAAATGATCAACATTAATTAGAAAAAAATTTGTTTATAAATTAAAATTAAATAATAGATAATATATTTGTGAATATAAAGACAAATATAATTTTCTGATAAGGGACAGCAACAGACAGACAGACAGGCACAGTCAGTACACACAATTAAATTGAAGAGAAATCAAAAACCGCGCCATATACATGTAAATACCTCACATCGCAGTATATACAGTCTAAATGCAAATACATATTTATATACACATTCTATATAAATATGTCTAACTGTTAATGTTGTTTCTATGTTTGGCGAACGTAGTTAAATATTTGTTTAATTAAATATACTCTGTAGCATATTATTATTATTTCTGTGCATGTGTTAATTGCGTTAGTCCAATTAGCACATCGACTCATTGCACTCTGCCAAGTGAACTAGCGGAACGGGATGGTGGTTAAAATTCGTAAAGGTGGGGCGGGGGAGAGAAGGGTGAGGAAAAGGGAAGTAGTATGCAATTACTGAGTCGGCTAGGGCTGGGAAGAAAAAAACGATTTAAATTCCGACCACGAGTCTACGTCAGTGCGTTTTCCCTTGTCTTCTTTTTACTGCTGTAATTCAATTCGGTTCATTTATAGATAACGAAGGTAAAATTATCTTCGATTTTAGTTTTCATTACTTTTTTTACGCATCTGCTACGTCGCCATCGTGTCGTTACTCTCTGTATTTATTTAATCTCTGGAAAATTGTAAATTATCCGCTGATTCTAACAGCACCGATAACGTACCGCCGTTAAACCTAATTCTGAATGAATCTATTTGTTTCTCTTGTTAGACTGCAATTAGCAAAAAAATAAACCTTTTTTTAATGCAACATTGCTACCGTTCTTATTATATAGAAACTTTATTATCTACAAATTCACTATATTATTAAAATATAATTCAGATATTAAATTTTTCTTGCAATAATAGAACTAAAAAGTAATAAATAAAAATACAAATATGATCCTACTGTGGGAAAAGTTAATAAAATAAAATAATTTCCCATAAACCACAAAATAGTAAAAATTAAAAAATTCTATAATGACAGCAAAAATAAAAAAAAATTGTAATGACGGCAAAACTAAAATATTTATTAGAAATGGGACCTAAGTTGAATAATTATTCGATATTTAGCTATGTTTTTGGTATTTAGTATTCAACCGAATATTTAGTTGAAATTTACCCGAAAATTTATTATTCGACTATTCGACTGAACTGTTATTCGGCCTATTTGGCCTTGTTTTTCCTATTCGGTAAAATATTTGTTTGAAATATGACCGAACATTTGTTATTCGGCTGAACTACTATTTGGTATATCAATAATAGTTATATTTTAGTAAATTGAAAAAAATAACTAGTAAAATTAATTTAATGCGGTTTATTCCTATCTTTAATTAATAACTGTAGTATTATCCCAAGAACATTGTTTTATTATCATTATAATAATTAAAATAATAGATTTTAATATTCCGTTGTTGCATGTTACAAATTTTCAAATATCTTTAAAACATTTATATATTTGAAACAAAACAAAAATGAAAGATTCTTGAAAATTGATTTTTTCCGATGAACAATAGATATCGGCAATCTGGAAATTGAAAATGTAGAAAATATATTAAATTTTATATTGTTTATGTTACATTGCCAATAATGTAACCTGTTAATTTCAATTTTATCAAATATTTAGAGAAATAATAACAATTTTATTAAATAGAAATTTTTCTTTTGTTTTCCTTCAAATAAGAATTGATAAACATGGTTTACCTTGACTTTATGTCTGTTACTTTATTATCCTTGCTTTGATTAAAAAGGAAAGCGAAAAAATAAAAAGAGGAAAATGTGGGAAAGCGCGTTTTGCCACAAAACTGACATAACAGCATATAACACAACGCAGCCATGTAACGCAACGAAACGCAACGCAACACAACAGACTGGAATGGTATGGAATGGAATGGAACAGAACAAAGCTGTATACATAGGCATATTACTTAATAATGGGAATGGTCGTAAACGACAGTTTTATGTATGCCGCAGTGCAGTGAAATATGTGAAGCGATTTCGTGCAACGATTTTTCTCCGAGCAGGAATAGAAACTTGTATATTTACTTAATTAGCATTTGTAATGTTTAGAGTTTAATTAACGTCAAAATGTTTAATCGATTCGAAAATAGCTATTCGTTTTTCTTTCCGCAAACTTTACATTGCAGGGAAAACTTCTGACGTACAAGCGCTCCCCGTTGCCCATACAGAGTCACTCCGTACGCGATTTATTTATTATTCTTTTAAAAATTAGGTCGCGAGCATTATGCACGATTTTAAGAAAAACTTGTGTTCTACTTGTTTATAAATAATAACTACAAGGAAATTATACCTAGTTTTATTCCGACAAAAACTCGATTCTACGTATTACAATCGTATTACAGCATTACAATAATGCACGCTTAATTCTAATTAAAAGCAAAAACATTATTGTAGATACATTTTATTTTATTGCATGCAATTTATTTCCAATCTTTCTATATTGCATATTTATAGTATTTTTGTTTCCTTTCAATTTATACGGCAACATTCGTTTTTTATTTGTTTATGTTGTACATACTTTACGAAAAAAATATACGTTTTTTGAATCATATTTGACAAATATTGAAATATTTAAAAACAAATATTAGTATAGAAATACTTTTGCATAGTAATAAATACAATTATTATTTATAAAGTAATTTATATTCTAAAAAATTTATTATATAAAAAGGAAATAATTAAAATAAATATATAAATAAATATCACTGAAGTTGGAAAAGTTTAAGTTCTCCTAGATGCTTTGTCATTTACTATTTCGATTAAAAAATATATAAAAACATTTAATGTTTATAACATATAAATTATTATATAACATAAGTATATGTATATATTTATAAAATATACATAATGGCGCTTATATATATTTTTATTTGTTTTTAAAATAGTAATTGAAATTACATTGAAAATGTTAATGTTTATCACATGAATGACATTTGTTATTACTTACTATCTATATTATGAAATTCAGTAGTGTATGTCAAATTTATTGAAATATTTTGTTGCTCTTTTATTTTAAAAATATTAATATTTATTTATCATATTTATAAGTAATTATACAATGTATCTTTCCCAAGATTAGTAAAAAAAATATTTTATAATTTTTATTCAGGTAAAACAAAAAAGAAGTAGTAAAAAAAACAATACAATTTTTGATGTAATTATGTAATTCACTAGAAGTACATAAATAATACTTTAGTATCATTTTACAAAATATTTTTTTGATTTAATAACAAATCATTTTGTGTCATAATATTGTAATATATTTAATTTTATTTTGAAATTTTATAAAATAATAATATATAAATGTTTTCTTTATAAATTTTCTTCGTCTTCCTCGTTATCATTTTCATTATCACCTTCATCTTCGTTAATCTCTCCCTCATTTTCATCTTCATCAACTAGAATAGTTTGTAAATATAGCGAATTAAATCAAAAATAATTAAATTAAAAATATAGTAAAAAATTCAAAAAGAGTTACCAGCTATCATTTCATCACATCTATTACAACAAACACAATTTTTGACATCTTTAGCTACAAATTGTTCATTATATCTACAATCATCTTTTGTTATATCCAAAGGACAAAAATAATTTTTACAAATTGTTTTATCTTGACCTAATGTACATATAGCACTTATTTCGCTTACGGTGTAAAGAATAACAAAATATAATAATAATAATTTTTTAACCATGATGATTTTTGAAGTATGTATTTCAATTACAGTTTCACTAATAAATACGTCTTTGTACGTATGAAAAAATCTTATCTATGCTTATAAGTGTTTACCTTTATGTAAATTTTATTTTATTTATGTATGTATGTTCACGACTTAATGGATATTGTTTTACTTTTGTGTAGAATATATTTGTAAATAATCAAATTGCAAAAATATAAATATTAATGTCGAATAATACCAAAAAAAAAATAAAATAAATAAGAATTTAATTAAGAAACCAACAATGGTTTGCAGAGCCATTATAGTCATGTTTTCGCGCCGAAATCATTATTCAAATCGATGAGAAAATTACTTTATAAACGAGAAGGAAGTTTACACAAAAATTAGAGATAAAACGTAAGACGCAGAGGGCGTAAGACGTAACGTAAAGTAACACAACGTCCGGACTAGGGGGCCGATGTGTAGGGCGGTCCGGCTCGGTTAAGCAGCTAGAAATTTGATTGATCAAGTAATTAATCACTTTACTCTTACATGACGCGCTTTTGCACTTTCTTGACACAAACCACTGCTGCTCAAATGTCGCACTAGCCATCTTTGCTTACCACACCGCAGATACCAAGGATGTAACCGCTGTTTTAACCGCGGTTTTATTATTAAAGTCATTTATTATCGCGCTAAATATTATTGGTTTATATAGTAATTTTGTTACTGAATTACATTAAGGGGAGGTAACACTTTGCAAATTTCAAAAAATCGATTTTTTATTTATTTAAATGTGTTTTTTGAACCCTTTAGAACCAGGTTTTAAAGTATGGAAGCGTAAATCGCAATAATAAATGTGCAACAAAGCATTTTATAGAGAGCGCTCAGCAGCGCTCTGCTTGAAACTTTAAACGCGTTTTTCTAGAAACATTGTTTTTAAACTGCGTTGACAGCATACAAGTCGCAATTTTTGTCCGATTAACTTGGAATTTGGGGAAAATGTTGTCAAAACTTCAACTTAGGGATCAACTGGTCATTTTTTTGATATGTAGTTTTTTCGATTTTAGCGACCCAAAAAACTTTTTTTTCAAATAAGTATAACTTGGCGAAAAATGTATTTTTTTGAAATCCGGCCAGTTGATCCCTAAGTTACAATCTACTTTACATTTTAAAAACAAGAAAATTTGTTTCAAATGGGAATTAAGCGCTCCAGCCTGTCAAAGCAGGAGCAGTCTTTTTGGGACATGGTCTTGGTTCGGAGGTTGTAGCGGTAGCAATTGGTTACAAAAAGGTTTTAAACTATTTGAAAATATAGAGGAATATGTGCCAAATACAATGTAAAAAAAGTAATAATTTATTAACATTCCTGTGCCCAAAATTAATTCGTGAAAATAGCCTTTTTTTTTAGTCTTCAAAGTGTTACCTCCCCTTAACATTGAAAAAAAAGCAGCATAATGTTTTAGATATCTGGTTTATCTATGAACAGTAGGCAAATGCCATCATACATCATCCAAGTGATTTATAACCAATCATAATATGCAAATAGGATACTATACTTTTCTACGATTAAATAATAAAAAACAATCACTTTTCGGTTTAACTCAATTTATTAATTTCTAAAGTCAAACGATCGTCTATAGCGCAAAAGTCATCACTTGATTTTCTAAGGCAGTAATTTTGTTTGTAAATAAAAAACCACGGACCGATTATTTGTCAAAAACATTGACAGTACGTATTATTCCGCATTCTTGAGGAGTATAGCGATTGTTATCTATTAACAACAAGCGCTAATTTACAATTATTTACATTACGATTGTATAGTTTTTAAGAAAGATTAATCAAAAACCGTGAGTTATGATTTCATAACACACTCTTGTGAGTTATCAACAGTATAACTTAACAGAATACACATATGTATTATTCAACAGAAGTGGAAAAAAAACTTTAATGTTTTGTTTGCGGTTTACTAGAACAAAATGAATATTTTGCTTATATTTATGTTGCAAGAAAAATAATAATAATACAGAAATATATAATAAACGAGGTTATGTATTATTGACAGAATATATGCAAATGCATATGATTATAACGGTATATTTTGTCATTTAGCTGTAAATATTTCATCGCGTGTTACAATTAAAGTCACAGCATTTATTATTAATACAAGGTTGGCTTGTTTATCAGAAAGTTCTAATTAAAAATTCATTTTGTCATTATTGCGATGTATTGTATTGTATTGTATTCGTAGGTGCATGCAAGTACAGCATGTGTGGTTACTGTTGCTGTACTATAGAACGAACAATAGTAACTACATGAAAAATATAGCAAATAACAATTAACTTGCGATAGTCCACCTGATTAATTATTTTAATGGCGACTATATAAATTATGCACGGCAAGGAAATAAATTATACGCGATTAACATGTAAAAAAAAAACTGAATAATTATATTTGCAGTTTATACAAAAATTTGCTCTACATTTTTCAACTTCTTTTTTCCACAACAAAGATTTATATAATTATTAAATACGAAATAAATGAGCATTCAATTAATTTAGGACACAAATTGTAAATAATTTTTATAGGTTTATTTTATCGATTTATTTATATAAATTTATCATATTTTTATACTGAAAAGAGAGTAAAATACTGGTTACAAGGATGTGGGTGCTTTGGGTACTTTTAATTTTTGCTAGTGAGTGTTGGGTTTGGCTGAAGAAGCATGAAAAGAAAATGACTGCTGTAGAAATAAGATTTTTACGTGGGGTACGTGATGTAACTAGGAGGAATCGGGTACGAAATAGATTAGTGTATGGTGAGTGTGAAATTGAACAAAAATGTTGTAGCAAAAGTTGGTGTTAGTCAGTTAAAATGGTTCGATCATCTTGAGCGAATGATAATAAACGTTTGGTTATGTGAATGATATTGACGATATAAGTCTACATGGACGTACGATGAATAGTTGGAGTGGTACTCGTATAATTGAGAGTGTTTTGCGTGAGCAAATGTTTTCAAGTGGTAGGAATAGAAGAGTATGTATGAAAGACATCATAAATGTGGATAAAACCAAATTAACTTGTCTGAATAGATATGTTTAGCGGAAATTAATTTTGGCATCGTGGAAAGTGTTTGTACCATACCATTCGGATACACGTCGTGATTTTGTATGTATGCATATTTTCATGAGAATGGTCCCTTTTTTTAGAACAGACAAAAAACCCTTTATTATATCTTAATGCAAATAATATATTTTTAAATGTATGTATTATAGGTTACTATTCAAAATTAACTTACAAATAATTTAAATTTAAGTTAATTAAACTAAAATAAAATAAAGATTTGAAATAAGAAAACGATTTACTTAATATGCATCGAGATATTTTGCTCATGTGTATCGTCGTCACCCGTTTAAATTTGAACATTTTTCTATGACAACTGTTTTACGTGTTTACTTTTTATGGCTATTATGATTTCATGCTCATGGAATACCTGAGACTGCATACAAATTGCCGTTTGCCGAAACGTGACGCGGGAGCGCGCCGCGTTATTCCACTAAAATGCGAATAAAATTCATGTGTTTCGTACGCGCTGACCCATAAAATCACTTTTGAATACCGCATGCTCCATCTTAACGAAATCACGCTACTGTCTACTCTATGCTCTCTAACTACCTCAGGCTGCATTATGCTTATCCTATCAACCGATTATCTTTATTCTACTTTTTTCTACCTATGCACCTATTATATTTATATATATATATATATATATATATATATATATATATAATTTGATAATACATTATTAGTAATAAATAATATTCTTCATTCCGTTAAGAATGAAGTAGTTGGCGCTGCAATCTGCGTAAGTATCACAACAGAATAATAACTGGATTAAAAATCTAAACAGACCTGATTTTAATTGTTGATTTCTTATAATTATAACAAAATAGACCTCAAATCAAAATTTTCAATTTTAACAAATTTGTCGAGCAAAATTTGCATATTTTTTTCCAGTGTAAACTTGTCGCAAATTTGAGCCAATCACAAGATGAGAAATATTATTTTATCTTTCATAACGCTTTGTTCTTAAAATGAACTATAATTTACAACTGTTAGAATTTTATTTCAAACTAGTGAAAAATCACACTATAGATATGAACTAAAACAGAAACGTCTCCCTGATTTATTAATTAAACTTAATCATGTGTACAGGTGATTCATTTCTTTTGTCCAATCATAAAAAATTATTTTTTATTATTAGTGAAAAATAGCATGTAGGTTTTCGAGTGCTAAATGTTTGAGACAAAGTGGATACAGTTAAGTTTACTGTTTCGAATAATTCGCAAAAAATAAAATTGGTTGACTTTTATTTTGTTTATAAAAATAAAGTAAAATAATTTAGATCATTTTTAAATATTTTAAAGATGATTTTTAATTCCATAAAGATTTTTGTTTCATATGTAAAAAAACTTTTTATGAACCACCTAAAAATGAATCATCCCGCAGATAGACATTCACAACAAAACTAAATACGTATTTCGGAGACTAAACTTCCATTATAAATAGTAAAATTTGAATAAAAATAAAATTCTTATCAGTAATCATAACTATACAATTGTCATAAAATTTTAACTGGGAATTTTTTCTTTTGTTAAATTGTTTATACACAGGCAGTTTTCCGTTCATTTAATGCTTAAATGTTCCGAAAATTGTTATTTTTGACAAATAGATAATTGTCCAGAACTGGCAGGCGGATTCAATGTCTAGATCACAGTATTACAATAGTTTGTAAATGTTGATGTGGCAACCAAATTTAAGGATTATTATTAGAAGAAGAAGAAAATATACTATCATTTTTGACAATTCTCCTACACTGTTGTTTATTCTTATACATATTGGTTTATTATGTAAAGATTCAAAACGGGGACACTACTTTACGAACCGACGTTAATTAACGATGTATAGACAATATCTTTTTAGCAAAAACTGTTTAATGTTATTATTAACATAAAAAAAAATATATTGAGATAAATTTTTATTTGTAGATATCAAAGTTTAGCTGTATCTAATAAAACTGATGAATAGGAAAGACGTGAACATTAATAAAAATTGTTATACGTAGCAATAAACATAGCAAGGTATAAGAAACCGTTTTTAATTTTCTCATAAGTCCCGTACAGGAAGAGAACCCGGTAGTTAGAAATAAAATCCAATATTATATATCACTTTTATATCCCTACATCGAAAAAATTCGAACGATAAATTTAAATAATACTTATCCGTTATATTATTCGTGTAACGAGCTAGCGGTCCGTTTTTACAAATGTAAATCGGAATTGTATGGCAAATAACTTAAAATGAATTACATTGATGTAGACACGAATCAAGAAAAAAAGAGAAAAAAGAGAAACAAAAATAATGTCGTCGGCTCGGTCGCTCCGCGACTCGACTGCTCCCTTAGAAGCCGAAAAGCTGCAATAAAAACATTGAAAACCCCTCTGATAAGAGTTCTCATTTCAAGAACAATGGCGTTTTCGAGAACGTACAATATTCGCATTAATATTCCCCGCTATTCTTTGCTTATCGCCTAACGAAAACCAGGGATCATTACAATATTCATTACAAGAATCAAAGATGCCTAGTTCGGTGGACGTCGCCGTCGCCGTCGCCGTCGCCGTCGCCGTCGCGCCGTGCCGTTTGTTTCTGCGATCTACGAGTACGATTCGCGTTGAACAAAATTCTCCTCTACCAACTTTACAATTTATGTGCTAACCGCATATCGAAACAAAGAAGTTCAACTTGTGTTTTATGAAGTCGCCTACCACTGCGTCCCCTATACCGCACTCCACACTTTCTTTTGACCGACATCATTTTCAAAGATTTATAACTCATGGATTTTTGATACGTACAAACAAAACAAATCTGTACTTATATAGATCCAATTCTAAGTAACGTACCTATTCCTGATTCTAGTTTTTTCCATTTTTTTTTTTCTTTTTAAAGTATCAAATTTTAAATTTTAAAAGTTTACTATTGCTAGAACATTCTTTATAAATAATATTAAATAAACGTAAATAATATTAATTGATTCAAAAAATTAATTAACCAGAACTTTAACAAATCATATTAATCATTGAAAAAACAAATTTCACTAAATACATAGCTGTGAAAATAGTATTAACAATAAGAATAATATTTTTATGATTATATTGTCTTAAACAGAAACAAAATAAAATAGTAATAGAAATAATAATAATTAAATATTTATACCAATTTTCAAAATAATTTTTGAAAATCGTTATATTTAATTTGTAAGTTTAAAATATTATTTTAATGATATAATGATATAAAATTTATTTTAATTTCGTATATCCGATAAACAATCCAATAAAATAAATGAAGAAGAAAGTCTTGAAACAGTAATTTAAAATGATTGAAAACGAGCTAAATATGAACTTGAATAATGTTCTTGTGGAAGTAAATACATCAAAGCTAACAAAGGCAACGTGTTAATGGGCAGATAATAGCCAGATATCCAAACCCCTGCATATAACACCTAAAAATATGCATTCCCAATAAATCTTCGAACAGGAAAGGGGCAATACGATCTATAGCCGTAACCGAGTTTCCTTGCCAGATCCGTACAGCACACGACACAGCAATTCTAACAGCAGCTCACCGACTCCAACCATAATTTTCAGGGTTTGCGTGAAGCATTTAGCAAACGCAATGAGCCCGAACCGGAGCCCGATTCAGTTCTATATATCGCGCTATCCCTGCCGTTTCGCGCATTAAGATCTGAAGAGCGTCCGTTGCGGTGCCAACAGCAGCTGTCCGACGCCGCCCCCGTCGACATTCAACATTACCTTCACACACAGGGCCATGCTTCTGTCGGTTTTTGGTTTTGGTTTTTCGACCCGGATTAGGAATCAATGGAACGAGTGGAAAGAGCAGAAAACATGCCAGATACCAAGTCTGCTTTTGCTTTATTATAGATGGAGACATTAGCAAACCTAGGAGATATTTAAGGAATATTTTTGCGAAACGTATTTTTAAATAATTTACCCAGTTACCTGAGGGTTAATTTTTTTTTATTTTGGGTTAAAATTTCTGTTTGGTAACTCAAAATTAAAAAAAAAAAAAATTTAATTTATTAACAGTGGTGTATATTTGTAAACCATTCAAACAAGAACTATTTTAATACCATTATCCTCAGATTTCTTAACAAATATTTACTTTAAGATACGATGAAAAATGTGTTTATAAGAAACAACAATAAATTAATAAAAAAAAAATTTATCTGGAAATAAATAACAAAAAAAAAAAGCTAATAACATTTGTATAGTAAACAGAAAAAAATATACTGTATGATATATTATTAATGTTATGCTCTAACGATTCATTAGTTTCAATAGATATGTTGTTCCATGATTTCATTTCGCAATACTGACTAAATGAACTTTAACCGTACTCATTATTTGTCAAAGAAATAATGACAATCAAGCAATAAAAAGCTGTTATTAGAACATCATCAAATTGGGCATATATATTTATTTAAAATACAATAAACTTATTGTTAATTTTTTTTTTTTTATTTAATGTGAAACTACTGAGTGGTCAGGTCCATAACTAGCGTACAATAGATAAGTAATAATTATTTTTCGAAAACTCAAAATGCACTATTGTTTAGTCCTGAATGCATAGAAACAAAATTAAGTAAAATAATTATGATGCGTCACTTATAGATCATTTTATATACCTATATCTACATAGATACAAACAAGTAGTAAAAATAAGGGCTACTCGTATGTAAGTAGATATTAAAAGGTCATTATTTTTGAAGAAATCGCAGCAATTCGGGCGGTTTTATTTGAAATTTATTCTAATTGCTTGTTTAATACGACACAGGAAACAACGTTTTTGAATTGCAAATTTATTTCCGGTATGCATGTGACGTACATTTAACGGAATGGGACGAAACGGGACGGGACGGGACGCAATCTAAAAAACCGGTTCAGTTCCAAACGAAAGAAATATACGAGTATTTACTACGAAAATGAAATGTAAGTGCTGATGCCGAGATTTGTAATTACTTTGGCGTCAACTAATACACCTTTCGCTTTTTTTCTTTCTTGCCTTATTACATTTAAATTCATGTTTATAGATTTTCTTAAACTGCCAACTTTTTTCCTCAACAACTTTATTCAAATTCTAAGGAATTTAATTAAAATTTTTAAAATGGAAAACATGAGGTCCAATATTTTACATCTTACGTTCGCGGAAAACATTTTCCCCAATTTTTTACTTTACTTTTTTCACTTGATGTAACTTTTTAATATTTGTTTGTAATAAATGTTTTTAATATTTAATATTAACAAGTATATGAATAAGATTTTCCAAACTATTTTACAGAAATAATTGTTCCTTACTTGTCAAAATAAATATTTTTCTTGTTCTTCTGGAATTCTAGTGATTCTAATTAACAATTCAGTATTTTAAATGAAATTTCTTCTTCTTCTAAAATGTTTCTTGTAGTGTTTATTTATTTTGTACAAAAATTAATACTGCTTTCATATTAACTGTATCTGAATTACAAAATTGTAAACCAATAATACTAAAGAAAATACTTTAATAAAAACAAAGTACACACATTTGAAACAAAATAAACGTAGAGTGATTTAATAGAGCGATAGAAATAAAAAAATTTATAACGTATTCGGCCGTTTGTAAACAGTTGTCATCCCCGAAATAATTCTCAGAGATGGAGGCGAAAGAGCTATTCTCGTTTTTCCGATTGCTCGATCGCTAGTAGAACATCAGAATTTAGTGACAAGCGAATTGACAATGTAAAGTTTTTATGGGGTAAAATCTTCAGTTGATTTATGCCCGTGGATTACGATTCTTGAACGCCCGGTATGTTTGAATATTGTGTTGAACATGTGAATTGGTTAGTCGCGCTTCATGGGTGCAACTATAAAATTCACGGATTGATTTCATCATTTTATTATTGAAAGGCGAAAAATATCTTTTTATTATGTTGATATACGAATGGTGTGGAGTCAGATATGCCTATATTAAAATAACTTGGTTTTGAGAAATATTAACTACATATTGAAATATATATATATATATATATATATATATATATATATATATATATATATATGTATATATATAAATAAGATTTAAAAAAAATATTTTTAACAACAAAACAATATTATTTTTATTAAAAAAAAATAATTTTAAATAATAATATTAAAAATGAAAATTTGACCATATACAATTAACATAAAATAAAAATATATAAATAATATAACTTTTTTTTAAAATTAAACGTAGTATAACTTTTTGTTCAGTTACTTTTAAATTATCATCAATAATTTAGAAATATATTTTATAAATAAATTTCAAAAAAATATTGTTAAACTCATATTTTTCAAAATATTTTTATATACGTATATATAATTTTAAAATGTTAATTCAAATGATTAAAACTGTGACATCTCTGTTTATAATAAATATCTAGCAAAATAATTATCAAAACTTATCATTTCTTATTTATTGAATAGTATGTATGATAAATATCGGGCTAAAAAAATTTATCATGATTACATTTATGATATAAAGAGTTAAGTTTTCAACACTACATTAATATATAATCGTTGCAAAATACTTTAATACATTTTAATGCAAACTTTGTGCAGCTTTCTTAATAAAACTACTTCAGAAGCAACATTTTATAGCATATTTTAAATACCTAGCATTCAGCATATACTTAAATACTATTTAACACCATACTTAAAAATGTAATAATATGATGTGCATATCTCTCAAATCGAGTGTGTTTTATATTCCAAGTCCGATAACTTTTTAACCGCTCTTCATATATCCAAAACGATGACATTTTGTCAAGTGAGTGGAATTGTGAAATATTTACATGTTCGAGTGTAGCCTCGCTACATCGATGGAACGGCAAACTGCGAACGCCGAATGCCGTAAATGTCTTATGGTTATGGAGCCAATATACCGATGCATAATTTGGATTTAGACGAGGGCAGGGTTAATGTTCTATGAATCCAGATAACGGAGCTGTCGTAGCACTCCGTCGAAGTGTATCCGTCAATTGCCGATCTTAACTCCATCACGTGCCGGCAGCAGGCAGCCGGCAGCCGGCAGCCGAAGTAGCTCTTGGGCTCGCCCGATTTTTTTAAACGAAACTACTTGTCGTCTGCAAAGTACGACGGCAACGGCAGCAGCAGCAGCGACGTTGTTCCGCAATGACCCTTTTCTGGATATTGAGAGGAAGCAGTTATTTCTTTTGTAAAACCTTGATATATAAGGATTTTTATTTAGGGCTGCTTTTTTGCGATATATATTTATCAGCTTGCTAACATAACATCCGTTGACATTTTCACTTCAAAATGTTGCCCGATGCTTTTAACTTATATTGCACCACAGTATTACTGCTCTATGTTTTTTGCACATTATAAAAAAAAAGTAAACTCAATAGTATCAGTTTTGAAAAATAATTTGTCGTGCTTAAAATTTTATGTACATACATACATACATACACAATCACGCCATGCACCCAAAAGGGTGTGGCACAAACTCTTTTCATCATCCCGAAATCAGTCTCCTCCAAACATTGCTATCCAAATAAAGAACTTTCGCTTTATTCACATTCATAATTCCTCTAATAGTCTAATACATGCTCTTTTATTCCTACTACTTGGAAACTTTCGCTCACGCAAAACACTCTCAATCATACCACTCCAACTACTCATCGGAAGTCCGCGCAAACGTATACCATCAAAATCATTCAAATAAATCTTTTTAACCAAACGTTCATTAGGCATTCGCCCAACATGTCCGAACCATCTTACCTGACTAACACTAACTTTTGCTACAACAATTTGTAGGTGTTAGTGTTATGTAGAGTATTTAAATGAAAAATGAAATTTTTAATGATAGAAACATTGCTTACTTTTCCATATAATAATAACTAAATGAATTATATGTTAGTTACGTTTTTTATTGACAAAAATCTTGTCAAAAATTAGAGAAATTAGTCTTTGGATAATATTTTAAATTGTTGACTTTTTCTAGGATTATGAATATTATTCAGTTTTATATTCATAGTTATAATAACTTGAATATATATACATTAAATATTAAAATTGTGATGTTATTTTCTTTAGTCATGTAGGTTATTAGCATTGCGTATTTTTTAACATTTAACAATTCTTTAAATTCGATTTTAATTGTACTCTCAAAATAATGACTTAAAAAATACGTATTAAAATAATATACTAAAATGATGGTCATTTAAAAACAAACAGAAAACAATTACAACAAAACTAGAAATTAACAAAATTAGAAGTATATGGGTAAACCCATATATAGACAGACCACTTTGATATGATCACATAAATGATAAGAAATAGGAATAAAAAATTTTTTTATTGAAAGTTGGCAACATTGTATTTTGCTAATATATAATATTATAGGCGCTAAGGGTATCTTCTGTAAAAATTTCATTAAAATCGGATAAATAATGCGGGCATAACAAATTTTTAGAAAATTATAAATTTTTTTCGGAAAGTTGGCAACACCGTATCTTAATAAAATTATAATTTATGTGGTCACTAGGAGAAACTTTTCTGAAAATTTGATCAAAATCGGTTGAATAATGTAGCCACAATGATTTTTTTTAAATTTTAGTAATTTTTTTCTTGGTAAGATGGCAACACTGTATTTTGTTAAAATTGCATAACTTATGCGGGCACCAGAAAAATCTTTAGTGAAAATTTGATCAAAATCCGTTAAATAAAGTGGTCATAACAAATTTTTATAAATTTTACTAATTTTTTTCTCAGAAAATTGGCAACATTGTACTTTGTTGAAATTATCTAATTTATATGGATACCAGAAGAATCTTTTGTGAAAATTTGAACAAAATCGGTTAAACAACATGGCAATAATAAATTTTTAAAAATTTTAGTAATTTTTTTCTCCGAAAATTGGGAACACTGTATTTTATTAAAATTACGAAAATTATGTGGGTACTAGGGGAATCTTTCCTGAAAATTTGATCAAAATCCGATAAATAATGTAGCCACAATGAATTTTTAAAAACTTTAGTAATTTTTTTCTCGGAAAGTTGGCATCACTGAAAAAAACCAAAACCACATGACCATTTTGGGTACTAGGCAAATTTATCCTGAAAATTTCATTAAAATCGGTTAAACCGTCTAGGAGGAGTTGCGATCACAAAATTTTGTCTGACGACCGAGCGAGCGAGCTGACGACGCACATCCATACACCCACATAAACTAAGTTCAGATTTGTCATCTAGAGGCTATATGAAGGATTTCTATACACAAATTTTTTTTTTTTGACAATGTTACAGACACCGTACCAAACGCTATACTACTTTTTCCTTGCTGTCAAAGTAGTAAAAATTAAGATGTTCAGAACTCTCTACTACAAAACACTTTATCACAATATTTTTAATAACACAGAAATACTTTTACAAATAGCTCGAAAATTAAATAAATTTAATTTAAAATAAATATTATTTTCGTAAATAATTTACTGTCTTTTTTTTTTTATAGCGCCTGTACTTTTACTAGAAATTAACTGTTTATTAGCAGCCACTTCTTTTGCAATATCCTGTTCAACAGGTTTGAGTCGGCTCCTAATAATTTGATCAACGATTGTTCTTGCTTTTTTATCAATTACTTGTACCATCGTTGAAATATCTTCATCAATATTACATATCGGTCGATCGAATGAGCTTGCCACTGATAATTTTCTCTCGGTAGCTCTAACTTTTAGCGGAGGAAGTCGAACATTTTGATGTTTTTCATGCTTGTTAGTGACAGCTGCAGTTGCTACAGCAGCTGCAGCTGCTTTGTAGCGAGATTGAACGTTTAATCTACAGGACAAAATTTAAAGTATTTGTATTATCAGACAATATGATAAAAAAAAGCAATAAAAATAAATCGAATTATTTGTGCGCACTTTAATACTAATATTCGATATAATTTTAACTGCAAGTAAAAATTAACAAAACGTGTGTTTTTACTATAGGTACCATTTAACTAAATTTAGTTAGAGTTTAGAATTTTGCAATGTTTACTAGTGTACTAAGTACCGTCTAAGTGTTTAACGTGTATTATTAAGACCGGATGCACCGGATGCATGGTTAAATGCATTGTTAAAAGCGGTTCTAAGACAGTTGATAGTCTAGTTAAGTCATTGATCAGATTAACAATGCTTCGTAAAATTAAAGATCAAATGTTACCTTAGACATTTTTTAAATTATTCAATAAAAATACAGCTATAGTCTACTACAGACCTACCTTGATTGTGCAGCATTATTGTTACCACGGTTGAAGGAGACGAAATACATTGATAATCTTTTTTCTAAAGGTTGCTGCTTATGAAATGGTACAGCAACATGATTAGAAACATGAGATTTTTTTGGTTGTGGCATTGACTCTTTCACCGGTTTCGGTTCAGGTTTAGGCACCGGTTTTGAGTTAGTCAAAATATGTTGTTTCACTACATTTTCTAATAGTTTTACTTTTGTTTCAATATCCTTAAACAAATAAAGCACAATTATTTCTAATTTATTAATTATAGAAAACAATTTTATAAATATTAACAAAATTTATGTTTTATTTTTATTTACAAATCCATAGAACAATGTTTTCTGCAACCAGTATTACATTCAAGTACAGTAGAACATTTTGTCAAAGAGTAATAAAAGAACATGGAAGAACTTTTGTTCAATGTGATTCCATAAAATAAACAATTTAAAATTTTGAATTAAAAGATTCCTAAATGATTCAAATGAATGATATACAAATGATATGAATAAAAATCCATCAATTAAAGGTATTATAAATGTGGATAATTCGTACACCTAGATATGAATTTTTGGCGTAAATTGAATAAAAAGAGTTTGTGTGTATGTATGTATGTATCATTTCCATTTAAAACTTTACAATAAAGAATAGTTCACGCAAATTTTTAAAACGTTAATTTTTTTCTTACCTCAACAGATGTAATAGCAGATTTAATATCATGATAGTTTGTTGCAAGTCGCCGTAATATCCTACATAATTTTAATGTGCTTCGTATTAATTCCAGAAACTTTTCATGAACGGGCGAACAAACTGCAGCAGTCGGTACATGATTACAATAAGCTTGCATTGCTCGTAGTACTATTTGACATGAATTTGTGATCACCCAGGTTGGTGGTGGAACAACAGATCGACTTTTTTGCGGTGAATCTGATTGATTTACATATTTTCGCATATCCGTTAACTAAACAAATATAAATATTAACACATACTTTATTTATAATTATAATCCATTAAAAATTAGTTTTAGTTTAAATTGTAATTTTTATTATCTTATTTTTTTTTATTTACATTGTATTTGTAAATAGAATTAAATGAAGATCTCAAATTAGGAACTTTCAAGAACAAATATATCTATAACATATGGTGATGTTTGATATAAAAGTAATGCGCGCGCATGGAAACTTTACATCTATTGCTGAAGCATAAGGAAAACATTTATAATCAAACTTCTATAAATTGCAATCAAATAAAAATGAAAACAATACAAAAATATATGCGCGCACAATCACTAAGAAACTGAACAAATACAATTTGACAGTAGATTCAAGGTATCATCAAACAAGTTTTGAGTAGGGATACAACCTCTCCAGTTTTCACCCGGAGTCTCCAGTTTTTAAATCGAATCTCCGGTCTCCGAGGTATTTGTTGCAATCTCCGGATTAAACTGCATTTAAATGTAGTCATATAATTTTAAGTTAAAATATAAGCGTTGAAACGAATTTCAAAATTTTATGATTGTATTCAAATTAAAATGTCTTAAATTTAAAAATAGTAATTTTAATGTATTGAGTTTTCTAATCCCCTCCTTATCAAAATTTCCGGGTCATTTAAAATAAAAAGCTGGTTACCCTAGTTTTGCGATAAGTTTGCAACTGTACGAAGCATGCGCAATTTGGAATTAGTTTGTAATTTATCATACTATACATTCTTCGTACAATTGCAAACTTATTTCAAACTTGTTTGATAATAACTTGAAACAAATCTAATATTCAATATAGAATAAAATTCTTTGAAATATCAAAATAAATTTTTAAACTGGATCAATTGATATATGTCCATAGTGCAAGTTGCCTGTTATTTAATTTAATTTTTATTTTAAAATTTTTATAATGATAATATTTACGAAATTAAGTGAAATTAACAAAAAAAAACAAACTAATAACAATATTCACCTGTCTGCTTAGTTGGTAGAGATAATTTCGAGAAAATCTAGAACAAAATTCAATGGCACGTTTTTCTCTTCGACTCATATCTTCATCTCCCTCAATTGGGACAATTTCTGTTGTTATTGCGCTTCTAAAATTTCAACAATATTAAAGAACTTAACTTTACAAAATTTTACAAATATATATTTACCGAGTTTTTTGAATCCAAGCTTCAATTTGGATTAAAATTTTTTTAATATTTACACCCATTATATCATCTGGAGCAGCACTTGGATGTTTTTTAATATATTTTTTTAACTCTTCTGTTTCAGTTGTTTTTTTAATATTAGTCTCATTTATTGGTAAATTTTGTGTTTCATCCAAAATTACATCCATATCTAAAAAAATTTTACAAAATGGCAAAAGTCTTGCATAATATATTTCTTCTGCAGTTTCATGCTAAAATTGTAATAAAAATTAAAAGAAAATTGATTGAAGTATATTAAAAATACAAATTATTTTACTTTACTGTTATTAAATTGATTTAATATAGAATTTTCTGTTTTTCTGTCTATCAAATTATCATCATGATGATTATCTATGGAAAACAAAGAGTCTTCGCCGAAACTTTTGGGATGGCGCTTAAAATAACCAGTTGCTGAATGCGGTGGTGATGTATTTGTCTGTAATTTTTTGGGACGTTGTTTTGTCGGTATGCTAACTTTTTTAAAAAAATTTGGTAACGGTAGATCTGAAGGAAACTGGACGAAAACAAAACTGTCAATTTCAAAATTTAACAAATTTTTTCTTAATTATAAAAGAAGTATATATATATATTAATACAACTTTGTTATTATTAGAAAATAATTCTGGAATGTTTGTGTCAAAGCTGATTAATATAATTCACTCTATATTTAAAAAAAAATGCAAATAAACCTCATATTTTTCACTCGTAATTTTTTCATCCGTATTCTTGTTGATGTGATTCATATCTTAACTAAAAATTATTGGCACTTGCAACACCAGAAATATTTTTGTAAAATCTATATAAAAAAAAGATTTAATGCCATTTGTCACCGATCTAAACCATTACAATTGACCATTCGGATGTTATAAAAAAAATTTACCGCGTTTTGTTTGTTTGCACGTATGACATATGGCATTCGAACGTTACTAAGGCAACCATAAACGTGTTGGTTTTGTAGTGTGAAATGGCACCGTAGAAACAACTGTCCATAACGTCTTATTGACGTCTGACATTTTAATTTTGTATTTTTACCACTTTGACTGCAAGGAAAAGTGGTATAGCGTTTGGTACGGTGTCTGTAACATTTTCAAAAAAAAAATTTGTGTATAGAAATTCTTCATATAGTCCCTAGATGACGAATCTGAACTTAGTTTATGTGGGTGTATGTGTGTGGGTCGTCAGCTCGCTCGCTCGCTCGCTCGGTCGTAAGTCAAAATTTTGTGGCCGCAACTCCGCCTAGACGGTTCAACCGATTTTAATGAAATTTTCAGGATAAATTTGTCTAATGCCCAAGATGGTCATGTGGTTTTATTTTTTTCCAGTGATGCCAACTTTAAGAGAAAAAAATTACTAAAGTTTTTAAAAATTCATATTGGCTACCTTATTTATCTGATTTTGATCAAATTTTCAGAAAAGATTTATCTAATGCTCTCATTAATTATATAATTTTATTAATATCCAGTGTTGCCAACTTTCCGAGAGAAAAATTACTAAAATTTTAGAAAATTCATTATGACCACTATTTAACCGATTTCAATCAAATTTTCATAAAAAAATTCTTCTAGTGCCTAAATAAATTATGCAATTTTAACAAAAAACAGTGTTGCTAACTTATCGAGAAAAAAATTATTATTTATTCGATTTTCATCAAATTTTCAGGAATGTTTCTCCTAATGCCCACATAAATTATAATATTATTAAAATACAGTGTCGATAACTTTCCGAGAAATGTCAAAGTGGTTTATATATGGGTTTACCCATCTACTTCTAATCTTGTTATTAAAGTAATTTACTATTTTTCTTCGAAATTCTTCATCATTCTTGTGTACTGTTTATTCTATGATTTAAAGTCAAAGTTCGACAATTTTAAAAGTCAAAACATGTTTTTTTTGCGGGGTGTAGTGGGGAACGGAATAGTTCAAATGGGACATATCTTGCATGACCTTAAAGACGAGACTTCAAGCTTTGTTGTACAAAAAATTTCATTAAATTTCGTTCAAAATTGGCCGAGTTACATCTTATATTTGGAAATCGGTAATTTTTCTGATTTTTTAAGTGGCGCGTTTTTTTGCCGAGTGTATTTATAATTAGTTTACGTAATTCTAACATAAATTATGTATGACATTCTGAATAATATAATTTCTGTATAGTGTGTAGTGAGTTCTAATCTAATTGGAAATATCACAAGATTAGAAGTATATGGGTAAACCCATATATAGACCACTTTGACATTTCTCGGAAAGTTATCGACACTGTATTTTAATAATATTATAATTTATGTGGGCATTAGGAGAAACTTTTCTGAAAATTTAATCAAAATCGAATAAAGAATGTAGCCACAATAAATTTTTTAAAAACTTGTAATTTTTTTTTTTGATAAGTTGGCAACACTGTATTTTGATAAAATTGCATAATTTATTTAAACACTAAGAAAAACTTTTATGAAAATTTGATTAAAATCGGTTAAATAAAATGGTCATAATAAATTTTTAAAAATTTTACTAATTTTTTTCTCGGAAAGTTGGCAACACTGTATTTTGTTGAAATTACATAAATTATATAAATACTAGGAGAATTTTCTGTGAAAATTTGAGTAAAATCGGTTGAATAACATGGCCACAATAAAAATTTTAAAACTTTAGTAATTTTTTCTCGGAAAGTTGGCAACTCTGAATATTAATAAAATTATATAATTAATGGGAGCATTAGGGAAATCTTTTCTGAAAATTTGATTAAAATCGGATAAATAATGTAGCCACAATGAATTTTTAAAAACTTTAGTAATTTTTTTCTCGGAAAGTTGGCATCACTGGAAAAAAATGAAACCACATGACCATCTTGGGTACTAGACAAATTTATCCTGCAAATTTCATTAAAATCGGTTGAAGCGTCTAGGAGGAGTTGCGGCTATAAAATTTTGACTTACAACAGAGCGAACGAGCTGACGACGCACACACATACACCCACATAAACTAAGTTCAGATTCGTCATCTAGAGACTATATGAAGGATTTTTATACACAATTTTTTTTTTAATGTTACAGACACCGCACCAAACGCTATACCACTTTTTCCTTGCAGTCAAAGTGGTAAAAATGAGTTAATTTATTGATAAATTTGTCTTGGAATAATTAACGCACAGTATAAACATTTATCTGGCAATATCCCATCCCACATCTATGAATAAATTTATCATTGTGATTCAATGAATTGACTACTCATTTCCATTATATCAGAGCATGTCAATTTAAATCCCATAGCTCTCTCTAAAACTCAATCAAATATCGTAATGATATCAAAACTGTTTCCAAATTATCAGAATAATATGACATTCATACACATAATGGGACAGGCAATTCTTTTATTTCTGTTTTGTTCGCTAATAACGGCATAATTATTACAACCTAAAAATGACGCTTGAAAAAAAAAATGTTTATTATTGAATTTTGTTAGAAAAACGGAATTACAAAACAATATTTCGCAAATCCTGGAAAAGATTCCATAGTGACATCAAAGAAGTATTGTCATCATAAACATATTTAGAATTCCGGAGAAATTATTAGTGATTTTAGAAATGAATAAATAAGAACAAATTTAATAGAGCAAACCTAATGAAAATAAAAGAAAAATTGGCAGTGATTAAATGTGTGCACGACAGAATATCAAATATCAGTGCGAGTGAGAATTTGCGATTCACGTTCTGATAAAATTCCTGAACCGTAAATCTTTTCGCAAGTATTTCGCTAACAAGAAACGTAGCGTGTCGTAAACCCGGGCAATTCACCAGCTCTTTAACAAGGATACTTACAAGACATTAAAGCGAATCAGATACGTGAAGTTCTATTAAAGTAGACAATGGGAGCTTGTTTGAAGTGGTCGGACGTCCCGGCCATGCCCGGCCCGAGTCGCTGAGTGAAGAAAAATTTTTTGTTTGTTAAATTTGTCGCAACTTTCTTATCAACTCATAACCGAGAAAATGACGCTTAATTATGGAATTAGGTTTTATTTAGAAACTCAACGACTTAATTTTCTTTGATTGTTCTGTTTATACATAAACTTGTTACTTGTTATTTAGTTTCACTACTAAGAAGCCATCTTCATATCTTCAATACTTCAAATATAGCTATTTATGCACGTTGAAAAATTCTAAAATTAAATTATAACTTAATTAAAATTTGTTAAATTATATTGTTTAAAAACTGATAAATCAAATTTATATGCTTCATAAAAATATGTGTATTGCTGCCAAAAAACTGATTTCAATTTATTTCATTTAAAAAAATCGAATACCTACTAATCTACCGTTATATAATAATAAGATTTTGGGTACACAGAATAGTTTTTTATTTTCTATCAAGAGAAATATTTAATTTATTTAAAAAACGAAAACATTTGATAGCGTTATAACTTTTATAATTTGTTTTCAATGTCTTACGTAAATTATTGTTTTTTTTTTTTTTTTTTTTTTTTTTGGTTTTCCTGTTTGTAATACATAAAAGTACTATAGAAATTACTGTTTTTAATTAAAAACTTATATTATCTATATGTAAAGGGCCAGCTGTAACTTAACCAGTGGTTAATTTCGTAGATTGTCAACTGTCTTTGAAGTTGATTGAAAATTGGTCAATTGAAAATTTAATTACGTTATTACTTAGTTGATATGCATTTAAAAACGTTTTATGCACTTGGAAAACTACAACAAATCACATTTAAAGAATTTAGAAAAAAAGTAATCTATTTGTGTAATAAAAAAAGGTACTTAAATTTTTCTTTATATTAAAAAATGAAAATGATAGCAGTATTAATATGAAATATGAATATGAAACTTTTTAGATAAATTTACAAAAAAAAGAAAGAAAATATTAATATATTATTAAGCTTTCTATAATATAAAATAACTTTATCTTTTATTGTAAATATGTCAGCAATGAAAAATAATGCAGCGGTCACGTCAGATTTTTTGTTTAAACAGTGATAACATAGTTTCATGTAACAGTATACGTACTTATTTTATAACATACTAATACGATACGATATCAAGTTCTTATTATAATTATATAATATATAACAACGCTTAGTTAGAAAAATTAAACATCGATATGCTAACTACACGAACGAACAAAAATGGCCACTTGAGGAAAATAAAATGCGAACATAATATCAATTTTTAATAAAACTATATTTTATTATTCTCAATATAAGGTATTTTACTTCAAATGTAGAAAATAGCTGTTAATTTTTATATGAAGCTAATGGTTCTCCCATATTTATTTTTAATGATAAATTTAGAAATATATATAGATATAAAATAAAACGGCTTCAGATATAAGTTCTGTATTAGGAGTAATATTTATTAATAATCGACATATCGACGAATTCAACGTCCGTCTTCATCAGGAAAACTTTATTAGTTTTTCTGATGAAGACGGACTTTGAGTTTGTTGAAACATCGATTATTAATAAATATTAATACAGAACTTAAACCTAAAGCCGTTTAATTTTATTTATATATATATATATATATATATATATATATATATATAATATATATATATATATATATATTAGAAGTATGACAGAATCTTAATTTCCCCAAGTAGACTTACGCACACACATACATACATACATATCCATATTATAGGTAGAAACAGAGTAGGATAGGGTAACTAGTTTCCGTTATGACATTATCAGAATGCATATATTATGCTTTATGCACGTGCATTGTAAATCCGGGTCATAGGCGACACAGTTTTAATATATAGCGAGATTTATGCGGAGAATGTTTGTATTCCGTAATGAAGCGTAATTAATTGCGATAAAAATGCTAGCGGTAATTACGAAGAACGGTAACAACCGACTCGACGGATGCCTGTCACTCTTATGACAGGGTAGAAATTACACCCTTCCCTTCTGACGTTGTTGCTTTGCTTGGGCTTGGGGTGCTGAATCTGTCTTCCTATGGATAATCAGGGTGTTTTTAATTATGTGGTTTTGCGGAAGATTTTGTTACTGGTGAAATGACAAGCACAGCACACTAATGACATTATTTACATATATGTGTATAAAATAACTTTTATTTTGTTTAGAATATATGTATTTTACTTAAATTTATAAATATATAGAAAAACTGGATAAAATCGACTCAAATAAATAACAGCAACGTAAATGTAAGTTGTTTTTTTAAACTTTTCTAGAAAGATTATTATATAAAATTTCAATATTAATATGTAAACTGTAAGAATATTCTTTTGTTAAAAACTAATGAATTTTACAAAAAAAAATAAAAGAAAATAAATACTTATGCGAAATAAATTGATGTTATGTATCTGCCAATATAAATTATTGTTAATTTAAAGTTAGTTTATTTTAATCATACTTAAATTATAAACAGTAAATCTGACCTGTCTTCCCAATTGATTTTGTTTAATTTGCATTTTAATTTTGATATAATTTTTAAAAACAACTTTTAGTTTATAGTTCTGTTTTATTTATAATAGACCGACTTTTCGACATTATGTGTATACCAGTATGTATAAAACAAAAAAGTGAGATAAAATAATAATAGTAAATAAAAATACTCTTCCAGTTTCGCATCATGCAACGCATGTTGAAGAATGTATAGATATTATTCCTTTTCAATCTTCGGGTATATATAGAATTCCGTGCAAATGCGATAAGGTAGAACTGTTCCTACTAGATTGACAGAACATAAGATGGTCAATACGTCTAAACAATCCAGATAATCATGCGTTACAATATCTTTATGATGTAAAATTTGAGATACTGTAATAATTGCAAGATCCACTAATATTATCAGTAGATTGAAAAAAGAAGCAATAGAAATTTATAAAGAAAAAGATAACATAAATCATTATGGAGGCACTGGTTTAACTAAAATTTGGCTTTTTTTTTAATTCAATTTTTTATAATCTAGTTACTTATTTTGTTCTGTTTATTTATTATTTGTATATGTCATTTATATAGTTTTTCCTGATGATGATGTACGTAGAGTACGTCGAAACATCGATTATAAATCCTAAAGCCGTTTTATTTTTAAAATTATTAAGTATATTAAAAACAATGCTCAATGCTCATACCAGTAACTAGTATCAAGATTGTGTTTTCTGTTACTGTTTTGGTTATCATAAAACATCACCATTGTGAGACGATAAAAAAAAAACATTAAAATAAAAATTGCTTTATTTGGCTTGATGGGTATAGAAGCCATACTATTTATGTTTAATGTTCTTTGTGAAAGTTTTAGTCATTTTTCAATGTTAATTTTCTATTAATTCATGCAAGTTAATTAAACGTTTTGAAAACAGCCGTTGTATTGTCCGGATGGTGGAGCAAATTTATTCAGTACTTTACATGCAAAGTAATCTACGGTTTGCCTCTAGATGTTTTGAAGAACGAAACGTCCTCATAATTTGCGGAAATCGCCCTAGCACAAAACTCTTCTTATCTTCTCGCAAATTAACTACTTATCCATATAAATATTTCTTTTGATTGTCTTTTTGTTTATATATAAGTATAATGTAGCATTAAGCTATTTATTTATATTATTTCCTATAATATATTTCAATTGCCATTATTTAGATATCAAAAACTTAAAGAGCTATAACAAATTAAATAATTAAATACTTGCCGATCTCGTATGCATAATAATTTCTAATATTAATATTTATCAAATTATTCTTTGCTAAATAAAGACAAAGTAAAACGGAAAAATAAATAATTACAAACGTTATTTTATGATCTATACCGGAAGTGATATCAGTACTGCCGCTTCGTGCATTTGTACTATCAAAATAAGTTCCAAAAAGTTCCGTGATAATAATTTTCAAACAACAAATAACAATTTCTTTTTAGTGGACACTATATTTATTATAAAAGTAGTTCGTCTAATCTCAATTTGTTTTTAAGTTTCATTATTACTACAATCAGATAAATATTAATTAAAATATGTATTTGACGATATTACTTTTGATTGATGCGTGTTTATAATTTTTTTATAAAATTGATAAAATTTATCACAAAATCTTTATAAGTTTACTTCAGAGTTTGTAATATCCATCTAAACAAAACAGTAAGTTTACGTCAAATTATATATGCCTATTTTAAAATCTTACTCACTTCGAATCAAAAAGACTAAATAATTAGAGTACTTATCCAATACAAAGTCCGGTTAACATGCCTACCTAATAATTTAATTATCCGACTACTCTTCTATTTTTTGGATATGCCAAATTTATCAATTTTGATTTTTGCAAACAAATATTTTCAGATTATCTCTTCAATTTTTTACCGATATTATTGATCAGCAGTACTATTTTTGAATTATTCCACAAAAATTTAATAAACATTTTTTTTGTATTCTTACAATTTTGTTTATACAGCTACAATTTTTCACAATCTACAAAATAATTTTTCAGCTAGAATGTGTCCCAATGGAATAATTTATTGTTAGATACTAGACCATTATTGAACTAACAATATATAGAATGAAACATTACCTCAGATAATATCTTTCACATGACCAGAATATAATACAATACTTTTTTTTATCATGAATCATTTTTTTTTTAAATATTTTAGAAAAATTAATAAGCGTCGCAGAAATTCATTTACTATTCGCTCGAAAGAGAAATGAAAAAAAAAACGAATAATTTATGTCAGGATTTTCATTTAAAAGTTCGGTTAAAATGACGTGACGTATTTTGTTTTATTTTTTTATTGTGACCCGCGCACTGATGTCGACGAAGGCAGAAGACAGGACAGAAGACAGAAGGTCGCATTTGAGTTACGATGCCGTAAGAATATCTGCTTTTTTTACAACTAGGTTTATTTGGTAGGTCGCGCACGTGAGAAAGCTAATTTTTCGGTACGAGTCCTTCCGCTGTGTATTGTTTTTCTTTGCTTAGACGGTCGACGGTCGTTTCGTGTGCACAAAGCGTCCTGGCCGTGCGGAAGAGGGACAAAGGATCTCCGGATCCGAAGCAGCAGACAGCAACTCTCGCGCGGCGCGGCGCGATGCGGCGCGGTGTTCTGCTATGTCAGTATACTTAATTAAACACGTCGACGACTCAGGCTGTTTATTTTTCGTTTTATAAAAGGGCGTTTTCTAATTTAGCCCACTCCCCCGAGTAGAATATCCAATATTTTACGCCAAGAATGCAATTATTTAAACCGTTTGCCAACATTTTAATATATGTTGTGCGCTGTTTCATTTTTCGATTGTAACTCAACTCTAGCCATCAGCTTTGTGTGTTGCGCTTTACTCTCTGTTCTATTCTGTTTCTGTTCGCATCGCGCGATTGCGACAATTTTTGTTTCAAAATTTATTACTACTAGAGATGTTCTGCCAAAGCGGACAGCCAATGACCTTTTACGTATTTAATTGCTTCATTCGCTTTGTTGCCAGTTTTTCTGTTTTAAGTTCTATTTAACGCTGTCTAATAAACATTTTGTACAAAGAAGTACTTCGTTCGATTTTACATGTAATAGTTTTTTTTTTGCAAGAACATATTTAATATTGTAGTAGAAAATATTTAAAATTTGATATAAAATATTTAAGGATCATTTAATTTATATTATTTGAAAAATAAATTCTAATGACAGTATTATTTCTGTACTCTTATATATTCCCTTCCCTCTATCAATGATCTGATTAAATAGAATGGATTCATTATTAAATGAGTTTACTGATCAGAAACTTGTAAATGAGTCTTAATAATTTAATTAAAAAATAAAGAATAAAATTTTTTTACGTCAACTTTTCTATACCTTTCTTTTATTAAAAAAAATAAGCAAAAACAGTATATTTGTTTTATAAAAGAAGTTTAGATTCTCCGAAAATGAATAAAAAACTTATAAGAACATTGTGGCTTTTGTCATAAACAAATAGCGATTATATGATATAAATATTTTTGACAAACCGCTTGATCTATCATAACGAATTTCCATTCGGAATTGATTCGGTTTTTGTGCGTGAATGTTCTTTAGGCCGTTTGGGCACCAGGCATCGTGCGTCGAGCATCGAACGACGATAACGGGGCAACGCCGATGCGAGATGCGACGCGACGCGACGCGACGCGACAGTGGTATGCCCTAAGTTGATAAATGACGTACGTCTGGCAAGACAGATGTCGCTATTTCTCATTCCGTTCAACTCGAGAGCTTCTTGACAAATATTTGGACTCACTTTATCATTGCAGCCCGAGCAGTGATAACGATTCATTCGTATTATGTTTGTGAAGGATGTTAGTTAAAGTACTACAACACAAAAGTACACTTTCAAAATGTCTGTCACAAATGAAATGCATTATTACTTATTTGTTATGCGTCAGCTTTACAGCGATTTTTCCCCGATTATTTTCAACATTTATCTTCTATTCATCGTTCACCGATCTTAAATAGTAATAAATTATTTGTTTGCTGCTTTTCAACATAAATAGTTTTACTCAAATAATATTGCTGACTATATTAAACTACTTATTGTAATAGAAATATAAAAAAAAACTAATTTAATAATAAAACTATTAACTGAACGGAAATGTACACCAGTGTTCATGTACATTGTATATTTTTTTTTATATGTATAAAGAAACTTTATTCATAAATAATTAAAATACTTTATTTTTATTTGTGCCTTTTTGTTAAAATTATATAAATATATGTTTAATAAATATTAGTTCATAAATATTATGTAATTGGAAAATAAATTATATTTGTTCATTTTAATTTTATTATTTGTTAAATTTTTTTTAAATGCATTAAAATAAACGAAATAAAATATAAATTAATATGTAAAATAATAATAATTAAATTTAATACAATAATAAAATTGATGATACATAAATATAACGAAACTGTAAATATAATAGTTGAATATTTAAATAATAAAATTTCAGATATTTTTATTGTTTACCTATTTAATTTCTATAAACATTATTTTAACATTATTAAAACTTTATGTTTATATTCTTGTTTACAAAAATGAATATATTTAAAAGAAAAATATTTGTTTTCTTCGTGCGTTTATATTACATGTTTCTGTAATGGTTTTCATGAAATGCAAACAAAATTTAATTGCAATACGATGTTTTCCTATTGATTAATTATTGACGTATTGAAAAAAAAAAGCATTACACCATTTCAAGTACAGTCCTTAATAACAAACTGCAACAATTTACAAACACGCAAACATAACTATTTTGTTTATGACTGTACTACTATATGTTGCACATTTTTTTATTGAAAATTTAAATTGAATTGCCGACAGGGTCGTAGTGCGACAATTTCTATTCTGAACACAATTTATGAATTTAATTATTATAGAATAATATGTTTAATATGTTATTTGTTTTTAATTATAATTATAGGTATCGTTGTGTTTAACTAAACAATTTTTACAAATATTTTGTAGATTTTTATAATTTTGTTTGAAAAAATAAATTGATTACTTAACAATAAATGCATAATTGATATATGTGAAATATAATTTTGCAATCATTAAAAAATATTATATTAAAAAAAATTATTATTAAAGATTATATATATATATATATATATATATATATATATATATATATATATAAAATGTAAATTGTATTAAATTTAAGTAACATAGTAAAAAAAAGTTTAGTTTGAAATTCATATTAGTACAAACGAGAAATAATATTTTATTCCAGTTTCTTGTAATACATTTAATAAAACACAATTTATTCATCCTTTAGCTTTCTTATTTTTTATTAAACACTAAAAATTATATATATATATATATATATATATATATATATATATATATATATATAAATAAAAGAGTGAAATAAATGAATAATGTGAGTGGTTTCAACATTTCTATTAATGCTATTGTCTGCATTCTGGGTTATTTTCTTGGTAGACATATTGAACAGAGATCTGATGTTAGAAACCGCGTGTAATTTAAAAAATTTAAATTTTATATTACATTTTCTGTTTATGAATTAAAAAGGCATATAAGAGAGGTGTCGTAAATGTAAATGAAGTGAGGACGAGATAGGAATATTTGAAGAAAACTAATTTCTGTTTAAATTAAAAGAGTTTGTGCCATATTCTTATGGATACCTACATGGCGTAATTGTGTATGTATGTATGTATGTCTGTCGCTATGTATAATTTTATTTATATGTAAACTTTTTGAAAAAAAAAATTACAGTAAAAAGATAAAGTGGCCAATCTTATTAAAATCAAAATAAATATATGATCCAAAATGACATGGAATTTATCAGTTGATTTATCCCCGTATTTTAAATCACTTCTATTAAAAATAACGGTCCGTTAAAATAAAAATTCTAAGATTTCGTAAAATGTCTTGTTGCTATATAGCAAGATTTTTTTACAGAATCTCAGAATTTTTATTTTGAAAGATTGTTCTTTTTAATAAAAATGATTCAGAATACGAGGCTTCTCTCTAATAATTATCCGCTATTACTTTTTATTTAGTTGTTTGATTTATTTAAAAATATATCGAGTAACCAATGCAATACATAAAAATAAAATAATCATTCAAAAAATATTCAATAATTTTTTTTTTTTTTTGAATAACTAACAATTTATAGAAACACTATTTTTTGTAAAATAATCTATGCAATTTTACACTAGTAGCTAGTTTCATTTTATTGCTGTTATTTTTTGCGATGCATCAAAACAAAAAAAAAATACATTTATTTTGTTGTACAATAACACATATCAAATAATATTTGGTAATAAAATCAATAACGCATTTGGTACATCTGATTCAAAAGTAATTACCGTAACTAAATTTAATATCCTATAATTCTTCATAAATAAATTTATATGCAATTCCAAGATAATCCGTCTAATTTATCTTTAATGGAATCAATTAATGTAATACGAGCCTAATAAATTCATTTATAAAATAATATCTGTTAATATACCTATAATTAATTAAAATTGTTACAAATATAATATACGAATTGGGTTTTATATAAATATGAATGTATGAAACTCACGTTACATAAAACCACTAATATTCAAATTATGTGACACATGCTTGTATTGCAAACGGTTAAATTACTAAATGCAATATTTCGAATAATTGTTCATATTTTTCCAATAAACCTAGAGTCAATTTGCATAATATAAACTGTTCTATTTGTTCATTTCAAATGAAACTTTGTGATTATTGAAAATTACTTGCTAATAATCTTTGACATTAGATGACAAAATAAACAAATAAAAATAATTCAATAAAAGCAGCAGAGCCGTGCGAATAAAATTCTGCATTTATACAAAACTTAAATATGGCGCATCTATTAAAAATTGTATTAATTATTTTTAAAATTTGTAAAGTACCATTTTTATCAGTATGTTGGTAATAAAAATTGTTGCTTATTAATAACTTCCTCTTATAAATAATTTATAAATTTTATAATCTAGTTACTTACTTATTTTGTTACTTAGTAACTTGTTTCTATGTTATGTTTATTTACTGTTTACGTTATTTGTATAATTTTTCCTGATGATGATGTACGTCGAGTACGTCAAAACGTTGATTTTTTTTATTAAAATATGACGCAGAATTTAATCCTAAAATCTTTTTATTTTGCTTATTATTGTATTTGAATTTTTACGAAAAAAAAAAAAATCGAATTTTTTTAACAATTGGTGTAACAATAAAATACACTCCTTAATTTTGATCTTTCAGAACTCATTACATTAAATAAAAAGCTTTAATATAAATTTCTGTCATATTATTGAAAATTATATGAAAAGATTCATTTATACATGTCAAAATACTAAAAAAATCTAAAATTGAAACAATATCAAATAGTTAAAATGGGATAGCCCAAGTGTGGTTGAATTATGATGAGGAAAAGTGTAAAGGTTTATTAAAGCTAATAAAAGCCAAAACTACACTGTTCAGAAAATATCTGATTTTGTATTTCTTTGCACTAAATACAAATGTATCGATTTTGTTTTATTATAGTTTCCCGGTTCGATCTAGATCATAGGTTCTCAACTTGGGCGATAACGCCCCCTTGTGGGCGTTTGAGACTTTCAGGGGGGCGGTAGAAGACCCAGCACAGTGAAAAAAATATAGTGTAATTACATGTTTAAATATATCGTGGCAATAGCTGTTTCAGATTCGCGACAGATGGTAAGTAAACAAAATTGGGGGGCGCTAGAAAAAAAAAAATTCTCAAAGTGGGCGGTGGGCAAAATAAGGTTGAGAACCTATGATCTAGAATCTAGATCATAGGTTCTCAACCTTATTTTGCCCACCGCCCACTTTGAGAATATTTTTTTTTCTAGCGCCCCCCAATTTTGTTTACTTACCATCTGTCGCGAATCTGAAACAGCTATTGCCACGATATATTTAAACATGTAATTACACTATATTTTTTGCACTGTGCTGGGTCTTCTACCGCCCCCCTGAAAGTCTCAAACGCCCACAAGGGGGCGTTATCGCCCACGTTGAGAACCTATGATCTAGATGATGAATATTAAATATTCGAAATCGGTCATCGTTTACAGATATTTTCTGAATAATGTAGTTTTGACTTTTATTGGTTTTAATAAACCTTTACAATTTTCCTCATCAAATATCAAATAAAAATACGAACATTTTGGTAAATATAAATCGAAATGCGTGTGGGTTCAATTATTAAACTCAGCGCCGAATGCAAAATAAAATAGTAAAACGTAGTAATTTTGATTGTAAATTCATGGCAAATCCTTAACTTATCGTTGGTTGATGCGCTCTGCTGTACTGGACTGCGCTATAGCATTGCATATCACCAATCATTAGCGTAGAATAAACGTGCTTGACATACCGCTATGCTCGTTATACATCATTTACGATTGCAGTTGCATACACACATAAACGACAAAACGCATCCCTTCGCACACACGCGTTTCTAACCGTGCGTGAATGTTAAACAAACTCGGAACAGAAACACTATTTGCTTAGCCAAGTTAAGTTAAGTTTTGGAGAGATATTTTTTATCTAACACAGCTTTTAGATAATGAAAATTTAATGTTCATAATTTTTAAAACCATTATTTGGTTGCTGTCAACCCTAATAAAAAAAATGCTCAATGTAGCGCATACTAATTTTAAAATTAATAAAATGAATAAAATATTTCTATAATATAATTAAATCCAAGGATTATTTAACGCAATAAATAACAAAAATGTGATTTTTTGTTATAGCATAAACTTCAATATTTTCTTTAGAGATATTGAGGTAGGTCTGATTGAAAGTATTTTGCTTGAGCGAATGTTTCCAAATGGTAAGAATAAAAAAACATGTATACGAGATATTATAAATGTGGATGAAGAAAATGTTACTTGTCTGAACCATTTAATTTTTTTTGTACCTTCTAAAAGTGTATAACGCAAAAATAAATATAACGACAGAATGTATTATTTACGTATAGCTTACTATATGCGTACCAGAAGTTAGTATAAAAGTTAAAACAAAGGCCGTTAATGTTTAAGCACGCGCAGCCGCAGTAACAGTACATTTACGAGTGCACTGGGGCCTATTATGACGTAGTTCCATACACCACAAACATTATATGAAATTTATAAGTTATGCGTACATACATACACGTTGCCAAAACGGGTTATTTATAGAAGCGTAAATTTTCACCTACCAATCATTAGATAAATATTTAGAAAATAAAGTTTTGTCGTTGCTGTATTCATATATTGTGTGTGCATATTAAATAAAATATATCTAATACCAGCTGCTAACTTTCATGACTAAAATATCCGTACAGTATAAGTATAGTATAGTATAGCTAGTTATAGAGGAAAATTTACATTGCGCGTTGCGCGCGATAATTTTGTGTGATTTCAGGCGTGCATTTTATCGACTTGTACAATTTATGTGTATGTGTTTAGTTACCGCTAAATAAATGTATATTTGAATAACTAACGTTCCCACTTTTCTCCTCTCCTCACCCTTCCATTTCACCCATTCATACGCTCATTCAATAGATTTGCAAAGTTTTTGACAGTTTGTTTTATTATCTTCGATATTTAAGATTTATTACCTTTCCAAACTTAATTTCATTTAATTTATAATATGTATATTATTATTACTGTGTTAATTGTTAATTAAATTCATATATTCTACGTAACTAAACCATAAATTAATGCCCTAATTTACTTTTTGAATTTATGTTGAAGAAGAGTGGAAACTCCAGTATTTTTACTTAAGAATTAAGAATATTATTAAAATACAATGGCTTTATTAA
The DNA here is from genome assembly GCA_963966155.1 of Clivina fossor. Lineage (NCBI taxonomy): Eukaryota > Metazoa > Arthropoda > Insecta > Coleoptera > Carabidae > Clivina > Clivina fossor. The sequence goes on from OZ014550.1 coordinate 61,165,086, forward strand.
TAATCGACCTACTCAACGTACATCTTGATCAGAAAAAATAATACTATGTTAAGAATATTATTATACATCGAAGTAATTAATTTTAAATTTTATCAAAAATGTTGAACTTTTTTTAAATTAAATACAGATTTCAACTAGGTAACCTTTAGTCTGAATAAAAACACATTAATGAATTAAAATATTTGACAAGATAAACTAAATAATGAAAAAAAAATGACAAAACAAAAATATTATGAATGCTGTTCGAAAATGAATAATCTTGTTTTTCGTACTGAACAGGAAAAATATACATAGGTATATCTACCACACAGCATCCATTAGGAAAAATTTGAAAAATGTATTTATTCACTCGCGTATTTTTATAACGTAGATACACAAATATGAACAACAGATCCAGTTATGACAAACATGTTTCCATAATTTGACTAGAAAACACAATTTTCAATTAATGAAATATACATTTGCTATTATCTGAAAAATATGATAGGAACCTGAAATACAATACTATAGTATTTTAAAGCGAAACTAATTTTGGAAAGAGCATTAAATTTGATTTGATTAAGCCTCCAAAAATGTATAAATCGCGAAAAATTAATTACATATTATAGCGTAATTGTTCTTTATCTGAAATGTATTTTAATTAATTTCTGTTTATGATAGATTTATACTGAATAAGCGAATATGATTAAAAACTTAATTTACACACAATTTGCTGGATAAAAACAAAATATTAATTATTTTCAAATAATTACTTTGACGATTAATTTTTGGCATTATTATTTGATATATATTATTAATTACATATTAATTTTGTTTATTTTGTTATTTTGTACGTTTATACATATAATAAATATAATATCTGCCAAATAAATTAATAGATAATGTATTGGTCAATTTTTAGTTTAATTGTTAATTATTATTATATATTGAAAAAATATAACAAATTAAAAGTATTTGTTATAAATTTTTTTAGATTTATAGTAACTGTATTTTTATCATGTTAAAGTAATTCTTCTGCCATATAGACAAATAAAAAAAATCTGTAATAGTAAATTACAAGAAAAATATTATCTTTATTTAAATTCGTAATTAATGTTACTGTCGTAATACAACTTTCTGTAATTATTTAAATTTATATTTACTGATTTGAAGTGACAACTGCCTATAATAGTTTTAATTTATATGCATTGCATTTGTAATGTTAAAAATGAAAAACAAAACAAAGCAAATTGATGATTTTTGCTAAGTATAGAAAATTTTTGTTGAGAGCACATAATCCAAGTTAGTAATTATTTAGCAAACAATTTAAACTGTTATAATAACAGTCGCCTCAAAGGTATTAAACAGGTTTAAAAGTAAAGTGTGTGCGGAAACTAGGCAAAGCCATTGTCCTTTACGCTCAGGCCACGATCTCGACCCCGGTCCCGGCTCGAAGCTAATGTATTATTTTCAATAACACATTAGTGCGATTGATGCGAAGTTGCTTTTATCCTGCGAAGCAGAAACATGAGCAGAAGCAGGAATAGTGTCGGTGGTAGCGGAAGCAGTGGCAGGCGTCTGCAGGCACCGCGACGGCAACGCGCACGAAAGAAGCTTAGCCACTACACAGCCTGGCCATGATTTAGTGTCCTACTGGATATCTACTTAATTCCTCGGCCAGCCGCCTCTCCTGGGATTGAGAAATGGTTTCTCTCGTCTCTCTTTAACGGTGTTGTGTCTACGCTTAACGCACTCTGCACCCCCCCCCCTCCACTCCGCCATCCGCTCTTCATTCGCGTTTCTATGACAGCTTCAACACCATAATGCAGAGATTTCGAAACTTTTTTCATGGCAATGTGTATAATTTAATATAAGTTTCTTAAATAATATCCAAAAAATTGCAGATTTTTAAAAATAATTTTCATAACAATGACATTAAATTATTATTTTTTTATATGATCTAAAGCTAATTATATAAAAAATATAATTATGTATACATGAAACAAAAATTATTAATTTATGAGCAATATAAACAAATATCTAAAATCGGCCAATAATAAAAAATTTGTTATAACCACTACCAAACTGAGCGTCACCTCAAAATACAAAGAAATTATTATTGAAAAAAATAATAACGTATGTTATTATGTTGACAATTTCATAATACGTATTTACAATTTACAGTAGTCAAAAAACTGTACCTTCATATATTCAAAAATAGAAACTTGGACAAAATAACTTAAAAAATGTCAGAAATAAAACTTGCTTGTGTAGGAAATTTTGTTAAATAATTGTTTTAAAATATTTTTCTGTTGTGAAATATACATAAAACAAATATAAGTTACAACTAACACTTTAATTGTATAGAATGTATATTTTCCAAAATATTTATACGCAAAATTTGTTTTATATATTATTGATAGTAGAAAGCAGAGAAATAAAAAATAATTTTGCTATCCCATAGAATTTTTTATTCTTCATCGAAAAGTATTCCATATAATTTTTACTACACCTTCTAGTTCTCAAAATATTTCGGTTTTTCAGTCTCTTATGGAGATTTATATTGTGTATAAATTTTGTGTTTCGTTGGCTTAAGAGTATTCTTGGATTATTTACAGAATTTTAAGTTGCTTATTTCACTACATACAAGGTTAATTTTACAAAATATTTATATGCTAAATTTGTTTTATATATTATTGATAGTAGAAACTACTGAAACTAAAAAAATAATCATGCCATCTCATAGAACTTTTTAATCTCCATCTAAAAGTATTCTACAGGCAGATAGATTAATATCAACAGTTATTTACATATTAAAAAGAATTCAGTTCGTATTCGTCTGAACCTATTTGATTTTTAATCTCAAAAAATCAAAATAGGTATGATTCACTATATGTGAAAGTCGGTAAAAAAAGTTACAAACCCACTAAACCAATTATTAAATTTTCAGTTGAATTGAATGTCCGAATTTGTTTTCATAATAACATCTTTTTTAAATCATTCTGTAAATTAATATATATTTATCAATTAAATTATTATTACTTACATAAACTTTTATGAAATCTAAAAAACGAAAAACTATAAAGACTTGTAATTTTTCCCGAGGATTAAAAATATATAAACAAAGAAAGATTTAGAGACACATTGGTTGAAAATCACTGTCTTAATGTTCTAGTCTGTACCATGCAGCTTGAACCTATAAAATCTCAGATTTTTTTGTTACTCTTGTCTCCGTTATTCTACTGCGTTTTCTTTTTTTTTGTTTTGTTTGAGACTCTCCCACGAAATATGTGACGTGTTGGTCCTTTTAGGACAGTAATTAAATATCTTTTTTACGATGCGTTATTCATTTTTAAGGACATTACTTAAGCATCAGTTGTACTGGAAATATATGAAATATTGGCCGAATCTTTCTGGATTTTAATGAAAATTTAAAAAAATTGCTATTAAGTTTTTTTTTATTGCGCTTCCAAACTTTACCAGAATAATATATTTTAAATTAATGTATGGAATGAAATTGATCTTTAATTAAATGTACAAATATTATGTTTTTGAAGTACTTTTATTGGCATTACTAATTTGTATTTTTAAAATTTATACAGTTTTTTTTACATTTGTAATAAGAAAATAAAATATACAAATGACGTAAGAAATAAACAGTCATATGTAAAAAATAAACTTTACTTTTAAAAGACAAAAAGAATAAAATTGCGTTTGAAACATCATTTTGAACATCTCATGGCAATTATTTTTCGAAAGTAAATAATATTTCATTTTAAACTACATAAAATTATGTATTTTTCGGTATTAATGAATTATATCTTTAGGCAAGCCTGAAGTTTTATTATTATTTTAAAAACTGTCATGTGCTTATTCCCACCCCGTAGAATCCGCTGTATCGCCCCTTCGATAACTAAAAATATATTGAAATATTTATAAATTAATTATAATTAATATTTTATTTTTTACACCGTACAGTAATATAATCTGTGTGTTAAAAATTTTCAATATCTTAATTTTTGGATTTATAAAAGAAAGTTACCTTTTAACGCCGATGTTAAAAAAGAACAATGTTAAAAACATATTTAAATCCGGCATTAGCAAAGTATTAGATTTTAAAGGAGTATTTTTATGGATATGTGCGTGAGAGTGTGAATCTATACAGACTATTTTTGGTTACATTAACATCAAATTTCTAACAATGTAATCAAACTGTAAATTTAATAATTTTTTTAGATATGTTAATATTTTAGGTATTAATTATGTATTTTATTTAAATTAGTTGTAATATATGTATATGTATAAGTCAAATTATTAATTTAGAATCGTATATATTTATCGAAACTATAAAGTATTTATGCTTAAATATTTTGTTTAGATTTAGTTAAAATACCGAATTAATGATAATCAAACTAAACCGATCTGCTCAAATAGATAGTAAAACAGCATTTACCTGTCTGTTTCGTATAAACAAATTACGTTCCATTAGATAATATTTAAACAGAATGCATAAATTAGTACTGTAATTGCAATTTACATAAATAATTTTGCTAAGTTTAAATTAATAATTTATTCAATAATTTCAGGCACCTTCTTATTATACCTATGAGGATGCTGTTACACAGAACAAAGTAAGTAAAATTCAATTTATTCTATTTGGTTATATTTTATATAAGTATATTGTTTTATATAAGTATATATTTTGTTCTTATGAAAAATAAATTTAATGGCCGTATTATTAGAATTTATCACGATATTCATTTTATTTATGTTCTGCTTTTAATCTAAAAACAAAATCTATATTTTCTATGTAATATATATATATATATATATATATATATATATATATATAAATGATAAGTTAGTAACGCCCCGAAATGACTAATAAAGCAGCCTTTTAATCAATATTAGCAACTACCGTATTCATATAATACAAAAATAGCAATAAATAATTATAATGCAATAAATTCTGTTAGAAAGTACAGTTTGAATTTATTTTAAAAACTTGACTAGAAAACACAATGTTCAATTAAAGAAATATACATTTGCTATTGTCTGAAAAATATGATAGGAACCTGAAATACAATACTATAGTATTTTAAAGCGGAACTAATTTTGGAAAGAGCATTAAATTTGATTTGATTAAGCCTCCAAAAATGTATAAATCGCGAAAAATTAATTGCATAATGATTATTAGAATATTACGTAGATTACAATATTTTATCATTCATTTTTGAAAAATTTTGAAATTTTTCTCCTAACCACAATTGCAAATCCGTTTCGACCAGATGTATGGTACTAAATCTAAACAAACACGGCATATCGCGAGTATTAGAGTAGTTTAGTGGACGTCATCGTCAGAGAGCAACGGTTATGGAGAGAGGATCGCGATTGTGTTGTGCCGCCGTGAGTGAATCGCATCGCATCACATCGCATCGCATACCATCGCATCGTATCGCGCCGACGAGATGGTCCGGTGACGTCACCTAGAAGGCGGCGCGCCGCCGTCACCGTTACCGATTGCGCGTGTCCGAGGAGTGGCGCTGGCTCGCTTTCATCTTTTTATTCCATTCAAATAGAACGGTGGGTGGGTCCAATGGGTGCATCAGCCACGGCACTAACCTTCACCTATTCCATTGCGCGAATCTCCACAGAGAAATTGGCAGCGCGTTCAGCTGCGGCTGCGGCTGCGACTGTGGCCTCCTTCTGCTGTGCTGTGCTGTGCTGTGCCGTGCTGTGCTGTGCTGCTGCTCTCTTTTTGTCACGACTCCAAAATGCTCTCTGCTTTCTATACTCAGCTACTACTCCGTTCTGTTCTGTTCTGTTCTATTTCGTTGCGTTTGTGTTTTTACTAATAAATTTGATAACAAACTGGAGCACACACTAAATATACGGCTATAGCATACACACAAATATAGATTAACTCGTGTTATAGACCATAATTTTTTGTAAACAAAACTTATATCGTATTGTTTTATTTTTATTTTTGTCGTCATATCTACAAAAATACAACTATTGCTAGCGATTAAATAAAATTTGAGTTATTGTAGTTAATTTGAAACATTTTAAAATTATTCGCTGTTTTCATAATACCAAAAGTAATCAAAAAGTAACTAAAGTTATTAAAATACTATAAAAAGTATTATATTAATCTACAAACATGTAATGATAACTATTACTCATAAGGATAACGTTTACATCACGACAATGTTTTTATTAATCAAACTAGTTTCTGATAAAATTTTAATTGATCAATTTTTTATTAGCTAGTCGAAAAGACTAGCTAATAAAATCGTCAGTACGGCTGGCTGGCTGGCCGGCCGTGTACAGAAAATACGATAAATACGAGCATATACGAGTATATACGATCGTCAATACGGCTGTGTACGGAAATACAATACGACCGGCTGTGTACGGAAAAAACGATAAATACGAGTATATACGAGTATATACTCGTATATACAAGTATATACGAGTATATACGATATATATTATATTTTAGCTAGTCGAAAAACTAGCTTATAAAATCAAACCACATTCGACTAGCTCCATTCTCGCTTTGCGAGAATATTATTTTAGAATACAATACTATGCTAATAATCTATTAATTTTGGTAAATTGCAGTTCTAGTAATCCATTTATTTAATAATTGAAAAAAATAAATATAATAAATTATAATATATAAAATAATTACCACTCTTACTGCAAAATTTCTGCATATTTCTGTAAAATATAATATTTACAAATACTATTATTGAAATTCTAATTTATATTGTTATATTATTAAATTTGTATTAAATAATATAACTGAGTACTTACTGTTTTTGTATACATATATACACTGTAAAAAATAAATTTATGTCATTTTAAATGTAATTTATGTAATTTTACATGTTTTGTGAATATATTTTTCATAAAAATGTAATATTACGTAACTTATCACAGTAAATTAACAAAATGTAGTTATTTTTATTGTTAAAACCCATGTAAAATTACATAAATTTAAGATATATATTGAAAAATAAGCTTGCATTTTATTATATCATGTATATGTACAATAAACAATGGAATACATATGCAATGTATAATTTATATAATATTACAACCTGCATTATTAAAATTTTGGTAAATTTGAAAATTGATTACTATCAGAAAATATTAATACAGTTATATATACAACTACACATTTAATAAAATATTCATATTCTTGTTAATTGTAAAGCATATAGCTATTCTAATACAATATAGTAATATCGTTAATACAGTTGTAGTGAGTATATATATATATGTGTGTGTGTGAAATTGCTTCCGTATAAATTATATATTTTATACTATAATTTTAGTTGAATTAAACGATAAATTATGTATGTATTAAAATTAAACAACATCACCAAATTTATGTTTATAATTATATAGTGCACTTTTACAAACAAACGCCACTTATTTCCCAACAAAGGCCATTATTTATTTTAGTAAAATTTACAATAAAAAAATATTTATTATAATATAAATATAAAATTTAAAAAAAATATGTTATTGTAAGTATATTTTTAAAAAATCTGAAATTACATATAAAAAAATAAATAAAAATCCATTTTTCAAAAAATTATATATATGTAAATATAAATCACAACTAGAATGTAAAATAATAAATTGAATTTAATGGGAAGGTGGTCAAAAAGAGTTAAATATTCTAATCAAACTCTCATTTAAGATTCTATGTCAAGCTTTCGATGGTATTTTCGAACTTCTTCAGGACCTGCAAATTTTTATTAATAATTATTATATATATAAGTTAAAATTTTGTTATTTATGTGTAACGAACATAAAACTTTATAGCAATTATTATAGAAACTGTTGCAGTAATTTAACTTTGTTTAATTTAAATAAATTTATTGTAAAACAAACTGTATTATAGAAATAGTCTCAGAAGCGCGTCTCCACCAAAATATTTCAGATTGCAAATAATTGTGCCCTACCACTATGCAATTATTAGTTAGTTATTAAATAAAATATAAAAGTACTAAAAATTAATTAAAAATTCTTGACAGATTAAAATACAAAAAAAAAATTAACAGTAATTATCCATTATTTTTTTCCATATTACTACAATTAATATTCAAATTATTTATTAATTAGAATTTAAACGAGTTGATTTTTCGATATTTTTATTGATTATTATTACAAGCATGGTTGTTTTCGTGTGTTTTAGTTCAGTCCCGATCTTATAACTGTTGACTACGAGTTAGGGCATTATAGCAGAGGGGTGAAAGTAGTATATTGTCCTCTCACTCAATTGTTTATTTAAAACATATTTAAACAAAATATACTAATAAAAATAAAATTTTAAATTTAGATATTTACTGACTACATAAATTTAGCTGTTAGAAATAAATTGTACAAATTTGGTTACAAACAATGTAACTGTATTTGTATTATATTTTTTGTGTATTTATATGTTTTGGTTTATTTTGGTATCTATATATTTTTTAACTTGTGTGTTTAAGTCATAAATTTTTAGAAAGTTTGTTCCTCCCTTCGCGCCAACAATAATAAGTGACGCCTATGATGTTGTATTATTTTAAAATTAGTATTAATTATTTAAACTTAGTTTGTAGTGTCAACCTAACCAAATAAAGTTAAAACAAAACTGCTTTAGGTTCAAGTTTAGTTTTGATATAATGAATTCTGAAAGATTTGTTACTATGTAAAAATAAAATAAATTTTTAATGGCCAAGAAATAAAAACTTTTATAATAAGTTAGATTATTATTATTAATAAATCAATTTTTGCCATAGTTGAAAATAAACTAACTGTAAAATTGTGTAATGTATTCTCAAGTTTTACTATATAATATTCGATGAAAGAGCATTGAAATATTTCGTTAACGAGAAAATTATTTCGATAGATTAACTCAACCTGATTTAGTTTGTCAGAGTAGTGTAATGTTAGCTGCATTTTGCATTTACTTCGTATTCTAACACCTAATAATAGGAACACAGCGTTAGCGTAATTTATATGTCTGCAGGGAATACAGTAAATTGAATTATAACCTCAAAATTAACAATAAGAGGAAAGTCAATTATCGTTTCGGGCATGTGTTCCTATACACTAATATGACTCGATATTCATATCATTTTGTTTTCTCTCATAATGTTTCATTTTATAAACAATAAATCTAATTTATTACAGTATTTTGACTAATATTGTCACAATTTTATGTCATTTATCCTTTATTGGACAATTGTATTATTTGTTATATTTCAAGTATTGTATTTTATTTCACTCAATATCTCGATTTTGAAGCTCACATAGTAAGTAATTTTTTATCAATAAGTCAAAAAATTGAATAGCTTTCCGTTAAAATAGAATAACTTTTTTTAAAAAAAATTAAACTTGTACATGTAGGAATGACAATTATAAAAAAATACAAAAAAAATTATTTCAAGTAAAATATTAAATGTTTGAATTGACAAAAAAAATTATTTTAAAAATATTAATACTTAATAAAAATGCCACAGATTTTTTTTTCATTTAGATTTTATAATAACACACAAAATATAAAAAAAAATATGGAAAAAAAAATTATTTCCAGTAAAGAAATCCATTTTCATTCTAATAAATATTTTTTTCAATTGCGGCAAATAAATATCAATTTGGTAATAAAATATTTATTTATTGCATTATTTAAATAAAGAGTTGTATAACTATTCTAAATAAATTCATTTAAAATACAGAAATATTTGTTATTGAATTATGTTTATTAATATCAAAGAAATGTTTTTCACCGTGTATGTCTTGCCTTTTTTATTTAATATCTGTCGCAAATAGTTATCTAAAATAAAATTTAAAATTTCAAGAAATACTATTATATTACTATATTTGAAAAACTTTTATTTAATAATTCAAATTTATCAACATAACCAAACTTTTAATAACGAAATTTAAAAAAAAAATTAATAGTAATTTAATTTTATAGAGCATCGTACTATAAAATAAAAAGTAATTATTCCAAGCAAGCCGTTAAATTATTATGTAAAAAAATCTACTATGGGAATCTTTAAATACATGCCTGAGTATACAATTACAATATTTATTAATTTTATTTTTTAATGAGTCCGTTTTTATTTGAGTAATTTTGTTTAATAATTGAGATAGGATTTAATGTCGATTCGAGATAAGATAGAACTTGGTGGATATATATAGGCGGCGAGCCAGAGACATCGCGTGTGAAAACAGGGAATTATTGCGTGCCATTGATTTTCTTGCGCCTTGAAAAAGTTCCGGGAAAATCCGCTAGAGGTCAGGAACGCATCGGTGGCGACGCTGCCAATACAATCTCAGATTGGCGGTCATTATTATGGATGTCTTGTATCGGTTATAAATAAAGCAAAAGAGTAATTGATTTGGTGATTGTAATTTCTCGCCACCGTACCGTCGCGACGGCGACGTCAGCGGTGAGAGGAAATATTTTCGGATATTTTTTTCACTTTGCGCACCCACTGCTGCCTGCTGTCTTGTTCGCACTGATAGGAATTTTGATGAAGTTTAACTTAGTTTTTTTTTTTAATTATTATTATGCGTATTTGATTAATGACTTTTATTTAAATTTGAAATATATATCGTCACGCTAAATTAATTTTCTATTCGCGATAAATTATCAACAAATAATTTAATTACAGTTTTTCAACTTTTACTCATTTTCTTACTGATATTTAAATATATTTACTACACGTTAAATTTGTTCAATCTAGCTGTTAATAAAATTATATTTATTTTCAATTTATTGTAAATTGAAATATTTAGTTTCGTTTTGTTATATTTAATTAATTACTCGTAAAATATTATTATTTATAATTTATAAATAATGGGGAAGTTTAGCTTGATTGAAGTTGCGTGTAAAATAATTTTTTCTGGGCATCTTCGAGTAAAATGATAAATTAAACATCACTTTTTAAGCCAGGTCCGACCAAATAAAAAAAAAATATGCTAAACTTCCCCATTAAAAAATATACTAATTTTATTGAAAAGTTTTTTATTACTATTTCGTAGCGAAAAAACATTATTTGTTGAATTCAAACTGTAAGTGTATTTAGTTATTTGTATATACAATAATTTCAAATTAAGTATTTTATATACAGGTAATAGTAACAGAACTTATTAAAAACAATTATTAATGTTCGTTTTTTTTTGTTCATTTAAAAAAAATAATTTATTTATTAAGAAACTTTTAATAAAAAATATATGATTGTTTGTTTTTCAAATTATTTTAAATTAATATTTGACAATTGTCTTAATATTTTATATCTGAACTCAATTTAATATTAGAAATAAAATTTGTAAATATTTTTAATTATTATTTAATTTTAGAGTACTTTAAACCACGGACGGAATAATGTTTCAAATCGATACGTTATTGGATAACGTTATTTATTATTTGTTTTCGTTACGTAACGTTATAAATAACATATAAACATATAAAAAAAATGAATTGTTATGTTATATAATGTTACGTAAATAACGTTATAAAAATAATTTTTATTTGAAACTTTAAAATTGTGCAAATAAAAGAAAAATATTACCAAATTACTAATTTCATGTTTGAAATACAAACAAAATATATCTTTCTCTCAAAAGAAAACTAATGGAGAATAAAGTTACAAAATAACTTTTTACGAAATGTTACCGGTTATAAGAGAGATATTGTGATAATGTCAGCGATAATAAGCTTAGCGTTATTTAAATAACGTAAACGTTTTGAACGAAATTCGAAATGGGAGTTATTATGCCACATGTAGTTATATCTTTACGTTATTTCTAAGTTTCAAAATAATCCGCTAGTTAGCGTATCATTTAAATAGATTCATCTATATTCAAGTGTGTTAGTAATTGTCAAATTCAAACAGTCATGTTATTTTATAAAATATTGTGCACGTATACATCGAAATAAGTATTTGTCTTATCTTTATATTTTAATAGTCATATTTAAAGTATTCTTATATAAAAAGAAATATATTAATTCTCCGTAATTTAAAATTTGATATAAAATTGCATTATCAATATTTATATCAGCTTCAATAGCTTTATTTAAAATAGCTTCAATTATGATGAATCCGTTGAATCGGATTCATAACCTAAATATTATAAGTTGCTATACACGTTATTTACATTAGCGCTCGGTGTTATTTAGTCGAAAATAACGCGTTGCGCTATCGTTATTAACGGGCGCTATTTACTACTAAATAATGCGCATGCGCAGATGTCAAAATAACGTAAACGTAAATACCACACGACGTTAAATGAATGCACAATATCTCTCTATTATAACATTATTGAAATATCATTACATTACGATTTCCATACTTGCTTTAAACGGAAAACAAAAATTATTAAGTTAAAGCCATAGAAAATTTAAATAGTCAGAAAAAGCACAACTCTTTCAAAATAGAAAATTTCTTTAATCACTAATAAGTAATATTTCTACAAGATCCTATTAAAATCAATCATACCGTATAAGTCAAAATTAACAACAATATCATTATTTAACATAAAGAATTAATACATTTCAATATGAAAAATATAGTAGTTAATGTAAATATATCAATATCTTATGGAAAATGTGTTGATATATAAAAATAGGGAAGTCGCTAAAAAAATTTGTTTTGGCAAATAACGGAAACAAATATAAATTTTAAATTACTTGTGATTGAAAACTGTTTACAAATTTTCCGTTTTTTTATTTTGAAAAATAAATACACATACATTAAAAAACAACTACATTAAACAGCAAGAAAGAGTAGTAAGCTGGAAACAAAAAAACGATTGTATGCCTGAGGCTGGAAAACATTTTAAGTTGAACATGTTTTAAATAAATACAAACATGCCAAATGCAAAACAATAATTTTCATACGTCATTTTCAATCATGAAAATAATGAAAATGAACATCTCTCTAAAAACCAAACAATATTTGCAAAAAAAATATGCGGTACAAACTAATTTTGATGTATATTTATTCTGCAATACTTAGTATTAAAAAAATCAAACAAAATTTTTGAATGAATTTCAAGTTTGCTTTATTCGCTTTTTTAAAAATAGTAGTAGTATAAATAAATTTGTTAATATATTAATTATATTACTAAAATTTACTGTTTCTGTTTTAACAAAATCAAATTATTATTCAAAACATGATGCTTAGAATTTATTAATTTGTTCAATTAATATGTTCTACATAATAAATAAATTATTATATTAACAATACATATGTAATTATAAAGGCTAATTACTTTGTAAAGATTATATATTAATTTAATTTAATAATTTATAACAATAAATAATATATTGTTGAACTATTTGATATACTAAAATAACTAAATCAAATCTAGCTTCCTTTAATTAATAATTAATTATGATTTTTTGTAATCTAGTTACTTGTTTTTTGTTACGTAGTTACTTGCTTCATTGTTTTGTTTGTTTATTATTTATACATACATACATCATACATACACAATCACGCCATGTACCCAAAAGGGTGTGGCACAAACTCTTTTCATCATCCCGAAATCAGTCGCCTCCAAACATTCCTATCCAAAGAAGCAACTTTCGCTTCATCCACATTCATAATTCCTCTAATACATGCTCTTTTATTCCTACTACTTGGAAACTTTCATTCACGCAAAACACTCTCAATCATACCAAATCATTCAAATAAATCTTTTTAACCAAACGTTCATTAGACATTCGCTCAACATGTCCGAATCATCTTAACTGACTAACACCAACTTTTGCTACAACATTTTTTTCAATTTCACACTCATCATACACTAATCTATTTCGTACCCGATATCTTCTATTTACACCACATATGCATTTAGTTTGCAAAATTTTTAATTATAATAAAATAGAATTTAAAGCTAAAGCTTATTCATTTCAATTTTTTTAAATATTTGTCATTTAAAATATGTGATCGAAATTAAATTGTAATTTTTTTAGTAAATTGCAAATTTTTTATACTAAATGTCATGTAATATAATAAAAATTAAAATAGCATAAATTTTACTCTATTTATAATATACTGAATATTAGTAAGTAGACTTTTGACAGTTTTATACCTATATATATATATATATATATATATATATATATATATATATATATATATATATATATATATATATATATATATATATATATATATATAATTTGTCAGTCGATTTTTTGTTTGTTCCATATCACATAACCTTACTTTCGAGAAATTAATGTTTAAAGTTTCTGAACTGAATTGTTCATAATAAGGATAGGAAACAAATTCGAATTTATATTTTCGAAAGTATTAAAATTATAATATTCACGACTGTTAAAATAGATAAAAAATAAATAAATATTGCCAAAATTAGTAATAACTCAATTTGATCAAAAATGGCGTATGGAACCACAAGAAATCGACTTTGCGACAAGAAATTGCTTTGTAATCGTAAACAAATTTTTTGTTTTGTTATAAAATTAATTTTATGAACTATTCCAATTTACGAAAATAATACAGAGTAAGTGATTATAACTTAAAATAATTCTATTCTAAATGTTCTTTAGATGTTCTCATCAAAATGAGTATCCAAGTTAAAAAAAAAAAAAAATAGTAAATTGAGCAACATTTATTTGAAAAAAGTAATTTTTACATTGGATTGTAAATTTCAATACCAGACAAATATGCATGCATGTATATATATAGCTGAGGCACTTAATTAGGTAGTGCACAATTTGGTTAACAGACCAACTGGTTGGCAATTAGCTACCAAAAACGATTTTAATTTAAACGAAGTTATTAACTCGTGTAAACGAACACTCCCCTAAATAAACACGAATGTATGTTTTCAATTAATCACAATACTTCTAGTTATTAGATAATAATAATAATAGCCACTCTTAGTATAATGAGTACAAATGTAATATATAGTATACAAACACACACATCACACACGTTTTACATATTGCATTACATTTATTTTGGAACAGAACAGCTGTCTATAATTTTATCAAATCAATACCAATCATTATTGTTTTATAAATTACTCATTATGTTAACTACGAAAATTTAAGGTTAAACGCATTATTAATTTATTTAATAGAAGTTGACCACTCTTATCGTCATATATCTTTCTATTAACAAACGCTAAAGTAATAATAGTATTTGCAAATTAAATTTTTTTTGTTATGGTAATGAATGCATAGCTGTGGAGTCGGTAAAAACACTCGACTCTAACTCAGACTACTACTAATTTTAGTAAATCAGCTCCAACTCCGACAAAATTTAATACTAAGAATTCTTGTATTCAATAAAAAGAGAATATATATATATAACTTATTCAAATAGGTCAAAATATGTCAAAACTACAAATGTAATGAAACGAAAAAATGAACGTTTATTTGACTGATAAATATTATAATGTGTAGTTAGCTATGTTTGTTTACTGTCTACTGCGGCAACGGAATACTTCGAAATTATTTGTTTCTATAAAGTTTAACCATAAACATTGGAGTCAGAGTCGAAGTTGGTATAATTTTTCCGACTTCGATTCCATAAGTCGAAAAGAAATTTCTCATAAACTCCAACTCCGACTCCTCAGTTCTGGTTGAACGTTGGAAAATATCAATAACAATAATTTGTTCTTCACTTTTTATAAATTCAAATTTATTTCATAATGATAATCCACAAAGTTTTCGATTTAATATTAAATATTTGTAAATATGGAGAACAATACTCTTAATTCTTCTGGGCATGTTTGTATATATTTGTGATTAATGTATTCTGTTGTCTTCCGATTATAAAATGGGGTTTTTTTTTATATAAAAGCAAATAATGATAATAAATTTGAATATTTTTTTTTAATTAGCGTGTTGAAATTTATATGCAATTATTTCAAATTGCATATAATATATATATATATATATATATATATATATATATATAAATACCATAGCATCTAGATATCTAGATAAATATCAGAGCTTCTAGAACCAATTACATAAATAAACATTGTTAACGTAATCAGTAAGTAAATTAGGCAACTAGATTGTCAACTGTCTTTGAAGCACTTCATTCATTAGTTAGTTGGCAAGTTAACAATAATTTATGTAACCGGCCTTTAGTATGAGTATATATATATATATATATATATATATATATATATATATATATATATATATAATACCAATATTACATTAATTCACAATTTCATTTCAAATTTTTTTTAGAGCAAACTGAAACCTCTTAAAATAATAAGAAAAATAAGTTAAATAAATGTCACAATATGTTTTTTTTAAGAATTTAAACATTTTAAACATCAGTTATTATAATTTTGCCATAAATAAAAAGCCATTATTCAAGAAACAAGAAATTAAATACTTTTTTAAAATATTATCAATTACTATGATAGTGATAAACACAATATTGTCATTACCATATATAAAAACTTGGTAATATGTTAAAATACAATACAAATTTAATATAGCCCGCTGTTTGTATGTGATAGCACAGTTGACGTAGGGGTTTGTATCTTGAAATTAGGACAGAGCGCGCATAAAAGCAAGCGTAATATAAGACTACGCCACTAAGCAAAAGGGGAAAACAAAAGTATTACGTAAAATATGATTAGGTTAGGTATATGTATATAAGTCGTAAATAAATTGTTTGATGGAGTTAGTTGTTTGGCCTCGAATGGAACAAGGATTAGGGTGGCGATATGAGGTGGGCGGAGGGTGCAGGGAGTATTTTTACTGTTATCTCTTATCGCTTAAGTACTTGCAGAAATTAATGTACTGCAGAAAGTAAGACTTTTAACCTCAACGTAATGCATGTAATTCATATCCGTAAGTACATATCTTGTAGCCTTGCTGCGTAAAAAATTAACATAGTAAGATAAAGCGTGTCGTAAATTCAAATATTTTAAAAGCTTTTCTTTCTTTAACAGTTCCCCGTAATGAGTGAGTCAGAACGAGAACGCAATGCGTTCACAGTTCAAACCTGTTTCAAACCCTTTGCCAACCCCACCACCCCACCCAACCCAACCCCTTCCACGCCAACATCGTCTAAGTACAATTACTAAATATGCTGTTACTGTGTTATATTAACTGTGCTACCGCTATGTTTCTACCCTTATGCTAATATACATATTCGTAATATTCGCAGCCGGTTAAATATTCCGCAATCAATATTTTTACGCTACATTTTACACTTCTTACTGTGAGCTGAAAAACATTCTAATTAATTATTGCAGTACTAGAAAAATATGTGCAAATGTTTCAAATAATAGCTTATACTTATTATTCATCAAATAATTATTGTTTTATAAAAATGTATATTAATTATTATTATTATTATTAATTTAATGAATTTTATTTCTTAATTTTTTAAATTTAAAATCCAAAACACAAAAAATAAAACATTAATTTCGAGCACCTCCACCAAAAATATAAATTTTAAAAAAATATTATTCCAATGCTGTGTTTTTCAATTTCTTTGAGATATAAATATATTTAAAATTTCATATTATAAATAAATTAAAAAAATATATTTAAAAAATTTTAAAATGCCTAATATACAGAATAAAATAATATCTATAAAAAAAGAACTTGATAAAAATTAAACAATTGAATAGAACAAAAAAGACCAGAAGCATATACATTTTTGAAAAGGAGAAGTTAAATTATTAAATGTCCAATATTAAAAAAACTACAAAATTTATTTAATTATTGTTAATTAATATTTGTTTGATAATAACCTGATAACCGAACACGTGTTATATAAAAAAATGAAAAAGACTAATTAAACAAGAGAATTTTTTTTTCGTAAATGGTAGAAAAGTGAGTAATAGTTAAAGTTTGTAGTTGCCATAGCGACGTGTGACAAGGTACAAACGTTGCAGTAGAACAGTGTAACAAGGCAACGTAACGCAAAACAACACACAACAATTTTGCGAGTAAAGCAAGCAAGCAAGCTGGGTAAAGCACGACACGACACGTCAAGTAAAGCAGTGCCAAAGTAAAGTAGTTGCTATTCGGAGTAAAGCGCGGCAAATGTGTATGTATGCGTGTGTGTGTGTGTGTGTGTGTGTGTGTGTGTGTGTGTGTGTGTGTGTTTGTGCAGATAGAGGGCAGGAGCGAGTTCTGCAGTGCACAAGGGGCCCAGCAGACTACCAACTCTCATTAAATATAAAACTGAACTAGCGCGTATTCGCACTCGGCAAAACAAACTGGCAGCGGTACTGCTCGCACTCAGGCAACGGCACTGCTCGTAGATCCATCGCACATTGAACCTTACCTAGCAAAGCACAGCATAGCCATTATCTTTATCGCTTACAACATATTGAACATAGGATAGCATATAGATAAAACTAATGATATTATTCTATTGAAATGTATGCTTATAGGTTCATTCAATTGGGCAACATGTTAACACTTCACAACTGGCACGCAGCACTCCATACGCAGTACGTATTCTTATTTATTTGCACAACATAGTACACAACACAAATATTTTTATTTCAAAATAATAAATTATTTTTCAACAAATTTTATTTTTCAATTATTCGATATGACAATGTAAGACTCTGATATTAATTCATTTAATTTTCATTATTTCTAATCAGAAAATAATGAATATTTAACGAATAAAATAACATTTTGAGAGCTATATTACAGATGGTACCCACAACTTTTTATTTCTATTATCTTTTATATACAGGGGCAGATCTACATATTGCTACATTATAATGGTATAACCTCCAAATATTAAGATTCCACCTTAATGTGCAATGTGAAATAAAACCTTTATGTATCAATATGCGAAAACTGATAAGCATGTATTAGAAAAAATTAAATAGTTATTTTATTTAATGTTCATATCTATGCGTTAACATTTCTTAATGTGATTTTCAAACAACAAAAAAGCTAGATCCGTTCTCTGTTTATATGCAGAAGAATTTCGACTGTGCTGTGCAGTTCTAGTTTGGATTTAGTGTGCGATAAGCTTAACTTCAGCTCGACCAGTAGCACAAACCCTTTAATATTTAATAGTTTATTTGACAAAGAAAACTTTTTAAATAGCCAACGTGCTTTATATACGTATGCATAGGTAATGCGGGTCGCTTCGCTTTGGCTCTGGCTCTGGCTCTGGCTCCCTTGGAAAAATAACAAAACTCGGCAACTTTTATGTAAAATTAATAACAGCTGGTTCCCCTGTTCCTTGTGTTGCACTGTTGTGCGCACTGTTCACTTACAAGCTCTCTCTCGATACACCGACCAACCGAGCTGTGTGTATCTGTACGTATTTTATTATCTACCAATGTACATTACATCCCTGTATTGTTAAACGACTCAACGCAATGTATTGTGCATGAACTCTGTGCACTTATATATTATTTTTTAAACGAAACTATTTTTGAATACTTTTTTCCACTTTATGTAAACATCACATATAAACAGAATAGCTAAAATGTTTTCAAATTTTGTTTACTAGTATTCGGAGATGTTGTGACCTTTAAATCCATTTACAAAATACAAATTTATTAAACTTAATTGTAGTTATTTTTATCTCAAAATTTAATGTTTATTTTAAGTTTTATGTGAAACAATTTCCAGCGTTCAATTCGTTTTAGTTAGTAATTTGAAGTTGAAATTTGATCAATTATTAATAAAAAATATATAAATTTAAGATTTTATAAATTTCTGATAATTGATAATAGATAGGATTCGTATGAGAAATTCAGTAGAATAATGACAAATTGATTAAAAATTGATATTTATTTATTATTTACTAGTAGTATTATTTGTCAAATATTATGTATTTCTATGTGAAAATATTGAGCACAATTTGTCACTGTTTATTTGTGATCTTTTAACGAAATTATTTCGAAACACATAAAGTGGTGTATTCGTATTCGTACTATTCCACTGAGACACTCAAATGTTCTGTAAGGAAAATAAAGTAATATCAAATTTTCATAATTTTCTTCTATAACATTTATTACATTAAACATTAAAAACTGTTCTGTAAAATTAAAATTATTCTAATAAAAAATACAATATAAAATATAATATTAATTTTATTACTTCTTGTTTAAAATTATTTTTATGTAAAAAATATAATGTATAAAATTATTATAAAAAATAAAATAATGTTTATTAAAAATATATATATTAGAAATTACATGTTTTATTTTATTAATAAGCGTTGTCAGAATTCTGGCAAATAAAATATATTAAAAATTTGCTTTTAATTGAATAAAAAATAGCGTATGTTTTATATTTTATATGAAAATTAATTAATTTTTTTCGTACTTAAAAAGAAAACAATGTTTCCATATGCCTGCCACAAATGATTACGGTTTTAGAATAAAAATAATAAAACAAACATAAGATAAATTTTGCGGAATATAATTTAAAACACAATATAATTATTTACGCATTTTAAATTCAAATATGAAATTTAGAAAAATATATATATAAATAACATGCTTTGTTCTCTGGGCATCAAAATAAAACAATTAGTATTTTTTCGAACAAGATTGTTATTATTCACAATGAAATTGATATTATTCACGACAAAAAAAATATAGTGCACTACAAATAGTGTTTCTCACGATATAAAATATAAGTGAACGACAAAATATTTTTTTTCACAAAAATCAAAAATGCAAAATATTTGTTCTAACAGCAAAAAAAATCAAAAATTAATCTTTAAACCCAACCTATCTCGTAATGAGCATAACCAAAATTTTCATGTGTATTTACCTTCTCTGAACAAATAAAAAATAATCTTTTAACCTAACCTATTACCAATAACTACGACTAAAATCTTCAGATGTATTGACAGTGATATAACCAAAAATTTAAACAAATTAAAAAAATAAATGTTTATTATTTTGTTGCGCTATATTTGTCGTTCAATATACTAATTATGTCGTAAAATTTTCCATTTTTTTGTGTCGTATTTGTCGTTTAATATACAAATTTTGTCATGAATTTTCCCATTTTTGCCGTGCCACAGTTGCCGTTTGAAATACGAGTTTTACCGTACATTATATATACAGCCTGTTTCAGAGTAAGCGCCTTATTTTTTTTAGCCACACTATGGGTACTACTTTCAAAATATTTGGCAGTAATATGTTTCAGGACATTCTCTACACGATGGTGATATCAGATTTTCAATTGGACGAATCATTTAAAAATGGCGACGTTTAACTTTTTTTTTTAAATGGGATGCCATATTTTTTTTTATTATTATTGAGATCCTAAAAACATTCTTTTTATGATAGTATTTCGTTTTTCTTAAAAATTCATTTCTTTCCCTATCAAAAAGCAAACTAACATTTTAATCTAGTAGCGCATGTTATGTTATTTTTGTCCAAATATCAAGTAACGGTAGACGTAAAAGAAACAATGAAACTTTATTTTGTCATCTACATCAAATTTTTGAAACTCAAAATTAAAAATTTACATCAAATAAAAATTAGGTATTTACAAAAATTGCTCGAAATGTTTTCTTTCTTTTTCAATACATAAATTGAAACATCGTCCAATGGTGGTGTTTGACGTTTGACTACTAGTTTGTCTACCGCTACTTGATATTTGGACAAAAATAACATCGGGTGTAAAACGTTCATGCGCTACTAGATTAAAATGTTAAATTGCTTTTTGATAGGCAAAAAAATAAATTTTTAAAGAAAACGAAATACTATCGTAAAAAGAATGTTTTTAGGATCTCAATAATGAAAAAAAAATTATGGCATCCCATTTAAAAAAAAAAGTTGAACGTCGCCATTTTGAAATGATTCGTCCAATTGAAAATCTGATATCAACATCGTGTAGAGAATGTCCTGAAACATATTACTGCCAAATATTTTGAAAGTAGTACCCATAGTGTCGCTAAAAAAAAATAAGGCGTTTACTCTGAAACAGGCTGTATATATATATTCCTCAAATAAAACATATTATATTCTTTGTTCTTCAAATCTAAAGTATTATATGGAAAATTTTATCATTTTTTTTTAATAACAAAACAAACGTAACATACATTTTTTCTTATTAAAATATTATGTATTTGCCTCAAGCAGTATTATAAAAATATTTAATATTTAAATTTAAAAATTATTATGAACCTGTCTCTTTCATTTTTATTATTTTCTTAATTAAAAGCATAGCGTAATTTTATAATATATTTAAATCAGGGCATGAAACCGATTAAATAATGTTAACCGTATCCTTAACCAATATTCTATAATCTTTAAAAACTGGTAATTTTGAACCGAAAAAATAATACTGTTTTTGTTAATATTGATGGGTCTTGCAATTATTACAGTAGAATGATTAGAGAAGCAATAGAAATTTATAAAGAAAAAGATAACATCAATCACTGTGGCTAGTAACTGATTTAAATAAAATTTGGCTTTCTTTCATTAAAAATTTACAAATTTTATGATCTAGTTACTTATTTTGTTACCTAGTAGCTTTCTGTTTACTTACTACTGTCTATGTCGTTTGTATTTTTTCCCTGAAAAAGATGTACGTTGAATACGTCGAAACGTCGATTATTATAATAAAAATTAATACAGAACTACAACCTAAAGCCGTTTTATTTTAATATAATGAGTTATGAAAAAATTTTTACTATGTTAATATGCATATAATTTTTTGGGTTTTGTTTAATAGTTAGTATAATCCGTTCCTTTAAATATAATTAATAAAAGAGAAAGCGAATATAAAATTAACTTCATTATTATCAAATTAACATATACATAACCTGATTCGAAAACACAAATCATCTATCGATTACAAAATGCAAAGACATTTCTACGGAGTAATAAGTTCGGAATGGTGAGACCAGGCCGTTTGTCAGGTCGTCCTGTTTACGTCGTGAGTCGCGCGCGAGTATTTTCATTCATCTCAAAGCGACGTCGACGACGCCAGACGCCGGAGGAAACGGAACGGGAAACCATCCTGTAGAACAGGGATAGCGGGGCAGAGCGGATCAGTGATACGTTGTCACCAGGTGTTGCATATATACGCGATGGTGCAACTGACTGCTTCGGTGATAGATTGCACAGTTAGTGTCTTGTTTTTAACTGTGTGTGTGTTTGTGTTTTTTTTCTTGTTTTCTTCCTATCAAATTGTTGTATTTTCAATTTTTTGCTGGTAGTCACTTCCTGCGGTGATGTTCAATTGGATACTGTTGGAAAATGTATTTCTTCTGCTTCTTATTTCACTTCTATATTTTTATTTAAATTTAAACGAATATATATTTTTTCTTCAAGCGTATCAAACTAATGATACTATGTTACATATGTGAAAAGTGGTCATTATGTTACCAGTACAATAATGTACAATATTATTCAGTATTTAGTTAATGTATACATTACTGATAACATCGCCAAACATAACTTTACGATCAAGTATATTTAATTTGACATCTCCAGCGGCCATATTACAATTTACTAATTTAAGTTAATTGATAGTTGCATTGTTTATTTTCGCTAGAATTTGAATTTCATTCTTGAAAATGTGTAAAGAATTGTAACAAATGCAATATTTACAACGCCAGATTTGTCAGAAACTGCATATTCGACTGAAGACACGATCAGGTTTATTTAATTTGATATCTCCGACAGCCATATTTAAAATTATTAGGGTAAGTTAATTGACAGTTGCATTGTTTATTTTCGCTTGAATTTTAATTTGATTATTGAAGATATGTAAAAAAGTTCAAGAAATGCAATATATTTTATATATATATATATATATATATATATATATATATATATATATATATATATATATATACATTTACTTATTATTTTACACTTGATAGTAAAGTTGAGATTACTTTTTAAGTATAGTTTTGTTTGGAAGGCTAGAAAAAAAATTAGTATGTGTCACTCGGAGCCGAATACTATTTTTATGTTCCAAATGAATCTATCCAAATTTGGTTTTAAATATCTACTTAAATACTACAAATATATGTTTACACAATATTTTCATTTGATAATTTGATATGATTAGTTTACTAAAATTTATTTAAAATTTGAATATTATATTAAAATAAATACACAAAGGATAATTTTTACTTTGTTTAGTGAACGTTATATTTTCTTTGTGTTTTAACACATCTTTCTGCGTTCATTTGTTAAAATAAATACTTCAAAATATGTATAAAATTAACAAAAACTGACTTTATGCAAAAGATGTTTTTTTTTCTAATTTCAAAGGTAATATTAATTAAATTTTCTTAATTTTTAAATTAATTAATTTTAAAATACATACTAATTTCTTTTGTTTTATATTTATTCATTCATCATTCACAAATATATGAATTTTTTTTAAAAAGCGTCAAAAGCATGTATTGTTTAATATTTCAAACTCAAAAATATATCGTAATATATAGCGAGTATAAAATATTTTAATAAAAAATAAAATATTTTATATAATTTCGGAAGATATTTAATAAGTTTGAGTAGTATTTCAACAGCAATTTTCTGCATAGTTTATTAAACATAAAATTGCAAAAAAATTAGCTATTTTAACACTTCATACGTTTATGTATATACTTTATGTAGCGTGGTCTAGTGACAAGTCTCCAAACTCGTGTGGCATTTTAGCCTCTATGGGCTAGCGAAAATCTAACTAACTATTATTCGTCATAGTTTCGAAATTCTTGTCGTCCCACAAGCTGGCGACCAACGACAGTCAACTCACTATACGGCCCTTTGGGCTAGTTTCACAGGAAACCTCTTATTGCAGGTGAAAAAAAAAAGTATTTTTTTAAAAGTTACACACACATAGGTAGTTATAATATTAAAAAATTAAAAAGTCCTCGTGCTTTTGATCAAGGGACTTAAGCGCATTTTTGGCGGGCGGATCAGTATTCTTATGAGCAAGTCACAAAATTGTGAAAAATGAAAACAACTGTAACGTTTATAAAAATATTCAAATTCAAAAATTCACATGATTTCACTGTTTTGTTTACAAAATTTAAAATATCATTAATTAACTTATTTAGCATTGGCTGAGCGCTTTTAAACTATTCGATGCACCAATAACTCGACAGCACCGAACTAATGCAAACAACTAGAACTCTCTACGATGTCTAGTTTAAAAGTTTTTCTGGAGCCGAACGACCGAACGACCGACCGACCGAACGAACAAAGCGTATTATTGAGCTTCATTTTTGAAAACAAAAATGCGTTAAAAAGTGAGTTTATTGAAATTAATCAAAATCTGTAATTAAATGATATAAGATAAAACATGGGTTTAATTTATTTTTAATAAATATACTACTTTTTAATAAATATAATAATATGATGATCAATTCATAACACGAAGATAAAATTAGCATATGTACGTAGACTGTACGTATGTAATCGAATTCAAATAAAAATCTGATAAGAAATTCAATTATCGCATTGTCTGGAATACATATTTAAAACTTTTTCCCATAAATCACTCTTAGTTTATTGTAATTACATATTTTCAATAAAATATACAGTGTCACTTATGCACTGATTAATAACCATATTTTTGGCACAATTTTCAAAATTTTAGATGACTTTTTGAGAACGTGGTTATTTGTGTTTAATCCAGTAATTAATATTACTTACTCTTTGTAAATAATATATCTATTTAAGAGTTAGCATTGTTAACTAATAAATTTACTACAGATAACCACGATCACAAAAAATTATCTTTTGTTTTGCATAAATACTAAAATGATACATATCGAGAATAACACAAATTGAAATACACTAAATATTGTCTAAACCACTATTTCACTTATTTAATACAAAACCAAATTGACTCTTTTATTTTAAGAAATTCTTAACCACTTTGACAGAGATAAATTATAACCCAACATTTTACACTATGCTAGTTTATTAATTATATAACTGATTGCTGTAGCAATATTAAATGAATATAATGATAATAAATTTGTTGTATTTTTAATATAACTATTTATTTAAATAGTAATAATCAAATATTATTAATTATTAAAATATTATTTAACATATAAGATACAATTAAACACCTAATACAAATTGTATTACTGTTTTAGGATTAAATATATAAGTAAACATAAATATAATTTTAAGCTCTTGTTTAAATCTAATTTAGAATTTAGATTAAAATATTTTTTCAACCTTGGTTATTTTTGAACTGCGGAAGAAACCAAGCAATATTTTTATGGATATTAGGGATTTTGGCCGGAAATTATTTTTTCTCAAAAGGAAATCTTACGTACATCAAAACCCCATCTTTTTTCACTCCATGTAAATTAAGCTACACGGAAAATGAGGGTATCTTTGTAATTAACTCCAACGAATAAATATTTTTCTCTTTTTTTTTTTTAAATATTATTATTTGATATGTACCTTTACGGTAGCAATCGTGATGAAATATATTAGAAGACAAATATTTTGAAAAAAAATAGCAATAACAAAGTCAAAACTTAAATAAATGACATTCTTTTTATTAATTAGTAGTGTTTCTTGTTTGAAAAAATGAGATTGTTGTGTATTTTTTTAATATAATTACATTATTGAATTTCAAAGAGGACAACAGTTTTTACCTATTTTAAAACAAAATAACCTAAAAATTGAGTCTACAAAAAATTATAGTTAATTTCTTATTTTATAACAAAATTAATATAATTAATTAATTAATTAATATTAATCTGAAAACAAGCGATGTATAAGTATAAAATCAAGCAAAAATGTGATATTAAGTTACCATTGTGTAAACTTAACATACACTGTAAAAAATATATTTTAAATTTATATAATTTTACATATGTTTTAACAGTAAAAGTAATAGCATTTTTTAATTTTACTATGGTAATTTATGTAATATTACGTTTTTCATGAAAAATTACGTTCACAAAACATGTAAAATTACATAAATTTTTTACAGTGTACCTACTGAAAAATATGCTGCAGAATGTGGGGGGAAATACTTTTTAACGTGTTACCAATTTCTGTACGTGAGTTAAATAAAAAAAATCATGTATGTAATTAAACAATTTTTATTAGATAGATAATGCATAATGTGAAAGAATTTGTTGATTAAAAATATTGAAATTATATTGTAGTTTTTTTATATACATTATTGTATCACAAAACTGAAAATAAAGCAATAGGTACTTATTATTTTTCTGTTTTCCATCCATATACATAAGTAGTAGAATGATAAGAGAAAAGAGCGGAGTAGAGCCGAGACACGAGTAGCACATTCTAAATTAATGGTGTCGGCATCATTGCGCAAGTTTTAAGTAAAACTAACTTTTGCATTACGCACCCGGGCACCCGACAGCCGACAGCCGACACTCGACTCGTAAACCCACTGCCATACAGTCGCGTGATTATATTTTATACACCTATCTCGGTGGTTACATATGAAGCCATTCACGCTAACGTTGCTCTTTTTACAACGAGATTTTCTTGTTTCAAGCGCTCATATTTTCCAGCTGTGCTCTTACCAGCTAAATACTCAAAATTAACGGCTTTAAATGATTATTAGTTTGGTCCGAATTTGCTGCTTCTTTAAAAGCACACTGCTATTAATTTGTCGACGCGTTTTTGGTTGAATGTCATTTTGAAAAAAGTCTACCAGGATATTTGAATGTTACAAATAGTAAAATTATTGTCATTATCAAAATTGAAGAAATAATTAAGTCATAGAATTAAAGTAAATTTATTTAAAATAAAAAAGCTTTAGATTTAAGTTCTGTTTTATTTAATATTTAAATTTGACATTTCGATATACTGAACGTATATCGTAAAAATGATATAAATAATAAACGTTGAATTTCAATACTTATATAATAAAAGAGAATTTTCACCTAAATTCTTTGTATTTTAATATGAGTTCTAAATTTATTTATTTCAAGTTTTTGACATGTTTCACGGAATACTAAACTAGCAAACATTATTTTTTTATTTACAATATTGAAAAAGTTCCCAAATAATATAAATCTAGGGAGTAATTCTGTGTTAAATTGTCAACTTTTTTTTACAACATATAATAATATCAAAAATAAATATAAATATTTATTAAACATAATGGAATATTTAATTTAAAAATAAAACTGTTTTTTTTAAATTTTTTTTTATAAACAACAAAAAATTTATTAATAAACCGTAGAAAAGCAAATTTTATATTAAAAATAATAAATATTTTTGGAAAAAACTTTAACCATTTTGCTCAATTTGTATATATGCTTTGTTATACAATATAACCTTATAATTTTATATAGATATTTACATTACCTTTCATATATACAAGTAAATTATCGTTGGAACAATATTTATGTTTCTAACAAAAAGTAAATATGTTATTAATAAAAAGATAGAGAGGAAGCAGGTATATTATATTTTATAAAAATGTTATTTTTGTTCTTGTTCTACCTGTAATGTTTATTTTCGGTTATAAAAGCAACATTTTACAACGTCCGTAATGTATATTGTTTATTTACTACAAACAATTCGAAAATTTTATTTTCTCGATAAATATTTTCAATAATTTTATGAAACAGTATAACTAATTTTCTTTTAACATTACATTTTTATAATACCTTGTTCGCTTTTTGTTTGTTTTCTATTTTAGAATATAATATTTAAATTTTATAAATTTTACAGTGTTTATGGAAAAATAAAAGATTGATTTCAATTCTATATTAACAACAACTCTATTTTAGTAATAATTATTTCATTTTAAACATTTTTTTATTATTTAGAATGGTTGATGATCAAAAGTACCTTACTATATTCCTTTATTAAAAACTTTGTATAGGAAAGTATTTTTAAATTGATTAGTCTGTAACAGGTAGGGTAATGTATCTGCTGTAAAATTTGAATTGCATCAGAAACGAATGATACATCGAATGTGTATCGAATGAATATAATTATAAATATATTTTAATGTTTCTGTTAGAATAATTTAAAGTCATAATTCGTAATTTAATTAACTAAGTTGTTTAATATAAAAATGAAAACAGTACGTAATTACTAAGAAAAATATGAGTAAATTCTTTAATTACGTAAATCCATCATAATGTTTTTAAACCAAGTATCTAATAATTAATTTGAATCAATTTCCGAGCCATTAGTTTTCGAAGAAAAAAAGATGTAAGAGATTTAAAACGTCATTAGATTTATGTAAATTCGAAATCCATTTATTAAGTGATTTCGGTGGACACTGCGTACGAATTAAATTCAATCTAAGCGCTGGCGCTGCTCTGCTCTGCTCTGCTTTGCGTCGTATCGCATCGTACAGTGTACACCGTTCACCGTATGTGTATTCTAATACCGGACAAGCATATGATTAAAACATGTCATAGCTGTAGTGTCGGGATTATCGAAACGTAGTCTAATGCAATGCAATGTAACTTGGAGTAGAGGTTATGCCTGCGGCGGTCGTATGGCTCGCATAAGTACCTAATTGCGATTAATGCAAACCAATACGGTGTAGCCATTAGCAATGTTGGGTGAGGCCAGCAACAATGTTGCCTATAACTGTAACTGTAATCCAAATGGCGAACGGAACGGGAGATTTGGCCGTTTGGGCAGAGCTTCTCTATGTTCGTGTTGGTGTCTATGTCTCTTGGACGAAATGCTAACGCGCCGATGCCGATGCCGCATGACCGAATCGCAGGATCATCGGACCGCTGAACGGACACGTTGCAAACCGAATTGTGACATGAGATGAACAACGAACGCCCGCCCCGCTCGTCGGCTCGTCCGATCGCGCAGCACTTCATCCCAAATGCTGATGGTGACAGATTGTTTACCATCGAATTCACTGATCCGTCGTGTATCTATGGCCTTTCACTGCATGGCATGCATGTTGATACTATTTTCGGACAAGATTTACTCGGTAACTGATTGAAACTTGCCGTTGCATTTTTTCGTTGCACATAACTCTAATTCATGAAATCAGTCATGTATTTAAAGTTATATCTAAATAAATCTTCATTATCTAACAAAAAAATGTGTAAATAATATTAAAAAAATTTACGCAGTATAAATTATACAATTTTTTAAATGTCTAGATACATTAATGGTTACATATTACGAGTAGTAATATATTTTGATATTAAAACATGTTGATATTAGGTTAATATAACAAATTATAGACAAGAATTATTAGTCTATAAGAATTTAAAATCTATTATTTTTTCATAAAAATTTCAGGAGTATCTTTACATTTTTGACCAAAATTACAAAATAAAAAAAAACTTCATTTTCTAATTCAAAAATCGGAATAAAAATGACTGCTGAAGACATCTATATAAGTTAAAAAAATATTTTTCAGAATATTAAAAAAATATGTATGTTTTTTATTCATTTATAAAAATGATATTTTTATTGCATTTACAATTTTAATTTACATAACAGCATTGATATTTTTTTTTAAATATTGTTTTTAACCGATATATTCAAACAAATTAAACAAATTTTTATTTGTGATGGATTAAACTGGGTTTGAGGCAATGGATCAAAAATAAGAACAAAGAAACGAATAAAACGAAGCAAAAAAATATTCGCAAGTGCTTGCGTCTACGTTCCGTTCCGTTCCGTTCCGTTCCGTTCCGTTCCGTTCCGTTCCGTTCCGTTCCGTTCCGTTCCGTTCCGTTCACTTCCAAGTCCACATTCGAATGTTGTAGGTGGGGTCGGTAAGTGTTAGCGTTAGGTTGAAGCAGCAGACTTCAGAGACAATAACAGACACGGCAATCCATCTTATTCGTAGACAAGTTGTCTGCCAGAGCTTGTCTACTTTTCATTACGTCCACTCATTCCGCTTTCTGTAATTAAAAAGACCAGCTGTTGATTATTGCTTACAGAAGAGACAAATATAGGGCGAGTCGTCTCCGTTTTCGCGCTTACGTTATCTTGTTATATGGTTGTGTTGTTTTTTACGCCCGCAATAACAGAACGTTCAACTTCGATAATAACTTCCTCGCATCGTCAACCCTATTCGGCTACATTCGGCTGTTTACGGTTCACGTTTGCGTATTGTCAACGTTGCGCAGTTGGCACGGTACACACGTATTAGCGGGTTTTTAATAAACGCTATATAGCTTATGAGAGTAAGAAAAAAGAAGTCGCCTGCTACTACCAAATAAATAATGCAATTTTCTTGATTAACTATAGCATTTTAATATAGGTACTTACACACTTTTGGACTGATCTTATTATTTTTTAACTATCAAATAAGAAATCGAAAATAGATTTGTAGTTTTAAAGAAAGTAAATATTTCAAATGCTACTGTAAAAAAGTATGTTATTTTTTAAAAGATTTATATTGAAAATTATTTTAAAGAAATGCGATAAAAAATTAATTTGCTAGCAAGTTTTGAATTTTGAATTTTTATTAATTTAACTTATGCTGAATGTACATAAATTCTAAATTTAGTATTTTAATAACGCAATGATTTTGTAGTACTACAGAAATTTAAAAACTAATTTGCTAAATCAAATGTTTCAAAAATTCTATAAAATATAAATTTAAAATTTTCTCAATTTTTGAATCTCTTCTTCAAAAAGTTATATCCATACCTATAATCTTTTTGTAACTTTAATTAGTCTGAATTGGCTGAATGTGTACACAAAGGCTTAATGATCGTTTGAGATTATGATCTGTATCATGATCGGGTTAGCAAGCAAATGCTTCTCTGTATGTCGAATCCAAGCAAAGGTAGACAGCCCGAGGTGCGGCCGCTAGTAGTTGAAGCAACAGCCCGCAGCGGTGTACATACGTAATAAAATGGTTTACTGTAAATGGATATTGCTCGGGTGTCCTTTGTATATGTATATAGGTACCAACCAACACTGTTTTGCGAGTATATAGTAACAATGGTAATTTGATGCAAGGCCCGTGTATTTCTCTTGACTTCCCATCTCGCTTGCACTGCTGTTTAGTTACGGTTAGTCCATCTGCGTTTGTCTGCTGCTCTTCTTGTTTTTCTGCAGCATGCTTTCACTGAAATTTATAGTATTTCAACCTAACCTTTGCCAATATACTACACTTACCTTACATGTCTATTTTGTATGAAGTTTTATACGGGATGGCTCACAAAAATTTCACTCATTTGCTTTTAACATAGTAAGAAATCTTTCAGAACTCATTTTATTAAAATAAATCTACTTTAGGTTATAGTTCTGTATTAATATTTATTAATAATAGACGTACTCAATGTACTCAACGTACGTCTTTATCAGGAAAAAAGATATACAAATGATAAAGACGAACGTTGAGTACGTAGAGTAGGTCGATTATTAATAAATATTAATACAGAACTATAACCTAAAAAAGTTTAAATTTTCTTAGATTTTACAAATGATATTAAAAACTATTATTTTCCTTCATAATTTGTTAAGAAACTCGTATATGAAAACAAAATAAAAATTAATCATTGAAATTATAAGAAAAAATAAATATACTTAATGTATTTTTATTTTTTGTGTCTTAAGATATACATACGAGTATATCATAAAATAAATTTTGATAAAATTTAGATATTGCGAAACATATCATAATAAAAGTTGAATATTAAATGAAAAATTTGAAAATTACTAATTTGGAATATACATATTGGAAATTTTCAATGTTTTTATTATCAGTTTATTATTAAAGATAAAAAAAAAAAACTTAAAAAGTAAGTAAATGTTTAAGCATACTTTCTTCAAAAGTATTCAGATAATCTTCATAATATTTAAAATATCAACAGAAAAAATTCCAATAAAAAATCAATAGTATTACTGTAATTTTAAAAAATTGTTTATAATTATGAGTGTTTTTTTAATGAAATACATGCAAAATTAGATTATTTTTTTGTTTTTAATTTTTGGATATAAATATGTACAAAATGACATTAAATATTTCTGTGTAAGCTCAATCTAAAACTAAGATTTTTTTTTGTACAATTTACAATTAATATTTTTTTAATTTAAATATTATTTTCCGAAATTGTATTAGTATCATATAGAATCTATTAGATGTTTTTGAGCTATCCTGTATAACAACAAATGCGCAAGAAGCCCATACATTTTATGTAGAACATCTCATATAGTATATTTTGTGTATATGTTCTCACATTTATAAAGAACGTGTTTGCTTGTAATATGCTGCAAGTACATTCTCTCTCTTCTTTATATTGATAATAAAGCGTATAGCATCCGCCCAAATAGAGGCTAGCCTTAGTTTTCTTAATGTCAAATTCATGTTACAACCCATCATAATATAAACCGTACATACTTATATAATAAAGTTCAGCTGTCGGAATTGATAACAAGGATTTCACTAATCGCTTGATAAACTAGTTAAAAGTTGTTCCAAATTACAGTAAAGTAATTAATGTTTCACCACGCGGACAGTTCAATATCAAAATTATGTTTTACGGCCGAGTTTTCGAGTTTTCTTGAACTTGACGCCTGTTGCTCATCAGCTCAGCTCGGTGAAGGCTTGGCAAAGATGAAGGCGTTGAAACGACACCCCTAAACAAGCCACATCAGATACATTTATTCTCGTCCTTCTTAAGCTAGACTTCAAATGTTTGACTTATCACTTTGCTCGCGCTGAAAGATTTTCGCATTCTAATGCTGTGAAAAACAAACAGTACATCGGCTGCAGCTTTTGCTCCATTAAATTTTATCCTTCTTTGATACAAATTGTTAGGTTGTTTTCTTTCTACTACAACGCAATCTTAATTTTGATAAGAAACATATATTATTCTAGTTTTTTGAAGTTAAAAATATTTTTTTTTTAAATTGTAAACGTTTTATAAGTTTCTAATGTTCAATTTTTAACTATTCTGAAGATGAAAGTGACAAAAA
This sequence comes from Clivina fossor, assembly GCA_963966155.1. Lineage (NCBI taxonomy): Eukaryota > Metazoa > Arthropoda > Insecta > Coleoptera > Carabidae > Clivina > Clivina fossor. The sequence goes on from OZ014550.1 coordinate 61,198,935, forward strand.
AATGCAACAAATTTCTGTAAATATTTATGTGCATTACTCGCAAAGAAATACTATAGAAAATTAAAATATTCTAAAAATTTATCGAACAAAATATAAAAATATTTAAATAATATAAGTTTTAAAAACTATATTATGAACAACTATGAACAATTATTTTTTGTATCTAACATTGAAAAATTAACTCAACAATAAAGATTTTAGTTAAATATACTAGGGCTATTCTATATTAGGTCTATTCGGTAAGACCTATAGCGTTACATCATATTTTGTCATTTTCTATTAATAGTAGATTTCCATTTACTATAAAAAGATAAAAAAAAATCTGTAACATTACAGGTTGTACACACGTGAACCGAATAGACCCATATGATCATTTTTTTACTAAAAAACCTCTAAGTTCTACAAACATACGACAAGAATATTCAAAATTGGCGTCTTTTTTTCTATAAATTTACTACATATATTAATAAAGGTAAAATGTTCTTAGCCTCCATAGTAAAATAAGGATAACTCGTGCAGAACAATCTGCGACCATTACATTTTGATTTCAGCATAAATATGCATCAGAGACATTAGGAAATATTAAAAATAAATCTATAAAGACAAAACACTTTCAAGTTAAACATGTGTTCGTTGATTTAAAGATTTCATTAAGGGACAACAATTAATATCAAAAGAAGTTAATCCTGTACACCTGAATCGATTGTTATAGCAACCAACATCAATAGAGCGGTGACAATTATGCGGAAAAATTGTTGTAAAACAACTGGTTCTCACTTTGCAGGTATCCAGACGCTCGGAGTAGCTTTTGGTATGAGTATCTGCATATGACTTGTGTTTGCATCTGCTGAGTGTCCCAACCTATTGTGATATAAAAACAAATTAGTACACGTCCAATGCTCTAATTCATCATTCATCATCGGCCATAAGTTATTAATACACAATTGTACATTGGTCGTGTACTAAATTTAATGTTATCTCAATTTTACAGCAAAATGCGAAAAACTTAGTTTATAGAAACTAGTCTATTAACAGAAAAAAATACATTAATTTCAATTTAGAAAACTTTATTGAATAGTACTCGAACATAAAATATTTACAAAATAGTTTTTATTTAAAATAAATATTAAGTATGTTGGTGATACAGACAAATAGTAATGAGCTCATATATATATATATATATATATATATATATATATATATATATATATATATATATATCTGAAAATGTCATCTAAATTTTGCGGTTAATTCAGCATAGTATGTATATTCGTTAAGTTAGTTATCAGGGAAATGAAACGATTTAATGCTCGAATATAAATAATTTAAATAGCAAAGCAAATATAAAGCCATGCGTCCATATATTGGTATTCGTATTTGTGTTGCTGTTTCCGTTGCCGTTGCCGTTGCCTAACCTAAGTGTAACTTGCGTCCAAATACTAACTGCTGTAGGAAAGCTAAACATCTGCATATTAATTTGCGGTTCGTAATGCCGTTATTACTTATTTAAGGGCAACTCCAACTCCAATATGTAGATGGAGATAGTGTGGCGGTGATTTGTGCAAATTTGCTCATGTTTGTGCTGCTCCTTCGCATGCTCGTTAAATTCGATAGCTCTAATGTCTGACTAGTAAAATTACGAAGGTAATACAATACGAAAAATTAATAAATTACGCTGCATTCTGCATCTAAGTAGTTTTAAATTGTACTGAAAGAACCTTGTTGAAAAAAACAGTGCTGTACACAATAGACGAAATGATTTATAATAATTATTTTATATAAATTTTTAGATAATACTAGAGTGAAAAGAAAATGGAAAATTATAAAGAGTAACTTTCAGAGTTTTACAAATTACCTTTTTTTTTATAGTGTATTTAAGATGGTTCGGTCATTTTGAGCAAATGTCTAATGAACGTTTGGTTATTAGAATTTATATGAAAAAATACTGAAGAGATACATAGAATTGAATTGATATTCTTTGATTTGGTAATCAACGCTACCACCAAATTATACGTACAGAAAGGAAAGGACATAATAATAATAATAATAAAATAAGTAGTATATGTGATTTACGAAAAAATCCAACACTTTCTATGTGAAATTCCCGTATGATACGCCATTGAAATTGTTGAAAATTTGTATCATACGGGCTCAATTACAGATGCTTACGTTTCCCCACAGAAGAAGTAAGAAATAAAAAGAGGGAACAGGAGCAGAAGCAGAAGGATATATGCATGCAAGGACTCGCTTGCCTTCGAGGTTTTATTTTGCATAAAGTTAATTTGAAGTCTTCTGTTATCCCGTGCCTCTCGTTGCCATTGCGCCTAGTCTGGCTCGTCACTGCTGCCGCTGCTGCTGCCACAGCCACAGCCACAGCCACTCTGCCGCTACTGCTGCCGCCAGGAGCGAGATGAGAAACAAAATTCGTCATTGTTATTCATATTGAATTCTCGTTTAAAAATACACAGTCTACGTTCGAAAATAGGATAGTGAGCCATCATCTCATACGTGATCCGGATCCAGCCCGGCTCGACGCGGCTCGGTTCGGCCCCAGTCTCGAACCCTCTGGGTTAAAAACCTTCTCTGCCCGATCGCTAGATTTCCGCAGGGCATTCTTTAATAACTAAACGCAAATGCCCTGTTTTAAATTTACGGTAAGGTATGTTTCTGGCAATATATTTTCTTGCTTGCCATAAACATATATATATATATTGAAACGGGAACAACCCTGGCGGAGAATTTTTTAGTTTTTTTTCTTCTTTTCAACAAGTAGTATTTACTTATGTTATAATTATTAAACCGTAGCTTACAATATTAGTCTTGTATTATATCTGCATGTGTTTATGAGTAAAGATTGTATAATTTCTTCCGTATTAGAAAAATGCAATTAATCCGGCGCTGAGAATAGTTAACGCACTTGCAGCTGTCATCCAAATTCTTCGCTGTGTGGAGTCTAATTGTTTATGTATTTGTCTTATCTTTTAGCTTTGATGTATATGTGCGCATTCGCGCTTTGTAATTTTGACAATAGATAAATGTTTTGTCTATTCATTTTATTATTGAATATTTCTTTATGTTATAATATTATTCTTTTGTGAACAATTTGAATGAATACAACGTAGAAATTATGTTAACTCTGTTAGTGCATTAAATAAATATATGTTGTTTAGTATTAAATTAATCAGGAAATTATGAGGAATACAACTATGATAATTAAATTGAGATGTAATGTTTTTTTTAGTTAACGAGTGTTTAATAAGTTATTTTGTCACTATTTAGAGATACGCAGTGTTTCGTCCGGGGCATACTTCCCCCTCTAGCAGTTCCCGGGCCGAACGTTTCAGCCAATAGGAACGGAGCATTCTGTTTTGTGACCATATTTGGTAATGTTCCTTCGCATGTGGAAGAAGTGGGGAGCCGGCTGCCTTTATAAGAGCTAACAGCGGACTGGCTCGGGGATTAGGATTCTGATTCTAGGATTGGAATCTCTAGTCCCATGGTACCTTACACATACGCACCTACACGTTTACACACTGACTGACCATCACACTCTCGGCTAGTGACGTTAAATACGAGCATTGGCGTTGGTGTGTTTGTGAAGTTATTTACACACTGACTGACCATCACACTCTCGGCTAGTGACGTTAAATACGAGCATTGGCGTTGGTGTGTTTGTGAAGTTATTTACACACTGACTGACCATCACACTCTCGGCTAGTGACGTTATATACGAGCATTGGCGTTTGTGTGTTTGTGAAGTTATTTACACACTGACTGACCATCACACTCTCGGCTAGTGACGTTAAATACGAGCATTGGCGTTTGTGTGTTTGTGAAGTTATTTACACACTGACTGACCATCACACTCTCGGCTAGTGACGTTAAATACGAGCATTGGCGTTTGTGTGTTTGCGAAGTTATTTACACACTGACTGACCATCACACTCTCGGCTAGTGACGTTATATACGAGCATTGGCGTTTGTGTGTTTGCGAAGTTATTTACACACTGACTGACAATCACACTCTCGGCTAGTGACGTTATATACGAGCATTGGCGTTTGTGTGTTTGTGAAGTTATTTACACACTGACTGACCATCACACTCTCGGCTAGTGACGTTAAATACGAGCATTGGCGTTTGTGTGTTTGCGAAGTTATTTACACACTGACTGACCATCACACTCTCGGCTAGTGACGTTATATACGAGCATTGGCGTTTGTGTGTTTGCGAAGTTATTTACACACTGACTGACCATCACACTCTCGGCTAGTGACGTTAAATACGAGCATTGGCGTTTGTGTGTTTGTGAAGTTATTTACACACTGACTGACCATCACACTCTCGGCTAGTGACGTTAAATACGAGCATTGGCGTTTGTGTGTTTGTGAAGTTATTTACACACTGACTGACCATCACACTCTCGGCTAGTGACGTTAAATACGAGCATTGGCGTTTGTGTGTTTGTGAAGTTATTTACACACTGACTGACCATCACACTCTCGGCTAGTGACGTTAAATACGAGCATTGGCGTTTGTGTGTTTGTGAAGTTATTTACACACTGACTGACCATCACACTCTCGGCTAGTGACGTTATATACGAGCATTGGCGTTGGCGTGTTTGTGAAGTTAGTTACACACGGACACAACACCCCATACTTATAACATGATAGTGTTATTTATATCGTTGTTTTCTGTTACATGTTTCGCTCACCAGACCAACCGTCGACACTGCCCCCCCCCTTAAAATTACATATTTTATATCATACAATAATAAAATGTTAAAATCTCATAAATAAAATACAGGTGACTGTTATAACAAATCGCTAAGATATTTAATGTGCAACATTGACAAATAAATGAACTTCACAGTTCAGGTTTATTTTGACTTTTATTTCCGATAACTTTAAGTTCCGATATCTCACCATTTCACGACTCCTTAAGATTTTGGGTTGCTAGTATTTTAACATAACGTCGGGTCCTTATTTAGACGATCATAGCCAAAAGTAAAATTGTAAATGTAAATTCTTCGTTTAGAAATTTGTAAAATCAAATAATGTTAAACTGCCGCGTTACAATTGGTGCCTACGACCAGGATGTGGAGTTTTTTGAAGCTGAAGTGGAATGTTATTGGAACTTAAAGAAATGTATAGGAAATCGACGTAGAGGCAGTACTATGGTGGAACCGCCAATGTTTCTATTTTTGTTGCAGATATTTGGAGATAAGGGGAGCTGGAAAATCTCAGTGCCAGGGGGTGTGGGATGCTGATTACTTCAACATTAATTTTTGTATCATTACGTTACAGATAATACGAACGAGATTAATTAGTAATTAACATGTTTAATTTTCAGTCACGGGCCTTATTTCACCAACTGGGAGTTGTTATTCACTTTCAAATGTATTTCAGTAAATAACAAGGGGGTGATTGAAACGGGAACAACCCTGGCGGAGAATTTTTTAGTTTTTTTTCTTCTTTTCAACAAGTAGTATTTACTTATGTTATAATTATTAAACCGTAGCTTACAATATTAGTCTTGTATTATATCTGCATGTGTTTATGAGTAAAGATTGTATAATTTCTTCCGTATTAGAAAAATGCAATTAATCCGGCGCTGAGAATAGTTAACGCACTTGCAGCTGTCATCCAAATTCTTCGCTGTGTGGAGTCTAATTGTTTATGTATTTGTCTTATCTTTTAGCTTTGATGTATATGTGCGCATTCGCGCTTTGTAATTTTGACAATAGATAAATGTTTTGTCTATTCATTTTATTATTGAATATTTCTTTATGTTATAATATTATTCTTTTGTGAACAATTTGAATGAATACAACGTAGAAATTATGTTAACTCTGTTAGTGCATTAAATAAATATATGTTGTTTAGTATTAAATTAATCAGGAAATTATGAGGAATACAACTATGATAATTAAATTGAGATGTAATGTTTTTTTTAGTTAACGAGTGTTTAATAAGTTATTTTGTCACTATTTAGAGATACGCAGTGTTTCGTCCGGGGCATACTTCCCCCTCTAGCAGTTCCCGGGCCGAACGTTTCAGCCAATAGGAACGGAGCATTCTGTTTTGTGACCATATTTGGTAATGTTCCTTCGCATGTGGAAGAAGTGGGGAGCCGGCTGCCTTTATAAGAGCTAACAGCGGACTGGCTCGGGGATTAGGATTCTGATTCTAGGATTGGAATCTCTAGTCCCATGGTACCTTACACATACGCACCTACACGTTTACACACTGACTGACCATCACACTCTCGGCTAGTGACGTTAAATACGAGCATTGGCGTTGGTGTGTTTGTGAAGTTATTTACACACTGACTGACCATCACACTCTCGGCTAGTGACGTTAAATACGAGCATTGGCGTTGGTGTGTTTGTGAAGTTATTTACACACTGACTGACCATCACACTCTCGGCTAGTGACGTTATATACGAGCATTGGCGTTTGTGTGTTTGTGAAGTTATTTACACACTGACTGACCATCACACTCTCGGCTAGTGACGTTAAATACGAGCATTGGCGTTTGTGTGTTTGTGAAGTTATTTACACACTGACTGACCATCACACTCTCGGCTAGTGACGTTAAATACGAGCATTGGCGTTTGTGTGTTTGCGAAGTTATTTACACACTGACTGACCATCACACTCTCGGCTAGTGACGTTATATACGAGCATTGGCGTTTGTGTGTTTGCGAAGTTATTTACACACTGACTGACAATCACACTCTCGGCTAGTGACGTTATATACGAGCATTGGCGTTTGTGTGTTTGTGAAGTTATTTACACACTGACTGACCATCACACTCTCGGCTAGTGACGTTAAATACGAGCATTGGCGTTTGTGTGTTTGCGAAGTTATTTACACACTGACTGACCATCACACTCTCGGCTAGTGACGTTATATACGAGCATTGGCGTTTGTGTGTTTGCGAAGTTATTTACACACTGACTGACCATCACACTCTCGGCTAGTGACGTTAAATACGAGCATTGGCGTTTGTGTGTTTGTGAAGTTATTTACACACTGACTGACCATCACACTCTCGGCTAGTGACGTTAAATACGAGCATTGGCGTTTGTGTGTTTGTGAAGTTATTTACACACTGACTGACCATCACACTCTCGGCTAGTGACGTTAAATACGAGCATTGGCGTTTGTGTGTTTGTGAAGTTATTTACACACTGACTGACCATCACACTCTCGGCTAGTGACGTTAAATACGAGCATTGGCGTTTGTGTGTTTGTGAAGTTATTTACACACTGACTGACCATCACACTCTCGGCTAGTGACGTTATATACGAGCATTGGCGTTGGCGTGTTTGTGAAGTTAGTTACACACGGACACAACACCCCATACTTATAACATGATAGTGTTATTTATATCGTTGTTTTCTGTTACATGTTTCGCTCACCAGACCAACCGTCGACACTGCCCCCCCCCTTAAAATTACATATTTTATATCATACAATAATAAAATGTTAAAATCTCATAAATAAAATACAGGTGACTGTTATAACAAATCGCTAAGATATTTAATGTGCAACATTGACAAATAAATGAACTTCACAGTTCAGGTTTATTTTGACTTTTATTTCCGATAACTTTAAGTTCCGATATCTCACCATTTCACGACTCCTTAAGATTTTGGGTTGCTAGTATTTTAACATAACGTCGGGTCCTTATTTAGACGATCATAGCCAAAAGTAAAATTGTAAATGTAAATTCTTCGTTTAGAAATTTGTAAAATCAAATAATGTTAAACTGCCGCGTTACAATATATATATATATATATATATATATATATATATATATATATATATATATAACATATAGATTTGCTCAGCAATTCTATTTAAACTTCTATCATTTCTAAAACAGAATTATTAAGATAATATATTTTACGACGTCAGCTTAAAGCAAAACTAGTCTATTTCCATTTATTTAGTCTAATTGAAATATTTATGAAAAAAGTATTAGAAAGACATATATTTTTATTACATTACAAATGTTTTATTTCTATTTATACCGGTTTACATAAAAATATTCTCCATATAAACACTAACAAAAAAAAAGTACAAATTTAAACTACTCAACTTTGCTATCGCTATCGTTTTCATTTAAGATTAATTTGTTTACAAAATGATAATTTATAATATTTTATTAATTTTTGGTAGATATCAGATCAACCATAATATAGATAAATGGAGATAAAACACAATACTTTGTTATGTTAATAAGAGAGAGAAGTTTATTTATAAACACGTTTTTGTTTACATTTGCTTCTAAGCCTCTGTGTTAGCTGGTGATTCTATTTTAGAAATATAAGAATCTTAAGTTACAAAATGTAAATAAACACTATATTCATTCTTTTTTTAATGTACATAACAAAACAATGCATGCGTTAAAGTGTATTCTCGTATATGGGAAACCGCGTAAATGGATGGATTACTGTATATAAATTTGTAAAATTATTCAGGTGTTTTATTTAAGTGTTTTTTTATTTTCTTACAATCATATAGTCGTACGTAGATTAGTAATTACATATATTTATTAATTGACCATTCAAAGACATCTTTTTATAATTCAATATACCTTCAAGTTATACATATATATATATCAGCTTATTCCTGAGGTCATTTTGAGTAAAAAATGTCATATGAACATAGGTCCTATTCCTTCTAGTTACCAAAATACAAGAGGTTGAAGTTCTATAAATAACACGAAATTTTCTAATTTTTGTAATCAAGATACTTTCGGAAAACAAGAGTTTTATTGAAAAGTCATACTTTATTTGTCTTAATTAATTTTATTTATTAATATTAACGAATACGATTTAGAGAACAAAACATAAAACAACACAATTAAATAAACAAATAAATAAATTCTAAATACAGAACAACATAAACAAACATGGAATAGGTTAACACAATATAAAATAAGATAACAAATTTAAAAAAAATTACAGCAAGTGCTCAAAATGCGCGCCTTGAACTCGTATGCATGCTTGATAAAAATAAAAATCATATCTGCATATTCAGCAGTACTATAACCATCCATTATGAAACAAAAATACAACCAAAAATGTAACAATTTTTAATTAAGACAAATAAGGCATGACTTTTTCAATAAAACTCTTGTTTTCCGAAAGTATCTTGATTACAAAAATTAGAAAATTTTGTGTTATTTATAGAACTTCAACCTCTTGTATTTTGGTAACTAGAAGGAATAGGACCTATGTTCATATGACATTTTTGGCTCGAAATGACCTCAGGAATAAGCTGTTAAAGTTTGTTACACTAGTCCTGAATCACCCTGTATATATATATATATATATATATATATATATATATATATATATATATATATATATATATATATATATATATATATATGAGAGTATATCAAATATAAGCATATATACATATATATATATATATATATATATATATATATATATATATATATATATATATATATATTATAGAGTTTTGAAAGATTAATGGTTGCGGAAAATTACTGGGCGCAATGAATTTATATTATATGGATATACAAAAAACAGAACAATTTGTTTGGTTAAATTGTAATTAAATATTTTATATATTATGTGTGCGTTGCTATTCCAAATTCGTTCAGTTTCAACTAAAATCTATATATTTTATTTACATTACATTTTTGCTTCACACATTTTTTTTTTGTCTTTTGTTTAACAACGTAAAAAAAGTCTAGATATAATACTTTTTTTGTAATAGATGAAATAATATATTAGGAATTAATCTAGTTAGTATAAAAATATATTTTTGTCATAATTGTTTTTTCTAAAAAAATATATTAAAAAAATGCATGCTGCGATTTTTAGTAAACATGTAAATACTAATTCAATGAAAGAAACAAAAAAAAAACGCATTACGTGTGCGGCTGCTTCAGGTATCTAAGAACCCTAAGAACGATGCTTTCTTGTTTGATCTTGCAAATGAATATTATTAAATACTGAACAAGCCCTTGACAAGCTCAATATCTATTTTATATCGCAATTATAGTATAAATACGATATTAATATACAGTTTATCTATATAAGAAACATTAATTTGTATATCGTGAAATATAACGGACATTTAGTGAATTTTTGTTGATAGTGTGGATACATTTTGGTATTGGTGATATTTATTTATAAGAAGACCGATGGATTTTGATAAGGTAAACAGAAATTTTTACAAGTATTACAGATACTAAATTTCTTTTGTTTCTATCTAATATATAAAATTCCTGTGTTACAGTTTTAGTGTTTATACTTCTCCGAAACGGCTTGACCGATTTTGATGAAATTTTATATGTATATTTAGTAGATATGAGAATAGGTTTATAACTAATTTTTATACCCCTAAGTGTTAAGGGTGGCTCACCCTAAAAAATTTTTTTTCATTTTTTGGACAATTTTTTTTTTTGGTTATTTTTTTATGGTGTTCCATTAAAAAAATACATTTAGTCCTAAATTTATACCCTCCTACCACCAACCCCTACTTTTTAATAGCATTTTATATTTTTTAACCCCGGTCGATAGCTGATCAATGGGGTTCCGTTTTGCCAAACTCCTTCGCTTGGGAGCAGCATAATAGCAAGTGTCGTCGAGCGCAATTTTTCAAATACATTTTAAAAATAATCATTAAAGAGATATTATAAATTTGTTTAAAAGTTATTTAGGAAAAAAAATTATAATACAGTAATACTGTACATTTATAATATTTAAAATATTTACATTTATAATACAGTAACACTGTACCTTTGTTATGATCCAACATATTTATGAAAAATTAATTATATATTTGAAAAATTTTATATATTAGAAGAAGATAAATCAATGTATGTCTGTGTATCTGTCTGTTTGTCCTTTATGCACCATTTATCCGATTGCCAAGAAACTTTGGGAAGTTGTTGAGTACACTCCCGCGAAGGTTTGTGGAGCCCTCCGGGGCTCCTGGGTCCCAGGAAAAATATTGAAAAGTTTGAAAGAAAATGATTCCAAATAAATTTGAAACTTTGGGAAGTTGTTGAGTACAATTCCGCGAAGGTTTCTGGGTCCTTGGGGGGGGGGGGGGCTGGGCTTAGGAAAAGTATTAAAAAGTGTGAAAGAAAATGATTCAAAATAAATTTGAAATTTTGGGATGTTGTTGAGTACACTTCCGCGAATGGCTCCAGGAAAAATATTGAAAAGTGTGAAAGAAAATGATTCCAAATAAATTTGAAACTTTAGGAAGTTGTTAAGTACACTTCCCCAAAAAAAAATAAAGGCAAGACAACGTTTGCTGGGTCAGCTAGTAACCTATATTTTTATAAAGTGTATATGTTAGAGTGATTTTATTTTCTTCATAGTTTATGGTACATATATTTGTAATGAAAAAATCAGACAAATTAAATTGGTTTAGCATATACATTCATCCAGTGGCGTAGCCAGAAACTTGTCATGGGGGGGGGGTTACTAAAGAAATGATATAATATCAATCAATAAAGATAATACTGTAATTAGTATAAAAAATAAAGAGCAATAAAAATTATTTTTATAAAAACGAAAGTAAAATAACGTATTTCATATTTCACATACGTATGTTTTTGGTCGTTCAGGTTCTTGGGGGTGAAGGAGGGGGGGGGGGTTTGACCCCCTTAACACCCCCCTGGCTACGCCACTGCATTCATCGGTTTAAAATAAAATAGGTAAATTCCGTCTTGATAAATTATGCCATACCAGAAAGAGACTTTATTTTTCTTGAAACATACTGTTACATTTGTACATTATACCTGGGACCATATATATATATATATATATATATATATATATATATATATATATATATATATAAAGTGAGTCTGGGAAGACGCCCCACCCCCTCTTAATTTTTTTATTATACGTAAAAGAAAATTTTCTCTCCTATAAAAGTTTTATTATTTGAAATATACTATTCGATGTTGTAAATAGATATTTTTTCTAGAGCCAGGTTTACACTATACGACTATCAACTTTTTTTTTTTAATACAAACCTAGATTTTTTTTATTGAAGTATAAAACAACAATTTTTCCTCTTTTCAACGATGTATAATTTTATGTATAAATTATAAGAAAAAAATCGAAAAAATACGATAATTGAGAAATAAGAGAAATTGTTTTTATTTAAAAATTCTTAGGCGACTATGGGAATATAATGCTGTTTTATATTTAAATAAAAAAATGTAGGTTTGCATTTAAAAAAAAAAAGTTGATAGTCGTATAGTGTAAACCTGGCCCTAGAAAAAATATCCATTTACAGCATCGAATAGTATATTTCAAAAAATATAACTTTTATAGGAGAGAAAATTTTCTATTACGTATAATAAAGAAATTAAGAGGGGGGGGGGGGCGTTATCCCAGACTCACCCGGTATATGGTGGCGCTCCCTGCAGAATAGGTTAGGTATAGAGGTTAATTTTGGTTATGCAATTTGGTTTTTAACGTAAAAAATAAAAAAATATCTGTATCTGTTAGTAGTTATGTAAATATGGAAAAATATGACAGCAGTTTTTCAACATTCCACATGTTAGAAACGAATTTTCAAAATCAGTTTTAATATTGTAAATATCATTTTCGCACTCAAAAAATTTAAGTTTTGAAAATATGTAAAAAATTTACAAAGATATTTTATTTGTTTTTATTTTTGAGTCAATATAAAATTTGTATGGTTTAAAAAGTAAATAAATATTTTATTGTAGTATATTATAGAAAAAATCGTTAAATTTGATATATTTTATTTATGTAAATAAATCATTTACTTCTGTTATACAAATAAATGTATATACAGTGTGTCCCCGGATTGAGTTCACTATAGGTGTAATCGGCAAAAAAATTAAGAATTTCATTTTCACGTTTTGGGATTTCACCCTGCTTTGTCTGAAAATAATTTCAAGCATATTTTTAGTTTTTTAAAAATTAAAGCGATTATGAAAAATGTAAAAAACTATTTTATATTCAGGTAAAGTGCCTTTTTGGTCAATAATAAAGTAAAATAAAGTAATAAAAAAAGTTGTTCAGAATATGAAATTATGGCTCTGTAAAAAATTTCAAAAAATCAGTTTAAAAAAAAATGTGTATGGACAAAACGCCGACTGCACACAACGCCGACCGAGGAAACTACGCCGACTGTCTATTTGCATTTGCGCAAGCTAAATAAATAAAAGGTTGCACAAGCCAAAACGTTGGGGTTTAGTAAAATCTGTCAATACATCAGTATCATGCAAAATATCTATCAGTAACAACAATTGGCTTGCGTAAATTCGAATGAACAGTCGGCGTAATATTCTCGGTCGGCGTAGTATTCTCGGTCGGCGTTGTGTCTAGTCGGCGTTTTGTCCAGTCGGCGTTTTGTCAGAAACATTGTTTTTTTTAAACTGATTTTTTTGAAATTTTGCACATTGCCATTATTTCATATTCTGAACAACTTTTCTTAAGAACATTATGCCGTATTATTGACCAAAAAGGCACTTCACCTGAATACAAAATAGTTTTTTACATTTTTCATGGGCGCCTTAATTTTTAAAAAACTGCAAATATGCTTAAAATTGTTTTCAGACAAAGTAGGGCGGAATCCTAAAACATGAAAATGAAATTCTTAAATTTTTTGCCGATTACACCTATAGTGAACTCAATCCGCGGACACACTATATATGGAAACCACTCGGAGCTCCATATTGCATTTAAACTAAAATGATAGTGCGATTCAAATATCATGTATAACTAAATAATGCATATTTCAATCAACAATATTACTGTTGATATTAGAGATTAATAAAAATTTAATTTTCTTCAAACTTATTGTTATATTTACTTGTTTAAGAGAATATAAATCATAAATGTACCTATGAAGATGAACTAATTATCTTACAATAATTTATATTAATTTATTATATTAAAAGATTTTTATAAATTATTGTAAGACAATTATTAAATTTTTATACTTTTGTAAATTATATTGCTTTAAACAAGTGCATATATGTAGAATGATTAAATAATCAATGAAAGAATATGATTGAACGAGATTATAACAATAAAAAAAGAGTTGTAACAGAGAAAAATATCAATCAGAAACCAATTAATTACAGAAACAATTATTCCGGATGTGAAACTTGAGTAATTATATCTATTCGTTTAATTACAAACGGAAATCAATTAAAAAAGTACATTTACTTTGTCGGCAATCGATAGATAACATTTTCTGCACGTTATGTGCATTTTTTTTTGTCGACACAATTACGAACTGAATGCATTCATGTAGGCTATCTATATCAAATGATTTATTCTGTAATTAGATCTTTTTTTAAAATTTTACAATAGCAAATATTACAATAGCAGCATAATTAAGCATCAAAATTATTAGACAAACTATTTTGTAAATCATTTTATTAACTAAATGGTATAATCTCAATAATGAAGTCTTAAATTCAAAAACCGTTTTATAATTATATACGAAGAAGTTATTTTTTGTCTAGAGTTTAATCTGGGCACGGAAAATAAAATTAGTCGTAGTAAATTGGAATCTGTAATGATATTGATAAGTTTATATAAGAAAGAATAGCGCGATGAAATTAAATTCATTGAGTAAATCATTATAACTAATGTTAAAGTTTTTTTCTATCTCCTGTAAAATAATGGTTTTGTGGCTTACAAAATATTGTCGTTGCATGGACGAAATGTATATATTTTTTTAACAGCAATTTTATTCAGTATATTTAATAATGATATTTGAATAATAAAGGGATGAAAGAAACGATCAGTAGGAAATAGAAAAGGGAAACAGATAGAATAAAAGCTGTTTCCGATAGGTGTAAAGTAATGTCGACGAAGGTACATATAAAGGCAGTAAGCAGTAATATGCAGGCGGCAAGGCAAGGCAAGGCAAGGCAAGGCAAGGCATGGCAGGCAACAACTAAGTTAAGTTAAGCAGTCAGTCTTCAGATAACAATATGTGCAGTCGGGGGTGATGTGAGAGCAGGATCCTGGGGGAAATCAGAACAGGATACGGATATGTATACCGAATACACCTCACTCACTTATCACCGAAGTTTCGCGCGCAAAAATATCGGGGCTAATCTTCGGGCAACATTGCGTGCCCCGTGCCCGAGATGGGATGGCTGTGTATGCGAAAGTCAATTTGCCACTGGCTTTCGTCGCGTTAAAAATGCAATAAAATTTGATGCCGCAAAAACACGTTGCCTGGTTGCTGCATAACCGACACGACACGACACGACAAATTCGTTTCCCGCAAAAAATCAAATAAAAACCGGGAATTGCTTTCGGTTCTAGCGCGCGCTTGGCTCACATTTGAATTACACACCCCCCCCCCCCATTTTATTTATTATTTTCTTAATATTATTTCTCGCATTTCAATTAAATATATAATAAATTTACTGTTTTATTATCACATTTATTTCAATATTATAAATTAAAATCTAATAATGATATTTACTTAGAATAATATGCTATTTACAATTTTTTTTTAAACTGTCATAATATTTAGTAAATAATAATAATAATAATAAAATATATATATATATATATATATATATATATATATATATATATATATATATATATAACAATTTGGTATCAATTTATTTCACAGTTTTTATTTCATAAATTTTAAAATTAAAATTATTTATTTGCGTATATTATTTTGCAATTTCATTAATTTATACTAACAATATTTCTGTTATTATTTAATTAAAATAGTTTTATAATGTTGTTCGCGTATATTAATAATTATTATCACAACATTAATAAATATAAATTAATTGAAATATATGAATAAACATCTCAAGGAGTTGCATCTGCAACGAGACAATTAATATAATCTATAATAAATCATAATATTATGCATGTTTGTTTATAATTTAAGTTGGTATATTTTCTCTTGAGAAATAGTTGGTAGGTACGCGGTAGACGGCAGTCGGGGATTTGCGTTACGATCAAATTGAAAAATAACATACCTCACTATACTATAATAAATAAGAACAATTGGTATGCAAGTGGGTTATGTTTGTATTTCATTTAATTGAAACTGTAACTATACTTTCATGTTGTTTAAATTAGGAAGACAGTACGGCGCGACGGCGTCGCGACGTCGCAGCTAGGCGCTAGAGCAACTAGCAACTGGAGCCGAGGATCAAAATTTTAATGCACTTTCAAGATAATTAAAACCTTACCATATGAAAGTTAAAGATACGCTAAATGCTGTTACAAATGTAGTTACGTTCGTTAGCAAATACATTTTTAATTATTCATATTTGTTGGCTTTACAATTTTAGTTTTCATCATATTTTATTAAGTAAATATTTTTATATTTATTGAAATAAAAAATAAAAATTATAAGACAATTTTTTAGTACCTTATTGGAAATTAGATACGAATATGAATATAAATTGCTCTTATTTCGTGTCCGGCGTAACAGTGCATACTACTTTATTTGAAACATTAAAAAAAAAATAGAACAACATGCATAAATTAACGAAAAACAAAAGTTAAGAAAAATGAAAAACCAAAACAGAACATAATCCACAGACATACGTATTTTACTGAACGCGTTCTCACTTAAAGTAGGTGGTTCGAGTGAACACAACCTCAAACGCGCGACAACCAATTCATTGGCCGAGTTAGTCTTCGTGTAGTGTTTAATTTGAACTGCAGGTAGTCTAGCTGGTAGGAGGTAGGCCGGAAGGCCGGAAGGGTTACCGTGCAGGGAGTTGGGGAACGAACGAACCCGTACCGGAAACGGCTGAATGATTGCTACACGTCAATAAGTCAATGGCGTATTTATCTAACTGCCGCATCGGGCCTAGTTAGCACAGGAATCACGTACAAAGCCGCGGACGAAATCTGTACGTACGCCCCACTGCATGCAAAGCCTACTAGTTTTATTATTACGCTGCGTTTTTCTTTTCCCTTCTCTCTCTCTCTCTCTCTGTGTGTGTGTGTGTGTGTGTTTCCGTCCGCCTTTGTACTGGTGACCTGAGTGCTTTTTTTTTAAATGGACCCAGGCCTGCCACTAGCACGACCAAATGAATGGAGTGGAAATATAGATGGCTCTGTATATCGGATCCGACGCGATTTTGAGGTTATGCCAGGCATATATTTGTATACCGATATCGTAAGAAATATACCCTCATATACGAACATAACATAAACTTTACATATTTTTTATTTTTCACTATTTGGTTTCAATAACGTTGTAATTGAAAGATTGATGAATAAATTGACTAATATCATTAAATATGTCTGCAAAAGTAAATAACATACATGTTTTTATAAAGAAATATGAATATGGACAAAGTGTACAACCGAGGAGAAAAGCACTATCAAATATATTCTTAGGAGTATATAATTAGAGATTTTATATGATTTTGTTTAATTAAGAACTTTTTATTATATTAAATAAAATAATTTGTAATACAATAATTTGTAATAAAATACAAAATAATATTCCTTTTTGGCTTTATTTTTAATATTGTCTATGCAAATCAAATAAGTACATTAATGTTTTTTCTCTCTTATATGTACATTATTTACTATATTTCAATTTTAATAAATATTAACAAACTATAAGTATATTTATGGAGTAAACAGAATATGATTGGACTTTATTTTAATTTTAATAGACATTAATTAATTTCTATATCAGATTGATAAAGATTTAATAAAAACTGTAACTAGATTCCATAACAAAATCGTAATCTTGTCCGCAATCGAAGCCAAACAAAAAAATACAATGCTCCGGCAATTAGAATACGACTGGTTCCGATAAATGAAAATACATTAGTAATTCAAACAATAGCATTTTACTTTGTATCAATTGAAATTTTTTGTCTACTTCCTAAAAACATGAAACACTTTTGACAAACACAGGTCAAATTCATTTGTTTGGATTTATAGTTTGTCATTCGTCATTCATTTATTGATCGATTGTATTTGTAGATTAAGAGCAAGATTTTGATTTTGCTATGAAATCCAGGTACAGTGTTAAAATATCACGGAATTGTAAATGAATATTAGAGTTAAAAAAATCTACTGGTTCAATTTATTTTTTATTTATTTATTAATTTCTTAGAAACACAGTTAAGGACCGCTTTTTCAATGCTCAGTAAAGTTATAATAACTACAAATTTCAGTTTAATTTTCAGTTATTTTGTTTATCAGTTTTCAGTTTGCAATAATTTTTAGATAAACTAGAAGTATCAATTGTAAAAAAGGGTTACTGTTATATTATCAATATTAATTTTATTGCAATTAGCATTTATATTATAATAATTATTCTACATGCAGGAACAATAAATAAATGAAACTGAAAAAAATTAGCTTGAACTCAATTTTTCGGTAGAATTGTAACGTAATTCGTGGCTCGTATATTGGGTATTGTTAATTAAAATAATGTTTTGAAACACGTTGATAGCAATTCAGAAAACAATGACGTAGCAGATTACAATTAGCCATTAATGGATATTTGATCATTGATTAAATATTCATTGCGGATTTTAAGTATTCCATTATATCCCACATGTGTATAGAGCTGTAGCTGTAGACCGAGACTGGGTCTATTCTGCTCGTTCATGACACGCATGCGCCACACATGATGCGATGCGTTTGCTTGCATTGCTGCTGTTTATGCAGTGACATTTGACAGTGCCGTACCATTTATTTTTACTCATCAATATATACGTTTCAAATTATCTATTTTTCTATTACTTAGGTTCAGTTTTATAAATGTTGCTAAAATGTACTTTCGAAGTAAATATATTTACTATATAGATTTTTCGTATTAAATAGAGGAAATAAATTTAATTTAATCGTATTTAAAAAATAATAATTATTGTTACTGGTAGTAAATTGTTGAAATAATATTTGTTTTCAAGATAATTTAGTAGCAGAATAAAATTTACTTGTAAATTTATTTATTTGTGTATGAAATCGGACCTTAAAACTATTTCATTTGAAATTGAAAATAATCTTTATTTTTATTTAAACTTTTTACGTTTGTAACATATATTGTTGGAAAAAATTGTTCTGTTTAGTGACAGATCCGAGTGCATATTTATTTAATAAATATTTGAATATTATTTAAATATTTGAAGTAAATATTAAGTAAATAATATCGTTTTATTAATTTAAACTTTAACACATTGGCAGTTACAATAAGTTCGGTTTAAACTAATACCGGGTTAAAAACAATGCAACTAAACTAAAGACAACTGAACTAAAACTATATTTTATTTAATCATTATATTTTAATTAACTGTATTCATATTTCTTTCTAGATTTTTGTTAATAATAGAAATAAGAGGCAAAATTTATTATCAATAAAAGCACAAATCAAAACAAATTATCTCTGAATTTTTTTTTTTTGCAGTATAAACGCAAACCCATCAATTTTCGATATTCATATGCCTATTTTGCTTCAACATTATATATATATATATATATATATATATATATATATATATATATATTAAAACAAACAATGATGGTTATATCGCTAAACAGCCAGCGGCAAACACGGGCTACATTCAAATTAGAAATAATAAAACATTTTATATGTTAGCGCGCGGCGGCGGCATATCTACCTGCCTGCGTTCTGCACTGCGTATATGTTGGTTGGAACGCTACGTACGAACATGGTAGACCTGTATGTTGGTTTAAAACAAAGAAAACTTTATAACTTGTTTATTCATATTTCCATTTTCTGCACGGCTGGCAAACTTTTCATTTGTACTTCGAACGAGCACGCTGAACAGCTACGGCTACGGCGCGGCGGCGGCGCGGCGGACGCACGTAAAAAACATTCTATTTTATACTATCTCCGACTTTGTCTACCAAAGAAACTACCACTATCATTGCAAGCATTTCAATATTATACGAATAAAAATATTGCCCCTTTTTCTTTGACTTTTTTATAAATAGTTGCTTCTGAAATATTGTTTTTATTCTAATTAATTTTACTTTATATCGCTATTGTTCAGTTCGGCTTCATCTTACATAATATACTGGCTGATTCCTCTCCAATAAACGCGATATTCTGAAAAATTGTACTATAGTTTTAATTTGGTTTCGATTTATGCACAAACACTAATATAAATAATTATTTACATGCTTAGCATTAGTTTTCTTGTCATATATGATAATACAAGCAGCTGTAGGGCAGTGGTAGTTTAAAAAAAAAAGAGCATGCCGGGAAAAATGTTTTATATTCATTTATCTACAATTATTTTCGTATTATTATTTCGAAAAATTGAAAAAGAATTATATGAGATAAATTATATGTTGCTGTTAAATACTGCATAGAGCTCAGCCCGAACAAAAGGTTAAAATAATTTCTAGTTAATTAGCAACATATAATTACAATACAAAACACGAGTGCATTTATTTGTCTATAATAAATTAGCCATGAAATTCTGAAAATCGGCGCGAAGCAGATATAACATTTCCCACCCGTCTCCGATTTGTTGTAGGAGCCCCCATCCCGTAAAGTATGAGCCGATGATTCACGTGTGCAATACCGCATTGGAGCCCCCGGGCGAACACTTAATTGGCTCCATGTAGCTCATTTGTGGCGCGCTCTGGGCGTACATGAGACAGACGCAAGCGTTCAAGTGCGCCCGGAACGCTCCGTAACGGATTGACTTCTTTATGCGGCCCCGTCTCTGTTAGTCTGCCCTAAACAAGCCTGCCTGCCTTCCACTCCCGAGCTATTGTTACCATTTGGTACTTGATTATTTGTCCTTTAATACCAGATAATTTTCGTTAGATTTTTTTATCCGATTTTAGATTTATAGTCATGTTAGTTTTTGCATTTTCTTTAGACTACGTTATTTGTTAATTGTGTTTTATATTCTGATCTCATACGTATTATAATTCTCGAACAATACTCATCAAATTTGTTTTTTTTAAATTTGTATCCATAAGGGTATGGCACAAACTCTTTTCATTATTCATATTACATATGTAATATGTGCTTATGAATATTACATAAGCAATGCAAGTAAAAATTGTCAAAAAATTATAATATGATCAGTTTTCTGAGCATATATCCCCATGATCCATTTCCAAATTACGGAACTGATTATTATATATACATATAAGCAGAAGTAATAGCTGTGCGCGGATGCTGTAGGTTTACGTATCGGAGAAAAACGTTAATTAATTAAACGGATCTGAAATTTTGTCCCTTGTGTCACTTTAATTATTATTATAATCAATAAATCACTAATTGATACACAGCATCAGAAAATAATCCAGATGTATGTCATTGCATTGTTTTCAAATGTTATGAAATGAGCTGTGTATAGTGTAGCCACGCAACGGTGATACCGATTCCTACATTCAATATAAATATATACCGAAATAAAATATGCAAATTTTGGTTGTTATTTATTCAACAGATATAAAATCTCAGTTTTCCAATTTCAATCTAGGAATTAATACTAGAGATTCGTGAGGCGAAAAGCAAGGTGTGATGATGACGTAGCGTGTGTACCTACTCTGACGAACAATATGAAAAATTAAAATATAAAATGAAAGAAAGAAATGAAATAGCATGTTATGGAGCCTGGGTAAGTCCGACTTCAACTCCAACTTCAACTCCGACCTCATCTAAACAAGCTCGTATTTAGTTACACACAATTTCACAGTAGAATTACGTACCTGTTCTATATACGAAAACAGAAACGATACGATGCGTCGCGACGTGTCAACCATTTTGCTTTGCTCAGATTGCAAACTTTCCTTACTTGCATTAAAATTTTCATTATTATAAACGAGGAAACTAATTTGAAAAACAATGATTTTCTTCTTTTTATCCGTGCGTTATTAAAATATATAGAAATTCTACCATTTCGTAATTTGCCAGACTAAAAAAAGAATCCGTTTAGATTATTAAGCTTCCAAGTTGGAAAGCTTTTAAACGTAACCTATACATTTTTATTATTTCTTGCGCTCATATTACATGATCTGTAAACATACAAAAAAATGAAACCATTATATTTCCAGTAATTTAAAAACATAATTTTCTTGCGACTAGTCAATTTGCCAAGTTTTATTACAAAATCCTTAAGCAAACGACTCGAGTTTATGACGTTTTATTAAATTTTACAATCTTTGCCAAATTGACGGCATTCGTAATTCCAAAAAATTAACACTGGCGACATATGTCAAAGTTACTGGCTCAAAGGATTATAACTTAAGCAAATTACTACTTTTAGACAACTGCACTCAATGCCCCAATTTAGATGTCTCACTATAAAGATCTTGGAAACTAGATGGAATATAAACTCTATTCAAACATATAAAATTTGTTACATAGTAATCTATGTATAATACATAGAAAAACTATTTTAACCAATTTTTATTGCTTGACGTAAAAATGTTCTCGTCCGTATTTGGTTAATTATTTTGTTCTATTTTTAAAATAAAAATATATTTGATTGAAATTATAAGTTAAACGCTACCGTTATTTACAAGCAAATAAATTGTTTTTCAAAAAGGAAATGGAAATAAAAATAAAAATACTAAAGAAAGATAAGTAGGTAAGCGCTAAGGGCAATTTAAATTTAAAAACATTTAGCTAGTATTTAAGAAAACGTTTTCTGTTGAAGTAATTTATTTTGTAAACTACCACGCCGCAATTGTACTGTAAGTACGTATAAATAACTAGTAAAAAACGAAATTAGAATTAGAAATATTGGTATATTTACTTTGTTTTGTAGGTATATTTAAAGCTATTTAATTATTTATTGTACTTTTTTACATTTAAGAAAAGAATATATAATATAGCGTGCAGAATTTATTTAACTTTAATATTATAAGTTTTGGAAAAAACAAATTTAATTACGGCATCTTTTTCTTTGTAATTTTTATTTTTTAAATTAAAATTTTAATATCCATTACTTCCTCAGAACATCGTACGAATTATCATTATTTTCAGAATATTTTTATAAATATTGTCTGATTTTAAATTTATGCATAGGTCCACATAAAAATTCGATAACATTCGATACAAAAAAATACCAAGAAAACTACATCTAATACTTGAATTAACACTTATAATACAAAGTATTTCTAAAAAAAAACACGAAAACATAAATTCGAATGTAATGAAAACAAAAATAAAATAAAACGTTTCAGCGAAATTAGCGATTCGATAATCAATGCGCTTCGATCTTCTAATGAAATTAAAAACAAAAATAGCCTGAAATCAACTAAAAGTGCTAGTAGATATTTTTATTCGCAACAAATCCAAAACCAAAAATAAAAAAAAAACCGGCTAATATTTCCGGTCATATAAATCGGGTAACCGCATTATCTGGCCGATTGTATTTGCTAAACTCAGAATCGGGACGTAGATAAGTCTTGCATTCGTTGCTGTTGTTGCTTACGAACACAACTGTTG
Source organism: Clivina fossor (assembly GCA_963966155.1). Classification (NCBI taxonomy): domain Eukaryota; kingdom Metazoa; phylum Arthropoda; class Insecta; order Coleoptera; family Carabidae; genus Clivina; species Clivina fossor. The sequence continues at coordinate 61,222,401 of OZ014550.1, forward strand.
CCCTAGAAGAGAGAACTTCTATTCCAAGTAATCGATTAACTAGCTATAAACTGTGACCGACTAATTACAAGGTAATCATTTAAGTTGCCGGTTATAACGCTGTTGGGAAATCGCGAACTTGTGTATTTTGTTTGTAGATCGTTACGACTATAGTTATCCTTTTTCCTTTCATATCTTCTCTTTTCAAATGATACAATTTAGTTTTGGAGAATGTTGTTGGTTGCGATAATATTGTTTGAAAGATTAAGAATATTTTTGCATTATAAAAAATTAAAAATTAAACGAAGTATTAGATGATGATATTAAATAATTCTTATGCTCAACACAGTTCTATTTAATTTCTATTGTTAATTTCGAATATCAACAAATATCAAAATGCCCGAGCTTTGCTTATCCAGTTTTGCAATGTTTTTATGATAATAATGGACTTGTAGCGTTACAAAATATTTTGTATTTTTCTATCAATAGATGAATTTCACATTTACAAACGACAAAATATTCTAACAATATGACAAAATATAATAGTATAATTATTTTAGAGTGTCACTTGAGTGTCACAGATTTATTTGAATAGGTGGTATAAATTTGAAACCAAATCAAACAAATAAGCAATTTTTAACTATTTAATAGATTTTATTCCCTCTTGCTAATAGTATAGGTTTTAGCATTCTACCAGTTTTAAAATAAAGATTTTTTTTTGTAAAATAAGACGAGGTTAACGCTAATAAAAATATATGAATAATTATTAACAGAAAATTAATTCTTATTTCGACAGCATATTTCATAAACGTTTGAATATTGAAATGTTGGTTGAGAAAAAAAAAACGTAGAAATTCATTTGCATTTTTAAATAGCATGCTACTAAGCCATTTAATTATGTTATAAATGTTTTGAATCCTTTTCTTTACTTTCACAACAAAACTGAGGTAACGTTTTTCGCTCACGCCATAATATGGTGTCTAAACTCGTAAAAATTGGGATTTGCCACTTTTACCTTGCTGTAATATACTGCGAAATGTAACCGTTAAATTTACAAAATGTTAAATAAATTTGTTATGTTTACACATGAGTATAATTGCTAAATTAAATTATAATCTTTTTCTGCTACATTTGAAATTTATATTTTGCGCTATCTATATTTTATAGAAATTAATTCTTTATAATATATTTATTCAAAAATTTATAAATTAATTTTAATTTAAATCAATACATTTACTAATCACACGCAATTGTATTTAATATTAATATTTAATTTTTGGTGTTCCACTCCAATAATTTTGACAGATAGTGATATTTTTTCTCCCTGACCTAAATTTAAACACAAAATGCCATGTTTTGTAGCAGTAAACACGTCACATAACTAAAAATAAAAATTTTACGAATAATATTTTTACACTTTATAGCCCTTTGAATGTCATTAACAATTTTTCAAATTGTAAACGTTATACATTCAAATTAATTGCAAAGTTTAATGTGATATTTTGTTAAATTTAATAATAAGAGCCTATGCGCATTAAAGTAAAAATTAAATCAGTTTTTTTTTAAACATTTTTCTCGATTTTTATAATTTAATACCTCCGAAATATTTCGTTTAAAAATAGAAACAAAATCAATTATAAATAATTTATAATAAGATGGAAATTTATATTATAATTAAAAAATTAAAATTAACATTTTCATATTTTTCCGATTTCCATAATTGAATAAGTTTGAAATATTCCGTTTAAAAATACAAACAAAAGCAATTATAAATAATATATAATATAACGGAAATTTATATTATAATTTAATATGTATGTATTTATAAACAATACATGCACATTTTTCTCAAATAATATTTATTATTGCACTTTCTCGAACCAACTATTTAAGTTTATTTGTTAGTTAGTTAATTAGTTTGTTGTCAAATTTTGTTATCTAAATTAGATTTATTTTCACATATCCGCAATAAATATGAAATTTTGCACATGTAATTCAATATGATATAGATAGACTATAATTCTGAATCTTTTTTTTTAAATATAATGTTTAACCTATTTTAAGAATCAATATAATAAAATTATAATTATTTAGAAAAATGTTAATTTTAGAAAATATTATATTTATAAGAGTATTTTATAATGGAACTTAGAAAACAAATTTGGTAGCGTTAGAGAAATATTTGTTGGTTTTTTTTTCTAGTATATAAAATTTTGTATTTAATTGATAAAAGACAAAATACTTTATAATGCCACACATCTATTTAGAATTCCACTATTAGGATCCAATAAGTTACATAAAATATGCGGAAAATTAAACTAACAAGAACGATGCATTGAGATCCTTCAAATATATACAAAATTTTAATATTATCACTAGATATAATAAATTAATATAGTAATAAATCTTTCAGAACTCATTATATTAAAATAAAACGGCTTTAGGTTATAGTTTTATATTAATATTCATTTATAATAGACGTTTCGACAAACTCAACGTCCGTCGTCATCAGGAAAAATAATACAAATGATATTTACAGTAAATAAACAGAACATAGAAACAAGTTATTAGGTAACGAAATAAGTAACTAGATCATAAAATTTTATAGATTTTTAATTAATGAAAACCAAATTTTGTTTAACACAATGCCTTCACAGAAATTAAAAATTTATAAAGAAAAATATAACATCAATCACTGTGAAGGCACTGAGTTAAACAAAATTTGGTTTCCATTAATTAAAAATCTATAAAATTTTATGATCTAGTTACTTATTTTGTTAATTAGTAACTTGTTTCTATGTTCTATTATTTACTGTAAATGTCATTTGTAAAATATTTTTTATGAAGATGTTGAGTTTGTTGGAACGTCGTTTATAAATAAATATTAATACAGAACTATAACCTAAAGCCGTATTATTTTAAAATTAATTAAAATTGTATTTTTCAACTGGGTAAAAATCATCAGTTTACAATGTAGGACTCAATAAATTGAATATTAGACGTAAGAGCAACCGTAAGTGAAGCAGTTAGAAATTGTTTGAAACAAGATTAAACAATACCACTTGATATAGTCGAGTATCACATATAGCTGGGGTATTGGTGTTGCGCTGCGCTGTAAGTCAGATGAGTAGCACGACTTTTAACCCGTTTTCTGCTCTAATGAATTATCTAGATATCCACTTGCCAAGCGGTGCTGTTGGCGAAACAGGAATGTCGCATTACATTACAAAGCTTACTGGCTGCTTGATGCTCGTTTACTCAACATATCATTATCTAGCAATGTTTCCAGTATTCTATTACAAACGATATACATACGTTTCGGGTTTGGTACGTGTTGAAGATTCTTATTCACACCCGAACCAGAAGATATATTAACCCCTTGCATACTGAAATTGCAAATATACGTAAGCTAAAAGAATAATGCTTGTACCGGTTATAAATGATACGTTCAGTAGCCCGATTTCATATCATAATCGTAATCTTGGTTATACATAATTGTGATCGCAGAGAAAAAAATACATAACCAAATAAAATGAATGATCTTTTACCACTAAACACGTGGAGTACTTTTTATCTTTTTATAATTTGCTACGAAAGATGAGGAAGTTTAGCAATCACACCATGTACACAAAAAGTTGTGGCAGAAACTCTTTCACTATGCCGAAATTATTTTCCAGACAAGTAATTCTTGCTTCATCCACATTCATGATGCCTCTCATATATGCTCTTCTACTTTTACCATTTGGAAACATTTGCTCATGCAAATTTTACTGATAATGCCGAGGAGCGGCGGTACATTATAGATACAAACATAGATTTGTTGGGCAGAATCAGAAACGATTTGAAAACGAGAAGTTTTACAAGGTTTCCGTTTAAATTCGCAGTGTTTTTATCACTCGTGGTTACTACTAATATTTGTATTGTTTATCTATTGTATGTTTCTATATTACACGCCCACTTTTACATTCTTTGATGCCAGTATCTATACAATATTAATCAAATTCTATTCACATTGTAAAACACTATAATAGCACAGAAATTAATATAGATGTTAAATTATCAGATGACACTGACACATATCAAATGCATGGATCAGATGATTTTTGTTGACAAGACACACGCATGCAAAAATAAAATAAAATCGCGCAACAGATAATAATAAAGTAACATGTGCCATCTAGTGAGTCGGCTGCGGAAACAAATTATTCAAAACAACAAACTTCAAAAAAGGTCAAAAATTACTGTTTACTAAAAATAGAATTTCACATGAAAATTTTGATTGTGAATCAAAAAGACGTGAAATGCCATCGTTTTACGATAAAGACAGACTTGATGCAGCATACGCGACAGTAGAATTATTTGCCGATCCAGTTTGGCAAACTAACGACAAGGATGGTTATGTGCGTGCCAATAAGGTATGACAAAATTTGACTATTTTATGAATATAAATCGCAAAAATTTAGTACGGAAATGATATTTATAATATTAAAACTGATTTTGAAAATTCGTTTTCAACATGTTGAATGTTTAAAAAATTGCTACCATATTTTTCCATATTTACATAACTACTAACAGATGCTGTTATTTTTAATTTTTTACATTAAAAACAACTAAAAATTCTTCACGTTGTTTTAATTTTACTAATCATTAACAAAATTAACTCTTTACCTTACCTATCCTGCATTGAGCGCCACCATATATGTCAAGTACAATCAATTCATCTTTCGTAATGTTAAAAACGAGTTTTCAAAATAAGTTTTAACATTATAAATATCAATTTCGCCCTAAAATTTTGCGATTTATTTTCATAAAATATGCGAAATTAACGGTATCTAAAGTTTGAAGAAAATCGATAAATAACCGTAAAGTAAAGTTTAGCCGACAATGTTTGTTTATAATTATTAATTAAATTAAATTCGAGTGTTAAATACTTGTTATAAAGGAATTATGGATGCAAGAATGTAGATTAAGAGATGCAAGCGCGAAAATTGGTATGCCACGATCGGTTTTGGATGTAATACCATATAGTCGTCTAGCTAAATATGGAACTTATTTATACGACGAACAGAGAGAAAAATCTTATGAACCTGCAAATCATACAAGAAATGATCATTTTAATGCTGCATCTACCAACTACGTAAATGAAGATTTTTTACTGAATTCAGATGTGGAAAAACTATTTTGTATATTGACTGATCCGAATGCAATTTGAGTTATTTTTTGTTACTCAATCATTCAATTGGTAAAATTCTATTATTTTTTTCGATCTGGTTTTCGTTTCTTTTTGGTCAAAATAAAATATTTCAGTTCGGTTTTCTGTTTTTTTTTCTGACAGTAGCTGACAGTCTGAATGTTTCTCTCAGTCGCAAGGTATCTTAAACTAACTTCTCTCACGAACTAATATTGAATCTCTCACTCATAACTGTATTTATTCTGGATAAATATGGTGATCAACGTGTTAAAAAGATTTTCGTCCATACGGTAGTAATTTTTATAGTCATCTGATGACGTGGTTGTTTTGGCTGAATCTGAATTACGATTATACTGTGGAATCATACTACAACTGTGTTTATATTTACTTTAGTATTCCGCAATATTAACATTAAAAATTAATTGCGTTGGTTAGCAACAAATACATTGTTCAAATTATACAATATTTGTCGACTTAAGTCAATGGGAGAAAAGGAAGAATAACAAAATACTATATGCTACTCGTATATCTTTTTTAATTAACAGTATTAACCAATATTAAAGATATGTTTTTAAAAATGCTGTTTTTACTTGTATTTCTTATTAAAAAAATTGTTATCATTTTGTAAATAATTGAATTTATTTGCTTAACATTTATTTAAAATTGCGTATATTTGATTGAACCTCTTATTATTTATTAAAACATTTTATTATCTAAAACATTTAAACATTAAAAAATGTAAATTTAATATTTGAATGAAAATAAAAATATAATATCTAAATTGATTTTTTTGTTCAATTTTGCAATTTTATTTCTATACAATGTGTTACAATGTACAGCAAAATGCAAAAATAATGCATAAGAATATTTTGAAACGTAGATAGCTCTATGAATTTCATCTACGTTTTCATTTGCAGTTTTAGTACAGCGGAATATTCTCCTTGTATGCATAAATTCAAATACAATGTTATACGTTTTTTCACAATATATATGATTATTTTTCTAACTTTAGCTTGAATAAAAATTTACACAGTGTTTCTTTAACATTTATAATGCAAAATAATGTAGATTTCTTGTAACATTTATTATAATAATTAGATATTTATTTATTAGTAATGTAAATAAAGTATTGTGGAATACTAAAATTAATATAAACACAGTTGTAGTATGATTCCATAGTATAATCGTAATTAAATAGAAACATACAATAGATAAACAATACAAATATGAGTAGTACCCATTTGTGTATTATAAAGTTAAAATTTTTGTGAGACTAAAATACTTTTAAATATTTCCAATAAATAAAGCATTTCTGTTTATTATATTTTTGAAATAACTAGTGTTTCTGTGCAGAGTCAAAGTATTTCTTGCTCAAAATATTATCAAAACAAACATGATTAGCAAAGGTATCTAACTAAATCAGTGCGCATATTTCAGGGCTGGTAAATAAGCAAATGTGTTTGTTTTAAATCGTTAGAAGCGAATGAAATAAACAAAGTCCTTTCGCATTCTATGTAAATCCGGCTCTGTACGTGTGCGTTCTCGCTAATGTAATTGTTTCTATATGAGATGTTTTGTTTCTAGTGGGTCTGTTCTAGCAGCCCGTAAGGTAGATGTGAATCCACTATGCCAAAAACACTCTCATAGACAATATTTTATTATACATGTTTTTGTTGCAAGTCAAATTCTTATTGTGCGTTAATACTACAATAATAAAAATTGATTAGTGATACTAATGTTACATATTACATGTATACTTGAGATTATATTATATAAAGTACAATTAAATATGTCATAATTTTTACATATATGTAGTTATAGCAAACCACTGCAATAAAACAAATAAATTTTACCTGCATCCAGGTTCGGTTTAAGAGTGTGCTAATAAGGCTATTGAAAATTTTAGGCCGATATAAAAGTATACTTATTATAAATTTTATTATATGAATGTAAGACTATTACGTATTAAAAATATGGTAAATAATTCAAAAAAATAAAAACAAATTTTAAATTACATTTACATATTAAAGAACCAAATAATAATCATATTATTTGAAAGAGCAAAAATTCTCTAGAACCTAAGACTATAGCGGTATAGTCTTTTTAGTTATGCATATTTTTTTTAAAATTTCTAATATAGCGTCGTCATTCATGTATGTAGTAGGTACTGTTTCTTAACTTGTGTTCAAATACATGTGTCGAGAAATAATATGAAAATCACGAGAATATAATATGGGAATTGTAAGTACTCACTTCACTTAGTATTAACAGAGTACAAAATGACATTATACAGATCTAAGCCATCAATAAACTTGCAAAATGAAACAAATAGTATATTAGTGATTGACACTTTGTTTTATTGTAAAACGCTGTAGATATCTAATAAATAGATCAACGAATAAAGAAATAAAACGAGAACGTCCGTTAAATAACACATTGTTCGTCTGATTTGATACAGTCGAGTTCAGTAATAAGAGCGGGCCGTGATTGGCGAGTTGTCACCGCTTCGGCACGAATAAGACTCGAACTGCAAACAAAGTCTGACATGCTGGAAGTGAAATGGCATTGCCTCGAACTTGCTAACAGCAGAAACACAGGCAATTGCCTTCACGCGTCTCTGCCTCAATACATTTCACGTCTATGGAGATCTGCCGAGAAAGAATTGCGTTCTTTAAATCCATTCGCTTAGATTACAAACGTACGAGACGCGCGGCAGTGACAAGATGCTCCTGCTCCTGCTTCTGCTCCTGCTCCAACCCCCAATCGCCGGCCCCCACGAAAAGCTGAACGGATATAAGGAGAACGCGGACAAACTCGGATTCATCTATCTACTTAAAGTTGTGTCTGTCACAATGCCACTACCAGTTGCAACACTTGCTTTTCAGAAATCAAAGAATTAGATTTGTCATGCGCATCTATTGCTTTTATTTGCTTTGAAATATTCTGTCTAAAATAGTGTAGTATCATGAAACAAATACTATATTATAATACGTATAAAATACCATCAAATAGTTTAACCTACGAATAGATATTTTACATAGTTGTAAACTGATTTAATTAAAGCTTGATATGGTTTGTTATAACTTTAACTTTTTGATTAATAATTAAAAATATTAATAAAAATAAGTTTTTATATTATAGATTTTCCATCTAAAATTTTGTGTTCATGATAGTATTTAAGGTATTGAATCATTCCAGTTTTATATTTACCAACTTTATATAATAGAAAATAATAATTGGTTTGTTCTTGTCTAGGCTATTATTAAACCAGTTTGGAATAAGTTTGGAACCAACCGAGACATGCGCATTGCGGAATTAGCTTGCAATTTACCATACTGTGCATAATTCGTACATTTATAAACTTATTCCAAACTTGTTTTATAGTAACCTCGTATAAACTTTATATTACCTAAGAAATTGCAAACAAATATTTTTTAAATTCTAAATTAGAATAATCATTATATAATGATAAGATAAAATGGTATACTCTTTTTACGAATATACAATATCGGATATTGCACTGTCAGGTCTGACATAAATGATTACAATATGAAAGTTATACAGTGTCATAGCAACAGCAATATTTTGTCAAATATGTAATTTTGTAATTACTCACAAATCGTTGACTAATAATAACAAACTTACAAGAAATTACCAAATTACGATTGGTTAAAAGATGTTGAGCGATATTTAAAAAATTCACTAGTGTCATTATTAATTAATAACATTAACTGAGAAATGTATATGTAATAAATATATTATTTAAGGAAAATTAGTATTTTGGTTGCGCCATATAAAAATTGTGCATATTTTGTCAGCAAATTATCAAATTGAAAAACTAAGCAAGCATCTGTTGAAAGTAGGTATGTAGTTGTATGAATCTTTAGATAAAATGTTTGGTAACACAAGATTGTACATATATATATATATATATATATATATATATATATATATATTTGTGTGGGGCGCATTAACTATAGATGTAGGTATCCGTATTTGTTGCCATGGTGAGTGGTGAATAGTAAAGCAGAAGCAGGAAGAGAAACAGTGGGGCCCGTATCTGTCGTATCCGGCGCGTCGCGTCGTGCGGCGCCCGTGTCGCGTTTTGAGGTGGATGAATGGAACGTTCTCATAGTCTCAACGGCGCAGCGCGAAGCTGGAAGCATTGGACGATTCGTTTCCGACGCTTCATGCGAGTTAAGAAGCTTAGACGCATCGCATCCATGCCTTGTTCCTTGTTCTCCAGCTTCGGCCCGGCCCGGCTCAGCTTGGCCCCATCCAGCTCCATACTCCTGCTATCGTGGCCCGTCTCAAAGGAACCAAATGGAATAAAAAGGGAGTTTTCATTGCCGTGCCCGTGCGTCTTTCTAAACCGGAAAATACTCGGCGTCTCGCGAGACGTAAAATACGTCACACTTTGGTTCTCGTCAACTTGTCCTAAACCGGCCAGAAAACGTTACACTACGCATATGGCCACCTTCTTTCTTTTCTCTCTCTTTCTTTCTTTTTTTTCTTTTTTTCCATCTTTCTTTTCGTGTTGCGCTGTGTTGTGCCTCTGGCCACCAGAGGCGCACTAAAACAAAATCTTCATTTCTTCACCAGCATTCCTATTTCAATAAATTATTCCCGATTCAGGAAACACACGCACATATACTGGTCCCTAGGCTCCCGAATCTTTACTGATATTCTTTTCTTACCGACAAATAACATTCTACTTTGTTTCATCTGAAATTGACATTTATAATGAAGAAATTAATGATATTTTTTAATTTACCGTTTTCGTTTTTATTGTTTTCAGCAACATAAAAAATATTTCATATATTATTATGTGAAACGATAAATTATAAATGAAAATTATAAACTTTTTATTTTAATTTTCAAATTAACGTAAACAAAAATGAAACTGCATCTAGAATGCAGTACAATACGAAATAAGTATAATCTTTGCTGCATAAGTTTATTTGTAATTTAATTAAATAAATTCTTCGAATTAGTTTGAGCAAATTTCTAGTTGTAGTCTTGATTCTAATAACTTTATAGCTCAGAATTAATGAATTTATTGAAAATTATGTAACTTTAAAAGCAGAAGTATGCTAACATTTTATTTCACAAATTAATAGTTATATATTTTTTTTTTTAATAAAATAATATTTAATATGTAAAATATATTAGAATATACTGAGTGTTTTTAATAAAATTGAAATGTAACTATATTGTAAATTTAAATTGTGAGAAGTAAAATTGATATATTTGGGTCTTTTTAGTATTTTTATTTTTTTTTAAATTTATAATATTTATAAAATTAATTTGTGTACATTAATTGACTAAGGGAAAGTATTGTGCGAAATTTGAAATATTTTTAATCTTGAATTATTGCTAAACTCATGGAATGAAAATTTTTGGAATATTTTATAGAAATATAGTAGGTATAAATATATGTATGTGCTTAATTTATTTTGAAGGAGGTAAAATTATTTGTAGAATTAAATCCTTATAAATAAAATTTCTATGTTTATTAGATTGTAAATTTGACATTTTTGGTTATTATAGAAAAGACGAAGCTAAGTAATTCCTTTAGGGAATATATTTTGTTTTGTTTACTTAAAATTTAATCGCAAGTCATACATACGTACACAATATCACCAGTAAACGCGTACAAGTACTTAGTGTAGAATGAACACTTTTGGAATTTCGCGTTGGTGAAAGCAAATATCTGTAAAATCCATAACTTCTGTCAATTTTCGTTCGACAAAAGGAGCCGGCAGCCCGGCCCGGCCCGGCCCGGCACGCAGCAGAAATCGGTCTTCTTTATGTCACAAAGCAAGACAGACACTGACACAGACAAAGAAACGTAAAACGCTAGAACTGAAGGCTGAAGATTGAAGGAAGACTGTAAGGGCCCCAGCAGCATCAGCATCATCTTCAGCTTCAGCTTTCACCTGGCACAAACGTACGTACTACCGACAAGTCTTAAGAATGAGAAGGCATGACAGCTTTTACAGTTCACTGGATCTGCGCTGAAAATCGGCAGTGTTTTCAGATTTTGCGAAAGAAATATCCTACCGTCGTATATCTATATAGTTTGAGTTTGAGTGAGCGTTACGTTGCTGCCTACAGCTTTAATGCCGAATAATAACATACGGTAAATTCAGCTTATTTGTTAGAAAAATATATATATATATATATACATATATATTCGAATCTTGTTTAACGAAAAATAAGCTGTAAATAGAAGCTTGGAATAATAACTCAATTTTGTTTTTTCGAAAATATATTATAAATTATGTATGATATTTTAGTGAAGTAAATTTAACAAAATACAAATCAGTGAAAATGTTACATTTTCGTTCTTAATATTTAATATAGATTTTTTTTATTAAAGTAAATTTTATAAATATTAAGTTCGAATAATTTATTTTTGACTGAAATTAATTTTTACTACAAGTTAAAATTTGTTATTTACAAATATTTTCTAAATAATAAATTATTTATTAAATTACTCAAATTATAAGATATAAAAATAAAAAAAATTGCTATTACTTTTAAAATAATAATTAAAATTAAATATTTATATACATTAAGTATAATTTTACATTAAAAAATTTATATCATAGCAAAGAAAACTTATTTTTATAAATTATAAAAATACTTTATTTTAGGTACTTATAAGTTTTTCAATGATAAATGTTTTGCTCTATTTTCATTAAATAATGTATAAAAAAATCTCTCAGAACTAATTATATTAAAATAAAACAGCGTTAGGTTCTAGTTCGCTATTAATATTTATTAATAAACGTACGTCTTCATTGAGTTCGTCGAAACGTCGATTATTAGTAAATATTAATCAGAACTAGAACCTAATGCCGTTTTATTTTAAATAACATACTTATTATAGTTAATATTATTCATTCTCAATCTCAGCAGTTTTTTAATTTTTACTCAACACTTTTTGTCTAATCAAAGTATTATAATTTTATTACTTTTATTATTTTGACTAATAACAAAAGTTGGATTTTATATTGTATAATGTTGTCTATGCTAGACCTAAACGGTATTTTTTTATTGTTTCGAATGGTTTTAATATATTATCCTCATGAATAACAACCATAATTATATTTTTGTTGAATGCTATACCATTAGTATGATGTAATTTTTACTTTCATTTACAATCACAATATTTCTCATACTTATGCATTTACAGATCAGATACTCATAAATTCGAAAAAATATGAGAAATTTCTTCGTAAAATCAATAGGAAAAATGTACTGACAATATGCTAATCCATTGCAATAAAACTTCTAGTTAGAATACTCGTTCAATAATTGGCCGAGTTCCAAATCCAAAAGTCACTTGGTAAAAATGTGCGAAAAAAGTTGCGCCAATTAAGAAATAATAACTGAGAGCGAACGAAACAAATTTTCGCGAACTGGATGTTGGATGAGGATGACGTCGCATTAAGCTTGTTCACCACTGTGACGTGATCAAACGTATCGCAAGCACACGCTTCACAAAAGCTAATTAGATTTTAGATACATACATATTATACCTACTACTTTTGAACGACCACTAACACCATGCTGCTCTCGCCAAATTTCTGAATTTTGTCAAAAATATTTTTTATTAAACAAGGGATGTACATATACGCGCATATATATATATATATAGCGGAACGAATTTTTTTTTCTGTTACACCAAAAGAATGTAGTGGTGATTTTAACATTTTTGTACACAAAATTTGCTTTATTTTGCTTACGATTTTATCTTTCTATGTAGAGTTTGAATAAGTTCATTAGTGCACTTGACTAGCAAATAGCTTCTTTTCTTTTCTAAAATATTGCGAATATCTTTAAAAATTTTGCAGATTATTTTTAATATGATGTATTTACAGTTCAAAAAGTACCCTAAGGTATTTTGAATGAATTATCTTTTCTAAATATGTATATATATATATATATATATATATATATATATATATATATAAATAAATTGGTTTTAAATAAAGTATATACCTAAAAGTATAATTTAATATTCAAGTTAAATTGATTTTGTAATAATAAATAACTGTATTTTTGATTCAAGTAAATAAATAACGAAAACAAACATTAAAAGGAAAATAAGAATAATAAACTTCCAATGTAGGTATAATGTCCCTAGCGATGTGGTTTGTAAGCTCAAGATAGAAATACATCTCACAATATGCAGACAAATAAGAGGGTGGTGTACATATGTTGGTATTATCAAACACACATATCATAATTTGAGCGAGATATTAGAAATTTTACTTTGAAAAATTGCACAATGCAACAACGCAACGGTAATGCGGATAAATGCGATATCATCTCGTTTCCTTTTTTGTTGTTTTCTTCGTCGATTTTTTTACCCACCTATTCCTAAATCATTCAATAAAGTGCATTGACTTCATTTTATTCTAGTTTTTCGATCATTTTGCATACGGTATTGGAAAAGTTTACATCGAGTTTTACTGTATGTTATGTAATATATTTTGAAGTAGATATACGCACAAATTTAGAATTGCAAAAAGATGGCAGGAAATATAAAGCACTATATATATATATATATATATATATATATATATATATATATATATATATATATATTCTTATATAGTGAACGGTTAGTACAAAGTTACGTAAACAGACTAACATTATACATGTCTTTCTTAAGTAGAATTTAATTGTATATTAAAAATAAATAGCAGCAAAATATTTTAGTAAATTTTTATTTGAACTCTTGAACCATTAACCTGTAAATTATGAAAAACACAATTCCTAAAAAAATGTCGAAAAAGAATGAAACTGTTTGTAAATTTCTAAATGTCGTAAATATTAAAATATCTGAATTTACAAGGAAAAAAGGTACGGGGTACGATCAAAAAAGGTGATTTGCTATTTTTGACACGTCGTGTGCGAGTCGTACTATCTTCCATATTCGTTTAACTCATTTCGTTTTGTTGGTGTAAATGCGAAATCTAGTTCATTCGGTGCGTTTCTGAAGCAATTTGCAACACCTGTTGCAAAATCTCTTAACCAAACCTGCTGATGTATAAATCAAGGTTCTTTTCTTTTTCGCAAGCAGCATTCTCTTCGCTGCTTACGAGTTGCTTGCTACCACCAACTATTGCTGAAATTATTGTCGGATCTTTACACCTATTGCTCACGTTTTTATTATCGTTCCGAATAGCATTTTATTTTCCGTACCTCAGAACAAATTGAATTCGTTTTTCATTTTTATTTACGCGTGTTGTTATTGGTTACAATATATACCAATGCTTTCTTGTATTGTGCCGATATTAATATTGTGTTCTTAGCTTAAAGTTACAAAATTGTTTTTATTTTTTATTTTAAAAAACTACAGTGAAAAATATTCTGCTTTCAGAAATTTTCGCAGTTTTGCAAGTTATTTGTTCATTAATAAATTTGTTTAATATTTTTAATGTGATTGTAGCAAAAAAATGTGCTTTTCAATAATAATTTTGGTGGATAAACATAAGTCCGGTTACTCAAAGCGTTGTTAAATACATCTGTATAAATTCAGTTGTTTCTAGTTTCTGATGTCTTAAAGTCAAAATGTATTGTATTGTAAACTGTATCTATTAGATATTAAGCACTTGTAATAGCCAAGACTTAATTACAGAATTTTGAAAACTTGCATTTTTTAAAAGTTTAATTTTATCTTCAGTAGCAAATAAGTTAAAATGCGAAGTTCTATTAAATGATTTAAAGCCAGTATCCCATGATAACGATAACGAATAATAGCAACTCACTAAAAATAAATTTAGTTTAGACTTTGTTTAGTAAAAATGTTAAATTAATTGTTGTTAAAAATGTAGGTACATTATATTTATTTTTGTGGTATATTTTTTAAAATTACAAAACTGTAACAAGCGCGCACGCATCTTAGTGAACTTTATAAGACAACCGAGTGCAGAAATGATTTGGCTTTGGTGGTGGGGTTATGGATACGGGTTGCGTTCTTCATCAAACCTAAACGATGGTTATTCGTACGTAGTCAACAACCGTAAACAGGCTATCACGCGAAGGAAATACGATATCAAGTTCGAATTTGGTGCACGTGTTGTGCACTAGAACGGTAGATCGGGCGAGCGAATTGGCGAATCGGCGGATTGCCGGATCGGGCTGTGGTAGGAAGAGCGGTTATTATTGTCTTTTTATCATGGGAAATAGCCGGAAACGCCGGAAATGCACTTCTATATTTTTTCCTCTCAACTCCAATATTAAAAGAGAGGAGGACGATATTTACTTTTTTTTATTGTTATTTTGGCTCATATCATCAAGTGAATGAAAATAGTTTACAGTGTCGTAAACAGAATTTAAGATTAATTTTTTATAATAATTAAAAGTGTTTTCATCATTTCAATATTGGACAGTTATTTTATATTTGAAAATTAATCATTAAAATTAATTTTATTAAAAATCTGATATATAGCACACAATACTTGGTAAAAACTAATGAAAAATAAATTGTCATAATGAAAAAAATAATGAATATTCGATTCGTGATGTAGTAGATAAAATATATACTTTTAAAACAAAATGATATATAATTTCTAATTTGTCACAGATTACAGAAGATAAAATTTGGCAATATATTAAATTTCTGTATAGCTATTACAGAAATTACATTAATATGTAATTACAATTATATCTACAAAAGATTTGAACAATGTGTCGAAAAAAAATTGATATTTTTTTAAGGCAGAATTTGATTTTTTAACATGATTACTAATCTTTTTTTAATAATTGTATAAAGACTTCCTTTTGTAAATTTCTGAACTGACATCTAGGTATATAATAAAATTTTTAATAAAATTTTTATTTCAGTATATACTCGTATTTGCAAAAACATTAGTAAGTAGTTTAACAAACCGCAAAGCAATCGTGTTTGTTTATATTTGCGCAATCGATGCAAATATTTATTTAGTCTTAATGGTATGACATTTGTATCGGGACGGGAGACCGACACGAACATGAAACACAGACAGTTTTCATTGTGACACTCGTTCGACATTCGACGGATGTGTATTGTAACAGAACGGAACGGAACGGAACAGAACAGAACAGAAGAGAACAGAAAGGCAAACGCAAATGCAAACGCACAAACGTTTAATAAACGAATAAAGTCCATTAACAATAAACTTGATCTAAAGCTTCGGTGTTAAATTTTCTATTGAAGAGTCGCATGACACTGCTATGCATGCACATGAAAATTAATCCGCGTATTATTACAGGATTTACACGGAATATCAACAGTATTTGTGAATGCGAAACACAGCGAACTTTACAACTTCAAATGGCACCACCACCGCATCGCTATTGCGCTATTGACCATTTTTAATACAACAGGTTTCAGTTACAGCTCGTTGTTTGGATCCGATGGCATCTGTGTGTGTGTGTGTGTGTGTGTGTGTGTGTGTGTGTGTGTCGGAAGATAAAAAAATTTACATATATATACATATATATATATATATATATATATATATATATATATATATATATGTATATAGTTAAATAGAATTTAAATAAAAAATAATCTAGCGCTGTGTGAAATGTGATGACTTTTTTTAATTAATTAATAAAAGGATTAGCGCGCACGTCGAGTGTAATACGACGCAAAAAATTTTAAATTTTAATTGTGAAAAAATGTATGGAATTAAACGTAATTAAATATTGAATTATGAAGAAAAAGTGGTGAACTTGGAAAGTGGCTTATGTACTCGACTCGTGTAAAATTAGATGAGATAAAACGGGGCAATAACCTCATTTCTCCCTAGAATATTTTTCTTTTCTTTTTTTTTAATAAATATATTTTTGCTACTGAAAAATATTGTAAATGATATGTTCATAATTTGATGCAAAAATAATTAAAATAAAAACGTTTTATTTTAAAGTTCTGTTTTAAATTAAAATTCGACGTTTCAATATACTACACGTATCAGGAAAAATATATACAAATGTCATAAATAATGAACAAACGAAACATAGAAACAAGTTGCTAGGTAATAAAATACAAATAGTTTTAAAAAATTTATAATTTATAATTAATGGAAAGCAGATTTTATTGATATCAGTGCCTTCTAAATTTTCTAATACACTTTAAGAACTAATAATATGTTAAAATTTTTACTGAAAAAGATATATTATTCACTTTTATAGCATATCTTAGCTGTAGATTCGATTATATTTCTTGTTTTTTTTTATTTATAATTTAATAATAAGTAAATAAACATGTTATTAATTTCAATTTCTTCAAAGTGTAAACATACTTGTATCTAAAATATAATACAAATTAAAAAAAAAATATATTTGTAATAAAAATTCATATAGCTAATTTTTTAGGTCGTGTATTAACAAAATTTTCGTGAAGAGAAACATTTGTGCACATTACCATTTATACAGTATAGTTTCAAATATTTTTCTAACTGAACCATTCTACGAGCATAATAAAAGTACAATAAAAATGTACTTTGATTTAGGCCTTTTGTGTTTCAATTACACGTGCGACTGTATATAGTGAAACTTCGTGTCCGAACTGAAAATAACCTGGCTGAATACAATGGCATATCGTGTTCAGTTTTGGCAGGGCCGCGATACAGCGGTGTTTCGCCCTAATGAAATACACGTGAAATCGGGTTATAAAAACGCCCGCAACTGGCCCATTTTAAATTTGTATGTACGAGTTGGTATGTGTGTGTACGTACCCGTACGTATGTTATGTGTACACACAATAATGTCATTCTGGCCGCGTATTTTTGCACGGCGCGCGCCATGCTGTATTTTATTTTTACGCGCCCGGTAAATAACGCAGCTAAACTGCGCTAAGAATAAATTTTCCGTACGGATCTGTCACACTACGCAAACACTAACGGCTACATATTTACTTTTATATATATATATATATATATATATATATATATATATATATATATATATATATATATATATATAGAGTCAGAGTAACTACCGTGTTAATATTTAGTACAAAAATTTAACGGGATACGGTATTTGGGTTGAAAAAATTTATAAAAATGCAAGCATTTACAATTCTATCAATTTATTGTACATTCCAATATTTCGCCAGCAATTTGTGGCATTGGCAATACACTTACGTAGTACTGCACATAAAGCCGATTATGACAATCCATATATATTGGATGTGGAAAATAATTATTTCAAAAGACTTTGGTTAGAATCATATCATATAACAAAAAATAATGAATGTGTAATTAATAACAAATCTGATATTAGAAACTCAATCGCTAGTTATGCCAACATAATGCAAATGGATAAAAAACATCAATACAAAATATGTCTTCTTATTCTTAGATTGTTTTGTTTTAAATAATTGCGCTAACTTCAAATTCTGTGTCTCAGGTCAATGAACTAATAATTTGCCGATCAAAAAAATTCAAAAATAGACTTGCGCTCTCGCATTAATTTAAAATTTTTTAATTACAGTACCGAACATTGAGTTTTTGTGTTTGTAAAATCTAGGCTTTATTCAAAAAAAATTTAACTTAGCTTTACACATAGTATTATATTTTTTTATTATTTGACTGTATTTTATTATTTATTTATTTAACAATTTTATTTTATTTATTTATTTATTTATTTTTTAACTACTGACTTTTACAACAATATATTTTAATAACTGTATTATTTATTTGATTATTTATAAGTTTTGTGATTAAATGTGTACATTTTACGTTGGACGATGAAAATATGGAATATTAATCAACTCTAAACATTCAAATATTATACAACAGCATTTATAGTGTTCTGATCATACATGTAAGATTTCTCACCTATAGTTCACATTAAATTATTTCTTGTTTTATACATAATTGTAAAATTGTAAAATTATAAAATTATTTTTAGTGTCTCCCTGAAGAAGCCACAAATTGCTGGCGAAATATTGGAATGTACAATAAATTGATAGAATTGTAAATGCTTGCATTTTTATAAATTTTTTCAACCCAAATACCGTATTCCGTTAAATTTTTGTACTATATATATATATATATATATATATATACAGTGTGCGTATTGCAATTTACATTCGTCAACTTTTAAATAGTTCATTTTTTAAAAAAACTTTTATTCTCATTATTAAAAGTTGTAGATGACGATGACATTCTTTGAAAAGGAATTGAAATTTTGTAATAACATGTTGATCAAACTGCAAGATTGTTTTACAGGAAAAAAATTAGATCTATAATGACCAATTATTATATCTTATTTTTAACTATAAATATTATTTTAATGATTTTATTGTACTTAGTTCTAGTATTTCTAAATACATATATGTAAAATGTGTTAAAAAAACGTAAACTGACATAAACCCATTCAATTGAAATTGGAGTTATACGAAAATGTTTTTAAATATTATGTAATTACAAAATATTTTAGGCACAAATAATCACTTATCAGGAGCTAGAAACAATTCTGTGTTTCAAAATTGTATAAAAGTTAATATTTTATGAAAACAGCAACTAGTTTTAATACAGTTTTGATTACCTTATGTAGTTAACCATTTAATTTTCTTAAAAAATAAAAGTACAGAGACATGTTTTATTTTTATTTTTAAAATAAACTAAAACTATAAGTAATACTTGTCATTTTTGATTATTTATTTTTCTTTACATATGTATTGAAAATTTAATTAAATAAGAAAGTACGTAAAAAGTTTAAAGGGTACAATAAATAGGATGAGCAGGAATGATGCAGTTATAAATTTCGTGTTCCTTTTCTCTCCAAGGATAAATGTAATGGTGGAAATTGTGATCCGGTAGTGCAGTAAATTGCATTCGCGACATCTTCATTAAACAGAGGAGACTACAACAGCAATTAGGTGGCAAACCATAACTACAGTATTATCTAATGGACTAACTATGTTGAATTCAAAGCATAATTACAGGTGATCTATCATTTATAGTGGGCAGCCTACGAAAAGTATATATATATCTTGTACAAATATTCATAAACACTTTCCAAATTTACATTCTTTTTTATTTCTATTCATTTTTTTCAAATTATCTCTAAAATTAAAATTAGTAACACTTTCAATTGTATAATTATTTACTATATTACTTTGTATTTTTTTATATATGATATAGACTTCTAGATTTTTACTTTAGTATATCAGGAGAATTTGTAAAGCAGAAGGTTATAATTTGACTAACAACCAATATGTGTGATAAAAAATATAAAGTACGTTTGTTAATCAAAATATATTTGTTTTTTACTTTAGAAGTTTTCTGCATTTAATGTATCTAAATACTATATTCGTTTTTCTTTTCTAATAACAGGCATTTAAACCTTTTGTTATCTTGTTTTTTTTTTTCAAAAGAGTACGTTCAAGGATATAAGAGGTGATGCAGGAGTTAAAATATAGTTACTAGAGAAATCTAAACATTCTAAAAATAATTCGAAATTGGAAGCATAAAAATGTATGATGCATTTCAAAGTACTTAAAAATATCAGAAACCATTGTTGAAAAAAAACTGTGAGACGTATTATTTCATGTCCTCATCATATTTTATTACCATTTTTCAGTAATTTGAAAACTTTTAGCACTCTACGAAATATTGGTTTTTATTTAGTTTTGAGGAAATAATAATGGTAAAAATGGTTTCGAACTAATAAAGTTAAGAATAAAGAATAAGTTGTAAATATAGCAATATGTTTGTCATTAGAAATTTTATGTGTACCTACCCATATACGAGTATGTACGTACTTACTAACATACATGGAAAATATTTCCACGAAATGTAAGTAGAACGAAAGCAAAATCCTGGTTGAAGAAAACTAGCGAGTTTCTTGAAATGTTCCTAATTCGCATTATGTGTGAAGTCTGTACTTCTATGGACTTACATTAGAGCAGTCTCGCTTCAAACTTCTGACATATGTTATATTACATTAGGGCGACAATAAGTGTACTATACTCGTATGTACACAATTTGAGCCACATAACGGCTGCCACCTGTCACTACCTATGCAAATTACTTTCTAAATTATTTAAGAATTCTCTCGCATTTCTTTTTATATTTTTACATAAAATTGTTACTCGTACTACAAGAAAATTACAGCAAAAACTTTAGAAAATTATTTTATACACTACTCATATAGTTTTTTCTATTTATAAAATAAGAAATAAGTTATAAAACTTGTTAGTATTATTTAAAAATAATAATAAATATTTTGTAATTATTTACCTGCATTATATATATATATATATATATATATATATATATATATATATATATTACGTTTTTACTACTTT
Source organism: Clivina fossor (assembly GCA_963966155.1). NCBI lineage: Eukaryota > Metazoa > Arthropoda > Insecta > Coleoptera > Carabidae > Clivina > Clivina fossor. The sequence goes on from OZ014550.1 coordinate 61,243,892, forward strand.
GACTGCAAGGAAAAGTAGTAAAGCGTTTGGTACGGTGTCTGTAACATTTTCAAAAAAAAAAAAAAAATTGTATAGAAATCCTTCATATAGCTTGTAGATGACGAATCTGAACTTAGTTTATGTGGGTGTATGTGTGTGCGTCGTCAGCTCGCTCGCTCACTCGCTCACTCGCTCGCTCGCTCGCTCGCTCGGTCGTAAGTCAAAATTTTGTGGCCGCAACTCCTCCTAGACGGTTCAACCGATTTTAATGAAATTTTCAGGATAAATTTGTCTAGTACCCAAGATGGTCATGTGGTTTTGTTTTTTTCCAGTGATGCCAACTTTCCGAGAAAAAAATTACTAAAGTTTTTAAAAATTCATATTGGCTACGTTATTTATCCGATTTTGATCAAATTTTCAGAAAAGATTTCCCTAATGCTCCCATTAATTACATAATTTTATTAATTTTCAGTGTTGCCAACTTTCCGAGAAAAAAATTACTAAAGTTTTAAAAATTTTATTAAGGCCATGTTATTCAACCGATTTTACTCAAATTTTCACAAAAGATTCTCCTAGTATTCATGTAATTTATGTAATTTTAACAAAATACAGTGTTGCCAACTTTCCGAAAAAAAAATTAGTAAAATTTTAAAAAATTTATTTTGACCATTTTATTTAACCGATTTTAATCAAATATTTATAAAAGTTTTTCCTAGTGCCTAAATAAATTATGCAATTTTAACAAAATACAGTGTTGCCAACTTATCGAGAAAAAAAAATCACAAAATTTTTAAAAAATTCATTGTGGCTACATTATTTATTCGATTTTGATCAAATTTTCAGAAAAGTATCTCCTATTGCCCACATAAATTATAATATTATTAAAATACAGTGTTGCCAACTTTCCGAGAAATGTCAAAGTAGTCTATATATGGGTTTACCCATATACTTCTAATCTTGTTAATTTAATTTTTACTGAACAAGATTAGAAGTATATGGGTAAGTAAACCCATATATAGACCAATTTGACATTATCACATAAATGATAAAAAAATAGGAATAACAAATTTTTTTTAGAATGTTGGCAACACTGCACTTTGTTGAAATTATCTAATTTATATGGATACCGCAGAAGAATCTTTTGTGAAAATTTGAACAAAATCGGTTAAACAACATGCCAACTTTCCGAGAAAAAAATTACAAAAATTTTTAAAAATTTATATTGGCTACGTTATTTATCCGATTTTGATCAAATTTTCAGAAAAGATTTCCCTAATGCTTCCATTAATTATATAATTTTATTAATATCCAGTGTTGCCAACTTTCCGAGAAAAAAATTACTAAAGTTTTAAAAATTTTATTATGGCCATGTTATTTAACCGATTTTACTCAAATTTTCACAAAAAATTCTCCTAGTATTCATATAATTTATGTAATTTTAACAAAATACAGTGTTGCCAACTTTCCGAGAAAAAAATTACTAAAATTTTTAAAAATTCATTATGACCAGTTTTTTAACCGATTTTAATCAAATTTTTATAAAAGTTTCTCCTAGTGCCTAAATAAATTATGCAATTTTAACAAAATACAGTGTTGCCAACTTATCGAGAAAAAAATCACAAATTTTTTTGAAAATATATTGTGGCTACATTATTTATTCGATTTGGATCAAATTTTCAGAAAAGTTTCTCCTAGTGCCCACATAAATTATAATATTATTAAAATACAGTGTTGCCGACTTTCCGAAAAGTGTCAAAGTGGTCTATATATGGCTTTACCCATATACTTCTAATCTTGTTTTGTCAGATTTCAAATTCAACGTCATAGACGTGTTACTATTTTTGGGTATTTTATGATCGTACTAAGTGACATATCAATATTTTGTTGGAATGGAAATTAAGTAATTGAAAAAGTAAATATCTATTCTTAAATGTTGTTTATAATATATTACATAACATTTTCTTTAATTTTAAGTGTTCAACTATAAAAGACAGCTGCTATATACGGAATGTTACCAGTGTAGTAATGAAGTTCAAAAATTATTTTTATTATCATGGAAAGATGTAAACAACCCATTAAAATGACGACGCGACGTTAATTGGGGTTAGTATAACCTAAAAACAGTGGAAACTAACCAAAAGATTTTAAACAAAGTGTTCGTTTGGGAAGTTACCATAGGCAATTACCATGGAAAATCGAAAATATAAAAAAATGCTTTTTTCTCAAGTTGAATTTAGAGAAACTACCATTAGAAAAATCCAAATAGTAAAAAAATAACAATGTTCAAATACAATAAAACAATTCAATTATTTATTAAGTATTATTTTTAAAAAAATAGTGATAACAATATTGATAAATACCATTTAATAATAATAATAAATAATTATTAATTAGCTGGAATTAGTTATTTATGTATTTTTACCACTTTGACTGCAAGGAAAAAGTGGTATAGCGTTTGGTACGGTGTCTGTGAAATTTTCAAAAAAAAAATTGTGTATAGAAATTCTTCATATAGTCCTCTTGATGACGAATCTGAACTTAGTTTATGTGGGTGTATGTGTGTGCGTCGTCAGCTCGCTCGGTCGTAAGTCAAAATTTTGTGGCCGCAACTCTTCCTAGACGGTTCAACCGATTTTAATAAAATTTTCAGGATAAATTTGTCTAGTGCCCAAGGTGGTCATGTGGTTTTGGTTTTTTCCAGTAATGCCAACTTTCAGAGAAAAAAATTACTAAAGTTTTTAAAAATTCATATTGTCTACATTGCTTATCCGATTTTGATCAAATTTTCAGAAAAGATATCCCTAATGCTCCCATTAATTATATAATTTTATTAATATCCAGTATTAAAGTTCTTAAAAATATATTACGGCCACGTTATTTAACCGATTTTACTCAAATTTTCACAGATTCTTCTAGTAATCATGTAATTTATGTAATTTTAACAAAAATTTTAAAAATTTATTTTGATCACTTTATTTTACCGATTTTAATCAAATTTTCATATAAGAATTTCCTAGTGCCTAAATAAATTATGCAATTTTAACAAAATACAGTGTTGCCAACTTATCGAGAAAAAAATCACAAATTTTTTTAAAAATTCATTGTTGCTACATTATTTATTTGATTTTGATCAAATTTTCAGAAAAGTATTTCCTAGTGCCCACATAAATTATAATATTATTAAAATGCAGTGTTGCCAACTTTCCGAGAAATGTCAAAGTGGTGTATATATATATATATATATATATATATATATATATATATATATATATATGGGTTTACCCATAAATTTCTAATCTTGTTAGGTATAGGCCTTGCAATTATGTAATTATTGCAATGAAAAAAAAAACAAAATATTCTGTAGTGTGAATCACACTTAGAATACTAAAATGGAAAGGCAGTATAATAGAGTGATTTTGAATTATCTCATAAATAAAGATTATGTTCAATAACTTTTTTAAAATGTAATTTTTTAATTAATGATAAATAATTAAACAAGTTTATCTACAACTGCTTTGTTATATTTTCATTATATATATAAAATCAGATAAATAATATTAGTCTTTATAGCCCAAGGGAAATAAAATACTAGTCTTTATTAACCAAGGTTAATAAAATATTAGTCATTATTAACCAAGGGAAATAAAGAAACGATCTTTATTAACTTGATTTCCGTACGCACGCTTCGTTGCTAGGCAACATCAACAAACTAAATATCTCTACGCCAGATGGCAGCAGTTATCAGTCAAAGTAATAAAATGACAGTTGTAGTTAGATAGTTAGTTTGTTAGTTGTTGTTAACATCATAGATTTGAATAAGTAAGTACAATATTAAAAATATATAAGCAGTTGTAGATAAAGTATAGTATTTGACTTGCAAATAATGCCTACAATGTACTCGGATGTTTTATTCCCCTCGCTACGCTCGTGGACTAAACAACATCCTCGTACATTATAGGTGCCATTATTTGCTCGTTAAATAATATACTATTATAAAATAAAAACTTTGTAAATCTTTATTTTTTTTAAAACGAACAACATATTTTTTTCTTCAAGCATGTTAAAATATTGATATTATATTACTGTCTTAACCTATGTAGAAGGAGGTTATTATGTTACTAGTATAATAATGTTATAGAAAATATTATTATATTAATTTATCATAGAAACATTATGTCAGATGAAAATAAAACATTTATTTACATGGAAATAATGCATATTTATTATTTTAAACAAAATTTAAATTTTATGTCTTATTCAGAGTGGCGCAGAAGCACAAGAATTTGACCAATCCAAACATTTGGCATATTTCAAGTTTTTAAATCAAGTGTTTGGATTGATCAAACACTTGTGCATGTGCGTAAAACGACAGTCTGATTGATGCTTTTTCTACAATAATGTTTTTTAATTTTTACAAAAATCAGCATATATTTTTAATTTTATAACACAACATGAAATTACAATAAACTTTATTTATGGGTTCTAATACAAATTGAAGTTTTCCGTCTTCATTGTGACAAGAAGATAACAGTTTGTTGATACGCTAATGTAAAAATGACATCATTTGTTCCAATCACTTTTATATATTTTTTAAATTTTATTATTATTAAATATGTAAAATATATTAAATGTTATTTATAATAAAATTTAAATTAACAAATAAATCAATATTATTTTGTAATATGTATTGATAAGTTGTTTTAACTTTATTTAATAATATGAATAAAAAAAATATTCTCAAACTATCATATGAAATATGGTGGTGAGGTTCAGATTTTGTTGCATCGACCAGCTAAGTAATAGTCCTTCATATTTAGTCAAATATTTATGGTTTATCTAATGTAAACTGTAAAATTTTATGAAAAGTATACATATTACAGGAAAACAAATAGGGAAATGTTTTTTACTTATAATTATATTAATTATTATACATATATGTCATAAGATAAAAATAATATTATATATAAAATATCTAAATAATATCAATGTAATAAGTTGTTTGATATTCATAAATTTAATAATATGCTTAATGTATGATTTTAATTTACGTATTGAATATATTTTGAAAAGGACAATTAGGTATATCGTACTACTTACATTAAATTTTAAATTAAAACCAAATTTATGCTCCATCCGGATTCTGTTATTTTAAAAATATAAGTAACGATTAACGTGTCTACGGTTAAACTGGCCAGTCATTGATGCATAGCTTAACAGCCGATTCAATGACTGAGTATCTTGTGAAATTTTGGGAAAAATATAAAATCTCAATATTCTTGAGTATTATTATTTTAAAATGTAGTTTGTTTTTAAAATCCATCAAAATAGAGTTTATTTGAAAAATTATTAATGTATTTATATTTTTTTTATTACAAAGTATCCATAATCAAATTTCTCTTTTGAACCCCAGCATTCTGTCTAGCTTCATGCAAAACATGATCCTCCATGTTTTCTTGCGGAGGTGTAATTGTGACCACAGCTATTTCATCTTCACGCAAGGTGCAAATATTATGAATCACACAACACGCTACGATGTATTCTGCCATCAGATCTACCCTCGACATTGGTAAGCAATGCAACAAGCTTCTCATACGTCCTTTTAGTAATCCAATACACCTTTCTACTACCTACTACCCTGGCTGCTGAGTGGCGGTAGTTATAATTTCTCTGCCTCTCAGACAAGTGACCATTGTCTCGGAAAGGGGCAAGGAAATGTTGATGTAACTCATATGCAGCATCGCCCAGAATGTGGCAGTCTGCAGGAAATTTGTCTTCGTCATTTAAGAAATCTGCCACTTCTGATTGTAGAAAGACCCTTTGATCGTAGTATAATGATCTCTGAAAATATTTTTGTATAAAAAACAGGTTAGAGTTTGAATAAATAAAATTATAACATTTTATTTATTAAATCTTTTTCTTTCTTTCTTACCTTAAATTATTATTTATTTTAATATAATAACAAAAAAATGAACCAGAGCAGAATACTTTATTTAATAATTTAATTATTTTTTTTAAATTGACAAAGTAATCGAAAATATATAATTATTATATAAACAAAAAAAAAACCTGTATATTGTTATTTTTTTGTTAAAATTACTTTATTAAGTTTAAAAATAATAATTATTGCTATTCCTGAATTTGTAATGCCATACTTTACCGACAATATTATTTATTTGGCAGACTATATAATTTTTATGGGCACTAAAAAAATATTTTGTAAAATTTTATTAATTTTTTTTTAGAAATTTGACAACATTATGAGACATTAAAATTATATAATTTATATGGGCACTAATAGAATCTTTTGTAAAAGTTTGATTAATCTCGAATATATAGTGAAGCAAGAATTAAACTTTAAAAAATTTGATATTTTTTTTTTCGAAAAATAGACATTATATATTAGTAAAATTATATAATTTATATGGGCACTAATAGTATCTTTTGTAAGAATTTTATTAAAATTGGATAAATAATGTATAGCCACAATAAATTTTGAAAAACTTTGATAATTTTTCTCGGAAAGTTGGCATCACGTAACTAAATAAAACTACTTGACCATCTTAAGCATTATAAACCTAACTAAAATTTTTTATTAAAATCGGTTGAAACGTCTAGGAGAAGTTGCGATTGAACAACACACTCTCATAAACTCATAATTAATTTCGGATAAATTGTAAAATCAAAATAAAATTTAAAAAAATTTACTAATTTTTTTTCTAGGAAAGTTGGCAACATTGAACATATGTAAAACTTAGATCATATAGGGCTATATGATCTAAGATGTAAAATTATACAATTTATATAAGCATAAGAAGAATCTTTTGTGAAAATTTGACATAACTAAATAAACTTATTCTGAAAATTTCATTAAAATCAGTTAATCTGTCTAAAAGAAGTTGCGATCACAAAATTTTGACTGACAACCCAGAGAGCTGACGATGCGTACACATACACCCACTTATAATCTAAGTTTCGATTCCTCTGATCTAGAGACTATATGTAGGATTTCTATATACACATATTTTTTTTTTAATTTTTCCCATATATCAGGTTACCCACATGCATTTTGGCAGTGAACGAATTAAAATGCTACATGCATTTTAATTCGTAATATTTCCCTGGAGGCCAGAATGTTTTAAGCTGAACTTAAAAATTTGAAAAATTTCAAGAAGTATGAAATTGTTGTACGACAGACTTTTCTTAGGGCCTAATCGATCTATTTACTCGGTCAATTTGCAATAAAAAATGCATCGTCCAGGATGCAACCAAAGTTCCCTCTGAGCTGCGCGGGTGCGTGGCCGCGCACTAATTTTTCGAAAGTTGTGGTCAGCTGTTTTTGTATTTTGCGCACAATGGGCTTGTTCAACATTTTTTTGTGGTTTGCCGTAAATATAATTAATTCATATAATATGATTATTTGTATTGTAATTATAGATATTATTAACTATATAATAATATTTATTGAAATTTTGTTTAATGTTTATTCCACTTTTAATATAGTAATATAATAAAAGTTTGCATTACTTATCAAACATTTATTCTATTACATTCACTTTTATAATATCCCACTAAACATATTCTGATTAACATTTAGAAATGAAATTTAATTTTAATGTCTACCGCAGTGCCGTATTTAGGATCTGTAGGGCCCTAGGCTGAACCTTTGTTGCGGGCCCTTAAGAGGGGGAGGGGGGGGGTGATTTTATAATTTTAAATAAACATGTTAGGAAAATGCAAGATAAAAAAGGAATGTAACAAACAAGTAAATTTTATTTAATTGAAATAGAGTATTTAAAAAAATAAATAATAAACTTAGAAATGACAAGATTAGAAGTATATGGGTAAACCCATATATAGACTACTTTGACATTTCTCGGAAAGTTGGCAACACCGTATTTTAATAATATTATAATTTATGTGGGCACTAGGAGAAACTTTTCTGAAAATTTGATCCAAATCGAATAAATAATGTAGCCACAATAAATTTTTAAAAAATTTTGTGATTTTTTTTCTCGATAAGTTGGCAACACTGTATTTTGTTAAAATTGCATAATTTATTTAGGCACTAGGAAAAACTTTTATGAAAATTTGATTAAAATCGGTTAAATAAAATGGTCATAATAAATTTTTAAAAATTTTATTAATTTTTTTCTCGGAAAGTTGGCAACACTGTATTTTGTTAAAATTACATAAATTATATGAATACTAGGAGAATCTTTTGTGAAAATTTGAGTAAAATCGGTTGAATAACATGGCCATAATAAAAATTTAAAAAGCTTAGTAATTTTTTTCTCGGAAAGTTGGCAACACTGAATATTAATAAAATTATGTAATTAATGAGAGCATCAGGGAAATCTTTTCTGAAAATTTGATCACAATCGGATAAATAACGTAGCCAATATGAATTTTTAAAAACTTTAGTAATTTTTTTCTCGGAAAGTTGGCATCACTGGAAAAAAAACAAAATCACATGACTATCTTGGGCACAAGGCAAATTGAACCGTCTAGGAGGAGTTGCGATCACAAAATTTTGTCTGACGACCGAGCGAGCGAGCGAGCGAGCTGACGACCCACATTCATACACCCACATAAACTAAGTTCAGATTCGTCATCTACTGGCTATATGAAGGATTTCTATATAATTTTTTTTTTTTTTTGAAAATGTTACAGACACCGTACCAAACGCTATACTACTTTTTCCTTGCAGTCAAAGTAGTAAAAACAATAAAACCATTACTATATTGTCATTAATAATTTACAAGAAAATCGAAAAGTTAATATACGAGTACTCTTTTATTCTTACTATTTGAAAATATTTGTTTCTGAAAAACACATCTCATCTCACTATTAAAAGTGATTTTTGTCATAACTGCTTTTAACGTTTATTTAAAATTACTTACAAAGCGCTTCAAAATAATTTATTTAAATTTTATAAATAAATTTCATCAGATATAATAAAAAATAGAAAAAAATATCCGACGATGAAAAATAGAAGCAAAAATTTATTTTGAAATATATGAAAAAAATGTGAGAATACATGCGTCTCAATTTAACGAATATTATTATGGTAGTGTTACGTAAAGTAAACTGATATAGGATATATTTTTTTAAATAAATTTTCAAAATTGTTTAAATTTCATAATGGTGATTTTTTTTATACGATTTTTAAAAAATATGCTTTGTCAACATGCTTGTAGTAAACTTACTATTAATAATATTAAAATTAAATTTATAATAACTTTATCATTTATAAAGCTCCTCTTACATTAAAAAATAAAAAGCACTAATTATGAAAAGAAGGAAAAAAAAATAGATGACCTTTTTTTTATAAACCACGTAGCAGTAGGAGCATTTATGTAATTATGAAGCTAAATATAATGCTCGGTATATATTGTTCGAAACTACATCTTCCACTACAATACTGATTACATTAAACTAATTATAAAATTGATTATGGCAGACAAAGTGTATTGTTGTTTGTGTTATTCGCTTGTGCCCGTGTTTGTCTGTACATTACGGATGTATATAGGTAGATAGGTAGATAGGGTATACCGCGCGCAAATACATATAACGAGTGTCTTGTACTGGGTGCCGGGTGCCAGGTTGGTAATAACGCTTCCTACAAAGTTGGTAATTAGCTGTTACCGACGTATTTGATTCAACCGTTTGCACACATATATATGTATATATATATATATATATATATATATATATATATATATATATATATATATATATTAGGAGATCTGCATGACGTATAGTGAGCTCGTCGTCTCACGTTAAATGAACACAGATAGATACAGAAGACACAAGACGAATTGTTGTAATTAACTATTGAACATTGGATTAATCTATCAAACAATCAGGTGTCTTAGGCAAACAGTATTGTGTTAAGTTCCGCATGAGCAAAACAAGTTTTAAGGGCCGCCCGCCGCAAAACTGTACGTGTGCGGTGAACCGCAACTAATATTTCTGTTTTGCGGTTTACCGCGCGCTGTGAGTCTTTATATCGTATTCATGATGATATTATTGTTTGTAGTTCGCAAATATCTTGAAAATTTATGCTGGAATTCTGTGCCTTTTCTATAAATTTGCTGTCACTTATTTAATGGGATTTTTTTCTAATTCGGAAATTAATTTGAACGTTATGTGCTAGAATTGCAAAGTAAGCAATTTGATTATAATGTAGCAATCAAATTTTATTGGCTAACTGATACATTTATCTGAACGTTAAAAATAATGATTATTTTCCAAACATTTTTAGCAATGAGATCGGGAAAATGTTGTAGGCTAAATGTGATTCGGCTTTTAGTTTACCTTTTTTTTTGCGAAAGAAACCGAAAGAGAAACATTTCGTGTGACTAGTGATGGGTGAATTCTCAGTGAATTGTCCCAGCGTAAACACTAAATATCTTATTATGTGTTTACTTATGGCAGGATTGGCGGGGATCTTTTAATCTGCGCGGGATCTTGGCTGACCGCACTTTTTCACTGAAGTTGAAGCAGTTTGCTTCGTTTCTCCAGATAGTCTTTTCCCTATTTCTTTCATTCGTCGTTCAGCCGAGCCGGTCACCATTCGCCATTCGCTATTCGCCTCATTCTCTCATAGTGTCGCGTATGTTTTTCCTTTTAACCTTACTTTTTCTCCTCCCTCTTTCATTCGCGACCTGCGTTCCCAGCGGAAATTAGTTCTTTTTTTACGTCGCCAGATATGTTTTACCAATATCGGACGAACGAAACGGCATCGGCACGGAACCCGGCTCCGAGCACCAAATTCCTATGCTTCATTTATTCAACAGCAGATCCCTTTACAATAAAACGATCAAATATTTCATTTAAGTATTTTGGCTAGAATTTTTTTCCAATCCTAACTTTACACTGACATGCAATTTGTCTATTTTCATATTTTTCATTTAGCCGATAGATTTTACATACCTATTACCTATGTTGATTATGAAAATAATGGAATATATACACTAATTATTTAAAATTATTAGAACCATTAGTAAATATAATAACTGAAAATATTTATATGATATTTTTAAAATTTTTAAATATAAATATTGAAATATTGTATCAGCTTACTGAATATTATCTTTTTCTTAATACATAAAATTGAACTTTTACTTAATTTATATACGACAGCAATACGGAAATGTTACCATTCTCACTAAATACCTACATTATTCGAGGTTAATTATTAGAATATTTTATAAATTATCAAGAATAATAATCTACTTTTTATGCAATTAGTTTGTAATTTTGTATCATTTTTTTTGTATCATTTCAATTTTTTTCAGCATTATTAAAATTCAATACGTAAAAATAATTAACTTAGAAGTTGAAACAGTCTAGTGGCATAATGCACTAGATTCAGTGTTTTGCATTCTTGGTTGAAATCGTAAGACCCAATCGTTTTCGAGTTCTAGTTGCCGACTGCGTTTGCACTGGTTTGTGTCTGTTTCGCTTTTTTTGTCGTAATGGATCGCTGATTCCGTTCGCTGCGATCAAAAGAAACGACGCAACACTCATTAGGATTAGGTCGTTTTTGAACGACCCAACACTGATGTCAATGCCGCGATAGAATTCCTTCTCAAATGGTCTGAGCTTCGCACTATGTACTGACAAAGTAGTATCTCAGAGTCGATAAGCTTTCAATTATCTTACAACTATTCGGTTTTTAGCTGTATTTCTAGTATTTTAAATATTCGGTGTAAATTTTTTTTAAATAAATCTATAATAACTGGTTTTATATTTATGTAAGTTAAAATTTAACCCAATTGAATATAATTAATTCAAGTTTAAATTTGAAAATCTGTTTTACAATAAAATGCTAAATTAAACTCCGTGTTAAATACGAAGTTAACTAACTTGTCTACAAAAATGAAGTTAAAATTCAAGCTTAAAGTGACATTTCTACTTTATATTTTGAGCTTTATTAACTTGAATTTCATGAATACAAGATAACTTCTATTATCTAATGTCTTTTTTTGTACCCTACGAAGTAAAATAAATATATGTACTTATTTAATTTTATGCGAAAAAAATATATTTATAAATTGCAATTTTTGTGAGATACTTAACTTTAATTAAATAATGTATAAAAAACCGAAATACAGAATTCCACATTGATCATTTTTACGGTATGATGTTTACTTCTCATAATAGATATTCACAAACGGAAACGTATAGCGTTAGTTGGAATCAGCAAATATCTCTGACATACCTAGAAGCGTGTACTTAACGTAGATACGTACGTGTTTATGTATGTTTGTACAGCCGTAACCGCCATTTCAATTTCGACACTCGGCGCAGTAAATTGAGCAAACGTGAGTCGATTTCAACCTGCAACGCCAATGCATAAACAAGGCGTCGCGTCGGCAGGCAGGCGTCGAGAAATATCGGCGTCATTTGAAGAGCGCGTCGCTCCGATAACTACAAACGGATACGTTTTCTTAAGACGCAGCTGGACGCTCAAACCGAATTGACTAAATTTTTTATTTATCTCTGATTGAATTTTATACAAACGCAGTTCAATAGTTTTTGCGAAATTTTGATGTAGATTGCTCATCCAATATTTAATACTGTCATAATTTATTTTCTCAGTTTCTATTTTTGAAGAGTATAGAAATTTTGATTTTGATACATATTGAATAAAAAATAAAATGATATATAATCATATTAAAATAATTGAGAATATTTAAAGACAAAAAAGTTTTGTATTTTTTAAATACTTTTTTTTTAAGTTTTGCTCATGAAAAATACAAAATTTCTAAATATGTCAAATTTAATTGTCGTTGTCAAAAACAATTTATTTGGTCGTATAAAAAAAAATTAATAAAATAATTTGAGGAATTGAACCTATTTGAAAATTTTGTCTCAAACTTAAATATGCCTTAAATATGCTCTTTCAAGTTTAATGTAGAATAGGAACATGACAATTATTCTGTACCTACTTTAATTAACTTGATTTATAATTTTAGTCATTTTTATACTATTTGTTGTATAAAAAAAATCAAATAATTTTGTTCACTTGTAAAATAATAGAGTGCATGGAAATATTCCAAACAATGCTATTAGATTCGACAAAAGAAAATATTAGGTGGAATCTAGTGGTAAATTTTATGATTGAATCTAGAAAGATATTGTACGCTATCCTGCTATCCGCTATTCCGTATCCGGTATCCGTAATTCGTTCGCGTTCAGTGTTCAGTGTTTTATAAAAGTTGGCAAACGTTTTGCGCAATGCGAAAATTGTAACCCAGCGACTTTATGAAAACTGTTCAACGATTCTCTAAGTTTATTTGAATATATTTGTTGAAGTTACGGTATTGTTCGTTCATATATTATTATTTAAATAATACGAGGCGAAGCGAAATTTTCCTTGCACCGTTGCTTTAAATTACACTTAGCTTATATGTACATTTACAGTTATAGGTTAAATTTGCGTGTTGTACGAATTTCATATTCTGCTTTCCTTGTTCGCTTACTTGTACCTGTATTACCCCATATTGCTGTTTCTGTTACTCTCTTCTGTTGTTCTCTTCTCTTCTCTTGCTATCGCTATTGCTATGCAGTTCAAAGTAATAAAATCCTTGATAAAATATATTTTAAATTATAAATGCCCGCTCTACGAAACAAATTTTAAATAAACACTTCATTGGCATTCATTTGCTTCAGCACACTTTCTTTAAATTTAAATTTAAAATAACCATTCCTTAAACATTAGTATTTCTGCATATTTTAATTAACAGTTGTTATGTATCGTATTGTATTATCTTTACAAATAAAATTATTTTTTAACTTATATCAGAACACAGATATTACGTACATCGGTTGTTAATCGAAAAATTGTCTTCGAATCTGTAAACTTTATGTATTGTATACAAAGCATCTCAAATTGCTTGTCTAGTTCAAATAAAAAAATATCATTTGACAAGATAGAATAAAATTATTATATTACATTTTTTATTTTTTATTTCAGATTATCGTAAAGTTAGGTTAGGTTAGGTTACAAAAATAATATTATATTTTTTTATATTAGGCTTCCCAAATGTTAAAAAGTTTGTATAAATCTAAAATTTGTGTATTTCAGAAAAACTAATACATGAAATGAAATTTATATGTTTTAATTTTTTATGAAAAAAATATAAGTAATAAAAAACCTTACTTTTTGTCATATTTTGGAAATAAATAAACGTTTATATCATTCAGCTAGTAATTACTCTGCAGCTAGTATTGCTCTCATTGCGTTAAATGTTTGCTTTACACATATTTGTGATACTTTTCATATAAATTCTTTTACTTCTGCCATTTGGAAACATTTGCTTATACACAATAATTCAATCGTGCTAATATATATTTACTCAGCCGTACGCTAACTCCAACTACGAGTACAAGTGACACGTTGTATTTTCTTCAAATAAAACATTATTTAGCAAATCGAAAAAACAATTTGAAAATGTTCTGTATTTTTAGTAAGACCATATCAAAAATTGGAAGTACGATAGATTTGACCTATAATTTTTAACAGTGGCTTTGAAAACTAAGGCAATGAAACAAATTTTTGCCAACAAAAAGAAGCAAAAAAAGAAACAGCGGAAAACTGAAACAAACAATATAATGCAAGTTGGATATTGTGTAAAATGTAGTATATTTAGTAAAATAAACAAAACAGAAGTGCTGTAGGGATAGAATATGGTTGTTTTGATAAAATGACACGACATGCTTTCAGGCCACGAACAGATGTCTTTGTAGTTTGTATCGCGTGCAAAGTCAAAGAGGCAATCAAGTGTTTCGGACAAAGAAATTCTGAATCTGCGTTGCGGGCTGCGTTGTCACAATTTTTATCTGATTGTATCGCTAGACTATTCTATTTCAACGGGACAACAATGTCAGTTAATCAATTTACAAAACAACCAAGATACGCCTCGGATAAAACACGATAAAGTGGTCGCCACATTTGTTAAGATTGTCGCACAATTTTCTCTATCTAGGTAGTACTGCTATATCATGCTAATTACGAGAATATACTATTCGATCTTTAACAAGACAAATTTTTAATTATATAGTTTGTCTTTACTTTTTTTATATATTACATTTAGTAAAATTATATAATTTATATTATTGTTGCGTAATATAAATTAATTATCAGTGTCCAATCATTATGTGATTGGCTTTTTGATTTTATATATTATGTAAAATATACATTGGCTTAAAATTAATTATAATATAATAAAAAACATGTGACAAAATTTGTTTAATAATATTATTTATAATATACTTATACATAATATAGCTATTTACGATATAAATATACTTGAAATAACTATTTATCAAAGGGAACTTTGTATTCAAATAACAATAATTAACTATTTGCAAACAGTACAGATATATCATCAAAATGTTTATATAAATTTTACAAAAGGAATTAATTATATTTTATGTTAAATTAAATGATAATCTTTCCATTATTATAATTAATATATAGCATTTACAATATAAAAAGTTTTTCATTTTCATTTTTTGTTCATTTGTTTTATATATTTTTTTATTAAAAATTATTAATATTTACAAATATATGTATTTTATGAAATTATTATTCATTTATTTTTAATGTAATTTGAAATTTTCAAGGTTAATATAAAGTAACCTTTAATTATTCTAATTTTAAGAAAAATCTAAATCATTTTTTTAATTACTAAATTAATGTTATAGATGTGAAAATAACGAAAAATAACATCAATCAGTTGGAAGGCAATGATTTAAATAAAATTTGACTTCCATTAATTAATAAATTATAAATTTTGTGATTTTGGGTTTACTCGTGTTTTGCTTCCAAGTAACAGCGTCGAATTTTAAATAAATTATACAGAATTAAAACCTAAAGCTTTTTTTATTTTAATGTAATGAGTTCTGAAAGATTCTGTATTATGATACTAATATCATGAATATATACGTGTAAAATAATAGTATCAAGATGATTAATATAATATTTTTCGCCAAACTTTTAATATATTTTTAGTCAGCAAAGTTATTAGTATATGCAAAGTGTGTTAAATTTAATACGAATTCTATGTGTCTTAACAAATTTAATTCGGAAATTTCGTAGAAAGTATATGTCAAAATAAAACGGCTTTAGATTGTAGTTATATATTAATTTTTATTAATAATCGACGTTTCGAAGTACTCAACGTACATCTTCATCAGGAAAAATGAAACAGAACATAGAAACAAGTTACTATGAGTACGTCAAAACGTCAATTATTAATTAAAATTAATACAGAACTACAACCTAAAACCATTTTATTTTAATACAATGATTTCTAAAATATTTTTACAATGTTAAACTATATGTAGTAGCTGACAATTAAATAGAATCAGATTAGAAGGAATATTATTTTTTAGTTTTTGTTTTATGTGTAATGTGTGCGTATGTTTAACACGAAAATGTTTCTAAATTAGATTTAATTTCATAAGGCCGTATTTGTAATTTATTTTAAAAGCCCTTTTAATTATAAGCATTTTTGACATATATTTCAAATTATATTATTATTTTTAAGAGATTCATTTTGCTTTGTTTTGATTTGAACATGAACATACTTTAAAACAAATGTCAGAATGTAGTTTTAGCAGAAAGAGCTGATAAAACTAGTTCTAATTAGGACAGATAATTTTTGATTATTGGTTAGGTATTTAAGCATATGTATGTATTGAAATCATAATAGTTTTATTATTATTTTATAAAAGATAACTAAATTAATGGCATCAAAACACAGTCAACTGAATGACAAACGTAATTTCAGTTAGCCGGAAGCTAATTTTATAATAGATAAAATACCAATAGCATCATACACCATGCAAACGTTCGTTACAAATACGAAATGAAAATACATTTGTATTATAATCATCTTCTGCATACGTACTGGCAATTAATTTTCATGTCATTTATAATATGATGTTTATGTTATATCTCTCACTTAAAATTAGACGATGGCTCACAAAGCTTTGTGGCCTCTGTCATAAACAGTACATTCGTTTCATGAACTTATTTCATTGCGAATTACCTTCATGTTGTAATGTGTTTGCAATGTGATGTATGCTTTATCTGCAAATGTAGCGGTTTTTTTTACAGCGTTTAATTAATCGATATTTTATGAATTTTAATTAGATATTATATCCTTCACATTGTCAAGAATTTAATAACGATTTTCCGTTTTTCTTCCGTATCCATATTGAATGATTTTAATAAATGAGTATTTATTTACTACAAATTGTTAATAACTAATAAAAAAAAATTGAATAAATTATATTAAAATTATAGATACATATAGTTTAACAGCATTTGTAACTTTATAAATTTTACAAAATATATCAAAGGTCTGTTAGAATTTTATGAAATAAAATTTATTTTCTTTGTGTGTATATTTTAATAAAGCGCAATTTGAAATAAATAATTATTTTTCTATCATGAAATTACTCGCGGCTATTTTCAAACAATGCGGTTGTTTATAGAGCTTTTAATAATAATAAAAAAAACATTATTTCGTTATAAAATAATGATGTTACCGTTCCACAATAAATATTTTTCTAAAATATTATTTGTTCAAATTTAAACATATTTACATATATTTATTTAATAAACATTTCGAATAATATATTATGCAATTTGTTTTTATTTTGCTACAAGGATCCGCATTTTATGATATTTTTAATGTAATAAAAACATCTCTGAAATATAAATTTATTGTTAATATTTTATCTGAATTCAGTCTATTTTCGTTAAACAAAACTTAAAAATACAAATACTAATTAAAAATTTTGAAGTACTAAGTGCTAAAAACGAATGCTAAATGTGCAAATGTGAAAACACGTTTAATACAAATTATATGTGCGTTTGTGTTTTTAAAACAATGTAAAAATGGTTAAAAACGTGAGGAAAACATTTGCACATTGATGTTAAAAAACAATTGCATGACTAGTTTCTATATATTGCATAAACACTGCAGGCGAAAGGTGTATCATATAAATATTTTGAATCGATTGTTTGCTTCGAAACCAACTACTCACTACGACATATTCGCTCTTCAATACCGACGTAAATAATCGATTAAAAAAAATAAAACAACGATAAAAGCGCTCAACATAAAATGCAACAGAACTGGACAAATACAATGTTTGAAATTTGACATATTTTTGACTGCTTACCATTTTTATTATTCAGTAGCATTTTTAATTTATTATTTTACGTGTCATTTAAATTCATTGACCGTTTTAAGAATTGCTATTTTTAGAGTCATTTTAATTTAAATAATATGTTTGTATACTGGATAGAATTCATGTTATATTAAATTTAACATACTTCATATGTACTAATAGATTAATATATTATTTGTATTAAAAGCAAATATTAAATGCGCATATGATTATATATATTTCAAATTTTTATACTTTTGTTTCATTTTTATTTTCTACACCAATAATATTAATAATACAGGGTGATTTATGACGTCGGGGAAAAACTACACCGGATGATTCCTATGAGTAATCTAAATAAAAAAACTTCAAATAAACATATGTCCGAAAATGCTTTCTAACAGAACTGTAGCCGTTAGAAATTTATGAAATGTATAACATCAATCGCGTTAGCTTTATTTATTATATCAGGAAAATAAACTTCTGAATAATAGTAAAATTACTGATTGATTTTCTAACATTTTGTTTAAACACTAGTAAACCAATTTACTAGTTTATAAATTTTTGTACACACATAAATAAATATTTAATAAACAATTTACAATAATTAAAAATCGAAGACAATTTTTATCGTGACACAGTAAGTCATAACTAGTAAATTGGTTTACTAGTGTTTAAACAAAATGTTAGAAAATCAATCAGTAATTTTACAATTATTCAGAAGTTTTTGACTTGTTTTTTTTTCCTGATATAATTAATAAGGCTAACGCGATTGATGTTACATGTAATAAACTTCTAACGGCTACAGTTCCATTAGAAAGCATTTTCGGGCATATGTTTATTTAAAGTTTTTTATTTAGATTACTCATATGAATCATCCGGTGTAGTTTTTCTCCGACGTCATAAATCACCCTGTGTAAATATTCTCTTAGTCTGTAAAAAGTAATAGTAATTTAAATTACAAAATCACGCATATTTTGTTTTCATTTAACTTTTTACGTTAACAATTGTATTACAAAATACAATACGTATTAAAAAATTTATTTATATTAAAATGCGAAACTACATAAAAATATAGGGTGTCAAATTATATGGTCTACAATTTGTAAATGCCTCTTAATTTCTTTTATCAGAAGATTTTATTTAATAAGTGTATTTGTAGATATATTGGACAGCGAAGTAATGTCACATAACCCGCGAAATTTAAAAAAATGTTTTTGAATTTTTCCAAAATTTAATTAGTAAACCAGATGGAGTTATGAAGAGTGTAAATTATTAAATATAAACTACTCTGCACCACTTGCATAGTACAATTTTTTTAAAAAAATTTGATAAATAATACGTAATTACACATTCACGTAAAAAACATTTTTTTTCAATTTTTGATTAAAATAGTAAAAATAAACATTTTAAAAATAATTCCTAAATTATACTTAGAAAATATCAATTTCTTTTTAAAACAGCATTCCGAACAAGTTTTCTCAAATAAAATTTTACAAAGTACGTTTACTTGAACTTAATTTAAAATTTTCTTCAAAACATTAAAACTACTAGTACTTTTTTAGTTTTAGAGCAAGCACCTCCTGATCCACTAATCGGATTTGAAAATTAAAAATTATTTTTGTATGGTGCGGATATATATATATATATATATATATATATATATATATATATATATATATACATATATATTTCTATTTTAATTTACGTAATGAGTTAAAATTTTATTTCATTAGACGAGTATATTATCTAAAAACAAGCACTTTGTCATTTTATAAAAACCAGTGTTTTACCTCGTATACACGTGGTACAATCCCGTGGGTTTTAAAAAAGAACAGTTACCGTAAATCTAGGTGGAAACTGTTGACATGCGGTTTATTGGTAACTAGCAACGCAGTAACATACAGTAACCAACAACGACGGACGGAGCGCAGTTACCAGTTGCGAGTAACGCAACTCTCTTCGCGCACAACTCGCAACTCGGTTGTAACCGCTGGCGCTGGCGCTTGTGAAACAGAACTGTACAGGGACTAGCCACTTCCGCTTCGAACGCCGGATGCTTCTAAATGCCTCTGCTGAAATTTTCAAATTCTGTCCCCCGTGGCACTGTGGTGATGGTGGCTAATATGGCCATCGCAATATGGGTGCTGTCTGCTGTGACGTAGTCCGATTTGTGGCTGTTGGTCAAGCAAAAATATCATATTGCGAATCAATAATAATTAGTTCATGAAGACATGTGTGTGTTTGTTTTGTTTTTATTTATTTATTTATTTATTTATTTTAGTGAACAGAACAGATTAAATGTAATAAATGCATATGCACATACAGAAAATTATTTATATCACTTTCTATTTTAAAATATCATTTAAAATATAACTCCAGTTGATAATAATCTTTAAGCTTTGACAGTTGGTGTCCATTGAATTTATAGAATTTTCTGGGCTGGTATGCCGTGGTTGATCTATCCTTGTTGCAAACGTTTTGCCATACATCGTAGTTAGTATTCTCAGTGCTTGGTGATCGAATAACAGTTTCTGCTCCGCAATCTGGTATATATACCTGTGTATCTCCACCATCTTCTATACATGCCATTGACCGATTCTGGCTGGCCCAACCTTTCCAATCGGACTATACCTTCAGTTTTCGTTATAGGTTTCGGTACGCCATTGATCGATTCTTATTGATTCATCCCCTCTACTGTTCTTGATGACGTGAACTGTTTGTTTCGCAATAATGGTTTGCTGTTGAAATTTCAGGGATGTTGAAAAATTTCCCAGGCTAGATTGAAAAAAAATCTATTTTTATAGAATATAGACTAGTGGCGCGAATCGTTGTTAAATATTATCAGTTAACGTCGTGATTAAGTTGTCGACTATTCAATTAAGCAGGCGTTTTAAAAACAGTTGACAATCTATTCACGTAGTTTTATGCACCTGTCACCATGTGAAACTTGTTCATGACATTAGAATATTTAAAAAAATTCCCAGTGATAAATGCGATTCAGTTTAATGTGGAAATATGATTTTGTTGATTTAATACACTGATAATAAAGTAATTAACCCGAGAAATATATATATGTATGTAATTTGAATGTAGTAATTAATAATAGAATTAATAATTTTAATGAAATGTACATGCTAGTATAAATATATGAGATGAGATGAATAATTCAAATAATTAATTAAGCAGACAAACAATATATGTACATTTTATGTAAACAAATTGAAAGTAAACAAGTTCAATAAATTAAAAAATAATAATCAAGTAAAGAAGAGATCAATAAAATTATTATGAATTGAGATATACACTGCCCAGCTTCAAGCAATATTCTTACTTAGTTAATATTTATGAATATTCTTGAATACTTGTTCGCCATTAAAAAATATACTTATTTTACATTATATTGTAATTTTTCCATTAATTATTTTTATATATAATGTATTTTTATACACTATGCATAAATTACTTAATTATATTCTTTTGTAATATTTAAAATAACAACTACATCAAGCTTGTAAAATCTTTTTAATTATTATATTAATGCAAGATTCATATTTTGGGCTGTCAGAACATATTACACATTTGTGAAAACATGTGAATCAATTTTTAACATATCCCTTTGCTTAAAAATTGGTTTATATTGAATAAATTGAACTTTTATTAATATAACATTTATTTAGGTTTTGACTGCAATTCTTTTTTTTTCCTATTAAAATTCTGCAATCAAGAAATATTGTAATTATTATAATAGTTTCTATAATAATAAGTTACAAAACTCTTTTGTCTGTAAAATGGATAAAGTTGCTCTGAGAGATGTTAAAAAAATACAATAAATTTTAAAAAAAAACTGGATTATATTTAACAAAGAAAAAATCTTTCAGAACTCATTATATAAAATAAACCGGCATTAGGTTTAAGTTCTGTATTAATATTTATTAATAATCGACGATGGAGACGGACGTTGAGTTCGACGTAATGTCGATTATTAATAAATATTAATACAGAAATTAAATCTAAAGCCGTTTTATTTTTATAAAGAATAATTCATATTTTGGACTAAAAATAAAAAGTTGTACTTTGTCCGCATTGATACATAGAAAACTACTAAAATCTTATGTGTGAACAAATGATGTGAGAAATTATCACTCACACGGGTCTTGCCAATTTATTATGATATTAATTTTTATATCAAATACGTTCAGCTTTATATATTACAAAATATACAATTATTGTTTTTAAGAAAAAACTCACAAATATACATTATTTGATATTGCAATTTATAAATTGCTGTCGGAGCTATCATATAGCCCAAAGGTCATCTTGGATACCATTTCTGATGTGATACATACATATGAATATTAATTACAAATAGTGTACAATTTGCATAAATTTACTTATTGTACGCTCATCTGACTACTTTTGGTGCTGAAACTATCACATTGAATTAAAATAGAATGCAATTGGTTAGTTTGGATACTTTTCACTATAAATTAGATACTTTGCACTTGGTACAACCTAAACTTTAATTTGAATAATTTGCACTAAAAACGCTACGAAACCTTATCATCTGCGCCACTGTTGGCTTAGGGTAGGTTAGGTTAGGTTAGGTTTAGGTTGTTTAGTTATGTTATTATTCAATATAGGCGCTTATCTCATCGGCGCAAATGATAGGTATTGACTGGCGTAAATGATTGACAGCCCCCAAAGAGAAAAGTTTCTATTTGTATAGTGGAAAGTATCCGTTTTATAGTGTATAATATTTTTTTGTACATTTTAATTTTTCAAAGTTAAAATATTTTTTTTAAAGTTGAATATATTTAATTATAGTGGAATTATTTTTTTTTGTGCAATATTTTTGTTTATAGTGCAAATTGTTTTTATTAAAGTGAATATGATTTAAATTGAAGTGAATATATTCTAAATTATAGTGCAATTAGGTGCAATTAGTGCAATTTAGGTTGTACCAAGTGCAAAGTATCTAATTTATAGTGGAAAGTATCCAAACTAACTAAGTGCATTCTATTTTAATTCAAGTGCATTTATATATTTCCCTTTTTTATTCAGTGTCTGCTAATATGTTGTTGTTAATGTTTGTTAGCAACGTTATTGGAACTAACAACTTTCTTACAAAATTGGAGTGATTATAATGTAATAAAATATAATTTATCTTGTCCTATATTAAATATTTAAATTTCTATTTGGTAGAAGTTTTAAACTTGTTTCGCATTATATCTATATGTGTGTATATGTGTATGTATGTACATTAAGTTATTCAGTGGTAACTTGAACATGAAAACTACCCTTATTAATTTAAAACTAGCGTTTTTGTGGTGTTTTTTTAATAAAACTTCTTTTTACATTATTAATTTTTTTAATTAACTCGATTTTCTCACTGTTTTAAGATCGTCATACGTACACATGCATTATTAATAATATTCACACAATGTGTAAGCAGTATTTAAAAGTTTTTATTATATACATTTCCAACTTTGTTTTAAAACTTAAAACTATATAGAAACTTTCATTGAAAATGTAATATAATAAAAAAATATTTTATGTTAAAAAATTTTATTTTATTTTTTTTATAGTCCTCAAATTATGCTATATTTTTATTATAACCAAAATACTGTGTTATAGGAATAAGACCTATATTTATTTAATACACTTAATGTATGTAACAAACTTTTAATGATATAATTTTAATGTTTGAAATGATATAATTTGGTGGAAGTTTTAAATCAGTTATGATTTCAGTTAAAAAATTAATTGTGTATCATTACAAAAATTACAAGTAAATTTAACAAATAAAATAAAATAATTCAAAAATAAAAGACGATAAGGTGGAGTGGGGTAAGTGCGTAAACGGGGCAAGTGCATTAATTGGCTATATTTATTATAATATGAGATAAATTTCTCTAGCTAGTATGTAGTAATGTACTACAAGTTAATATGTACTATATCTCATAGATAACGCGTAAGAATGAACGTGATTACCTTAATTATATCAATCAGTGTAAACAGTCACGTTTGAACTACCAAGCAAGATTGACGGCTCCGTAAACGAACAATAGTTTCTTAGGATAATTTTATATTTTTTGTTGTTATTTTAGGTAAATATAAATAATATCGATGTAAATTTACATTAAATAAACAGTTTCATTTGTTTCTTGTTTTAATTTATTGAAAAAACACTAATCTGATCTTGCCCCGTAAATATTATAACTTGGGGCATGTGCAGACCAACACGGTGGGGTATACGGCTTAATACGGTGTGATATGCTACGCCGTATTTAACGTGTTAAAATTGGATAACTATAGAACTAACCAATATATTTTAATGCAGTAAAAAGCATTTTATAGCAGGTTTCTTAATAATTCTGCTCCTGTCTCATTGCACATGAAACAAGGTTTCAAAGCATTTTTAACTCCCACTTACGCTCTTGCCCCATTTTAGGGGAAAGTGCAGAGTAGTTGACATTTTAAACAATTTTCTATCAAAATAAAAATTTACAGGGAAAAATTAGGGTTCTAGTTAATATTAATTAAATAGTAATGATTGTGTAAAGCGTTCGATATCGACAGTGTTAAGTATTTACATATCAGATTAAAAATACATAGGTTTAAAGTCCAACTATGCAAAAACTACTCTGCACTTACCCCACTCCACCTTAGCCGATGTTTTTTAGAAATATGTATGTAGAATATTTTGCAAAAATATAAAAAAATTTGTCTATTTATAATTTTCGAAAATAACAAATGATTATTAGAAATGACATAGAACCAAATTTATGAATATTATTAATTAAATGAAACAATAAAACGACAATTAATTTCGCGAAGTTAATGTTAGTTAAACAAATATGAAACGCGGTTGTAAATTAGCATTTATTAGCAAATAATTTGTGAAATATAATAACGGAAAATTACAATAACATTGCAATAATGATATCCAAGAATATAATAAGTAAATAAAACGGGCAGCCGAATCGGTATTACTTTAGAACAAATTATAGTTTGAGTTTCCATTACATTTAAATAACAAACGCTACATTGAGCAATTGTTTGACAAGGTAAAATAATATAGCATATATTTGTTTACCTTTACCCTCGTCTGGGTCTGGGCAGTAGTAGCGGTAGCGGTAGCGGTAACGGTAACAGTCCGTTCTATTCCGTTTCGTTTCATACTCGGTTTGGGCGCACCGACAGAACCGGGCATTTCGGTGTTTAAGTGGCACTGGTCTACGAATGTTTCGTGATGTTTATTTTCTGTTAATTAAATTTAGTTTGTAACTACGCTGTCCAAGACTACACGCTTTCATATTATATTACGCAGCCAACGTTTATGGTTGGGACTGGCATACTGCTAGTGCCGCGCCGCACTGCCACTGGAGAAACACCAGTGCCACCGCGCCGCCACTATGTTTCTTGCCTATTTACTTGAACACGTCTTTTCTCTTCTTATTGTTTACTTTGTTAAATATATGCAGCCGTTATGCGCCAAAATACTATATTATATTCTATGGCTTGAAAACAATGATACGAATATTTTTTAAAATTTAAATTCATTTATTTCTACTGTTTACCTTCTAGATATTTCACTGTGTATTTATAGTTTCGTGTAACAAATTTAACAAATATTAAAATAGGTATAGTTCATCCGAAGAACGTAAAACCACATAAACTCATTAAGTCGTTAACATGACAATCACCACTTAGAATTGAATAGGATTTAGTGTTGTGCGAAAATGGTTTTAAATGTAATAGTGTATACAAAATATTTTAGGTACAAATTCCCTTAAAATTAATATGGTTCTTTTCAATATTGTTTATGGTTTTTTTTTTTTATGTTTATGCGGTTTTACGTTCCTCGGATGAACTTTAAAAGTTTATAATATTTGTATTAAAGAAAATTGTATATTTTTTTAATATTGTTAATTTTTACAATACAGTACATATTTCAAAAAGAAAATATTTGATTTCAGCTTATCAAAAATTATAATTTTAAACAAGATAGATAGTAAAAACTCATTATATTAAAATAAAACGGCTTTAGGATATAGTTCCGTATTAACAGTAGATTAATAAGAGACGCAACAGAAATTTATAAAGAGAAAGATAACATCAATCACTGCGAAGGCACTGATTTAAATAAAATTTGGCTTTCTTTAATTAAAAATTTATAAATTCCATGATCTAGTTACTTATTTTGTTACCTAGTAACTTAATTTCCATGTTCTGTTTTACTGTAAATGTAATTTGTATCATTTTCCTGATGATGACGTACGCTGAGTTCGTCAAAACGTCGATTATTAATAAATATTAATACAGAACTAGAACCTAAAGTCGTTATATTTTAAAATAATAGATTTGATTTGCACTCTTGAGTTTTACTGTAAAATGTTTTTAGTTTTTATATAAGCACCAAATAATCACAAAATAATTTTCAAAAAATGAGTAAAAAATTATTCCCATATAAGTAATGCAGACTTTATAGCAAACACTGAATATTAATTAATTATTTTATCAACCAATCAGTTTTCGAATTAAATAATACTTTAAAAGCGAAATAAAAATGTAAAACTTATACAGAAAGAGAAAAGATAAAGTCTATGAGTAGTAAGATAAAATTATTAGAGTGGGATGCCGCGAAATGGACGTACGTAACACAGAAAACGTATTTTATTTTTAGTTTTAGTGAAAAATAAATTGATTCAAATGTCAATCAAGATCAAATATTTTATTTTGTTTTTTTGTGATATATTTAAATTTAATAATAAATATTCAAAAATTATTGTATTATCTATTATAATGATCTTAATATGATTAAAAAGTTTTATTTTATAATTTTTGAGATTGCAATTTCGGCAGGATCAGTTGACCCCAATACAACATTAGACATAATAATTATTAAACTCACTAACATTAACACATTGAGATAGTATTACAGCTCAGTTATGAACCTAAGCTTAGAGCTAGAATTTTCACATTACAATAGCAAATACATACATACCTTAGCTTTGCTGGTTAGTAAACGCTAGTGCTGTCAATATTTGAAAAAATTGGATCCGGATATCCGGATCCAAAAAGATTCGGATATCCGAATATCCGATTCTCGGATAATTTAAGATCCGGATCTGAGATCCGGATCCGATATCCGGATCTGAGATTCGGATCCGATATCCGGATCTGAGATCCGGAACCGATATTCGGATCTGAGATCCGGAACCGATATTCGGATCTGAGATCCGGAACCGATATTCGGATCTGAGATTCGGATCCGATATCCGGATCTAAGATCCGGAACCGATATTCGGATCTGAGATCCGGATCCGATATCCGGATCTGAGATTCGAATCCGATATCCGGATCTGAGATCCGAAACCGATATTCGGATCTGAGATCCGGAACCGATATTCGAATCTGAGATTCGTCCGACATCCGAAACCGATATTCGGATCTGACATCCGCATCTTAGATTTGAATTCGATATTCGTTTCTTAGATTTGGATAATACATTTGAAATGCGTAATCTAACAATTACACAGAAACAGGTATTGTATTTTTATTTCTATTTAGTTTATAATAAAGTTTATAATTTTAGTAATTTATTATATACATGTTTTATTGGAGAATATTGAGTGTTTTATATAAAAGTAAAATTTGGTTTAACAAATAGATATATTAAAATAGTTATTCTGTCTAGTTATGTCTATAACTTCAATACTTTACTATACTTTTATGATGTAATATAGACATGCACTCATTATACGTTTATTGATATAGTGTAGAAAGAGACAACTTATAATAATATATGCCTAGCTATAGTCAGGTGCAGTTATTTGAGTTTAAATTTTTCAGTGTTTACGTTAAGATATTATAAAATCTTTTGTTCAGTATTTTTGTTTTGTTATTATATCACTGTTATAGTATGGTTATGGTGCGCTACACGCTATATTTTACTAGATTATTCAATTATAGTTCATAAAATTAAAATATTTCTGAATTATTAGATGAAGCAAATGAGTTAATATTTGAATTGTATATAATATGTAACAAATATAAATAAATAACTTAAATAATTTGTTTAGTAATTTTGTGAATATTAAAAAATAGATACATCTTTCAAGAAACACAATAATATACCATAAATTAAAACTTAATATAGTTTATTATAGGAGAAGTATTGAATGTTTGCTTTATTTTTATTCAAAAACATAAATTGTCTTACTTTAGAGTTTACATTTTTAAGGGCGTAATGTAAACATCTATAGAATAAAATCAGATTATTATTCGATAGTTAGTAGTTAGATAAATAAATAATACCTTACAGGCAGCATTCATTTAAAATTACTATTGTATACTAAAAAGTTAAAGACGATGATATGAAATACAAACAAACAAAGACAATCATATCTCAAATAAAGCAGCGTCCTTTACTAACCACATAGTGTTACAAAAATTAAACATTTGTTAAAAAAAAATATTTTCAATATTTTTATTTACTGTGTTTTATTTAAAATGTATATGTATTTAATTTTTTTCTCTGGATAAGAATGTTTGGTGAAAGTTGATTTCTGGTTGAATAAAAAGATTTTCTGCCACACTCTTATTGGGAACATGGCGTGATTGTATATATATATATATATATATATATATATATGGCTGAACTTTAGCATAGCCTCCCGTTTCACAAATTTTAAAAAAGCCAAATTTGCGCATGCGTGAACATCGGAATGCGCATGCCCCATGTGTAAAAACCAGTGAATCTCAAATAGTTTCATTAGTAATTTTGACAATTTTGTCCGTTAAAACTTATATCATGTTAGGAAGTGTGATTGTTCCTTATGTTATGTTATGTTAAGAAATCCGGTAGGTTAGGGTAGGTTAGGTAGGTAGGTTTCAGGTAGGAGTTTGTTGTTTAAAAACCGTTAAAACACATTTAAAATCATATTTTGTCTTGTCGAATAGTTTGACAGTCACTGGTTTTTCAACTCGCGTACCTACCGCAAAAACGGGAGGCTGTTCTATAACTATACCATATATATATATATATATACTTATATATATATCAGAATAAAAATTAATAATAATTTTAAAATAATATTTTTAGATACAAATTTTACATTTCATTAAATCAAAACCAAAAAAATATTAACTTGTAATAAAATTTATAATTTGAAAAATATTAACAATCTGGAAAATTTATTGAAGATTTGACAAAATGCTAATTTTTTTAACAAAATTGTATAATTTTTAACAAAAATTAAAAATTTATTCTCAATATTTGACAGTTTTTATAAATTTAATAATTTTATACTAAATTTCAAAATTTTTAGCACATATAAATCGCCAAGAATTTTAAAACAAAATTTTCAGAATTGCATATGTAAAAGAATTTTTAGTATTGCCAAAATCAGCTCTTTTAGTATTCCCAAAAACAGAACTTGTAATAACATCCATTGTATACAAAATTCTTTAGACACAATGTATATAATTGAGTACTTTTATTTCTGAGACACACTGCATATTTATATAAAAAATATATTTTATATAAAATTCTTGAGACACATTGTATATATAATTTTGATGCACTTTGCATATATAATTTTTTAGACACATCGTATATAACTGCAGTCGCACACTTATTTGGCATTTCGATAAAATAATACAGCTTGTAAAATGTTTTTAATATTCGTTTAAAAAATGTGATATGTATATGATATGTTAAAAAGAAAACAGATATTTCATAACCTACTCGTACATTTATTTCAATAATATAAATATATTAAAATAATGTGTGAAAAACCTATATAAAAATAAAAATATAAAACACATAGATTCGAAACGATTCAAATTTGAAATCCGGATCTTTAGATTCGGATCCTAAATCCGGATCCGAGACCCGAATTTTCGAATCTGAGATTCGGAACCGAGATTCGGATATCCGAATCTGAGATTCGGATCCGAGATCCGGATATCCGAATCTTAGATTCGGATCCGAGATCCGGATCTGAGATTCGGATCCGAGATTCGGATCCGAGATTCGGATCCGAGATTCGGATCCGAGATCCGGATATCCGAATCTGAGATCCGGATCCGAGATCCGGATATCCGAAAACTTAATTATCCGGATATCCGGATAATTTTGGATCCGGATCCAAAATTATCCGGATTCGGTTCCCAGCACTAGTAAACGCAGAATAATTCTGGTGGCGACACAGCATATTTCGTTACAGATGTGCGCTAGGAAGGGCGCGGCGGCGGCGACGGCGGCGGCGCCCAACTAAGCTGAGCTGCTGAACAGTGTGCTTGGCTTTACCACACGAACTATGATACGTTACAAATTGTTTTTGATGCCAGTGGCTGCGCTAAACATTCTACCAAATATTAGAAGCGCCTTTGATCAACATAACATTATGCGATATCTATTTGTCTCCTGCTTATACCCCGCGTTCTACTTTTGCTTCGGGCGTTATACTACACTGTTTTGGGAATTCGGTGAAATTACCTGAAGTGCGAATTCACTAATTCACTGTTTATTTGAATTGCTACGAGTCAAATTTTATTGATTATAGCGGATAAATTGTGCACGTGTGCTTTACGAAAACAAAAACAAAAAATACGGAAATTGTGCTAATATTTGTACCTCCACCATTTATCGTTTTAAATTTTAATAATCCTCAAATTTACGTTAAAGTCGCTTCATTAATTAGCAATTTTATGAAATAAAATGGTAGAAAAAGATGCTATCTTGATTTTTTATTGAAAAAACATTTTAACACTACTTTATTTCGGTTTATTTCATACGTTTGTTAACTTTTACCGTCGGCTACGGAATACGGGGTTTCAAGTTATCGCTATCATTATATATTTATCACTTATCAATCTTGAAATGTCGGGCGGTGAAACAAAATCGCGTTTAACATTTAACATTACTTTTCAATGCTGTACCGAAAGGTTATGTGACGAAGGGATGAAACATTTGTTTTTATAAATAAAACTCTAACTATGTAATTATTACTTTAAGATAACTATTTTCAAAGATATGAAAATATTTTTGTTGTATTCATAGTACAAATGTTATATAGTATTTATTTTATGATATTAATAATATTGAATGTTTCAATTAATATTTATAATTAACTAAAAAATATATACTAAATAATATAAATTGAAATGATAGGATTTTATTTCAATTAATTAACAAAATAATTTCGGAAATTGTTAAAAAACGAACAATATCAAAATAGCAGTATAATATCAGTTTGTAATAATGGTTGAATTAAATTTTATAATGAATTAATGCGTGCATGTAACTAGTTTGAAAATATATTTCCGTTAATGAATATTGTTTTCAACGTTGATCGTTAACAATACAATAGTCAAAATATGCTGATAATGAAGTACAGTGGTACAGTGTATGTTCCCGATTGTCTGGCCCGATCTGGTCTGGTCTATAGTGACATTTTCGAATTCTCTACACAAAATGCAAAATACACATCACATAGATTGTAACCAATGTGAATATTAATCTATGCAAGGACCTAACAAGGGCCCTCCGGCTATTTTAATAACGTGATCACTCTATTTGTCGATAAAACGTTTAAATAATTACGCTAGTATTGTACGATTTGATCGACTGATACTGATATTCTACTAATTATTCATATTGCAATGGACATTTTGAATCTGCCTTGACCTGTCTACATTTTGCCAAATGCGACTACAAACATGAAAAACTTGTATAAAATATTTTTGTAATATTAAACGAAATGCTTGTTTTACTGCCTCATTTTTATTATTTATAAAATAAACTAATGCATACTTTTACTTCACGGATGGGAAATTTCACAATTACATAAGTAAATAAAAAAACACTTTATGCATGCATCTAATACAATATTTTTATACGACTGTTTAGAATTAGAACGAACTTATGCAAATACCAAAACACAAATCTAAAATTTGACATTTATAACGCTAAGATTGCGAGATAATTTCAATTATTATCAATGCTTTTTATAATTCAGCTCGTTCGGTACATATATTTGCATAACGAGTTAAAAAATGACATGCTACGACAATTTTTTTCATACTTTATTATCTTTATCAACAGTTTTTCGAAACTGTAAGTTGTGCGTTTGCATAGAGCAGCGACAGATTCCGACCAGTAATCTAAACTACTGACTTTTTAAGACAAACAGTTGATCAAGCTGATGCGTCTGATTCCGTTAAATTAATGACTGATCTTGTAAAATTTGTTTTAATTTTACAACGGACAAAAACGCCGGCCAGCACATTCAAATTATTACATATAGCAATACCTATATCGGCTGAACACGCTCGACTACCGTGCTGATTAATTTTTTTCATTATTGCCATATATATACATATATTATGTACAAAAAATAGTAAAATTACTAAAGAAAACTTAACTGTGCGGCAATACAAACTCAAAATAATTACAGATATATAATTTTAATTTCCAATATTAAACCCGACTTAAAATAAATGTATTTCATACCCAGTGAGTATACAAAATGTAATTTATTGCATGTGGCAAATGTAAATGATATTCGATTTATATTTAGGATCATAGTTAATATAACATCATTGTTACAATTTGAAAATCTACTGTAATTGTGAATTAAAAATATGAAATAAATTACAGTTGTAAATAAAAACATACATAGAATCGTATTTTTAAATTACCTTTTATATATGTATTTTTAGTATGTTTCATGTTTGAAGTATTATCAACTGGTAGGAACATATGTTTGTGAAGAATGAATGTGTACGTAATTTTCATTTATTTTATGGACTTTATCACGGTATTGTCTTTGTGATTCGGTTATTTTTCATTCCCTCCATAAAATATCTTATTTCAAAGCGTTTTGTGCTACGCTATAGCTCGGAACCGAGTAAAGCCGAGCCCCGAGTACAGTATAGGTATGTAAAACATTCATTGTCCGGTGCCAGTGTTTCACGTGGATCTATTTTGATCATCTGATACTCGCTTTTTAAACAATGTACTATTGCATATACACACACACACATATATATATATATATATATATATATATATATATATATATATATATATATATATATATAGCTCTTCAGTTTTATCAGCTCGCTTTTTCAACAGCCCGGCATCGTTTAACGTTTTGCGTCGTACAATATATCAAACAAAATTACTTTTCCTTAGTAATTAATCATTATTTTAACAAGCTTCCGCGACCTCTAATGGCAAAGTGATCACGGTGCGTAATTTAAATTGAGCTGAGGTAAGATCGCAATGCTTCATGTACCTATATCAAGTACGTTTGCATCGACAATGTTGAAAATTCATTAACAGCATTATCTTTCGTGTAATTTTTCATTACGTACCCAGAGTAGCTACGCTTAATTAATTTCTTTCGAAGATGCGAATATATTATTACAAAATGGTACACAACGCAACTTTCCTTTGTCATTTGCAACAACGTTATTAAAAGTAGATTATTATTAATTTTGTACTAATTTATAGAAATAACTATTAAAATATATATTGTAGGTTTTTTTATTATTTAAAATAAATATCAGTTCTCTTTCCTAATTTATAACATAATATTCGAAATGTACAGTCAGTTAATAAGTCGTATTCTGTAAGATTCCTACTAGCTAGCTTGACTGATGTTGCTCAGCAAATGTGTTATCTCGTATGTATGTACGTTACATCCAAACAAACATTTTGCATTTTCTGTCTGTATATATATATATATATATATATATATATATATATATATGTAGATATCCATAGGAAAACTGAAAGCGAGAGTTACCATAGTAAAAAAATTACATATTATTTCAGCAAAACTGATGGTTTTCATAAATTGTCTGTAAAAATAATATAATTTTGTAATTTTAAGTTAAATAATTAATGTATCATATTATATATGTTTTTTTTACCAAAAAAGTAATTAAATTTACACAAAATATACGTATTTATTCATATTATGTAAAAAAATTTCCTGTGACGTCTGTAAATTTACATATTAAATTGGTGTAAATTAGTAGCCCCGGGTTTTTGGTTAAAATTACCAATTTTTTTTACAGTGTATTAGGAATGTTACAAAATAATATTACTATAAATTATGATAAATTTTAAAGTATATATATATATTGCAAAATTTGAAAGAAACATATGTAGAAAGCAATATTTGTTTTGAATTTCTGTGTCATTCCCTTGAAATGTAACAAAATTTTTATACAATCTATATAGATTTGTATTGTTAATGATATGAATCGTTTTTCTGCAGCCAATTTATTATTAGTAGTATTATTATTTTGTTTTGCATGAAAGGTCTCTAATAATAAAATGCTAATAAATATTGAAATTGAAATATTCACGTACTTTGCGGACAGCGAATAAAAAATTATAAAATATAAGCTTATTTGAAATATTAATGCGAATGATAATTCAAATTATACGAAAATATATATATATATATATATATATATATATATATATATATATATATATATATATATCAGATGAATTATATTTTTCAATTTTATATTTATAAAATTATCGAAATCCTAGGATTAGCAATAACGCTAGTATAATTAAAAAAAATTGATTAAATTTTTTATTTATTTTTTCTCTAATTATTTTCCCGAGTATAAAAATAAACATTTAGAAAAAAATATTTATTCTATGCATAAATTTTAATTTTTACTGTATTATTAATGATACATAATTCAAATATATTTACTTTTCATCAAGAATTATTAATATTTATAATTTTTAATGAAAATAGGATACTGACTATGATAAATTGTTATTATTATTTTTGATAAAAAAAATTACTTTTGTATCTGTGCCATGTTTGTTTTCTGAAAATTTATGACTAGCATATTTTAGTTGCATTATTTTTATTTCGTCGTTCTTTTGTTTTTGGTCCACAAATAAATTGTAGTAAATAATGAATTTTTACATCATGGGAAAGTTGCCTAAAGTTTAGAACACTTTATAAATTTTCTATGTTGTTTACGGAATTCTAGTAAAATCTTTGCGACCAGTTGCTGCATTTTATACATAAATAATTAAAATCCGCTAGCTAATTAGGAGAGCAGCTTATTTTTTTTTTGTCTAGCTAATTTTGAAAAACAAACATGAATACATTTAGAGATTAGCATAGATATATTTTCTAATTGGACTTACCCATAACATGCGTGAGCTCTTATATGACCTACATAAAAGTTGATGTTCTTTCTGGGTAGGACCTAAGTTTGCTTTACATTTACTGCACACACACAAAAAACTATATATTACTTGATATTCACGTAATTTAATTTAACGCGAAAAAATGAAAGCAAAATACACTTAGGTTAATAGAACAATGGCGCAACTAACCAGCGGACAGACGTGGATAATGCAGAAGCACCGACCTAACTTCGAAATGGGCAATTAATTTTTTTCTTTGTAATAATGCCGGGTTTGTCCGTATAGTAGCTTGACTTCGCTTCGCTTACATACAGTATGTCTCGATTTTATGCACCATTATCGCTATTTTCATAATTTACCATGTAAAAATGCTTAACTAACATACATTTTTTAAATTTGCTAAAATGTTGAATGTATGAACTTATGACTTTTATATAAAATGGAAAAATAGAAGATGCTCCATTTGTGTGAGAATTAATAATACGCATTTGTAATATAATAAACTGTAAACTAATTTTATAATTGGTTAATTAATAAATTTAAAAAAAATGTCGGCGAGGTGAAATGCATTTTTCCAAATTTATTAACTAATTTAAAAATTAGTTAACTGCGGCGTTCTAGCATTTAAACATTGTAAAAAAAAAACAAACAAGTACTATTATAATTCTAATGAAAAAATTAATCAGCCTGTATATGAAACCGTAACCGCATTGTAACTATCACGGTTTCCACAGTCTGAATACATAATATAGGGCGGTCAACCAGAATAGGCTGCGCACTTCTAATGAATAAGATTTCAAACGTTAGTGTTATCTGCCCGTCTAGGGAGCCATTCGCAAAATTTCCACATTTGCTATTTGCTTAATGAATTGAATAATATTTACATTAAGAATACGAAAATAATTTTATATATTGAAACTCAGATAGCGAATATTCAAACCGTCCTATTCACTATTTAAATTTCCAATGTCTTATTCGTAAATGTTGAAGTTTGTCTTAATATATATTTGAAATTTAAATTTACTAAGAACATTTAAGATATGATTAGTAACATATCAATATAGAGCAGAACTTGTGATGACGCTCGTTATTGAGACTATAAGGAGACAATTTTTGAAGAAATTAGTTTTTGAAAACTGTATTTATCACTAGCACTTTAATGCCCCTTAAACTATGGTTCTGATAAACTTAATATTTTGTTTAAACTATTGACCTGCGTTCCTGTATGAAGTTTAGCTAAAACTCTATCTGGTTTACTTTGGTATGATATTTATTTCAAGATGACATTAACATCTGCTCAAACTGACAATATTACTTCTAAATACATTGGAATAAGTTGATACTGAGGTATTAAAAACTAGTTAAACATTTTCTAAAATTTAATATTTTATATTACATTGTAAATTTTATACGTATTAATTTATTAAAATTAAAATAAAAATGGAAAATTTAACGTAGTAAAAGTTCTTTATTAATATTTATTGATATTCGACGTATTTAACGTACATCTTCATCTGGAAAAATGATACAAATGACATTTACAGTAAATGAAAGTGTACGTTAAATACGTAACGTAGAAACGTCGATTATATTAAAAAAATGTAAAATTTGAACATCAATGCAAGTTGATTTTTTTCAATTTAAAATTAATATTTTTCTGTATATTTATGAATATTTCAAAAATGATTGGTTTGAAAGTAGTTCTGAGTGTAAATTAATCTAGCTGATACACCATTATGCGACAGGATTAGCAAATGTGAAAATGAGTATAATATTACCATTACACACGTAATTAGAATATAATAAAATATATAATTATGTTTTAATATATTGTCACATATATATATATATATATATATATATATATATATATATATATATATATGTTATTGCAATAATAACAATAATGTTTTGAACAAATGATAAATAATTCGGTTAAAAATTTAAAAACATTTTATTTGAATGAAATAATTGTAATACAATATAATTCGTATTATAAACAAATTATATTTAAATCATATTAGTGGAGCATACATCTGCAATGAAAATTATTGTTATAATTAAATTTCAATAATAATAAATACATATCGAACGATAGATTTCTGTATTTATAAAATATTTATCAGCGAGTCAGTGTAACTACATCAGTATGAATATTTAATTCCTGATTTTATATGGCGTTAAACTAACAAAGTAGGCATTTAACTCAATGATTCAATTTTGATATATGACAGCTCTCAAATAAATCGCACTCATACCAAACATATTTTGTGCGTTATATTTTATAAAATTTATTATTTTAAAACTATGCAAAAATATCCACATATTCTAATACGCTTACGTTCATATACGTAGGTAATAAAAATTTGTTATATTTATTTATTAAATCTATTACGTTTCCAATAGTGTATTGTTTCGTATTTTATAAATAGTTTTTTTATGTTATTTATTTTATTTTAAATATAGAATATTTAAAAAATTATTAAGAAATAAAAATAACAATAAAGTTATACTCCTATTTGTTAAAAACACTTGGTTATTTTTATTTCTTAATTATTTTTTAAAAATCAATCATCAAGAACCAACCACAGAAAGTGTTAATGTAATAGAATATTTATATAGAAACATTATAAATAAAAACTATAAATCATTACACGATCATTTTATTAAATTTACCAAATTTTTTTTTATAATTATTTAATTTTATTTACACCTGAAATGCTTACCATTTCTTCCGGCTAGTGAAATAATAATTTTCAAAAAACAAATAATTTTTTTACGTATGAAGTAAAGTTGTAGCGGAAACTGCAGAACAATGGATCCATTTAAGGATTGAAAAAATGAGTAAGAAATAATTAATGTATATTTCGTTGGATATAGCTAATATATATATATATATATATATATATATATATATATATATATATATATATATATATATATATATATATACCGACATAAATTTACTTCATATAGGTACATTAATATTTTTAATACATCACATTGTCAATTTTAATATTAACCGCACCGAAATATTGATAATATAATTTGTCTTTTTCGTGTTTTCTCTGATTTTAAAATGCTTATATAGTCACTTTTAATTTGACAATGGTAATAAGACAAAAAATATTGAAAATATTGCATAATGAAAAATGAAAACATTCTAGAAAAACATGAAACTTTTTTTTACCTGGAACACTCGATACAATATAGGATATTATTAATTTTATTTGTGTTTAAATTAAGTATATATTTTTTCAATAATAAAAATAAATTTGATGTGATTATAGTTAATAAACTAAATAAATTTCGTAAATAAACATTTTCGAGATTTGAAAGCATTATTAGATAAATCATATTATTAGTGGAAACGTAAAAAAATCAGTCCATTAAAATTTCAAACATGCAAATAAAACTGACATTTGATCTCCGTTTAATGATTGCATTTTGACTAATGAAGTGAGCTGCATATTTGACATTGTGCATTCAAAATAATTTATTATCAACTTGACATTTGTTATCTAAATATATAACAATTCGTTTTATTTCATATTGCAAACTAAAAATACATTTTATTTTCTAATCAAAAAGATATTTAACCCTAATAAATATGCTCAAATATTAAAAATCTATAAATAACAATAAAATAAAATTTTTATTTTATTTATGATGTGAAATCAAGTCTGATACTATCCGATTATTTAACGATGAATAATATTTCGAATGTCAAATTATGATTAATAGATTTTATTGTCAGATATGTGTTGAACAATTAATTACAGTTTTTCCTGTGCTTTTGTATCAGTTCATTATAAATAGCGTGGTTTTTATATCACACTGATAACAAAGTTATTAGAAAAAGTTCATTAATTACAAAAATTATATAAATTAATTAAAAAAAAAAAAAAACTATGACACATTTAATGTTTTAATCTATTTAGGATTAAGTAATAAGAAATTGAGTTATAAAAACGTTAAAGAAAAGTTAAATTATTAATGTTTTTACAAAGATGTTTACCAGAATTAGATACTTATATTAGTTTTTTAAATTTGCAACAAATAATACTTGAAATTTTGTATGTCCTGGCCTAATGTATATTTTCAATTGTATAATAATTCTTATGCAGAGTATACTATTATGTAACTACTTCTTTCCAGCTATAGAAGTAATTATTTTTTTTTTTTTAACGTTTTAATGCAAGCAAGTATTTTTTTAATCAATAAATCAGATAAAAATAAAATTATTTATATTTATATAAAATATTGTTATTGTATAAAGTAACAATTTTATTATAAATGCTTAGATAAATTATTAAAAAAATGCAATTAAGGTTAATGCCATACCGTATTGATAATGTTCTGATTATTTATCTATGTATTTTAAAATTGAAGCAGATAATTATAAGTTAGAAGTAGGTTGCAGTTAAAAACTGATAAAAAATTCTGAACAAAATCGAGTAAAAATAGTGAGAAAAAAGGTAATTATTTCGGTAAAATAAGTAAGGCAGGCAGGTAGGATAATGGAATTTGTCATGATGCCGGACGCAGATATACCTGCATTTATAGCAAGTCGGGTAATAACTAAACTTGACATGGAAGCGTCAGTCAGGTGAAAACTTCTATAAGCAAAGCTATAAAGTTTTATACGAAGGGCGGATCGCAGGTGCCGCGTGCATATTATTAATCGTGAGAAGCCTGCAAATTTCCTGCACTAAATGGCTCTTATTTGAAGCACGGACAATCTCAGTGCTCAGCACGCGGAACGAGACTCTGTTCTCAACCGAACCGAACCAATCTTCTCTACGCTGCGCTAGCCTGGCTCGCCTCGGCTCGCCTCGGCTCGTTCCACGCTCAGCCTTGTAAACATAATCATTGAAGATTGGTAAACACTATTGATCCACTAACTAGAATAAAATTTAACTGCTAATGTTTGTGTTATCTTTATTCGATTCTCTTCTTCGTTACCCTAGTCAGGATTGTTTTCATTTGTAATTTGCATTCGTAATGCACCCCCACTCCCCTCCCCACCACCGCTCTTTTCTTTTTTTTTCACTTATGTACTCCTCGGTTAAACTACATATATTTTTACTAAAAAATAAATTAAACTTTTATCGATACTGTTTGTTCTTGATCTTCCAATTTACTTGTCACTCACATTACATCTTTTTCATATTACATTAAACATTAAATTTTAAATTTGATGTATCAAAACATTTTCGGTCTTC
Organism: Clivina fossor; assembly: GCA_963966155.1. Lineage (NCBI taxonomy): Eukaryota > Metazoa > Arthropoda > Insecta > Coleoptera > Carabidae > Clivina > Clivina fossor. The sequence continues at coordinate 61,284,500 of OZ014550.1, forward strand.
ATATAAAATTTAATTTTTAAATATTGTTTTCTTTATTTTCTTGTATATTGGATAAAGATACACATCGAAATAAAAAATAAAGTTTTTGAGGATACTCAATAAACAATTTTTAACCAAATTTATTTAAAAAACAGAATTTAAATATAGACCATTGTTTTATAAGCTATATACCTCAAACATTAATGAATGTGCATAATTGAAGTGTTAAAATTATTGTTTAGCTATATAGTGATACAAACATTATTTAAATGAATTTTCTATCAAATTTTCTAGCAAATGTGGCAGTTTATTTAAATTAATTAAAATAAAATAAATTTAAACAAAGTCGATAAATGATAAAACATTTTGCAATATTTTTTATTTCTATGTTATTTAGGTTAAAAAAAAAAAAGAACACACACACACACATATACATATATACAACATATACATACATACAATAGTGATTCATTCGTGAGAAGGTAAAGAATATAAATTGTTGAAAAACTAAAACAGTCGTAAATATTTTATTAACAAAAGCATTTTAGTGTTAAAAATGAGGTCCCGCGAGACCTAATTTACCTAGCGTAAATTGCGTATATAACCTCAATATTTCAAGCGAATAAGTTACGGAAACAAATACAGCGTACGACTAACTGGACTATGGAGAATATTTCTAATCAAACTATAATTAAATCGTAAATTACCGCGTCGATTTTTTTTGTAGGCAATCATGTTGTAGCCGTGAGGCCGTGCGGGGCAGCGCTCCGCACGATATCTTTATTGTTCGTAGTTGCGACACCTATTGTGATCTGCAGTAAACAATGCCTACGCCCGAGATAGTTTGGACTGATAGTCGATAACAATGTACAGCGACCGTTCGATTCAAAACACAGGCTAATATCGCTACGCAACCCGACCCGGCCGTCCCGTCACGTCCCGTACCCTCCCGACCCCTGCTCACACCCCATAAATACTGATTTCTTTCACTAGCGACCATGTGCTAATCAGCCCTACCCCTCTCGTATTACTCTCAAAATAGCTTCCCTCCCAGAAATTTATTGTTTCAACTCTATTAATAATTGTAAATCATTACTTGCACTAACGAGTGTTAGCTTTGGCTGCAAAAACATAAAAGAAAAATGACTGCTATGGAAATGAGATATTTACGTGGCGTATATGGTGTAACTAGAAGAAATCGTGTACAAAATAAATTAGTGTGAAATTGAAAAAAAAATTGTTGCAAACTGTATCAATTGATTGGTTTTGCAATTATTATTATTATACATGTATTAACAGCATATTGATAAGAGAAGCAATATACATTTATAAAGAAAAAGATAACATCAATTACTGTAAAGGCAATGATGATTTAAATGAAATTTCACTTCTATTAATTAAAAATTTAAAAAAATTTTATGATCTAGTTACTTAATGTGTACCTAGTAACTAGTTTCTATATTCTGTAATTTACTGTAAATGTCATTTGTATCATTTTTCGTGATGAAAATGGACGTTGAATTCGTCGAGACGTCAATTATTAATAAATATTAATACAGAGTTATAACCTAAAACCGTTTTATTTTAATACTTGTTTTGTTAAGCGAAATTAATTTATTGTATACCTATTTCAAAAAATTTCAAATTTTAAAATATTTTGTATTTTGTCGATTATTAATAAATATTAATATAGAACTATAAATCTAAAGCAGCTTTATTTTAATATAATGAGTTCTGAAAGATTTTTCATTATATTAACACAAATATTTTTTGTGTTAATGTACTACATGTATTTTAACCAAACTATTAAAATAATAGTCTAGTGACTAAATGATTTTTAAATTACATACTATAATTTCAGTTTTGGTAGAAAAAATCTTTTATCGTAATGAAAATGTAATCAATAAAAAATAGTGTAGTTTTTCTGTTTTTTTTTTTTTTATTATTATTTGAAAAGTAATTTAAGATGTAATATTTCTATGTTCTACTTGAATAACTTTACTATTGAACATTTCTTAACAAGGAAGTATTTGCCGTTTCAATCAGATAGCGTTTTGTTTTCGCTATCGACGGAATTCCTATTTATAACTCATTCTCTTTTCAAACCGAATACGTAAGACTTCATTAACTTTTTTATTATTTTTTTTTTGTTCAAGTAATCTATGTAATTAATTTCGTATTTTTGTGCTGTTAAAAATTAGTTTTTTTTTAATTTCAAAAATAAATTTTGTATGAAAAGTATTACAAATGTGATTGAAGCAAGAATTAGGAATTAGGAAGAATTATTCGAAATGTAATCAGTTTTTACTATTTGTTATGAATATTATTTAAAATATTATAAAACAATATTTTAGTGTTTTTGGAAAGGAGTAAATAATTTTAAAATATAATTACAAGTAATTTTGAAATAGATAATAATAACAAATATTTTGAGTGGTATTTATCAACTCACCTTCGCGTATTTATAAAAATGTTTTTCATTTAATTTAACAATTAAATAATATTAATATTAAATATTAAAACTAATGAATGAAATTGAGGTGTTATACATTTTACATAATGTTACTAAATATATACGAATTGATATATTAAATAAAAATAATATTTCAATAAAAATTTTATATTTGTAATAATAAAATGAACAATTAAAATTAAATGATAATAATAAATTGTACATTATTGTTTCATAATTTAATATTCTATGTGATCGTAGTTTTTCTTTTTAATTTGAAATGATTAAAATATTATTTTTCAGTGATACGAATTAACTTTTTAAGTTTTAGTCAATTTATTTGAAATATATTTGAAAATATCCAATATTTCGGCAGTCAAAAAATCTACATAAATAAAAGAATTCAGTTAGTCCGATGATGACTTAGCGGTCGAAACTGCAGTAATTATTTAATAACAAATTTGTGATATCAACAAAGTAAGTGTGTATTATGTTATTTAAAACTACACCTGTTATTTTATAAACAAATATTTAAAGGAATTTAAATGATTAATTGAGGTTCAACGAAAAAATAATATTTTAGTAATTAATTATAGTAAATGAATATGCACTGAATATTTCCTATTCTACTGAATATAGCGTTAATTAATATAATATAACCAATGTGCAATTTGACAGCGTAGCTGTTATTATTAAAGTGCGAATTATAAATAATGCTGTTCAAATGTAAATTAGTTTTGTGAAATTAAAGATTTGCTACAATAATTGATTCTGTTTATAGTGTTCTTTAATATTATACTTTTATTACATTAAATTAACATTTAATATTATTAAGAAATATAACTGACTACTTACATCAATTTATTATAGTAATATATTTTTTGTTGAAATTTTAATATAAGTTACCAAGCAATTATAAAATTACAATGAAAAACACAATAAAATTACGACGAATATTAATGTAAATTTTCATAAATTTAATACAGTGTATAAGTGGAGTTAAAATATTTTATTGCAGTCTATTTTATGTATGTATATCTTACAATATATAATATAACACCCTAACATCAATATAACAGAAAGTAAGAAGTGAATAATTTAGTGTTAGGTTAGGTTTCAGTTTGTATTAAAGTTAGGTAGCTGAGCAAAATTACGGAAGTCATTAACTATTCGAGTAGGTGATCTGACCAGCGAAATCTCACTTTTCTCTTTAATGTTCACATATATGAATATACAATTTATGATTACTGTCTCGAAAACTTTACAAAATAATTATAAATTTTCACGAAAAGTTATTTTAGGAAAAAACGAAGAAAACTATTTTATATAAATGCAATTATTATTATCGATAGATCCCGCCTGTCTTAAATTAATAAAATTACAGTAACATCAGTGGCGTAGCCAGGGGGTGTTAGGGGGGTTAAAACCCCCTCCCAAAAACCTGAACGACCAAAAACGTACGTATGTGAAATATGAAATATGTTATTTTCCTTTCATTTTTATAAAAATAATTTTTATTGCTCTTTATTTTTTATACAAATTATAGTATTATCTTTATTGAATAATATTATATCATTTCTTTAGTAAATGCCCCCCCCCCCTGACAAGTTTCTGGCTACGCCACTGAGTAACATTACTGTAAAAAGGAAATCAATTCAGCTTAATCTACAAAATAAAGTTGGAAATGTAATAATAGAATGTAATCGAAATGTTAATTTAATTGTTATTATAATAAGGGATTAATAATCTAATTTGTTGCAAACGAAAATTCTAATAACACATTTGTGATAAATTCATACAGTATCATCTATCATACTATGCGGTTGTCAGGACATAGTAATATATAATTTAATGTTGCTTCGGTATTAAACGAATTTAAATTATATAGATATACTATATAATACCGTGGTACATTGTAATTATCTCTTTTAAAATAACACGACAATAATATAAATAAAACGTTAGTCGCGTTAGTACACGCTGCTGGGTTGAAACCTTGACTGAAGCAAAGCAGCAAAGTAAAGATAAATCTCTCTGGAGAATAAAATTCTTTCGTTGTTTTGCGATATTATAATTTTTTAATTGCATTCGCATTTGCGCGTTACCGACTGAAGCGACGGACAGAGCGGTGCGGAGCGGTGCAGACGCAAAGAGCAGGGGCCTGTATCAATTCTCTGTTTGTTCTTTCATAATTAATTTTGTTTTGTCGAAGAGAACATTAATTAATAAATAATCTCGAAGTTCTTGTAGTTGAACTTAATACAGCAGCAAGCGGCAACGGCAACAGCAAAAGCGGCATCTTGTATTCTCTCTCTCCATAACTTATTCAGAAGATAACGTCCGTGGCTCATCACTTTAAAATTACATTAATTACATGACTTACCGACTCTCTTGCCTACACCAACTCGACTAACTCTATGAATATATCAAAATCTTCGGATCCCTACAACTTCCTATATAGGTATTCATACTTTTCTCGAATCTTTTTAATAAAAATTCTACTAGATTTTCAAACTAAAACAGTAATGTTTTTAAATTTTAAATTTTAGCAGTTAAATCTCAAAAATTCAATATTATATTTTACTTCGATTATAACATTTTACGCAGATTTTAGTGATACATTTAAATTTTATCATAAATATTTTAAATATGATTATCTAATTTAAAAGTATATATAATACTGATCCAAAAATAAAATACTGATATAAAAAAAATATGAAAAATTTGAACGCGCATTTTATCTTACGCAAACCGATTTAAACTTACTCATTAGTTAGTTCCGCAATTAACTGTCTTCAAAACGCTTTATTAGTTAGTTAATTAACAACATAATCATGCATTTGAACATGTTTTACGCAATTAATCCTAACTATATATATTTTTTTTTCGTTATTTGTATTTGTAAAAAATATATATTAGCTCAATATACTGTAGTATCATAAAATATGGTAAATAGATATAAAAATTTGATTTTAGCATTAGTATTAGTGGAAAATAATCAATGATACCTACCGCGTAACGTTGGTTGAGTTTCGTTTCCGATGGCAATGTAAATACTTGTAGTGAATAACGGTACTTAATATTTCTCATCAGAGTACAAATGTTGAAAACAAATACTTGAATTTGCTACAGTTATAGCAGTGGCAATGCAATACCAATACGTACGTACGTACGTACGTACGAATTTCAAATAAAGTTTAGCAGCGAAGTTATCTTAACAGAATTAGCTGTAAATTATCGATTGCGCTCATTTCAATATAACTCAACATTCTGAATTTTCATTGAAATGGCAGAGATGTGGTTACGACAGCAGTCCGAAACTTGTTTCAGAACGAACCGTATTGAAAAGCTTACTACCTAGTACCGTTGTACGGCTATACCGGTCCCATAAGCTAGTGCGAAATTACTATTCAGAAATCCACGGCAAATTATATATATATATATATATATATATATATATATATATATATAAAACAGGTGTAGGTTCCATAATAGCTATTCAATTGGTCATATTATATATTGTATTATAAACAGTTTCAAGCATTTGATTGCATTTTTCTTATCAATAAATGTACTTATTTTCTTCTATTCAATATTTCTTTGGAAATCTGTATTTCAATTTACAAATAGATTGTAAATTTGGAAACAAGCTTGAAATATATTTTTGAATTTCTTTGACAAAGTATGAAACAAAACGAAAAACTAGTATATGATAATTTGAAAGCAGTAGTTGCTGGCAGAAATGATTTAGATTAGCGAATATGTAGTCAGTGCAGCGAAAAGTATGAAACAAAGTGAAACAGATGGTGTTTGGTGTCAATTCAAACCAAACATACACGGCCAGTGTGTACAGTGTACAACAAACACAGTAGGTACACGGCGCGGCGCCCGTCGCTGCGTATAACCTCCAAGTAAAATGCATGAAAGTAGTGAGCGCAGTGCAGCGCAGTTGGTCCGAGATGTGACGCAGCGTCAAGCGGTGCGGCGCGCGGTAAAATCGCGTCGTTACGCTCTAGCTGCGTTATGCGGCGACGGCGATGGCGACGATGGCTGGAGGAGGCCGCCGCTGTTGCCGTCACCGAGTTTGACCGGTTGCAGATTGTAATCTCATCGTAATAAACCGACTGTCATGCGATGTCGCGTGACTCCATATGACAACATAAAATACAACTCGCACACCCTTTATTCTTTTCCCGTATACTTTTCTGCTGTTTTTTTCATTTTCATTAATTAAACAAATGAAATATGTATATAAAGGCATGCATGCATACATAAGTAATTAATAAGTGTAATGCGTACGGCTTTGGGGCCTACCAACTACCACCTACTAACTTGACACATACATACATATATGTACTATTCTACTATTTAAATTATAAATATTTATTTGCCGTGATATATATATATATATATATATATATATATATATATATATATATATATATATATATAAATTTAAAAACTATCCAAGCAATTATTCAAGATCTGATTTAAATATATAAAACAATTTTATCAAATGAATATCTAACATTAGTTACATTATAGATATATAATTGAAGAATATTGACATTTTTCATGCACATTATTACATAAACTGCAAACAATATATTTGAATATAAAATACAGTACATTCATTATTAAATTATTCTTTTTATACATACACATAATTTAATTTTTGTAACGTTTTATTCGAATACAACGAGTGAAAATTTCTTTAAAATAAAATAAACAATATGTAAACTTTTTTAACTTTAACTCTTTGATTACAAAAAATATTACTTTAGATATATTTTGCCTAATTTAAATCACAATGGCTAATAATATTTTATTTTTAACATATTGAACTAATATCAACTTTGTCAGAATATCTAACTCTGTTACTTGTTTGTAGAGTAATACATTGTTCACATCATTGACTAGAATTGATTAAAATCTCAAAAATGTAACTTCATTTTTATGCTTTTCAATAATAATAAATATACTATTTTGAAAAAGTTATTCAATTGTTAAGTCCGGTTATTATTAATCTTCTGGATAATAGTAATAAAAATAAAATTATTGACAGAAACACATGTTTGGCTACAAAATATGCAAATATATTTATTGCTATTATCTTCAGATTACAAAATAAATCAGGTGGAACAATTTGCTCTAAATATGTTAAAATTTTTGTTTCGTGTTGCTATTTGAAGAACAGAATATTTGATAAATTTGGAAATAGTAAATAAATTAACCTACACCCACAATGCTTATTTTGGGAAAGTGTAGAAGCTTGTAGGAATAATATTGAAACCTGTAGTAGATAACTAAATATGTTTTAAATTAAGGGTGAATTTTTTTTATGAGTCTTTGAACTTTTCATCGTTTGTCTAAAACAAGGTAAAATGTTATTTTGAATATGATCGGATTTGCGTATCCCGTTGAGGCGTGCAGCCTTTCAGCTGTTCGCTGTTTAGCTGTTCAGCTGGTGAGGCGTCGCGTCGGCGTCGGCGTCGAACATAAGCGTCGAACGTGTGAGCGTGTTTGATGGCTGAAAGTGTTGCTCGGTTGGCGAGAGTGCGGGACTATTTAGAAACGCGGCAACCCACATCGTTTAATCTCCCTTCCTCGTCTTAAAAATAAACACACCTGCAGTTGACAGCGGCCCTACATGTGGTTGCGGTCACTAATCGAACTTGTCCACACCACTTTGTTCCTGCTACCGTCCAGCTAACGTACCTCCTGCCTGCCTGCCTGCCTCCTGCTTGCTGTCCGCTGAATACATACATATGTGTTCAACACACACAATTTCTACACCATTTATAACAAAAAATAATATATAGTTTAAATCGACCAAAAAATTTTTCAGAACTTTACCGCTTTATTCCACTATAATAACAATTTTTACTCATTTATTTTTAAAATTTGTGTATTCAATCAACTTTTACATATTTGAGATATGTTCGAGTAAAATATATTTAATTTTTATTATCAATAACAAGACATTTTTAATGTTTCACAAATATCTCAGGTATATTGTAAAATAACAGAAATTGGCGTATTTTATATTGGAGAACAAAAGTTTAAAAGTACAAAAAATTATAAAATAATTAACGTAGAATGATTGCTAGTTGAATGATATAATAGTTTTTAGTGTATAAAATTCTCTTTATTTAAAAATAGTTTTTTTTTTTAATTTACTAAAAATAGTAATTTGAAATATAGTTTATTTTTTATTTAAATAAAACTATATATATATATATATATATATATATATATATATATATATATATATAAAATAATATGACAGGAATAAGCATTTAGGTATATTGAAAATAAATTAATAAACTAGTTTGTGAATGATAGAAGGAAATTGTGAGGTTATGGAAACACTTGTCATTTGACAAACAGCGAAGCGGAACGTCAATGGTTAAATTGATCTACGCACGGTTCGTTGTGGCATTCTACGTCGTACGTCCGTCGCCGTTGTGCGGCCTGAGTCCTGCGTTCTGCGTCCGACCCCTGCTTCATCTTGGTGCGGTAAACTAGCCCTATCGCTCTAGATGATTAATCAAAGATTTCCGTTTCAAACCGCTACGTGCGCCAACGAGAAATTCCCATTTAATACGAGCGGAAATCCGACACATAGCTTCACGTAAGAACCGTCACCTTTCCTCCAAACCTTATTAACAAAAATGCTCCTTTTTCTTCGCTTCGCTTCGTTTCGTTTCGGCCTCATATCTAAAAACGAACGAAGGCTCTTAAGAACTAGCGTTTCGTTTCTAGCGAAAGATTGCGTACCAATTTGTTTGTATCTGCCAAGCAAATAGGTAAAAGATTCTGTGTTTTTTTATTTTCGTTTTTTTATTATGATGACGCGGATATTAAAAATGTATGCTATACATTAGTGACATCACTGCTTTATTATTCAGGCTTTCAATATTTTATACGCTCAATAATAAATTCAAAAAGAAATATTTATTTTCTGAATTACTGTACCTGCATACATACTTAACGTACTTTCATCCTTCTGTAATGAAATAGACCCTTAATTTTGTGCTCAATGCTCATCTTTATTATTATTATTATTATTATTATTATTCTTTTTAAAAGATTCAATTTATAATTCTTTTTTACTTTTTAAGTGAAAATATTTTTATAACTAATTCTTCTTATTGCAATTAAATTTCTTAAACAAATTAGCAAATTAACAATATTTTGATATTTTAAAATTGTAACCTGAAATAAACTAATAAAAACGTAAAACGCGTGTTATATATAAAGCTAATTATTTTACTGATATTAGACAATATCAAATTCTGATATATTGTTTCAACTTTTTCTAACAATTCAATGAGTGGATTTTATACGACTTCAAATCTGCGTGCATTATTTTAGACAATGTTGCATTTTATCTAATTATAGTACATGTACAATATATGTATATATTTATATTTCATATACATAGTTAGGTATTCATTAACTTTTTACATAAAGCGTTGATAGCTGATCAAGCGGTTAACTAAACGATTAGATTGTGAACGGTTGAATAGTTAGTAGATTCAATATTTAATCATGCTGTAACTTGTGTTAAATTTTTTTTTTTTTTAGTTATTTAATAAAATAAAATACTTTCCTTTAAACCATAAACAATAATATTATAAAGCTAAAATCCTAATCAATGAAGATCACTGTGTAACCGTAGATCACTGATTAGGACTTTAGCTCTATCTTTTACTACTGATAATGAAAGCTTAGTTTTCGAAATAAGTATATAGGTTTTTTTAATATTATTTTTTGTGATTTAAAGAAATTTTTTTTATATTATTAAATAACTAAGTTTCCCAGTTTTATAAAATATACATAAGTTCTAAAGATCATAAATTGTGGGAATCTTTAATAATTTTATATACTCGTATTTATATTTTCTATTTTAAATATATAATGAGACGTCAAAGCTTATCTTGTCAGCTACACGTCAACCATTACTATCAAGGATGTTGCCTAGGTGATTCAATTTAATGGTATAAACAAAACCAGCGCAGCGCGTCGCGACGGTGACAAAACTTAAAATATTTTTGACTACTAAACACAAATTTAGAACAACATATATCTATAGATTTTTAAAATTTGCTCTCTGATATCTTTCCAAAATGTAACACAATTATCTAAAGTTATATATTTTATCTTATTTACAGCCAATTTCATAATAAAAACTTTAACTAAAGTCGAATTTAAGCAGACAAAAAAACTTTGTTTCATTGACAATAACAATTAATTTTACAATTAGAATTGTGAAAATTTGACAAAAAAGCATTGTTAATTATTTAATTAGTATAATTTAAAATCGAAGCTTTTTGGTCAGTTTACTTAAAGTATTTATTATGAAACCCACGTACTATGAATGAACTGCAAAAATATTTCTCCACTAAAGCTGAGACATACTTTATTAGTTTGTTAGCTGAGTGTTAAAAAGAAGCAGAGAATAGTAACGTATGTCATACGAAAACTATATTATTAGACTATATTATAAATACATTTAATTAAATTTATAATAATTTAATTAACTGAGTTGTATTTTCTAACTATTACGCAACCTGTATTGTTTTCTTTATTGAAATGAAAAAATGTAGTGTACTATTTCATATTTCGTGGCGTAGACTACACAAGTTTTTATTTTTTATAACATTCTCAAAATAAAATTATTAATAACAGAGCTTAGTAAATTCACTTATAAAAAGACTTAATACACAATTTACCTAGTAAAATTTATAGTTCAATTTATAATTTCAATTTTTTATTGAAATTAAGTTAATTCACAACTCCAAAATAAATTGTAATTTTGCAATATTGAATTCACAAACCATTTTGATTGAGATGATGTTAAAAAGATATTAAGTCTTGAAATATGAAATTAGTCTTTTATGTGAATTAAATATTTTATCTTTGAAGTTTTTCCAGATCAATTAAGACTTTTCATGTGAATTAAGTTTTCCATTAAATTGAGTAGTACCAGGAGCTTGATTTAAAAATCGGTTTTAACTAATACCGGTTTTAAAACAACGGTCATAAAAGTAGAACTAAACAAATGAAGTAAAACACCCAAAAACCGAGCTTGTATATATAAATTTTTCAAAATGATTTTTAATTCTTTTTGAATTAATTCAAACCCAGTTCTAATTTGAAGGAATTCTTTTTATTATACATATAAAAACTCTTTATAAACTATAATATTAAATAAATAAATAGGAACACGGAAATAGAGAGGAGAGATGAAATAGTATCCGCATCTAAATCAATAACGCATTTATGCAGCAAAATTAATCGGCGTATCAAATAATTAGCAGACACACGAAAACATTGATATCTGCAAAACAGCAGATTAAAATCGTTGACGACAAATTGAATTCGATGTATTAGTAAACGCTAATTAACTCGACATAAATTTGAAATGCGGTCGGAATATGTAAGCAAGCGCCACACTGCAAACGCTGCCACAACGCTACCCACAACCCCGTTTTCGTACACAGTCTTCGTAAACACAAATTTTGTTCGCTCCTGCACAAACATATTTAATAATCACTAGTTTCGGGCAAATGCACGGGGCCGGTCTTGCTGTCACGACTACCGTCGTCAGCGACGTCTGCGAAACGTCTACCGAGATGTTAAACAAACTGCGACGCTGGACATTGGAGGGTTTGTCCTTTGGCTTCGTGCTATTTTCGTTTGTCTGACTCACTGATTCTCGTTCCGTTTTCGTTTTACGGTAAATATTAGAAATTTGCATTCCACGAATTTGCGTTTGGTTTTCTTACAAATAAACTTGTGTTTATTATACATTATATATCTATTTGCTTTCGTTTATAGACACAAAATGATGAGAAACAAAATAAATTACGCAGATTCGAAAAGTTACGTAATAATAAATAAAATAAAAACTTTTCAATTTAGAACAGAATTTTTTTCTAACTAAAAGTACGCCTTTTTAATTTATGTTGTTTGTCTTTAACACTAAAACAAACACGTTCAATTACAAATATCAGAAATGAAAATTTCGTAACAGAGCTGATAATTTCTCGCCCCGACTGAACAAATACGAGTAATCAACATTTATACTAATTATTTTATAATTTTTCTCATATTCTTGCATGTTAATAATTATAGCATTAATTTCAATAACTTTTAAATCTCTTAAACAAAATAGTTTTTTACATATATCTAAAAGAATTCTTTAGTAGCTCTAAATCCATATTTTTGTGTCTTTAATTTTAGAATTAATAATATAATATCCTATATATTACATGCTAGTTAATGTGTATACTAATATTATAATAATTTTTTATTTTATTTATTTAGTTAGTAAGTAACAAAATTGAAATAATAAGTATATTAAGTAAAATATCATAAAATAACAATCTAAATGAAAAAATTCTCTCATATACCGAAATGTAAATTACTATAAGCGTGATAATAAAAATTAATGTTTAGTACGTATTTGTAAGTCAGGTGATATTTTACTTTTGTTATGCATAATATGCTAATTGCAACTGGATTCTGAGAATATAATTTTCATTTCTGCTTTGCAAATATCATAAGAATTTTTTCTTGTTTCTATTGCGGTTTTTTTTTGTTTTTTTTTTTGATAATGGAACGCACTAGTAATGTGTGCAAATATTTATTTTTTTATATAACATAAGATGTAATTTTTATTGATTTGTTTCAAAAACAGTAAGAAATATAATGCCCTGTCGTCATAGCTTTCTTAGAAGCATTTTCAAAAGTTTCATTTAGCTTTGAATCAATTATAAAAAGTAATTATATTTGATATACTTTATTTAAAAAAAAAAAGGTTAAAAATATTATTGTTTAATTTTAAAAAGCAGAAATTAGATTTTATATTAAACGATTTATGAATAAATGGCGCAAAAATACATCTAAATACTTTTTGATGAAATTTTGATTAGAATTGTAATTATGTTAAAGAAATTGATCGAAAATGTTAATAAAAATTTAGGTTGTATTTTAAAAGTTGTACAGATAATAACACTGTAAGTAAACTGTAAATTTGAGTACGTCGAAATAAAACTCGTTGTGAAAAAAAAAGAGGGGAATTCGTCATTGTTGGCGCTGTGGTCAGCTGGTGGTTAGTTTTGCTAGTCCGGCCGCGGCCGTCCCGTCCGCGTAGTCGGCGTATCCTTCGAGTTTGTAGTGTGGCAAAGAGGTGCAATGCAGAGTTTGGTGCTGTTGCCGAAGCTGATGTCCCTGGCGTGCTTTTGCGGGCGGACGCGCTAGGCCGTTCCGCCATTCGGCCCGTTTGGCCGTTTGCTCATGCACTTGATTAATGTGCGATGTGGTTGTTGTTTGTAGGACATGAAAGCTAGTTGGGCGACGTCGCCGGGGACGACCGGCGCCGCTGCCGCCGCAGCCGCCCAGCCCCCCACCGCCGCCGCCGCCGCCCTGCTCACTCTACAGCCTATACAAGGACAACCGCCACCACCACCGCCTCCGAATGCTGCTACTAACAATGCGTCGCAGACGCCCAAACCCGATACTTCAAGTAAGTCTCACTATATTTATTCACTTTATTATTCATCTGCGCGTACATCGACAAAACGTCGACAATCAACAATTAACTATATTGACATTAAATAATATAATAAATTAATTATTAATAACATATATAAGAATCAAAGTATTAAAAACATATAAAACTGAAAAAAAAATAGTTCTGTTGAGTAACCGAAAATACCTGTGGCTTCGAGGCCAAGGCGTCTGACTGCATATTGAAAAACTATTGATCAAATAACAGAATAAATATTAATAATATTGAACAGATTTAATAAAGTTACTTTACTCAATAAATTTTTATACATATACTGTTAATAACAGAGCCTTTTTCAAAAGTGTAGTTATTAAGCTCTTTTATGTAGAAAATATCAATTATACACAAATGCGGCTAAGTGATATAAATAAATTTTAACGATAAATAAAAATTTGTTAAAGCTTATTTTACAACAAACAGTAGAAACATTATACTTTGATGCAATTATTAATATATTTATCACGTTTTGTCACTTACGGCCGGTTTTTTAATAAACATTTTGTTTAAAGTCAATTTTAACTCTACAAAAAGTAATGTTTAATTGATAACAGCAAATAAGTTTGCTATTAAAAATTTGAAAAGTTGACAAAAAAGCAGAGTTTTATTGATAACAATAATAATTTTATGAGTAGAATTTAAAAACGATGCTCTTTCGTAAGCTTAAAATCGACTTTAGTTTATTAGTGTTTATTATGAAACTGGCCGTTAGTGTAGAGATTTTTAAAATAGGCCCAAATATTTGCTACAGATTTATATCTGTTCCCTATATTTTGCGTACTGATTTACTGAGAAATATTAATAAAAATTAAAACATAATTGCTTAAATGTTGCAAATTTTGTTGCAATTGGTAATCAAAAAATAAATTGAAAACAGATTGAAATTGTTTTAATATACCAATGATACTATGTTAAGTATATATAATAATATAATAATTACAACAAACAATGAATTAAAAATATAATTTTAATGATGATTCAAAAAAAAAACAAATATGAACTAGTTACTTATTTTGTTACCTAGTAACTTGTTTCTATGTTTTGATTTTTACTGTAAATGTCATTTGTATGTTTTTTCCTGATGAACAATGACATTGAGTTCGTTGGGACGTCGATTTTTAATAGATATGAATACAGAACTATAACCTAAAGCCGTTTTATTTTAGTGATTATATTATTTAATGCGTATACAGGACTACAAAGAACGCATAATAGTAGTATACTCTAATTACGAAATAGTTTTAAATTTAGTTGTTTATTTTATAACAACCTAAGTATTTTAAAATAGCTACATCAACAGAATCTGATAAAATTATATGATGAAAATCAAATATTTCATTTCTTGACAGAAAGTTGAAGAAAATGTTGTAAGAAAAAAAATTGTATACTTACTTTGGAAAAACTTCCTATGCATAAATTTCTAATGGTATTTAATACGCATAAACTAGATTAGTCGCAGAAAATCCGTTCGTAATATCGTTATTGTAACCGAAAAGTTTGTATTCTGCGTGAAAATTGAAAAACAAGTTGTAGCTAAACACGAGAAAATATCCCAGATATCAGTAAGTTTCTTTTTGCCGGAAAAGTATTTCGCTTTTTCAATTAGCATACATCCAGAAATCGGAGTTTCGTTTAAAGGTTCAAAGAAAACCTTACGGGAAAATTTTTGAGCCTTTGAGAATTCCGAATGCGAAAATACCGAACACGGGTTACGGAATACGGGATAGTACGATAAGCGTTTGCCTCTACGTGTCAGGTAAAAACGAACTTATATACCGTTGCAAACATTTTTCCGTCTTAACTCCATCTACAGAATGTTCCCTTTTACTTGTCTTTTATTTTAATTATGTTTTTAAGTGGTTTATTTAATCAGATAGAATATCTATGATATATATATATATATATATATATATATATATATATATATATATATATATTATTGGAAAAAATTTGGAAAAATCTATAATTAAATAAACATTTGTAAATTTATGTTTTGAAAAAAAAAATAAATAATATAAATGATTGAAATATTAATCTATAATTTACGTTTTGCAGTAAAATTTTATTTTAGAAATATTAAAACACATTGATATTTTTATTACATTATTTAAATATCAATTTTAATACAATTATAAATGATTTTATTAATTATTGCTAGTGCACTATATAAACTTTTATTTATTGAATTTTTTAGAAAAAGCTAACTTAACAATTTAAAAAATATTAATAATTTTCTTGGTTGAATATTATTCTAAGCACAAGAAAATTTTTAAATTTTATTTGTAATAAATTTTCAATAATAATTAATAATACTTAAAGTATATATATTGACATCACTAATAAAATAACTGATTTATTTGTAATCATGACATCCGTTTACATTCCATTTTTATCATAATTATGTTCGAAATTATATATTATTTTATCAGTATGAGTAAAGTAATAGAATATTGGAAAAATTTTCGTATGTTCAGAATTGTGTGCGATTTATTAAAAAATAATTTAATTAATAAAAGATATTCGCATGTCATTTTAATTTTTTTTTATTATGTAATACTTGTATACGGAAGCCCGCTGTTAAAAAATCCACTAACATAATATCTAAGACAGTATGTACCGTTAGCTTTTAAAATATTACCTTTGATAAATTTCAATTGGAAATATAGTAGGCCTATTGCATCGTCTACTCGTGTAGATACATCAGGTCAGCTTTGGTTCTCTTTTTCATTTTCTTTCTTTCTCTTTTTCTTTCTTCATAATTATTAACTAGTCTGGTAGTCTGGTGTTAATGGTAGGTGCAATTATTTAAATAAATAAATAATAAATAAACTACATAATATAATTACACTGTAAATCGATTAAAAAAAATATTGGTAATTGTAGAAACATAAATATATAATTAACTATTTAAACGAAAGATACGATTTTGTTTTATATTTTCACATAACAATATACTAAAGAAAGAAAAAAAACCGTACATCCATGCACATTCATAAATGAATCTTATACCTACATAGAAGCGTCCATTTATGTCGACCCTCGTTGTCGTATGGCGTTATACCGTACACCGGATCTCGAAACATAACAATTTCTTTCGTTCATTGTATTTGTCCCACACCTGTCCCATCATCCAAATCCCAAATAGCAAACACACCGACCCGGCTACAATTTCTGCGTCACCTTACCTGGTGCCTAGTATACCTCGGACGCCGCACCGCAATCCAAATCGCGGGTCGCGTAAATATCATACTTTATTTAGGTGGTAGGAGGCTGATAGTCGGGGGACCCCCACTTTCGCTACGAACTAGGGACTTTGACGCGGACAATAAGCGTGCCTGTTGCATCGATAATTCATGCATGCCGGTAATTTGACCTAGCACGAGCTACCCGTACAATACGTGTACTTGTACGCACGCGGCACGCGAACTTACTCGCAAGCGAGTCCTTTGTTTAAGCGCTTTTATTTTCTAGCTTGATATGGAGGTTATTGTTACTTAATTTCAACCGATTTTTTTTCCTCATACACAGAATTAAAATACAGATAATTATGTTACCATATTTTTTCATAGTAAATCTGGTATTTTATTTATTACAATATTCATGTATAATAATCACTCTGAACCTCGGCAGTAAACAATACTAATTGTCCAAAAAAATTTGAAATCAAAATTTCGATTTTTCTTATATTTTTTACAAATATAACGAAAACAAACACTGTTAAAATAATACAATGTCGTATCTTTAATCATTTATAAGAAAACAAATTTTTTATTCGCTTTTCTGTAAAACAGTTAGCATGAATTTATGATCGATTGCACCAACTTATTTAAATTTTAAATAAGTGGATCAATTTAGTATTCAATATTATGAGGATAATTATTAAAAATTTACTCGTCAATTCATTTAAACCATAGTAAAAATTTTAGTATTATAATTCGACAATTAAAAGTGTTATTATTTTGCTTTTTCCCTGTTTTTCGCTCAATTGTACCATTTTTATTAATAAAGAAGTTTTTCTAATTTAGAAAAAGCAAAATAATAACACTTATTTTATTTTGACATTTATAAATTGTATAATTCTGACAGTTGTAGCTAATGTTTTTTGTTTTAATGTTTTAATTAATTTTTAATACTAGAACTTTAAGACTATTTTTCTCAATTTTTTTCAAATGTAACATATTGAAAATTTTATATGGTTGAAAACGGAATAAAAAGTACTACCAACATCAATAATAAAAAATATAGTTTGTCATTTAAAAAAAAAGTTGATGACGTCATAACATGAAAAACAAATGACATAAGAAACTGAAAATAGGCTGAAAATATTCGCTGTAGTCAAAATCGCTATACCCCTTCGAGATTTTTTCCAAAAAATTAATATCAACAAAATTACTGAATTTATTCCTTACTTAATTTCCACACTGTATATATACAGATATCAAACAAAACATTACAAATGATTTGAAGTAAATTTGGAGATGAAAGTATATTAACTTGTTTTGAAGTGATTTAAAGAAACCTATCGATTTAGAAGATAACCTAAAAATAGTAAAATTTGCAACAATAATCTCGGTATCTCATTAATTCGAAAGTAACTTCAACAAGAAGAGTAAAATATTGAATCTAAACGAAATACAATTTATTAAAAGCCGATGTAATCAATAATTCGATAGTTCGATTTGTGTAGGAATTGCAATGATCAGTTTACAAGTACGAGGGCCAATTGAATCGGGAGAGATTTGGCGTGAATGGTTAACGGTAACGGTGAACGGTAACGGTAACAGTGCCGGTAACATTAACAACACCAGCCCCCAGAATGGTGCTGCAGTTTGCTTTGTTAGCCAGCGTGAGAGAATGGCGTCGCGCCGCGCAGCGCCGCGCCGCACCGACTCAGCGGACAGAGATATAAATAACGTAGACTAAAACATGAGTGGCATTACGCATTGTGTAACCATTGATATTGTGATATTGTCTACGTGCATTTATGTCAAGCGACCGAACCCTATGAGCCACCGACAGAGTGACCGCTCATATCAAAATTTGATAGCTTGTCGAGATGGTCAACGCGTTTTACGATCTGCCTGCATATATAAAACTCAAACTTGTGTCCGCATCAATTCGATTCTAGATTGTGCATGGATTTCGAATAGTGCCAGCAATATTTTCATTGGTATTCTAAAGTCAGATATATTATTTCTACTATATGAATTTATCGAAATGTTTTATCAAAAATTCTGACAATTATTTAACTAATAGCCAAGTCTGTCATGTCATGTGTTTTTATTTTAATAATAAGAATAAATTTCGTTCTGAAATATTACTTATAAAAATAATTTTTCCAAATTATAAATATTTATAAAATAAATATGTTCTTTTCCGTGCTTAAACTGTTGTTTGAAAAGTAATTTTTTATGTGTTAACAATATAAATTTATTAAATAAGAAAAGTTCTGTGTTATAGTATAACTAGACTGTTAAATAATACGTTGTTTATTATTGATAAATTTAAGTTAGCCACCTGCTTACCGTAAGTTCAAAAATTGTCTTATGTAATTGTAATTGTCTTATGCGACTATTCCTCCAAATTAACGAACAGACTATAGTAAATTATTGTTATTAATATAAAGAACTACATAAATAACTGCTAATTTTAAATGTGCATAATTTGTTTCAATAAAATTCATATTTTTTTATTTCATTTCATTCTTTCTTTTTTAAATAAAAACATATTAAACTTAAATTATACATTAAAAACCTAGTGATATTGTTTCTGTAAATTATCGCATTAAGTAATTAAAAATTAATATCCAATAATTTAAGCGTAACTGAAAAATCATATTATACCTGTATTCACTAAAATAATTGACAATTATCATCAAAAACTTGAAAAAAGTAACGCATATAAACAAGTTAAACACATTAAACTAACCTAACCTAATAAAAAAATCAACAATTAATTTACCTCAATGAACGAACGCATTCGGTAGCATTGCAGAATCCCGTCGCCGTCGCCGTCGGTCCGATTTCCAAATGCCTACTGGGCTGGTAGCGTTTCTGCAACGCAGACCAAACTCCCGACTCCCGACTAGGTTCCAGTGATTGGCCATAAGGTTCCACGATAACCTGCTTGATAAATGATCCGACGTTAACTACCGATAGCTTTGAAAAGATGACAATCACAAAGAGCTAGAGATCACGTCATTAATTTCGACACCGCGCCGCGGCCTGCGCTCCTATATCACCCCCGACTCTGTCTCACTCGCCCGCTAAACTTTGCCACGACACTGTCACTTCGATTCGCCATTTGGCTTCGCCTCTTGCTTTACTTCGCATCGGTTTGTTCCTCGTTCTTTCTCTCTTCAAAAACGACAGATTGCGTGAACGGAAAGTTCGTTCAAATACCAATCGCAGTACTTCTCTGTTCGGAATTCGATTTTTGTTTAAGGAAATAATATATAATTTTCGTCATATTTGGAAAACAATTTGTAAAATCAAAATTTGCGGAAATGTTATTTATGTAATTTCAATTAAGTTTACAATTTGATCAACTTTATTAATACTTTAAAGTCTCAAATAATCAAATTATATTTTAAATCTTGCTTTTTTAAAAATTTGTTTCATTACAGAGAAAAAAAAATAAAAAGTTTCAACAAATTCAAATATGTATGACGTCATTTATATTGAAACGAGAAATACATATAAAACTTTTTTTTTCTATATCTGTATTTCTTTGTAGAAGAATAAATATATTGTTTTTATTTCACAATAAAATTATTCAAATAATTCGACAATAAACAATTTTTTCATGTCGAAGAGCTAAACACCTTAAATTAATAAATATTATTGAAATCTAATATTTTGAGATTACAAAAATAAAAACTAGAAAAAATTAAAATATGACATTTTTTTGTAAATAAAAGTATCTATTAATTAAAATATTTAATTCTCATCTTGTTAGCACAAAAAAAAAACAATGTATAAATAAAATGTTTGTCTCAATTCCGTTTTGATTACCTCTAATAATAATAGCTAATTAAAGTGTAAAACAAAATGGTAGCGCCAAAGTTATTTATTATGTTTCGTGTTTTTTCTAACTTAATAGTTAGTTCTTTAACCGGAGTTTGAAACATTCAAAACAATGTTAAGGAGAAATTTAGTATGTTTCCTGATTAGCGTATAGTTAACGCGCATAATTAGAAAATTGGCTCGTTTACGATGACAAGCCTTAATTTTGCGTGCACGACTAACGTTGCCGTATATCGTATCGTATTTTGTGTCCTGCGGTCCGTGATCCTTGCAGCCAGAACTTGCAAGATTTAGCTCGCTCGGGTAGACCCGCTTCCCATGAAATATTTAGCAGATACGTGACATTATGGTGATATAAAAATGTGAATTATTGAGTGCATCACAACATGTTTTATGAATATAGTTGGTAGGTATCGGGCACTCGAGCTCAGATGCGACCTGCTCCCGTTTATTTTACATTATTTCTAGCGGTACACCTCGTTTCTGACCTCCATATTGACTGTTTCTATATATTTGCCGACTTTTTCTTCCACAACAACTGCTCAAATATCACATACATTTCTTTTCATTTCAAAATGGAGTTGTAGTTGTTTACACGTCATTAAATATTTTTTTTTAATATTTCTGAAATATAATAATTATTATTTTAGTCTCTCGAGACATTTGCTTTAATAGGCACTGAAAATTTACTGAAATTGTTAAATTTTGTACAAATTGTTCTTTGAACTATTGTTATTTGAAATTGGATATCAAAACTACCACTGATTTTATGTGTCATATCTTGATAACTATTTAGGATGTATAATAAATATTAGTTAATTTTTGTTTTTTTTTTTTGAAATGCAGCAGCAATAGAGTTTTGGATTATTTGTGACATAATTTTTATAAGATTTTATGCAATCGAACCTTTACATTAAAACTAATGATTATGATAATGATACTGATTATTAATTCAAAATTTCAAAATATAATTAAAAATATAAATAATAATAATAATAAACGGCAAACGATTTGTATTTCATTGTTAGGTTAGGTTGTGTTTTATTCATTTCGAATTCGTTCGCGTAAATCTGTGGTAGAGGTATCATCATTACTTTTTCTGTTAACGCAGTCGCCTGTTTTGAGGTTATGTATTTTAATAAGAAGCTGCCAAGTTCAAATGCTAACGTATTCATGGTACGCAAACTTCAAACTTACTACGTTGTGCTAAAGTCTGGAAATATTGCGTAGACGCACAACACAAACTTGTGTTTTAGGCATTTCCTCTACTGGTAAGCGCTGTAGTGCGCCGCAGTCATGCCCATGGGGCCACGCTTTCATGTCGAAAAAATGCTTACAGTTTACCTATACAGGGCAGGTATTTCATTAATGGTAGCCATGGGCAGAAAGACATTCTCTGTCAGAAATTCGCTCAAAAGCTTATTTGTAACTACGTTAAATAATTTTCAGTAACAATCTTCCATTAAAGTACTGACCTACATTAACTATTTATTTATTTTTAATAATGTTAGATTAACGAAATATTTTTGAAAATGATGGTATTATCAAACTAAACAATTGTTAAGTATCTTTTTGTGAATCAAACATTGATTCAAATATCAACTATTTTAATATATTTGGAAATACTGTTAAAATGTAATTGTAATAGATTTTTGAGATGACGTTGTTATATTTGGAATTCAATTCAATTGTCAAAATGTAACTTAAAATACAGATGATCTATCAGTTAAGGTACGATCAAAATTGTTTGGTTCAAGATTTAAGCTTACCGCTTAATTCCGTTTTAAGTTAAAATTTAATCCATAACTTAATTTTTGAGTTATTTAAATTTTATCAGTAGTAATTTTTATAAAGATTTTCACAAATACGTACTCCAATAATAATATATTTAACAAAATTTGACAGACGTTAATGAATTCAACAACGTGTATGACAGTAACAAAATATCAATAATTTGTTATGACTACATTCAAATGCTACAATGATACGTTTCCAAGGTAATTTAGTATGTCAATTTAAAAGCCCTCCGCTCCGTTAGGCTCGCGTGTATCTAGTAGATACACGTCCGAAATTCCCTTATTTACTACTCACTATAGACAAAATAGCGGTACTAAATATGGGAATTCGATCTTACCGTTTTAGAAATCTATTCAGAATACATTAGTCGAGGAATGACTTCATACTCCATATTAATAGAATAAGTGATTTTTAAAATATCTACGAAATACGGAAGCATATATCTTTCTGGATAATCGCACGCCTAACGGAAGGCTAAGGAAAAAAGTATCAAAATAAAATTAATTATCAAAAGCGCATTTCTAATAGATCTGTAATAATAGACAAAGTTAAATCTTTTTGTAAAAAATCTAATAAAATTTAATAATAATTTTGAAGGTTTATAGAAAATGCTCAAGAATTCCACCTTATACTTATTTTATACTTACAATTAATAACTTACAATATGTTTTGGTAAAAATAAATTTGACCTTGAGACTAGGGTACATATATATATATATATATATATATATATATATATATATATATGTATAACTAGAGTTGTAAATAGGTATTTGTTCGTTTATCTTCGGTTGTATCCGGTGCTGCGCGACGCGGCGTTCGCACTGATTTCCACGTTGAGATATTATTTCCGCGGTCGGAAAATGGAAGTCACATGCGGTCAGAGCACGTTTTGCCAATATTTCATTTTTATACATTATATAATAACGACACTCGGCGTCCGGGAATTATTAAAAATAACAATAAAGGCAGACGGGTCGTTTTTAAACTCGATTACTGCGCCCATTGCTTTTGCTTCGTCGGGTCGTGCGGAAACGAGAGGACTGCAATGCGACTGCACGACTGTGTGACCGCTGGCACGGTCGCGTTGGTTGGTCGGTCGCTCGCTTTTTCATTATTGTCACCTGCCTGCTGCACGGCTGTCTGCTAACCCTCTATCACAATTGAGCGCACTGCCATTATTCTCCTGCGCGTATTGCATTTAGATCAAACATAATCTAAAATTGTTTTTGTTATTTACATTTTATAGTCGTTAGTTTAATTTATCACTACCTAGCTACCTTTTCTATTTTATACAATTGCACGGATTACATAACTGCAGTTCTTTTAATTTATTGCTAAGAATTGATTCTGTTCGCTTTGTAAAATAGTTTACTTTAATTCTTCGAAAAAATTCACATTCTAGAAACATCTACGTATATGTTAACACACACACACATATATAATATATATATATATATATATATATATATATATATATATATATATATATATATATATATATACAGGGTGTAACAGAATAACTATTCCTAATTTTCAGAAATGATAGAGTGCACTTAGAGAAACATTTTTTATTAATAAACTAGTGTCCAGAAATTTCTCGGTGCCAAGATACACTAGATATCGTTAAAAACTATCTTAATCAAAAGATCAAAGAGTAGTTAAGTTAAAAAACATTTTATTAGAAATAATAGCGCATTAAACTTTATAAAAATTGTTCGAAGTTACGACCACCATTTTCGATACACAAGTTGTAACGATGTACAATCGACTGCCGAAAAAAAAAAAAAAGAAAAAAAAATTCCGGATACTAGTTTATTAATAAAAAATGTTTCTTTATGTGCCCTTTATCATTTCTGAAAATTAGGAATAGTTATTCTGTTACAGCCTGTATATAATAACGCCATACAGCCACAAGAGCAAACCACAAACTTTTTATACAAAAATTGTTAAGTTTAGGACATTTTTAAAAGTTTATTATTTTTGTTTGTATTTTAATGATGTGTATAAGTATGTCAAACTTGAATATTTTTTAAATATTTTAACATGCATACTTATTTACAATGACATGAATTCATTTATTTACATTTTAGGATAATTATGATATGTAAATATGTGGTCGTATTATAGTACACAATAACAGCAATTTTGTAATTGGCTACAACTCGTCAGATATTTCAACTGCAATTTTGTTGAACTTAAGTAATAACTTACAAAATAAAAATGAATAACAAAATTATTAATTTTCAAGAAATGCATGAATAATGAATATATTATTTAATAGGAATATAATATAAAAATGTTATATTTCTACCATTATAAAAAATCATTCTATTGAAACATGTGTTTTGTATTTTTCTTATATTTATCGTACATATTTATTCTATACATTACATATATTATTCAACATCGTGTTATGATATATCTTTTTAAATATATTATATGAAAAATATGATCAGGAAACATTTTAAAATAATTAAGAAGTTGCAAAAATAAGGAAGAAGTTAGTTATATGTATAGAAATATGCAAACACTAAAAGATGTTTGATGTGAATGAAAACGTAGATACAGGTTTCATTCTCTAAAGCAAGCATCCATTATGAGATGAAATAGAGTCAAAATGGAATCTGCATGAAAACCCGAAGCCCGAAGGTGGGCTAAGCGTACGCCAAAGAATGGTTAGGGAAGCAAAGGGCATCCCGAAAAGCGGAAAACGGAAGTCGCTCGTATTCCGGTCGATTGATGGCAACAGGGAGATATTTTTTCCTAGGCAAGTGAACTGAATCAGGATCAGGAACTGTGTGGCTGTGGCTGTGGCTGTGGCTGTGGCTATGGCTGTAATTTGCGTTTGCGTGCGCGCCGCACCGCGCCGCGCCGTGTGCGAGTTTTAGCCCCCGTTACCAGCCCCGGGCTTAATTCGATACTGATACACCACATGCCAATCTCCCAATATTTTGCTAAACTGGTTTTTATACTCCGGAAATAAACTTCAATTACATGGAGACTGAAAATTTTTGCTTACGTTCATTCGAAAAATTGACAATTTTCAAACCACACGTGTAATTTGAATTTGATTTGGTTTTTGGTTTTTTGCAAATTGTATATTTGTATTGAAACAACCAACAAAAATGAAAAGTTTAGATAAAAAAAATGAAGAGATGAGAAACATTAACTATAAAATTCGAAAAAAAAAGGATATTTAATACAAGTACGTTGTTTTGAAATTGAATTTTTAATAAACATTTGGTTTGAAATTTTGATGTAATTTTTCAGTTTTAGAACAAAATAGACTGTTAATTAATTTTTTCCATCAAAAAAATCAACTGGTTAAAAATGTCAGTTTTGTGCTGTAGGTAAATTCAAATTCGAAATTTTAATTTCTTTCACTTCAAATTTGTTATTCAAACAAACGTCTTTCATTATTATTTTTTTTTTTAATTTAATTTGATTTACGTCAAATATATATATATGAACAATTTTTGTTAAGCTTTAACACATTTTTTTTAGTTTTCAAATTTAATCATCAATTTTGACATTGTTTTCACGCCATTTTAAAAACATGTTATTGTGTGACGTTAGTATTTTAGATAATATTATCAATAAAGAAGGCAATATTTTCTGCAAAATATTAGAATTCTACTCTTATAATCTGTTGTAATAACATGAGATAAAATAATAAAAAACAATTTATACAAATATTTAAAAAAAAAGTAAGATATCCGAAAGAAGTCTGTATTCAGTAACAACTAAAGAATTTCTTTGCGGTAAGAAAGTGAAAAACTCAGGCTGACAGATATCAATTTGATTCGTATTCCACTTGAAATGGTATTATAATTGGGGCTTTGAGAAAAGTTGAGTACCGTACTGAAACTGAATCTGATTAGCGCAATTGCGGTCAACTTCTGTGAAGCGTTCGCTCGCATTGCGCGCCGAGCTAGGCCGCGCCGCGCCGCACCGCGTCGCATCGCGCTGTGCCGCGTCCTAAGCCATTAGCTAAATGATTTTTCAAAGCGTGACACCTGCGACCGAGCGTGAACTGCGCACCGCGCCGTAAAACGCTGCGACCGCCCAAATCAGTTTACTACCAATTAGAAATTAAAAAATGACATTGTAATTTACGGCTTTGGTTTTGCCATCTACATATGGATGAGGATCGAGTTTTTTCTTCGCTTTTTTTGCGATTTTAAAAACGTAAAAGTACACTGGAAGCATCGCTGGATAATTTTATTACTATTGAATACTAAAACTACATACATATACTTATATATATATATATATATATATATATATATATATATATATATATATATATATATATATATATATATATATATATATATATAATGTATTACAGGGCCGACTTTTTACTTGCGAATCATAAAAATAATAATTATTTAAATGACGTAATACACGATTACTTTGTTGATATCATAATTTTTATTAAATAGTTACTGTAGTTTCGATCGCTAAGTCAGACTAACTATTTAATACAAATTGTGATATCAACAAAGGTAATTGTGTAGTATTTCATTTAATTTACTAAGATGTATTATTAAATAACGGCTGATCAAATTAATTTTAATAATTACTGTCTAAAAATTATTCAATAAGTTATGTATATTTCAGTGTACTGATATTATTATAAAATATTTCATTAATAGAAAGTGGAAAAAAGTATTGAAAATGAGAAAATACTGGTATAAATTCAAATTTGGAATTGCATTTTCTCATATATTTTTTATTTTTATAAATACTTTATCAATTATACATTGCATTTTATTTAAATTTTATACACATATTTTTATAATTACTTAAAAACTATATTAAGATTTATATGATTTGTATAAAATTACATTATTCTATATACAAATTATATATATTAACCTATCTATATTTTCAGTAAATATAGCTAAATATATTATAAATATGAAAACGAAATAAATATAAAAATCTAGATTTCTTACTAAATCTTATCAATCTTTTCAATTCTGTACTGAGTTTAATGAATTTCCTCAATTTGTCGTAAATATCTGTTGAATTTCCGTAAGCGTTCTTCAATTCTTTTCATTCTCTTTTATTTCCTTTCAAGCTGGTCGCAGCACCAGTACATCGTATTGCATTCAATGAATAAAGTCCCCATCAAGATGTCGATTCTTGATTTAATTACTTCTTCGAGTTTGTTTACTATAAACAGTGCAGTGCGTATTCTGCGTAACTTGTTCTACAACAACGATTCAATCCGATGAATAACGAACCGAACCGGGAGAGAGAAAAAGACGAAAATTAAGGAAAAACTAGCAAAATAATGTAAAGAAAGAGGAACTTTAAAACAAGGAGTGCAGATTTGGCTGGCCGCAGATTGCTTTGTATTCGGAACGATGTTGTGACATACGGGGTCAATTGTGCGTTCGATTGCAACCCAACGAGGGATAAACGGATGGCTGAGACACTGGCTACTGGGACATTGCGATGGTATGCCAAGATGTACGATAGGTCAGAGCCGTCGTTCTATCTTGGCTAACGGGTATGATCTAATGGTTTAGTTACAACAACTAATCATGTAACAACCTTGTTTCAAATCAATTCCAAACTTCTCATAATACTATTTTAATTATGAAATATGGTTTTGATTAATGAAGCTCTGTGTTGTGTTATGTTTCTTATTTTTTTGTTATTATCAAAACTGAGTGGTACATAATATCAGCTAAGAGATATAACATTAATTCAGTGAAAATTTTTAATTTTCATGTTAATATTTTATATATATATATATATATATATATATACAGGATGTTCGTTCGCCAGGTTGATATAGGGCAATAACATGGGATATAAAACCAAATTATATAACTTTTTATTCCCATTCGAAAAGTATTCTAAGTATTTCTCCGAATTTTACTTCAGAAAGAAGTATTCTGCATATTATCGATATATATATATAATTTTAATTTGTAATTTTTTTAATAAAAACAATATTTGAATTGCAATTTTTTATATTACACTATATATATATATATATATATATATGTACCTATATATACAAAGCATAAATATAGGCAACAGAATAAACAAAGTAGGTAAAAACGTCCATAAATTTGTTGTTTGTCATCGGACGCAAAAAATAATATTTAAAATGTCCGCATATATATATATATATATATATATATATATATATATATATATACCATTATATTATTTTAGTTAGTAAATGTTAACTTCATTTATAATTATAATTATAATATTTACATAGTTTGTTGGGCGAACAAAAATTATGAACAATGGCACAACAGAAACTAAACAAAAAAAATATTATAATAAACAAAACTAACCTAAAATGGAAAGCAAAACGTAGGTATGCTGTTTGCTTTACCGACTGATTCAAATCACACGCATTTCAACATCATTAAACGGGTTAGTTGAAAGGGTTGGGGGCGGTGAGGCGAGAAGTCAGGCAGTGAAGTGTACGGGGAATTTGAGCAAAATATACATTATTTTAAATAACACAGTGCACTCCAATGTTGCGGCAAAACAATGTATTTGTATCGTTATAATACCGCAACGCAGCGCAGCGCAGTGCAGGACAGTGCAACACAGCCTAGCGAGATGCGAAATGCAGCGGCAGCATGTAAACGCATAGAGCTGGACCGAACGGACCACCGAACGGAGCGAGGGCCTAAGGGCCCAATTTGAACTGGTGTTTCGCTGTTTTGTGTTACCGCAGCGATATTAATATAAAGGCCGGTGTACGGTGTTCGGTGTTCAGCATTTCGGTGTACCAAACATTTAGGGTTATAACGCTAACATATTTTAGAAAATGCTATTGGATAAATCACATTGCGGTGCTGTGTGTTTTTGACTTTTATTCTCCGGAATAGCGGTTTAAAATATCCGGATATCGGGTTGCTATTACTACGCTAACAAGCTACATGTTCGCTCAAACTACCGACTTATTTATTAACATCCGATTTTAAATAAATGTTTAGTTACTTTACCGCATGAAACTATTTTACCGATAATTTAGCAAAATACATATTTTAACTATTAATCCATATATAGAAAAACCAAATCTCTGTTCACGTTATTCAATTTTTATAAGTTTAAAATAAAATGGAACAAATGGAAGCAATTTTTTTTATTGGAATAAACTATAGAAATATCATTCTAAATATTACATGTCCTATTTTGCTAAATAATAAATTAATTCATAGAAACAGAAACGATTCATTATAATATCACTGAATTAAATTATTAAGATCTTTACGTTTCGAGAGATTACTTTTTTCCTGTTATAAACTAATTTTGGAACACAGACTAACAATATGCTTTAGATTGCGTGTATTATAATATCGAAACTAATGTAGCTTTTACATATGATAACGGGATACCCCAAGAGAATAGCGTAGCACTTAGAGCAACATTTTAAAATATTTCCATAATTACTCTTCTCTTCCCTATGACGGTGTATGACATTATAATGCAATGCCAGCCCGTAATTCAATTGGCCATGTAAAAGACTGTAAAACAAAATTTTAGGTCAAGATGAATCCATTAAATGAAGTCGTTGTCGTTGTGCCTGTGCACTAGACGGTAAACGTAAAAAAAAAAAAAAAAACTAAAGGGTTGTGAAACGGACATTTCTTTTCATCAGTATTAGATTTAAGCGTTCCGTGCGAACGATTGCCGTTGTCGATGCCGATAAAGATGTAAGCGTCGTTACCAACGTATTGTTTGCGATGCCCGCAATCTAACAATGGCTCTGTCACTGCGACTGCAACTGCGACAGCTATATGTATGTATTCGACAGATGCCTATGTTCTCAACTGTAAATTTTATATCGTTTCTGGCTGCAAGTAATCACTTTTGTGGTAAGTTTGTATTACTGACACATTTTCAAACACGAAAACTATTAACTAGTTATTTCACGTGACATACTTACTTTGTTTGTAATTGAGTAGGTACTCATGATTTTCTGGTCTCCAACTAAAAATCAAATACGAGACAAATTCAAAATTACATACTCGTATTTTGTTTGATAATTAGTTAATTATACATAAATTTCTAATTGTCCATTGTCCTACTACTGTTACAGAATATTTAGTTTGGTTTTTAATCAAAAGAAGAAATTTAAAAGGAAAATTGTTATGTAACATTACAAATTTTACATATGTGATCAAAATATATATAGAAATTACGCATTTTTCTTTCATTATTTCTACAAAATATTTCTTATACACTATAAGTTATAGTTATAGTTATATTTATAGTATTATTAAAAAAAAATCTTATTGTGATATATAATTATATTTGTAAAAAAAATATTTTTTGGTCAACATTTTTTGTCGAAAACATTTGTCAATTTGTTAATTGAGAAAAATCATAGTCAATAAGTGCATCAAGTGTAAATATTTTATATGACACTAATTCCAAATAATATGGTTTAAAAACACAATTAAACCATTATTCAGCACACTAGATATATATTTTTTATTTAATTTCTAATTTGAACTGTTTGTCTTTTATTACCAACTGTGCATGACTACTTCAGTTTTTCAAACATCATGCATACTACAGATTAAAACACCCGTTATTACAACATATATCAAAACCAAAAATGTACCAAGAAAATTTACAATTGAATTATATAAACCCTATTTTTGAATCCAATTCATTACCAGTAACAGAATATGCACACGACAGCCGTGTTCACAGAGAATCCTGCCGCTTTAAAGGAAAATAGGTCCAGTCGGGGTTGGGCCCCGAGCGCCTAAGGCCAGTTTATATGACGTTCCTCGACATATACGGTACCTTACTCGTTCAGGTATGAAATTAAAATATATGCTTATGTTATCTTCGCTGTGTTTAATCCTAAAGGCAACAGACCGTCCTCACTTCGGCAAATTACCTTAAAAGGCGACTTGACATGATATGCCTTTGTGGTTGAAGTTCCATTTTTTTTTTCTGGTGTAATGCTATGTAGATGCTATGAATTGTGCCTTAAAAAACATAATAGTAATAGTGTTGCTGTTATTATTATGTATATCGTTATTTCTAAATTATTCATGTTAATATTGCAAGTTTTTTCTTTAAATTATTTTTATGTGCGAAGGTGGATCAATATAGGTACGCATATCCTGTTTTTAAATTTATGTTTGAGTTATTTTATTTTTTATTCCAGATTAACTACAGATACTTATAGTTCTATTAATTCAATTTCAACAATGATTGAATTGAAAATGATTGAAAACAATTTAGTATAAATAATTAGAAATATAATAACTGACAATGTAAATTACAATGTTTAATCCTTGTAACAAATAGGTTAAAATTACGAATTGAAATTCGCGTATGTTTGATGGTTGATAGCAAATCAAATTAGCGTACAGTTAGGTAGGTCCGTGTTAAAATTGCAGGGTGGTGGCCGCGTCGCGTCGCGTCAATTCACTGCATTGGAACAAAACGGGAACAAAATGAAATTATTGGTCGAATACTGTGATGTTTCTTTACAATTTGTTTGCACGCTTGCCACGATGTCGCAAAATAATTGAACGTAAAGCGAACAATGCGCGCTCTTTTGTATTTATTGAGGTTTGATTTTTTCTGCTTTTTTCTACACAAATAAAAGCCACCATAATTTCGCCCGACTTGAAAAGGTTAATATTTTTATGCGCCCGTAGTGATTTAATACTAGTAATAATTAACTAACTGCACTTAATTTTTTGTATTTGTCTTTTCGTTCATTTTTATTGTTTTATAATAAAATCACAGTATTCATAATTTAGTGCCAGTAACTATTCAAATTCTATTTGAAGCGCCTCATTAACATACGAGATAAGAACATTATGAGAACCATGATATGGCTTACCAATCTATTAATCATTTCGAAAATAGATCACAATCTAATCACGTTGTTAAACACTGACTAAGTGAACAATGTTTCATATAATTGTGATATAAACAATATAAACAATAAAATAGAAATTTTATTGTTTATATTCTTTAAGTAACGTATTGTAAATTACTAATCTGATCTTTAAAGATAGTAATGTTAACATTATTGTACTTTTTATTTAAAAGTAGCAATAGATCAATGTGCATGTGTAATTGATTGAAATATTAAGATGATATCAATTATTTATGTTTAATTTAAAATTACTTTTTTAAAAATGTTTTTCGAAATAATCACACACATTTATTTATTTTAATAGATAATTTTTATACCTATCAAATATTTATTTAAAATATTTTTTCGTATATTTATTATTATTTGTGGATGAATAATAATACCTAATAATATTATATAAGATATTGAAAAATGCTGCATGCACATATTTTGAAATAAAATTATAAGAAAGCAATAAAGATTTAAACAATATCAATAAATCGTTTTATGTGATCAAATTTAAGTATATAAAATACGACATATCTAACAAAAAATCCTTTCTCTCGAAGTTTTATTTGCAACCGGAAATGCAAGTTGCTTTTATCTCTTTGGCAGCGGATTACATTTTTCATTGCTTTTAAGGTATTTTAGAAATAAAACTAGTAGTTTTTAAAGAAAAATCTTGTCTTCGATTTCTTTCATTTATCTATAGATTTGTATATGTAACTGTTAGTCTTTGGTCTTTTTCAAACTTACGCAAAATAAAATAAATGAAAAGAAACACGGGAATGGAAAGATGGGGAAATGGTAAAAAACACGAGCGATAGAAAGAGAGAAAACGCTACTTTCATGAAAATCCCTTTGGAGTTCGATGCGTGAATGGATTAGTTGGGCGTATCTGTTGTTTGTCATGATGGTAAAGACACTGTATGTTAGTACATTGCGCTTTGAAAAATATATCTGTTTGTGTTTATGTCGCTCGAGGCGTGAGTGGAACTGATGCGCGGGGTGGATGGAGAGCTGGCCCGGCCTGGCATGGCCTAGCCTGGCCTGGCCTGGCCGTGGGAACGCTCCATCTCCCAGTCCCGGTGCCTGTTTCGTTAAAACAACAAATTTACAACGCGTTTTCATTTTGCCATTGCGAAAATTACAAATGTATGTAATCGAAGCCGTACGAGTATCTACCAGTTGCCGGTGCGCCGCGCCGCCGCCGTTTCGATCGGCCAATGTTTATATGGCCGCGTCTTTTTTACTGCTTGCAAGCTAGCTGGGATAAATCGAGTCGCTGGAGAATTTATTATTGATAGGGTTATTTTTGAGACGTGATTTTTACCGATATTCTATATTTCCGTGCTTATTTTGCCATTTCGTTTTTTATTTATTTATTTTTTTTTAGCCCGGTTGAAATATAAAGAATATTTGTTTACAATGTCAACGTTATACTGTAGAGACAATATCCACAAAATGGAATTTTATATGTAACTATTTTTAGTTAAGAAATTAATATTACAATATATGAAATTTTTCTATTTATGTATACGATACTATAAAATAAAAAGTCTTTAAAATTTAGTTCTGTATTAATTTTAATTAAAAACGTCATTTTAACGTACTTCACGTAAATTATCATCAGAAAAAATGATACATATGATATATATACAATAAAAATTATTTGTATCATTTTTCTTGATGATGATGTAGGTAGAGTACGTTGAAACGTCGATTTTTAATTAAAATTAATACAGAACTAAATCCTAACATCTTTTTATTTTAATATAATGAGTTCTGAAAGATTTTTTTACTATGTTATACTATGCTCTATTTAAAAATTATAAATATTTTATATCTATAAATATAATAATAATTAAATAATATTGTACTTAGGGCCAATTCTACAACTAGATTGTCAACTGTCTTCGTAGCGCCTCATTAGTTGGTTAGTTGGTAAATGAACGAAAGAGTTAAATAACTTAACAATATTTTATGCAACCGGCTCTTGACTTTAACATAAATGTTAAATTTATTTTACTAAATATCATTATATAAGCGATCATATCCATCTAGTATTGTTCTTGAGCCAATAGTATATTTTGATCTAAATATTGCAAATTATTATTATTTATTAATAATATATCGGTTCATCAAAAACTATAAAGGTGTTTAGACAAATATTACATTACATATATACATACATACATACATACACAATCACGCCATGTACCCAACAGGGTGTGGCACAAACTCTTTTCATCATCCCGTAATCAGTCTCCTCCAAACATTCCTATCCAAACAAGCAACTTTTGCTTCATTCACATTCATAATTCCTCTCATACATGCTCTTTTATTCCTTCTACTTGGAAACTTTCGCTCGCGCAAAACACTCCAACTACTCATTACATTACATGAAAACCGTATATTGAAATATAAAAATATGAATACCATGTATAAATTCCCATAGTTATTACTGTATAATAAATTCTTACTTTCATGAAATCAAATAAAATTTATTTGAAAAGTTGTAGAGCAACAAGCAGTTACTAAATTCAATTTTTTCATTCGCTGTCAGTCCAACTTCCAACGAAGGGGGCCTTGCCTGACTCAGTTTAGGTTAGGATCTCGCCATTGGGGGGGGGGGGGGGCTCGGAACTGAAATACGTCTATTCCCAGCATTTGCGTGAAGTCGTTAGCTCATTTATTCGCTGTTTGCATGATAATTAATTCGCAAAAATATCGCTTTTTATTTTTGTGTCAGCGCGAACCGTCAATGTGGTGATGAATAACTCTCCCGATTAGTCGACCAGGCCAGCCAGCCAGCCAGCCCTCGTTTGCGCGCAAACACATTTACCGATATTTGCCCGATTTATTATTATTTTTTTTTTTCGATTGTAATGATGCCTAATGTACGATGGCTGATACATGTTATACCCCAATTTTACTTTTTTACCGACAAAAATTACCTCAAATATATTTTTATTTTTCGATTGTTTTGAAAAACAGGCGCTTTCAAATAATAATCGTTATTTTTACAATGCACGAACTGACTTTAATATTCAATTAACAGTTTTTCATATGAATTTTTAATCAATATATATATATATATATATATATATATATATATATATATATATATATAACTATGTGACAAAAGCATTGAAACCATGTGAACTTTTATATAAAATATCCAGTTTCGTTATATTTTTTGCTTTAAATTATTAATCAATTTTACAGTTTTATTTAAATTACATTTTTATTTAAAAAATTTAATTTATAAAATTTTATTAGAGATTTAAATAATTTTAAAGCAATTTTTGTTGTATTATATTTAATACAAAAACAATACAAAGGAAATATTTTTAAAAATGCAAATTTTAAATATTAAAAATTCAAAATTTCTACTTCTTTGTTACAATGTATATTAATATATTAGAAGAAATTTTGTAATACTACAGATTTTACGGGTATCATCAGAATAGATTTATTAAATATTTATTTGTTTTTTGGTATCAGTATACATAAAAAATAAATAGTTTTGTATTATAAAGTATGGAAAGTTAGTAGTTTCATATCACTTTCAAATATTTGTTGAATTTTTATAAATTAAATATAATATAAAAATGATTTGAAGTCCATAAAATATTTCAAAATCAAGAAAATTTTAAAATTCAGTACAGACAAATAATTTAGGGCTAGAAAAATATTTACATTTATACTTACACTTCTTAAAACAAGTAAAAGTTGTTGTAAACTGTACAGAAGTATCAATAAATTTTCGTGGACAGACGAAGGTAGATAAACATGAAGCTTCTGTAAACAATAAGCCGGTTCTGGACCAGTAATTCAAAATTAGTGGTAAACAAGATTAAAAGCATATGGATATACCTATATATATATATATATATATATATATATATATATATATATATATATATATATATATATATACATAGACCATTTCGACATTAAACACGAATGTTCGTTTAGAACAAGAGAATGCATTATTAATATTATATAAATCAAGACAAATTTTAAATTATTATGATATTATTATTTAATTTTTATTAAACATTTACATTAATTACAGAAAATTCAAATATTATTTTAAGATCAAAATATTTTAAATTTTTTTTACAAAATTATATGACCAATCTAATTTGAAACTATTATTAAATTCGAATGAATAACAATTCTGAAAATTTGTAAATAGAAAACATAGAGAATATTCTGTTTTTCTTGCTTTCAGTGAAGATTAAAAAACGTTTTTCCGTTCGTATATAAATTTTATTTGTTTTAATCAATCTGTTTAATTTCTCTTTTAATTCTTAGAAAATAGAGAATAATTTCAAATAATTAACATTTTAATGTAAAAAGGGTTACGTTTGTGCTTTAATTAAAAATGCAAAAACCGAAACTATTTTATTGCAAACATTAGCGACACTAGTAAAAACTAAATAAAATTTTCTAAGGTGCAATCGAGCTGACGGTATAAAAAGTTGTCATGAAAAAGTCTCGGATACAACTTTAGTTTGATAAGGCATTAAGTTTCACGAGAAACACTTCTTGCTACATTCAATAAACATTAACATTTAAATGCTGTGACGTTCAGAGTGCCGAATGCAATATGACGACTCCTCAAATTGAAAATTTACGGTAATTGTTTACGTGAGATGCTCTGAATTGGACTTTAACTATATCGCGAAACTCCACGTGCCCTTCTATGTCATATATCGACCGTTCAACTTTTAAACGCTTAAGTATTTAAACTTATTCCATTACTTTGTAGTTAAAAAAATTTCCAATCTATCGAAATACAGCAAAATACAATTTTTATTTCATAGTTGTTTCCAATTTATGCTAAATGTTTATTGATATTAAAAAGAGCTGATAATAATTTGATGTACATTATACCTATGTATACATATGCATTGGTAGTGCAGATTATACAAATGAAAAGAGGGAACACTTAAGCTCTTAAGAGAAAGTTGCTGGGAAATGAAGAGAAAATAAGAGAAGAATTAGATATTGGGAGAAGGAAAAGATTTCATCTAATTCAAGTGAGCTAGGAAAAAAATTAGATAAATTATATAAACCTTTATTAATATTGTAGTCATGGCTGTATTTTCTTGTACATTACTGAACATTTGTCATTATACTATATTGTAAGCTAAGAAGCAAGAATGAAGAAATAATATGTATGTGAATAATTTGAAACTTATAACATACAGGTATTGTAATAAGCATAAAACATGCAAATTTATTGCTAAGACATTTTGTCATCTAAACAGTTATCTCAATGATACTGAAATTATTCAAATATTTATCTAAACATAACATAACATGCTGATATAATGAAACTGAAGTTATTTTTAATTTCTTTAATTTTCTGTTAATTGCTAAATATTGACTGATGATTTAACATACTTTTTATTTTTGAGATTGTCTAAAAAAATGATTAAGATATATTTATTATAAATTATTGCATGTCTACTTTTTTATTTATAATTTTTATTCTGTAGTCCTAGTTTATCAGTTAAAGTTATTTATAAGTCGTTATTCCCACTATGCGAAAAATTATTCTTAAGATTTGTTTATTGTTGTTTAATTATTCTTGGCAAGTAAATTTTAAAATTCAATCTATTCAAAATAATGGAAATTGGACATACGGTAAGTAAGGTTTGATACAATATATATAGTTATTTTTCAATCTGTAAATATTATTTCTTTTTCGTTTTGAAAACAATGGTAATTATAAATTTCTATTGTCGAATAATTGAATTGTTTTATCAGATACGAAACGTCTAAATATATGAAGAGCATTTGTAAAAGTCATTCTAGAATTACGTGAACTATATTTTGAGTTTTAGTGTATAGACGACGTAGTCGTACATTTCCTGTACGTACAAACGCCGACGCTGTGCACCAAGCGCCATGCCACAATCGTTTAATTCTAGTAAACTTGACGCTCTCAAGATAAAATTGCATGAACATATTCTGCATTCAAAGCATAAAGCTATTTGCCACATGAATTAAAGATTAACCGCTTTATTCCTACATGCTGATGAAAATACAAATTTTTTCTTACCGTTTTCATTACACAAAATTCAGATATCGTCGAATTGTGCTACAAAATCGTACTGCAAAAATACAATTACATAGTTTTATTAGGTTTTATACATTTTAATTTATGTAAAATATTTTGTTTTGTCTCTTAATATATTGATATAAAATTTTCTTTAGTTATTGAATTTAATATTCAGCTAGATTTAAATCAATTTTGAGGATATTTATTTATTTGTACCTAATTAAGGGTCGTTACAATTACAACTTTTGCTAACTTCAATATTTTAATTAATTCTAATTCCAGCGACAATTGAATTTATATTTTGCAATAATTTATAATAATTGATTGGGTTAAAATTGAATTAATTGATTATACATAGTACATCTGTATAAAATATAGAATTTTTTGTCTTTTTCCATCAAATATAAAATCTGATTATCAGAAAAAATCAAAGTATTCTGCAAAATTACAGATTTTACAGACATGATCAGAATCGATATAGAATTTTCTAAAAATCGCTATAGAAAATAGAAAATTGTATTACTAAGAATTAGATAACTTTAGCACAAATAAAAAATGATTTATATTTATGTAACAAATATATTTCTGATATACTTATTATGTAAATAGGTAGGTATGTGGTAGGACAACACTGTATAAGAAAATAAATTGTTGTTTTTTTCAAATTTAACTACCTATATACAAATTAATAAAGAAATTTGATTGTGATTTTTTTTTAATTAACAAATATAAATTTGAGTTTAATTAAAATTACTGAATTTGGGAATTAATTTTTATATTACTCGTAATGCGAAACACTCGTTGAGCGAAACTATTTTTACTATATAAATTAATGTAAAATACGTTAATGCGTTCCATGCCGACAAAATACTCTAAAAATGAAATTTAAAATAACTCAAAAAAACGTTATATGTAACGTTATTCAAAGAAAATTACATATAAATTGTTAAAGAGCATGATTCATCTTCATCTTTTGTTCTATTGCGGAATGAACCAACCTGGAATGAAAATTCGATTTGCAGAAAACAAAAAAGTCTAAATAATTAGTAACATACCTAATTCCTTTTTACTAAAAAGCTGTCTAGAAACATTTGTTTTTGTTACATTTTGTTTTAAACACAGGCTGATGTAGCAATGGCACGGAAAGTTTTATCGCATATCTCGGGGATTCCCTTATCCACGTCACTCGTTATGCGAAACATCACTCGATATGCGAAACGTCGCTCGTTAAGCGAGCCATTTTTTTTACAATTTATTTTGCTCGTTATGCGAATTACGCGTATGCGAGGTGCTCGTTAAGCGAGGTTCCACTGTACATATTTTTTACATTTTTGTTATTTATTAAAATTACAAATAATATGATTCCAGCCGCAGTACAACATTAATTTTCCATTTTCTAATTATATTTTTTAACGTATTATACATGTTTTTCTAATTAAATAAACCATACACAAACAAACGCGTGTGTATATAGTGAAGAGAAAACTCAATTTTATATTTTGTTTTTAATTCATAAATTTCATGATAGAAAAACATTATTTTACGCTGATCATAATATATAGTAGGTATATTTTTATTTCGAACTAATAATAAACGTATCTCGTAACGAAAACATATTTTTATTTAAACTAGCAACACCAGACTCAACTAATTTTCAAATTCATTCGAATTTAATGAAATTTTGAATATTTTAGTTGCGCGTGTAACATATTGATTAGAAAAACTGTACATGTGAATAAATCAGTATAAACAATTAGGGTCAGATATTCACGAGCTTTTAAAATGCACGTGTTTCCCAAGGGGGGGCCTTCGCTTTGTATCGCATCGCTTTGCTAGGGAGCTCAG
Organism: Clivina fossor; assembly: GCA_963966155.1. Taxonomy (NCBI): domain Eukaryota; kingdom Metazoa; phylum Arthropoda; class Insecta; order Coleoptera; family Carabidae; genus Clivina; species Clivina fossor. Next base: position 61,325,135 of record OZ014550.1, read on the forward strand.
AATTTCAATCGGAAATCGCTCAGCTTATATCGTTCGTATCGCGTAGATTTTCAAATTAAAAAACTTATTTTAAAAACACAAGGGTAAACGAAAATCGATACATTTGCTAATACACCTAGTCTATTTCTATTTTTAATTTTTATTTAACAAATATTACTTGGCATTTATTTATTTTTTCCCCTTTTATTCATGTTTTTATTTAATATCAACGAAATAAGTAAATTAAATCTAAAAATTCACATTTTTTTCAAGAAATCAAAATTATTTTAAAGTAAACAATTCGAAAATTAAAAAAGTAACTTACAAATATTTTTCATAACAAGATCAGTATTGACTAATATATAATATGTAAAAATATATTTATGTAAGAACTGTAAAAAGATGTAAAATATGAAAATGGTTTTTAATACTGTATCTATGAAACAATAAAATTTTAATACATTTTGTGTGTCCTTCTGTTCAAAATGTAACGCGTGTATATACCGGATAATTTTTTATTGTAAAACAGAATTATATTTGAACATTGTTTTTGTTATTCCGAAAACAAATCCAAATTGGGTATAAATCCTTTTATCAAAATTTTCAAATTAAAAAAAAACTTTTATGGTGGAATTTCATAATATTTTTGTATTTCTATGGTTACATTTTCAATAATCAAAAACAAAACAAAAAATCCAGAGGGCATTTGATTATTTTATTATAAAAACCAATCATGCAATTCCCAAATCCTTGTTATGGCTAATTCCCCAGCTAGCGGTACCGAACCTCTGTTATCGTAACGTTAATTACTGGGCGTACCGGTGTAAACGGCGGGAGTAAAGCTGGCTCATGATACGGATCGGTTTGCGGAGTGAGGAATGGGGTACATTAGTCGCTGAGAGGCCAAGCGCCGAAGTAATCCCGTGGCTCTAGCCAGATAAACGAGGTCCGTGAAGAAGTGGAGAAATCACGTTGCACGCCTATCGAGGGATTTGTTCCGAAGACGATGCTCTAGTCTTTGCTGGTAACGGAGCTCGGGGTTGACTCGTTGCATTCGTAAAACGCATCTCTTTGCCAACGTCTGCTGCACGAACGAATAACTAACTAGTTTTATTCTAGCCGGGGCCGGGGCCGGGGTTTGGTCAGTGCTACTATGCGTTTCACGTGGACTGGCCAAATCAAGAAAGGAATCTTAGGAAACTGATTACCGTAACAGAGACATGATTAGACTAGGAACAAGCTCTTTCTATTCATTTACCTTACTACAAATTTCAATTAAATTACTTTAATTCTTATGGAGAAAAGTGCATTGCCGTATTTAGTTGCATATCTACTGTATTTTCTGCAACTTTGCTACTATTACATTACATTTTTTTTTTGACAGAAGAATTAATGTATTTTTAGTACAAGGAATCAAATAATAATAATAATAATAATAATAATAGACGTTTTTAAATAGAAATTATAAATTTAAATTTAAATTGATCAGTCTTTACTTTGTGATGTATATTGAATAATAAGATAAATAATAGTATAAATAATTTATTGTTTATCTTATTTATAAATTTAGTTTTTTTTAATATTTTAATCAAACATGCAAGTTAATGTAATATTATCTTAATCTTTTAGTACAAATGGATTTTTAAATTTAATATTCTAAAATAAATATTTGAATACACAATAAATAAAATTAAATAGTAAAACATTACGCACAGTATGAAGTAAAACATTTGTCATTGATTGATATTTAACAATTTTACTGAAATATAATTTTGATAAGAATATAGATTAGCTCGCTTTAAACAATGTTATAGGTGCATGTCAGGATACGTATTTACGTAACTTGATTTTTTTAAATTTTTATGTGTATAATCACACTAAGAAAGTTGATGTTTGACCTTTTCCACATTTTATTAATTTTTACTAATATTTTTTAATATCTAACTTTACATTCATAAAATAGTTACATTTTTTGAGGATTTTAATTACTCAACAAGCAGTTTTTTTCAAATTTAATTTTGGTTTAAATAAGATTACAAATTTGACATGTTACTACAATATTAATACAATTTTGGGCAAAAGGATCAAACTATATGTTTAAATAAAAATGTTTGACAAACAGTAGACGACAGAAGCAATAAATACATCATAGCAACAAAATCGCATGATAAATGCGTGATGGCTTTAAACGCACAGCGACCGATATCATATTCGGCTATTTGAATGTAGGCGGGCTTCTCAGCTCTACTATGCGCTGCGCTTATGTCGCTCATCGTATGTAAAAGCAGTGATGAGTGCAGTATGTGCATGTGTTTCAGCACGAAACATTCCATACCATTTAACTCCATATGTAAACAAATAATACGGCCTAAGCACGGGCCAGTGCATTTTGCCCATTGGTCACCGGCTACCACTAGTGCTTTGCAATGAAATATTACACCCGTCAGTTTATATATTACTGCATCAAAGGCCGAAATTTGCTTCAACTAAAAATAAAAACTAAATTTTCCGACTTTTAATTAAATGGTAGTATTTAGTTGCTGCCGATATCATATTATACTTGCTTTCTGTTATGATTTTAGATTGAATAGACTAACATATTTTATAAAATAGTTATATAATTGGATCTATTGTTTATTTATTTATTATATTTGTTTTACAAACTTTTTACAGGACATATTTAGTGGCGTAACTACAAATTCTGGTTTCCCTTGCAAAAATGTTTAATGGGCCCTTTTAAATATACTCAATTTGTGAAAAGAGCATTTTTTAAAGACACCTTTACATTATTTACATAATTTTCAATAAAAGTCGATACTAATACGAGATTTTCCAATTCTGTAAAAGCAGGATGTAGATTTATCAAATAGCTAGATATATTTTGGCTCAAATTTAATACCGAGACGGCTCACTATATATGTAGTATAAAACAGAAAAAATATATAAATGTAATTATAGTAAATATTTTACCCAATTCATAAAATTATTCATAAATATAACAATTTGTAACGAAATCATTTAGTAGTAAAATAAATTACTTTTCTTTAAAGTGTTATTGCACTATTTAATGCAACAGCATTCATAATATGTGCTAAAGCTTCAAAAAATAAGAATGTATTATTGATTACTTTTGTCAATTTATATATATATATATATATATATATATATATATATATATATATATAAAGAAAAATGTTGTACATTAGAACATAGTAATTTTAATAACTGTTTTTGCAGCATATTGTTCTATATTAACACGTTTTTATCCTTGGAAAATATGAATTAGTGTCTTTTTCGTAGCGCAAATGCGAGCAAATTAATTACTCGCTTTGCATTTTTACGACGGCGTAACAGCTTAAGATTTTCCGCGAAAATTTTTTGGCACGAAACTAAATGAAACTGGATATAATTTCCAAGTCATTATCGTCTGTTTGTGTTAGGCGATCATTTTTAATTTTCATTCTACGAAGAACGCGGAACAAAAAAAAGAGGAGAAAAAATGAAAATAAGGCAGGTTCCTGGTGATGTGTGTACGTATATGTATGTTGGTGGTGTTAGCCGAAAACCGTTTATTATAACTACCTGTGGCTTATCTCGGCTGTCGCTTCCCTTTCCAGAAGCTCGGAAAATATGCCAGACTCCTGATAAAATATGTAGCTAGCGAACATTCCATCGGTATTCTATTGATTCTAAATAAAGTATTCACAGGTGAAAGCAAGCCTGTTGAAAACCGAATGTTATTAATTCTATCCTGGAACTTTATATATGTACTGATTTCAATCCTATATTATAAATATATGAACTCTTCTTGCTAGCAAAATTTATTAGCTCGCTTCACTTATTTATTTTGTATAAGGTATGTGTACCTAAACACATTAGCCGGTACTAAAACCTCGGTTTTTTGGTGTTTTAGTTCATTTGTTTGGTCCTGCTGTTATGATAGTTCTATAGTCTTAAAATCGGTATTAGTTAAAACCGAACTTCTAGTACTATAGTCAGCGTATTATTATCAGTTTCAATTGTTAAATTATTGGAAGAAAAAGTAGTATTTATTTAGTTTCTTATTATTTTTACCGACCGTCATATCACATATGATAAGGGTGGTATTGTAATCATGCCAATTTAATATATCGAGATTTTTAACACGAATCAACATTTTTCAGCATGATGTCCGGCTGTGGACACGTGTAAAGCAAATTCAGCTAAACGGATTGTTTATAAAATTTCATATTTAAACTTTGAAAATGAATATTTTAATATCATATTTTTGTTTTTAGATACTATAACTACAGTAGTTTTTGTTATACAAATTTTCCTAAATTTATTTAATAAGATGACGGTAGGTTCTATGATGGCCACAGATTTTTAAAATTTAATCTGTACCCGCCACTGTCAAAATGATCCTAGGATAGTTTTTAATTCTTTGTACAAAGTAGGCTATGTTTCAGTTTTGACAACAATTTAAAACTATTACATATTCATTTTGACCCAGGAGTGTTGGTTAAGTACATGTTAACTAATGCAGAATGGGGAAGTTTAGCGTATTTTTTTTATTTCTTTATTTGGTTGGACATGGCTTAAAAAGTGAAGTTTAATTTATCATTTTTCTCGAAGATGCCCAGATTTCCTAAAAAATGCAAAAACATGTCGTGATGACGTCAGTAATGTCATCGCAAAACTTATGTCGATATTTGAATCAGACGCACATGTATTGCCATGGTTACCGATACAAGCTATTGGCTGGGTGTAACCGAATCAACAAAAATCAACATTTACTACGACATACGTTTTCAAAATTATATCTCACCAACTCTTCTGCGCTTGCGCACAATAGGCTTGTGACGTCAGTAATGTCCTTACAAAAATTGTTAATAACAAATAAATGAAACAATTATCAAAAATTTTAATGACAGTTTCTGTTATTATTTTATATAGATATTTGAGAAAAAATAATTTTACACGCAACTTCAATCACGCTAAACTTCCCCATTGCCTAAATACTCATAATATTGGGTATTAAACTCATCGACTCATTTAAAATTTAAGTAGAATTGGTCCAATCAACTATAAGTTTTATTAATTATTTATTTCATTATATTTAAGTTTTATATTAATTTTTAAATGAAAATTTTAAGGGCGATGAGTTAAAAAAATATTAAAATTAAATTCTGTTTAAAATGAATCTACATATTAGATATATTAACTAAATTAATGTTTACATGCATCAATATTATTTTCATAAAATATTTTCGGATTCACAAAATAAAATATAATTTTAACATATGCTTGTTTCATAATTTATTACATTAATTAATTACTTCGAGATTTTACCAAACTTAAATTTACAGCAAACAAAGTTTTATTTTCAGATATTTTTATGTTTTCTAACCTTAACCTAAAACAAACAAAAAATTTGCCAAATTACTGCAAAGAAAGAAAAAACAAAAACAAGTAGGTACTTATCTAAAATTTGTTTTTGTACCGTCGCCGTCGGTAAACAGACTCAAATCAAATATCTTGGCAGAGAGCAATACAAGTAGGAACCGTTGTTTACTACCTATAATTTAATTTATTTCAAAGCAAAAATTCCAAAAATTCCTCGTCGACTGAGGAATGATAATTTTTGCCGAGTCAAAGACGACGACAGCCAGTACGGAACTCGCTCAAGACAGCCGAGAGCCGTGGGTAAACACGGCCAGTATTTCTCTGGTCTCACGTTATACAGGTCGATTGGAATTTCTGTGATATCAGCCACTCATCGTTTCAAAGAAATGATTTATTAACAACGATTTATTAGTTGTAGAATTTTGTTTAATTCCTTTTTAATAGTAATTTACTAAAATTTAAAGTAAAAATTTAAAAATTTATTTTTAAAGATGTAATTGAATGACAAATTTATTAAATTTTGTTTTTAATAATTACTACAAAATATTTGGTGAAACTCTTAATATTTCAAAAATTTTTTGTGACCAGTTCAATTAAAGACCGGGTACAAATCTGAGCATGTAGGCGCACGAGGCAAGCCGAACCATTGATCTATAACCAAAATGGACTGGAAACTTGCAGTGTAATCTTGTCGCCAAAAATTTATATGCAACTCGCACATGGCATGTTTCCAGTTCATTTTGATTATAGGTCACTTGTTTGACTTGCCTTGTGCGCGCCTACCTGCTCAGATGTGTACCCGGCCTAAGTTTTTGTAAATGGTCTAAGCCAGGCTGTACAAAACGTACAGCCTGGATAAGCTGACATCGAACGGCACCGCGTGATATCGACATGGGTATATTATACCCATTAAAAATAGCTTTAAAAAATCTAACAATTGGTAAAAAAAACATTCGTTTTATTATTATAAATATTGGACATAAGTTTTATTATCTAAATTGCAAAATGAGGCCAAAAATAAATCTTATATTATTGCATGAATAGTAACAGACCGTCCCACTGTTCGAGTTCTACTGAACACAGACAACGTTTGTCTATGTGTAAGCTTAGCAAGTGATGCACGCGCAGCCGTGCGTATATATTTTTATGCATTATATTATTAAATTTGACGATTATTTGACATTGGAAATTATTTCTGGGATTGATATTAGTGTATATTTAATATAAACGAGTTGCTAGATACAATAAATTAATATTTGAACTAGGTATATTATACCCATGTCGGATACGAGGAGGTTACCTATGTGATTAAGTTGTGAATTAACAAATCAATAGAGCGTTTTAAGAACAATTTACAATTTGCTAGTGTAGTTATCAACTTGATCAGTTAACAACGTTTTATTCACTGGCTCTTAGATTATTTGCAATATTCGAAAAATAATATTCTACATCGATTTATCAAACTAATATCTCTGTATATATGTAATTTAGAATAAAATTTATTAAAATAAATTTGTTTAATATTTAAAAATATTCTGCTTTAAATAAATATTTTTATATCTCAGGAATATTTTAATAATTAATCTGAAATAAAATATTAATATTTTTATTTGAAACAATTTTGTTTACGATTTGAGAAATAGAACAATTAAGTTTTAATAAAAGTCAAAGAAAAAAATTGTATGAAACTGTTACGAAAATACATTTCAATAATTTATTCAGCGTATACGAATATAAAATTGAAGATGTTTTTCCGAAGAAGCGAATAAGATGTTTGCAGGGGCAGCGTGGATAAAATAAAGTAAAAGCAACTGACTGTTGACTGCCGTGAAAGCTTATAAGCAGGTAAATAAATGAGCAAATAAATAAATAAATAACGGGCTTTTAAATAAACGTAATATGTTAAGGCTAACGCTTTTCGTAACTGGTAGCGGTAGATTTTCACTTTTCGTATTCGTTACGCTTTCTACCGTTTGATAAATACAAACTTTGTTTCGTTTCGACGTTTCGCTTCTTTTCCACGTTAATATTTATAATTCTGCTCTATTGAAATCGGCAAACTTCTGCCAGTCAGCCAGTCAGCCTCTGCCTGCCTGCCTGCCTGCCTCCTGTCGGCTTCTACTTTCTGTGCCTGCCTGTTGATATTTACAGCTCCTTTTATCTTTAACGAAGATAAGTAAAATAAAGGAAACGGCATTGCTCATAGTTTGTTTCTGTAATTTTAAAATTAATATTAAGATGAGCGCCGTTTCAAAAGAGATTCAGTAAAAATGCTTACAATTGAAATATTTTATTATACAGAGTGTTGTGTTCCAAATTAGCTCGAATTATTTTCAAATTATCATATACTTTTTAAAAATAATATGTAATATTACAGTCATTTGATTTTTGTACATTTTTATAAAATTGATGAAATCAAAATAGAAAAATATATTAAAGTTATATTGTAAATTGTAATAATAGTAATTAACTGATTTTGATTTTTGTTTGTTTTTTACATTGTTTATATATATATATATATATATATATATATATATATATATATATATATATATTTTGTAGTACTTGTAATATACTATGGTACTATTTTTGTTTTTCTGTAATATTTAGCTGTAATATAACTCTGTCATATTGTATAGCTTTATAAATAAACAAATAAATTAATGTTAATAATATATGTACAATATATTTTTCGTAAATTACAATTCAAATGTAGGTATGTTACAACTGACTGTTTTTATAAAAAAATTGCTGTTATTTGCAAAATAATTTTCAACATGATGTCAAATAAAATGACATTTTCAAATGTTACAAATTATGTTATTTAATTAAACATGACAAATTATTAGTGTTTTTCAAATCAATGTTATTTTTTTATATCATATCGTAAGTTTTTTATAAAATATGTTTTTGAATTTAAATATGTTTTATTTTAATTTATATATATATATATATATATATATATATATATATATATATATATATATATATATATATATATATATACTTTAGAAAAATTGTTATGATTTTTTTAAAATCATAAATATTATTATTATTAATATATACCTCTTAATACTTATATAAATTATTATTTGATTATTCAAATATTAGTTATTTGAAATTGCTAATAAATTTATAATGTTAGAAAACTATTTAGCTATTAATAATAATTTATTAAATTATAGTATTTTTTTGTTTTTTTTTTTACTTAAATCGCCAGTAATTTATTTTGATGAACTAATTAATAACTAAATTAGTGGCGATTTAAGAAAAAAAAAACAACAAAAATACTATAACTTAATATAATACGCCATGTGTAATTAAAAATATAAAATAATTATTAATGTTTTAATTAAGTTAGAACTAACTAGAAATTATGAAATTTTACATACAATTATTAGAACTTAATTGAATTGTTCATATTTTACTGCATTAAAAATCTTTTTTTATGACGTAACTGGACTGCTGAAATAGATCAACTGTACGTTAGCTAGATCCGATCCGTAAATAAAGCAATAGTCAGCGTTGCACTTGGAATATAATAAATATTTCTTTTTGAATCGCTTTTGAAGGTCGTCGCTGAGAATCCTTCAGCAGGACATTATGCAGATGATGTTGCTCGCTTGCATTATTTGCATTGATAACTATAATTATTCATGAGACTGCAAGTTGTATTTTACAGGTTGAGACTGAATTTCGTTGTCTGTTTCGCTACGCTAACCTACGCTACGTCATGCTATGCTGCACTGTTTTCGCTTCACCTGATTACTTACTTTTCATGTGAAAGAACGAGTTATGTATATCAGTTTTATTTTTACAAAATATTGAAATTTTCTTTTCTTATTCATGTTTAGTTTCAAGGAAGGATCTGTAATGGCAAAAAAATTTGATCGCCGGATTTTGACGACATATTACTTTATATCTGGGTCGTACGTTTTGTAATAGTTTTATTGAAAAGAAAATAAATAACATTTTTGTTTGTTTTGAAGATTATCAGAAGCTAGTGTTTGAAACCTTTTTTTTTTATAAAATGTAATATAACCGTTGGTTTAAGTAATTTTTTCCTTTAATGAAACAAAACACTAAACGAACAAGCCGTTTTTACTGCTAGATCGCTTATCTTCCACAAAATCAAGCAAAAAATACTTAAGTTTTTAAAATCTATAAATAAAATCTATAATTATTGATGATTTATCCAAATCATGAAAAACAAAGAACTACCAGTTTCGATAAAACGGTCGATTCGCCGCTTTTCCATTTAGCTTCTCATATGTATGTAATAACGATGATGAATTTAAAAAAGAAAGGGAGGAAAATTTAAATCAAAAAATTATGCAGCCATATATAATATAAAATGTAAAATATTCTTAGTCACTTGTCTCATGCAATGGCATAAGCTGTCATATTCGTTGTGTAATTCTTTATAAAACGTCATAAAACAGAAACAGCTAGGCTTTTGCATATTCATTTTCTTGAAATTTTCTCGGAAATCCGCTTGGGAAAATGACCTTACCTTATATTATATAAAATATCTAAAAATAGCTAATTTCATTTTTACATTCTGATTTGAGGCAACTGTCGACCGAGTATGTGAATTGTGACGAATATGTCACACTTTACTTTTGATATTCGTTCAAATAAGTTTTCTAATCTGTTTTGAAATTCCATACGGCAGGTAATGCAGTATTTAAATGAAACTAAACGTATTTTTTATGGGATAATTTACCGGTAAATTTGATAAAAACTTGAGTAATTGTGGAACATAAAGTTGAAAAATGAATTAAAAGAAAGTTGACATGAATTATATTTGCCTGCTGCATACAATAAGCTTATTTCAAAAAAATGCTTGCGGAAATTGCTCGCATTAAATTTGAATACATACTATTTTTATTGTTGCTTTTTTTTATTTATATATGCACAAACATAATTTCGAAACTTTTATTTAATTCACTTTTATTTTTTTATTAATTCCCATAATTTTAAAATTAACGTCTTATTGTTTTAAATAAAGTTTTTCTTAATCATAAAAAATGTATATTTTAAGAATTTTTTGAAAATAATTGTATACGTTGTTTTTCAATTAATTCTCGCATAATTTTAACATGTTTATAATTTAGTTTATATAATTATTTGTTTGTAGTGAAGTGATTTTATGTACACATTTTCTGAATTTGAAATAAAATCGAAAAAATATTGGTACAGAATAAAATCTTATATATATATATATATATATATATATATATATATATATATATATATACAGAAAGCGTGCATTAAAAAATGTCTGCAAGAGTTAACATGAATGGCAAATATAAAATATGCAACAAATAAATACATTATAAATCGGATAAGAAGTGAAATATGAAAAACAGCAGCCAGGTTACATAAATTCTTCGCGGAGACAAAGTAAAGTAACACAATACAGCGTTTAAAAGCCGGTAATTAGTCATATCTACCTAGCGGGTAGAAATGCGAGCGAGGCCTAGGTAGGGGCCAGGGCCAGGGCCAGGGCAAGTCTGATAGCCATAACTGGAAAAGGCGGTAGCTGGTTCGGTCAGTGCGTACCTAACCTAACTGTAATTCGAACGGGAGAAAGAGAAAGATTACCGGAAGTTGGTCACGTGTGTGGTGCGGAAACACGTCGTGATATCGCACTTTTCTTTTGCCCTACCCTACCGAGTTTTCCAATGTCGAGCTACAATCTAACTCGATGTTGCATGAATAAATACGCTTTTCTATTTTATTAAATGTTCACCATTTTCAAATCTAATTGCCTGTCATTTTTATTTAATAATCTATGTGAAGTTGTTAGTAATAATATTAGGTCACATAATAACTTCTTTTTTAAATAGTTTTTATGTAAGTATATATTTTATATATTAAATCGGTTTATTTTATTTTAAATGGAATAACTCATTTTTTTAATTTTATCATTCAATTTAGAAGTAAATTGACACACACAATGCATTAAAATATTTTACATTAGTGCAACTGTTGTTTTTGACTTATTTCAACTTGTTTGATTTTTTTCTTTGTAAATTGACAACACATTTCATGGTCAGTATCTCAAGAATGAAATCAAATATTAGCAATTTGCAAAGGGAATTTTATTAAGGAAGCTTTGGACTATCTCTTCATAGAAAAATAGATTGAAATTATTTAAAAATGTGCCTATAATATTGCTGTATACTTGAAGTTTAAAAAACATTAAAATGTCATTTTTTTTTCAATATGAAAACTTCCATTTTTTACTATTTTAATGAAGTTTACGTTTAAAAATAGTTCTAATTTATTTAACATGCCCTACGTTGAAAATTGATAGATTTTTAGTAAAATAGAAAAATACTCCTATGTAATTTGGATACGTTACTATATTCTCTATATATCAAATTTCGTAATATAATATTATGTAGCTTTTAAAGTACGGATAGCGTAAGCTCGTTGTGAGAGACATATATATATATATATATATATATATATATATATATATATATATATGTAACATAGTAAAAAACCTAATTAATTTTTTTTAGAAAAATGAAATGACAAATAAATAAACAAACATAACTTAGAAATATGTAATAAAGTAGAATATAATCATATAATTAATAATTCATCTAAAGTAAAGAATCTAGATATTTTTACGGTAATTTTAAAAATTATATATTAGGGTGGATCGAAAAGAAATGATTTTGTCGGCTTTGTTCTAAAACGAAAGTTTTTGATATAAAAATATGCGGAACATCAAAAAAACTTAAAAAAAATTTTTTTTTGGGAGCGCACGAGGCCCCCAAAAATGCCATTTTTAGCACTTTTTTTAGTTTATCGATTATATCTCTGAACGTATTGGTCAGAAATGGCTGGTTTTTGGATATGTTATTCCCAGAACGATACCTTACAATATTGTTACATGGAAAAGGTAACAAGATGATATGCTGAAGAGTTATTCTAACCTAAAAATTATTTTTTTTTTATTTTTTCTGCAATTTACTACATTTTCAGCTAATAAGGTGCGGTTTTCTTGCTTATTTTGGTCAATTGCCGTTACAATAATGCCATATTGTAATAATTTGCGCCCAGTTATCTATACTCATCTATACTTATCTATAACTGAAAATGCGGTAAATTGCAAAAAAAAATGAAAAAATTTGATTTTTAGGTTAAAATAACTCTTCAGCATATCATCTTGTTAGCTTTTCCATGTAACAATATTGTAGGGTATCGTTCTGGGAATAACATATTCAAAAACCATTTATGACCAATTCGTTCAAATATATAATCGATAAACTAAAAAAAGTGCTAAAAATGGCATTTTTGAGAGCCTCGTGCGCCCACAAAAAAATTTTTTTTTGATGTTCCGCATGTTTTTATATCAAAAACTTTTGTTTTAGAACAGAGCCGACAAAATCTATTTTTTCGATCCACCTTAATATATATATATATATATATATATATAGCAAAACTTTTATTTAGTTCAACTTAAAATCTATAATATAAAAACTAACAATAACTCATTTGTAAAAACAGTGCTAAAACTGAAAGTCAAAACTACAGCGAAAAATAAACTGTAGATGCAAGTAGGCACTTGGAGCCACATCGATCTGGTACGCCTTACTCCATTAACGAATTTTAAAACTGTTTTACTTTGCAAAAATGAAATTAAAATTCAGTATTTTATATACCCCCTGATGTTAGATGTGATAAATATTCATTCTGACAGTAGATTTTTTCACTTGGAAAGTCGTTGTTTATGTTGCCTTTCCTTCACTTGCGAACGCTTTTAGCAACTTGTACCCTAACGCAACACTAAACTCTTCTTTTCTCTAAAAATGTTTGTGCAATATTTAATATAAACATTCTTTTTTTTGCTTTATGCGCAAATTTATCTACTTTTTTTACGTTCATCAAACAAATATCACAATATTTTTTTTAATATTTATTTTTGATTGTTTATTGTTAGAATTAAAAATATTTTATTAAAGTAAATTATTCTATATTATTATAAAATAATAATTCAAAAATGTTTGTTATAATTTTTTTTTTTTAATAAAATTGAAACGTTATAATGCAATGAGCGACAGATTTATACATATAACCGAAATGTCAAATTTTCTTTTTTGTAGTCACGGTAATTGATTGAAAAATTAATAATAATATTATAATATGTCATATATAATAACTAGTATATGTTTTAATATCAAATGTCAATTTTAATGGCAGTGCCTAATTTAAAATATTATGTTTACAGAAAACATTTATTGTTTGAAACAAAACATATACATTTTATAAATTGTATTGCATCAAAAATCGTTAAATTTGTGTACCACATAAATCAACAGATTTATGTATAAACGCATTTCGATTAAAATCTAAATTTAATATTTGCTAATAGCAAAAGAAACATTGTGATATTTCTAAATTAAAGGAAGGAAAAATATTGATACAAGTTTATATTTGAAATATTAATAGATTTGCTTTCATTTCATGGAGAAGATATTTGATCCTTTTTTTTTTCAAGCATATGATGCAAATAAAATAGAAAATCTAGTGGCAGAATTGCAATATTGCAAAGTATGCGACGAGCGACGCCAACTAGATACTTCATCCGGTAGATTTTTTTTGTTTTCATATGCTTAACGAATGTTTTAAATTAAAATTCTCTTATTACGTCGGTCGGGCCGGTCAAATATTTAAAGCGCCATCCCTACTACTAGTTTGAGGACACGAACGAAGTACATTCGTGAAGTGAAGAGGGAGTTCGTAAAGCACCTATAACTATATAAACTTGCACTCATTAGGATCGGTTTTCAAAAGCTGTCTCGAAAGGACGCAGCAGCCGCTTTCAGCCTCGCGCTGAAATCGATAGAAACCCTTTCAGCGTACGTGAAACGTATTTTTATCGAAGCCACATTTCATATGCCATTCATGGCGAACATTTGACAGACAGTTGCTTGACCTTATAACTGTCGAAATTTTTCTCTTTCTGTCTTTTGTGCAAGCCAACAATTGTCGGTTAAGGATGATTCTTTTTATCAATGCGAAACGTTTTACATTCGACGTCAACGTTATTTCTTCGTGTTACGATTGCCGATGCTATACGAATCGCTAACTCAATTGTCCGCGTATCGTTCCAATAAGTATCAATCATTTTTATAACTATATCCACACTCAAAAGATTCCGTAAATTTTTTGCGAAACACGTTTATGATGTAAAGAACAATTTTGAAATATAGGTATCTTTCTTTCCTAATTCTACTTTCAATTTACTTATGCATGGATGGAATATGCTTGAATAGTTCAAGTAAGTAAAATCAACAATATGTCAATATCGTTTTTATAGTTTTTAGAAACTATCATATTTTACTAATATTTTATATATTTATGCTTACTAAAGCGATTCTTTTTGCTTATTTTTAATTCGCACATGAAATTGGTGTAAAAACGTAACTCGGTTTCTAAGATTATGTATATTTTCTAGAACATTACAAATCTGTAAATTATAAATTGCTTTATGAAAATTAATAAATTTAAGCAGGATTTCTGTTATTGATAAGATATACTTTTATCCCATGTAAAAATTGTAATTGTCTATTTAATTTAATAATAAGTACTATTAATATATTAATACACTAATTAAAATACAGATAAAATTCGTTCAAATGTCAAAAGTCATAATTACATTAACTTGACGTAAATAACTAATTACAACTTGATTTTAGTTAATTGATTCAAAATCTAAGACAATGCACTAAAACAGTGACGAAATCTTAAATAAAAAATGAAATAAATTTTTGAAAAGTTGAATAAAAATAGCGCTTAGATTTGAAAAAACCAAATGATTTGTTTGCGGGGCAGCGTAATTAAAGAATAAATAAAATAGTGGAAAGAAACGGATAACAAGTCAGCTGTGACAAATTAGTGTACACGTTGAAGTTATAATACGATATGATTTAACTGCAATCACGTTACAGTGACATGCATTATGAATGACCAGCAGGCAAGTTAAAGCGCGGTTCTACGGCTCCGGGACTCCGGACACGACGCGACGCGACGCTACGGTTTGTGGCTCTACGACTGGCTTGGCTCGGTTCGGTTCGCCTCTGCTCGCTGACACACACGCTGATGTTTGCGGTCAACAAAAAAATACGAAAAATAAAAGACAGATATAAATTTAATGCGACTTTAACCTTGCAACGCTACAATCAACATTTCGGATTTTGACAGTTATTGCACTATAATTCATATCTACATTTTTCGTATATTTCGTTCCGGTTTCATAATTTTTAATTGTTGTTTATGTAAATCTATTTTTAAAAAAATTATATATACAAATATAATATTGCATCGTGCATCATAATAAATAATATAGAAATCGTTCTAATACATTTTAAAAAATATGTATGTATTGTTTTCGTCTTACATCATTTATTTGATATATTTAATCTCAAATTTATTCTTATATTAATAGTATCCTTTATATTATTAAGATTAAAAATTATAACTTTATATATAATTAAAGTTACCATTTAATATATTCTACATATGAGTCGTATAGATGCAAAACTCACTATTTGGTAAATTTTATTTTCAAAGATATTTGAAAAAAAAAAAAACTGTTATAACTGCGTGTAATTGTATTTTGATGATAAAATTTTGTTGGGTCGCGGACAATTCACCGAAAACAATTCACCGAAAACCGTTCACCGAAAACAATTCATCGAAAACCAATTCACCGAAGTATCAATTCACCGAAAAACAATTCATCGAAAAACAATTTGTCGAATAACCAAATGAAATAGAATTAAACAACCTAACCTAATCTAACCTACCCATCACCCCTCCGTAAAGTGTTAAAGAAAAAAAAAATAAATACGCTTTTTTTAAAGACATTCCTAATATTCATAATATTAAGGATGAGGCTATTTATACATACGGTATGTATACGCTATTGGCTATTTATACATACTGAAAAAAAAAAAAAACCTAAACCAACCTACTAACCTAACCTTTCCTAACCTAACCACTTTCTAATATAATTTTAATTTAATTTAATTCTATTTCAGTTGGTTATTCTATAAATTGTTTTTCGATGAATTGTTTTTCGGTGAATTGGTACTTCGGTGAATTTGTTTTCGATGAATGGTTTTCGGTGAACGGTTTTCGGTGAATTGTTTTCGGTGAATTGTCCGGATACCAATTTTGTTACTAGATAACACTTATTAAATAAGTAATGCCATCTAATAACAAGATTTTATCATCAAAATACAATTACACCCACCTTTAACAGTTTTTTGCAAATATCTTAGAACATAAAATTTACCAAATAGTGAGTTTTGCATCTATACGACTCATATGACATTTTAAAATGTGACTATTTATTTCTAGTTCCTTCTTATTATTGCAAAAATTACAAAGTCTGATATTTCATTCATATCAAAGTAACTGGTAGTTTATCACATTATCTGGCCGTTTTTTGTTCAAAGATTGTTTATGATAATAATATAATGATACAAATTCTAATTTTTTTCCATATCCTTACTATAAACAATTCGGTTCAGAAACTTTAAACATTATTTTCTCGAAAGTAAGTTTTTGTAATATGCAACAAATAATAAAATTTTATTTTCAAAAAAAATAACAATTTGACTTAGATTTTTTGTTTATTATTAATACGAAAATATGTATAAATATAGAATAAATAGTTATTTATAGTTTTAATTTTAATAATTAATTAATATTGTAAATTTTGTTAAATAAGAGAATGTGTAATTTTTAATATGTCACAACATGTCAGTATATCCTTTCATATTTCATTATTACTACTGTTTTGGGAAATATCTCATAGGTATGTATTTTTTTAAATGTTTTTATCAAATAACTGATTATTCTTTTTCAAGTTAAAAATTTGATCTAAATTATAAAATTTAAAGCCTCAACAAAATATTTTAGCACATTTTATCGGAAATCTATTACTGGTGTAATAGACTTTGACATGACAATAAAATAGAATCACAAAGCTGGCATGTACTCGAACCACAAAAAAAGGACGTCTATTGGCCTTGCGAGATCTTCCGAGAGTGGCGGTGCGGGTGGCGGTATCGGTGGTGGTGTGTCCAACGGAGCGCACCCAGAAACACTAAAACAGTAAAAATACTGGCGTCGGACCCTTGACCATCGCGTCCGGTCGCTGCCGGACGTGGTATCTGGCTCCAGTACTCGCATACCTCATTATTTATTTACCGAGTGCGGTGCTGAAGTGTCCACGTTACCGCGTTACCGGCTCACCGCGTTCCACGGTGAGACGCGGAAACATGGTGGGCCTTCGTCGACGCACACAACCGACACAACACGACAGACACGACGTTTAGGGTTACGCCAGCCAGCAGCCATTCTGTTCGCATAAATCTTTACGATATGACCGCAGACGAGAGACAAACAAAAATGCTTTGCTTACTTGCTATTTACTACCAAAATAACTTTTTCATCAAGTTTTTATTATTTTATTCCAATTTTAATAACCTCGACTTTCAAGTTTTCTTCAAATATTGTTAATAGTTGTTAAAATAAATGTAAGAAAGCTAAATTATTTCCAAATATTATTAAAAAAAATATAAAAAATGTAATCAATGCTTCAAAGTGTTTTAACTAGGTTTCAGTATATTTTAGTTCAGAATTAATTACTTTTTATTTTTAGCTAACATAACATTTTATAAATAAGATAAACTTACATTTCTTCGGAATTTTCTAAAATTATTCTGCTAACTTCTAAATAAAATATATTATTTTTCTATTTTATAAGTTTCCATTTTAGTTATCTTGTTAGTTTGTTTGGTTCTTGTATCTTGTAATCCAATTTTGACCCACTGTCACATGCCCGATCAACTTGAAACACATATGACCAGATTAGAACCAAACAGATACAAGTAACATATTTTCAATCGCTGTGAAGAAAGTTTTTTTTTATGTATTTATTTACATAGTAAATAGTTAAATAAAATTACGGTAGAGTAATCTAGAAAATCTTTTATTACCTCTACCACGAATATTTTATGCATATTTAGTTTCCATTACTGATGCACTTATCTCAATTTTTTAGAATATGTCACTTATATCTTTTTGGTTTCATCTCAGTCAATATAATATGAACAAACTATAATTGTAAAAGTTTGTTTACAAAATTGACTGTAAAAATATCCGTAATCTGTAACCACAACATTTCAGTGTGATTGTGCATGAAAATCTATAGAGAATGGGTTAGTTAGCCTGCTTTAGAGTAAGTTGATTATCTAGATATCTATAGATGGTAGAGTAAGCAGTAGTGCTAAGAGTTCGGTAGGTAAAATGGGCATTAATCAAACAGTGTGAATGCATCGCATCGCATCGCATCGCAATCTGACGATGTCAACTCCATAGATCGTCTTTAGCAGGGTGAGTGTAGAGGGCTTCAACTCGGACGTCCGTGCATGTCCAAGTCCACACGCTTGCGCCTACGTCGCGTCGTACAATCAACCGCGAACGGATAATGGAATGATTAATTGTTCCTCGCAGCCTTCGTGCAAAATTTAAATTTAGTGATTAAATTTTAGTTAGCGATAAACAATGCATTATCATCGTCGAAGAAAGGCAAGGTAGCGAAAAATGCTAACGTAAGTTTCGGTTCCTTCTCGTTTCGCGTTAGAGCGTCGAATACTGGAACGTCGAATGCTGAACGCTGAACGGACGGACCGACGGACAAACGGACGGACGGACGGGAACGTTGAACGCCGTACACGTTTTCATTAACGATCCATTCGACGCCTGTTGACAACGTATTTAATTAAAGTGATTGTTCTCCCAGTTGTTTGACATGCCGCGTAAACAGTCCTTTATTGTTAAACGACCACAATACACATCATTTCTTGCCCTGGGTTTGTTAACCACTGACAATCTTTGTGTTGGCAAATTGCATCATCAACCAAGCTACATATATTCTTAGACTTTGCAAATACAATGCCAATATATGTCATATTTAAAACTTCTTATTATATCTTACGTTAGAAGGAACCGAGTGCAGAATAAGTTAGTGCCTAACCACTAATATGATTAGAAATCACATTATAACAACGTACTTTTTTTTCAATAAAATATCATTGAAAAGACTTTTTATTATTTACTAAGAGAAATTAAATATATAATTAACTAATATATGATAAACATAGCCAACGTAATCTTCTTAAAATAAAAGTTACTTACCATTAATGTCTAGCAACTAGTTTATTACATTTTACTGACTTTTGCCGGATATGTTATAATATAGCATTATATAAATACATATTTTTTTAACTTTTTCTTTTAGTTGCTAAAGGACATATTTCAAGTTCCATATATTAATGTTAATATTTATTAAATTTATTTACATTTTAAAGCATACAGATTTGTTTTATGACTAATTGTAATTTTAAATTATTAACTAATCAAAGTTAAGCATTTTAATGCAAAGAATAAGAAATAAAATATTTTTTAGTTTATAAATTATAGCTGACCGTATAGTAACGTGTAGAATTGCAAATATTTTTTTATGAAATTGAGTGCTACATATAAAAAATTTATATATTTATATATAAAAGACAAAAAATAATCTATAACTTTTAATATTTTTTATATTTATAATTAACATTTAAAAAAAAACAGAAAAACATTCTAAAAAGAATAACAGATATATAACAGATTTAAGAAAATATTTTGTATTAATTAAAAAATGATTAAAGCGAAATAATAAAACACAATAGCAAATAAACTGTGTTTAAATAAACACGATGTATCGTTATTAAAAGTTGAACAGTTAATTTGGAGTTTTATAAAAGCGATGTATACATTTTTTTCCGAAATACAAACGTATTTAAAGGGGAGCCAGCAGCTAGCACAGCCAGTCAGTCGAACCAACATAAAAAAATTCATTGAAGGTAAATATGTACATGTACATATTCACGCAGACAATTATACGTTAGTAACGGGCATCAGACATCGGGCCGTAGCCATACATCAACGCTGACAAAAAATATTAATATGGACACGCGTAATTCAGACATAGACGGATGTTTTCTGGAACATACAAAATCCCGCTCCCATTCTTGAATACAAGATTACACGCGATGCGATCAACGTTACAACGTTCACGTACGTATATTTCGAACGCTAAATCGAAAGTATTAATCTTATTATTTATTATTACATTCTTTGTTTATATTTATTTGATTATTTTCAGTAAAATGTAGAGCTAATGTTAGTATTTTATGCATTTTCTGTAAATCCTATTAAATAAATAACAGAACTACTATTTTATTCATTAAAATTCACAAAACAAACAAAAAAATCATCTTTGAACATCTTAAGAACAATTTGAGGTCAGTAATTTTGTCTTGCAGCATTGAATTCAGCTTATAGAAATATTCATTAATGAATTAATAAAGAAAATTTGTGTCCTCAAAAAAAATTGATCAGTCTCCCAAATTTCAAATTCTTACACTGCCACTGTTATATAGTTTGATTCGACAAATTTCCTTGATATTTAAATGCGTTACAAACAATACACAAGAAATGCGTTAGACTTCTTTAGAAGAGCAACTATGGCTTCTTTGTAAAATTGATCTTCTGTTTAATGAGTCATGAGATCAAGACCGGTGTTGGACGAGTATGCGGCATACGGCACACGGCTGGCATTGAAGAAAGAGTTTCTAAAGGTTGCTAAGGGTAACAACAAGACAAAATAACGAAGAGAATTAAGTGTGGAGTGGAGTATCGCTTACAAAAGCAAACTTGCTAACAAATTGACGCAATGAAAAATAAGTTTGCAGTTCGGTAATTCAATCAGAGCTGTAAAAGTACTAAGATTATCACCAGGCAAATTATATATTACATATTTTCGCAGAATTTGAACTCTATTTGATGATTTAATATGAATGGCTATTTAAACAGTATGCGATACATTAAAAATGCTTAATATATTTTTATTATTACAATATTTTTTCGCTAAAACATTAAAGCCTTGTTTCATTAACGCTAGTTAAATTTGCTTTAGAATTTTAATCTAATAATACTAAATAGTTATTATTATTATTAATAATAACCTGATAGTAAATTGTTAAAATAATATTTATTTTTATGGTTATTTAGTACTAAGAATAAAATTTACTTATGAAGTAAACAGATATGAACAGGTATGAACCAGCTTATATAAAAATCGGTAAAAGTATTTATATGTCTAGTTTGAAAAGATTTGAAATCAAACGTACGTAGTAGTTCATCGTAAAATGTAACTTTTTTGTGAATAATTATCAATTTGTTTGCAACTTAAGTATTATTGAAAATGTATTTGTACCTATTCGAAATTATTATTAATTCATATTCAAGTTTAAATCGGACAAGTGTAAAAAATAAAAATTTGGAACACATTAATGTAGTTAAAATATTTAGTCATGCGTAAAATAAAACCTAGAGCCACATTGCTATTATTTATAATTTTATTAATATTATAATGAAAATTTAGCTGAGGATCAAAGCAGACTCCGAGATCTTTGACGTTTGAAGGACGATTAATTATAATACTTTTAATTTTGTAATTGTGATGTGTGACATTTTTTTTTTTTTACTGAAAGTCATATTTGTATATGTAAGAATGGCGGTAAAATTCTTTTTTTAAACAAATATTCTTTTTTTAAAATTATAAGAAATTGTTGTAACGTTACAGAATATTTTGTTGTTTTCTATCAATAAAATAATTCCATTTATTAGTAAAGACAAAACAATCTGTAACACAACTAGTCTTGCCGAATAATTCCATAATACTTATTATAATGCAAGATATTTGGTTTTGTTTTTTGATAATTTAAACATTTATCAATTTAATTGAATATTTAAAAAACTATTTAAATATATTATTATGTTTTTTGTTTCTAAGTATTATTATATGTTTTTTATTAAATTAATCATATCATATTTTTTATATTTTTCTATAGTTATATTATAAGTAGTAATATAGATAATGGTAGTATTTTTCATTGAGATTCCAGAATTTGTCAAATAAAAATGTAAATAATATTATACATATTTCGATTTTATAATGCTTAATTTATATTTTTATCACAGTAATTTGAAAACCAAAACAAATCAATATTACTAATAAAATTATATGATTTGAAACATAACCGGTTTCTTTTAGGAATTCTAAAAATTGAATTTATTAGAAATATCAGAAATAAATAATATTAATAATATAGAAAAAGAACATGTGCCATTTGTCAACGATAATTCAAACCGAAATTGATCCAGTTTGCGATAGAAATCTCTCTAAATAAAACAAAGAATAAAGCTTGAACGTTTCCAAGTTTTTTTTTATCGCAACAAGTACTAACACATATTTACACAGGGTAAGTACTTCGTACGTCGTACGTGTGACTAACGAGTTACTAGAGTAAGTAACACGTCCAGCCGATGATCTGAAAAGTGCAGCGCACCGCACGACACATATTTTATGAGGGGACATAGACGCAAATAGCGAGCAGCCCCTCGTAAGGTCACGCGTACTCAACAATACAAATCTACTCAACCATTACGTTGCACTCAGTTATAAAATGGTTTTCATTTCTACTACGTGTTTCTATAAAAACATCGTTGCTTTTACTTGATAATTAAACCTACTTATTTGTTTCTTATTGTTATGAATTAGATTAAAACTATTTTTTTTTATTATATACAGGATTATTTAGATATGCTTTCTATTAAAGAATTAAAAAGAATAGAAATTGACGCATATAGATGTCTAAAATTACATTTTATTCAATAGTTCCTGTTGCATTTACAGTAATTTAATAGACGTGGAAATGAAAATTGGTTTTAACATTTAAATTTTAAAACCAATTTTCGTTTTCAAGTCTTTAAATTCTACAAAAAATAATAAACATTGCTTTAAATATATTTCAAATATAATATAATGTATTCGATTAGTTTAACACATGCGTTTGTCATTAGTCATTAGTTTGGAAAAGTATATTTGCCTGATCGCGATTTCGTAGCGTAGTTGGTTAACGCACATACCGCGATAATAGGAGGTCTCGGGTTTGATTTCCGGCGAGATCAAATGCATATTTCCAATTTTATAAATTAACTAATTATAAAATTAGTTCACTGCGTTTGTTTTAGCATTTAAATACGTAAAGTAATTAAATAGGTTCATTAAACTTTACTTCAAATTCGAAAACATTAACTTGGTCTAGTATAATTTTTAACACTCCATATCATGACCATATTAAAACGATTATTGAATATAGAAATTATTGCAATACATAATTATATTGCATATCGTAGTAACTTCGACTTCTATACTAGGTTCGATGAAAATCGAAGTGATTTGTTTAACAATTTTACGATAAAGATTTTCTTATCTAAGACAATGTAATGTGTCAATTGGATAAAGAAATAAAACTATTACAAATTATAAATAGAAAGCCAGCGGTGAGTGTAATAATGCCTTCCGATGGCAGAGATTAAAAGTGCATAAATTTAGTTGGTCGTTCAACAGTAGATTGCATTCCAATTACATTGAAATGAATGAATCGTTAACTGTTTAGAATAAATTATGAATCGCAACCGATGAAGCGTAAATAAATTTGACTTCGGCAAAGTTTGTAGACTTTATAGTCGGGCGGGCCCGGGCCCGGGCCCGGGCCGTGCCGAGCCGAGCCGAGCCGAGCCGGCAGCACAACGCGAAGAGATACGGGAACGCGAAAGTAGAAGCAAGAGATTGATTAGTGCTCAGAGCGATCACAACGTGTCGCAGTTCCTTTTGAATGTACTTATTGTGGCCTTAACGAGATAACGTCCGCTCAAACGTCCTGCCCTGACAAGCTTATCGCGTGCTAAAATAGAAGTAACAACATACAACAGCTGCAAAATGAACAACCGCTGTGCCGCCGCTGTCTGCCTAGTGCCAGCCTTCTTCATTTTGTTCGTTTCGCTTTGTTTTCGAAGCAGCCCACTTTGCTTTATTTTACTCAATGATTACAACTTAACAAAAGAATTGATTTGTCAAAATTTGTTTACTATGCTCATAGTGAACTAATTGTCAGATTCTAAGCAACTTTGTAGAATCTATGAGACCAGTTGCATACAACTTTATCAATGGCAAATTATACAATTAGATTGTCAATTGTTTTCGATGGGCATCATTGTTTGGTCAGTTGATAAAACTAAATCACGTTGTCTGTTGACTTGTGTTTAACAACATTTTATGTAACCGGTTCCAAAGAGTCCTTGATGTCACCAGTCACCAAACACGGATGTTGCCATCTTGTCTTATTGTTGGAGGTTGTCTTGTTTCAGAGACAAAATTTTTGAATGTTAATTTAAATATTATTATGATTGTATATTACAATTTTTCATTTTCGTTATGCTCAGTTTTTCATTTTTTAAAGAAAAAAACTAGTTTTGATTATATTAAAATAATTAAGCATAACTTTATATAATTTAGATAAAAAAACGTGCTAGGATATTAAGGTTAATTTATTAATAAATTTTTTGCATGCAGATTTTTTTAGGACAGTTTAGTTCGTATTTTTTATCATGTTTATAACAATTTAAAACAAATAATTTCATTTTGTTAATATAAAATTGATTTGAAATTACATTTCACTTAATATCATACTAAATAAAAGTAAAATAAAATAATGCGAATGAGATTTCGGGGTAAATAAGAAACTAATAAAAATTAGGTGGATATTTGTTGACATTTGCTCCGAAAAACAGTTGAATCCCATTTCCATTCTCATTGTCAGTGCAGCGATTGCCGTGAAGCAATATGACAACAACAAAGAAGGCTGGGAAAATGGGAAAACAGAAAGCAGCAAGCAGCAAGCAGCAAGCAGCAGCAGCAGCGTTCCGCAATAGCAAGCAAGAGCCAGCCAGCCAGCCAGCCAGCCAGCATCAAATACTGATGATGCGATGGCGTGGTTCGTAGGGCGTGGGCGGGAGGTACGTTCGTCGCAAACGTTTATAGTAGAATATGTGTTGTTCAGTGCTAATCCCCACGGCTCGCGACCCATGGTTCAAGCTTCACATCGTTTCGTCCCGTGCCCGTTCCTTTCGGGCGTTCGTGCGTTTCCAGGACTCTTCCGGCCTCGTTAATAGTTAATGCTAACGCGCTACCAAGCTAATAGCCCTATTCCTATGCGCCCGTTGCTCTCTATCTGTAAACAACCGCTTCGCTCGCTAAACAACGAATGCTGCCTGCCTGCCTCGTCAGGATATGGGAACGATACGACGGCAACGGTGACGATACAGTGCCCGGATTCCGTAACTATAATCGATACATAACGATATTACCCGACGTACTATAAAGCCAACTAAATTAAATATTATCTTTAACTCTATTAAGAAGAATCTATGGCTATTAACTGATTCTTTTTGGGACCCTTCATGTATGTATACAAAAATATTAAACAATAGCATTTAGCAAAAATAAAATAATAATAAATTATATTTAAAAAATGTTTATAAAAATATTAATATCAATATAAATTTTTATTGAAAAAATATTAACATACAAATATTAATATTCGTATTAAGATTGGAACTAAAAATTATTTTTATTAGTATAAACTATAATAATAATAAGCATATATATATATATATATATATATATATATATATATATATATATATATATTTACTTATTATTATTATAGTTTATGTCAAATTTTATACTAATAAAAATAATTATTTATATATATATATATATATATATATATATATATATCTATATATATATATATATATATATATATATATATATATATATATATATACTGGTGTCCCATTTTAATCCGCCACTTGCAATAACTTTAAAATCGTGCATCAGACAAAAAAATGTTTCAGATGAAAAGTAAATGGTTTCGAAAGGGACATCTGATGCAGGGACTCTTGCCCACCCCGGACCCAATGGGGGGTGGGAACGGGGGGCAACTTTTAAATCTTAAATGGAACCCTCTATTTTTTTATTGCAGATTCGGATAGACCATTAAAAAGTATATAAATTTTATTTTGAAACTTTTTTTTTATCTTTGATAGATGGCGATGCAAACAGCATTTTTTTCTCAGTTTATCAGTCTTCAATTTGAAAAAAAAGGTGAAACTAAGTACGATATTCAAGTTCTTTTCAGTTTTTTTGTTCGATTCACGATTTTAAAGTTATTGCAAGTGGCGGATTAAAATGGGACACCCAGTATATATATATAAAATGAAAATGTTTGTTTCTGTACGTTTATATATACCTAGTCTTCATTTTTTAGAAAATTTTTTTACTTATGTTGGTAACACAAAAACATTTTTCGTTATTTTCAAGTAAAACAATATATTGTATCAAATATATTGTATAAATAATAGTCTTTGTTGGAAAGAAAATAAAATATTTCACCATATGTACATAAGTAAAGCAAATAGATATAAAAAATAGTGTAGTAAAAACTAGCGTAGCGACCGTTTGCTGGCATATTTCGATAATAACTAGTGTATAACAAAGTAAGTGAATGATAAAAGGTAATGTAAATTTTATTAATATATGTATTATACCGCTGGAAGCGTATTTACGTATTTCACTATTTATGAAAAGTTCTATACGAACATGGTTTGGTTAATATTACGCTAACCAAAAGTGAAATCAGCCCGTCCCGTCCCGGCCCGGCCCGTCTCGTCCCGTCACGGCCCGACCCGGCCCGGCCCGGCCCGGCCTCGACTCAACAGCTCAGCCAAGTAAACGTATGAAATGGCCGATGGCTGTTTTGGTTGCGAACAGAGCAAATATACCTACCTACGTGAACAAAGTATAGGTTTTTACAACTCGCGATAGAAATTTGCACAGGTACCAAGTTGGGGCAGCAACCACGGCCGCAGCCACAGCCGCAGCCGCTTCCCTGCTTCAAGCACGGCCCGGCCGCCGCGGCCGTTTGTTTTACTTCACTAACATATACATGCAAAAGTATCTTTGATAATTTCATAATATACGTCATAAACATTAAACATTGTTATGCCGTGCGCTCCGCTGTTTTCATATTGTGTAAAAACTTTTTTTCCAAACTTTTTATTTATTTTCGAAACTCAAATATTGGAACTACATTATTTATTCGCCACAATGAAATGCTACCCAATGTTGTTCAATATTTTCTTTTATACGTATATTTATTGTTGATATAATTCTAGAATAGTTTATGATATTTTTATTATGAAACTTTCTATTTAGATTTATTCCATTATTTATTATTGTTTTTAATTTAAATTATACTTTATTAATACCTATATAGTTGCTAACAAAATGTGATCTGAATATCTTGATTTGAATAAAATAATCTATTGACAATTTTACAAGTCGCTATCGTTCTAAGCAGTATGTAATGTTTTTTAGTCTTACAATTAGTATTAAAAAACTTGTTGCTTGTTAGATTACAATAAAATTTAATTTTTAAGATTTACATCTTTTAAATTTAATATAATACCAACGATAATGAAGTACCATAAATAAAATTTGAAAATAAAATCATAATAGATTGATTTCGATATGTTGTAGTTTATTTGTTATAACAGTTACGCTTTGTATTAAAACCAGTGTTAGTTTAAATCGATTTTGAAATCGAGCTTATTTTACAGCCATTGACTATTATTCTATTAACTAAATAACAGTCGTAAAGTATTATAAAATACAAGTACAAAAATTCGTCTTAGGCATATTTGAGTTTTCATATCTATCATATCTCAGAATATATTTCGTACAATGTACCTATATCTTTAATGGCACAATTGACTGATATTGGAAAAAGATTGAAAGCGTAAAAATCCATATCGAAGCGGTTAAAAATTTCCATATTTCCATGAATCCCTTCAAAGTGCGTGAAATATTCCTTTGAAGTTTGAGCAGAACAGAGAGTGTGCGATAGTTAATGCATTCGTCTTGCAGGTTTCCTGTAATAGACGGGGAGGTGGTACAAGGTATAAGGTACCCGGTATGTGTATGGATACCGATATTTGGCTACATAAATTTTACATTTGATCCTGGGACTACGACAAACCTACACCACCTGTTTTAGATCTTATTTCATATTTATGACCATCTCGTAATGCACTTGCTAGTCTCTTTGATATATTCTTGTTATTGTAACTAGAGCAGAGTAGAGCAAACCTATTCGCGCAAGCTAAATGCTAAATGGCGACCTCTGAGCATATTATATACATGTGCGTGACATCTTCGTAATTAGACTCTGTTTATCTTCCTACGTAAATGTACAAATTGCTCTAATCTAAAGATAGTTGCACAAATTTTATTATAATATTTTTAATCGAATATGAAAAATAAGTATACTATTTTTATGTATACTGTTATTTTTTTCTATTTTATATTAAAAAAATTTCTAATAAATTTGTGATACAAATCTGCTTTTTTATTACACTTACATAGTAACAAAGTTTAAAAGATGGATATTGAAATCTTACACATTTTGTTGATCAGAAACATAATTTTATGATAAATTTGCAATTAATAAATATTTTTATCTTAAATACCAGACGATTATTTTTAGGATATAAACAGTATTTTTGAGTTAAATAAATTTAAAATATGACTTGTACTTTTTATAATAAGAAAATTGTTTTCTCTACATTTATATTAACAAACCGTTTAATTCGTTTAATTAAATTCAATAAAATTTAATTTCAGTTTATATTGTAACAAATATTTATAAATTTTAATTATTTGCAAATACGAGGTCATTATTTTAAAGAAAATGTTTAATATCTATTAAATTTTCATTGTCAGTAATATTTGAAAGTCATTTATTGATTCAGCATATGCCAAAACAACAGTAGTTGATTTGTTATTTATATTTAATTACGAATGATAACTGAATTTCTCGAGAAAAAAAGATAATGGAAAAGTAGCATTAAAAAGCTTAATAAATTTTAAAATTATGTACCTAATTTAATATTAATAAAGAAATATTAAATGTAATATGTATTTTTCATAACGTTTAATTTGTGTGTTTTATTTGCGAGAGAACAAAGAAAATTGTAATTATATAAGTAATATTATTTCATATTAGAGATTAAATATTTACATGTCTGTACATACAATCAAATAAAAATTCTTTGTATTTGAATATGAAATAAATAAATAACATTGAAAAAAAGATGATTGAAAAACGGCGAAAAGTTAATTAGAAAAAATAATTTTTCAGTGTAAAGAAAAATAAAAAGGAAAAGAAATAAAAAAAAAAAAATAAAGAAACGAGCGTTTGAATCGTCATTTTGTGTATAAAAATTGTGTTTGTGTGATTATTTCCGTAGATTTTATATAAAAACGGAAATTTTGAACGTTGTGTTGCAACAAAAGCGAAGACTACCCGACTGCCAACACCGCGCGATTCGCTCCCTTTTTAAGATCAATGATAACACACAGACAAGCACGATGAAAATTAACACGCTAAACAAAACATCAAAAAAGAAATTTTGTATAATAGACAGTTGTATAGTTCCGACCACCATCAGATTAATTTTGTTCTTTAATGCCTATAGCGTTCCTACAAAACTCCCGCACCGTTCTATTCTGTTCTGTTCCGCATTCTACGATGCGATGGGCTGACTTCATTAGTAATTTCAGTGCAGGAATTAATTTTATGGGCTGAAAATAAACAGCAATTTGTTTATTATACACATTTTCCTTACTGTTCCAGTTTCCGCCTTTTACGGGCGCTGCAATTAAACCTAGTTTTATCATTTTGCCCCATGGAATTAATGGGCAATGCGCCCTTAAAATCGTTCATCTGATTTTAACTCACATATTCTCATCTTTAAACTTGTAGCTGTGTTTGCTTTAAAATGCAAACTGTGTATCATTGCGAACTAGATATTGGTATTAAAATTTTAACATAATAATATTTAGCATTCATAATTTCAAATACAAAGTATAAAATTAGAACTTCTAATTAAAAAAAAAAATGAAAATAGACTTTACTGCATGTTCTAGTTTTAGTTGCCAATATTAAATTCTCAAATATAGATAGGTATATCTTGTACATATACTAGAACTAATATAGAAGTCCCTTGTAACAAGGCTTACACCAACACACATATTATATTAGACAAAAACAATATAACATAAAACTTTCAAAATATTAACTTTAATAAATTTCAATGAGAAGTAAAGTATACTTGTTAGAATGAGTGTATTTTGTACTGCCCCATAATCAATTTATTTCTGTATTTTTAAAATTTTGCACTCATGTAAAATAACGACAATATCAATAAAAAGTACATTATATATCATACAGCTCGCATAAATATATATTTTTTAAACTCAATATGTTTTTTTAAATAATATCCATATTTAAATAACTATAAATAATAAAAACAAAAATACAATATTCATATAAAAACCAAATAGCAAAATTCGCATTATTTAAAATTATAATTTGTTATTTTATTCCGATGTTATTATTACAGAAATTTAATATGAATTTTGAAAACAAAATTAGTTATTTGTGAAGTTAATTAAAACACGTTCATAATTTTATATAATATTCATTTGAAAAGTTATATTTTATTGCAATTTATTCTGTTACGCAGCTTATAATGATATTAGATTACACATAAACATTTTTACATTAGAATTGTTTAAAAATAACATTTATTTAACGAGCATGTTTTACAAGTTATGTTTATGAAAACATACTGTAATTTAACCAATACGTTAATTAGTTACATTAAATTGTTTTATTAATAAAATGTAGGCATGTTATTTTTATTATGTTTTGTTTTTCATGTAGGTTCATTATTAATTAATTATTTTAAAAGTTAAAAATAACTAGCAATAATATATATTTTTTTTTACACAAATGGACTCGGTAGCAAAGACCATCAATCCAGTAGATACTTTATTAAAGTGTATTTGGACGATACAAAAACATTACAAACAAACATCCATGCTCCAAGCGGGATTCGAACCCGGGCCCGCACAGGTACGAGCGATGTCGGACACACGTCCTAAACCGCTCGGCCATGCCGACCGGCTAGCAATAATATTATTAGCAACATTATTTATAAAATTTGTTAATTAAGTTATGTTAATTAAAAATTTTGTAAAATGTTTTGTTAATTTTTTCCAAAATATTAATGTCAACTTATTCTATACAATATAGTTATTTATTCAATTTAAATTTTCTAAATTCGCTAAGGCTTTCAAATTTTCTTTTTTTATTTAATTGTTTAATGAAAAATAAATAAATACATATGTTTATAACATATCTCTATAAAAAAATTCCAAATATTAAACCTTATTTATTTATAATTGTTTAATTGGTGTAAGAAAAAAATTGTCTAAATTTTTATAAGACGTACACGATCATGAAACGCGACAAAGTGCAAATTTAGTTTTTAATTACATTAGACTTAATAAATCAAAAAACACCCCATATTACTGGGGCCCAATCTTATGTAATGAGTGAAAGAAAAATATCAAAATTTGAACAGAAATGCCTTTAAATATAGTATTAAAATTTTATTAGTAGAAAAATGTTACTATTGTGTTAATGAGTATCTTAATTATAGATTAATTATTATAGATTAATTCCTGTAATATATTTCTTGTATGTGTGACAATGGTATGACTTGTATATATGTTTATAGCCAAATAAATATTATTGTAATTATTATTATTGCAAAATTTGATATGACTTTACAATAATAAACTTAATTTATTTTAAAAAAAGTCATAATGATTAAATATTTTTTGGCATTTTTGGTGAACAGTACTCCGCTTTGGTGGCAAAAGTATCAACTAATACAAGTGCATAATATGGGCTTGATTATTGCAAGCGCATGATATTGATAAATGTCAAATGTGAATTTAGTGCTATTTCATGATAGCACAAAACGCCAATTATCAATTTATTACTCAAAATTTACATTACTTGTAATTATTGAAAATCGTAGATATAATTTTTTTTTTGCAGTAATGATAATATTAATAAATATAAAAATATTTATTTTATTATTGCAAAGAAGTGTAAAAATGTATTTGCCAATACTCGTATACAAAAATGTATTACAGTATTTTTGCAATTTTAACTTAAAACTGTTAATAAATTTTGTAGTTTAAAAATCGTTGTATTGATCACAGAAATGTAACATGTATATATGGACATTTTTTATCATACTTAGCAAATAACATTGCTGACAATATTGACAAAATATGTATATTTTTCTGTCAAAACAGTGTGACACGATATGCAATTTTTTAAAGAGCAATAAAACGAAAAAAAAGGTTAACATAAAATGGACGTATCTGGTTTATCAGAATTCATGCAAAAAATCACTTTAGCATATAAAAACTTTTTCCTGTATAATAGACATATTTCATAGACAATGCCTTCGAAATATACATAGATTTATATGTTGATGCTCACCATAAACATTATTTATGTTATTGGATTTTAAAATATATACTTTATTTTTTGTTGTTTTAGTATTTCGAATAATACATAATAATAATAGTATATTATGTTACGAGGAGTAGAAAGTGATATTTATTGAATTGAGCCCAGAAACTTGCGGTTGAGGCATAGCCGAGATCATGCAATTTGGACAAAACACATAAAGAACATTCTACTATTTTGTCTTGAAGTATTTAAACTAAAATAAACGAAAAATAAATAAATATATATATATATATATATATATATATATATATATATATAATCTGGCGATGTATATTGCATTTCTTGTACTTCTTTATACATTTTTAATATTCAAATTTATGAAAATAAACAGTGCGAATTTCAATTATAACAACACAACAATTTTTAATATTGCCACATTTGCTGTCATTCTAGATATAAATTGACTGTCATGTTTGGTACTGCCGCCAGAGGTATATGTAACAACTAACTACTAGTACAATAATGTACACATTATGTTATTAGTAACATAATGATCTCGTTTTATATATAGGTAATATAAGTAACGTAATATTAATATTTAGATACGCTTGAAGAAAAAATGTATTGCCATCTTAACGTGTAAATTTTATTGTATTCAGAAAAAAAATTGATTTTGAATCTTCGTTACGACAGCCTTAGGAGAGCCTTGACCGTAGGTACAAAGTACTTGCTCCATTTAGACACTTTTTGAAACTCGTGTGTTCGCATAGAGCAGTGACGAGTTCTGGCCAGTTATTTAAACTACTGATATTTTAAGACAAGTAGTTGAACAGTAACGCTAGCCAGCGGGATCAAACCATTAATCTCAGTGTTTTATTCGGTGGTATCTAACTTTTAAACAAAAAATACATCAAGATATATAATATTTTCTTATAACATCCTTAATTACATAAAACAGAAAATGAGCAAAAACTGTGCTTATGACGTGTAAGGTAAAAGTGCGCCAAGAATATAACGTGGTACATATACGTCGCTGGAGAGTTGTTCATTGGTTTCAGCATTTCATCTTGGCGAATTTTAGCAAACAGACACTAAGCACGCATTGCTTTTGATGTACTTTTCTCCAGCTACACACATCTTATACCTAACACGCTAAATGTGTATATTATGTGAGTGAAGGTATAGCTAGGTGTAACGCGGTGCTCACCTGGACGAAGAAGTCCATCTTACATTAACAGCAATGGCAACCGACAACCTCAGTTTTGGATTCGTCTCAGGTCAGAGTTTCAACTCCAACGGAAAAGTTGAAACCAGTGCTGGCATAGAGAATACGCGTACGTATAACTCATATACGTACATATATACATAGTTGTTGAAAGCGGGTTTTGGGAAGTTCAGTGACTCGCCTTCTCGCCCTAGCTGGGGAACTTCTTTCGGCCAACTTGCTAAGTACAAGCAAACTTAACAGTAGGTGCCTTCGTCGAAAGTTTATTATTAATTATTAACTATAAGTGCCCGCTGCGCTGTAGAAATGATAGAGTTGCTTTGCTCTGTTACGCGCGCTTGTGTAAATATTTAGTTAAACAACGTGATTGCCTTCACGCCTACCAATTTTGCTCACTTATTATTTAGTTACTTACGAACCGCTAATCAATAACTCTTCACTGTGTAAAGAGCGCTTTGCTTTGCTTTACAATGAATTTGCGGTATGTCTAATTATCTTTTCATTTTCATCTTTATTCACTGTGCGTTCTCTGCTTACTATATTTTATCAAAATTATTTCATTTTTAATTCATTTATATTCTTATATTTATGTATTTATTATTACAACGATATCTTAAGTCATCATTTTTGTTATCACTTAATATTTATAAAATAGAAAAAACTACAATTTTATTTATTATTAGTGTATCCTACTAAAATTAAAACTTTAATTATATTAATTTTTACATAAATACATATACAATCACACCATGTACCTCTTCCACTATCCCGAAATCCTTCAATCATTTCATCTAGACAAGTAACTTTTGCTTCAACCACATTTATAATATTTCTTATACATGCTCTTTTATTTCTATTACTTGGAAACATTTGCTCACAAAAGCCACTTTCTCAATCATATCACTCCAACTACTCATCGGACGGCCACGTAAATGTAAACGTTCAAAATTATACACATATACTTTTTTAACCAAACTTTCTAAAACTTGTTATTTACTTTACGCAATTTTATATAATTTATAAACCTGTAAATTTATCAAAAATGTATTTTATAAATATTTTACAAATTTTTCCAATTCTTCTGCATTAATAATTGAAGATTTTACTTTCATATACCAATTCAAACAATTCAGCAAATAACAATGTTTAATATTAATAAATACTATAAATCTGTCAGTTTAGTTACGAAATTTACAAAAATATTTTAAAATATTTAGCATAATATGTATGAAAGCATGAAGCTTATTAACAAAAGAATGTGTCATAGTAGCAAAATACTAGGCTTTTATGCATCAACACAGCGCATAAAATATACATAGTACATAAACATAAAGCATAACACACAGACAGTCATACATTTATTGGCTAACGACGAGTTTAAATCTCTGTAACCAATTAAAGTTTCATAAATTCGTGCAATAGAATTAACTGCAGTTGCAGCGATGTATCGCTGTCAGAATCGTGCATCATGCTGTTACCCATAAAATAACCATCGGATGCTGAATTATTTCCCTAGCATAACAACAGAAATATATACATGTTATATTCATTTCGGTTACGTTTTAATATATACTGGCTACGCATATATATATATATATTTCAACTCGAATATATGAATCCTAGCTCATAGGTAAATAAAACATGGTTAAATTATGAAATATTTGTATACGCATAACCCTGCATTTGGTTAATTAATTTTGCTGTATTTATTTTTATACTATTCCACCATTTTTCTTAATAAATAGAAATTTGGTGGAGGTGCTGGTAATAAAAATTATATTTTTATTATAGATTTCATATTTTTGTTATTATTTAATTCTTTTACTGTACAATTAAAAATTACTGTATATATAAATATAATTATTAATAATATTAAATATTGATAATATTTTCAAGTTGAATAAAAAACTAATAATGAAATTTAAATAATATCAATATTTATATTCAAAATTAGGAAATATAATAAATAAAAATATTGTACAAAATATTTGTTATACTTTCAAAATTTATTAACATAATTTTATTTTGGTATGACAAAAGTTATATTGTAAATTGTAATAATAGTAATTAACTGATTTTGATTTTTGTTTGTTTTTTACATTGCTTATATATATATATATATATATATATATATATATATATATATATATATAAATGTATGTCACGCATTTAGAATTGTTAGTCAGTTGCACTACTATTTGTTCTACTGCAACACAATTAAAAATTAAATTAGTATTCAGTCAGAATTACATTATAGAAGCATTTCATCTGCCTAGCAAAACAGAAATTGTAGCTTTTTGATCTTTTTTTTTTAATTTAAATTTATTATAAAGTATGTATAAATTGAATAGAATATTTGACTAAAACAAAATTAATAATCCAATACAAAAACTAATCGAAATATAACACAAATCAGTTAGTCGATAAAGCAAAATATCCAAATTGATATTTAACTCCTGTTTGTTGAAATATTCTCCAGTTGCTTTCGTAATGCGTTTTTGTATCGTCTTCAGCGCTGATATCGCGAGTTGCGAGTCGTGCTCGCTTTCCGACTAGGCTTGTTAGATTTGGAATGTGCTTGGCAGATAACGTATATTGTCGTACAGTGACACAGCGACACAACCAAAGCCCGCGATCCGCGACTGCTGCGCTACGTTGCGCGTTAACATAATTGGTTTCGTTTAACGCCGACTGGAAAACAGCCCGTTTTGTGGCTCCCGCACTACTCTGACTAAATGCAACATGCAAAACGCCTTGAAAATTATTATGCATTTGACACAGATTCCATTTTATTTAGCTATAAAAAAAAACAATTATTATTAGGTAAAATTTGTATCTGTTATTTACTAATTTCAGAATGTAATAGTAGGAAACAAAAAGGTTATCTTATTCTTCTTTGTTTTATAAAAAAAACATATTTTAGTGTCACATGTAGACAAAGTGCGCTGTTTTAGTTGTGTTTATCCGAATTTGGTATTTGCGAGAATATTATTTTAGTATTTCTTGTTATACTGCTCTTCTCGTTTCATGTTTCGCGATCATCTCGCTAACATATTCAGTAAATATTCTTTTAGTATTATGTATATGGATTTTTTATAACAAAATATACAAAGTTGGTTAAATAGCACGATATATGCTGTAGTGCTGGCTGCAAAAAAAAAAACAACTAAAACCTATACAAACATAACCAGAAATATGAAATAGGAATCTTTTATATAATGTGTTTTGTATTTTTAAGCAAGATATAAAAATAGAATAATGTAAAAATATTAATATTTATTTATTTGCAAAGTTAAAGATATATTCAATTATTATAATTATATGTAGAAATTGCTCTCATATGTAATGTAAATTAAAGGAAAACTTTATGAAAAATGTGTTTGACATTTGAAATTTTTTTAATATTTTTTTTTTCTGTTTCAGGTGAGTCGATTTTTAATTTTAATCAACTAATTAAACAACATGGCAGTAAGTTTATTATTATTTGTATTATATTAATAGAATTATAATAATATTTACTTTGTATGATTATTAAATTTTTGTAGTTATATGAAACATGTATTTTTAAAATGACATGCAAAAAGTCAAGTATTTATAGTTATATTTCCTAGCAAATTGATTCATATCACTCACGTACATATTTTTTACATCACGAATATCTTAATATAATATAAATATGAATGTGTGGCCAAAAGTTTTTGAACTAAGTTTGTTGTATACATTTATTAAAATTAATTAATTTTATAATTAAAGTTGTTTGTATTGAAATATTTTAAAATATTACATAAAATATTTTTTGAATTACTCGACAATAAATAAAAAACAATTGAAGATTGTTTTGATCCATTCGATTTGTCTCAAAAAATTAGTACCAACTTTATTTATATATGTTACGGTTGATATGATAAATTAGTTAATATACATAATAACAGATTATGATGATAAATATTAAAATTTACTTTAATCCTACTTATTGCTTAATAGGTTATTATATATATATATATATATATATATATATATATATATATATATATATAGTAACCAATTTATTATATTAACCTAACATATATACCAACGGTGGGCAAATGCGGCTCCGGGAGCCGCATGCTGAGTCAAGTGCGGCTCCCAGTAAAGTTTTAGAGGATGGGTGACATATTTAGTTGACCAATCAATTGTACAGAATTTCTGCGGACAGCATTAACTAATTTTACACCAAATTTTAAAAATTTGACCAAAGATTGTCCCTAAGATTTTATTAGTAAATATATTTTTATGATATAGATTTCTGTTATATTTCATTTTCATTATATTTGAATTTTATTACTAAAATTTTGAAATAATTATTTTCTTTTTCATTGTTATATATTTTTATGTTTATATGTTGTAATGATATTTTTTCTATGTTTTTATATTGTGACTTGTGAAAATATGCAATTATATTAAATAAAAAAAATTTAATTTGTCTATAAAATCTTTATAGAATATTAAAAACCGGATTGCCTTCGCCCTCATGTGTGCCCACCCTTGATATATACTATTTTTGTATTACTTTCAACAAAAAATAGTTTTTTATGCTCAAAAAGAATATAAATAATTTTTAGAAATTAAATTATTATCATAATTTTTAAAGTCAAAATTAAAGATTTGTAGTCAATCTGTAAATATATGATTAGGAAACAAACAATTCAATATGGTACACCATAACAGTGGTAATTAGAATGAAGTAGGAAACTGGTAAAATACCTACCTTAATTTTAAATTATGCTCCGGTAATAACAAAAATCTGTAGTTTACGTTCGACATAAATACACGTATCTGAACAAAACAAATATGCGAACACCGTGTACAAGGATTATATCTTATTTATATTACTAAATTTTCTAAATGGGTGGACGGAGTTACATTACCCGCTAGCGAATAACACCGGGAACGGGAAGTGGGTAGTGGAAACGGAAAACGGGGAATGAGAAACAGAAACGTGTACTCCAGTCACATTCAACGCTTCACTCTGGGAGTATTTAAGACGTAGTAGTGCACACTGCACACCGTACTCCGTCGTGTCTCGAGAGAATGGTTTGTCCGTCTTCGTCACACCACCATCACCATCTGGTGAAATGATCAAATGATCGTGCTGTCATTGTCTGACGTGACAATATATCTATCTGCATGCGTGCTTGGTGCATTAGCTTCCTCTGTCTTGCTCGGCTGCTATGTCTTGTTGCCGACATGTTTTTATAGTGTTTTCTTGGCTTTTACTTAGATGCCATTTATTAATATGGTGTTGTATGTTTAGTGTTTTTATTGGCTAGGGCAATGAAAATTTTCTTTAATTATTTAATAACATTAAATTGTGCTAAGTACGTACTTGGAAAAAATTAGTATTTATAGAAATTATTCATTGCACGAATATATCGATATGTCTGAATGAAATTTAAATATAATTTTGTAAGATTAAATTATTTAAATAATATATATGTATATATTTTTTTATTTCAAAAAGTACAAGACCCAGACCAACGATAAGATATTAAATATTTTGAAATGCTTTATTTTGAAATTATTTTAATTAACAATGCTTGTTAAGTTTTTGTATTCTGTTTACATGTATAATAAATTATATATTTTATAAAAAATTTACGAACTATATGTGTGAATTTTTATTGTATTGTTTGTCATTTACAATATTTGTAATGGAAAAAAGCTTTCACTACCTGTTTGTCCATTTTGTTCGCAAATATTACTTTGAAAGCATTTTTACGTGTAAATCCG
The DNA here is from genome assembly GCA_963966155.1 of Clivina fossor. Lineage (NCBI taxonomy): Eukaryota > Metazoa > Arthropoda > Insecta > Coleoptera > Carabidae > Clivina > Clivina fossor. Next base: position 61,364,942 of record OZ014550.1, read on the forward strand.
TAAACAGATCAGAGCTTTAGTTACGAGAGCAAAGAAGCATATGTGGGTCCATCGCTTTGACGAACACAACGAACACAACGCACGCACAAAAATATGAGTAGCAGAAAGCAGTAGCTTGAAACTGGAAGCGAAAGCCTAATGAAAATGGAAAGGACCCGTCTCAGTTTCGGGTGCGATCTGTAAATCAAACAGCTGAATTTGTTTGGTATTCTATTGTATTATATTATTTGATGGTTGACATTTGTTTTCGTTGCACCCGTATCGCCTAGTATTCATCCTATTCCATACATACTATCCTATCGTATTTCATAAAGAGCTGCGGGCACAAAATTCGTAAAATGCGAACTGCACTGAGCGAAGCGAATTGTTATTTTCCGCAAAATTCGATCATAATATTGGGACAACTTGTTTCATCACGGCCAATATAATCAAACAGTGTGTTGTTTTAACGATATCCCTTTCGGCCGCGGGCTATGCGCGCCGCGCCGCGCTGTACTGTGGTGCTGCGTTACCGTTACCCGTTTACCCGTTACCGGAGCTGGTTACCGGTTCGGTGGCCCGGCCACAACCGACAATTTATGAAATACCTGGGGTACGCTTCAGCACCATGCCATGCCATGTACCCGTTCAATGCTTGTACGGCTGTACTGCCGCAGGACTCTCAACCAGTGCTTGCCAAACTACAACTTTCTATATGCATGTGTACGCCTACCTACCGACTGCCACACGTATCGTACTCAAATCTAACACATTTTCAACTATCTATACATCAATATTCATACAACTTTATTACATTACATGCCTGAAATTCAATTTTGCAATAGTTTCTATTGTTTCCAAATTGAACAGTCTAGTTTCGTATATAATCATTAGAAACTTTCAAATAAAATATTTTTAGATCAAACTTTTTTCTATTTATCTATTAGTTTGCTATCACTTTATTTGAAATTGTAATAAAATAAATTTATTGACAGTAGTGATAAAAGACACTATAAAAATTATAAATATAGTTAATTTTACTTAAAATAAAATATTTTCTTATTTTATTTGAAAAAATGATATTTCTCTAATTAAAGGCAATTTATTATGATTTTTAATTAATATAATTTTAAAATATTTAAATTTTACTTAATCAGTCTAGCAGTCTAAATACTAGTAACAAAATTGTATTAAAATTATAGACAAAATTATATATTTGACTTCAAGATTAGGTTATAGTTTAGCTGATCATGAATTAAAGCTAAAACATTGTGTATTTTAGTTAACAATTAATATGTAATTTGAAGTTTAACTTAATAGAATTAGTAGCGAATATTTAAGATTTCAGCAAAGCGATTTCAAAATCACTTTATAATTAGGAGCTTAGTTTTTGAGTATATTAAAAAGTATAAAAATTAATTTAGCTAAACTATTTCTAAAGTGTTCAGTGAAATACTAACCCTAGAACACACATTCGGTTTGTTTTCGTTGTTAAATATATACTTTATAATTAATTGAATATATGAATACAACTTTAATTTTGTTTCATCACTCCATAAAAATTACTAAATTACAAAAATTGAAGTAATAAAAATTAATAATGTAATTTACTGAAATTTGTATAATTGTTTTTAAAAATATTTATTACGTTATTTATAAAAAGTACATTAAAATTATAATATTTTACTGAAACAGAGAATTTTTCTGTACATAAAAGAAAAGTTGAACGTAGCAAAATAAATTTTATTATTTTGTTTTGTTGCATAGTGTAGTTATAGAAAAATGTAATTATTTACATTCTGACACAAAGTGTATTATAATGCACATACAGCATTAAATTTAACATAATTTGAAAGCGGAATTTTCTATAAAACAATAACGAAAAACCTTCAAATAAAACAATGGTTTTATCGTCCATTAATTTTCGTTGTAGCAGTGGCGAACATTTTACCAAACTGGGAACACTGTGTTGTAACTGCATGTAAAACTAGAAAATTCTAAACTAAAAAAATGCGACGAAATTTCGAGGTAAAAGTTGAAAAAAAAAAATGCATCGCATTGCACCAGAAACGGATGTTCGTTCATTCATTTACATAGGTATGAATTATAGTTTTTTTTGTTTTGTAACGTGACATTTTGTCCCAGTTATCTTCCCCCGCGAAAATTGATTTTCTCCGATCTTTTATGTCGATTTCACTTAAACGCCGGAAATGTATCCCCAATCGCAAAATATTTAAAATTTACTTCAACGCAACCCCTACTTGCCTGCTCTCTACTTAGACTTTTATTAGAAATTTTTTTATCGTAAAATCGTTTGCTTATAAAATTTGTTTTTTAACAAGAAAACGGCCGTGCACAATCTCTTATAGTTTCAATATCAAATTTATAAAATTATTACGATATTGAACCTCCGATTTTTTCATAACGTTTGCATAAACGCGTATGTTTATTATACTCAATATTAGTACAGTAAAATTGATTGAAATTATAGAAGTATTATGAAAACATAAACTACTAATACGTTTTATCAATATAATTATCATTGTAAAACACTCGAATGTTTTTTGGAAGTTAATGAAATGATGTAAATCAAGGAGTGTAGAAAATAACACTATGTACACTGTAAAAAAATTATGTAATTTTACATGTTTGCGAATGTAATTTTTCATGAAAATGTAATAATACTTAAATTATCACAGTAAAATTACAAAATATTGATATTTTTACTTTTAAAAACCTATGTAAAATTACAAAAATTTAAGATATATTTTTTACAGTGTAGCATCGATTTCAAACCGCACTGCAAGTTCATATTTACTAGATAATATTTATTATATATATATATATATATATATATATATATATATATATATATACTTGCAGTGGGGCATAAAAACGATGTCACATCGAAACTAAAATTGTCAGAATACAATTACTGCAGTCTTTGATTTACATCATTTCATTAACTTACAAAATACCAATAAGTTTATATTTTGTAAATATTAATATTTGGAAAATAATAACTAAAAAATTTAAAATAAGAAAGCATTAGATGGAAGTTCTGTTTTATTTTAAAAATTAAAACAGAACTTCAATCTAAACCTTTTTTTTTAATATAGCATGTCCTGAAAGATTTTTTACTATATTAAAAAATTAAATAATATTAGGTAATGCAAGAGAACTATTATATGCAGATAAACATAATATAGTTTTAGTATTAGTATTATTAGTAGTATTAGTATTTTAGTATTAGACTTATAAATTCAGTGATCCGTTGATTGTTATAGCTCTGGAACGGTTACGTAATTAGAAAAATAAAATTTGCATTTTGATGAAAACAACGTCATTCATCGCATTAGTGGAAAATTTAAACCAGATAAGGTTATGGATTTATAGACAGTTTCTTAGTTTTCGAAATGATGTTTTGAAGTGAACAACATGTTCGGACCATGTTTCTAGGGTTATTTCAGGACTTCAACAAGAAAGGATACTAAACAGCCCTAGGCTTTGAAATAAGAGAAAGGAAACTTGTCTATTAAACAAGAGGTCGATCTTGGCAAGGCTTGTGATCATCTTTGTTGTGAACGAAAATTATTTTCATTCGCACTCGAGCCCTAACCACGGTTTCTGCGCTTGGAAATCTACCATTTTCTAAATTTTCTCAATGCATATATGTATGTATATATCATTTCACAATTTCTTAACATTTTAACAAAATTTCATATTCTAATAGATATTTTTAATGTGATTTGAATATATAAATAAAAAGATGAAAGGCACAATTATAATTTTTAGTATAAAATAAAAAAGTTTTACGTTTAAGTTCTGTGTTAATTTTATATGAAAATTATTTTATTTTTATATTAAAAACTTTTATTTTTGAAAGTACACATATTTATTTAATTTTCATATCTTCAAAATTATTTTCTATTCTAGACCATCTATAATCTATAATATTTTAAATTAAATACATATAAACATATTAGAATCAAGAACAAAAAACACGGAAACTAACCTAAAAATAAGAAACAATATAATTAAACAAATAAATTATATAGCCGTAGTTGTATGTACGGTAATTTATATTAAATCAATTGAACTATAAATTTAATGGTAGAGATTCCCATGTTGTTACCATATTAACAATTATCGTCATTGACAACCTAAATATAGTGGGCACATGTGGGTGTTCATATTCAATATACACTTACAAACACACCGACGCGACGCGACCGACCGACTGATACCTACAATATCACACATGCAGAGCTTTTCATTGTTTGCACGTTTCTCCATATTCCACTTGACTTATAATTAATATTTTATATTAGGGACCAATGTCTGTCACATTTTTATCACGCAAACTAAATTATTGATTCACCGGAAAAAGAAATTGAATTCGTTTTGTACGCGCATTTATCTGTGTTTTATCAACATGTCTAAAATTGTTTTTATTTTGGTTAGATTTAGAGTAAAGTAAGGAATAATTTGAGTGCTAAAATACTACTGACTTCAACTATTTGATACATATGCAGTGTGGTCTCGGATACCTGTTACAAGAGAATAAATGAGAATTATATCGAATTTTAACCAAATTTAGAAAATTGGTCTATCTTGATATAATAATAAACCACGGCAAAACGGAACTCGATATAATATACGTATATATATATTATTTTTTAATATTTTAAACCGGAATTTATACTATCTCAGTATGCCTTGAAACGGTTGTCTAGTATATGTTGATTTCAAAAATATTGTAGTTGCAAATCATTATATATAAATATAATAATAATAATAATAATAATATTTTGACTTTTACCGAATTCTGCTAAAATATTGGTAGTTTACTTGAACTCCATTCAAGTTTCTTGGAGTATTTGAAAATTGGTTGCAGTTTTTAACATTTACACTTTTAGTTTTAATTTTTTCAGATTATTTTAATGATTAATGAAATTAGTTACGATATAGAATATGTTGTACGAAGTTCAAATTATTATTTGTTTGTTCTGAATTTTTGTAATTTTATTTTTATTGTGATTTTACTAGCTTTCTACACCAGTAACGTAAGTTCTAGACGCAAAACCTTGCAATTTGAGAGGGGCGGGGGAGATTGTAAATCAAGATGACTTAAATACAAAAAAGTTTTATATTATAATAAATATAGAATATATTGAAGATTCATCTCACTACTAAATGTTTTCACTACAAATTGCTATGTTTTGGAATATTGTTAGAGAGAAATGGAAAAATGTTAAGAACTATTGCTGTAGATAAATATAATAATTGCACTAATGAACAAATTAACAATATTACTAACATTTTACGTGTGGCATTAATAATATATTATTTTTTTCTAAGAAGATCTGCAGTATGTACACGTCTGCTAACAGTTAGGAAATACGAAAGACTTTTTTCAAATTAACCAGGATGATTTTTTTTTAAACAGTATTTTTCTAAGTTACATTTCACGCAATTAGTTCAGATGTTGTGTTTTGTGTCAATTGTCTATATTATAAAAACATTCTGTACTGATGTTTGTGAAAATACAAAAACAAATGACATTTGTTAGATAAAATTAATTATGGTTTTTGTAATATATACTTATAGTTTTAAGTTTTAAATTATTTGCAACAAATTTATTGATTATATGTACAGCTCAGTAGTAGTATCGATACAGTGAACCAGTAAGATGTTTTTAACGCAGCATGCGATTGCGATTGGACATAACTGATTTAGATATATCCTAAAGTTTTTATATTTATTAAGTTTTTAAAATACATAATATGAATTTATTGTTTTAATTTTCAGAAATTTTGATTTATATATTTGCATAAATTTTTCAATACAAAACAAATGATTTGATTTTACGCAATAATAATTTTACATTAAATAAAATTTATTTGAATTTTAAATTATTTTATTTATGGAATATATATATATATATATATATATATATCATGTCAAAAAAAAAATATTTTTATAATATGCAGACATGACAAAATAGTATAAATGTTTTTATTTGTCATATGGACACTTTAGATTTTATCATCACTTAGGCGTTTTAATTTTATGAAATTTTAGAGAATAAAATGGAGTTACAAGGTATAAAATTATAATTTTTTATATATATTTATAACATATAGCGAACTTCATGTAGTATCTGTATTACATTCTGAAAGAATGTATTCTTTAATTTTATTTCAGAAAATATAATTAATATATGTTAAAGTTTAGCAAAAAAAATATGTTTTGGTTGTCAAATGAGCAAAATCAAGTCAGTGTTTATATATCTTTTTGGTTGTGTATATACGGGTATATATATATATATATATATATATATATATATATATATTAAAAAAGGCAATAAAAGTCATCCACGGTCACGGTGCCGGGAGTATTGAGTAAAAACAGAACAAATACGATAAATTTTAAAGTAGTTTGAAGAAGAAGCAATTGTCAACAAATGGCTAATAAAATAAGTATGTGAGCGCGGTTACTGAGATTTGAGTTAAAAGCAAACGGAAAATGTGTTTCGCGGATCGTTTGCAGCGTTGTTTGTTGAGCAAGCAAGTGGAGTTCAGCCCGTCATCGAATATTCATGGAACCAGGTGTCTGGCGCGAACGCGAACGAAAACGAGAACGAAAACGCCAGCACAACGCCAAAAATGCACTCACTGCCTTTATGCTTCATGCTCTCTACCCCAGTGTTTCTCAACAGGTGGTCCACGGACCACTAGTGCTCCCCAGAAAAACTTTATTAGTCCGCGCAAGAAAACGAAACTCTTTCATAATTATTAAATAACTTTTTTAATTTCATTCAAATTATTATGTATTTTTTTGCAGTTTCTATTGTTATTTTTTTATGCACATTGTTTATTTTCTGTGAACTTTTTGTGATTTTCTACAACTGAAATAAATGTATTTAGTATTACATGAAATATATTTGTTTTCTTGCAAAAAATTAACCAACAATTATTATTAGTGGTCCGCTTAAGAAAATTAGATATTTTACTGGTCTGCGGTGCATTTTTGGTTGAGAAACACTGCTCTTCCCTATGCTTTCAGTTTTATTCACGCTGACAACATACAACCAATACCATTGCTGATCGTTGATTGTTGATATGATTTATAATAACAGATTTTTCTCATTAATATGTTTCGTTTGGAGTAAAAAAAATAATTGTAGAAATAGAAATTGTTTTAGAAATATTGATTAGACTATAATTTCTCTTTGACAATAAACTTTTCGTCTTCAAATAGTGTATTAATAATTGTATGTTATGTAATTAACAGAAAAAAATTTTAAATTTGTCTTAAAGAAAGAAGTTCTCTTTTTCAGCACTATTTTATGTAAAATATGCAATCAATTTTGCTTTGTGTTTTTCACTCTTGTCTAAATAATTCATTTGGATACAATATTATTTTTTATCTTATTTGCATAAATTTAAACATGCATATACATATAAAATCATTCTTTGTACCCAAAAGGGTGCAGCACGAACTCTTTCTACTATCTCTAAATTAAAACAATTTATCCATTATCTATTTTCGATTGAAAAAATATTATATACTTATGTACCTACATAAAATTAAAATAAATATCTATGTTTTAAAACAGGACTAAATTCAAAATATCTATCTTACGAAGGTTATGCAATGAAAATTAAAAAATTTTCAAATTTATATTTCAAAATAAAAATATTTTTTTTAATCAATACAAATCATTTATAGTTACGAAAAAAATGAACAATAAATAAACTTATTCCTGCGCACAGTGTAGGTACATGCCAACATTTTTAACCTTTACGGGCAACCGTAGAAACTTTTGCTCTTGTTTCCATCCCAACAGCAGTGAGATGGGTTGCCCTCGGAGATCGGTACTGCATAGACCGCAAGCGGTACGTAGCCAGGCCTCAACAGATAACCGCTGCCCATTCCTGCTCGGATAATTAATAATTTCTACCCGGTTCCGGTACCGCTCGTTCGCCCACCAGTCGCCCAACTTGTTTATATCACCTTACCCCATTACCCTTGCTATATGGGCTCTTGTACTGAATTAGTACGTTCTGAAGTTATCAGAGACGGACGCTGTAACCGAGCTTAGTGCTTCGGACGAAGTTATGACTGCCCTAGATGATTCCTTTACGAAAACTTAATAGAAAATTTTCACGAATTCCTTTCAAGATATTTTAATTAGGTCAGTAATGTTATACACAACTTTAATCAGTAATTAATGTTGGAATTCTAGTATATTTCTTAATAATATTATATAGATTTACAAATATTAGAAATGCACATGCCGTTTTACCAAATTTATGGAATTTACAAAGCAATTTTTTGTTATTTATTCGACTCAATTTTGTTTAATTTATAGATTTATATAAAATATCCAGAATAGAAGGTTATATTTAAAACAAATTTTATATTTTAAATCCATCTGAATTGTGTAGTTATGAAATTAAGCTCACTATCGTTTCTTGGCATAATATTATATACAAAATATATGCATAATATTTTAAAAAATTAATACATATATAATATTGTTTAAATATTAACTTTATTACTTTTGACATAACTTTGTTTCAGACATGTTTTTTCAAAATTTATATTTTCACAATATATTAGACTGTTTATTTTAATTTAATTCTTAATATTAGCATGATTATAATTACAGAATTTATCATCTCATGATGCTTTATAAAATTTTATTTTTTTGTTTCCTGAAAATATTATAGAAAATTTATAATTTCAATTTATATTGATGACTTCGTTTATAAAAAAATATGTAACAATTTAATATTTATTACTAAATTTATGTTTTAAATACGCTGATGATGGTCAGTTTTCTAACTAAAACATTTCATTTCTTTATTATGATCTTTTTGCCAAGTTATTAAACTATACAATGTTCAATACTAAATTACAAGAAATTTTTAAACAAGAAAATAATATTAAAATTGTGTACATATCTCAAAATTGATATAGTCATCTTTTTTAGTGAAATCTTAGAATTGGTACTAACGATAATTTTTAAATGTGTATATTGCTTACAAACATAATTTATCTTTTATCCAGTCAAATAGAAATTGTCGTCTGCAATTGTTCTACAAAACAAAAATTACGTATCAAACAAGAAAACACACTCGTTTTACTTATTTAAGAATTTACGTTGCGAGTATAAACATCATTAAAAAAAAATGTTTCGTAAACAATTCTGTTCCTGATCCGCGTTGCTATTTTCTAATGGTGATCAATGAGGACAAAAAGTTAAAAGAGAAATACAAATAGAGATAAATAATGAGAGGGTGGCAAGTCGGTCGGTCGGTTGGCAGCCGCAGACGGTGCTGGTGGCCTGATGTCGGTTGTCAGACGCCTCACCTGCACTGCGCAAAAATGTTTCAGGCAATAACTAACGGCGGCAGCGGGCCGGCGAACGGCGATGCCCTGCTTGCCTGCTATGCCTGCGATGCCACTTGTCAGGCTTAATGCAAATCCGCAACACAGCCACGTGCTACTACACGACAACTGCGCACGCGTGCACACTGTACATTTACAACGACACCTGGGGGCTGATTCCACAACCCTTCGAAATGCATTTACTTACCATACAATATTATGGGGGGATTGAATATTCTCCACATTTGATTTTAATTGAATTATTTAATATATTATTGAATATTCGCAATTTAAATTTAAATTAGATAATCTCCTAAAAAAAAATATTAAATAAAACGGATTGCTTAATAATAAATTCTGGGATTCTACCTATGTAAGGTAATTTATTAATTTAAATATTAAGTATAATACTTAAATACATTATATATATTATTTATAATTTATTCACAATATTTTATTTGAAATTCAAAGAGTGGTTTATTTGAAGAAATCACAAAAATATAAGTGTAATTCAGAATTTATTGTATTAGAATAAAAAGGCTTTAGGTAGAAGTTTTGTTTTTTTAAATTAAAATTCGACGTTTTGATATACTACACGTAATCTGGTTAATACATGTATTTTGTTACCCAATAACTTGTTTCTATATTTTGTTTGTTTATTTATTATTCATGTCATCTATTTTACATATTTTTTCATGATCATGACATACATATAGTATATAAAATTTTAATATTAAATAAAACAGAACCTTAACCTAAAGCCTTTTGTTTTAATAATTTTCGACATATTTTGTATTTTGAATTATAAAATAAACTAATCTAACATATATGTATATATATATATATATATATATACGGGGTAATTCAGAAATAAACGGCATCTTGTATATGGCATATTCGTTTCACCAAAATAAGAAGAAAAGTTCCTATAAAGTTCCTATATAGCTTAATGATTATTAAATTTTGTCGTATATCGAAGGTATATAAATTTCAATGCAAGATAAATATTAAGATATGGTCGCATACGATAATTTGAAGCAAGACTGAAGAATCGAATGTGAAGTTTGTTAACTCCATTCTTTTCCCCATCTCAGCGAACGGTAATTCCTTGCAGCTATTTTACTCCGGGTAAAGAAGATGATTACCATTTATTCTGTTCAGTTTCGCGTTGTTCTCGCAATTCGTACCCGACCGATATTATTTAGATTCATTTCAAATTGTGGTAATCTCGTTTATCCTACAAACGCTAACCATACTGGTTACCGCTACAGATTTGTTTCTTGTTTTTTAAAAATTTACTTAGAGTTGTTGAAATATTTCGTTTTTTATACACCTATGTTTTCTGATAAATTTTTATATTATAAGATATTATTAGGTATTTAGTATTTTATTATATAAATATATTTATTGTGTAAAAGAAATTAGTAATGCATTTGTAAATCTGGACAGGAACTGACACACTTTTCTACATTTTTTGAATTTATCCAGAATATATAATGTGTAAAAATTTTTATTAAAATAAAAAGATTACATTGCTGTACTAATGCCGGTATGCATAAACCTTTTCGTTAAAAATAACGGTTTGTTAAAATGAAAATTATTGTATCTCGTAAGAAATTTCGTTTCAATATACATAGAAAGATTTCTTACGGAGTTCAAGAATTTTTATTTTAACGAACCGTTGTTTTTAACGAAAATGTATATGCATACGGGTTAAGAATATATAAAATTATATTATTAAAATTACATATATTTAAAACAATTATTTAATTAAAGACATCGCTGACATATTAATTGATTATTATATATTTATTTTTATTTATTAATATTAAAATTAATTAAACTGTTTATTAATTTATTTTTAAATATATTTTAAATTTGACATTACACATACAGAAAATTTTTTTTGTGACGTTCCACGTCACATGTGTATTTTGTCAACAAAAAATATGTAACTTTTACTCAAAGTTTAATGTTCTGTTTGTATCATTACGTAAGTTTTTACAATACAGAACCCAAACTACCCATAACAAATATGTGTATTTTATTAAATTTTAATTTAAATACGTCCACGACTTAAATGACATGACATAAATAATGAAACTATTAAATTAATCAAATAAACTAGTATTCCGAATTGTGTAAATATATAAGATGGTGACGATTGATTTTATCGTATAACTAAAATAGACCTGGTATTGTACTTGGTATCATTTTCAATGTCGATCATCGCCAATACAAATCGATTTGAATGAGACTGTGATAGACAGAGGACAGCTAACCTGTACCATTTAACCGCAGTTAACCGATGTCAACTCTGACAGTTGCTCGATTCTAACCGAAACGTGACGGTTTTGTAACCGTTTTCAAAAAAATTCACATTCAATCTCCGCTGCTTTATTGTCACTGTTTTTAATTCCTATATCAAAGCACAAATTTATTTTAAAATTAAAGAAAAAAATATTTTAATGGTTACTTATTTCATCACAAAATTAAATAAAATTTTGATTTTAACTTACAATTAGATAATTGCATATTTTAAGAAAATAATAATGAACGGTTTCACATTTATGATATTTATAAAAACCATTATTTAAAAATAATATATGAATGTAAATAAAATATTTGATATAAGTTGTTACAGGTAGGGACTAATAAGTGTAGCCAAATATCCTGGGATTATTAGGGAACGGAGTCTTTAATAAATAATAAATTTATTTTTATTTATAATAGTAAATTATTTAAATATAGTCTATATTTTCTAAATATTAAATTATTTAATTTTATTAACAATTTTTTCTTGTATTGTTAATGACAAAAGTTAAGGTTAAGTTAGGTTAAGCGAGAAACTTACAGTTTGTACTAGATTCCAAACTAATTAGATCTATCTATATCATTTTAGCAGTAAAGTTGAAATGTCAAAAATATTTTTAATATATTTAATATATTTGAACCTATTATCTTTGAGTGTCAAAAAGACACTCATATTATTTCTTTTAAAGAGCAAATGCTCTCAAAGCTTTTTTTATTAAATAAGTTTAGGTGGTATAAAAAACTATTTATTGCATTATAAAATGAAAATTTCAATAACGTTCTATTTTTTTAAATAAATTGTATATTTTATAAGCTAATTTTTATTTTGCTATTTATTTCATTTTCATTATCTCAAAAAAGTATAAGATGTATACTTGTTACTAGGGCATATTTAATCAAATTTCAAAATTTTCTTAGAAAAGCAAATATTTATTTAAATATATAAGTAATTTTTTATATTTACATTTTGTTTAATATTCTGCATTTAACTTCAATAATACCATAAATATTTTAACAACATTTTTACAAAAAAAAAGGAGAAATAGTATTACGATTATTAAATAGGTTAGACCGCGTGATAAAAATGTGAAAAATAGGATAGCCTCATTTAAAAGTAAGAGAGGCAAACGTGCGCGCGCGAACCCAACCCGAGCCAACCCAAATGGATAAATGCAATTAGTATTTTTTTCATGAGAACCGCAAAATGAGGATGAATGAGTGCGGCCGTCGCCGCAATGAGAACATACGAGACAGCGTACCCTCGAATTCATGCACGACCTTATTACCCGTGCATTACCGGCTCGGCTCCGCTCAGTCCTTTAACGTCCGACCGCCCGCACGCCCGCGCCGAGAACCGACTCTGATTAATACGGTCTAAAACCCGAGCGCCGAGCGCCGAGCGCCGAGCGCCGAGCGCCGCATCGAAGCGATATCACGAGGCGTTCGTTCTTTTTGCGAGGAAGATTTGATGTTTCGTTTTTGTCGGCCGACTTCCGAATGTTGTCGCGCCAGACACTCGAGTGTTAAATGTTTCCTAGCCTCTGTGTCTCGTCTCGCCTGCCCTGCTGCACGCCGTCGTCGCGACACTGCTCCTGCTGAGCATCAATAGTTCCGCTCGCTCATTGTCAACATTTATAACGTTGTCTGTACGCAGTTATTAATTTTTTCCTCGGCTTTTTTATGCAATTTCTACTCCTATTTCTTTTCGCTAAGTATCCATTTTACTATAGCACGAAATGGAAGATATTCTTCAATTAAAGGATTACATTTTTGATAGTTGATAATTTTTATATTATTGTAATACTTGTTATATATTATATTTGTTATAAATGATTAAAATTTATTTTATTTGCATTAGACAATATCTGTAGCTCCAGATAAATATTAGTAGAAGATACTTTTCTAAATTTATCACGTACAAAACATGAGATATTTAAATAAAGTAGATATAGTGGCCCGTATTTTCTCCTCATTTTTTACCACGCTTATATTAACTCACTCTGTTGTCGCGGTCTGTCAAGGTCAAATTTTGTAACCAATTTTTAGACCACTTCCTATCATTTGATCTCACTGAAATTTTGCATGTAGTTTCATTCCAGGAGACAACACAATATTATATAAAAAAAAAACCGATTACAAGATATGACACGCTTATATTTATTTTTTTAATACAACTAATGACATCTCTCACATGAACTATTTTTTTGTTCAATTAACAATTGAATAATGTAAATGACAGATAAAAATAAAATTGTAATAAGCGTAGTTTCTAAAAAAGTTTTTTTTAAATTTAAGCTTATTTATTTAATTATAGTGCATTTACTGTATGTAAAGAAAATAGTAATAAATAATACATATTCATTGTGAATTATTATTTTTTTCTCATACATAATTTACTAGCCATTTATTCATTTATTTATAATTTTAAATAAGTATGACAAGATGATCGTTCGGTCATTGTACGATAACCATTAACCATACGTAATATGGACTGCTTATAAAAAATATTTGTACTCTAATTCAAATTATTCTTTATTTGTATCAACTATAAAGTAATTGTCAAAATTAAATAATTGTATTTCTATAGATTAAAATACGAACGATCACAGCGCCATCACGCGTCAACCGCCAAAATTATTGAACCGTAGATTCGATCTGTCACGTGCTGTGTGTTTATGTCAGAGTAACAAATCAAGCCGAATTATTGTTAATTCAATAAGCTATATTGTTCTTGTAACAGTGTTAAACAAAAGGAAACAATGAGTAAGCGGTATAACAGTCGAATGTGTTGTGTGCCGGGATGTAAAAGCAAAGAAGCAAAAGATGAAAACTCGAATTTTACACATTTCCTTTAATAATTTGACATCATTAAATCATATAGTACTTTTAATTTGTTTTATATATTATTAAATTAAAGTTTTATTTATATTTCACTTAAAATCATATAAAATCTTTAAAAGTTCACTTAAAATCATATAAAATTTGAAAATTTCGCGAGAACGATATTACACTTAGCCGATTCGAATCCTCGAATCACTACGATTATTATATGTATTAAAATAATAATTACTATTATTTTGATGTAGAAACTTTTTCATATTATTTCGTATTATCTCTCTCTGTCTCTCTCTTTTTATTATTTATATGTATCTTCATTTACTAAAGTGGATCACCACAGACATGCAACTGATCAAGGGATTCATATGTTATTGTAATACGGAACATACACTCAACTCTCTTACTACTGTCAAATTGTACAAATGGAGGTTAGGTTAGGAAAATGTGGAAAAAAACTTTTTTTTAGAGAAATTCCCCAATAAAATCTCATCGCTCATCATTTAGCCGTTGCATTTACCTACAATTTGATATGCAATAATATCAGATTCGGCCATTTTTACCGCATCAATTCGCATTTTAATTTTAAACGCGCATAGTTTAATAATTTTCTGCCTTTATTAACAGTTTTCCTTCTGTAGCAGCTAATATTGACTTCTTGAAATCACACTCATTTTCATGCAAAACTACACATGCAAATACTAACAAATTGCACTCAAATAACTATGAATAACATGCGAAAGCATGCACAGATTTGAAATCTACGGCTCAAAGATTACAAACGCCGCCGCTAGAGGTGCCTGAATCGGGATTTAAAAATGGTCACTTAATTTTTTATATTAATTTTACATGTTACAATTGAGCATGAAATACTATGCTGAGTATGCTATTTAAGGCCGTTTTATTTATACTAAAGTCAATAGGTTAACATTACTAATTTGTATCTACGGTACCTACGTTTATCTGAAACATTTTCGATTTTGTAATTTTTACAAACGCATGCACCTGGCAACGAAAATACAATATAACATAATTTTTACAAAATAATAGTAGTGAAGTGTCAGTGAAATTTTGTTTTTGTTTATTATCAAACCAACATAAAAAACATGACATCTATATCAGTAACACGATGTTTTTCGCGAAATATTTTACGTTTTACACGATTCTATTCGATAAATACGAAACATTATTTCCAATCGCGAATACTAGCTACACAGCATGCTAGGTTTAATCGTTTCGCGAGACAAGAAAATCTCATTCAACCCAAATACGTAGCTGTCAACTTTTACGCGACAAATAATAAAAATGATCCTAGCACGGAGAAAGGACTCCAACCGGAACAGGATACTGTAAAAGTGGAAAAATTAGGTTTATTTAAAAGAGTTAAACAAATGTATAGAGATTATTGGTATGTTATGGTGCCCGTTCATTTAGTCACGAACGTCGGCTGGTTTGGTGGCTGTTACTACATGGCAAAATGGTAAGAAATAATCCCGAAATAAGAGCTAATTAGTTAATTAATAATAATATTTCAGTGGTATAGATGTAGCAGCTTTATTACAATCGATAGGCTTCAGTGAAAGTCTAACAAATCCATTACGAGATTCTAGTATGGGCAACCTTGCAGTATCTTACGCCTTTTACCAAATCACAGCGCCTTTACGTTACACGGTTATATTAGGTGGCACGAAAATTTCGATCAATTATTTAAAAGAATTTGGCTATATTAAGCCAGTGCCCAGTAAAGCTCAAATTAAAGAAATGTACAGCGAAGGTCGAAATCATATCCGCGATACAATTCAAGAAAAGAAAGAGGAATTACGTCAGCGCAAAGATCAGTTGAAGGAACGTAAAGAAAATATCATGGACGAATTCGGCAACTTTAAAAAGGAATTCAAAGATATTAAAACCAAGTAATCCACCCTTTTTATTTGGACAAACTTTTGGTTAACTACTTACTCATCTTTACGTGTGAATACTTAAATATCGTTTTGTCTGTTTTAAACTTATCTTTTTTATTGCGGTATTCGAAAACGACTATTAAAAAGAACTAAGAAAGGAAAAAATAGAAAGACAAAATCAAACTTCAATACTATATCAACAATGTACATTTTTTATCACATATATTATATTGTATATATAGAAAAAAAAATAGAAAATTTCTACATCATAATTAGATGCTATATACTGATGTGGTTAAATTGAAATGCATTTTTTGGCCACACATACATGTATTTTGTAGAATTTGTTATTTAATTTGACAATAAATATATTATACAAATGTCTTATCCGTTTTTTTTCCTACAATCTTTTTCAGTTTAAAATTTTAACACATTTCGTTTAAAAGATTAGAAAATATCTACAGTGGCGAAATTTAAATAAAAATAATATAAAAAATCCCAAAACCACACTTAAATTAAAATAAAGCTAAATACGTATTTCGGAAGTGATCTTCGACAAGTGCTTAAGTGTTTATGTCCTTGGATCACAGGTAAGAATTTTGTAGATTTTATTTGCTACTGAAGATGGAAGCTTAGCGTTCGAAATACGTATTTAACTTTATTTTAATTTAAGTGTGGTTTTGGGATTTTTTATAATATAATTTTTATTTATTAAAAAGTACCTTTGTTATATATTTCAAAATCTGATATATCATTTAAATGAACTATTTTAAAGCGCTTAGTAAGTAATTTTAAATTAACGTCAAAATCATTTTTAAAAGTGAGATGAGAATCCGGGCCAATGTTTTTGGAATGTAATAATAGTAATTATTACTGATAAACAACCATAAAATATATTTTTTAAAGTTAGATATACTTAAGCCTCGTTCAGACTGCTGTTACTTCTTTTAGTTTTTCGAACAAACTCAAGAATTTGACCAATCCAACGCTTGGTGTTAAAACTAAAAGCGTGTCAAATGATTGGATTGGTCAAAATTTTGTACTTGTGCATAAAACTAAAACGGCAATCTGAACGGAGCTTTAGCGTATCAAACTCTTAAAAGTTTGAGAAAATTAAACAATGTCGTAGTCCAGCGGTTCCCAATCTGGGGTACGTGCCAGGACATTTAGGGGTACACCAAATATATATATATATATATATATATATATATATATATATATACAGGGTGTAACAGAATAACTATTCCTAATTTTAACTGGAGTATCCTGGGCTCAGAATATGAAGATTTAATGCAAATCACTGAGATAAAATGTGGCTCCTTACTGAGCTACAGGGTGTTTTATATAAAAATTTAAAAACGATTTTTGCCCAGTACTTTAAAACTATTTGACGTATCCTTATCATACTTGGCAGGAAGTGTAGGTACCGTACACCATACTAAATTATGTTAAATAAAAGTTTCTGGCTACTGCCAGTGGCGTACAACAGGGGCAAGTGAGAGGTTGATCCTTCCTAAATTCTACGCCACTGGCGGAATTGTCATTTTAGCACAATTTTTCGATTCTCCAATACTTGCTGTGTAAAATCATACTCTTTCTTTGTAACGATAAAGTCACTGTTTTTCGAGATATTTAAAGTTAAACATAAGCTGCACCCTTATGATTTTTTCAAAATTTGCTCAAAAAAATCTGAAAAAATTCAGTAAAATAGAGAAAAAAATTAGTTACATAATAACTAAGTAACTTTTTCTCTAACTCATTCTGATTTGCCTGTAAAAATTATTGAAAATAAAAAAAATAAAATGCAAAAATATTAATTTTCAATAATTTTTCCAGCCAAACCAAAATGAGTTAGAGAAAAAGTTACTTAGATATTATGTAGCTAATTTTTTTCTCTATTTTACTGAATTATTTCAGATTTTTTTGAGCAAATTTTGAAAAAATCCCAAGGGTGCAGCTTATGTTTAAGTTTAAATATCTTGAAAAACAGTGACTTTATCGTTACAAAGGAAGAGTATGATTTTACACAGCAAGTATTGTAGAATCGAAAAATTGTGCTAAAATGACAATTCCGGCAGTGGCGTAGAATTTAGGAAGGATCAACCTCTCACTTGCCCCTGTTGTACGCCACTGGCAGTAGCCAGAAACTTTTATTTAACATAATTTAGTATGGTGTACGGTACCTACACTTCCTGCCAAGTATGATAAAGATACGTCAAATAGTTTTAAAGTACTGGGCAAAAATCGTTTTTAAATTTTTATATAAAACACCCTGTAGCTCAGTAAGGAGCCACATTTTATCTCAGTGATTTGCATTAAATCTTCATATTCTGAGCCCAGGATACTCCAGTTATAATTAGGAATAGTTATTCTGTTACACCCTGTATATATATATATATATATAATGACAGAAAAATGGGTGTAAGGCAACGTATAAAGTAAAATTTTTAAAATAAAAATATAATCTTATTTTTTTATGTAACTTGCAGTTAACTTGATTTATATCTTTTAAGTTTTCAATGTATATATATATATATGCCTTTTATATTATTCAAATATTAAATGTTTGTTTGGTGGGTCATTTATTTACAGTTACAATATATAAATTCGAGATAACACTAACTATATTAATTTCAAATATTTTGTTAATATAAAAAGTACAATTCACAGAAATGTACTGCCAAGAGATACCCAAAGAAAATTATTTAGGAATCACTGTTCTAGTCGAACGTCGACAAACTCGGCACTGAAAATAGATGAAATATTAATAATTTATTTTTGAGATATAATCACATTTTATATATCATCATTTTAGCTTTTACCTTCTTTCTACTAAGTATACGAAGCTAGTTTTTAATGAGATACTTATACAATAAAAAATCTATTGTTATATTATGTAGAAATTCTAAAAAAATTTCTGGAAAAAATTATTAAACAGGGCAAATATTTATATCCACAATACACATGTATTTTTTAATAATGTAGTTGTTATCTTTATAAACTTTCACATTAATAATACACTGTTATACAGTTTTATCTGGATTTTATTAATATGTGTATTTTAATATTGTTAGCTTATATATGTATTAACTTTTATTGTAATTGCAATTGATTACAAATAAAACTGAGAATGTTTTAATATTAATGTTACTTTAGCCGACTTACATTGCCGAGGGCTTTAATTTGTGTGCTTGATACCGGTCGTTAACCATACGAGCTCGGGTTCGAATCACGCTTAGTATACGGATTTTTGTAATGTCTTTGTATCGTCTAAACCAAATTTGAAATACATGTGTTTAACAAATTGCTATATTAATTATTAGTAGATAATATAATTATTGTACATATTCATAAAGAAAATTTATTGAACTCATTTAAAAATAAAAAATGTTAGCATTTAATAATTTACTGTGAAATTGAAATGATTGAGAAATTAAATGTTTAAATGAAGATAAACATTTGCATGTTATAAATAATATTAAATAGGTATACTTAATTACATTTTGTGGGTAGTTATTTAATAAATTAAATTTTTGTTTAATTTAATTAAATATGAAAAGTAATTATCTTAATTGACCAAATTAATTTAACTAAAACGTACTATAACTGTTATATAAAAATGTATTTATTAAAATATAGTTTCATTTAATTGTACATATTGTAAATAATTACAACACAAAAAATAATTTGTTTCTATTATTTTTAACTTTTAATTTTTTTTAAAATGAAAAATCGTTAAATGATACCAGTAACATGTAATAAAAATAAAAAGTTATTTTACAAATAATGAAATATATTTTTGAGACGATATTTTTTTTTTTTGAAGCAGAAGAAAGTTGGGTTAATCTAAAAAATTGCATGTATAGTTTACTAAAAAAAGTTAAATATAAGAAATTTGATAAAATTTAAAAATTATTGAAGAGATATAGAATGTTTTAAAAATTCGATCAAAAATTGCTGGAAATCTTCAATTTATTTCGAAAAGTTCTAAAAGAAATTTTAATTATTTTAAGAAAACAAATTTAAGTTTTCGATAGACATTAACTTTGATGATGCAAACGGTTTATTACGTGCACCAATCTCTAAACACAAACGTTATTCGGTAAATAAAAATATCAGTATTTATTTTTCGATTAAATTCGTCGTTTAATCGATTTCTCTTAGTAAAAATTTCCGTAGTCATATGACTACCGTTCTTGGTCTCGTTCCGGGTTTACTTCGTTTCTTTTTAACGTCGTAAGTCGTAACCTCAAACTGACAGTTATTATTTTTATATGAAAGTTTACGCTTTGCGCTCGTCTTTTGTTCATTTGGAAATTTAATCAATATAAACCGATATTTGGTTTTCGTATTACACATTCTAAGCGTTTATCATCATTTCATAATTATGTTTGTTTCTAATTTCAAACAAGTTATCATTTTTTTTTTATATCACAAGTATTAATACAGCAAAAGCGCATTATTGCGATTTTTGAACGATTGCACACTGGACAACAGTGAAATGATATTCGACATAATTTTAACAAACTTAATTTTGTCTTGATATGCTGAATACCAATCCAGAAGTATGCCATATCTTAGGTTAGGTTTAGTGCAAATAGTGACATGTTTTTAATATAATAATTTTAACCCCATGCAACTAGCAAATGACAGGTTTTATCTAGTTGGTGGACGTTAATGTATACAAAACAGATATTTAGTTATTAAGCAGTGTTTTTTTTACAAACTAATAAGATGTTTAAAGTTATTGGTTAAGGTTTAACCATTTTGTCAAACAATAGCTTAACCGTTAAGCTATTGTTTGACAAAATGTTGCTGCAATTTTATAAGTAAAATTACTTTACAGACAGAATACCATTTTCAAATTAAAATTTGTTGTCCAGAATTGATGCATTAAAGCATTTTGATTGCTTAGGTATATATTTCTTTATGGAAGAGAACACTGATAAAATATTTCTGGTTGCAAGTTATTTTTAAACGCTAAAATTATTTTACAAAACAATTTTGTATTAAGTTAAAAAGAACTTATGCACATATTACATAATAAGGAAATTTTGGAAAAAATATCTTTTTGAGTATAAAAGAGAACCAAATTTATTTTTCAAATAAATACCATAAAAGCACTTTTTTTACAAATAAGACCAGATGAGAATATAGACCCATTAATTTTTACAAATCACGTAACAAAATATAAATATTTTATATGTATCTACTTACTGTTCTACATTTGTAAAATATTTCACTTAGAGAGAAATTTGATATTCTATTTTAAACTATGTATATTAGAGCATCAATAAGAACTTAGTTACTTTAGTGTTAACTACAGTAAAAAGTTACTAAAGTTTAAATGTGTATATTGAACTCGTTGGTATTTGCTTTTAGTTTAATTTCGTTTGGAACGTTTGAAGAAAAACTAACATACCACTTAGAGTAGAATACTCTTTTTATGTTTTGTCTTCTCTAATAAAATATGATTGAAGTAAGTAATGGAAACAAACTACAAATCTCATAATCTTTAGTAGATGTTGCTTATCTTTGGTCTTATACTGAATGTTCTATCTTAGAACTGGGCGAGCCAATCATTATACCTTTGATAATCTTTACAGTTCGATTCAACTTGTCTCAAAGCCATATATGATACTTTACTGACGACATTTCCAGCTCCCATTTGGATTCCTATCTATTAATAATAGTCGCTGATATTATATCTGCCGTACGCGAAGATGTAAGACTCATATTTACATCAACTTAGTAAATACGTATCGATTTATCTATACCTATCATTTTGAATTTATAGAACTTTATACATGTATTTTATTTTCTGAACAGGGAATATATATTTCATTTTTTTTCAAACTTTACATTATAATTTTTTTAAATCCTATTTGAAATAGATATGCATGATCTAATTAATTTAGTTTTTTTTTACAAAACAAAATTTCTCTATGATTTTAAATAACAAATTTTTCTGCGTAATTATAAAATTATAAAATATTTATATCGTACAAAAGAAAAACATATTAATTTGATTTTGTTTTTATAAATATTTTGAAATAAGGTTTTAATAACTCTTGCTTGAAAAAGTATATACTTTTTATGTAGCGTTTTATAGATGAGCAAGTAACTACTTTAAATTTTAAGCAGCTATACATTACATTACATGAATAAATAATTATAAGAAAGAAAGAAAAAAAGATATAGTAATCGATTTTTACTTAACAATTTCTTGAGTATGAAACTGATAATAAAAATGTTGGAAGAAAATTGAGTACTACACTAGAAATAAAGTTTAATAACTTAGGTTCTGTTAACATTGGCAAAATACATTGCGTTACGTACAGGATATTTTGTCTTTTTTATTAAATAAAAAGTTCTAAATAACTAGAAAACAATCAAAATTCTGTAACAATAGCAGGCAGTTCAATGACGTAATTAGAAGTTTTAGGCTCTCCCACAAAAATTTTAAATGGGCTCCATTTAATTATACAAAGTTGACGAATTGAGCATTTTTTTAACTACATAATTTTCAGTATTTCTTGAAATCAAAATTCAAAATTCCAATAGCAAAGGATAACTGTGTCAGATAACTGCGGTCAGTTTGGCTCAAAACTAAATACTGTGGCGTCTCGCACTGTAGGCAATAGAAAACAGTAAAAATAAACAAATTTAAGTGTAGTATTTTTTACGATTTTCTTTTAAAAATATTCCTAAACAAAACAATTTGTTGTGGAATCATTTAGTAGTTTATAAATCTACTTCAATGTTTGAGTTGTTTTTTAATGTTTGAGTCATATTGATTTATTGTCAGGTTTTTTTATTGTCAGGTTCTCCTCGCATTGCGGGAGTTTTGCTTCCAGAACTTGTGCTACTGAGCCAATTGCATAAAATATCGTTAACTTAAAGAATTAAATCGTCACCAATTTACAAGACCCCTCATTGATTAGTCAGTTGATAACAAAAATCACATTATTTAAACTCTAACACAAACGGTAATTAATAATAATGATACTAATGCATACACAGAATATTTAGAAAATTCGAAAATGTAATTATAAATATAATATAAATGTAACCAAGCTTATCAGACAATTTGAAAAAAGTAAGTAAGAAATGCTGGTTTTGTTTTTGTTGAGAGCGAGAAGGGGTATTGTCATTGAAAACCCGCTTAACGCAATGACCATCAGAATGCGACTCATCTGTCAGAGAAATTTATAACTCGCCAATGCAAGCCACGTCTCTGGTCTCAATAGTGCACCTTAAAATCTTTTACGACATATTTATATAGTAAATACAACATCGGTACTTGTCATCGCACTGTCTAGTTTGGAGCGGTCCGTGAACAGAAAAATAAGTTAACGGAAGGGGCCAGTTAAATATTTTGTCTTGTCCGAGTAAATCTTGGAAGATATACAGTGACCATTACCGCAGGACAGGGCGATGTCCAAGTTTCAATTGTGCCATTATAAACGTACAATAGTTGGTCCAAGATACATTTTCTATACCAAACTGGGTTCAGAAGACTGTCTTCCTATTGTATTCCGCAATGAAATACGGTTTGAATTAAGTTGCTGGAGGTTAAGAAGCGGCTGCGATGCGCCTGCGGCAGTGAAGCGCCACTCGCTCGCTCGCTCGCTCGCTCGCTCGTTCTAATAAAATACGCTTAGTTTCCGTTCATAGACCGCGCACCAATGCCGTGATCCTTCTGTCTTCTCACTGAATTATGCTTATCACTTTGCCAATACGCTTATTGCTTACTCTACCTACACCTATCATTATCCATTACCTACCTAACCTAACCTAACTATCGTTTATGCCACTACATTCATTATTAGAAAATATACTTTCATCCAAAAAGAAAAAACATTTTATCGTTAAAATATAATAAATATGTATATGCCGCATATTACTTAATGGAAATGTTAAAAATCTAGAGTTTTCGAAAAATTACTTATATAAAATAAATTATTAAAATAAAAGGTATATGCATTTAATAGTATTTATTACAACATGCATAGATCATGATGTAAAAATTACATTTTGTCAATTAAAACTTATTAGGATTTTTTAATTACGTTTGTCGGATTAGTTCCAATAAAATTTAAGTTATATAACTGCAAGAAATGTGGATCAAATGAGATTAATTAGGAACAAAAAATACAGTTTTCTTAATAACTGTATTGAAAGATTAAGATAAACAAATTATTTTTTTAACCAGTTTATTTTAAAATACGAGTAGAAAATAAGTAAATAATAAACGTTATGATTTTTGAAAGTTTTCAAATATTTATTTTATAAAAAAATCACTATATAAGAACTATGTAAACAAAATAATTTACAATAATTTTATTACATAATTTTTATTTACGTAATGACTAGCCGATTAATGATAAAATTTGAATGATACCTAGTAAAGTTATTCTATTTTATTTGTATCACAAAGTAACGGCAAATAAAATTAAATTTATTCACTAAGTAAAAAATTTATGTATAATTAATTATCAAGATATATCAAAAATATTCTAATTTACATTGTAAGATAGCAATGTAGAAATATAAGGTAAAAAACTGTAGTTTTTTTATGCAAAAAGTATGAATGCAGGAAGTGTTTCTTTGGCAAATATTTAACATTCCCTTGCACAAGCTTGAAGCCAGGTATCTAAGCACCGCATATGCCTATGTCCTGGTCGGGTCGGTACCGTCAGGCCTAAGATAGGCACAGGCACAAGGACTAACTCAACTCCTACAGCCGAGAGTCTCGTTCAAACAGAATACACAATAAGGCTTTCCGCTCGATTCCGTAGCAATGTCAATTTCACAAATGTCTACGCTAGTAACGCTTGTCGACGTCACGTCACGGCACGGCACGGCACGACGACGATGGGCGCTGGGTCGGAGAAGACGCGGATCCATTCCCGTTGCCAATACCCGTGCTACCTAACAGCTTGTAGTCGCCCCATCAGCCATATGCCATCCACGGTCTTCGTCTTTGCTTGTTGTATCGCAATGTTTGCTACTTTCCATTTTCCTTCTCTGCTCTGCTATGTCTTCTTTTCTTTTTCTTTGCCTTGCTTTTCTGCGTTCTGCTCTTTGGTTTGCCATGTGCGATTACTTTGCCAATATTTTAACTGCAAAAAATTATTTTCTCTCCAACTATTAAGAATTTATGTATCATTTTTAAATTTCATTTTTATTTCATGCATTTCGTATTTGTTTTACAACCTGTCAACTGAAAATTTATGCTAATTACAAGGCAGTTATACGTTGAGTTCTATTTAGATTTGTAGATTGTGTGTCTAGGTGGCTAGTTTACAAGAGACACTGTAATTTTGTTATTTATTATTAGCAACAACGTATAGTTATTAGTAGTCAAACGATGCAAATATTAATTGTAAAATTAATCAAATGATTTGATTTAACAGGGTATAATATTTAAACAAAAATCAAACAGATATTAGTAAAGTTTTTATCATTTTATTATTTATTTACATATAATTTTTTTTGGTAACAAAAATTATCTTTATTAGTTAAATATGCAAAGAGACATTATAGGTGCAAAAATTTGTCAGGAAGTAAATATTAACTTCCAATTTCTAAAATTCGCAACAAAATCATGCAATAAAGATATTTTATTAGATGATCTGAGTGTATAGCAGTGTTTAAATATTTTATTTGCTGTAGGGATAGAAATGCGGGCGCACTGTTTGTTTTATTGGTCTTATTTCCGTTGACAAATCTCAGTATTTCGCGCGATAAGGTAGTGGTCATTTCGGGTGCAGTTAAAGCATGAAGCCGAACCAAGCGACTAGCAGGCCTGGCCTGGCCTGGCCTGGGCACGGACAGTAACTGTTGCAAACTGCTTCCATTGCTGCTGTTTGCTTCGCCCGGATTAAATTCGTAAATAATACACAAGTTAGGCGGACACCGTGACCGCTTGTTCCACACTCCAACTTTGCCATTTAATTACGGTCGGCTGAAAGAAAGATGAAGCGTAAATGAGCAGCAGTCAACCGTCCACGGTCCAGCCCGCAACCACCCTCAAGCCGTACAATATACATAAATACCGTACACCATTTCTCACTCACATTCCCAGCCACAGCCACAGTCACAACACAGTACAGCACAGAGTGGCCTGGCCATTCTGTCGTTCGTGCAACAAGCTATACACTCTACACAATCCTCGTTTCCTATTGTCGCAGAGTTGCGCGCTGTCATTGTCTTCTGCATTTAAGACTTATTCACATTTACACTTTGATGCAATTCTTTGAACTACCTAATCAATCAAGAGATAAGTTTGTTTACTATTAATGCACATTAATATGTATGGTTATAGTATTTCTTATTCAAGAAAATTGGTCGAAATTTAATATTTTCTATATTTTAGTCAATGACAAAATTATTCCTACAATTAAAATAAGTTATTATTTCGAGCCGGTATTTCCAAGTGAGATTAAATTTTTAATTTTTGTAATATATTTTAATTTTCGTATTAAACATAAAATGTATTTTCTTATTTGTTTTTATTTCCGAATTAAATACGGTAACTATACAATCCATTCTATTAGACTGCGAATAAACTAATATTTTGATTTCAAATTTGACAGCATATTTATCATGTACGGTAATTTTATAAATATATTTGACGGCAATGACGAAGAAATTATCAATTATATTGAACGACTATAAAATAAGAGTCAGACGAGATAACTTGAATAACTTAAATGATGCAGAATTTTTAATCTTTGAATAGATATTTATGAAATAAAAACATTTGGAAACACAAATTTTGATTTATACCGGAATTTATTCTAGGAATAAATTTATTTTGTTTTAACTATTGCCAATTTTATCCTTAGAAGAATTTATAAATAATCAGTTATTGTTTGTGAAGTATGTTAAATTCAAGACAACATGAATTCTATATGGATTTTCTTAATCTATAGAAAATATAAATATATTTACATTTTTTTAACCCATTAATTTTTAGTTTTACATTTAGAATTGTATTTTCAATCGTTTATAGGAAAAATGTTAAAATGCTTTTAAATTATAAAGTTACTATATGACATTAATATATATATATATATATATATATATATATATATATATATATATATATATATATATATATATTTCTCAAAATAATGGAATAAATAATTTTAATATCACTGGATCCTGAAAGAGGAGCAAAACCCGCACGTGAACAGGCAGCGTAATCGTAAACGTAACTCATGATGGTGAGATAGATAGATAGATACTTGGAGCAAGGAGTACTCGAGTCTCGCATGTTGTCATTTGTAACGCTATCGAATACGCAAACGCTTCACGACAATTATTGTTAAGCAAGGGTGCTTTATTATGTGTCACCTAATAACATACACTACAGCTACACCATGTACACCTCGCACCGCGAACCCTTCACCGTCGCCTCGCTATAATTGAGATGCTATTAAAGATTACTTATTCTTGCAGGTTATATGTAAACAACTTACAACCTGTTTACAAATACAAATGAAATTTAAACAAAAAATATTATACTATGAATCGACTATTAATGATTAGAATAAAATTGATTTCTGTAAATTTAGATAGTATCCGTCAAAAAGTCTACATTGAATGGGAAAAAAATTATTTGTTTTTTTTTAATAATCAATTTTTATGTTTGTCTGAAAAAACTGAAAATATACTAGCCGGAAGTACTAATATCAATTTCGGTATAGGTCAAATTACATAATAAAGAAAAAAAATCATATAAATTTACTTCAGTTGAAAAGAGTTATATGAAAAAAGTTTTATAATAATATTTAAGGCTACCTATAAAAATTTTGAGTTAAAAATATAGGTCCGTATTCCCACCTCCTTTGTTTATGAAAGAGTACTTTTATTTTTTACTATAAAATAAATTTTTACTTTTACCTCTTCTCAAATATGAACAGTATTTATATTTTTCATATATTTTATTTATATCTAATATTATAAAATTCAAATAAACTGTTTAAAATTGCTTAATAAGTAATTTTAAATAAACATCAGAAATATTTTTTAACAAAAATCACTTTTAAAAGTGAGGTGAGAATACTGGCCATACATTTTTTCAAATGTTTTTTTAAGTAATTTCTAATTTATTTAAAAAAATTAGTGTCTTCAATCATTATTTGACAATAATAATCACTCGCCTAAATGATGTAGGATTTTAAGTAATAATAGATTTAGCGGCTAAATCTATTATTACTTAAAATTTATCACACAGTTAAATGTTATGGAAAATTTTATTAATTTTTACAATTTTAATGCAAAATTGTTATTTCTCAAATTTATCATATTCAATACAAAATTTGAAATATCAGTAAATAATTGATACAAAATACACTCCCTAAAGAAAGTAATATTTAGTCGTTAGCGAAAGTAACGACACAAAAAGCGTTAGGTCTAACGATAAGTTCTATTTTGATGTGACGTTGGCGTCGGTGTTGGGGTCGGCGTTTGATCCACATTAAAACATCACGATGTAACAACAGTGTTCTTACATGAACCAGACATTACGACAACGTGACGTCATCGTCAGCAAACTCGTTTAATTAATCTTGGGCGTACTACTGCTCATATAGCCGGTTAAGGAGTTTAGAAGAACAAGTGTTCGTGTCGTTTCACTTGACATCATCGATTACTATTAGCGGATCTCTAACAACCGAACCATGCATATTTATTACCCTCTCTGTTACAATTATTTTTTATTACTGAGAAGATGCACTTCGAAATTATACTTAATACAATATTTTTATATAATTTTTAGAAAAAAATACAAGTGTAAAAAGTACAAAAAAAATTGTAATAGCTTCTATTTCACATTACTTTTTCTGTTTGGACTGTTAGGACTTACAAAGGTATATAAATATTTTGTTAGTTGTATAAATGATATCTAAAATATATTATTACATATT
This sequence comes from Clivina fossor, assembly GCA_963966155.1. Classification (NCBI taxonomy): domain Eukaryota; kingdom Metazoa; phylum Arthropoda; class Insecta; order Coleoptera; family Carabidae; genus Clivina; species Clivina fossor. The sequence goes on from OZ014550.1 coordinate 61,394,307, forward strand.
AATTTTAATAAAAAAAATGATTAAAGAATTTTAGTTTTTAATATTTTTTACGTTTCTTTTAATTATAATACGTAATATTTTTCAAAATTATTAATAAGTTTTATTTTTTTGAGATTATTACCTACTATAGTAATTACACGTGTTTTTTTTGTTTTTTTTTTTCGAAATTTGTCATGTAAATTCCACTTTTAATCATTTGATTTTTAAAAATATTAATCAATGATTAATCAATTTTAATTAATTACTTTTAAAAAAAAATCTAAACAAAAATTTATGTACATAGAAATGAATAATTCTAGAAGCGTCTTTGACGTCTTTGTTTTGTGCCAAGATTTTATGATAAAAGTAATACCGATCTTGTTGCGGTATTGCAAAGCACCGTTTTGATGAGTAGGTACAACATCGGTAAGGTATGTTCTCGGTATGCAGAGACAATGTCGATCATATATATTAATTGCTGACAGCGGCTCCGACTTTATATGTTTTCGGCATACTGCTTATCAACAGATTTTCAATGGACAAGCACACACTTTATACAATTTATATTTAATCCGAAAATATAAAAATTCAATAAATTGAAGATATTTTCACATTCATGCAAAATAATTTAGCATTGGCGTTTTGAATAAAGACGAGAGGCATGTGCAGATATTGTAACTTGTCCAGTGGACTAACGCTGGCCTCGCGGTTAAATTGACAGAGCATTAGGTCTCTTGTAACGGTGCTTTGGGTCGCTGTCGTGCGTTATACAGACGAGGCGAGGCGGGCGTACAGACAGCTGAATCAGGCGCGCCACGCTCGCATTTCGCACTCGCTAGGTAGGCAGGGTATATAATAACCGAGATTAATGTATGAATTATTGACTGCTTCCTCTCCAGTACATGCAAGCTTCGCTCCGACATGCGCAACCTGGGATTCCCAAAAGTCCATCCAAATCAACTCGACGCTGGATGCAGTACAAGCGGTAGCCTACACATAATTAAACTTATAAACAACGTTGTTTGCCAAACATCTCAAACTTTAAAAATTAGATTTGATTTTACAATTTCTGTCTTTTGCACCTACCAAATTACGATTACAATTACAATTGCTCAAATATAGTATGTTATAAAGTTTCTAGAATAGCTTTGATTTAATATTATATGATACAGAATACTTCTATATTATAAGCTAAGCTAGAACAACAAATACTAAATACAATACATACACTATTCATAAACATAAAATATAAATTTAAACATATTTTTTTATTTATTTCAAATACAATATTAATCAATTCAATCACTATAATTTTACATATCTTCCAGTACAACAATTTTTTAAATAAAACTAAAAATAAAGTTTCAAAATTACTGAAATATATAAATTGTTATTTCTTACTTTGCATTCAAAAATATTTTTATCCTAGTTTTTAATTTGAAAAATCTAACTTATGTTTGAATTATTCTTCTTCTTTTTACATTTGATAAAAGGTTATTTATTATTAATTTGTATTGTGTTTATACAAAGCATATGAAATTATTTAATCTAAATGATGTAATAAATAATTTATGATAATTGATAGCATAAACTTTGAAGACCAAATATCAAAGTTGACAAAGTGGTTAAGAGTTTGCTAAATTAAAATTGGTTGTAAGTGTACGATTTAAATATTTTTTAAATTATACAAGTACACTTTTAAGATTTTTACTATAGTAAAACATCAATATATCGTTGACCCATATTAAGTGTTTAAATGATTTAGTTCAAGTTTTTTAACTTTATTTTAATTAACATTGTTATTTGATTTTATTTCTGTGACATAAATAAAGGAAACAATTTAGTAAAATATAAATTAATAAGATTTTAATTGTTTTATAATAGAAATATCAATAGTATAGTTAATAGAGCAAACAATCAACGTTAAATAGCTATTTTTAAAAAATCCTTTGTTGTGTGCACGTAAAAGATTTTTCAGTTGGCATGAATGTAATGTGAATTGCATTCATATTTATACGGGCCACGTGCTCGTGTTTCTTGAGTAGATCAAAGTGGGAGACACAGGTGCGATGTGGAGTCGCTTGATCGCTGTTCAATCAGTTATTTGGCGAAACAGTCGATTAGAAACTCGCTGTCCGGAATAGGAAAGCTGGAAAGCTGATCTAAACCAAACTTTTCCTTTGTTTTCGTTCGTAGAAGTGGAAGTGTGCGAAGTTTTGCTTTCTTTATTTCTTCTGGGTTTTTTTGAGATAAATATTTACCGCAAACCCTCATAATTTCGAAAGGGGTTACAATGTTTAGTTTTTTTTTTTTTTTTTTTAGTATAAGCAATATAGCTATCAGTTTTATATTTAATTTTATCATTTTAAATTAATTATACATTTGAAAATTAAAATATAAAGACAAAATGTAAATTTAGTATTTATATTAATTGTATGTCCTACAGACAAATATGTATCAGTTATCAATAATTTCATGCAAGTTATAGATTTGGTTCTGAATAAAGAAATTTTTCAAATTATAACTAATTTTGAAATATTTGAATTTGTTCATTATTATTATTGAAATTATTGTATAACTTAAAATTTAATTATGATAAAAAAATATTTTTGTTAGTGATGACGGAAAAGCAGAAATTACGAGTACATATGAAGCTAAGATTTAGTGCGAATGTTTCGGAGTTTGTTGAGTATGGTATATAGTGTGGTGCGACACGCATTGCTGTTTGTTCGTTTGGCCGTTCAGCGTCCGCCGACAATTCGGTATGAGTCGGGGGTGTTGGGTGCTAGGGTTCGGGGGGGGGGGTCGTTATGTCATGGTTCGAGGGGGTGATGTGCAGGAACGGCGCGCCGTAGCGTCGTGTGCCAGTGTAGTGTGTGTGTGGCGGTGGTGGTAGTGGTAGCTAGGGTAGCAGGGTGCTCATGCGGGGTGCGGGCCGTTTAGTGAGCTTGGTGGGGGCGGCTGTGAACGGAACGCGCCGGAGCGGACTGGAGCGCGCGGGCCTAAGCACGAGCGACGACCGACAACGCGCCAACACAAGCGCAACGCGAACGCAACTCGCTTCAGTCAGAGTTGTACGCTATTAGCGTCCGGTTCGGTTCGGTTCGGTTCGGTTCGGTTCCGGTCTCCGTGCTCCCGCTCCGGTGCTTCGGTGCTTCATAGACGACGACGACGACACGACCAACGGCGCGCTCCACTCACATTCGCGGCGCTGGTGTTTGTGTGTGTGTGTGTCTGTGCGCGATCAAGTGCGCCCGACTTTCCTGCACCCGCGCCCGCTTGCTCGCTTGTTCCGCGAAGCGCTGGCTTGCTTCACTCCACTCGTGACTGATTTGCGGGTTGCGCGCATTGTATTGTGACGCGTCAACTTTAAACAACGTGCGTACCGTACCATCATCCATCCAGCCATCCATCGCATTGCATCGGTCCGCTAACTTATTTCTTATTTAACAAGCCATATCAATTAGAATCTGAATCGAATTGTTGTTGCATTGTTGAGCTCAGTCGAGTTGTGTTTAAGACAAGACTTTATACTATAAGTAATAGTAAGTTTTTTAAAGTAAAAGTTGACGCGTGCAGAACGAACGGAATTAAGTTGAGTGACGGCGCGGCGTGAGTGAGTAAGTGGAGTGAGCGTGCGTGCGTTGGCCATGATCCGTGGTGGGTGCGCGTCGCATTCCGGCATCTATTCGAGTTTGGCTCCAATTCCGGCTTCTGCTTCTGGTTCAGCAGCGGTTACGGCTGCGGCTCCAGTCTCTGCGTAGCGGTCCGTGCGGCCAGTGCCATCTCCGGCGTCGGCCAACTCACGTGCCCGTTTTGCCCGTGCCCGTGTTGTTTGTGCTGACCGTACCGCTCGTGCTGACCGTATTGCCATACACCTACGCGACGTATCTCGTTGCCGCTTCAATCACCTATGATTCAGTACACATACCAAAAACTAAACAACAGTGAGATTTCGTACCTGCAACATACAACATAGCATCATATTTTCTTAGTTACCATTTCAATTATAGAAAATCTATTGACAAATAGAGAGAAATAATACACGTTACGTTACGTTACGTTACGAGTAGAGAAAGTAAATTCATTATTATACATCTACCACCTATATTTAACATATAATCGAACAAATAAATATTTAAGAAGAAAAAACTGTCGAATCAAAGTGTGTCAAAATGTTGACCATGTCTACTTTGATGATGCCGGCACCGACAATGACCACTATGACAAATCCGGGTCCAATTCCGGTCAGCCAAACGAAGATCGAGCCAAATGCAAAAATCACGCTCAACAATCACAACACTACCGTCAACAAATCAGGTATGTTTGCATTCTAAGAAATAACTTAGATACGTCACGTCAGTTTCTTGTGCTCGTCACGTGCTCGTGACAATCGCATTTTCATAATCCGCGCGACGATTCCGCTGCCGCTGCCGATGCTGATGCACATCTGTTTGATTTGTAGTCGCGGTAAGAAAGAGCGGTATGAATTGCATTTGCATAACAATACATATTACATTTAGTGTAATTGGTTCGAATAACGACTTGCAAACTCGAACCAGTGCCAGTGTATGAATAATAATAGGCATATTGCATCAGTTTTGAATAGCTTATGGCTCATAGCTCATGGCTCGTCTCATGCTAGCGTGGTATATTCTCGGAGCCGCAGTGCGACAGATAAGCATTCCGAGACGTACTGCCTCCGGGAGATGTCCCACTCAACTCAACAGTGTTTTTTGCTTTCGTACATGTCTTGGGTACATGTACATGTCTTTATTTGGCACATGCCGCTCTCGCATCGTAATGAAACGACAAACGACGCGATATCATATCGGTTTCATCTTGTACGCGAAAGCATCGGCATATACTCGTACTCGAGTCCTATGTATATTAGCTTTCCTGCTGGGACCGGGACGGGACCATGATAAACAAACGTTTCCTTCTATTCGGTTCCGTTTCTTTCCTTTTGCTTTTAGTGTTCTTTATTCATGTTCCGTTGCTTTTTCCTTCTCCTTCTCCTTCTCCTTCTCCTTCTCCTCCGTTCCATTCTTACTTTTCGTGCACTTTTCAAGCGGCCACCAGTCTTTAATCTAATTATTCATCTTCTTTAATTGATTACTCGAGCGCAGATGTGCCGCTGCGCTAAGACGTGATCCAATTGAATCTGCAATAAACAACCGTTATTTGTATGAGAGCACCATCAAACTCTTCTGCTACGGGATGTAGGCTGTGGGCTATGCTCTATACTGCGGGTATGAGTTGGAACGAAATGCTAGTCGTAAGATGTCGTATTTCATTCTGGGACATCCGTCAATGACACTGTCTGCCACAATATACGCGCCATATCATATCACTACTTCTGCTCTAATATCTCTATTCGTTTCGTTTTTTTTTTTTTTTTTTTTTGTACTTGAAATTTACTATCGTATTTCCTGAATATATTTTTACTTCAATTTTAAAATATCTACAAATATTTTCGCCGAAAATGTATTGCAAAATTTTTGCGACAATACATTTCTGAAACTATTAACAAAAACTAACTTATTTTAAATTGTATAAAAAGTTGCTTGTAATTCAGACCCCAATTAGTACAAAATTTAATTCGTCTACAAATAGCACAATATTTATATGTTCGTATATTGAATTCTACTTTGAATTTCTGTAAATATATTATATAGGTATTTATTATGAAATATAAACATATATGCTTTAAATCTACAAAACCAGGAGTATTTAATCCTAAAAAGTATTAAACACAAAAATATATTTACCGATAAACTGATTAAAAATTGCACACAAATTTGATTAGTTAAAAAAAAGTATTTAAAATCCGGTCCTGATTGGATAAAATGATTTGATTCCAAATATACTACTGCATTAATGACATAATAATGTACAATATTGACAAATGATTTAAATGTAGTTAAATTTTTATCGAACGATATTATTGTGTTTACATTTATAAAATATCACTAATTACTCGTAACTAAAAAATAAAAAATAAACATTTATTTTTCATACCCGGTTTGATAATTATTACAAAATGCTGATATTTAATTTAATAATTATGCAAATAAATAATTATTGACTAATATTTACAAAAAGAAGTTCAGCTAGATTTTTAATATATAGATATGTAAATATATTTTTTGATATTTTTAATTCTTAAAAATTGCTAAATTAAAATAGCGTTAAATAAAAAGCTATACATATTTATATTAATATATTATCTAATGTAGCTATTATTTAATTTACATTTGACTGATAAATGCGCGATATTTTAAAAATAAATCGTTAAATGTATCCGTAAAAATATTTGCAAATATAAATAAATTTAAATAAATAAATTTGCCGCTAATTAAAATTGTTTGTAGCATAAATTGCTTAATGTATTGATTGTATGTCAAATTATTTTGAAATTCATATATTTTAAGCTAGTGTCACATTTTGTGATATGCAGACTCTGTATCCTACATATATTATCATTAAATCATGTTTTATTTGAACATACCTAATAAAAAAAAAACTTAAAATATGTTGTTTTAAAACCTATTTAGTTAAAATGCTTTTTTTCAACAGTGTTTCTTATTAATAGTTTAGGTAAAATATGTATTTAGAACAATAATTTCTGGATAATTGCACTGTCAATTATTTATTGCTCGTAATATAGGTTTTTGTAAGTTAAATGAAGTAAATATTGATATCAAATAAACTCATAACTCATTTTTACATGATTGAATTCAAAAGTTTCGCTTGATTTAAATAATTTACCTGAAAATGAGTTTCAAATTTTGTACTGAAATTGTTCATGTTTTGACAGTATTCAAATTTGAACTTATTTGTTGATAATGTAATTTTTAATTGTTTTAATTAATAATCAATGAATTTATTATTATGCAGAAAGTTCTAGATTGGCCGCATTGTAATAAAAATATTTCTAATTTGATTGTAGTACCAGTAAATTTAAATTATTTTTCGTTTAAAATTGATCTGAAAAATATTTCCAATATAAAATCTATTATTTGAATGGTAATACGATATTTGATATATTTGTATGTTGTTTGATTAGGGATATATAACAGTAACGTATACAAATTTAAAATTTGTCATGTTGTTATTTTATTAAAAGGCAATATATTGAACAAACTAATAGTGTATTTTATAATGGATTTAATCCAAGAAAGTTTGATTATTTAGCTTAGCGTAACAGTATATAAAGCTGGGGATTTAAAAATCAAGACGATATTCTAAGTGTTCTACATAATATTCCATATACGTATTTTTGCGGTTTCCGATAAGCGAATAATCGCAAACGAGCAAAGATACAGAGATAGAAGGCGAGCTGAGCCGGGATGCGGACGGAACGGGCGCTTGCGTTGTATTTTATAAGCTCGAATCGCTTTTGCATTATAAAGTTGCCGTAAGGCTGGCTGGCGTTTTGCCGCTTACCACTTGCCGCTTACCACTGCCGCAACTGGTAAATTACGACAACTACTGCGCAGTACTGCGGCCGCTACGTTAATCTGCGCAATGGCGACTTGCGACTAGCGAGACAACCAAACTGCATCGGATTTAGCGTTCGCCCTAACCGTTTGGGACCGCTCATAAATTCGCCGGTTGAACGTCTGAAATCATCTCACGTATCGTAATAATTATATCGAGATATTTTTACGATTTCGGAACGAGTTTTGCTGCGCCACATAACGCCGCGCTGCGCTGCGCCGCGTCGCATCGCGTCTCCTCGTTCCACGTGTGACACACAATTTTACTTATGTGGATTTTGTCTCTTATCCCTTATATAACATACCTACTGTATCAGAGAAATAAATAACCTATTTCTGTCCCCGTTTCGCTTGTCGGTATGTGTGTTCACATTGTTTTAACACACTTACACTATCATTCTTTTTTTCTGATTGCACATTACTTACAGCAATTAATATCTATCTATGTTGGCTTTGTCTCTTCATTTTTTCACCTTATAACACACAATCATCAAATTTCAGTTTCATCGCATTATATTTTTTATGTATTAGTTGTTGTTTTTCATACATTTATTTATATTATTTTTTAATTTTATACAATATACATGTATGGAAAAAAAATATTTCTTCAAGCAAATGTGTAACATATATATATATATATATATATATATATATATATATATATATATATATATATATATATATATATATAGATAGATAGACAGATATAAAGACAATTATCATCTTACTTTAAAAGCATATTATATACTTGCATTATTTATAAATATAACAGTAGATTCCATGGATAATTGTGTGTACGTATTATTTATATTATATTTTATTGACAGGGATTCTATAAATGAGGCGTATAGATGCAAAACTCACTATTCGACAAAAAGTGAAAAATGAGATTTTGCGCGATTTGGACGTAGAATTTTACAAGGAATACGATAGTTAGGTTAGTTAGAAAAAAACTCAGTATTTAATATGAGAAACACTCTTTAAAGTTTAGTGTTGGATGCAAAACTCACTTCTTGCGTTGATAGTTTAGATGCAAACAGTTACTTTGTATAAATTAATGATGTATAAAACCAATGATTTACGATTTTAAATAAGTATTGCCATCTAGTAACAAGATTTTATCATCAAAATACAATTACACTTAGCTATAACAGTTTTTTGCAAATATCTCAGAACTTAAAATTTGCAAATAGTGAGTTTTACATCTATACTACTCAAATGTAAAATACATTTTATAATTTATTGGTATTCATATAAAAGAATTAAGGTATATAAATTTCTATTTTTACCACTTTGACTGCAAGGAAAAAGTGGTATAGTGTTTGGTAAGGTGTCTTTAACATTAAAAAAAAAAAAATTGTATAGAAATCCCTCATATAGCCTCTAGATGACGAATCTGAACTTAGTTTATGTGGGTGTATGGATGTGCGTCGTCAGCTCGCTCGCTCGGTCGTAAGTCAAAATTTTGTGGCCACAAATTTGTCTAGTGCCCAAGATGGTCATTTGGTTTTGGTTTTTTTCTGTGATGCCAACTTTCCAAGAAAAAAATTACTTAAATTTTAAAAAATTAATATTGGCTACGTTATTTATCCGATTTTGATGAAATTTTCAGAAAAGATTTCCCTAATGCTCCCATTAATTATATGATTTTATTAATATCCAGTGTTGCCAACTTTTCGAGAAAAAACTTACTAAAGTTTTGAAAATTTTATTATGCCCATGTTATTTAACCGATTTTACTCAAATTTTCACAAAAGATTTTCCTAGTATTCATATAATTTATGTAATTTTAACAAAATACAGTATTCCCAACTTTCCGAGAAAAAAATTAGTAAAATTTTTAAAAATTCATTATGACCATTTTATTTAACCGATTTTAATCAAATTTTCATAAAAGTTTCTTCTAGTGCCTAAATAAATTATGCAATTTTAACGAAATACAGCGTTGCCAACTTATCGAGAAAAAAATCACAAAATTTTTTAAAAATTCATTATGGCTACATTATTTATTCGATTTTGATCAAATTGTCGGAAAAGTATCTTCTAGTGCCCACATAAATTATAATATTATTAAAATACAGTGTTGCCAACTTTTCGAGAAATGTCAAAGTGGTTATATATGGGTTTATCCATATATTTCTAATCTTGTTTATTCTGCACAAAAAGTAATTTTATTGATTTATATTTCGTAATTTGTTTTATATGAAATTAGTTTTCACTATGAAATTGAATGGTTTCATGAATGAAAATATACGGAAACTGTGAACAAAATTTAACATACAAAATTAAATGAAATGGAAATTTGAAATACGTATATGTTTGATTCATAATTGTTTATTATTTAGCTTATATTTAGAAACTTATAATTTATATAGTTTATTGTAATTATTCAATATATATATATATAAACAATATTCAGTTAAATAAACATTTTATAACTTCATAATGATACTGTACTGTAATACATACATGTACAAAAAATGATGTATTATTTATTCATTTGTATTTATATTAAAAAATTAATGAATATATATTTTAATAATTTCGTAGAATAATTAAGTCGTAAAACAAAATAAATATTTTAATAAAATTATAGATATTAATTATTTTTTGCAAAAACTTCGTAACTAAGTAGTTAGCAACAAACGGTTGTTATTGTGTTCGAGAATAAGGTGGCGCTAAAGAGCAAGTTTTGTAGCAAGCAAGCAAGCAGCCCAGATTGAACTGTTTGTTGATGCAGCTCGCAGCGAGTCGTTCCACTTGGTTGCACCAGAATTCGAGTCGGGCTGCTGAAGCCCTGCTGGAAGCGGTGAGCCGTTGGCCACGGTGCCGGTAAACCGTAATCGCAAAATCGGCAATCGGTCGACGCTGTGCGGCGCGGCGTGGGAGGCCAAGGTACACCAGCAGCCGAGGCCGCCGCGCCGCGCCGGTCGGGGCCCCCGCGGAAATTATATTTTCAGAACGGTGATTCGTCAACTATCGATCCACGGTTTGCGTCCGGTTCGACGCTTACTCACTTACAAAAAAGATTTCGAATTTTCGAATCGTTTCAAGCGATTTCATGCGACGTTGCTCGATTTATGGGGGTTACGTAGTTCTCGGTAGCTAGCTTTCTTCCTCGCTGTGCTATTCATTCCGAACGATTTACGTAAATTTTCTTCTCATTACAATCACTTAAATGCTGTTTATTTTGTTTTAAGACTAAATTTGTCTTAGCTCATTTCAGGCTGCGAATTTCCCAAAAACAATAAATGAAGATAATGCTCCAAGCTAAAACATCGCGAAAATTCAATTCATTCATAAGAAAATAAATACATTTTTGTAACAGATAATAATTAACACTTTGCTTCATATTTAACTAAACAAGAACTAAAATAAATTTACGATAAATAGCATTATAACTTAACATATACAATTATAATTATATATAATTTATATATATTATTTTTAAACATTGGTTAAAATAAAATTGTAAAAAAAAATTTATAAAAAAAAAGTCTTTTCAATCAATTTTCAAATTCAATAAAAAAAAATTTAAAATCGGAATAATTTTATTGTATTTTATTATTTTTATTTTCTTAAAAATTTATTTATAAAACACAGTACAAATCAGGATTGGGCTGGTCGTGATTTTTTAAAATTAAAAAATCGAATTTAAAAAAAAAATATTATTTTTTGGTTTTTTAATCATTTTTGAAAGTAAGAGTTAATTAACTATTTGTATGTACCTACTAGGAATATATAACATATTTATACTTGTAATATTTGAATGCGTCTGCGTCAGTATATCCTCAGAAGACATATGTATGAAACAGAACAGATAAAGAGATACTTTGATTTAAATTTGAATTAAAAAATTTATTCCAATTTGTTTTTGATTTTTTTTCTTTGTAGTCAATACGCATAAAATGTTAGGACGAGCGACGTTAGCTCTAATAATATAAACAAATTTTACAATATTATATATACTTTTATCGCGAAAATTGCGATAAAATTAAACAGGATCACTCACCCATCAAAGACGCTTCTTTTAACGTTTATTTGTTTGTACATAAAATCTTATTTCCATATTTATTTTGTGTTAGATATATCCTGGTACAAATAATATATTATTAATTCAGAAAAAATATGATAAATTGCAGTTTTATAAATATGTTTTAGTAATAAAAAATAAAAAATTTACGTACTGTAAGAAGAAAATATTTGTTTATAGAAACTTTTTTGTTGATATATACATATACAGCCAGCTCTTAAGTAAAAATGTGTTACAATTACAAAATATAATGAAATAAAACTAGCTTATAGACTAATAGGAAGCTTCAAATAATAGAACACATTATATACTTGAATAAAATCTAGCCACAAAATATAATTTATATATATATATATATAAATATATATGTATATTCGTACTCTTTGCGAATACCATTACCCGGTAACTGTCTCTATATTTATGACAAAGAAGAGTATCAAATTGAAGTGCTTGGTATAGTATATCGTGATAGGAATACACAGAATATGATTTGAGAAAAAGTTATGGATATATTTGGAACAGTAGTGGTAGGGGGGCGCGCGCTTACACGAGATTGTGAATAGGGTTATCAAAATCAGGCGAGCGTAGAAAAATGCAACGTTCTTACACTTTTATACTGGATAAGAATAGAGATTTTGTTTAAATTTTCTCAAAATTCTAATTTACTCTAAGTATAATACAACGTAACTTTTATATATACATTGTCCTACAATGCGCTACCAACATATTTTATATATATTTATAAACTTTTTATATAGTTTTATACATTTACTGTGACAATGATTTCTTTTTCTTCAGAATTAACTTTAAATCGCATATTATTATTGAATATAACACTAAATTTATAACAATCAACTAGATATGAATCTGAGTTAAATTATTGACAGTGTACTTCAATGTTTGTATACTTAAAGTGCAACATAATTATTTTTATTTACTTAGAATGCAGCAAAATTTCAAAGATTTGTTTGTTCAAAGTTATAAATGTAGAATTTCGAATATTATTTTAGGAATCAAAACTATGTTAAGTAAGTAACAGAATTAGCATTTATTGTTATACGAATAAATAGTGAAATGAATTCATTATATTTCTTATCATTTTTGAAATAGGTATATATGTAAAGTAAATTTATCATTTTTTAATGTCAAAAAATATTTGCACTTTATTAAATAACATCTATAACTTATTTTTTGTTATATTCATGTTTTAATATTTGTATGTATGTTCGTTACTTTCTAATTAAGAAATGATCACACCAAGGTTTTGGAATTTTGGCATAGATAACATATTTGTTAAAAAATAAATGATATATATGACAGACAGACGAACAACGAGACACAAGCATCAATGTAAAATATTTATTATTGAACTTCAGAGATCTTAAAACGTTCTTATTTGTAAAAATCTAAATAATAAAAATGAGCTACGATCAAATTGTGTTCTGTTTATGTACGATCGGTAGAAATCAAACTGTGTTATCTTGAAATACTTTTCCACACGTGTATCAAATGTAAAGAACGAAATATCTATAAAGAGAACAAAACTAGCGCAATGCTATCAGATTAGCTGAACAAAAATAAACAATATCCCTGCCCAAAATAATTTGATCAAAGTTCACATGTGTCCGACACTACGCTGAATAATAAACGCCCTTACACAGTGCCCTTTTCGTTTCAACAAACTGTACGGACATTTGCATAACACGAGTACAAACAGAACCAGCCAGGCTATATGCTCCTTGTAAATGACTTCGCATTTATTTAACTCAAATATTTGGAAATAAACGAAATGATTCGGTAGAATCGAACACGGAGAAAAGACATTGGAAATTATATCAAATTGATTTGAAATCAGTTGCAAATTGCTTAAATCCTTTGTCATTATTCCAAATCAAGTCCGGTGATGTCGAATGACTTCCCCGAACAAAGGACAATTTATTGAATTTCGAGACGAAACGTTGTTCGATAAATGTTAAGTTAAAGTTATATTTTCGAATTTAAAAATCTCGGCGCAATTATATAGTAGTCGGGAAGAAATTTATTTTGTCAACTAAATATTTCTGATTTTATATTTGCACTGATTGCATTTGAAATAGGTATAATTAGGAAATAATTTATTTTATAGGAGTATTTTTTATACTATTTTGTTCTTTATTTATAGATGCTTATGTTTTTTTTTATTTATAACTATATATAAAACATAATCAAGAAATATTTTAATAACTTTCGTGAAACTCATAGAACTCTTTGTTAATATTTACTTGACTATCTCATTATATGATATTACTTACTTAAAATTATTAAAAAGATAATTAAAACAAATTAAATATTGTTAATTTTCTCTAAATGGTTAGTAAACTTTGATAAATTTTCAATGAAATACCTGAAACCGTATTTCTGCGGTCGAATATGCAGTTTCTGATAAATCTAACGGGGTGCACATTGCATTACTTGCACTTCTTCACACACTTTCAATAATTAAATTGAAATTCAAGCGAAAATTATCAAAGCAATTATCAATTAACTTAACTTGATGTAATAGTTTTTCAATATGGCCGCCGAAAATGTCGGATGAAATACACTTGATGTTGTAATTATGTTTGTTTGGTGTTGCCATCAGTGATGTAATGGTAACTAACTGCTGTATAATAATAGCATTATTGTTCTAATAACATAATGATCTCTTTCTACATAGGCAATATGATAATGTAATATTAATATTATGATATGTTTGAAGGAAAAATATTATTGGGATACGCTTCAAGACAGATATTTGAAACTTTTTTTGATTTAAAAAATATTTACAAAATGTATTGATTGTCAAGTAATGATACATCTAAGATTGCCATGTAAATGTACAGAAAAAGTTCTATTTAATTAAAATTATATCTTTGATAGTTTTTAAGATCGCAATGGTAACAAGTAAAATAGAGTATTTTATATTTTTTTACGTTACATTTTAAACATTGTGATCGTACGATTTAATTTGAATTAAAACAAACTTTAATTTTGGTTATTTATTGTGTCGGATGTTTTAAATTATTTGTACAAATTCAATATGTTTTATGAGAGAAAATGCAATAAATAAAATTTAATCGTTTTCAATTGTTTTTGTTATGTTCAATAATTATTTGTTTATCACTTTAGGATATTTTAGTTTTTTTTACACAGATATTTTACGCTTTTTATACTTTTACATAAAAATAAATAAAAATGATATATATATATATATATAGTCGTTTATAATGTGTTATTTAAACTATTATTAAATAAATACTTAAGAAAAAGAAGATAAAAAATTTTCTAATGTTTTTTTTATTTGATTTTTTGTTTAAAAAATATTGCGTTATGCTTTAATACTATATTGAATAACAGAAAAACTTATGAAGTTAATTAAAAAATAATAAATTAATTTTAAATTTAGAACAGCAACGTTAATATATAAAAACATTTTTAAAAGGGAAAGAAGGATCTCGTAAAAAATTAAAATTCAATTAGTTAAACATTGAAGTAATCTAACTTTTACTAGTGGGTATTACGATATTTTTAATTGCCATTTCCAATTTATGTTTATTTAAAAATAAAAAAAAACATAAACCGAAAGCTTAAAGTTTCATTCATAGTTAACGAATTTAAAAATTAAAAACTAATAAACACACGTGCATACATACTAGCACACCATAATCCCAGGTATCCGAGATAATAAAAGTACGAAATAAAAAAATCACGAAGTTTAGGGGTCCGTAAATCAAATTTTAAATAAAAAATGGGTTCATATACCACAGAGGCCTTTAATATTTTAACTGTAAGCACGCCTCTATACATTGGCCTATACTGTGCTCTGGCTCTGGTACGTATACCAGTTTCGCCTTCTTGGTACCATCTGATCTTGGCTACCGACGCAGAAACATTGTGTCTAAACAGAACAGATGATTCACAGTTTTTCTGTGCCTCGAAATTGACTCTCGCTATTTATTAAATTGGTGATCTCTTCAAAACAACATCACAAAGGAAATAACCTTATTTATTTTCAACTTTCAAACATTTCTTGCTTGAAACTACTCCATTATTTATTTGAAAAATATTTTTCTAGTACTAGATAAACTTTCTGTTTTATTAGATGAATTTTCTTTTTAATATGTTAAATTTTTTACTGCGGAAAAATTTACATACTCGCGTGTACATTATTAAAATATAACATAAATTTGTAAATATTTATTTTGACGCCATGAATATTGTAAAACTGTCGTTATATGTGGAAACGTTGAAAAATTCATCACCTTAACAACATTGCAAAACTGTCAAACTGTTTTATATTGCAAAACTGTCAAAATATGATTTTAGTATAAAACGAGCAATACTTAATTATTTAGTGTGCCCACATTACATTTTCATCTGTACTACGTATGTGTGCATAATTTTAAGTTAACTGGTTATGTGAAAGTTGGTAAAAATTGAATTGAAAAACAGAATTGTCAATTTAAGCAAAATTTCACTGTTAAACAAGAAATTCATAATTATTTAAGTAGTTCAGTCCGTTTATATTATATTATCATCTGAACTATATATATATATATATATATATATATATATATATATATGAAAAGTTTCAAGTTGATCAGATATTGAATTTATAGAATTTTCCGGGCTGTTATACCGTTGTCGATCTATCCTCGTCGAAGACGTTTTACCATACATCAGAAATGACTTCTGCAGTGCTTGGATGACAGTTTCTGCTTCGCAATTTAGTATATACCTTTACTCCCACCATTCTCTATAGGTGCCGTTACGCCGTTAGCGATTAGATGTGTAGAAGTTGTTCAAAATTTGATTACAAGATTTAACGGCAAACAGAATTAAGTTAAATTATCTTACACAAAATGTTACAATTTTACATTCAATAAATTATACAAGGTGTAACAGAATAACTATTCCTAATTTTCAGAAATGATAGAGTGCACTTAGAGAAACATTTTTTATTAATAAACTAGTGTCCGGAAATTTCTCGGTGTCAAGATACACTACATATCGTTAAAAACAATTTTAATTATTACAACGTCAAAGAGTAGTTAAGTTAAGGAACATTTTATTAGAAATAATAGTGCATTAAATTTTATAAAAATTGTTTGAAGTTACGACCACCATTTTCGATATACAAGTTGTAACGATGTACAGGCTGGGCAAATTTGGACGTTTTTATAGGGGACCTCAGAAACTATAAGAGCTATGGAAAAATGGACCGCGCATCCTCGATCGCTTTTTTTGAGAGAAACTCAATTATGAAAACAAAAATTAGCTATCGTCTTTTGTTTTCGAGTTATGGCGAAAAGTTCGCATTTTCCGTATTTTGATAAATGGCGATATCTCGATGGTTTTTTAAATTAGATGAAAATAATTATCACATTCTTAAGGCTCTTTTTTGAGTAGAATGAAATGGTTTTAACGGATATTATAAATCTCCGTTAATTCGCGGGTTATAACATAAAGTTTTGTTTTTTACAATCGACTGCCGAAAAAAAAAATAAAAATTTCCGGACACTAGTTTATTAATAAAAAATGTTTCTTTATGTGCCCTCTATCATTTCTGAAAATTAGGAATAGTTATTCTGTTACACCCTGTATATGCTATCGATTATAAATTATTATAATACATAATTACTAATAATTGAACATCAAAATCAACAAAGAAGTATGTAACACAAACATCTGTATTGGTTCCCTCAAAGTTAACATTAAATTGCTTAATAATACGTTATATGAAAATAAAAAATAGCGCATCTATTTTTACCTAATTGATTTAAAGAGCAAATACGTACCTATATTGAGTTATAATTCAGTCGTTCAGTTTTAAAATGCAAATACGCTTTGTTTACTACGCATGCGTAGGAACAATGGCATTGCCGTAAATTCACTCGACGAGTCTGATGTTAGTAATCGTGTTATTTGACAAGAGATACTTATTCGAAGAAATCGATAAGTTGGCTGTGGACAAGCGAAAACAATTGAGATTATTTTTCATTCGATAAATTATTTAATGTTATTGTTTTTTTTTTGTTTATTATTGTTAAATGTATTTAAATTATATATTCTTCAAGAACTAATTTAAAAACTATAAATAATATAATAGAAATCGTACACAGTAAAATTGTGAAATATATTCGTTATTGTCATTTGCTAAATATATATTAAATAATGATACACATGTCAAAATTACATTATTATTTTAAGTTTCATCATTTATATTCATAATTAAACAAAAACATACTTTGTCTAGTAAAATATATAATTTTATTATTTATTCAATAAAAATTAATTTCCGACTAGCAAAAACCAATCGTTTAGGTTCACAAAAAAGTAATAGACTAGTGTCCGTATGCATAAACATTTTCGTTAAAAATAATTGTTCGTTAAAATGAAAATTCTTGGATTCCGTAAAAAATTTCGTTTGCAATATACATAGAAAAATTTCTCACGGAATCCAAGAAAACAAACTATTATTTTTAACGGAAATGTTTAAAAATAAAAATTAAAGATCAGTTTTATATTATATTGTTGAATATGTATTCATGTAGAACTTCTAAAGGTTTACACTCTGAATTTTTAGATAACAGTGACAATTTTGTTAGAAATTCATAAATTCTACAATCTTTTTTTAATTAAAATATTTGTGAAAAAAAGTATGTATTTTGTATTTTTGTATTTTTTCGATTAAAAATTATTATTTTAAATTACATTAAAATTATCGTAATTTGTGTGTGAACAATATTGTAATGTTTTATAAGGTTTAAAATAAGCTTCCATTTTATAATTTGATTTTTAAGTTAGAAATATTTTATGAAAAATGTATAAAAAAATTTGTCATATAAAAATAATATAATATAAAATTCATTTAAGGTCAGTATTACCAATTTTATTTATTCTTAAGATCATTCTTAAGAATCATTTGTGATTTGCTAAAAATGTATCCTTAGAATAAATAATGACATTTTATTAGTTAATTTTAAAATTTTTCCAAAGATAAATTTATTCCAATACATTTGAAAATTCTGGGCTTTAATAGAATGTATAAAGTTTATCAGTGATGCAAAAATTTGTAGATTTTTATAAAATCGGTATAAAAAAGTTCCGATGACATTTCATTGTTTTGTATAAGTAAGCTATTAACCTTTGCTTTTAAAATTTATAGCTAATTAATAAGTAATCAATGAGACACTTTTTATTATTATTATTAACAGCATTTATCTATAAATGTAGGCATTGTGAATGCGTTTTTGAGAGTAAAAAAAGAATTGGGTCATATTAGTTATAAAAATAAATCGGGAAGAACCAATGAGTGTGGACTAGTGAACTGAAAGCAAAGCAAGCCAGGGATAGTTGATAATGGAACAGAAAGGAAAATCAGTAGGTATTCAAACCACACCGGAAATGAAAACAAAAAAGCAAACAAAAAGAAACAGCCTGAAATTTCAGTGTAATCACGCACAAACTCTTGTTTCTAGCCGGGGTGGGTCTATAGTACGCTCCGCTCCTGCTTTGTGCTCAGCACTACCGCACTCTTACGCGCGGATTTCGAATTACTGTCAATTTATCAAAATTATATCCACACAGAATCATCTCGACGTTATACTGTTTTCATGCGCAGTCTGCAAACGAGTTTTCATGCAGAAGAATCTTTCGCTAAAGTTTATTTCTATCATTTCAAACTTGAATACAAAAAATGGGATCTAGGTAATATTTTTATTTTTTATATTAATTGAAAAAATTATATAATAATTTTTTTTTTTTGAGAAAAATTAATGTATATAAAGTAAAATTAGTTTCTTTTAATTTGTACACAATACGTATAAATAATTTGCATACATAAGACATGTTTTTATTATATAAATATTTGGCAAGGACATGATACCACAGTAATTGGAACTTATAAATTTAATTAAAAAACAATAAAATTAAATTTTAATAATGCATAATTTAAGAATTTAAATTAAATAATCTTATAATTTTTATATTTAAATACGGAAGGAATCTCATTTTCGATTATTATTATCATTATTTATAACTTTTAATAAAACCCTTTAATTGCAATTTTGAAAATAAACATACTTACCTAGCGATTGTAATTTTTTTTTTTGAACTTTCTGTAGAAACACTTTGTTATTTTATTTATTAAGTATGTCAACAAGATCCTTGGATATTCTATTAAAATTAATCTATTTTAAATAAAGGAGAAATACTTAGAAAGTAGAAGAAAAATTTCATTGGTATTATATGTAATTTGTTGTATAAATATTTAAACTATAGGGTATTTATGAGTTAAATAGATTTTGCGAAACCTTTTAGTTAATTTTAGATATCTACATTAAGAGAAGAATTATTTCGATCTACTGATTAAATTTCCGAACTGCGTAGAATGCAATTAAGTTCCATCTGAGTTTCACAATTAAATTGTTTCTTCACACAAGTTTGTTTAACCGCCTAATAATTTAGATTGTCGTGCTTTTGTATCGCCATTAAAAAAAAGATAACTTACTCATATTCAAACCTAGGTTTATTTTGAAGATAAATTATATACCTATGTATTATTTATTATACAAAATTCATTTGAAAAAAATTTCAGATTTCCATTTATTTCGTTTATTTATTGTTATAAGCTGTGTCTATATATTAAAAAATTAAGTATTTTGTTAATTTATAGGGAATTCAACAGAAATGGTGTCATTTTATTGTTGTTCGGACAAAAGCAAATCTGTAAAAATTTAATTATATTTAAACTGCACAATTTAATTCGTATTTCATTAATAAACTTCGGGGAAATTTTTTTTTTTAATCTAAATACAAAAATTTATTTGTTTAAAATCGCCAAATGTACAAAATAATTAACAATTATTTTAATACATACTTACTAGTACTAATTTTAATTTAAATGTTTTCGTTAAAAGTAGGTACTTATTAGAAAATTTACGGAAAAAATAGCTTGTAATAATTATTTATATTATTTCAATTATATTTTAACTTACTATATGTAACAAAATTTGCATGTTACAGTTCAGTTGAAATAATTAATACAGAAGACATGGATTTTCTGCCAACTTGTGTACGAATTTACAATGGTTAGTTTGTATTATTGTGAAACGTTTTCTATATGTAATTTATGTTATTTTGTTATGACAATTATTGCACTGACAATTATGATTTTTGACAATTACATAGTTAGGTTTTTAGCTTACGGCATCTGAGCAACACCCGGCTCTTTTGTTAATACCAAATGAAAACATTTGTTTTCATTTTAGTTTCAAATTGTATATTTACAATCTATTTGTTAAATACTTATAAATAAAAAAAAATATTTTAGTTGGGCTAAATATATAGCAAAAACAATTGACTAACATGTTTCGCAATAGAAATAATAAAATTATATTTGTTTATACGGGATAATTTATTGCTGAAATCTCGTTAGCAAGTACACAAATTTTAATACCATTTCAGCGACTAGCCTAGCGTTAAACGGTTTAAGTTTAGAACAGTTTCGTTCCCATGTGAACTGTTTGTTATTTCTCTACCGCAGAATGTTCAAAGTTTCTATTGCAGTCATGTCAATGAGATACGATATTTATAAAACGCATTCGACTCGGAATACTTACTTGAAAAAATTAAAAATAAAACAACGAAAACATCCTACAAATGTGCTTACATTCATTTATTTTAATATATCCAGTTTCGCAGCCAGCGAAACCAGAATTCAAAGTAATGCAGTTAGAGAAATTAAGTTTACTTTTAAATATGTTTTAAATAATTTTAAGTACTCGGTGTGGTTTGAATCTTTTGAATAAATTTACAACTTTTTATGTAGTGAAATATAACACAAAAAATGCAATTATATTATTGTAAAATTTTTAGAAAATGTTCAATATATATACAGGATGTTCGTTTGCCAGGTTTATATAGGGCAATAACATGGGATACCGATAATATGCAGAATACTTCTTTCTGAAGTAAAATTTGGAGATATACTTAGAATACTTTTCGATAGGGAATAAAAAGTTATATAATTTGGTTTTAGTTTTAATTTGCTAGCATATGCCGTTTGGGCGCTAGAATTTGAATTTTTTCAAAATATAACTTTTTTCAAAATAGAGAAAAAAATTAGCTACATAATAGCTAAGTAACTTTTTTCTCTAACTCATACTGATTTAGCAGGAAAAATTATTGAAAATTCTAAAAAACATTTAAAAAAAATTCTAGCGCCCAAACGGCATATGCTAGCAAATTAAAACTAAAACCAAATTATATAACTTTTTATTCCCTATCGAAAAGTATTCTAAGTATTTCTCCAAATTTAACTCGAGAAAGAAGTATATAATTTGGTTTTAAATTTAATTTGCATGTGCCGTTTGGGCGCTAGAATTTTTTTTTTGACATTTTGGTTTTTATTTTTTTAAAAAAAAAACTAGGAGGTCTAGGAAAATAAGCATGATATGGAAAAATGCGGAAAAATGAGTACTATAATTGAGTGAAGAAACCATTACTCTACGATGCATCGTTTAGTGGAAAAAAATTAAAAACTGAATTTTTGAAAATTTCTCAAGGGGTACGTACCTTTGGGATTTTTTCAAAATAAGATTTTTTTCAAAATTTGCTCAAAAAAATCTGAAGAAATTCAGTAAAATAAAGAAAAAATTTAGCTACATAATAGCTAAGTAACTTTTTTTCTCTACCTCATTCTGGTTTGGCAGGAAAAATTATTGAAAATTCTAAAATATTTTTTAGAATTTTCAATAATTTTTCATATAATTTTTATATATCTTGTCCTGAATTTTTACTTTCATTTTAAGATAAAATATTATGACTTCTTCTGCTTTTAACATATATATATATATATATATATATATATATATATATATATATATATATATATATATATATATGTTTTAGAAAATTTGTTGTTGCAAATATATAACAAATATAATAATATCATGTTATACGAATACAAGTTCAGAAAACTAGAATAAAAATACTTAATAAATATTAAAAAAAGAATATTTTTTTCTCTTTGGACAAATATAAAAAATATGTTTATTATAGTTTCCATAGCTTACATGTAGAAATTCTTCTTTCAACTAATTTGTTTTTGTTTTTAATGGAGTACACATTTTATTTTGTGTATTTTTAGAAAAATTATTTTTTGCAACACAAAATCAGCTATTTTTTATTTCAATATATAAATAAAATATTATATATATATATATATATATATATATATATATATATATATAATTATTATTATTATTATTATTAGCATGGGAGAGTTTTGTAAAGTTATTCTATAATAGACAACATATATGGATATAGTTGAAAAAATAGTTATGCTAAATGAAAAACTATGTTAACAATAATTTTAAGTTTAATTTTATGTTTAATATTACACCAAAAAACAAAAAAACCGTACATGATTTTTGTATAAAATATAAAGTATATTTCGGGGTATAATAAAATGTCGAATTAGATTTTCTATAATAAAACGCGTATAGTGTTTAAAATTGCATAGTCGATTTAATAAAATTGTGTTTGAAAATATTTTGCGCGTGCTGAATAATTAAAAATAGTATTGTTGGGTAATATGTATTAAATAATACCCATGTTCATGTTGCTTTGTACTGTTGCAATATTCGCGTTAATAGAATTGTGTAAAATTGCTAGGTATTTTATACTGTGAAGTAAAGCGAAAAAATTTTTGAACTGAAAATAACTCTGGAATTAGGTTCAGGTCAGCTGTCAAAGCGATTGGGATGCCAGCGTCAGTAATGATATGAGCAAGATATTGTTATTTGTTTGTACCTGTGTTAAACAAAGACAGCCACGCGATTATTTAACACACTTTTATTTATTTTTTATTTTATTTTTGTGGTGGTGTTTGTTCATCATGCCATAGCGAAAATGTTCAAGAACAAATTCAGACAAAACTTTAGTCAACAAAATTTTAATTAAACATTTCAATGATTCTCAAATATTTTACATAATATAATTATTGCAAATATGATTAAATTATTTACTTCCATGCGTGAAAATGCAATTAATTGTGATAGGGATATAAAAATAAACTATTTTTTATTTTTCATTTACAATTTTATTAATTATATTACATGTTTAATTCAATTATAAATATACACCGTAGTTATTTTATCTATATTAAAATTATATTAATTACTTTAGATTGTGTTGTACTATAGAATTATAAATAATTATTGATATTTGCACTCACTCCCAATTATGAACAATTATTGTTAAAAATTTACCTAAATTTAAAATCGATACATGTGTTTATTTAAATATTTCAATAATTTTTACTACATTTAAAGTTGTAATTGATTAGTTTTAGTAGTAAATTTTAACGACTTCAAGTTTACTTAAGTTAGTCGTAAGATATTGCTTTCTTTATTTGTAAAGTTGCATGAATTTAAATGAACTATAATAATTTGGCGATAATCTTTACAATAAAATATACTAAAAATTATATTTAACATGACAATTATTATAAAATTTACCTCCAAGTAACATTTACATAAAAATATTAGAATGAAAATGGTGAACATTTGTAAGAGTAAATGACATAGAACTAGGCAATTAAATTTCAAATGTCATTTAAATTTGAATAAACAATTAATTTCGTATAATGAAAGTGTAACGAAAGTCACAAATATTATACATATCTAAACATACATATGTGTGTTTTATTTAGTACAAAAGGAGTAGAGCGAGCATGTTGGGAGTATTTAAAATAAGAGAATACGAGGACCAAAACACGATTTCATTATCTCTTTGTGCTTGCTTATAAGTGTTTCCAAAGTTACCATGCTAGGCTAATTAATTATTATCAGGCGCAGTTTCGTAATCAGAACGAAAACGGTAGGAAAGCAAAGATTTCATGCACTCCAGCAATGGGTTTGCGGCAGGGTAAGGGAGCCAGAAAGAGACAACCATATTGTCCTAGTTGGCACAACGACAAAGACGACGAGCAAAAGAATGAAGATTCATCGTGCCGTTCCGTGCCGTGCCGTACCGTACCGTACCGTGCCGCGACTTTGCTTCATGCTACATGGTCTTAGATACTTTGACAAACTGATACTTACATAACCTTATATTCATTGGTTAAATTTATTACTCTATCTTCAAAGCCTCCACTAATGTGGTTCGTTTGGAAAATTTGTTCGTTTGGAAAATTCCAAAGACGCTTTTTGCGAATAAATACGGTACATATACGGTTACGTTCTTACGTTTTACGCTACGTGCTACCTATAATAGTTTCATTCAGACTACAAGTGTATTCTCTTAGATACCGTCGCGTCGTTGTTGCTAAAAAGGAATTCCTCTCTTCCACTTATTTAAGCTCAAAGGAATATTGTTAATTATTATTTGTTATTACCTAAATATGAAATTTTCTTTTGTGTTATTTGTACCGAATAATTTTCTAAACATATATGATGCCACGAAATATTTTTAACATTTCTGAAAAGGAATATGGGTTTGGTTTATGAGAACATCAGAAGTGTCGAAAAACAATTGCTGAATTTCTTCTAATTATTAGCTGACACAATTATAAATTTCTAATTAATATTTAATAAAAAATTATTACTATTTCAATATACACATACTAGCAAAGTTTAATAATTTAGTTTAAGCTGTATGCAATAGGGAATTGATTGGTATTAGTAGGTACTTATTTATTAAATATTTATACCCACTTTTCATAGTTACATAATAATTATTATTTAATTTAAAACAATGAATATTATAGTCAAGGCATTTTATCACTTTCAGTTAATCTTAAATTATTAATGGATTTCAGAGTAATTCTGTGAGACTTATAGCGATCTCAAATAGTTTTTATTGAACGGAGAACAAAAAAGAAAAAAATCTGTAGCGCTACAGTCTTATAAATTTGTTTAAAATCGCACCATTACTTTAAATTATTGTTAATTTAATTATATATATTTTGTCAATATGCACATTTCTTTTTAAATGACTGACTAATAGTAACCAAATTTTTGAGATTTTATTTAATTTTGTGTTTATTAAATTTGACACTTGTTTACTTAATAGCTGTCAAAAACGATTCTGAAATGTCACGTTCACATTTTTTTTTAACCTATCACCATCGCATAGGAATTTTTCGGTGTAATAATTATTTGTTTAATGATAATAGTAATAATAGCCGGATTGGTGTTTAATCAGAGTAGTAAAAAATGATCAGAAAATACTCAAAATAAAATAGTGTTTTTTTTTTAATTTTTATTTCGATTGTTTCTGCCCGGATAATCGAGAGTATACGAGAGGTTATTAATTGGTTAATTCGATATATATATATATATATATATATATATATATATAAATGAATATGACTTTATTATTATAGAGAATTTAACTGAATGCAGTTTAGCATTTTGCAAAAACATATACAGAAATGCTCTGCTTGGAACATATATATATCAAATAATCATGATATCCACGTAATTAGTTACGTATTAATATTTGAAATAAATAAAAACGAAGCAGGTGAAAGAATGAATACATGATTTTTTTATTAGGTAAAATATGAAAATATTTGGTTCCGAAAAGGGAACGAGAAAGGGAACGTGAACGGTAACTGGTAAGCGCCGCGCGCGCGGCAAACGTCGGCTAACTTGACTGAGAAATATAGTGCGTATATAGCGTGGCGCGCGGTTGATTGTAAAAGCGGCCTAATGGTGGTCCTGAATTTGTGATATATGATATATGTTACATTATGTACATATACATAGATATGGTAGCGGCGCGGTATGGTACAGGGTATAGTATACAAGTCGTATAGGCCATTCATCATGGCTTCTATCATCCGCGTATCCGCGTAGACATTCCTTCATTCCTTAACCGAAACTGTCAAAAGCAACGCTGTTTTCAAACGCAATCACATTAATCTTCGTAATTTTCGCTTGTAATTAAAATATAGTTTCGAATAGATTCATTCGTTCGTTTCTTTTATTTTGTTTCCATTTACAGCCCGAATTTCGAATGTTTTACAAAAAAAAATCCTATCTGTGAAAACGTAAATAAATGTATAGTGAGCTCTTTTCAAATTTTATCTAATTTTGCTCGTTATTTACTTATCGTTAGTTAGTTTCATATTACATAATGTCATGAATAATTAACTTGTAATTGTAATATAGTATGATAATTCCTGTATTCTGAAGTAATTAAGGATAATTGTTTTATCCAAATACTGTAATATATGTTATTACTTTGTTATATTGAATTTTACAAAGAAAAATGATACAACATAAAATTCAATGATTTTTAGTAAATCACAATATGAAATATGAAAGGTTTGCCTT
This sequence comes from Clivina fossor, assembly GCA_963966155.1. NCBI lineage: Eukaryota > Metazoa > Arthropoda > Insecta > Coleoptera > Carabidae > Clivina > Clivina fossor. The sequence goes on from OZ014550.1 coordinate 61,421,186, forward strand.
TACTACGGGGAAAATTTATGCTCAATTTTAGCGTTTGAGGCATAGCGCATGGCAGTAGCGCCCCTAATTGTCAATGTCAAAAATTAAAATTAGTGAAACTAGAATTGAAAAAAAATATTTTTATTGAATACATTCGTGTTAGTTATAAAACTAGAATTAATTACTATATTAACATTGAAGAATCACTCTCTTTACAACTCTCAACTTTTTCAATTGTGCCGAAATTATTTGTTTACCAAACATTTCTATCCAGACAAGTAACTTTTGCTTCATCCACTTTTATGAAACTTCTCATACATACTTTTCTATTTCTACCACTTGAATACAAATTTTATTGTACCTCTGCGATATAACAAATTAAAAGGTATAAATATATTCAAGAAGAAATAAATACAAACTTTACATAAAAAATAAAAATAGAAACATATTTTCTTAATAAATTTTTTTTTAATTATTGATACTGAAAATTATTTGTAATTATAGTTTTAAATTTTTTTAAAAAAAATTTGTTTGTTTTATTTTTACTACTATAGCAATTTAATTTTACATGACGAATATTTTTATACTAAAAATGTATTAATAAATACTTGAAAAGATTACAATTGTGATTTATTAATAAATAGTAATAATAAAGTAAATTTAAAGACATAATTATTATAACATAAATAGGTGCAGAATTATAGTTGTTTCTGCAAATAAAAAAGTGTTAAACTCGTGTACATAATAGATGTGTTGGTCGATTTGTTCTTGTTGGCACTTTAGTTGATAATTTTTGTTGGTAAAGTTTTGCCGAAAAAGAGAAAGCAAGGAAAAGTTGGGAACGGAACGGAACGGAACAGAACGGAACGCAATTCTGTTAATGTTAACATCGTGTATATTATAGAGCGTCGATAGTCGTGTTGTGTTGAATCGAATCGTGTAGAGTTTGCAGAATAACACACTACAGGGGGTACGAAAACCTACATAGATTTTTATGTCTGTATTTTTTCTTCGCCAATGTACTATAAATCCATTCGATAGGATATGTCGTTATATAAAAACCTTCAATGTGACTCGACTGTTTTCGATTTATGAATATGCCGGATTCTTGATGTTTTTCAACGTTATTGTGATTTATTTTTTCAACACATTTTCAACTAGAAAAGGTGATTTGGAAATTTAGAAATCTTATTATTATTCACATTATTTAGAACATTTTTCAATATGTTCTTATTCATTCTAACATAAATACAAAATATTTTAAAATTAATATAAATTAAATTTTTATTTTTGTGCCTATACATTTAATTTTTATATTCAATTTCTAAATATATCAATTTTTTATGTAATTTTTATTTCATTAATTCTGTTTATTTATTATGCTCAATTTATACAAAAAATAATTTAGTAATATAATTTATCAACCATTTATTGGTTGGCAGGTTTTAATTATACATTTTTTAATTAGTTTAAAGCTTATTTAAAAAGTGACATCATTAAATTTATTATTAATCATTATATTATTTTACTAAATAATTATATTTATGTAAAACGTAGAACGGATATAAATTTATTAGTTTTTTTTTTTATGACAATGAAAAATAGAACAAAATATACGTTTTATTAAAATATATTGTAACTATGGTTTTTGTATTCTGGAAAAATGGATTCATAATATGAATTTATTATTACCTACTTTTTTGATAATTCATTTATGATAGAAAAAATAATTTATTTATAGATTGATCTTTGTTTTTAATGTTATAAACTATATTTTGTTCTTGAAATAATGTAGATTGAAATTTTATATTTATCAATGAAATAAAAATTGAAAATGATACCTATTTAAATATTGTTTATATAAAAGTAACATTTAAATTCTGGATATTAAATTGATTTTATTACAAGATATTTGCTGAAATAAATACTTGGAAATAAAGTTTTCAATGTCAAATATCAATGGCACGAGGAGAAACCCGACGAAAATATCGATAAACCATAAGCTTTCAAGACGAACCACAATTCCGCCATAATTGATAATAATATTAAGTTTATAATAATCGAAATCGTTCGAAGGAAACACCGACGACCGTGTTGTAAATGGAGTAACGTAACCAATATACCGTTTGTTTACAAATTCTGAATTCACTGAGTAAACGTTCTCAATGTTTTTGCGTCTGAACTGATTTGCTTGCCTCTTTCGCCAAGAAACACTGTTTGTCGAACGCCAAGGGTGACTGCTGGAAAAAGACAAACACAACCTGCTACACCCGCGCGACAAGGACGAATGATTTGTTCTTCGTGTGTATACAATTTGATTGCGCTGTGTTTCCATACATCAGTTGACGTATCTAACTAATAATTCTCTTTCGACATTTATAATGTAACACATACTGCTCGGCTCCCTTTATTGGTACTGTATCTCACACTATCACTGGATCTAGATCTATTTTCTTGCTTTTATTATTATAATAGTTAGGACTGTGATTTTATATTGCATTTAAAATTTATAAACACACGCACGCTTTCTTATCTAGAAAAATCAATTTCAAATATGTTCTCTTATGTTGATAATTTAAATTCTCGCATTTGTCACAAGAATGTGAGAAAAGATATTTCTGTTTCGTCCTCATATTTAAGGAGTTTTAAAGCAGGAAATTGTCGTCATTATATTTGTACTTTAAAAATTTATATCTTTTGTGATTGCAGATGTACAGACTGAAATATAAAAGTTATATAATATGCACAAATATAAACGGTTACTCAATCTTTTAGTTGTCTATAACAAAATCTTCTTTTTAATTAAATCAAGAATTCACAAAAATTCAATACTTTTTCGTGTTAGACAATTTTTCCGAAATGTATAGTTTTTTTTGCAATTTTGACAAAATATTTAGGTATTTTGATGCGAAATATTTTATAATTTTGAAAAAGAATCGGTAAATGTTGCAGTTACGAGTATTTGTAACAAAAAAAATATAGTTATTGACTAATATATCCATTCAATTTTGTTCTGTTTGGAATCGGATTTAGGCGAATAGCTTTTGATCCATATTTGACACCGACTATCAGCAGCGAATGAACCAAGTATGGACGCTGCGTATAACCTAGGTGCTAGCCCGGCTTCGCTCCGGCCAGATTGGCTACATAACCCGAGCATCGAATAACCTCTGAGTTCGCGGCCAGGCGAGGCCCGACATCACCTTTGTTGACTCACGTATCACAATGTTTGACTACCGCTCCAATGCTATTGCATCCCCTGCTCTCTAAGCTTCGAGTTGGGACACTCGTAAATTCATCTGCGGATTACGATTCGACGTACGTTTGTACACTTTTTCTCTCTTCTCGATAAGGGTTGCCTGTATACTTTTTGAATTTATGATCGACGCTCTTCGGCCAAAGACGACTTTTATTTAACGCGTTTTGCTTTGCAAAGCTATTAAACTACTTTTTTTTAGTCAAATGACACTTGTATAAATCTTCTTAATATTTATTAAGTTATCTGTTGTGTTTACTATCTTAGATACCAGGGGTGGGCACACATGAGGCCTAAGGGAGCCGCAATCCGGTTTTTAATATTCTATAAAGAGCCATACACAAATTAAATTTTTTTATTTAATATAATTGCATATTTTCACAAGTCACAATATAAAAACATAGAAAAAATATCATTATAACATATAAACATAAAAATATAACAATGAAAAAGAAAATAATTATTTCAAAATTTTAGTAATAAAATTCAAATATAATAAAAATGAAATATAACAGAAATCTATATCATAAAAATATATTTACTAATGTGTCGTAAATATGTCACTCATCCTCTCTAAATCTTTAATGGGAGCCGCACTTGACTCAGTCAGTGAGGAGCCGCATGCGGCTCTCGGAGCCGCATTTGCCCATCGTTGGTCTAGTGGCTTTATAATTTAAATGTAATTATAACTGTTTATGGTAAAATGATACGCGAAAAATAAATTATTATTTTCATTCGAGCGAATTTATATGGACGGCAATTTTTCATGCGCCTGTGGGCGGCAATTTTGTTAATCCGCCCCTGGTTGTAGTCAAAACATTATGTTTATCATATTAATGTTACAAGATAATCATTACCGAATACTAATTTGTAACAAATATTTTATAATATTCACAGGTTATTTTTATTTTAACTTGTAAAATAAGTATTGAATTAAAGCTAAGGTATTATAAAATTGATTATTAAAAACTTGAAAAATTTTACAGAAATCAGTCAAATTACAGAAGATAATATTCAAAATGAAGATCAACAGGCATTAGAAAATGAGGTAAATGATGATGATGCAAAAATTGTTAATGATATACTCGATTTATATGAAAAATATGGTGTTGGATTTGGCGAAGATCAAAAACCAGCCACCGTTGAAGACATTGAAGCTTATTTGATATCTGAATAAGCAAAATTGAATACTCCTGTAGACAATATTTCAAGTACTTTGTAGTGAATAACATTTGCATGACTCATTTTCTCACTATGTTATGTAATTATTTTTCTAAATAAATTTGTGCTAAATTCATATAAAAATAACTATTATAAATTAAAAAATATTCCAATGTTGGTTTTAATATAATTTTGATTTAAACAAACTAACAAAAAGTTATTTATATAAAAAAAGTAATTTAAATAAGTTAATAATGGTTCGGTTTTATTAAGTTTTAAATAGTTATTATTAATACAATCTTTATTAATTAAGGTATAGGAGGGATCGAGGACGAAATAGATTAGTGATAATGAGTGTTAAATTGAAAAAATGTTGTAGCAAAAGTTGGTGTTGTCATTTAAAATGGTTCAGACATCTTGAGCGAATACGAGTACCTAATGAACGTTTGGTTAAAAAATTTTATTATTATTGGAGTGGTATAATTGAGATGTGGCTTGCGTGAGCAAAAGTTTCCAAATAGTAAGATTAGAAGAGCATGTATGAGAAGAATTATGAATGTGGATGAAGCTAAAGTTGCTTGTTTGGATGGGGATGTTTGGAGGAAACTGATTTCTGGATAATGGAAAGAGTTTGTGCCACATTCTTTCGGGTACATGGCGTGATTGTGTATATATGTATGTATTCAGCTTATGATTAGTTGAAATTTGCGGTAAGTTTATATTGGAACAAAATATGCAAATTATACTCGATGAATTTATGTTGAATTTGAAAAATCAGATTTATTGTCAATTTTGTTACAGCGTATTGTATGTTGGATGTTAATTTTGTTATAATTTTGACAAATTAATTATTTTATTTTTTAGATTTTTTACGCACATTGTAGCCACAACTACTTCATTCTTAACGTTAATGGAGTATTTATTTTAAATAGATATTTCGACCATATTTTTAATTCGGGTTCAGGTCCCTGTTTTTGCTTATATATTAAAAATTCGTATTACAAACTATGTTTTTGGATGTTTTAAAGGGTCGTTTCTCAATTATTTAGAACAATTATTTAAAACAGCTAGAGGCTGTACTAAGCATTAGCTGTCAAAATAGTTGACGTTTATAAAAAAAATTGTGTAATTTGCGCGGTTCGCCAAGTAAATAATAATAATAATAATAATAATTGAATCTAGTATACACTGTAAAAAAAATGGTATTTGTACATAAAAACATAAATATGTGTATGGAAATTATTTACATATATTTTAAGGAAAATTTTTACATTATATATTATATACTCTGAAAATGGATCCTACTGAGGCACAAAATTTATAAATAAAATAATAAATAAATAAAAACTATGGTATTAATATTCTTAACCAAACCAAAATAAAATAAAAACTGAACTAAATACGTATTTTGAAAGCTAAACTTCCTATGATCAGTAAGTATATTAGAATTTAACTTAAAACTAGAGATCTTATCGATTCGCTAAATTTTTGTAAGAAAATTAATCTATTATAAATAATTAATACAATTATGTACCAAAAATTCAAATCCATATTATTTGGTAAAATTATTTTGAAACATTGCATTTTATTAAAATACATCAAAATTTTTTTTTCTTTATAGTAATTATTTACTTTATATATATAAAAAACATTTTAAAATATATATATGTTTAAGTAAGTAATACATTTAAATTTTTCATATCACATGTTAATTTAGAAAAATATGAATTCATAACAATCTATTTGTAAGTTTCCCTTGTAAGCAAAAGTGAAAAGCTGAAGAGATTTATTTATATGAAAGTATCTAGTATATTGTATATTAAAAAATATTGTTGTTAGATCATGTAAAAAAGCTGCTTAAATTTTATTTTAGAGGTTTTTTCCAGAAACAAAATAGCTCTAAAATGCATAGTTAAAGGTAAAACATTGTGAAGTGTGTAAAAAAAAAGATATAATAGAAAATTTAATAAATATATATTTCGAAATAATCTTGACATAAAAAAATGCTGTATTATTTTAATATTAAAATAATTTAATAAAATTCTACCTACCGTAGCTGCTGGAAACATTTTAAAAATGCTTCATAATGGCAGCAATGTGTAATCATTAACAAAGTTCATTTCGAGTGCGAAGAGAGACTTTGTCACTGCTGCAAAAAATGTTTAATTTTCCGTTTTAATAATTACCGACACAATCTTTTAAAGCTGTCAAATGCGAACTTTTATATTAGAACGAGCTGAGAGCAAAAGTTAAATGTAAAATTTTGAAGTGGCCTTCTGAGAAAACATATTACCTTACGGACTATGCTGCGCTGCGCTGCGGGCTTGTGTGCACCACCACCAACCACCAACCACCGCACCCTTGGATAATTTAAAATTCGTGTTCAGCAAACGATTTACCTGAAAACGCACGAACTCACGCACATGCTGCGTGCAACATGCTGATAACGAAACAGAATTCGCACTAAACTTAAAATGGGTGACATTTTTTTTACTCGCAGATAAAACTTTATTTATTGATAACACGTATCGTAAAAACGTTTCTGGATTTTTTCATCAGTCCACACGACAAAAACGCCTAATTAAATTTTTGTCAAGATCATTGTTATTTTGTTTTACAACAACGGCCATAAAAACAAAAACAAAAATAACTGTTGTAAATTTGCCTAACATACTGACTCATGTCATTTTTTTTTTATTTGTCAACTTATAAAAGTTTTACTCATGTTGAGGTTTATTTACTGAACTTGTGAAATAAAAATGTTTATCAGAATTTCAAAACGGTTTTTATGACAAAAATGGGTTCTTGTGAATTTTATAAATCTGGAAAGTAAAGTGTTTATAACTCTGTATTTACAGAAAACTGTTAGCTGTTTCATTGGCAACCCAAAGATTGTTTATTCTAATTGTACTACATTAAAAATTATTTTTAATATTTTGCACTAGTGAATTGGAACAAAAAAGTCCAAAACAATGTTTCCGCCATTTCATTTGAAAGCAAAACGCGTTTCGGAATTTTTAAATTAATATTTTAAATAAATATATAAAATCAAATAAATTTGTAAACGTTTATTTATCGTTTCAAAATTATAGTTAAAATTAATTATTGTATATTTTTTCTATATTTGTTATTATACATTTTTTTTATAATTGTAATTATAAATAAATTATAAACATTTTTTTTATTTCAATTATATAAATAAATGGTTTTTGTTTTAAACAAAAGATTAATCAATTAAATTTTATTATGTTTGTTAATTATCTCTCTATACTTTAAGTATATTAAATAAAATTTATTATTGAAGATTTTAAAATATTACACTAGTTACTCTAAAAATTCTAACATTCTTCAACGTTATGTGAAATAAGGAAAAATAACTAGTTTCGTTTATTTAATGGAAAAGATTTATCAAATCCTAATGAAAATATCAATAGTACAAATGAAATAATTAGTATTCTTTAATGTAGTTATTATTGAATAAATACATATATTTTTATCGCTTTTGTGTGCCATATATATTGTACAATTATTTGATTAAAACACAATGTGGGGACAACTGTCATTTTTCAACATTTTTACGCAATAACACCGGTAAGACACGCAACATTAAAAAACGAGAAATTAACCTAATGGTATGTTAATAGTTCACAGCGATAAGTCGATAATTTCACGTATTGAAAAATTCATAATGGAGCGATTCGTTATTGTTGTACTTAATTGAATTGAGAAACGTATTAGAATAAATTGAATTTTTAATTTTGACAAATTTGTTATTTCAATAGTAATTGTATAACAAAGTTGAGTAGGCATTTTTTATAGCTAAGCTATATTATTTCGGGAGATATAAAGTATTGAAGAAAATAATAGCGCGAGGTCTGTTCAAACGTGGTTTATGTAATATTTTGTCACTACTAGCACATTTATTTCTAATATTTATTTATTTTTGTATTGATAGTAAAATAATAAGTTTGGTTTTAAAATTTCGTTGAAAACAGCTAGGCTTTAAAACTGTTATTTTTTAAAATAAATGGATATTTTTAATGAACAAATGGTACTTTTGGCGTGCAATGTTTATATTTTTATTAATAACATTAATTATTGATGAAAATGTCAAATGAGTGAAATTTCGAATTTTAAAAGTGACGTAAGTATATCAATTGTTTTATTATTTTCGGATTAACAACAAGATAAAAATTGGTACGTCGTAATAGCAAATATTGGAAAAAAATCTTTTATTTAGTTTTAACAAATATAGAATCAAAATATAGTCTTATTTTTGTGATCTAATTTTTTGGAAAATTATTTTTACATGAAAAATAATATTATTTTAAATATTTCTACAATTCTTTTTTAATAAAATTACATATAGTGATATTCTGAACTACAGAGTGTTTTGTTTTTTCTAGTAAATAGCATTTTTATTATATAGAAAAAGACAAAACATTCTATAACACTAACAGATCTGTTCAGAATTTTAACATTAGTTTGCAATGTTGAAAAATCTAATAAGAATTGAATGTGAATATTGAAATTAAAGATAAAATCAATATTAAGAAAATGTTATTAAATATAAAACCGAAGTTGCACTAAAATGTAGTGTATTATTTAATTTTGTAAAAAGATAAATAACCATAAAGAAAAGTCTGTTTGATGTTGTCCGAAGACCGTAACTGTACAGTGGTGTATATTCGTCGATATTTCTTAATGTCAGAGCATCGTTCATTGACAAACCGTCGCCGTTTCCATCGTCCCGTCGCGTCCGTCCGCAGAAATGTGTGACTGGCTATTTAAGCCAGCCTGAAATACGACCTGGCAAATAGTTTTCTTCTTTTTGGCGACGGGCCACGCAGCAGAATTCTCTCGTCTCATCCGAAATAAAATTTATATCTCGGATTTCTTTGCTTCCACTACCCCATACGCGAGTTAAAATATTTGTAAAACTGTACTGATGATTTAGGCTCGGCGCGCTCTGCTGTCTGTTCATTTTTCGGCACAGTTCAGCATTTCATCTCGTCTCGTCTCGTCTCGTCTCGTTTCGTCTCGTCTCGTTTCTCCTTCGTCTCATTCCGTTCCGTTTCACATCTTTCTTCTATTTCCATTCGTTTTTCAATGTACAGAATACTGACGCCGTCATTCTTTCAAAATTAACTTGAACGTTTGCTTTCTATAGGCGGCGCACTTCTCTTTTTTTCTTTACAATATTTTTCTATAATTTTAACAATTTTCTGTCAATTAATTAATTGAAGTTGTGGCTTTTAAAATCTTAAAAATGATACAATACATATATCGATAACACAAATTTATTTTACAAAATAAATTTAACTTGACAATGTTGCGATAACTGTCTAGTTTACACAACTATATTTTATATAAAATACAATATTTATTTAATTATTTACATACTAACGGTGAGTAGATAGATGATCGAATCTGCCATAAGTTTACAAAAATTGGGATGTATAAATTTGACTTGTTGTTCAATCAATGAGAAGCTTTTGAAATAATCTCTATTTTATCTGCTTTGAAATAAATTTTTAATAGCAAATTAATAATAAAATTAGAATTTATTTTCTATTATACATTGTCAATGAACAATTACTGTAATAAAACTGCAAAAGTTTATTTATGATTCATTTTTAATTAATATGTTAAATGAATACATTCCGTCATTTGACAGATTTTGACCTATCATTGTCTAAACGGACATCTTGCCTATTAATGATTAAATAAAATCAACCTTGTCGCAATTGACGTAGTTATCTGGTGGCCGAATGGAAAAGAAATTTTTTTTTTATTGACAAGTTAAATATTAAACAATTAATATTATATATATATATATATATATATATATATATATATATATATATATATATATATATATATATATATATATATACAGGGTGTTCGTTCGCTTGGTTGATATAGGGCAATAACATGGGATTTCGATAATATGCAGAATACTTCTTTCTGAAGTAAAATTTGGAGAAATACCTATAATACTTTTCGATAGGGAATAAAAAGTTATATAATTTAATATTAGTTTTAGTTTGCTAGCATGTGCCGTTTGGGCGCTAGAATTTTTTTAAAATGTTTTTTAGAATTTTCAATAATTTTTCCTGCTAAATCAGTATGAGTTAGAGAAAAAAGTTACTTAGCTATTATGTAGCTAATTTTTTTCTCTATTTTACTAAATTTTTTCAGATTTTTTTGGGCAAATTTTGAAAAAAGTTATATTTCAAATTTTTTTTCAAATATAACTTTTTTCAAAACTTGTTCAAAAAAATTCCGAAAAAATTCAGTAAAATAGAGAAAAAAATTAGCTACATAATAGCTAAGTAACTTTTTTCTCTAACTCATACTGATTTAGCAGGAAAAATTATTGAAAATTCTAAAAAACATTTTAAAAAATTTTTACCGCCCAAACGACACACGCTAGCAAACTAAAACTAAAACCAGATTATATAACTTTTTATTCTCTATCGAAAAGTATTCCAGGTATTTCTCCGAATTTTACTTCAGAAAGAAGTATTCTGCATATTATCGAAATCCCATGTTATTGCCCTATATCAACCAAGCGAACGAACACCCTGTATATATATATATATATATATATATATATATATATATATATATATATATATATAACACAATCACTTTTCTTGATAAATGTTATAAATTTGATAATTAAAATTTACTTTGTTTAGTATAAATACTTTAGTTTATCAATTGTCAAATAATTAAATAATAAAAAACAAATAGTAGTATTTGATTTTTCTATAGTTATAATTATCAGTATGAAATTGAATATAAGCGTTTAACTATGTTTAAATCAAAAGAATCAATTAAAAACGATGTAATCCCTAAGTGAATGTTGGAGATTTAAGAAAATAAAAGGTATTAAGGATAATAAAAGGAAAATATTGGTTCGATAATTTGGTGAAAGTCAGCTAGTCATAATATACATTACACGTTCCGACATTCCACACCATTGACTCTGTCGATATAGCGTCAGATAATTAAGTTCTGATACGACAATAAGTCGTGGTAAAGTTGAAACACGTGCTATCCCTGCCGCATACTTCATTATCCCGCTAAAACTACCCGAACAAATGCCGATATAATATAATAAACCCTTTCCTTTCCTTTCCGTAACACGATCTCTTTTAATATCTCCAGATTTTTCTCGTTATTTCTTTGCTCTATTTTAACTAGTTCCACGAAAATTGTTATTTCAAAATTAGGAAAAATAAAAGTAGAATTCTATATTTAATTTTTTTTTCAAATCTATACAAAAAAATAAATAAAAAAAAATATAATATTGTAATAATAATTTTAAACATATTATAGGTGTTTTTACATTTAAATGTTGTGCAAGTTCAAATTTGTTAATAATTTGATCATAAATTAGTAAATTATTTAAATTTTTTAGTAATAAAACTACATATTAAATCTGAAGAGAAAATAAAGAAGAATCTAAATATCGAAAAAGTAGTATTTTGATAAATTATCGAAATTAAATATATACTCCAAAATTCTGAATTTCACAATTTTAAAGCTTAAAATGAAAATGATTATTAAATAGTTTTTTATGAAATTTAATATTGCAAGTGTTATACAAATTGAACATTTAGTCGTAAAAATGAAAAAAAATGTTACTAACCTTTTAACCTAATTTCAAATTTTGGGCAAATTCCACTTGACTAAATTGACAAAAGTAAATAAATACATAAATCACTTTGTTTTTAATTTTAGCATTTGTATTTTACTTTACAAATTAGGAATTTGCCGGTCGGTATGGCCGAGCGGTATAACGTACCTGGCGGGCCCAGGTTTAAATACCGCTTGGGGCATGTGTGTTCGTGATGGCTTTGTATCTTCCAAATACATATCTAGCATTTATTAGTTGATGGTCTTTGCTACTGAATCTATTTGTCTGAAGAAAATTAATTAGGAATTTAAAAAAATTAATTATATATATATATATATATATATAATATATATATATATATATATATATATATATATAATATATATATATATATAATATATATATATATATATATATGTTTAGTGAATGTGTTGTAAAATTTTAATATAATAAATAAATAATTTGATGTCACTTTATTATGATTATTATAATTAAATTAAATTATTAAATTAAAATATTATATTTTTATTGCAACAACTTTATAATATAAAACAAAAATTAATAGTTTTTTTTTATTATATGTATGCATAATATATCGATAGTTTTAAATTAATGATTCCATGAAGTTATTAATCATATACATATTTAATTTAATTATGAATACAATATAAATCTTATAACATTAATCAAAGAAATAAAATGTCTGTTTTCTCCGATAAACATATATATTTATATCAAAAGAACATTTAGATGTTTTAGGTGGCTATAATACATAGAACATCTGTCATCTTTATTGAATTTGGTTTGTAATCAACAGAACCTAGATTTCATTCACGTTCCAGATATGAAAGATTAAGAATCATGTTCATGACCTTATGTTATGAATTTAGTTTACAGGTTATATTTTTTGTTATAAAATTTACTATTGACAACGTACATACATTGTAAGATAAATTAAAAATTGTCTCAGAAATGTGTAACAATTAAAAAAAAAGAGCTATTTCGATATAATAGAATAAGAAGTGTTAACCGAAAGAATCCATTTTGATTTTTAATCGTGAAAGAGATAACGTTAAAGTTAAAGTCGTTTGAAATTTAACTTTTCTTCTGGGAATATTTCTCGTCCTATAAGTCATTAAGATAATATTAAGTAGAAAATTCTTAATAAAGAATCGTGATTAAATACTAAATGAATTTAAAAGCGTCAAAACTTTATTAAAAATTTTATGAATATAATATTTTTATAGTGAACATTATGTTCTTAAATAGAATTTATTAACTTGTTTACTTTTAACGTGATGTAATTATGCTTGTTAGGAATATTAGCGGGGCATAACGATTATTTTGATTTATTGTTTTTAACAGTGAAAACAAAATTCAATTCAAATATCAAAAAAAAATTTTTTTTTTTTTAGCTAATAAGAATAAATAAATTTAGTGTTATTTGATTTGTAACTAAAAAGCTCCTTAAATAAAAGAAACTAACTTTTGGAATACTTGAATATTTTCATTTTAGACTATCTTGACTGTAGATATAGATTCCGAAGCATAAATTTTATGTTCTGTTTTAATTTTCTATTATTGGTGTTTTTAAATAAATTTTGAATTAGGTATTTTGCAACATTGTAGAGTTTGTACATAATACTTACCATAATAATGCACAAACAAAATTATATGGATAATTTTTTGCTTGTAATGAGAGATTTTGAATAAGAGGTTATAAGTATCAGAATTGTAAACTGATAGTATATTTGAAAATACTTGTTGATAATATGGTAAATTTATAAACGTAGCTCTAGCATCAAATCGAGGAGAGTTTAAAATACAAATTTGCATAAAATTAGGTCGAGTTAGCTTATTTGATCAGTTGAAGTGGGAGCAACAACCCGTGCATTCGATTAACCAAATAGATGCGCGTAATCCTCGACCAATTTTCAATGGAACTGAAACTGCATATGGTAAGTAAGAGGGAATACCTATTTGAAAACTATTGGAAACGGTTGAAGTATGCTGTATGCTGTGTCAGGAACGGACCCGTGCCTGCAGTTCCGTACTCGTTTTGGTAACAGGACTTCCACTGAACTTAATTAATTTACGTATGTGACTAACAATTTTGATTTTTCAATTAATTCTGGTCACACTAAAGGTTAATTTTGTAAATATTGCATAATAATTCTGTTTTTACCTACTTTATCGTGTTGTATAAATATTTTAAAGTAATATGTAGTCTGATTTAAAAGAAAAAAAATCTGAAGAAGCAAATATAAAATATATATCTCAAGATTTCTGGCAAGACACGAATTATACGTTTAATAAAGAACATGTCAAAGTTATATTTTTTTTTAATTTATTATTTATATAAAATTAATAAAATTACACTGCATAACAACATTCATATTGTAAAGAATTTCATTAATAAATAGAAAAGGAAGCTGTATGTATATAAATTATTCGTGTTATTGTTTTATACCAATATTAGCTCTGTTTCAGGCTATTATAAAACAAGATTAGAATAAGTTTATAACTGTGCGAAGTATGCGCAATATGATAAATTGCAAGCAAATTTCGTATTGCGCATGCCTTGGACAGATACGAACTTGTTGCAAACTTGTTTAATGATGGTAGCCTGAAACTAAACTGTTATTCCAAAAATCTAACCAAATAATTTTTATTATTTCCAGAACAATGATGAAAATACGGTCTTTATAGGATGTAATACTATATATATATTTATAGTTTTGTTTTTGAATTGATACATTTATATTTTGTTTTTGTTACATATATCGTTGATTTTCTTAGCATTTTATTAATTGTTATTACAGTGACCTTCCAATAATATCAGGTATAAATTTAAATTTTTATTATCCATTTAAAAAAAAAATACTTTAATTTTTTGTAAAATAAAGTTTAGGGATAAATATTTGTTTTTCATTTATATTGCGTTTGCAAATAGTGTAGAATATTGGAAAATAATATAACTTTAACAAATGTACGTACTTCATTAAAAAGAAGTCTACAACTCTTATGAACAACTTCAATTTATACGCTGAATACAAGATATTTATATTGGAAAGAAAATTATCAGTATCGTGGCAGCAATTTGTGGAAACTAATAAATAGAACGTCTGCAATAAATATATGCTCATTTATTTATAAGAAATATGTCTTTTGTGTTGTGACAGAAAACTTATTAAGTAAAGGTAATGTTAAGGAAGCACAAATTGACTGACCAGGTACAAGTTGAAGGACATTTAATAGCTATTAAGGGCGAGGACGAAGCTTTCTGAGACAAGTGTTTGAAGTTAAAGTGTCTGTGTGTGCATGCGACGATCAAACAAACAAGAGAGAGAATTGGCAACCGGCAGCAAGCAGCCGTACTACAACTACAAGCCCATTCCCACGATCCAATCACATTCCTATTCCCGTTCCTGTTGATGTTTCTAGTAGCTCTTGCTCTTACGCTGCTGACCAGTTTTACCCTCCCCAGGCCTATTCCTGCAGGCCTCTCTGCCAACGCACCCTCAATATTGATTCAGGGATTATTCACATTATTGTACGGTTTCCAATAGAACAAATTTCTTTGATAATTATGTCATTGCTGAAACAAAACATTTATTTAATGTAATTTTCAGCAGATTTTTATATAATTTTGGAAAAAGGAAGAGAAACATTTTAAGATTTTTACAATTATAAATTATTGCATAGATATAAGTATAGTGCTTTATCTACAATCTGAAAAATATACGAAATTATTTCTGGAAATTATTAATTTTAACTAAAATGGGATTGATTATTTGTAGAATATGTGTATTATATAGTCATTTTAACAGATTACATTTTTTTTTTGTTTTTGTTGAGTAAACATAAAGAGTAAATATTTTTTTGTTTTCCTTCAATTTTATTTTATAAACTCTATTGGGATTTGCTAATAACATTATTAATAATTATTAGAAAATATATGTTTTATAAATGTAGTGTACTACAAGTATACAGAAAAATAATATTGTTGTTTGAAGATATATTTAAGTTATACATATGTTTTTTTTTTATTTATTTACATTTACGAAAAGGTAAACGAATTAGAATTTATACGAGAAATATAATAAATTTAGATGTCAAATTATTAATCAATAATATCTGGATAATTGGATGTTGTATAATCAGATTAACGATAAATATAAATACATAATGCTGAGATATATAATACATTGATTGTTTTGTTATGTACAATGAAAAAGGATGATTATAGTGTTTGTTTACTTTTTATAACCTATCACTCCTATATATTTAAAATGGACTCGGTAGCAAAAAACACAAACTTGTTTATAAATAAAACTCCTCTCTTTCTTTCTCTTATTAATAGAACTAAACATTGTGTTGTGTTCTCCATTTATATTATGGTTGATCTGATGTTGAACATATAAAAATATAACGTAGTGTTTTTATAGTAAATAACGTTTTTTGCGAATATTATAACTGAAAGCATAAATTAGCTTAGTTTAGCTTTTAAATTCTTATTTTTTTAATTTGTAGAATAAATATTTTAGCATCTTATATCTATAAATATTTTAAACATTATCACTTGTAATAATGTAACGAAATAATTTATTTAAAATCTGAAAATTACTATTAAATATTAGTAAATATATGGAATATATTCATGTAAATCTTATACATTTAACAATAATCCGATGTGTGTTAAGTGAACAGAGCTTAGTTATTGTGTATATATATATATATATATATATATATATATATATATATATATATATATATATATATATATATATTTCGCAAGCGCAAAGTGTGATCGAAATTCAAATAGAATGAAATCGTAACCGTAATGTGAATAAAGGCTGAACATCCAATGTCCAGCTCTCTCGTCCTCGTTCGCAATCTGTTTGAAGCGGGACACGGCATATAGTGTGGTCTCCAATTTGGAAATAATATCAGAGCGAGTCCACCCGTCCTGACCTTTTATTACGTGATTTCCGTAGATGTAATTGTCCCAATGCTTGCAATCCTCTATATAGGTTACGTTCCACTTGCTACACCGTTATGTTACAGTGTTACGATAACGCGTCGCATTTATTCGAATATCGGACTGATTGTGTGAGCTGTTTCGGAACAACCCGGCAAAACTCGCTAAACTGCAGCTGTCTGCCCTGCCCTGCCCTGCTCCATTATAATATTCATCTACTTACTATTGCCGGAGAAATGACTTTCTCTTCACTACCTATGTTATTTTTCGAAGTGATTTTAGAATATTTTTACCTATTTTATTATCGAATTTTCATATTGCTTAGGAATTGAATTTCTCTTCGAATTAATTTTTTTAAATTCAGAAAAATAAACTAGAATTTGACTTATTATAATCAAATTATTTTTATTTCAACTGTTTTATACTAGTACTGTTTATGTTTATCCAGATCTTTGTTTGAATTGGAAAAAAATATATCTAACAATTATTTATAGTTTCTACTATAAATCGATAGAGAGAAACGACAAAACTGAGAAATGTATTTTAAATAAACATATAAATAATTTATTTTGTTTCACATTATTTAAGTAATTATAGATAATAATAAAATTTAAATAATTTGTAATACGTATATATATATATATATATATATATATATATATATATATATACATATATATATATATATATATATATATATATATATATATACATATATATATATATATATATATATATATATATATATATACATATATATATATATATATATATATATATATAAATTATTAAAAATATATATTATATTTTTATCCACTGTCAATAAATTGTGACTAAAACAATTCATTATTTGAAAAAAATATTTTCCGGACAAAAATTCTACAAAACTCGCAGTTTTTCTTGGCGAAAATATTAATATATTCGAAAGTAATCTAAAGTGAAAAATCCGGTTCCCAGCTCACATAGTTCGCGCAATATTCGTATAAATAAAAACCGGCGTTTAAGAAATGCTTACGTGGCAGAATGTGGCACTCGGCCCGAGCGTTTATATAGGCGCCGCGCCGTGCCGCGAGTGTGAACGCGGCGACAGGACGTCGACGCCACCGTCGTGCGTGCGCGCCCACCAACGGAAGTCAGTACTAGCGCGCTAAATTGCACCGCACAAATTTACTAGGGCCTTACATCACACGACGTACGCTAAACGTTCAAACTAACAAATATCGATACCGAGAAAGGAAAATATTGCTTATTTATAAAATATATGAGCACATGGTAAAGCTGCAGAAAAATTTGTCATTTTTATAAAGTAACCAAAAGAATAAAGGATTTAACAAAAAGGAAATAATAATATTTTTCTTTTTATAAATCGATAGTATCTTCTCTAAGACAATCACAAAATGTAAGATTTATAAAAGAATAAATATATTTAAACATAAATGATTCAGTTAAACTAATTGGTTTTTAAATATTTTTATAACAACCCAATTAAAAATAGACTTGTAATACACAATTTACAACTTGGTAATCAACGTAAGTTGAATGTAAATTCGTTTACGAAAAATTAAAATGCAATGTGGAAATATTATTTAATTTAATTTTAAATTCATATTAGATAATTGTTGGTGTCAAAAAAAAAAGATGTAGACATGTAGACATATACAGCATGTAATTTTTCCCGTTTGGATAGAATTACAAATGAAATGCTCAAGTAGGGGTTGAATTAAGTGTTTGAATAGTTAGTTTTCATATTTTGTTTATGCTGAAAGCATTGTGTGGTTTCTAATAACTGAAAACGAGCTGTCATTTGTCCTTTATTTGAAGGTAAAGGCAGTTTAAGTAAATGTACTAATTTTTGAGCAACTGTTCTTCTAAGTGTACCCGGTTAAATTATTTGGTTAAATAATAATTTATAAAGTTAAATTAAATTAAATTACTATCTTATCTCAAAAATTAGGGACGTTCAAGGTGGTTTTTGGCAAAGAGAGGATGACTGGATCAACTGTTTGCTCTTCGTACGATTGTCAAAAAGATAAAAATAAAAAAATATTTTGTGGCTTTTTCGATTTAAGAAATGCTTATTGCAGTGTTCTTCGGAAAAACTTGTGGGAATTTGTCCGACGACTAAGTTGGGGTGGTAAATTGCAAGTGTTTTACGTGAGCAAATGTTTTCAAGTGGTAGGAATAGAAGAGCATGTATGAAAAGTATCATGAATGCGGATAAAGCAAAAGTTACCTACTTGTTTGGTGGAAACTAATTTTGGCATAGTGAAAAAACTTTGTGCTACACTCTTTGGATACATAGCGTGATTGTATATGTATGTATGTATCAAAATTGATCTACCATAATAGAAATTTATTCAAAGGCTGCGAGTGCAAAGATGAAAATGAATAATGTTATAAATCAGAAATTATGTATCGAGTGTTTCTATCATCTTCGATGACATAGTTCCAGTCGTTAACTCCGGTTCTCGATTCCAGCTTCCAGCACCGACTAGTTATCGGTTTCTTGCGAGTGCCGAGCCGCGATGAAGTTAGATTTTAGAGCTCTGAGCGGCGAAATCGCGAATCTAGTGGAGTGGAAACTATTAGCAACTATAGGCAAGAAGCCATAATCAATAAGTCTCTTCCTCTAGTTTTCTTTTCCGCTTTTACACATTCGAATCAAATCTTCATAATTAGGTCAACAAATGCGTTTTATTTTTGCACTAAAATTTTATATTTTTGAAGAAATTTTGGTTATAATATTTGATGGATTCTTATAAATCTAATAAATATAATTGAAATTTAGTTTTTGCAATTTTATTTTATAATAGTGAAATTGCTTCTTTCTATCATATTTATATTTGTGAGTCTACTAAGTTTCAGATTTTCTGAACTGTAACTTAAAAACGTACAAGTTCGAGTTACCTTTACATTGAAAAGTTTAAAATATTGAAAACCAAACTGTACCTATTTTGAAACTATCATTTTGTCACATTTTTATACATAAATTACTGCAGGTACTCTTACAGTTGCTAAAAAAGACTGATATATAAAATAAATTTACAAAATATTAATCATAAACACTTTTATATTTTTACTAGAAAGATTAAGGTGCAAAGAATTACTTAAGCAAATTATTTTTAATACTTTAATAGATATTAAAATTAAAATAACGACATTAAAACTATAAAACATGATATTCCTATTATTTTTGATCGGTTACTTAGACACTTTGAGACTATTGTATTTGATTATTTTATGTATTTCGTTACATTTGGATAATGTATATATTTATATTGAATAATACTCAAATTGAAAACAATGTTGTTCTCACAATAAATATTTATGTTTTATTGTACTTGAATATTGATGCATGATGCATATTTAACGAATACAATTTATTATTTTATTTATATTTTTATTTCTATATACATTTTATTTTGATTTATTTAATTGTTATGGAAAACATGTTAAATAAAATTGCGAGTGATGGATGACCTGAATGTTAGCTAATCCGTGAGTGTGAACGATATTAACTGAATAAAAACAGGTTTCGAACAAGTTTGAAATATTTCCGGAGAAGAAAACCGAATTTCAAGGAACAGTCAGGGATGACCAAATACTTTCGTTAGTCTTAGCGAAAAGAATTTGGTCGTTTTAAGAAAGCGAAGTGAACGTGAAATCCAGAGACTGACATTCGATAACGAATCTAATTTTTTTTTCCGAGGAACGTTTGTAACTCTATTAGTCTATTATCCCCTTATCTTAAACTTGATCCGGCAAATTTTCCTCTGATTTAGTAACTTTAATAACCTGTTCCGTGCTTTATTCTCTATTCGCACTTGAAGTGCTCGAGCATCTTGAGTGTTCAATTATTTTGTAGGGCTGTATTACTCTAGCGACTGGCTGACTGGGACAAGACAAGTGTTTCTTCTTCTTCGTCAATTGCTTAGATTAATGCCATGCGTATACTTGCGCTTTATTCGCATTTTGGTTACAATGCACATATGTTCAAAATTCATCTCTATATAATCTGATTTTCTACAATTACGAGTACCTACTTTTTTATTTCTCACTTGCCTCTCTTCTGTTGCTTCTACTACATTTAATAATTAACTTGTACGGATTGTACTCGTAAGGCATTAATAACTATAGTCAATTTTTGCTGATTAATCACGAATTATTTAATTGTTATACATGCAGGAGGAATTATTAACATTATACTCTTGTTACAGTTTGAAAGTTATAAACATTATTTTTAACAAAAAGTATCCAAACAATAACAGAACATGAGATTATTGATTACAAATTTGATTAAAATAAATGAATATTATTCTCATGTCAAATCAGAATTTGACTTGAGTGTTACAGGTTATAATAACATATTATTTTTGCCTATAACAATTCAGTTATTATAGTCACTGAAAAATATGTTAGGTTATGTAGCAGTAATATATTTGTACAAAAATATTTTAGATAAACTTCTTCATTATCTTTACTAAGTATCACTACATATAACAAAAATTAAGAAAATTACTGAAAACGTAAGAAAAAAGATTAGATATATGCGTAGCATTTAAAGATGACAGAATCAGTATCTTTTATGATACAGAGGTTAGTCGGAAAATATTGGTGTTTGCGGCCTGGCATGATGTTGCCTTTGGTAGGACTCGGTGAACGGTGGGTGGCGAACGTTTGTCACGGCCGTGCAAACTTCCCGCCAATCCAATGAATCACGGAAAGTTGCAGGGCTGGTTCCGTTTCCGGCGACAGCGTGTCATTAAAAGTGCTCGCGGAAGTTTTGTTCAGCCCTGAGGTAACATATCAATATGTCTGCAGCTGAGCCGAGCCGAGCCGGGCCGTGCTGTGCTGTGGCATGCCGGGCTGTAAGTGCTGCGACGCTGGCACTCAACCTCTATCGCTTATCCTCAGTTTCTGGCTTATTATCAGCGCCCGACAAAGTGATCATTACAAATCGCGCTGACGCGACAACTTGCTTCTGCACCCTGCCTGCCTGCTACTCGCTGCTCGCTACTACCACCGACTTACGCCGCACCGGAAGGACCGATGGCGACGAACGACTACCTGATGTGCGCAGATACTTACGTCAATACTGCGCAACCGTACGTGTCCGAGTACTTACCAGACAATTAACTGCCCACTGCCCTGTTCATGGCCATAGTAAGTTCTTGTAATTTTCCCACGAACAGTTTAATAAAAACAAATTAATTTTCTGTCATTATGTTTTATGCCATGTAATATATTTAATAAAATATTACATATTTACAAAAACAATTGCAAATGAAATACGAAATTTTTTTCTTCAAAAATTTAATTTAGATTAAAATAGAGGACATATATACAACCTCGATACCTAGTTTTTATTTTCATTATTTTTCCATATTATAGTTTGAATAGTTGGGTTTTTTGAGTGTTTTTGCACATTTATAGTTTTTCTATGTTTAGTTTTATTTTTCATTCTGTTCAAAAATTTAATATTTTTATTATTATTTTATAAAATTTACAAAAAATCCGAAAAGCAAGTTATGTTTAAAGAAGTAAGGCATTTTGAAAAAAAAACGGTATTTATTATTTTTGTAATGGAGAATGGATAATAATGGATAACTTGATTTTAAAAATTTCGTCCATTTTTAAAAAGAATATTCAACATCTAAATAAAGATGAAAAAAAAAAAGAAATTTTAACTACGATATAACAACACATAGAGTTTCTTTAAACTGGCACAAGACTTATCTCTTCCTGTTCTAATTTGTGTTGAAAACTTTTCGACTTTGCTGCGTTTCAGTAGGAAGAGTGTGCTGAGGGCTGAGCTACTCTACGCTATATTCTATTCTGTAATTTCGCGTTCTGTTCCCGTTTCATTCCGTTCCATCAATGGTCCTGGTCGAGCACTTGAGGTTAGCGACTGCGACTGTTATTTTTAATGACGAGCGCGAACCGGGAGGCAGTTTGCGCATTTAATGTTCAAATTAATGATCTTTTTTCCGCACGATGGCGATGCTGATGGCAATGGAGAATGGCGGTGATGATTGTGTGAAAGCACGCTGAGCAAACACAACGTTCTGGGGAAAAGTGAACTGAACAGGGAACGACGCCGCGTCGTGCCGTATCGCGACGCGACGCGCCGCGCCGCGCCGCATCGATGCTTTCCAGAATTAAAAACCACACAGGGATATCCCATTGCCATTTGCTATTTGCCATTTTCCAACTAAAGCACTGAACACTGAACATCTTCTTGTTTGTGTATGCGTCCTGTACACACACGTTATCTAATGTGTGTTTTCATTTCGTTCCATACAAACAGACTGTGGAGCTGCAGGCTGAGGGGTAGAAATGAAGGAGAAGCTGGCTGCTGTTAGTGTATCTGCCTAGCCGCCGCAGTGCGCGAAAATATTTTTGCTCTTTTATTTACAGTCGAGGGATTCCTATAATAAAATACGATTTACACAATAGCCCAATGCCGGCGCGGCGATACGAAATAGAAACCGGGTTACGCTCAGTCTCTGTCTCGCTTTGAGTTTTCTCATTTTATTCGGCGCGGCGTGGCGTGGCGTGGTGATGGCGTGGTGGTGGCGTGGTGCTTTGAAGGAACGTCGCGTCGCCTGCCGCCAGTCTACTAGTTGGAACCAGAACCATAGCAGAAAGCTTGAAATGGAGTCGATATTCGAAATGTATGGCGCGCCACAACGCAATACGAATACACTACTACGCACTACCGCACATTTTCTCACGTTCTATATCTATAACGCGCACTGCAAATATTATTCTAACCTTTACTCTGCTACCTAACCTATCTCTTACATCTAATATGTTTTGCTTTCAAAAAATAGTCATTAAGAAATTATACTATTTGGATTTATATTTTTCATGACTAATTTATTAAACATAGTAATGAAACATTTTTAAAATTATTTTTAATAAATTTATATATATATATATATATATATATATATATATATATATATATATATATGGTTTATTGAATATACATTAAGCAATTCTTATTTAAAATAAGAAATATGCAAAATTTGGTAATCTGTGCCTAAATGCAAATGTATGGAACAAAAATGTATGCATATAAAATAACAATTATGTAATGAAACATGACAACTGTGTTTGAAAAATTCAATTGTATATAATGGCGTAAACTAAATTTTGTTTTTTTATTCTTTTTTTTATATTTTCTAATAATTTAATAATAATATAATTTTTGATAAAAAAAAATTGGACATATATAATTTTGTCACAGTTATATTGGTATAAATTTCCCAATAATTATTGGATATTAAAACGAAATAAAATAGAATAAAACGCAAGAATAGTTAAAGTATGGCAACAATATCATTGTTTATGTTTGATTGCAGAGCATTACCACATATTCGTCGGAGACCTAAGTCCCGAAATCGAGACCCAGACGTTAAGAGAAGCGTTCGCCGCTTTCGGAGAAATATCGTAAGTAGCACATTTTTCTGCAATCTCCAATCGTTTCACCTTGCTGAGATTCCAATTCTTCAATCAGCCGTTACGTTACCACATTTTTATATCAAACCTGTCTGCATCTACCTAAATCAAACCGGACATGATTGAAGAATCGGTTCTCAAGCCGTAACCGACTGAACTTTAACCTACGCTACGGTTGGAAACGCGTTCCCTGCCGTGAGAGTAATAACCATAGCATATCAACAAAGTTATAATATATCAAAGTGGCCTGAATAATTTTTCATTACGGAAAAAATTGAAGAAATTGAAATGAGTAAATGACGTTTTGCTTGCTTGCGAAATTTTCGTCTTCAAACGTATCTGATATCAAATCGGACATATTTTTCTACGGTTGACTCTTTCAGTTACTTTGTTTGTCAACAAATACGCTTGCTTGTCAAAACCAAATCAAATATGTATTTCCACTTTGTAATCCTACATATTTAATTTAAAAACTTTTTTTCCAGTAAACTCTAAATGTTTCTTGATGTATTCTGTAATTAATTTTCTTTTAAAATCGCGATGTTTTTAAATAGCTTTTTAAATTTTATTACCCAAAAATAACGAAACTTATTTTCCACGTGACTGTTTTCAATTTTCATTTTCTTAAGATTATTTACGAGTGAGTAAAACAATCATTTTTGTTGTATCATTTGGGAATTATTTTTTCTCAAGAATACGGAACAAATTAGTATATTACTCGCTAAAAAGTATTTTTTATTTTTGACTTAAATTATTGTTACTTACGCTTTGTAACCACAATAATTAAAATTTCAGATTACAACTGAATTAAGATTTTCTAATTACGCATTACATTTTGTTTTTATTTTTTTAATCATTTTTATTATACATGTATACTTCTTAATTTAGATACAATTTACAAATTCTTATTTAATACTACTAAAATATATCGTAATACTCATTCACAAAAAATATATTTATGAATTTAAATTAAAAATATAGTTTACATGTATAGTATCTTAACTAGTAATATCATAAACAAATATTCACTTCAATTCTCTAACGAAGTTGCTAAGTTTTAGGAACGTTGCTAACAACTATAACCAATAGAAACAAATGTAACAGCTCTCATTTTATTTTTAATTTAGTGTCTGTTACTATTATTGATTAATGTTTGTTAGCAACGTTATTAGGACGAACAACTTCGTTACAGAATTGGGCTGATTTAATTTAAATTAAACGTATAACATGATGTTAATATTTAATAAGTAAAATGTGATAGGAATCGAATCTATGAATTATTATTCTTTTGATGCAGTCATTTACAACGGACGGTTGAAAGATCGCAGGTATGATTTTTTGCCAAAAGACAAATTTTTAAGAGATTTATTATTTTAATAATTGTATTAAATGCGAACTATGAGTTTAATTTAAAGTTACATTTTTTTATTAAATATTGTTTTAGCAGTATTAATGATAAAAGTGTAATAAAAAAATATTTTACAGTTATTTATATATACTAACAATAAATATTTTAATCAATATATTTTTAAGAATTATAAAATTAAAACTATAACAATATGTGTATAATAGTTTCTAATAAAAAATTTAAGTTGTAAAGTATTAAAAAATTGAATTTTGTTCAAATATTTTCCAACTGAATTATAAAGTAAAGCACAAAGTAAAATTTTGTCAACAATTTAAATACCTTTTGTCCGGAATAATAAAAAATAAAGTGTTGTTTTTGTAGAAGCAGCGTGAAAAATAAATAAAAACTCTTTGTGGAATGGTTATGTTTAAAAATATCTTTGAGTTTTAATTACGAAAAAAACGATCTCCAGTATTTATTCCTTCGATTATTATCCGTGATCATAATATTTATGTCGGTCGTAAAAACAGCCGAAGTGTTAGGTGGTGGTACGTTCGATGAATCGACGACGCTATGAATATGGAGGGGTGAGGGGGGGGGGGTTGGGGGAATCTATTCGTTTAATTATCTAACGCAAACTGCGCGCCAAACTCTGAATCTTACCTGTGTGCTGCGCATCTAATTTCATGCTGACCGCATTCCACCACCGTAAGCGATGGACGTCGACGACTTTTCAGTTTTTCCTCTTCGCCGCGCACCGTCCCGACGTCCTAATTGAAAATAAATAAAGAGTTTGGCAGCAACAGTTGTCCTCACAACAGGTAAGGGGAACTACTTAAAGTTCGATAACGGAACGAGAATTCGGGTCCGCTTTTCTGCAGCTCGTAAAGATAAATATTTTCTATTGTGTACCGAGTGCAGCAATCATGTAATATTGATGCGCGTTCACTTTGTTGTTTTCTTTCTACTACACACTTATTTTATAGCAATTAACTGCTCGCTTTATTATATCAGCTTGATTTTCTGCTGATACATTATTTTTCTAGGTTATAAACTACGTAGTAATTTTTTAAATATTTGCTATGTTTTCAATGAAAATAAACTAGTTGATTTTTAATATACAATTAATTGAACAATGGTTTTTGTTTATTTATTATTTTTTTAAAAAAAAAGAGACGAGACGAAAAATAATACAGGGTCCGTTTTCGTCTCAGGCTAATTGGAAGCAATTTTTCATATGTATAGAATTTTTTTGTTATAATATAATAATATAATTTTATTACAAAGCACTAACTTATTTATTAAATATATTAATTGTTGTATATATGCAATTAACCAATTAACCAATTATTAAGATCAAAAATTGTAATTTATTTTTTTAATATTTAATTTATACAATTATAAACATAATATAAAAAAAAAATAGAAAACTTTAGTTTAAAATGCATTTCGAAAAATATTAATAACTGAAAGTAATATGATAAAAATGATATATATGTTTTTTTTTAAATTTTCACAAGTAAGGAAGTTCTAACGAAAAATCGGAAACAATAAAATATATAGTCTTTATTTTATTATTTAAAATAAGACTAGCTGATTTGAATCAAACACGGGAAACAGAATACTCTGTACGATAGTGGCGTACAATATTTATGTGTATTTGCGTACTGCGTAATAGTTATATATGTAGCCAATTGATATATATTAAATATACACCACTCACTCTGTTTATTTATATAAATTCAACGCTATTTTTTATCGCATTTGTTTAATTTATTTAGTAAATTAGAATTGTTATTATGAATTATCGTACAAGTAACTC
This sequence comes from Clivina fossor, assembly GCA_963966155.1. NCBI lineage: Eukaryota > Metazoa > Arthropoda > Insecta > Coleoptera > Carabidae > Clivina > Clivina fossor. The sequence goes on from OZ014550.1 coordinate 61,448,845, forward strand.
AGGAACTTTTTGCATTTTTGTATAATTTGAAGATTGTATGTCATGACATGTACTAACCAAAATATACTTTTAATTGAAGGAAATTGTTCGACGTGGCAAAAACTAAAGAAATATTAAATTTCGAAGCAATTTCGGCATATCTTGTCTGTACAAATATTGTATGAAATACAGAAGGACACATCGCCGTCTTAGTGGCGCAGCGGTTAGAACAAGAACATAAATTAAAACATGTCTGAAGGAATGAAATAAAGAGTTTTTCCTCGAACAAAGGATAACGAACATGCGGAACAATTCTCTCATTTTCCGTAGACAATACGAACCAAGCCAGCACGGTATGGCCACGTTTGCTAGCTGTCGAGCAAGCACGGTTATATGTTTACCGCAATGCGCATGCGTGCATCGAATGATAGAGCTTCAATGCTCAGCTATAGATTGCGCGCTGATAACAGAAATTACATATTTGTATTCGCGCTTAGAAATGATTAATTGCTCTGCGCTGCCACCAATTTTACTCGAAAGCATTGTATGCGATTGTTTCACATTCACATCGGATCGGAGATACGGGTGTGGGTACGCCAACATTCCATTTATTTGATTAAGAAATAAAAAGTGAAAATCTTGCTTCGGTTATTTGGATTTGTATTGCTTTATGTACTATTTACTCGACTTAAATAAATAGCGAATTACATCCACATACACACACACACACACACACACACACACACACACACACATGTTCCTGATTCGGTATTTTGTTGTCGTAAACCAGTTAAGATTTACTGATATTGCGATTGCCCGCAAATTTAATAGAAAGACTATACTATAAATTTATAAATCAAACCAAATAAATTAGCTGCACATTTCGATTATATGAATTCGAACAGTTCTATAAGGTTTCTCGTAATAAATCTGTTATTGTGTTTTAATTACTTTGATTAGAATATACCAACAAGACAAATATTTGAATTATGTTTAAAAATATCTTTTCTTTTTTTTTTGAAGAAAAACTTCTGGGATTTATTTGTATAGAAAATACTTGGGCTAGGTAAATTATTATTATTTTTTCTTAATTCTGAGGTAAAGGTGCTTTAGATTGCACATTCACTTGTTTTTTTTTTCAGAACTGTAACGTTATTAAAGTTCAGAAAAAATATCATATCTGAAGAATTTAATGATAATGGTGGCAATTTCCGGAAATTACTAGAAGTATTCAAGTTTAGAATTTCCAATTGGTAAATAGGTCATTGAATAGGTTCTGTGGAAACAAACAAGTTTTATAAGAATTTGTTTGTCAATCATGTTTCTTATGAAATAAACACTAAAAATTGTTTCCGTTGACGTACACAGTGACACAGTGTTTTGTTATAACTTTAAAAAATATAGTTTACCATTAGGCAAGATTCAACTATTGTTTCTGTTTTTTATTAACGACTTGTAACAGTTCAATCTAATGTGTTTAAAATAAAAATCATATATTTTATATCTACTTGTTTTCAATATTACTTGCTGTAACCATTTTCATTAATTGTTTTTTTATCATCTTCTATGGTGTTTTCAAAACGTGAAGGTTTTGATATGATGATGGTATTGGATGAATGCCGTCAAAATTATTGTGCTACATTGCGTTTCTTCGCTGACAGATTGTGCTCCACATTGTGCTCATCAGTCGACAAAAGTTTTTCGGCGCCTAGCAGTTCGTGTGAGGACGACTGGTCAGCTTACGAGCAGCTTTGAGAGCAGGCGACAATGTTCAAATTTGTCTAATGCAATGCTCATCGAGCAGGGTAGAATGCATTTTAAGCATCTGTGTCATTATTTCGATGAAAACAGTTTTTAGTAATAATATAAATAAAAAATTAGAACAAAAATCAAATCTAAAAATCAAATTGAGATTTCAGTGTTTATTTCATTACCTATTTTCTTATTTAAAATTCTAAATTTGAGTACAAGTACGCCAACTTCCGATAATTTCAGAAAATCATGACCATCATCATTTAAATATTTAGGCTTGTTTACATCATGTTTATTTTTTTACTGAACTCCAATAATGTTACAGTATCGAGAAAAACAGCTGGGATCCTGTATATTATTAAAATTTATAATTGTAAATTTAATCGAATAATAAATTTTATGATTATTAAATTGTATATAATTTTCTTTAGTAACTTTATCAATTTATAACAATAATATTATATAATGTTTTATTTTGAAATCTGATGTATTTCAATCCAGAAGAAAATTAAATTTTAAACTAAAAAAATTTAAATGTTCTTATCATATTTGGCAAAAAAGTTTTTGTCTAAACCTTTCATCAAGAACAAAGGCAAAGAAAAAGAGAAACAGAACGAAACAGAATCTTATTTATGTCGGCTAAGTTTATTTGGCGTTAGAAGTTTTTTTTTTGTTCGGTTGCTTGTTTAATACTGCGTGTATACGTATATCGTATGTGTATGTTTGTGTTTGCGGCATGCGATATAACCCGCGCCGCGGGGTGTAAACAAGCAAAAGGCTACGCAACTTCTTAAATGGCTCCATAAATGAAACATTTAAACCACTCAACAGTGACTGTCTATAAAACATGCCGCAAACGGGTGGCAAACAACGAATGGCATATATATATATATATATATATATATATATATATATATATATATATATACTACACTAGCGCAGCGCGGAAGGACTGGTAGTGCGGACTCCATGCCGACATCCGGGGCAAATAAAAAAAATACGCCGTAGGAATAAAACTAGTCTATGTGGACGAACAGCTATCGAGACTGCCTCGACCCGCCTGACATGGACATGGAACTTAGGCGAGGACACAGACGAGACGAGGACGAGGACGAGGACGCGATTCCATGGACGTAAAACAAAATACGACGTTCTGCACATTTGCTTTTTATGCCATGTTGCAATTCAGCAAATTTAGATGTTTTTTAATGGCTGGACACAATTAGATAGAAAAAAATATTCACGTTTAATGGAAATTTCTATTTTCAAATACACGCATTAAATAGACTGATACTGTAATTGATAGAAAAAAGAAAAAAATAATAATTGCTTTTACTAAAAAAATTTTGCACAAAATAAATTAATATTTCAAAATACAATCAATTTTAAAATTTGGCTTCCTTTAATCAAAAATTTATAAATTTCATGAGCTAGTTACTTATTTGTTTCCATGTTATGTTTATTTACTATAAATATTATTTCTATCTTTTTTCCTGATGAATGATTCAGTTTGTCAAAACGTTGATTTATTAATAAATTATTACAGAACTAGAACCTAAAACCGTTTTATTCTAATATAATAAGTTCTGAACGATTTTTTGATATGTTAATTTTAAAACAATTATAATAACTAGTTCGAAAAACCAGGAATTAGAGAATTGGCTAATTTTTACTATAATTGTGTTAATAGTACTAATTAACGTCTAAATATTTATAAATTTACTATATTTTTAAAAAAATTTACTTAATTTTTAAATTTACAGTCTACACCAAAGATACAAATACAAATTATTGATGAAGTTGAAAAATTTAAATAATCGTATGCATGTATTTTATGTTTCACTTATAGATCATATGAACTAATAAAATATTTAATAGATAAATAGTCTCACTACTCGTATAAGATATGACATATTTTTTTATTTAATTGTCTAAGTATTCATATCATAGCATACTTTTATTTAGTGCATATATATATATATATATATATATATATATATATATATATATATATATATGTGTGTGTGTGTGATACTCCTTTGAAAACATTTGTTTACGCAAAAATACTAATCCACTTATACATCGAACACACACATATATAATTTTGCCCTTATAATTTTATGTTATTTTATTATACGTTTATTAATCGTATGTTTAAGATTGCTAAAGTATTTTTAAAGTAACAAATCAATAATCGTTGATGCATACCAATGTGTACTTTTTACATAATCGAAAATTAGTGTTAAATGAACCAGCGCAAGTTTGGAACATGAAAAGTTTTGTTGCAAGACATTAATAACAATGTTCTACAAAACAGCGTAATTAATTTGACTTATAGTAAAGGGTAGAGATAAGATGTATAATGAAGAGATGCGTTTGGTGGGGATGGATAACGATTTTAATTGAAAAAGGATGTAAATATCGGTATGATATAGAATTAGGAGTGTATTATGTTTGCTCCTTGGTGTTGCCGGTGTCAGAGACCATTAGCACAGCAGAACGTAACACAGCGCAGCGCACCGCAGCGCACCGCACCGCACCGCAGCCGACATTTTCCAAGCTGATAAATTCATAACGATGAAATGAAATGAAATGAATAGGATGATTAATCTTGTCGGGTGATTATTGTGCTGAAAGTTGATTGCCGAAATCGGCAGATTTATGTTCTTCCGGAAGACAGATAGTGCGGCATCGCGAAGTTTTCAGACCGAACGTTGGACCCAAAACCAGAACCAAAACACACATGCGTACGGTACGTAGTGTGTCTCTTTGTGTGTTGTGACTTGGAAGTTGGCTGGAAATAAATTCCTAACCTAAATCGATTGGCGATTCAGAAGCTCGTTTTATTTATTACTTACAATACAGTTTGTTAGTTTAGGCGGGCAGTTGAAAGGCGTTCACCGCGCGGCGCGACACAATTTGATAAATATAGCAGCAGCCCAATGCGATGGCGATGGGGTGATGGGAAACTGGCTCAGCCCGACTCGGCTCGCACCACCATCGTATCGTTTCTTACTGCTACTGCTACTGCTGGTTGTTGGCAACGTTGCCCGATTTCTCTTCTTGTTCCCGTTACCAATATTCCTTCGATTTACCACCAATAGATTCAAGGTACATTACGTTCCGAATTCGCCATTATGGAAATCAGTGTTTCCATAATGACGTTTTGGTGCTATGCAGTTTTCCTGTTCTGCAGATTTCCTTTTCGTGTTCTTTTCGTTTCTCTTCTTCGTCCTTTACCTTGTTTTGTTCTATTTTTTTTCTTTTTCTTCTTTATTATCACTTCCATTATTATCAAAATTTTGTGCTGCTTTTCTAGTTCCACTTAATGGTATTTTCCACATTCTTATATTTTACAGCAAATCTTTCTTATTTTTTTTTTACCAGTAATATAGTAATTTCTATAAGTACATTATTATTTGTATTTTTCATATCGGCATTATTTATATATATATATACTCAAAGACAAGTACATTATATTTTTATTCTATAATTTTACATATCATTTTTATTTACGACACTCTATATTTCAAGAATAGTAATTTACTAATGTTTAGTTTGTAGTTTCTTTTATTAATAAAAAATACTTCCTGTTTGAAAAATGTATTTTCACATGAATATGGTAACTGATAATTTTTCTTTATTATAATTGTAAAATATTTGCCGAAATAAAACTTAATTTTAAAAATGTATGAGTAATTTGTTAAATAAAAATATTTCAAGATATTTTTTTATTTAATATTAGTAATGTTGCTAATTTTTAAACTAATTCATTTTTGTATGAATGTATTACAATCCTAATAAAACTAGACTACATACTATGTAATGGTAATTATGAAGTTGAACAAGTTTATCTTGTACGATATGTGTTAGATAATTACAACCCTATACAAAACATCCGCAGAGAAATTAAATATTCACGATGTTCTTTGATGAAATAAATGATATCGACGAGCAGCTTATAAATAATCGAACAAAACAAAGATTTCGTAAATATTTAATGGCAAATTTCTGAACTGCAAATGAATGGTGCGCTGATTGAACGTTGTACTGTAACTCAGCAAACCGACTGAATTAATAAAATAGTAGGATGGCATCGATCGAAGGCGGCCAGGATCAGTGGAAGGGGGAGCAGGGTTGTGGGGGGGGCAGAGGGGGACAGGAGTTCGTTTCCGCGCAACAATAGTTGGTGGGACGTGCAAGTGGCGTAGTGTCCCGTAACGAGCAAGCTCAGCGTCGCCTCTGCCCAGCATACAAAGTTACCTTTTTCTTTCGGCCCACTTCCCACATACCGGTTCCCGGTTTCCGGATGTCCTGGTCGCGCGCCCGTCACTCCCGGATTATCCCGTCGCCGGCTTGTCAACGTGTGTTAACGCGATCTTCATTCCGAGTAAATTAGATATGGAGGGAACGCGATTCGATTACCCAACGAAAAAGCCGTTACTGCGGTTAATTACTCAAGTACTCTCTTATTATTTATGCAAGATTTATGCGCTAGGTTTTACGCAAATTATCTGCCAACTAAGAAAAACACAACTTTACATATTGTTCTATCATTTAATAATAATAATAATAATGCATGAACAAATATTTCCATAAACGAAAAACTTATATGAAAATTATCCGAGGGATTAGGTATAGAATAATTTCTAGTTAAATTCAGCACGATTTTACGACATACTGGGCAATATTCTGTAAGACTACCGTTAATTTGTGTCACTGATGTTGCTTAGTAACTGTGTTAGCTGCTATTCGATTATTATGTACATTTACACAGTTGCTAGGCAATACTAGTTATGCTAGCTAATAGTACTCATATTTATTTTAATTAACTCTGCAGAGGCTTAGTGCATCAAAAATATCATTGTAGATCGCGATATATATGAGGCATACAATTGAATTGTGATACATGTAAACAATACCACTAGTAGCTTGGCATCTTCTATTGAATATTCTATAATAAATAGCACTTATTACCGATGACTTAATGGCCATTTATGATTGAATTTTTAATAAAATAATGACTTTTATTAACGATGACACTTCTACATTTATTTGAAAGTTTCTTATGTTTTTTAAAATAAACTTTTATATTTTCTTATACGTAAAATATGACTACGTTAAATGAAATCGTTTAATTACAAAATTTAAAACTAATATAAAAAACTTTTTAAAATCCACGCTTATATTTAAATGCACTAAAAAGAGGAAAATAAAATTTTTTCTGGTTATCCAAAAATTTTAGAAAAAATTAAAAGCGGGGAGCTCCAGGAAACTATATATTTTGCAATGATGATTAAGCGCTCCACGTTTTTATTTCTTTCTAAAAATTTTGTATAACCAGGAAAAAAATTATTTTTCTCTTTTTAGTCTTGTCGTTTTGTCTTTTTTGTAAAAATATTGTGTTGTCCTGGAATAAAACTACATGCAAAATTTCAGTGAGATCAGATGATAGGAAGTGATCTAAAAATTGGTTACAAGATTTGACCGTGACAACAGTTTGACCGTGACAACAGTTTGACCGTGACAACAGTTTGACCGTGACAACAGAGTGAGCTAATATAAGCGTGGTAAAAATAAGCCAACTACTTATTTCGAAAACTAAAATTATGTCACTGGAAATTTAAAAAATCGATAAAAGTATAGTTTATTTATTTATTTACTTTTATTGATAAAATAATTAATAATTATGCATTTTATATAGATATAAATAATTTCGAAAATTTGAAAATCTGACTATATATTTTATTATTTACTGAGAGCAAATCAGCAATAAGAAATACATGCTAAGTAGAATATGTTGTGCGAATGTTTACTTCTGTTTCATTTCGTTGTTTGTTCGCCTTCTTTCCTAATCTTTATTTACGTTATTTTCGTTTCTACTATCGCGTCGCCCGTCGCGCGTCGCCTTGAGTCCGGGCGATAATGAGGAGAATATTAGGGACTTACTGTTTCTTTCACAGTCTACAATTCCGACTAACCACATGGAATTGTCAAGTCGAATCAGCTAAAAACACAAAGAACACAACCAGAAATTTCTCTCTAAATGCCAGTTACAATGTAATTTATGAAATTAAACCTATGAGAATTAGAAAATATTGTATTAAAACTAACACTAAGCAATGAAAAGGAAATTTTTGTCATTTTTAACAAACTTGAGGATGTAATTTAATTATTATATTTTTTTAATTTGATTTTTTAAAGTTATTATTGGTTGAACAGTTATAAATAAAAATCTAACTTTGTAAAACACGTTTGCTGGTTCTACAAGTTCGGTTTTTGCATGTTTAAGGGCCACTATATCCAATTTTATTTCTTGTTAAGGTAAGTTAAAAAAAAATATATGTAATTGACTGAAAATGTATCCTTAGAATAAATGTCAATATTTCATCAAATATTTATTTTTAATTCTATTTGTTTAATTATATTAATTAAAGCAATGCATATATAAGTTAAAGTTATAAACACAAACTTTCATTTTTAGAAATCATAGTTAATTTTTTTTAATTCTGTTTATATTTTAAAAGTTATTCACGAACCTATAGTTTCAGTGAACGAAAATGCAAGAATTACAATTTTACAGCCATATTTAAAAAAATAACAAAATATAGATAAAGGCTTGTATTCATAGCCCCTTGTAGAGCACTTTTTGTTAAAAGCAGTTAAGATTTCAATATTAATTTTTGCATTTATTATGTATCAAATATAAGTTAGTTGCATAAATTAAATACTTTTTATTATATTTAATATTTTAAAATATAAATAATGGTAAAAGCAGTTCTAATATTTCTTAAATAAACATTTTCAGATTAGACACTTTTATGTAAAAGGGGGCTATGAATATTTGTCTAAACAATCAAAATAGTAATAAACAATATCAAACTTAGTTTTGTTCTGTTATTTTACATAACACAAGGTTAATTCAAGCATACAGGGTAAACAAAACACGTCGTATATATTTATTATTTACTTGTTATTATTATGAGTATAACTTAACTATCATTTAAAAAAATTATTCACTCAGTTAATAAGTGAATTTTTCGATAATTTAAATGAAATTATTATTTCACTAAGGGCCAAATTAAATATTTCAGAATCTGATAGGATAATATCTATTTTAGTAGAATATTTTTTTATTATTTTACTTAGTAATAAGAAAGCGATATAGCATCGCAAATAATAACAGGTTCCCTTGTAAGCGAACGTCAGTAATCCATCATTCTTGTTGATTTGATAGCAGTAATTTCATACATAATTTCATAATGCAGATATTTGATTTCTCTCATTAACTCTGTCCGAATTTAATAACAGGATATTTGGTAATAAATATAGATGTAAAACAATCATATTATATATCGTCAACATTATTATTAATATTATTATTTTATAATGTCATGCTAGAAATATTTTATATTTTATATAGCTACTTTTTTTTATTAATTTTGTTTATTTTGATTTTTTAAAATATTTTAACAATAAATTTTGTAAAACTTGAATTAAAATACATTTTTAAATAAGTAATGTATAAATTATTGATTATGTTATTTTTGGTGCAAGAACTAATATTTTTTTAAAAAATGAAAATTTATTTAATAAATAAAATCTATTTTAATAAATATTTTATGAATATAAACGTATTAGTAATATTTTAGTACACACAGTATTTTTATTTTATTTTTAATAAACAGTTTTATGCAGCTGGTTATTAATAATCTTGTTAAATTTCTAAAAATAAACATTCTACCTGAAAAACATTCTCATTCTACCTCTTACTACACGTTTTTTGTATGACCTTGTCAATAATTAAACATCTAAAGTGTTTGACCAATCAAAGCTAGGCGACATGTGTTGCAATGCTGTACAGGTACATATTTTTAGTTGATACAATCGCGATTGAATATTTGCGAACATTATATGTGTAGTTTTTGTGGGTGTAGATCACAATAGTGTTTATTAGTGACTTTTACATTTTATTTAATTAGTGCTATAGTGCTTTTGGTTAAAAAATAGACTGGAAATTTGTCATATAACATCAAAAAGGTTAGTGTACTTTCTTAGGTTATGTTTCTTTAACTGATAATTGTAAATTTTTCCGAAATATAATATTAGTTACCAAGAATGAATCTTTTATATAATTATTCTAATTATATATTTGAAATTGTATTCAACTTATAGAAAATGTTAGGTTGGTGTTTGAAAACATAAATTTAATAAGATTTAAGTTTTGTATCATCTAACAAGGCAAAAGTAAATAATCAATAAAGTTTCTAGTTTAATTTGAAGTGTATTTATTAACAGATACAGCAACTGAATAATGGCAAATAAGATCACCACATACATTTACTCATTTAATTTATATTTGACATTATAAAGTGTAATTTATTGCGGCATCAGACTGAAATTATCTAGCTATAAATTTTGCAAAAATATAAGAAAATTCTATGATATTTTACTTTATAGAAATTTTCTAGGTATATAATGACTTAGTGAACGTTTTTGTTTGTTTTTTATAACGCTTAAATGGAAATATTATTTGAGGTTAGAAATTTTGTTTATGTGAAATATAATTTATTATCGATTTTTTTAATATAAAAATATGAAAACTCTAATTTTTATCATAAATTATATGCTGATGTGTAGATATAGTCAAAGCCAGCGGTTGCTTGTCCGAATATGACTCCAAAAGTTTCTGGTTCATACCGGACTCACATCAGAATTTAAGTAAAATAATAATTCTAGTAATATTACAATGTATTACTAAACTGATATTGAATGTTCTGAGTGATTTGTAATCCACTACAAACTGAAGTTAAAAAAAAGTTGGATATGGGCTAACGACTTGCAGCATTAAAATAGTTCTAGTAAAAATTGTTAATAAATTATATGATTAGTATCTCGAACATATTATTTGTATACTTATGCTTTATTTACAAATTAGAGAAACTATTAAATTTTTATAAATTAATTGTTTTTTTTTTAATTTGCTTTGTATATATATATATATATATATATATATATATATATATATATATATATATATATATAAATCACTAAATATTTCTAGTCAACTTACAACGTACTTGCTTAGCAATTCAGTGGTTGATAATTTGAATCCGTTAAAATATGAAGCTAAATTTGATGACTATTTTTTTTGACTTTCTTTCTAATATTTTGTTTTTAAAATTATTGAAAATCTTTTAACGCATATTTTTCTTAATAAAAATGAATGTGGATGAAGCAAAAGTTACTTGTCTACATAGGAATGTTTGGAGGAAACTAATTTTAGGAAAATTGACAGAGTTTGTGCCAGACCATTTTGTGTACATGACATTGTGTATGTATGTTAAACAATATTTTTTAAACATTCTCGTTTACACTGCGTCACTATAAGCATTTCAATACTTATTTGATATGGACTTAACATTTTTATGAAATTTATTTAATTATGTTGTAACTCGTATATTTTACAATATTTCTTGTATTGATTCTCTGTTTGTTTGATTTTCATAGTAAATTAAATTTAATTAGTATTTTATTATATATATATATATATATATATATATATATATATATATATATATAAATATATATATATATATATATAAATATATATATATATATATATATATATATATATAAATATATATATATATATATATAAATATATATATATATATATATAAATATATATATATATAAATATATATATATATATAAATATATATATATATATAAATATATATATATATATATATATATATATATATATATATATAAATATATATATATATATATATATATATATATATATAAATATATATATATATATATATATATATATATATATATATATTTATATATATATATAAATATATATATATATATATATATATATATATATATATATATAAATATATATATATATATATATATATAAATATATATATATATATATATATATATATAAATATACATATATATATATATATATATATATATATATATATATAAATATATATATATATATATATATAAACCTTTATGGAATTACATGTCTCAACATCCGATGAAAGAATCCTTACATTCTTTAAATGGAACGAGTCCCTAGCTGAGCTTTAATCCTATTGGAGCGCCGACACTCGACACGTATCCGGCGAATGTTCGCAGTCATTCCCTTCCGCCCGACTCCGTCATCCCATCACCCCCCTCCCCCCCCCCGTACATCCCTCGTTAAGCCCAGAAAACCTCTAAACTTGAAACGCATACTGGACAAATCGGCGCCAGGCCGACAGATATTTGAAGCCACTACTCGATATCTATCCTACTCCACTCTTATTTAGACATACAAACGTACGCTTTACGTATTCTGTCCACAAACACCTAACCAGGGATATTTGTTTCCATTCCAAATGCGTCTATTTGCCGCGAAAATGGCTTACTACCCACCTACTATTCGAGAAACGAAAATTTATTTATTGTTTATAATCATCAACCAAATTCTAGATCTATTTAGAATAATTTAGATATAGTAATGTCAATCTAATTTCATACGCATGTCAATAAATAATAATATGAACGTATCATAACGTCATCTAATAATACATTATAATAAATTAATAAATCGAATAGAAAATTTGATACGAAGGTTATTCAATTTTATGTTGAAAATGTAAATATATAAAATAATATTTGAAAAAAAATATGGTTTCAATGAAATGGACATATTGTTTTGCTATTATCAAATCAATAACTAATGCCGCTATTCTGTTCGCATCTCGTAAGAGTCGTAGCGTTACTAGATATGTTGTCTGAAATAGAGTATCTCGTCAAACTACGAGTTATGCCGGTCACAGTATTTGTTTTAACAAATTCAAATTTTTTTGTTTTAATCTTCTGTTATTTTTAACAATTACTGTGCTACAAAATAGCCCCAATTAGCTAATATGTATCAAGATTCAAGACATGTTGAGTCATAACCGCCATTCTGTTCACCATATTTGAAAACGTATGCATTGGTACAAATTACATATAGACAATCTGCAACACAATGTTTATAATATATATGCAACACGATATTTATAATTATAATTGCTGTCACACATTTTTAATACACACACACACAGCAAAATAATAATTTGACGTTTAGATTTAAATTCTAAAATAAATTGAAAAAAATTCGTCAACTTATAATAAAAAAATTCAAGAGTAATGTTACTTTTATACTATTACCAACTTAAACATTATTGACAACATAAATGGACAATGGTGACATCATCAATTTTCTGGTTTTTTCAGATTATACACTCTATAAACTGCGTTGTGGCGTAACCTGTCTTGGTATTGTCACCTTACAAAATATCTCGTTACGTTACGAGATTACGGGCACAGTATTTATTTTCGCAAATTATAAAATTTTTGTTTCAATCCTTGGCTACTTTTAACAATAATGCTACAGAATAGACCCAATTAGCTTATATATATATATATATATATATATATATATTGAAATATGAAAACTATATCCGTAATTTTTATATGCAAATAGCTTAAATGAAATTTATATGAGACTTCCAATGTACATATTCTTTGAGCTCGCAAATTATATATATATGAAAATTATGATACAGCGGGTTGAAGATCGATAGCGAATGTCAATTGAGAAATACATAATTTTTACATAAATATTATAAAATATTAGTGAATGCATTTGGAAACAATATTGTGTGCTGAATATATATGGAAGCATATTTGTTTTGAATTATAGCTGTATTTTACAATCGGTACATATTTTCATGATCTATTGACCTATTCGTGAATTTATTGGACTAAACATTACATTCATATCGTATAAATACGTTTAAAACAGACAAATGTATTTTTAATGCGTAATCCACCATTCGTTTTCATAGCCAGCAGTTTTTAAAAGTTTACTTAGTGTTATGGGAGTAATTTAATTAATGCATTTTTTCTACTCTATATTTTACAATATAGTTTACAAGGAATTTATGAAATAAATCGTTTTTTTCGGTTTTATTATCTTATATTTTATATTTTATCAGAACTGTTACAATTACTTTGAAGATATATTAATGATTAAACTTATTGGATATATGTATATATATATATATATATATATATATATATATATATATATATATGTGTATATATATAATTATATATACAGTGTGTGTAAAGTGATAGGGAAAAAAAAATTAATATGAGTTTTAGGAGAAAAACTTATTCTTTATAAAAAAATTTGCTTCTATGAAAACATCTTATAGTCAAAGGAAAATCCAGTAATTACTTAAGATAAGATCAAAAACTTGATATTATGTCGAGTTTTTGATTTAGTCCGAATGTTACATCAGTATCGTGTTACCCATGAATTACTTGTTTATATTATATTTTGGCAAATTAATAATAATAATAATAATTAAAAAGTAAGTCTCTTGTATGACAAATATTTTTAACATTTTTCACACGATACTGATTCGGACTTAGTCATATTTAAAATCAACAACTCGAAATAATATTAAGTTTTTGATCTTATCTTAAGTGATTACTGTTTTTTTTTTGACTATAAGGGGTTTCGATACAAGCAAAATTTTTTATAAAGAATAAGTTTTTCTCCTAAACCTCGTATTAAAATTTTTTTCTCTATAGGAAACCTCATCACTTTACAAACTGTATATATATATATATATATATATATATATATATATATATATATATATATATATATTAAATTTTAGGTTCTATTTTAAATTTACTAATGTTCAATAAAAATTATATATGAAATAAAAATTTAATGGAGAAAATATTACATTAAAATTAATGTGTATAATTTACAAACTTGTAAGCAAATATACGTAAACGCTTATTTTCATTTTTGTTATATATATATATATATATATATTTTATATAAAATGCCAATCCGGGAAACATTTCCATTTGTAAGATTTCACTTTTATTAAAATCCCCGTTTACAGACTCTTCTCATGTAGATATTCGTTTCTATTCAAGCATTAAATAAAAGATTTGAAAATACTACACAGCGTATTTAAGTATATATATATATATATATATATATATATATATATATATATATATATATATATATATATATAGGTATATATATATATATATATATATATAGGTAGCACACATTTTATAAATATATTTTATTTGTACGATGCAGTCAAAAATTATTTCAACTCTTTCACAAACTGCAACCGTTTCAAAGCACACATTCTTAAATTTATCTATAAAGATTTTCAAATTAACTAAAAACTTAATTTGTAACGTAAATTTTATGAATGAATCTTGTATTGTAAGCAAAATATAAATACAACAGATAAAGCTTTGTAACTATGGATCTGCAATCTTTATTGAACTGTAAACATTCATTTTTTTGTTGTTGTTATAACTCGAATAAATGAAAGCATATTCGATGTAAATGAGGCAAATTGAATGATTTCATAAATCCATACATTTACGTATTGACAAACAGGTAGAGGTAATATCATTTTGCATTAAAATGAAACGAAAATCAACGGTTTTAGATGTTATAATTGCGACAGATAAAATGCAATTATTATGTTTTTTATTGCTACAAAAAAAGATTTATTCTTCTATATGGTTGCAGGTATTTATTACGTTAATTAAAACTATGGAATAAATGGTACAATTATTTGAGATAAATATTACTGTTTAAAAAAAATATATTTGGATTTTAATATTTTTTTTTTATACAAATGGATTCAGTAGCGAAGACCATCAATCAATAAATGCTAGGCTATCATTTTTCAAAGTGTATTTGGACGATTCGAACTCGGGACCACACAGGTACGAGCGACACACGTTTTAAAACGGTCAGCCATGCCGGACGGCTTTTCAAAAATTAATGTGTATTACAAAAAAATCTTAAAATTATTAACAATAAAACAATAATTACATTATTTTATAAAACTTGCGTTAACATTTTAAATGGATATTTACTATGTGTTTATACAAACGTACTCACTGAGTGATTTAATTGGATAACGATGGACAGAACTTACGGTAATTTGAATATATTAATTATTTGTAAGAAATAATTTAATTGATGACTATATAACATTTCTATGTCGATATTAATTAATAAATTTTTTGTAATGGTTTTAAAATGAAAATATCAGAATTTTTGCCTTTACATTATTTTATAATAATATATATATATATATATATATATATATATATATATATATATATATATATATATATATATTTATTAAAGCCTTAATTGAGGACAAGATATTTTAATTTTTTAATGTTTTGTACAAATATATTTATTTAAAACTAATATAAGAACTATGAAAAAAAAAAATCTTCCAGCTGACAAATTAAATTATAAAAAATGTATCAAATTGTAGTAGATTATAATCAATTTTGATGATATTTTACTTACAGTTATATATTATCGATTGGTTCAATTTTATCATTTTTGTTAAATGTTTATATTTTTGTTTCGAGAAAAATACGAGAACTATTCCGGAAAACATCAACATACACATACATTTTTAATTAGAAGAATATAATTTGAAAATTACTAACACATTTTACGTTGTTCTTTTTTCGTATAAATGCATTTTAAAAAGCAAATATAATAATAAATAATAAAGCAAAAACAGTGTAATATGCAAAAAAAAAAATTGGAATATAAAGCAAAGATATCTCATTTTGAAGCAGCGCTGCTCAAAATGGCTGTTGCAAGCTGGGAAATTCATAATTAATCTGTATTAGTGCGAACGTCAGCCATGCTTTTACATTTAGCCGACAGCCTACATTTTTATAACAACGTGACCATTACACGTTATTTTCGGAGTAAAATGACGAGCACATTTATAAAAATATTTTTGCGCAATTGTCCAACGGGCTAATTAGTCAGCCTGACGTGCTAACCTAAAAATTTATTTCAATATATACATACATACGGCTCAACGCATTATAAAGACTATCATAATTTAATATTTAAACTGGAAATATAATTTACTCTCCGAAATTATTATATTTTTATTCATGTGTTTTATTTTTTGTGGAAGTGAAAAATCATATTCAAAAAAATTTAATTTTATTAACCTTGTCAAATACTGAAAACTTTATAATATTTAATTTATCATATATTATAAGCTTAGAATAATTAGTACAAGAATTTTTTCACGAATATGTAATTTTAGTATTAATGCAACATACTTATATCACGTTTCACATAAAATTTTAATGTAATATCAGATATTTTTAAAATAAATTTATTCTTAAATTTTGCTAACTAGCAATACAGAAAAATCTTTTTATTATTGCTAAAAATGTTGATCATATTGTAGATTGTATTAAATAGTTATCATAAGATATAAATTAATAATATATGAAATAAAGTTTAAATATCTATTCATTTAGGTGCGTCCAACAAGTATGCAATTTTATTATAAAATATTTAATCAGCTTGGAGCAGAAAAAGGCCTATCTTAATTTTTTAAAGTGCCGAGTTACAGTAGTATTTTTACATAAACCGGTTTAAGTCGGAATTAAATACTGCTAGAGACTTGGACTTGGATGATGAAAATATATATCTTTTTGATACTTTCCAAAAATATCTCAATATGAAAAAAATAAAGGTAGGCTAGTTCTATTCCAAACTGAGGAGAGAAAAATTAACAAATAGTTTATTTTTCATCAAATATTAATTATTAAAACTTTTTTTTACGCAATGCTTGTATCTCGTATTTCATTTTCTAATTGATTATTTTTTTGCAGTCATATAAAAATTGAAGAACAAAAAACAATAAATTAATTATAAAGTGGAAAATAAAATAATAAAATGATTTACGATTAGAAAAGCTGGTAGGAATTGTTTTGAAATTGATTCGTATTTCATCGTATGTTTTATAAATGTATCTATGTATATTAGTTTGATATTGTTTTACAAATGACCAGAACGAAATTAAAATCGCCATTTGCGTCATAGGTAAATTACGATTTTTATCGCGTTGCTAATGTACTTCATTATTTCTCGTTTTCTGAAGAAAACTGTATGTTTTCATAAATTACAAGCGACGCGACGTTTTAAGCCAATTTGTGCAATGCAACCTCGCAGCTCCCACTCGCCGAAAGCGGATGTTGGTTTCATGTATTTTAATGGAACATTGTACCGTGTCAAATCACTACTATTAACCTCTTACTAAGGCTTAATCACACTTTATATTTTGTTTTAGTTTTGTTTCTGCAAGGCCATCGTTTTCTGCAAATTAAAATACATTTGTTTTCGGTTTAACTGCTACATACATATTTGAATTGTAGTTATTATTATGTTTTCATAAAGAGATTTTTATTTAACTAATGCAAAATTTATTGTTATTATTTTAGTTTTGTGTTAAAAAAAGTATACCTACGACATTTTACAATTACATTTTATTAATGCAGAACGTTATAAAGAACAACATAAATCTTAATGATTTTAAACAAGAAGCGCATACGTACGTTATTTGTGTAGTATATAACATTATTTAAACTGAAATAACAGACGTCTTAATTAATTATTACTTTTCGACAATTTTAATCTACATTTTGTAAATTTTTGATTCAATATATTTATCATATTGTTTTTTATTTTTAACGACATATTTAACTTTGTATTTTATTTTTCAATTGTCTGACAATTGATAATAATACATTATTTATAATATTATTTGTTAGTTTTGATTTTGTTGTTTGATAAGTAATAAATTTACGAAAAATGCATTTCATATTGGAGATTGATATCGTTATTTTTTAATTAACGAGATAAATATGTCTTAGAAGCTTTTAAGTTTACGTACTGAAATTAATGAAACGCAGTTTATTGATTTTATAATTATTTATAACAATTATGAATACGAGCAAAGTAAAAATAGTCGTAATGACATGACGGTTTGAATAATTTGCAATGACTGCAAAATTAATTAATTTGGCACGTATGTATTTTCGGAAATAATGAAATTTGTGTTTGAAAGTTTCGAAATTTGTTTGTTTCGCATGTATGTATCTGTTGCTAGGAAGCGCTACAGGTTCGAACTTGGCATTATGTTGTGGAAATAAAATTGAATGTGACAAGCCAATGATTGGAAAGTGCAAAATGAACAGTAAAATTTTCTACCTGAACTAAAAGTTTTCAATGAAAACATACTTGTTGATTCGCAAAATCGACCAACGCTTCAAATAACATACTTTTGTTACGTGGATTTCAACAGCTTAATATTTCACGAGAAAATCAACTATGTTGAATTTTATATACCTATGTTGTTCAACTTTCTATTTTTATTTCAAGCATATTTTCTTTCACATTTAACTATTTATTTTTTCAATTCATGCTAATTTAATTTTAGATAGGACTTGAAATTGTATCGTTGACTTGTCTTATCTCGTAAAATATTCTTTTTCACATTTTAGTTATTAAAATTTGTCTCATGTGCCATTTTTGAAATGTAAATCTCCAATATAACAAATATTTATTTTTTTCATATATTGAAGCACAACGCCCTTTTAATATTTTGATTAAAATGATTTAAATTTAAATAAAATTAATTTGCTCATTTTATAATTTCCATTTTGAAATTGTTTATTTTTAATCGAATAAAAGTTTATTTAAAATAATTTGATATTAATGAACACATAAAAAATATTTCGCTAAAATAAAAACGAGAATATATTATTTTTGAATGAAGATACGAATTGATTTTTGTAATGTATTACTGAAGTAGGTAACTTAATTTCCAACAAATAATTATCATGCGCCAGTAAATGAAATTCTTTTTAGTAATTTCACCGGGTATTTTATTTGCGATATGTATACTGACTGCGTCAGGGTGTAAATTATGATAGAGATAACTGAAAATATTTTAACAAGAAATGTTTCTGAAGTTTGAGAAAATATGGAGCCGTACGCTGAAAGCTACAAAGGTTTTATATTTAACTTTTAGTAGGTAATATACCGCAGTAAAACATATGCAAATAAAAGTGATAGTACCCTAGGCGTATTAATTGTACGGTACCTGTGGTCTAAATAAACCTTACAATAATTTTGCGCCCTTGTACATAAAATGTGCTCTATCCCATCTCCATCCAGGCAGGCCCAGCTCAGCTCCATTTCCATCAAATTGAGGACTCTACACTTTCCATCTTCAGTATCCCAGGCACATGCCTCCAGCGTGTTAACCCTCTTATAGCCGTTAACGAAAATAAAACGCGTAATTTGAATTCGCCGAGAACCCTTTGTTCTCTTTTGTGATGGAAGATAAAAAAGACATGTATCCTATAGTGACATTCTTGAAACTTCAAACAAACTTGTACTGTAAAGGAAGTCCAAAGATTAAGAAGACGTTACATGCAACACACTCCTCAGCATAATGGCATATACGAGACGAGACGAAGTCTTGTGTTACTCGAATTAGGATAGCAGCTACCATTGACACGCAAATAACTTTTTCTATCAGCAGCGTTCAAATGGAAAAGCTCGATGCCTTGCTTCTAACAAAATTTATTATCTTTTTTTTCCTCCTTCCTCCTTCTTTTTAATATTTATGATAAAATATTTCTATTGTGAAAATGTCTTTTATCTGGGTCAAAATGTTTCCCAATTTAAACTCATAATATTTAAGTTAGATTTTAGGAATTATTCATTATCCAAATGCCTCTAGTTTTGAATACATTAAACACACAATTTAATAAATCATGTCAAGTTTTAAATTTTTACCAAATACCTATATACTAGTTGAGGAGCAGACTTTCAAAATGCATTTTGTCCAAAATGTAAAATTTTTAGTTAGTGATGGTATTACGTTCTATGCGCAAACACGCATCTTTTAAGACAAATTCGACATTTAAAACGCATATTGTCCCGTCTGAAATAAATATTGAAAGTTACTTGGACATTCAAAACGCGTTTTGTCCAATGGGCACGTAATGTACTTTCAGATTTAGTCAAAAACGTTTTGCCTCTTACTGAAAATTATGGAATTTGGACAAAACGCATTTTGAAAGTCTGCTCCTCAGTTAATTGTATAGCAGTTTTGGTCTTACTACTAGCTAGCCCAACTACAAAATTCGCATATTTCAATGAAATAAAAAAAAATGAAAATTATTTAAAAGTTAAACAAAGTATAAGTATCTAGAGATTTTTGTGTTTTATTTAAATGTAAAAATAGAAAAAATTGAAAATATTTAAATCAAAAAAATATTTTTGATATACCACGTTTTTAAGACGAACTAAAAATTAAAAAATACTTTCTCCTAGAAAAACGTGTGGTGCATGCATGCAATAGTTAGTAGTAAGGAGTATTTTTCTGATTTAAATATTCATTTTCTTCATCTGCTTCTGATTTCTGTTGAAGCTTTTCTTGTCGTTTTTGCTTCTCCTTCTCTAGGCGTCGCGTCACTTGCTGTGGCTGTCTCTTTGGCCATCGTAGAAATTGTCACTAATACACTAATGTCACTATTTTGCACACTAAACTATAGAGATACTATAGGGAGAGTTCGGCCGATAGTCTGAAAATAATGTGACAGTTTCTCATTGGTTGCGCCATTTTTCTCTAAAAACAAATGATTTTGAATTCGCGCGCTAGTTCGACTCATTACATTTACATTTTTTTGCAAATATTATATTGTCGCATATTAAACTATAGCTAAACGTACACTCAAACCGCTGAATAAATAGATTTTACTACGGGATTGCTGTACGAGAGGTATTTTCATCATTTTCATATTTGATTTGACAGTTTTCAATATTTCAACGAAGAAAATATCCATGCGCCACTTCGATTTATTTGTTTTTTGTGACATTTTGATATTTTTGATATTTTTGACATTTTTTTTTATACCATTATATTTATTATCATAATAAACGTCATTACAATATTATACATTACATTTTTATGTTTTATATGTTTTCTTTTGTATGCAGAACACAAGAACAAATATTCTGTGTTCATTTGATGGAACAAATTTTAATTTAAATTTTGGCGCCAGAGATTAATTTCGGCGCATCGGCGGAACCCTCCCTATAGTATCTCTACTAAACTATAGCTAAGCGTACCCCTAACGGCTAAATAAGTAGATTTTACTGCGAGAGGTATTTTTATCATTATTTTTTTTCATTTAATTTTGATGTTTTTCAGAAGACAAAATTCAATATTTTGGCAAAAACAAAAACGTTTATTTTTTTTCAAAACTGCCTACTAATCTTGTAACCAATTTTTAGACCACTTCCTATTATCTGATCTCACTGAAATTTTGCATGTAGTTTTATTCCAGGAGACAACACAATATTTAAAAAAAAAGACTAAAAAGCAGAAAATAAAATATATAAAAAAAACTTTTTGAAAACCACGCTTATATTTAAATGCACTAAAAAGAGGAAAATAATTTTTTTCCTGGTTATCCAAATTTTTTAGAAAGAAATAAAAGCGTGGAGCGCCAGGAAACTATATACACCAATACCTCGCTTTGCGTCGTTTCGTTTTGCGTTTTTTCGAAGTTGCGTCGCTGCTGCATTAGTACTAATTTTCACTGTGCGTCGTTAGATTTTCGAAGTTGCGTTGTTTTGAGTTCGAGTCTTTAATTTTTTTTTTAATTTTTTGAAATTTTCTTTTTTTTTCTTTTGTTATTAATTTTTATTTTGTTTTTATAAATTAATTGAATATTTTATTTTGTTTTAATTGAATTTGTTTTTTTTTGTTTTTTGTATGTATGTAATAAAATTTTATATTATTTTTGTTTTTTAAATGTTTACTTTGTTCAATTTTCTTTTTAAAAAGTAGTATTTTTGTAACCTTGGAACCTATCTTCGATCTTTACATGGTTTGCTATAGAAAATCATAATTCACTTTGCGTCGTTTCACTTTGCGTCGTGTTTTTTTGGAACGTAACCACGACGCAAAGTGAGGTATTGGTGTATTTCTCAATGATGATTAAGTGCTTCACGCTTTTATGTCTTTCTAAAAATTTTGGATAACCAGGAAAAATTTTTTTTCTTTTTAGTGCATTTAAATATAAGCGTGGTTTTTAAAAAGTTTTTTTTATTATATACATATAGCGTTAATTAATTAGTTAATATTGCATTGTCATTCAGTTCTGAGCTATGTTTAAAGTTTCAAGTCTCTAGCTCTTCTGGAAGTTAGTTTATGTTAGTTATGTTAGTTATGTTTGTATCAAACATACAAACAAACTAACAGACAGACAAGAAAGCGAGTTAATAAAAACGTGTTAAAATTGGTGGAATATGTATAAAACTATTATGAATGGACAAGATGAAATTTTTATATTAAAATAGAAATACGTATATTGTTAATATTTATCAAATTAATTTGACCATTAACATTATAATTATTTATTTAAAAAAATATCTACTAGTGGCCATTTTCAATGACAATAACTTTTAGTAAATATTTGCATGATTTTTAAAATTTGAAATATATTACACATATCTAAACAAGATTAGTAATATTTAATGTAGATTCTTTTCATTTAATTAATAATTAAAAAATGTTATTATATTGATATTGGACACATTCTATTTATTATTCAGCTTTACATTATGTAAGGGTAGGTAAATTTTTTCCCCAGTCTTGTGTCGATAGTCATATGAAGCAAAAAAGAATAAATAGTGTAGTAACCCATTTACATTCTAATTTCGGTGGTAGCCAATGAGAATTGCGAAATCTGATACGACGGGATACGGTGTGAAAGCACTAGGCACTAGGCAAGCGGCTCCAAAGGGAACGGTAACCCTCATAATATTAATGTTTTTATCGCGACCCTCAGCGTTCGCCGTTCGCCGTACCGGTTAACAGGTTCGCGACATCCTTTCCTACTACTCCACATTAAATTTATACCGGGTGCGGGTGTATGTTTCATTTACGATAATGCGATGTCAATGTCACAAGCCGTGATATCTCCGCGTTACGACAGCCATTCGCTGGGGACGCGCACGAGAAGAAACTACACTCGCCTACCGCTACTTTACTTCACCCCACCCCACCCCACACCACTCCACTCCATTCTACCCTGCCCCACTCTGCCCTTCTCCTAGATCGCACTAATTACCGGAGCAATAATCTAATTCGGTTTTGACTCCATCTTCCTTCACCCGAAATGACTGTTTAAATACGAGCGAGATCTTGTTTTAGATGCCCCCCCCCTCCCCATCTTCACGGGCTTTTGTATCATCGTTCGGTCTTCGCTTATTATACTCCTCCTCGTTATAAACTCGAAATTTTTAAGTATCTATAAATTGTAAATAAAATAAAAGTTACGTTTTAATTAGCCCGGCATTCAGCGTTATTTTGCATTTGTGTCAACTATCAATGAACCTCTTTAGTTTTATGCTAACTTTCAGATAAATTTTATATCTTGTATTGTGCTGACTCTTCTTATATAAATCCAGTAACTGTAAACTGAAAATAAATTTTTAATAAATATCAACATCGGTATATATTTTTTAAGTTGCTTCTTTTATTGTACTCAGTTTTCATTATCAGCAAATTGCAATTGCCAAAAAGTTTTATTTTGTAATCATAAATAAAATTTAAAATAGTGAATGGCAATAGCAAAATATTCTGTCTCTTTGTCTATTTAGACGTAAATATAATGTAACATGATTTGTTTAAATAAAAAAAGGTAGGTAATTATAGGTATTATATGCAAGATGTTCATGAATATAAAAGCGTATATGGGGTTCTATTATGTGTTTCCTATAATAGAAAATATCTGGGAGTTGAGTAGCTACATATCAGTAAAATAACATCTTTAGAGTTCAATTAGTTACAATACATAGCATGTAAAGATCAAACATGGTAATACCTCGAGAACACAGTTCTAAGTTAATAATAATTTGAACGTGCTACACATACTAGTAGGGCCTAGTGAATATGTTACCGGTACCGATTCCCTGTTTCTCGTTTCCCCTTACGCTTACCGTAACTGTGTAAGTTACGTTCGCCCTTATCGAATTTTACTTATTTTGTAACTGTTTAACATGTTAAAATTATCTTGCGGTAGCCTATTGTGGAATTTTGTTGTAAATTTATCTAAAAGTGTATAATGATATTTTCATATTTAACTACCTAGTTTCAATAATTTATTTTGAACTTTCAATAATTTATAATCTTTTCAGTAACCGATATAAATGGTAATTATGTATAACACACCTTTTCTAAGACTTTTTACGGTTAATAGCTATATCCCTATAACCATTGAGAATTGGATACATGTTTATATGAAATTTTTAACTCAAAATAAATCATACTACCATCTTCAATATATTTTGCATTCCTTATGAAATATCTGGTATGAGCACATTATTAATAGAAACAAAATTAGAAGAAATGTTTATGCAACTTTAGTTTTAAAAAATTAAAATATTTAGGTAAGATTCTGGTTAAGACAAAATATTATCTCTGATTATTTGTACATTGTAAAAAACTAAATGTAAGAATAGTAATTTTACTATATTTTATGTTATAATTTTTATAAATTATTGTAAATTTATCAAAAAATTATAAAATTACAATAAAGACTATAGTAAAATTAATATAATTGTCAATGTAAAGTTACATTTATTTTTTACATTGTAGTTAAAAACAACAAAAACACATTGAAATCATTACTTTTCAATCTTAAATGTAGTTTTAAGACAATAAATATTATATTGCAAATAAAAATAAAAAGAATATTGTATATTTTTAATTTTTTGTCATAAAAAATATTACCAAATACAAA
Organism: Clivina fossor; assembly: GCA_963966155.1. NCBI lineage: Eukaryota > Metazoa > Arthropoda > Insecta > Coleoptera > Carabidae > Clivina > Clivina fossor. The sequence continues at coordinate 61,474,363 of OZ014550.1, forward strand.
TTAATTTATTATTATTACATTTAATTTTAAAGATTTAATATTTCTTGTTATTTAACTTTATACTTTATACTATGTTCATATTACATTAAATTTGTAATGGAATAAGTACTCGATTTTGACAAGCCGCAAGCTTTATTATGAAATATGATTTGTTAATAATAAATAAAATTATTAAAAACATATTAGTAAATAATTTTAAATTTTATTTAAAAATTGAAATAAGGATTTATAGTTAGTCATATTTATAATACGTGCGAAATCAGAAAATGAGTAGAAATAACCACACCGAGCAAATCAATAGAATTACTTTTCCTCTCGTAAAATAAACCGCAATTCAGCAAAAGTAAGTTGTGGATTAGTGGTTCTAAGTGGCGCGAAGTTTTATTTCATCCGGACACTGTTTGTAGGTTTGAAACTTATTTATTTTGTTTCAGAAGTTGTAAATATGAACTACTTTAAATACTAAATACTTTACAAAAATCATTTAAACTTGTACGTACTAGGAATGCATTTTATTAAATTATTTAAAATGCCGTAATAAATATTTTCTTGTCGGATTTATATGCTTTCACTTTCTTTTTCTTTCTCCTTCATAAACACACGTTATGTATTTTACTGTTTTTAACTTAAAAATATAAGAAAAATAGATAGCGTTCTAAACTGATCGATTAATTTTTTGAACTTATAATAGCAAAAGGTTTCTTTTATCATACGTAGATGGCGACTGCTTTCATTACTAAATTAATAACGTCATTATCGAAACAAATTTAGGTAATTAATTTTAATTAATTGAATATAAATTGAAAACATGTTGCTATGAATGATTGTAAACCACGTGATAGAAAGGCTTTCTTGATAATAACAACAACGTTTAACATATTAGAGCAGTGGTTCCCAAACTGTGCGCCTCGGTGCCCTGAGGATCCCCGAATTCCTCACAACGGCACCACGAAATATTATACAATTTTCGTAATTTTATTTCCATTGTCAATTCAATATCATAAAATGTATCATCCAGCGGAGCTTGTGCAAATTATTTAGTTACTGATGTAGTTCAATTACATTTTTTTGTGTGATCTAAAATGTATTTTATGTATTTTTATCCAACTTTTGCAAAAAATTATTGGCTATTTTGCAAAGTGAACTTGTTCAAATTTTGTATAGGGAAAATTTTGTATTGGGAAAATCTGGATTCAGTAAGGGCGCCGAAAATCAAAAAAGTTTGGGAACCATTATATTAGAACTTTGCAAACATTTGCAACAAGAACATACCTAAATGTTAATAGAAAACATTAGTTAATTATATTTTACAATTTATAATTACTTGTTGCTGATGTACTTGTTTTTAGTGTATATTAACCTTACTAAAACATTTTCAGTATGATCCAAGACTTATCTAAAAAAAATATGTTTAGATAATAATTTTTTTATTTATAGGTATATCTTTATAAATTTAATTCAAATTTTTTAAGCGAAATACATATTTTTAAATATTTTGCTATCATAAAAGTAATACAAAACAATATATAATGAGATTCATATATTTTTTGTTGTATGTTGTAATATACCTATGCTTATATTAATCTAATCGCCTATGAAATATGTGGCATATAAAAAACTGTAAAATATAGCTTATGTGTATGAGGTTTCATGACTGGCCGCAATTTTTACTATCTGTAATGATATCGACAAATCTTAAAGACCACTTCAATTTTGTTAAAGCACAGCCATTTGTCTGCTTATAACTCGAGATATTTTATGTTTTTATAGTAATCCCTGGAATGAAATGAACTCCTCTTTCTCCCATATAAGTTATGGGGACTCGGACGGTAATTCATAAAAAATTAAGTGCGCCGTTTGGCTCTCCCTCCCGTATATGAAATAAACAAACATTCAAATACAATACAGCCAAATGATCATATTTAATAGGTCATATTACTTTGACAAAACTTCTTCTTTTTAACTCCAATTCTATTAGCTTAAACCAATTTTAAAACAAACTTTTTGTAATGTATTACTTTTTATTTTACTTCCATAAAAAATATAGGAGTATTTTTTATATTATTTTTGAAAGATGTTTTTTACTAATAACAATTGCAAACATATATTTATAAATTATTATATATCTAACTTTTAAAGAATTATTTTTATCAGTTTTTTAAAATATTAATATACGATAATTATGTATTACAATCATCGATTGCAAATTCTGATATCATTGAAGTTTTCTTCTAGATTATTAATGATAATAATTTATGGTAAAATGGTGAACAAGTTTATGAAATTAATAGCTTTGGAAAATGTTGGAAGGAAGAGAAAAAAATTATGTAACACTATATATTTTATAGGTTAGCCTAAAATACACACCTAGAAATATTCACTTGATTTGTTAAAATATACTGTAGCAAAAAACTGATGGGAGCAGAATATTTTTTCAAAGATTATATATATGGATTGTCATTTTTTATAGTATTTAAAATTAACCGGCGCATAAGTATTAAAGATTTTTATTTTGTGTGAACTTGGTTTTGTAATTTATATTTTTTTTAAAACTTTTTCACATATGGATAGGATTTTAATTGTACAAAAGCATCAACATCTCTTTACACAACACTGAAATTAGATTCGTTTTTGTGTCATCCAATCTATCATAAATTAATTCTATATTATCGACTCAGACGTTGTGTCGGCCATCAATATACGATATTGTCTAGAAAACAACATAATTTTATTAAGCGCAAGAAATATTGCCAATGTCTTCCTAAGTATACCGAAACCCCAACGAAATAATATATAAAAAATTAGATAAATTTGAGAAAGATAGAAGACATCAACAAAAGTTTTTTTTTTTTCACTGTCGATAATCTTGAAGATAATCTATGTTCGAATTCTCATCGAATTCGACAGGTTGACGAAACTTATTTTAGGTCTAAATATTGAACGCTGACGCACAAGTAGTAATGCGGAACTGATGATATTGGTTTCCGAGCCAAAGATAAAATCATCTACCATAAATTACGACGGTTGAACGCTGCCACAAGGTGATTAATTTTGAAACTGACTGCCATAGCACGTCGCTTCGCGTCGCGTCGCGTCGCTTCGGACCGCTTGCTCCACTCAAATCGTTTTTATTTTTCGAATAGTGCTCCTAATCGCGTCATCTATATGTATCTTCCTACAACTATCTGTTCTGTGTTATGCATATCAATTAGAATTTCAAATTATTTTTCATAATGTTGTTAATTTATCTTCTGTTTGTTGTACGGAATATTCCTAAACTAACTATCAGACATCAGGATCATTTTTTTGAATGTTTTAATAAGAATATCAATATCATTCTATAATTTTAATACAAGTCAAATTTAAGTAAACTTTTATTATATTTTTTTAATTAAAAATAATTATTTTTTTAATAAAGAAAATAAGTTGACTGAACTAGTTCATACAGTAATTATGAAATATTTCAATACAGATTCCAGTTTTAATAACTTTGTTAATTTATATGATTAATAAAATTGCTTATTTATCCATTTCACTAATTTAATTTTAATATTTGTTTCTCACTTAAACTATAGTTAATGTACCGTTTAGGAATCATGAGAAATGTTAGGTTAGTATTTTGTTGACATTATAAAAAAAAATCATATAAAAATTGTTTTAAATTGCGAATGTCTGAATACAGTATAGTTTTTGTAGTGTAATATTGTAGTAATAAAGTCTTAAAAATCTTTTTATTCGTGGCGCGCATTTGATGTGGCAAAAAGCGCGGGAGTAGCCGGAAAGTTTGGTCGTTAGAAAATAATTTGTTCAATTCTAGCATCAGAGACGCTAAATCGTCGTATTCCCTACAAAACCGTGACATAAAATTTGCATAAGTCTCCATAAGATAACGGAATTTTGAATGAATATTCATGGACGGTGCTCCACATACACCCCTCTTTGCAACTGGGCGATCGCTGCGCTGGTTGCGTTTCTCCGCGTGCGTACAAATGCGAATCTATTATCGATACATTACGAACAAATAATGAACTAGGTTTTTGTTACCGTATTTGCTTTCCTACTTTCACCGAACTCACACAAAAGTTAAATCTGTCTCGATCAATTCAAACAAAACTTACAAAAACTTACTCGCTTTCTCTATACAGCCACAATCCAAGGGCTTATATTGGCGGCCAAATTAAATTAAATATGATGAAATTTGTACTTCCTAACTTCCGTACTAATTTAGATCTAATGTGTTTTAAATGTCTTCGAACATTTCTGTCAGTATAGATTCACAAAATTACTAAATACATTATTGATGATTGTTTTGTTTTCTTAGGTTTTATATTAAAGAATCAAATTTCAAAAATGTCACGTAGAAAGTAAAATATTTTTTTCATCTATTATTTTACATGCAGAACATTTATGTGAAAAGTTATGGGTAATTAACTAAATCTGGTTATTAAACTACACTGGGCAAAAATAAAAACGCACCACTTGAGAAATCAGAAAAATTACCCATTTTCAAATAGGTATAATTCGGCCAATTTTGCACGAAATTGAATGAAATTTCTTGAACGGAAAAATTTGAAGCTTTAAGGTGATGTAAGATGATGGACCATTTGAGTCATTCCGCTCCCCACCACGCCCCACAGAAAAAAACATGTTTTGACTTTAAAAATTGTCGAACTTTGACAACATGTATAGTATTAAAAAAAAAATTCGATTCAATTTACCAAGCGGGCTAAAAATTCAAACATTTATACGTAAATTCGCGTTAATTTCAAGAACTTGCGATGCCTTGACGCAAAGTTATGATTTTTTTGAATTTTACCTTGCATTTTGCGAGTTTTTGGAGCATAAATAACTTGGTTAGTTTTGGATGAAAATGGATAATTTTTTTTTTTTTAATTTGAAGCCTCTTCTTTAAGGCCGTACAAAATAATGCAACGTTTAAGCCATTCCGCTTCCCACCACACCTCGCAGAAAAAAATGTTTTTGATTTAAAAAATTGACAAATTTTGACAACATGTGTGGTATACAAACAAATTTTTCGACTCAATATACTAAACGGGCGTAAAAATTCAAACATTTTGACATAAATTCTTCTTAATTTCAAGGACTCACGATGCTTTGGCGGGAAGTTGTGATTTTTTTGAAGTTTACCCTGCATTTTCCGAATTTTTTTTTACAGGTTGATTCTGCGGCACACAAAATATTATAGTACTCAATTTTAAATAAATTTATAATTAAAGAACACTTACCTAATTGTTTTCGTAATAACCTAAATAATATCTTGAAAATTAAATTTAAAAAATTATAACAAAATTTTATATTTATGCAAAATAATCATTGAGATATTAATCAAGTTTTAAAAGTTTTATCCAATTCGGTATACATTTTCTAGAAAAGTACTAATTGAAGCAAAATTAGTAATTATTTCAACAAATAACTCAATAAATATCAATGTAGTATGGAATATAAACTAATTATAACAGTTGAAATGAAAGGACTTTTATTAATATAATGATTTGAAAACAGTAAAAACACCTGAAGCACTATTTGACGTGAAGCTTTAATTGATACTGAAAATGAGACGTCACAGCCGTTACCTTGAAGAGCAAAGTTCGAGGAAGGAAAAAAGTTAAGGAATCAATGCGTTAGGTATTCGGTGAGACAGTGTGGTAGGTAGGCGAAAGCAAACTAGAAAGCAGGCAGTAGCAGGAGTTAGGAGCATCCGCTGCGGCAAATGTCGCGCCTCGCGCATGTTTATTTCATATCTGGCCGACACTTGAAACTCTGGTCACGTGACAATGTTGATGTGTAGACAAAGTTCCCGAGCCGTGCCGAGCCAAGCCAAGCCAAGCCAAGCTACCTGAATTCCTTGCAACCATGATGCCTTATTCAGAGGATACCTTACTCGGTCTCGGTTCCCTTTGCCCGTGTGTCAACTTCTGCTATATTCTAGCCCCTGCTCACATCACAAATAGAAATTCCGTTACGCTTTGTCCTTTACGATTGCAAAGTGACTGCGCCGGCGCCTCGCCTGTGTACACTCTCAACTATACTGTTGCTCCTGCTTCCCTACTTTCTCATTTTAAGACCGGTTTAGACGATTTTATTTTTGTCGTACTGTACTTACAAACAAGGAAATATTACGTTAAATTTGAATTTTTAGGTTATTATGCTATATATTTTCTAAATAATAAAATCATTTAGAAAAAAATTTGTGTTCTAAGTTAATTCTTTGAGACGCAACATTGTTTAATAAAAAAATATCAAAATTATATAATAAGACAATTTATTTACTATATGTTCGGAATATTCTTGACGTAGACTATTGTTTGAATAATATTTTTGACAATATATATTGTATTTGTGAATCTAAATATGTATATATATATATATATATATATATATATATATATATATATATATATATATATATAAAACAATTATTTTTTCTTGTGGTCGAATGCAAATTTCTTTTTTATGTTTTAATTAGGCTTGTAAACATATTTTAGTTAAACATAATGTTGCACAATTTTTTTTAAAATGGAATACTTCTTGTTTTTGATCTGAAACAAAATTCATAAAGAATATTTTTTGCTTTTGTGAAATATTTTAAATTACCTATCTAAGAAATCAAAGAATTGATTAATTATGATTTTAATGATAAAAGTAAACTAATTTAAAGTTTATTTTTAGTATATGTTATTTTTACTAATAATTTTCATAATATACTTATTTTTATACATATTTTATACATATTTATGTTAAAACTAATTACTTAAATTTTTAAATTTCTGTTGTTTTTATTATTTAGTTTATTGTATTTCCTAGAAGAATATGAGAGATATATTTTTTAATAGAATTTGTCAAATTTGGAATACATCGCGTGACGTTTAAATCGGGCTTTAGTTTTCCTTCGTGCCTGGCTCAACTTTACCACCTCTAAGTTCGAATGCTGTCTCGGTTGTTCTTCCAGCACTGGAAGCGGAGCACACAAGCTTGCACGTTTTGTAACTGTTGCATTCTGGCTGTCGTTGTTTTCTTGAACTTTATTTAGAATCTACTCACACGCTCTCGCGTACATGCTATATATCGTATGTGCGCGGCACGTTAGCTTTTAGAATATTTCAAACGTTGGTTTCTGCTCTATTTAGGAGAAGACAAGGCAATTTGCCTCGCTCCTTCTCACTGAACTATTTTTAAATCTTCCAGCTCGTGCTTTCGCCAGCATACATTGAACTGATTTAATCAAAGTAGTTGCAATTTTACTTTCTGAATTCGTCATTAAAAGTTTCGACTTTGGAACGGTAATTTGTGCTTAAGGAAAATCAAAATTTTATCTCTAATCTCAAACTCTAAAGAAGGTTTTTTTTTCTAAAACAAAATATAATCCATTCTTTATAGAAGGATGAATATTATCATTATACAGTAAAGTCTTGATGTAACGTATTTTTTATCTTTGTTTGTTTGCAAATTTTGATTAGTTACCATATTTCTTTTCTACTTTCATTAAAAACCAATGCGATGAGGCTTTTTTGTAGAGTTTTTACATACTTGGGAAAAGATTTGGAAAATATATTTTGTGTTGTATGAAGTCATGAATTCATTCATATTGTTGTATTTATTCATTGTATATTGTATTATTAGTAGCTAAAAAAATGAAATTATTAAAATTTAAAAATTAATTACCGATATTGGAAAAGATATTAATAACAAAGAAATATCTTTTGCTAATATCGATAGAAATTTAAAATTGAAAAAATACTGAATAAACACGATGCATTATCAGAATTACATGAAATACAATTTTTATGGAACACGATCATATATTCCTCCGATTTCAAAACGAAAATGATACAAATAAAATCAAATATGTATATTTCCGGAACGGAGAACATGTGTTTCTTTTGTGAATATCATGGAATGAAGGAACTGAAAACGAAATACGGCGCCAAACAGAAAAAAAAGAAGGTAAGGTAAAGAGAAGAGAGTTACTTATTTCTCTTAGGCTTGGCATTTTTAAAACTTTTGTATTCCAATGTGGAAAGCTTAGAGTCAAGTTCTGTGTCTCAGCGGATTTCTGAACTACACAAAATATTTTTTCGACAACGCGCTGTTTCTTGAATTATACGTAGATGAGGAAAAGTAAATGTAGTCAAAATTACAAATGCTTTACAGTAATAGGTAGCTTAGGTCTAAATCAATATTTTATGTCGTAACTAAAATTAGACTTATATTTTATAATAGAAGAAATATTTTTAAAATTTATTTTGTAGTTTATCCATTTTATTAAATTCTTTTTTCCGTAAATTAATTTAATAATTTTAAATTTAATTGAATGATCCCAAAAGTCTTATAAAATCAGGTCCGGGAAGTTAGCGAAGCCACTTTCACCAAACAAAAAATAAAATATTGCATAATTTGTCGTAAATTAGTAGTAATTTTGTCGTGAAATCAAAAAATTTGTCGAGCTGTATTTTAAAAAATTATTGATGTCTTCGCTAACTTCCCGAAGCCATTTAGCGAAGCCATTCTTCAAAATTAAAAATATTAATATAATAAACCACGGATGTAGCTTAAAATTTATCGTAAATAAATCGTAAACGAATAAGAGTAATTTTGTAACGAAATTATTTTTACTTGCAAATACAGAAATAATAAACTTAATGAATGTGTATGCGTACAATGCATATATGGATAGACTTCTACTCTCCCGAATTTTATCTACCCCTATCTTACCTAACCTAACCTAACCTAACCCAAGTAACACTACCCTCTGTCTACCTACCCGAATTTTACCTACTGCTAGCCCTTCGAAAAAGTGGTGGGCTAGCGGGGTAGCCTCCACTTTTTTTCGGAGGGCTAGCGGTAGGTAAAATTCGAGAGAGTAGAAGTCGGGTGGGTAGACAGAGGGAGGGTATTTCTGTATATATATATATATATATATATATATATATATATATATATATATATATAAATAAATAAAAATTTTAAATGAATAATTGTTTTCGAAACATTAATATACGAAAATTAAAACACAAGGATAAAACAAACTGAAAACAATTTTATTTCATATAATTTTAAAACGCACAAAAACTCACTATTAAAATAATAACTAAATTTATAGTTCAATATTAATAGGCTGCCCTTAAAAAAATACTATCCCATGGTATGTAAGTTAAATGGAAATCTTCTAAATTGTTCTCGTGTAGTAAACGCATCTGGACGATTTTGATTTTCTGCTTTATGTAATTTTTCTAATTGCTGTTGATATTTCTCAATCGTTTTTCCGTGCTGTTCAACTTGGTTTTCGTGAAACTGTATGTCTCTTATAATCGCCGATTTTAATTTATTTAGTGCCATCAGTCGTGGTATTTTGCCAAGTGTACTCTTGATTTTGTCTGCTTCCTCGTGAACGGGAAATATATTTGACATATATACGGCATTTATTGTATACGTTGAATATGCCATTTGGTTGAGGCAAAATTTGATCGGATTTTGTACAGATTTTATAGAACTTAGTAATGATAACATGTTTCTTACTTATTTTATACTTTTGTTTACAGAAAACACTTAAAATTTATGATATGATAAAACAAAATAGATATGATGATGAATGACAGATCGATCAAAAAGTTACATCAGTAACTCCTTGATATTTTGTTTTTACAAAAATTGTCAAATTTTCGTTAAAGAAATAATAAATTTTAATGTCCTTTTTACGAATAAAATTGTCCATCATCAAATTAATATCTTAATAATTATTAACTACATAATTAACCTTATAATTTAATCAATTAAAAAATAATAGATATTATTCTAAAAAAACATATTTATTTCACAGAAATATACCATGAATATTTTTTTTTAATATGACTCAAAAACCTTATAACTTAATAAATTAAAATATGATCTTAATGAAATATAATAATGTCCCTTAAACCACAAACAGAAAATTATTGAAATAAAACTGCTTTAAGTTAAAGTTTTGTATTAATATTTAACTTTAACCTAAAGCAGTTTTATTTTAATATAATGTGTTCTACGAGATTTTTTTACAAAATTATTGTTTGTGGTTTAAGGAAAATTAAGTTTAATTAAGTTTATTATTTCTGTATTTGCAAGTAATAATAATTTCGTTACAAAATTACTCTTATTCGTTTACGATTTATTTACGATAAATTTTAAGCTACATCCGTGGTTCATTATATTAATATTTTTTAATTTTGAAGAATGGCTTCGCTAATTTTTTCGGAAAGTTAGCGAAGCCACCAATAATTTTTTAAAATACAGCTCGACACATTTTTTGATTTCACGACAAAATTACTACTAATTTACGACAAATTATGCAATATTTAATTTTTTGTTTGGTGAAAGTTGCTTCGCTAACTTCCCGGACCTTATAAAATCTGTGTGTTTATAAGTGAGTTCTTACATTTTTTAACTTTTTGTAGTTTCTTAAGACATTTTCGAATTTTTAATAATATAATTTTTAAAATTTTATTGAAATAAGTAAATTAGCTGCACAATAGTATTTGTCATGGTATTTTAATTATATTTAAATTTAGAAATGCATTTCTTTTGAAATCTGTTTGCTGTAGCTTTTGATTTCACTTACAGTTTGACGAATGTTGCTGGACTGGTAGCAATAATCCAAGTTGTAAATGAACACGAAATCGACTTACTCAACTGCTCGTAAATTACGTTCTAATTACACAAAAGCAATCGATGACGTTTTTATAGCGTAGGATTTGTTCGCCATGGAAATTTATAGACTTATATTTTTTGCTTCCAGTCCCGTTGTTTGCTATATACTCACTTCAAACAATATACCACCGTCATTTAGAAAAAAAAAATATATTTATTTTCAATAACTCATTTAAAGTAATAACATTTTTAGCTTTTTTATTAATTTATTGCCAAAAGCAAATAAGATTTTTACATATTTTTATTTATTTATTGGTTTTTCGCTTGTTAGATCAATATGTTTCAATAAAACTTGGTAATGAATTGAAGATAATAAAAATTAAGCAGTTTTTTATTTTTACTTGCGCTGTACATAAATTGTTGGAAGTGATATTATTTATTTCTGGTATATTTTTATCAGAAATTTGTATTTTTATTAATAGTGATTTATTATATGAAACAGCAACGTTTTATTTATATTTAAATATAATTCTATTTTTCTATGATATCTGAGATTTAGAGAAATCTGTGAATGAATAATGGTACTTACTTAAGAGGTTATTAAGATAGACAATTGTCAGATAGTATTCTACTTGCTTTGATATGCATAGATTGACGTGTCGCGTATCTAAGTGGTTTAGAATTACTACTTATAAACAAGCAGTCGTAGTCCAGTGGTAGCGTATCTGAATATCCAAACCAATGTTTGTCAGTTCAAGTCGGTACTAACTTTATTTATATTAAATGAATATAAGTTTTCCAACATTTTTTAATTGAAATGTTCAATAATTTAGCATTCACTATATAAGCTGCACATTCTTCGCTTAGTGTTTTATACTGTACTATAATTCTAGCGTACGCTGATGACATCAAATATGGGATTCTCATTCCAGTTTTTATAATTTTAGACAATATTTCGTAAATCTATTTTACTTTCTTTTATGTTTTATCACAAATGTGATAGATATAAAGACATAGAACACATTTTATTTCATTTTAATTATTTATTGTAATAATAATTTTACATTATTTAAATAAAGGAAATAAAATATGTTCTATGTCGCTATATCTATTACAGTTGTGAGAAAACATAAAAGAAGGTAAAATAGATTTACGAAATATTGTCTAAAATTATGGAAACAGGTATGAGAATCCCATATTTAATTATATACAATTAAAATATTATTTTCAATTTTTCTCATTTATGAAAAACATGTATCTATATATTTGCCAAAGGTGCCAAAATTTTAGTGCCAAATACCTCTGGATATATTATATTGTTTGCGTAACAAACAATGTTACAAATATTGGAGCATATCAATGTATTGAGAGGAAATTTGAAATGTCGAAATATTGCGAGGAAATGGTTAGATGCAGCGGCGATTAAAGGTAGAAGTTCGTTCCATAATTGATAAGAGTTGATAAATTGCAAACATAGCAGGTAAATGTGACCGTTACACACAACTTATAATCTCTCAAACAACCGAATTAACATTTGCTCGAACACGTAGTCAAGTTTACACAAGTCTAACTTGTATGCGGGACCATGTGCATACATGTACGCCATTCGACCTACATTGTTTATACATTGTACATAATATGTCAAAATATCATCTGTGTATGTATGTATGTATATATGTATGTATTTACTTGTACGAGTACATCGTCGACTTCATACTCACTAACATTGCTGTCTCAAATTCGTTTACGCTCAACAGTTTTACATAACATTATTCATTTAAATACGTAATCTGTACTGTCTACTTTTGCAAATCATATTCATTTTGGATATCGCAACGGCCTATGCAAATTTGCATTTTTGCTTGGTTAATTTGTGATTAACAAAAATTTGCTCGAATCTAGGTGAATATTTTAATTTTGAAAATTAGTTAAATAAAGACATTTTTGTTACTGCAATTGACTATACATATATAGGTAAATATGACAACTGATTAATATAAAGAAATTGTTAGGTTTAGTTACACCAAACATTGTTAAACATACTGTCAGTTAGCAAGGTGATTAAGTTGTCAATTGGTTAGTTAACAATCGAATCAAGCAATTAATCACATGATAGCCAACGTTTCGTACAACTGGTTTTTAGTGTATTTTTAACATATTCAAAAAAATAGTTATAAGAGCTAGATTTGTTTGTCTGGAAAGGAATGTTTGGAGGAAACCAATTTCGGCATAGTGGAACGAGTTTGTGCCACACACTTTTGGGAACATGGCGTAATTGTGTATGTATGTATGCATTATCAAATATTTATCTATGGTTATTTTTGTTAGGAATTATTTGGAAGAAAATTTGTAATATTTATATTGGCGGCAATTGTCATCTTTTTTTTTCATATTCAGATTGTAATACAAATTGTCAAAGAAAGTTGACAAAAAAGTCAAGAATGGCAAGTGTCATATGAATTTTAAAAACCATGGAGGATTATTTTAAGTTATTTTAAGTTTTTAAAATTAATTCATAAACTCATATTTAGTACATAGAAATTTTTAATACGTTATTCGGTTTATCTAAGCAGTCTAAGGCCCGGTTTTATAAACACCAAAGTAAATTATAAAATAGCTATTTTACAAGTACATTCAATAAACAAAGAGAAATTTAAAATAAATAGATATTGGGAGATTTAGCAACTGAGAATTTTGACATTTGTCAAAATAACTTTCAATATATTCAATAACAAAAAGTACTTGAATATTAATAAATTAAAATATGATTCTAACTATGAACCTAATTTCTCTTAAACCACAAACAATAATTTAAAAAAAATCTATATACGTATTTCGAAAATTAAACTTTCATCACCAGTAGAAAAAGAAAAGCTAAAGTTTTATCAGTGATCTACGGTTACACAAATACTTAACGTATCCAGTAGTCATAGAATACGTATATAGCTTTTTTTAATTATTGTTTGTGGTTTAAGGAAAATTATCTTATTTTATTTATTTGAATATTGTGTTTTAAATATGTATATACTTTTATATATATATATATATATATATATATATATATATATATATACATACATATAAGCTAATAAATCTAATTGTAGAAATAAATTCAACATGAATACGAAATTTTATTTGTAATTACCTAAAAAAGTGTGTGAAATATTACATTTTTCATTAAATTACTTTTAGTATGTTTCTAAAAATAATATAAACAATAACTGTAAAATTAAAACTTGTTATTTTCCTCTCTTGGAAAGAAAAAAAACGAGAGCATTTACGTACTATAAAAATTAAAAACAACATTAAGTGTTCAATTAAAACAGAATGTGTTTTATATGCAAATTACATATAATATATATAAAAAAAAAACAGGCAGGTAAATGCAAATGGAAAATGTAAGCCATATTTCGTATAAACATATATATATATATTTATACATATAAAATGATAAACAGCAAATACATTTATTATTTTAAATTTTGCTTGATTTAAAATATAATGTCATTTGCAAATTCATAGTCACTATAAATTTTATTTATTTTGAAATTACTGTATTATTTAAATTTTATTATATCGATTATGATATATGAAAAATATATATATATATAAATTTATATTATCATTTGTTTAACGTTTAATTGCACATAAAACACAATATTCGATTTATAATTTATATTTTCGAATCATTATTTTCAGTTATAATTGATATTAATACATATTTCGAATCGCATTAACCTAAATTTGATTCTGCAGTTTTTAATCATTGTACAATATAGACAACATTAATTTACATTTTTTAATTGTAAATTTATATAACGCGAAATAAAATTTTAATTAATTGAGCGGTTTGCGAACAGTAATTTAAAAATAATTTTAACTTAATCCTGATTTTAACTTTACCTCAAACTAATTTAGATTTTTTTTTGATATCAGTTTAATTAGAAATTTAGGAAAAAAACTAATTTAATTTCAGTTATATTTTACTACGTATATAATGTTAAAACATTCTAAAATAATAATTAAAAAATATACAATAATTTTAAATTGATTGATATTTTATTCAAATTTAATCAGGAATTTATAGAATTTTCTGGGCTGATACGTATGCCGTGATCTATCCTCACCGCAGATATTTTACCATACATGGCATATAGGTTTGAACTTTACTTTACTTGCAAATTTCATGAAAAATGTGAAATGGTCTCTCACAAAAGATTTTTTTTAAAATGGTAGCGAACGTGTTATGGGGACGCTGCCCTGGTGGTAAATACACCAAAGTGTACAATATAAATATACATAATTTTATTAACAGGTAGATAAGTTAAATAAATATACAATTCTAGAAAATCTATAAAAGACAAAGATTTGATTTTGCTATTAGGTATGCATGCCACTAACAAAAATGTCAAACATTTAACAGTAAATCTCAAAACAATTAATATAAGTAATAATGTGTCATTATAATATATTTCCAAGCATTGTTTGCATCAATTTTTTTTCTTTCATATATTTTTGTAAAGTATTAATATGTGTCTATGAAAGTGTGGATTTAAGGAATAGCTTTCAATTATAGCTCTATGTCGTCTATTGGCAATCTGGAAAAGAAAATTGAATATTATAAACAAATTAATATTTATTTATCATTGATTTCTATAAATGCCTAAAATAAGAATTTATATATATATAAGTATATATGCATACATACATTACCTTCTAGTTTACAATTATTGTAAACAGATGTTTATTGAAATGGAAAAATACTTACAATTTTATGATAATAAATTTTGCAAAAATTAATCCTGTTTAATATGTTAAAAAATATATGAAACTAGATAAATCTAGGTATTAATTATATATTGGTTTGCACAAAAGAGCAATTTGCGTCAGTGAAATAAAATTTATTGCAATTGCAACTTCTAATCTATCTGTGAACAAAGTTAATCTAGAATGATGCGAATGATCGTTATTATTTAAATAAATCGGTTTGCAAAATCCATTTCATTGTTTGCGTATACAATTTGGAAATCAGTTATTTACCGTCACTTTTTCATGAATCATAATGATGTATGTATTGATTCAGTGTAATTAATACACGACTCTCTATAATAAATTCAAATATTTCGTTTTTTCAACGACGTACTTTACCCGATATTTCATTTACTTTTCATCTATAAATTTTATTTTCAGTTATTCAATTATTATTGTTTATTTTAAACTATTAAAATTTAGAATTGTACTCTGCTTATTTTAAGGTCAAACAGATGATTATCGCTATTGCAAATGAATAAATTGTTTCAATTAAAACTGGTTATTTCCATTTTAAATGACTAGATTCTACAAATCTTTATTATACTTTAAAATGTTGCTTTCATATTTTTATATTTAGTACTTATTCAGTGATACTTTTAAAAAATTTGGTTATAAAATAAAATAATTTTTAAATATATAGTTTGGCCATCAATTATTTAACATATAATTTAAATGTTTTGATAACTAAATTTATTATACTAAAATTATAATTTTGTTTACACTGTAAATAAGAATAATATTTATTTATTTAAACAAAAATAAATATAACAATTAGCATTTTTTTAAATTATTTTCACTTATATTTTTAATGGAAAATTAAAAATTTTAAATTTAAAGAGCTTTTGAAATTTATATTGCGACCATATTATATAAGTACTTATTTATTTTTCAAATTTTCTAATCTTTTAATTCCAGTAAATTGAAAAAAAAAATTTATTTTTAAATTTTAAGAAATAATTTTTTTGTATATATTAAAAAAAAAATAGCTATGCGTAAGAAATGCTAAAATTTATATTTCACAAATGTCTAGTACACGTTAGAATATATATAGAATATATGTGAATTGTAAATATATGCGAATGATTTGAAGGTACACGTTTGCCTGACGTACAATGAGTAGTTGGAATGGTATGATTGAGAGATTGCGTGAGCGAAAGTTTCCAAGTAGTAGGAATAGATGAGCATGTATGATAGGTAACATGAATTTGGATGAAGCTAGAGTTGGTCGTCTGGATAGGAATGTTTGGAGGAAACTAATTTCGGGATAGTGGAAAAAGTTTGTGCCACATCCTTTTGGGTACCAGGCGTATTTTTGTATATGTATATATGTATGTATGCCATGTCACAAAAAAAAACGAAATATCTAATGATGGTTTATAGCACCCAAATCAGTTGTTACAATAGTATATTCAATTTTGTTTTGTTATTTTCAGAAACAAAAATATATTTTAAACAAACAAAAGAAATAGTTATTAACAGAAAAAGTTAGTACAACATTGCAGAACTTTAAATATATATTCAAAACTTGATAAAGATAAAAGTGTTTACGATTTTTAAAAATTATAAGAGATATTTGGGTAAAAATATTTAATAAGAAAAGTAATGGATGATGAAATAGTGATGATGATATAGTGAAACTTACACCAAGTGTTTTATTGTTTATTTTTATTAAAAATGTTTCACCAAGTGCCTACAGCTGAATCTTTCAACTTTATTAATAGTGCTAGTGAAGCCAAATTAGCTGTATTATATCGCAGGATGATCTTAAGATTAAAAACCATTAATAACCATTTGTGGTTTCATATACAGTGTAAGAAATTTAACGTGGTTCCGAAATACATATATATTCAATGCAGTAACAATAGTAAACAAGCTATAGAATCAGTGAAATGTGCGAAACGATTATGGTTAAATAGTGAAATAAAAGTGCTATACAACAATAGGGATAATTTAAATTTACATTTATATTTAATCCATTCCAAACTATCACAAACAATGAATCCTTTGTTGTTTAACCTATTAGACCGCGACATACGTAACGAAGTCAATTTTCTCGGACATCAACAGTATATCAAACAAAAGAAGAAACTTGAACAATTAATTATAAACAACCAAAATGTATACAAACAAAACAACAATCATAGTGACAACCAACAAGAAGAATCCGCAGTCTACTCACACCAATTTCACTCCAGGATAGTAAATTTATCTACTTCCGTTTTTACAGAAAAAGAAGTTACATGTCTCAATCAAGGTCTGTCGTTTGCTCCTGTTTTCAAGCCAAGTGAAAAAGACATTGTTAGTGTAGTTGCAGATGTAGAGGTAGCTCTCAAATCTACAAATACCAAAACTTCAGGTACCTCAAAACACATAAAATCACTCATAAATAAGTCACATACTATAGGTAAACATAGTAACTCTAAACACATAATTAACGCTATAAAAACTAAACTTAAGAATGAAAACTTAGTCTTGACAAAATGTGACAAAGGTAATTCTATTACTATACTTAATAAAATAGATTACATTAACAAAGTAGAAGAATTTATTAATAAAAGTAATATTAATGAACTACGGAAAGATCCTACTCCGAAATATCAGGAAAAATTAAAATCCACTCTCAAAAATATTAATTCATTAATTAACGAAAACTCAAAGTTTAAATATTTAACAATGAACCCCACAGCACCAATACTGTATGGTTTACCTAAGTTACATAAACTCAATAACCCAATCCGGCCTGTCGTCTCATATACTAAAGCACCTACATATAAATTATGTAAATTTTTAAATATTATTCTACCAAAAATGTTAAATTTCAAACCAATACACAGTGTAAAAAACACATTAGAGTTAATAGACAAAATCAAAGATGTATCTATACCAAAAAATGCAAAATTAGTGTCATTTGATGTCAATAGTTTATTTACATCAATCCCAATCAACGAACTCAAAAATATTTTAGAAGAATTATTACACTCAAATAATGTTAATATAGTTTTGCAACTAGAAATTATGTCGTTACTGGAGATTTGTTTAGAACAAAATTATTTTCAATTCAATGATCATTTTTACACACAACAAGATGGCCTTCCTATGGGATCACCTTTAAGTCCTTTATTAGCGGAAATATTTATGAATAACATAGAAGATCAAATATTTAATTCTAGAAATCCTCTAATCAATTCTATAATTTTCTGGTACAGATACGTTGATGATATCATATGTTTATTCACAGGTTCCGACAGACAATTAGATCAATTATTGCAGTTTATAAACAACCAAAATCCATCAATTCAATTCACCATAGAAAAAGAAAATAATAATCAAATAAACTTTTTAGACATCAGTATACAAAATATTAATTCCGAATTTATTTTCAAAATTTATAGAAAACCTACATATACAGATACCGTAATACCAGCACACTCTAACCATCCAAACAATATAAAAATGGCTGCTTTTAATAGTTATGTTCACAGACTTCTAACTATACCTCTAAACAAAGAAAATTTTCAATTAGAATTAAATACTATTAAACAAATTGCTAACAATAATGGGTATGATCCTAAAGTAGTAGACAAATTAGTATTTAAGAAAAATAAACAGATTATTTTAAACAAAATTTTTAATAAAATACCTGAACAGCCTGAAACAAAAAATTATCGCAGATTATGTTATATCGGTAACACCAGTACAAAAATAGGCAATGAATTGAAAGAAAATAACATTACAGCCGCCTACTATAACAATCTTAATTTTAAAAATATTTTAATTAATAACAAATTAACTTTCAAAGACAAATATAGTAAATGTGGTATTTATAAAATAAATTGCAATAATTGTGATGCGGTCTACATTGGCCAAACAGGTAGATCCTTTAGAATTAGATTTTATGAACATATGCGTTCCTTCAAATACAAAAAACATGATTCTCATTTAGCACTACATTTAATAGAGGCAGGTCACACTTGTGACATCAAAGACTTGGATATTTTACATACAATCAACAAAGGTTCGAAAATGAACTTCTTAGAAGCATATGAAATCCAAAAAGCAATAGCTATGGGTTTAAATGTACTTATATATATATATATATATATATATATATATATATATATATATATATATATATATATATATATCGAATTGGAATATTCATTTTAATATATTTGGAAAAATAATTGCACGAATTAAATGTAAGTAGACACGTAACAAGAGTTGTTAGGTAGCAACAATTTGCGAGCGAAATTTCTTTAATACTTTCCTCACACGGAACAAAACCGAACACAAAACAACAAAACACAGTGGGAACAAAACAAAAACGGACAAATTAATTGGCGTACGGTCCACGTACATATATCCCGATATGATGTGTAGGAAAAGTAATACACGTGGTGTGACGGCGAAAGAGGCAAGAGGCACTCATGCCTCAACGGGCCCCTTTGTACAATTTTAATGTTTCGGGCATCGTATTTTATTATCTCGCGGAATTGTTCTCCGAGCAGGGAACGAGGGCAACGGCGGCGGCGGGGAATGCCATTGTTTTCCGACACCTGTAGCAACTACCGAATATAATTCATACGTAGCTATCGGCGTTGCGGCACGTTTTATTGAAACTGTCGGCGAATTGAATTATTAAAGAAGAAAAGGAAAATGTACACGCCGGGAAAAAAGAAACGAAACCGATTCGTATCCCGATTCTTCAGCTAATATCAATAAGAAACGTTCGTCGTTTCGCTTTGCTCTTATTCCGTTCCGTGTATTGACGGAAGATTTTTCCATTCCGATCGCTTGATGAGATTTTATTAAATAAATGACTAGTTTGTTGATTCGTTTCTATTCCTATACGAAGATGTGGGACGATCCTCTCTTCTTTGTCTGGCTTTCTTCTATCTACTTACCTACATATAGGTACATCCGTAGGTTTATTGTTTATTTTTATATTTGCTCTTATCGAATATATATACCATATATATATAGAATAATTTAAATATTTAAAACGTTGTATCTGTTACAACATAATAATTATTTATTTTTTATTTGTGATATATTATATACAATATATATATATATATATACTTAAAGCTAGTTACATGAAACATGGGGTTAACTGGAGAATGGTTAACTACGTAATTACACTGTCAAAATATTTATGACTGTTAAAGCACAAACAAGAGATATAATATATAAACAGGAACTACATAAATATTTGTCGTAGAAATTATGTTTCGAAACTCTTTTCAGTAATCTAACTATATATTTTTTACAACTTGTATAAAAATATTACACAGATTTGAACTCAAAAAATTGTAGTACTTAATATAATATTTCGAAGACTGTAATAACAATTTGAAACTACAAGTAATGTAAACAAAATTCCGTAATTTATTCCGAAGCAAACTTTTATAGTTGAACAGATTTCAGTAATTCTTACTGTTTGTAATCAAATGAAAACTTTAGCAAAGCAATTATAAATTAATTCAAATCCCTTAAAACCTAGCGAAGTCAAAGTAATTTCTAATGTTGAAAGTCATTTAAACCAGCATGATTTCCGGTGAAATTTCTTTCGCCATTTTCTACGATTTGATATCGAGTAGGTTGGCGGCATTCGGCTTCCAGCTCTCAGTACTCGTCGACACTCGTTGAAACATTCGGAAAGATATTTTTGCGACGATTCGAATTTCGAAGATAAATGCAGTGTGTCTGTTGCTCGATCGCTCCCGATCGGACTCTGCGTTATGCTATGCTACTAATGAACTAAGTGGTCAACAGTTTAGCCTTGCGCAACTTTGTGCTGATAACATCATAATTTACAGTTGGCTGTTCCCGAAATTCAACCAACTTTGATGGTTCTAATGTTCAGTTCATTAGATGAATTCATGCGATTCACTCGGAATGTTCTTCAAAACTTACTGCAATTTTACTCAAACTCATTTCTTTTATTGCCAAATTTTTTAGAACATTTTTAAAATTTACATTCTTTCTAAAAGATTTCTAGTATAGTTTTCATAAAACTTGTATATTAATAAATTTGTATCTTATAAATTTTATTTATTTTGTATAAACATAAAAAATATATATACTTTAAAATTTTTTTAATGATTAAGAACGATATAATTGTTAGTCAGTTATTTAATATATTTGTTGTATTTGATTTAGATGTACCTAATTAAGTTTCGAAAATTTTTCATAAATTTTAATTGTATTTAAAATTCTGCTTAATACTAATTATTTATTTTTTCAAATTAACATTATAAAGAAACATCGCGTCAAAAACAGGTAGAGCGTCTTTTGTTAAAAAGATAGAACACATCTCCCCTTTGTTGTAGAACCACAAATTTATTTTCAATATTAAAAAGGAAGAAAAATACACGGTTAAATTTCAAAGGGAACCTTTGGGGAAAAAAATATTCTTGGCCTACAGAGTACGATGAAGTAACAGATCTCTAAATATAAATAGAGAATTTGTTGTGACGATGCTGTAATAAGTTTGTTTTTATTTAATTAAATTGTATGTTCAAAGCGCGACTAAAAACATTTAACTTTTTCATTAAAAATTTTACGATGTTTTTGTTTGAAAAAAGTTTGTCCAACTACATCAAGAAAACTAAACAAAATATCGAATATGGTTTGAATCATCATTTAAAATGTATGAAAAAGTAAATGTTAATTATTTTGCTCTACTTACTGCATGTTCTCCTAGGTAAACATTAAAATTTTAATATCTAGAAAATAGAAAAATCCAGACTAAATTACCAGTTAACCATAAAACAGAACTAATATTATAGTTGAAAAGTAAATTTATTTTTAACAAATTATCTTACATGACATTAATCCATATAGTATAATACATATGTATAATTATGTACTATTTTTTTATATTATTTTATTTTTAATATTTTAATATGTTTTTTTTAATATATTATGAAAAGTTCTACTTTTTACTGACCATTACCTATAGTGAAGGGTAGTATTGTACATACATACATACATAAAAAAATCTCACAATGTACCCAAAAGGGTGTGACATAAACCCTTTTCACTTGGTATTGTAATCGTATCAATTTCGACTTTTTGAGATTTTCATAGACCAACGCGTATTTGGCTTTTGGAAAATGAATCAACTATTTTTGAACGTGATGCTGGTTTAATGTACATGTTTTTATAAATTTCATTTCTATCACTGTAGGTTGCAGGAAAAAGAATTTTCAATTTTTTGGATTTTGCATTTGTATAAATATTGAAATTATAATTGTCATTATAAATAAATTTTAAAAATATTAATTTATTGTTTTGGCAAGTTTTATTATTATAATCAAAAGTATATGATCAATGACGAAGTTTTCAGATTATTTTTATAATTGTTTTTTCTTTTTAATAAAATAAATATAATCTTGATTTGTACATTTAACAATCGAAATCTATTGAGTTCTTTTCAAAAATCTAAGTGCACATATATGAAATTATTTTGTAGAATGCAAGTGTTGAATTAAACATGAGAGATTCGGGTAATAAAAGGTGGAAATATTAAAACTGATAGTTAAGTATAAAGAGTGGTCAAGTACATAAATTGGCCAGGCGGTCGGCCGGCCGGCCACTGTCGGTCCGAATGTCGATCAATATCTCTCCTGTTAAAAACAGCGTATTTCGCGTAAAATTATCACGTGGCGAAGTCAGGGCACAAAAAAGCGCGGTACACTTGTAAGTTTAAAATTGCAAGCATGCAATGGGGTCATCTGAATTATACAAGTACCACAACGACCAACTACCCCTTCGTTCTTTACACCCTTACGCCCCCCTTCCGCCACGGCCGTCTCAATGCGCCACTATCCGCAACGCTCGTGGAATTCAAATCTCATGCATACAGCGTAGCTTGCTTTTTTTTCTGCCTGCCTCATTCCAAATGCCTCTCTACTTTTGTACTATGGATAGTACCTATAATTTATGTCAATTTTCTTTAAAACATACGCTGAATTATTTTCCATAAAAATATCGATCTAGGTTTTATTGTAAACTTTATGCTTTTTTTTTATGCCATTTCCGAATCTAATTTTAATTTCTTTGACCAATTAACTACAAAATTTACAGTTGTCTTATTTGCTTTATTTGTTTTAAATAAATTAAAGAATAAAACTGACTTCCATATTGTTCGATTAATTTTAAGTGTGTATAGAAACTTGACTTATAAACAAGTATTTGCATGAAAAATTTATTGTCAAAAATTAAGGTTTTTTATTTTTTAAGTGACGTTACCAGCTTGATATTTAAGATTATTGACAGTAGTAACCCAATCAGTGGTATGTTCTGTAAAAGAATTAATTTTTATACTATTTTTAATTTTCTAGCGAAGTAAAAACTTCTAACACGATTATATTGTAGGGACATCATAATTTAGTGGTTTGTGAATGTTTATCTCACTATTACCTATTATCTCTTTTTGTATTTATTTCAGAATTTTAAAAACTAAAATATTTTTTCTGAACTTAAATGACACATTTAGAAAAAGAAAAAATACGTGTCAGTTATTTTTTTTATGTAGACTAATAAATAATAATTATAGGATAGATTATAACTATTTTATTTGTGATAAATGTAAAATTTTAAAAAAATGTTTTTATTCATAATTTATTATAGATTCCATTTGTTTTATTACGAGTAGCTTATTTTTAACTAAATGTTGTTGCTTTTAAGTTATGACAAACTTAGGCTGGCTTTACACGATGCATTTTTATATACAAAAAATGTATAGTTTTATGTACAAACAAAATTTTCTGTATTACACAATTAAATATTCTAGTCTATATAGAAATCTGAACAGAATGTTAGTTTGTTCGAGATAGTCTATATAGAAAAATGTATAAATTATATTTATCATAGATTTTCGACGCGGAACTGAATGCGCATTAGTATTAGAAACGTTAAACTCTCGTTTAGGTTATGTATTATCATCAATTTATATTTATTTGCAGTTTTTTTTTAATTTCTTTTTTAGTTGACGTAGTAAATATTATTATTGAAGAATATTCAATTTTCAAATTAGGTATAAATAAATTGTCGAAATATAAAATATTATTGCGCATACATCTGTACATTTAATTGTATATCGTGTAAAACGTATTAATTTTATATAATTTTGTATAGAAAATTGTATAGATTTTTGTATGGAAAAATGTATCGTGTAAAGCCAGCGTAATAATTTGATACAAAATTTGAAAAATAATATTACATTTTAATTTTAATTTCTATGCATCAAATTAATCAATAAAATATATTTGTGTCGCTGAGATTTGTTTT
Organism: Clivina fossor; assembly: GCA_963966155.1. Classification (NCBI taxonomy): domain Eukaryota; kingdom Metazoa; phylum Arthropoda; class Insecta; order Coleoptera; family Carabidae; genus Clivina; species Clivina fossor. Next base: position 61,499,113 of record OZ014550.1, read on the forward strand.
TAAATTTGGACATAAATCGGTGGAGGTGCTTTAATTGTCTCCCCAAAAATAGTTAATAACTTTAAATTAGTTAATTCGTTTGTTTAAACATTAAATAATTTTTTTTTCGAAATATTAATAAAATTTTTACAAAAAACGAAAACTAATTTAATAAAACCAATTTTACGGATATTTAATTCGTTGAACTTATTCTACCTCATAAATATAATTGAACACCTTGTATATTTAAGGACGTTTGTATATTTTTGCATATTTTAAAGCTCTCGTTTTTGGTGTTACGAATAAAACGACAAAACAATTCAATATGATAATTGTTTTCAACGAAATCGTGTTTTCAGTGCCACTTCAATAGCGAGTACTTCATACTTGAAAATTTTCTTTTATTTCTAATTGCCAATTTTCAATTAAAAATATGTGAAGATGTTAATTTTAAAAAATGCATCAATTAGATGTATACAAGGATGCTTCTTTGTCACATTTTTTTTTTTTTAATCAGGTAACTTGGATCTGGCTATAAATATTTTTCACAACTGTTAGTATTTTTCGGGCAGATAATTAATTTTGATGAAACGCAATTAGCGAAATAAATGATAGTGATTTGTTGCAAAATATCAATTTAGCAGACGTATCACGTGAATACAGAAAAAGTCATTATATTTGCAGTAAACAAAGAGAGTAAATGGAGATTTATTTACACAACGTAACTGTGTACTCAAGCAGCCATAAGCAATTTATATAGCCTAAAATTTAATTTCAGACCTCTTCTTGAAGGTTAATTACCTTACTAAAGAATATACGACATACTTTAAAAGACAGAAACTCCTACTGAATAAAATAAATTTCGCTAGCGTGAGGAAGATTCACAATTGACTAGCGCCCAGCTCTCTAAATAAATAAACTATTTTGTTTTTAATGTTTGCGAAATAAGTACAGCATTTACAATCAGAATCAAGGCTTATTATACTGTTGTTATTCGTTTATCGGTTTTGTGATATCTAAAATCTAATTCTTTTGATAATTTTTCTTGCTTATGTATATATTTTTATCATAATGAATAGAAAATAAAGTATTTGTTTTCTTCAAAAATTTTGATTCAGAATAAGTGTCAATTTTTTTCAAAATTATTTATAATAAAAAATGATTGTTATTTTATATTGTATTTATTTTATTTAGTAAATATCATATTTATATTTTAATAGTGTTATTTTAAATGATGTTACAGTAATTTTTATACAAATGTTATTTAATTTGAAATTTTTAAAAAATTATGCTATTCTGAAATAAATAGCTTAGCTGCTTAACACCTACCTATGCACATTTGAAGTATTTCAATACAGTTATTGTAACATGTATTTGTATTTCACTCACGTATCAAGTGTTATTCTATGCACTTTTAGTCGATACGGCTTTTTAAAATAGTCCTTTAAAAGTTGGTAAATATAAATAGAAGTATTTATATCGTCAACCCGACTGCGACGCGAAACGACGCTCCAATAGAAGTCAAAATGGTTTCAGGCTAGCTTGTATTGTTAACAACGGTATGTATGTATACGATACGCTTCAAATAATATTTATACATAAATATGTCTCTATTATATTATTGTTCGTCATGCACTTAAAATATTAAAAAAAATTGTATGACTATCGTTTTATTTATTATGCACCACATCTAAAGTACCTGATGTTTATTTGAGAATATGTAGGTTTCAACGGAAATATTCTATTTTGAAATATTTTTAAAAAGATTTCAAAATAGAATATTATCATTGAAACCTACGTATTCTCAAATAAACATAACAAACAAAAAAATTTTTATAAATTTCTCTAAAACGTGCTGAAACATGAAATACATTTTGTTTTTTAATTATATAATTAAAAATTGAATTGAATTCTATTTGGTGAATAAAAGGCCAATTATATAAGCTTGGTGAAAACTATCAAATATATCAATTTTTAGCAAGAAATATCCAATGTTTATTTTATATCTTTGAAATTTAGTTTGAAATGCTTGAAGAAAAACTATTAGGTATGTGTCACTTAGAATAGAAAGCTTCTTGTGTTTCACCCAGATTTTATGCCCCCGGTCGCAAATATTTGGGCTCTAAAAAATCGCTTTTTATTCTTTGCAACATAATATACTATTAGAAATGATATTAACGAATTTATTTCAGTACAAATCCAATAAAAATTTGTTTAGTAATTAATACAATAAATTAATTAATTTCTCTATAGTAATTATAAATAATGTTATAAAAATTAAATTGACAATAACTAATATGATAGATGATGATTGTTTAAAGTTAAAGTATTCTATTATAAAAAAAAACAAAATGGGAAATGTGCCGAATGTTTTTGTTCTAAGGAATATAAAGCGCGATTAAAAATTCTATAGCAATATCCTACATTGAGATGGTGTATCGCATCGCATGTGAGATAATGTAACTGCTTTTTTTTAACTTCATCCCGGACTGGTCGTTAAAAATTCACGCACTGATTGGACCACATTAAAGTACACAATCTGTACTGGAAAAAGTTAAATAAATGTTTTATACCTTGTTCGGACTTTTATTTTTCCGAGCAACGGGGTGGTAACGAGGAACCGCGCAACGCACGCGCAACCGTTCAACACACAAAGCGTAATATAACGGCGAGCGAAAAAGTTTTAAATGACAATTTTAAGGTGACAATATCGGTAACAACATGTACCTAATGTTGTTGTAAATTTTAAATATTGACGTAATTACAAGCTGTTCAACATTACCCAGAAATTTATAACGTAACGGGCCCCAGTGTGTCGTATTTGTCCAATAATTTCAAAAACCGTTGAAAGAGGATAAAATTTTTCGCAATTTATTGTTAAACTCGGTTATTAAAATTGATATTTTCACGCAATTTTCGCCTCGATTTTATTATATGTTTCGAATTACGTATTTATGGAATATGCAAATAATTATACCTATAATATATAAATAGAGAGAGAGAGAGAATTTATCGTATTTCATATTTTATTAAAAATCAATATGTTTTTAATTGAAGAACTTTTCATTTGATTACAAATTTTAATAATTATACATTAACTAACTTTAATTTTTACAATTGCTATTTATTTGATATCAAAATTATTTTATTGACATAAATATTTATTTTATTAATAGATCATTTCGTTAACGAAAAGTATTAAAGTGAGAAAGTTAAATTGAGTATGATATCCGGTAAAATATATTTTTAGTATAAAGTGAACACATATAAGAAAAACAAAAGAAACACAACGTAGAGCTTTTGCTGGTCGATGTGTTCTAAGGAAACAAATGGATTTATGTATGCACGTCCATATACATATATACCTGTTGCATCAAATGTGTTTTTCCTAAACAGAAATATTGTAGTCGTAGTAGTCAGCTTCAGCGAGACAACGAACAGAAAGAAGAACCTTGTACTGCTTTTGCGAAACGAAACATTTAGCGAAGCTACGGGCTTTTGGGCATTGCAGAACGGAATCGGTAACCGAAACGGGAACGTTATTGTAAATAGGCTGGTCGAAAATACATTGCGTTGGTTTTTTGCTGCATGCTTCGCTGAGCACACGCTCCTGGTTCCGGGTTCGAATACGCGTCGCGCTAGTGGCGCCTCGCCTCGCCTCGCCTAGAAGGCATTGGGTTGGGAGATCGGCCAAGGACGGAGTTGGGGTTTAGCTAGGATAAGACACAGACGAGGAATGCCCCATGCTGTTGGATAAATCACAAACGTCGTCTATGTACGCTACGCAGCCAGTCAACTGGCACAATACCAAAATCCATAAATGTTCAAGGATGAAAAAAATTATTTCGGTTTTAAACCAAATCTGTTTTTGATAATGATACTCCAACAAACTTGTCGTCAAATACGACCTTTATTTTTATGATTTCTTTGTTTCATATCCTGCTACAGAAAACCTCAATTAGAAATATGTGTCGCAAAATATACATAGTCAAGTAGTATTAAGTAGTTTTGTAATACGAAATAAAAAAATTACATTTTTTCTTTTTTTTTTTAATTATAAAATAGACGATATTTTAAAAACATGTAAATAATAAATCAATATAGAAACAGGGCGATGCAAAATGATTATATGAATCAAAAAAAAATTTTAAACTTGTATTTAAGTAAAAACAAAATTATTTAAATTGGCAAATATCATAAAATAATTATTTTTGTATTTAAACAGAATATCAATTATTAATTTATTTATTTTTTATCTAAGAACATCATGTTTATGTATTTTATAGATATATTCTCATTGAAGTGCGTTTGATATTTTTTATGACTATCAACAAGAAAAAAGGATGTTTTATAAATTTTGAAACAATATTTTGCTTTCACAGTATGATGTATTAATTATATATATATATATATATATATATATATATATATATATATATATAGAAATAATTCGAGGAGCAAGTATACGCGAATGAATGTTGGAAAGTTATCATGTGAAACATGTGTGTTGACGTAATATTTGTATTGTCGTCCCGCTACAAGCATCGTATGAGAAAAGTTTTGTGCGAACCTCAAACTCGAACTGAACCGAAGCGAACCAAAGCAGAACGTGAAACTGAGACAGCACAGCAACTCGTCGACTGAAACGACACCGTGTACACAATTAAAATCGAATAAAGATAGTTCGAAAATTACAGCTTGGCAGCGTAAACTCAGTCAGTAGCAGCAGCAGCAGCAGCAGCAGCAGCAGCAGCTTCAACAGCAACAGCAGAGAATAGAAAGAGATGGACGGGCGGGGGTTGGTTGCTCGATATTTTCCTTCCTTTTCGTAATTCCAAAGTTGGAGTAATTTGTGTAATGGCGCGGGGGCAATTTTTCTAGTTCAGCGCACGCAAGATATTGCTTAATTATCATGACACACGTCCTGCTCCGTTTTAAACGCTCAACGCTTTAAGCGACGCGACGCACTCAAATTCCGCAACTTTGCCCGACCAGCCTTGGTTTTACACAACGCTGAACATGAGCCAAACGATGGAGACGTTATGTTTGTCCCACATATATTTTATGCTCCCCCGCATTTACTATGTACAAGAACACACCCGGACTTTCAACTCCCCCGCTCCGCTCCCCGCTCCAGCTCACGGATAGTGGATGGACATGTCCTACTCTACTCGCTTCTGCTCTGGAATTTACCCATTTCGTTTTAAATTGCCCAAACAAATAGTTTAGTAGTTATTCATTTTCAGACATTGCGCTAGAAACCCGCTGTCGACCAAACAAAAATTTTAATTCTCTTTCTTCATTTTACTTTTACTCGTCTGCCTAATATTATTGTAGACAAATTATGAAAATAAATTAAAATCTAAAATTAGACATAAATAAATTAGAAAAAAATATATAATTAGTTTATTTCTCGTAATTCTGTAAAGAAACATTTCAATATATTTTTTTCTTTGCAATATTAAATGAAATACTAAGTTTGCTTTATTACTGTCAATTTTAATTATAGTTAGATGCTTACTTTCAGTGATTTACATTTTAAAAATAATTTTATAATTTACCAAAAATTTGCTTTCTTTTTAATAAATTTTGTGAATATTATTATAAACAGAAATGAATTTTTTTGAAATCTATACTTGAAATGAGATAATTGGCCAGTTATATTAAATTAATAATTAAGAAAATTAACAGTGATCTAAATTATTTTGTAATGATAATAAATAATAAAAATACTTTTAAAATATTCACATTTAATAAAATAATTAAGAAAATAATTAAGAAAAATATTTATATGATTTTTGTGGCATTTACAAATTGTGAAAATGAACAATTATATAATATAACAATTAGATAAATAGTCAGTTTCCATAAATTGTAATCCTAACCAAAACATGTGGCTATATGATTGAGATACTAATCATATAATTTTTATTAACAATTATTTTTACTTAAATTGTCAACAAGTCGCACCGGTAGTTGTTTTTCCATTGGCAAATAATTAACCTTACAGATTGAGAGTAGATTTTGAAGCAATCAGATTTAGATATTCAATTCAGTTTACTTATAGAACCTAAATTGAAAATTGTAATGTTAGTACAAATTTTAACATGTTTTAGTTGCATTTTCTATTATTAAATAATCATTCTTAACTAGTTACTATTAATAATTTATAACAAAAAATGAATTAATTGTATTTTAAGACGCGCGATTATTATCCTGCCAGCGTGTAGTAATGATGAATTAATATTTAATTACGCGAAAATGTACAAGTGCAAATAATAATTGCCTTTCAATGAACGAAGATGATTAAATTAGCTAAGTACTCACAATTTATCATTTTGTTAGGCGGTGTGGCAGATAGGTTAGGTTAAGGTTGCGTTCGTTGTTTTTCTATTTCGATGACATGTCACTAGATGCCAGCGCCAGCACGCAACTTGATGTTCACGCACGAAATGGAAAACAACAAAACAAAGTGATTATATGTGACGACATTGGGACATTGGGTCCTGCTTGCAAAATGGACATTGGAATGTCGTTAGTATTCGCTTCCTGTCAATTGACATGTCTCTCTTAAAATGTATTTGTATTTCAAGTTTTGCCTTTTTTAGTCTATAACATTACAAAAATATAACAAAATATCTATGTCGTTTAATAATGTAAAAATCATTTATTTATTTTGTTTTAATTATTGTTTTTTTTTAAGTTTTCAAGTATATACAAGAAATTTGGTGGAGTCGCCTAACATAATTTTATTGGATTTGTTAAAGAAATTTGTATATTATATAGAGTTATTTTATTTTATAGTTAGTTAAATTTGTTTAATGTTTTGAATTAATTTAGGAAAATCCAAGTCCGGATTTAATATTTGGTAGACCATAAATATTTTTTGTTATGTCCTGTTCTAATTCAGGCACACATTTATGTAATGCGTCAAGTGAATTAATTGATAATTCTTTATAGATACTTAATTTTTTACTAATTCCTAAAAACGATATTGGTGTCATTGAAACTCATAAAATGTAAGACTCTTAAACTACAGCATATTTAGCTTATGCCTAAATTACTCTAAACAAATTAATATTAATAATAATAATGCTTTATTTTCAGTTTTGTGATACAATAACGTACTAAAAAAGCTAAGTCAAAGTACACAATATAATTTCAATATTTTTAATGCTATCAACAAATTCTTTTACATTGTAGAATGCATTATCTAATAAAAATTGTTTAATTACATACATGAATTTTTTCTTATTTAACTCATGTATAGAACATATTGGTAGCATGTTAAAAAGTGTTGCCCCCACATTCTCCAGCATATTTTTCACTATGATAAGTTTACACAATGGTAACCTAATATCACATTTTTGCCTTGTTTTATACTTATGGATGTCGTTGTTTTTTGGAGATTCAATTAAATTTTCTCTAATATATTCGAGACATTGTAAAATATAAATACTCGGTAGAGTTAATATTTTCAGCTCCATAAAAAGCTGTTGACAAGATTGACGTCAAACATAAATGAAATAAAATAAAAATAAACTTAAATACAATAGTCACTTACTTATATTAAAATGTAGTTCTAATTTGCATGTTTAGTTCAAAAAACTATATCTAGAAATAAATTTATTTCGTCTAATTTATATTTTATACTCTTCATTTCTAGAACACAGTAAAAATTTCTATTTGTTTAATAATTCACTAATAATTAATTACATTTACAGTTACTTTTTATTCCTCCCTGATTTGATGAAATAATGTATTTAAAATTTTTAATGCGCGAAACAATTTTTACTGATTTATTATGTTTAAAAGTAACGATATATCTATTTATCTTTTTTTTTTTTTTTGGTGATGAGGGTAACAGATTGCTTCGGAAAGTTTTGAAAATAAAATGAAGTCCCGTTGCTCTCGTGTGTTGAAAACTTGTAATGAAAATTTTATACTCTATCAAAGTGTAATCTAGTGTCCTTTAATTTAGTTAAAGTCGCGTATAAATATTTAGGTAACCGTTCGCTTATGGATCATATATGAAGTGCTTTTATTTAAAATTTGTTTGCGTAAAACAATAGTAAAACTGAACAAATTACCCTGGAAAGTGTGCAGTTAAATTGCGCGTGAGTCCATAATTTTCCTTTAGGGTTAAAATTTTATTTCTTCTAAAACAATTCGCGTTTGGTGTGGAACGTGGCACTAAGCAGCCGAGCCCCAGCGAGCAAAACGCTGCGCTGTGCGACTAGTGTATCAAGTGCACGCACAATTTATTCGTTGCTGGTCTCCTCTCCACAAAGCATATTTGAATTGATGAATGCCAGCACGATGCGAACACCAGAACCTATGTCAGTTGCCCAGGCACCGGATTCCGTAAAACGAAGCCGGAGCCAAGTTTTAGCGCATGAAATGATTAACGACTTTATTCTTCTGCTATGACAATTTTGTTACGATTGATGTTATAATTTTCATTCAATTTTCTTATTTGCATATTTTTGCACTAAGTTGGATTTTGATAAATGTTATTAAGTTCATGATATTTGTATAGTACATTATTTTACTTATTGATCAGAATAGATCTTTTTTTTAAATAATTTAATTGCTTTTTTTAAAAATATTTTAATTTTTAGATGAAGAGTACATGTATATTTAAACGTATATATTTACTTATTAAAATTGTACTTATATTTTCCAAACGACAATATCTTCACTTATATTTACTTACATTGGCAAAGGCAAGTTTATTGGCCAATATAAATAAAAAGAATCTACAGTTAATAATTGATACTAAATACTTAAATATAGTTACTGTACTATGAATAGAACACTTTTTTTTAATTTATATAAAATTTGAACAGTTTATTACAACTGGAATCTTTATTTATACATTTCACACGCTTAATGTTTTTCAGTAAATTTATGTATTATATGAATATTTTACAAGTTTATATTTGTATTATTTGCATCATTTAATTGGGCTTTTTCCTGTTTAGAGTAATTAAATAAATATGTTTTTTTAAGAATAATTAAAATATATAAATAATTAAAATTGGTTAGCTTTGAGATAATTGTTTTTTGTTCGTCTACTTGTGCAGTATTTTTATTATTTTATTTTTAATAGCATGCAAATGATAGGACTTAAATATTGAAATTATATTGTGTAGTTTGACTTAATATTTTATATTCATTATTGTATCATAAAACTGAAAATAAATCAATAATATTATTATTAATATTAAATTTGTTCAGATTTTATAACTTCAATAAAGAAATGTCAAATAAATATTGATAAGAAAACTGTAACATTAGAACAGTATTTGATGTTTTTTTGTGTGAGAAAGTATCATTTGACTAACAACGATAGTGTTACGGAATCCTGCTTCAAACGCGAAACGCAGCACTAGTGGCGTCGCGGCTCCGAGGAACACATCTACTTATGGTTGCTTTTACGACGATCCCAGCTACCAGCCACGGCAACGGCAACAGCTCCAGCTCCGTCGTTTCATTTCCTCGTTCGTTCGTTCGTTCGTTCGTTCACTCACTCGCTCGCCATTTACCACCGCCCGCGTCTTTGTCACTTTATTCCGCCCGCTCCGCACGGTTTGTCCCGGCTCGTGTATGATCATCTCATGTTCTCTGTTTCCCTTATCTGGTCACCCCCCTCCCCTCCCCTCCCCCTCTCCCCCTCATTCTTGCTTAGTGGTGTTGCTGCTTACTGCGCTATACATCTTTTCATATATTTTCTTAGTATCGGAAAAGATAAAGACCGTTTTTTTCATAAAGTTCTTTTTGCTCGCTGCTGAAATACAATCAGCTTGCACAACAACATATTTTTTGTATATAATCGCTATAGAATTTGTTCTTAACTTGTGCTACCGCTAGTTTACTTCCATGTAACGTAAAATTTTTAATAATTAAATATGAAACGATGTCTTAAGAACAATAATAGCAAAATTATAATTGTAAATTTGAATTTTAAAATTAAATTTTTGTTCAGAAAATTAGATTTCTTTATATTATTTTTAAAATTATTTTATATTTGAAAAAAATTTTTTATGTATCAATTAGTTTTTAATAACCATTGATAGCAACTGATTAGAAAGAATGTATATTTTATTAATTGATAACAATTTAAAAATAAATAATGAATAATTTTGAACTGTTCTAATTATTAGAATATAATTGATAAGTCGCTAACTAATATTGCCCAATAACAAAATAGAGAAATTACTATGAGTACTTATAGCAAATTGATGTTATTTATATCCACTACCTATAGTTTCTATAAAAAAAAATATTTTTAAATCTATAGTAATGAAAAATTTGATACTGTAAATTTTGTTGCAATTGTAAAATATATGAAGTTAAATATAGCAAATCAGTTTCAACAAAACAAAACAAAAATTAATTATTAACATATTTTGAGATAACTTCATCAAATACTTCACAAATAATTAAATTATCTGAAATGAAGTTAATTTTTCAAATAAAACAAAATTTAATAAATAATTAATTTGTTGTCCGTGAAACCATTTACACTAAAATATAAGACATAATGATTTTGTTAATATTCTTTTTGAAGGAAAATTTTCAAAATTGACATTCTCCATTTACAGTAATAGATCAACAATATATTTTAAAATGTTATACATTTCCAACTTTGAAAATTTATAGTGAAAATGTTGGTTAAATTATGAGTGAACTTAGCGAAATGATTTTATTCGAAATATTCGTTGGCTAGGCGAACTGAGGCAAACTACTTTAGCAAAACATTCATAGCCGTTCATCCTCCCCACAATAAGGGAAAACGAAGCGCCTAGTGTAGTCTAGCGCGCTCCCCCCCTCCCCGCCCTGTTCTCGGACTTGCCATTTCTTTTTGACCCGTTCCGTATACGTCTTCTTCCCTGGTCCATTGCCGCACACCATTTCCCATTACGAAACTGAAAAGTGTTCCAGATGGAAGTTCGCTGAACCCTCGATGCTACTTGGCCACCGCACGCCACACAGCTAGCATCCTTGTTTATCCTCTGCATACATATGTACGACTATTATTTATTCATTTTATTTATTTTCTAAATCAAAAATTGTTGCTATTGTCTGCTTTTTTATTATTGTCCCGAATAAATATTTTAATGAAATCGACTCAATATTTATTTTGTTTGCTTCCCCAAACCGATTTGCGGAATAAAAATGTACTTCTTTAGATTAAAGTATTGGACCGATATGTTTTCTGATGTTTTTCGAAATGAATTAATTATGCAATTTACATATTTAAGAGTTTAACAACATTATGTAGTACGAATTATATTTGTTATAATGTACGCCAAAATAAAAACTACATACTATTTTTTTTTTATCTATGTTGTGTAATTTTTACATTAAACTCTCTATTTTTAAGAGTTATTGTTATTTTAATAGAATAATTAGAATATGATAATTAATGTGTGTATTAATTTTAACGCATTGTCGCAAAAATAAAATTTTTCTTTAAGCATATCAAAATATTGATATTACATTACTGTATTATCTATGTAAAAGCAAGTCATTATGTTTTCCTAGTACAATAATGTAATATTATTATACAGTAGTTAGTATATACATCACTGATGGCAGTGCCAATCATAGCTACATCGCCATATTGAAAATTATGAAGTTAAGTTAATTGATAGTTAATTACTTGTATTCGCCAGATTTGTATCCATTATTTAAAAATAACTTTTAAAATATAATTCATATAAAAGGTTCCAACATAAAGATACTGTAACTGTTTTCCGAAAAATATACTAGCGGCATTCATAACCGGAATGCACATAAGTACAGTATGAGTTTGTTTCGGCAGCAATGGCGGCGTCGGCGATAGCGCCACTGTCGTGTTTCCATGTATATAAGGAGGATAATTACGCAGAAACTCTAGGATACATTTTAAATTAATTAGTAAGGTAGAAGGTTAGTAGAATTCTGTGTGCAGAAGAACGAGAACGGGTTACCGCGGAGCGTACTAGGGATGAGTACATTATTTCCCAGTGGAACGGAGGTTGGAGGCAGGCTTACCAACACACACACACACACACACACATATTCCCCTATATACATGAACACACACACATACACAGAGAGAACGATAGTAGGATATTAGAGCGAGGCAGTAACCCGCTAACAGCGGCAACCGTTGGGTCCGTATGCCGTTAATAATTCAATACGGCTACAATACAAATCAGTATTCATGACTTTATTATGTTTCAATCTTTAATCTTACCGCCGTGTCTCTTTGAACCTACTGCCTTTATTCCAGTAGGATTAAAGTTTTTTTTTTCCTTTTCTTTTCGCTTTTCCTTTTTCTCGTCTCTTTCACTGCATGTACTATGTATGCGTACGTACTTATTTAGTTTATTCATCACGATTTTTTACGGGAAATGTAAACAAATTTTGTTTGTTTTTCTAATAATAAAACTACGTCTTATTACTAAATCATACCAAATAAACACACTCAAGTTATGAACTACACATTCACAGTAATATGTTAATATAACTAACATTAATTTTCTGCAAAATTTAAGAAATATATTTAGACTGAAATTTTAATAATAACATAAAATATTCCGAATAACTAATTACATCAAATCATTAATTTTAATTTTGTATTATTTTTAAATCTTCTTTCTTTGTGAGCTCGTTATAAAATACTTGTTCTGTACACCATTTTATTTATACTAATTGCCTATTTGTTTGTTGAAAAAAAAAAAGTTTAAATTATATTTTCAAAACCAAAATCCTCAAATTTATATAATAATATATTATGTTACGAGGAGTAGAAAGCGATCATTATTGGGGTGAGCTCAGATGCTTGTAGCCGAGGCCAAGCAATCTAGGAGAAACACAAAAAGAGCTTTCTATTCTGAGTGATATATGCTATTTTTTCTTCAAACTTTCCAAGTGGAACTAAACTAAAAATAAATAAAAATACATAAGTTCCGACAATTACGTGATTTGTGAGAATTAATGTTTCTTTTGTCGAATATGTAATTTTTTTATAAATCTGGCGGTGTGCATTGCATTTCTTGTATTTCTTCACACATTTTCAATAATTAAATTTAAATTCAAGTGAAAATAAACACTGCATTGTCACTACATAATTTTCAGTATGGCCGCCAGAGATGTCAGATTAAATACACTTGATGGAGTAGTCATGTTTGGTGAGGTCGCCAGTGTATGTAGTAAGTCACTACTGTATAATAATGTTTTCATTATTGTACTAGTAATATAATGACCTCCTTCTACATAGGCAATATAGTAACGTAATAACAATATTTTCATATGGTTGAAGAAAAATATATTTAAATTAATCAAATTCATAAGGTCAAATTGTAAGGTCTATAACAATTATTATCAAGCATTTGAAAATATTCAAATAAATTACAGTATAATAAAAATATATAAAAGACATGTGTTTAGATAATAACAACTGTTTTTGTGATTAGGATATAGTAAATATAACGAATGCTCAGTCAATTTTGTTGTTTATTCAGGTCAAATTTGCTCTACCATTCGACTTTCCAGAGGCCTGCTTCAGGAGTCTAAAATAATGTCAGTATCCTTAGTACATGCAAAAATTGTTATCTGAACAGAATTGAGTGAGCATTCGTTATTCAATGTCCTAATATAAAAGATATTATTATCTTAAAATTAGTAATACTTTAGAATTAAATTCACATTAATGCTGGAATTCTATATTATTCTATAAGCTCTAAGAATTGTGGCAGCGAAGAATTGTGATCGAATAACTGTGGGCGAAGAATATTCTGGACACGCATTTTAAGGTATTCTGCAAGTGGAAGGTTGTATTTAGCTGGATAATTGTTATTTTACAGGTTGTTAATTTATATTTTAAAAATAAAAATAAAGAACAACATGGCAAGTAAACAAAAACGATGGAATATAATAAAAGTAGCGAACGGAAGACAAGTGTAACTTACGCTGTTTGCACAAGTTTGTATCATAGTACATTAGAATCAGGAGTAGGGTATAAGAAGGCAGAAGGCAGAAGGCAGAGGCGCGAGCAGAGAAACAGAACCGGGGGCCCCTTCGGCTCTTTGTGTTGACTGTGAAATTGGTTTCGAAAATGTTCACGACCGCATTGTCTGTCGGGGGGATATATTCATTGCGGCTTCATTTACATTGCAGATAAATGTGTTCTATTAAAGCTATTGTTGTATCAAATTATAAAGTCATCGGGCATTGTGTTGCATGCGCACAGGCGATGCTGCCTATGCCCTTTCGATGCAACTACAACCAATGAAACTATTTAGACACTATTTATACACAAATGGAAAAAGAATGCTGTGTAGCGTATTTACTCATGCTTGCAAATTGATATCTTTCATTATGAATTTATGCTAAGGGACTATCCTGAACTTAATCATTTATTACTCATTTAATCTACTACGTTCTGAATAATATTTAACTTTTTTAGTTTTTTATTCTCTTTAATTATTCATTCAGAGAACTGAAGTTAGTCATCAGGTTTTATATAGTACATCTATTTATTATGTAAAACAATTTTGAAACTATATTAATTGGATACAAAATCAATATAAACAAATCGTTTATTGATCTTTTTTATTTTAAAGCATGATACAAAAGTATTTGATTTATAATTACAATTGATTTATATATTTTATACAAGTTAATATGTTAATATGTTAATATTAATATCGTACGTTTTTGGTGATTAAAGTAGTTATATCTTATAACTAATGTTAATTTTGCTTTAGGATCAGCTACAATATTTGATATTTGAAATACATAAAATTAAAAATAAACGAAGAATATTTATAAATATATGTATTCGTTTGTGACATTCTTGCAGTATTTTATAATAAATTTACAGTCATATTGTATTCAAGCTATCAAAAATTTATGTATAGATTCAACGACGAAAACTTGATTTTCCTACAGAAATAAAATTGAAATAAACAATATTTCTCGCATTCTTTCGATGTTTATAAATATTGGAATATTTCTAGAATAAATATGTAAAACGTGTAATATAACTATAGCTAAATTCGAAAACATTTCTATTGAATTTTGAAAATAAGTTTACTTTGATAAGTATTGGTAGAATCTTGTATAATTAAAATTCTTTTGCTTTAAACATTGGAATTACTGTTCGCTTTTCTGTTTTCAGTTTCGATCTTTTCAGCTTTAGTTTCAGTTTTAATACAATGAATACCTATAGACTTCAGACCATAATATAATTGTAACAATTGTGTGTCATTGCAAGTTATCCAATTAAGGTTTATGAAACAGATGTACCAGCCACGCAAATTTACTTGGCAATATTCTCCGTTTTATATTGAGACGAGACTCGTAAACTATTTGATTTTAGCGGCATCTATCAGTTAGTCTACCAATCGAACAAGTTCGATTTTCATTTTGACTTCGAATATCTTATTTCACTTTCTCGAGTTTGTTTGCTTAATTAATATTAGGTTGTACAAAAGGGGACAGGCTTTTCGGAAACTTTGTTACTTTTTACTATTTAGAAAGAAGATATAAAGGCTAGTATTTTACTCTCAACTTTAAAATTAATGCAAATTGACTTTTATTAAACGGTGCCTTTAAAAGAGTACATGGTATTTGACTTCAGTTCAGTGTTTGTCAAAATTATAATAGAAAATAATTTTTTTTCTAGTGATGTTTGCTCGGTAAATTACAACTATAAGTAACGGGTAACTTACTGGTAATATTACCTTTGTTTTTAACCTATAATGTTTCTAGTTCAAAAACTGCGCTACAAATTGTAAATAAAACCTAATTCTTTCTTAAAAGAATCTTCCTTTTACACTTCAAATATGCAGTTTATTTGTCATTTTCATATTTTGGAGTAACTTACAGTAATGTTACGGTAATATTTCCGGTATAAATTATTAAAATAAATTACCGGTAAAACGGAAGAACTTAGTATATGTTTGGTAAATTGTTGTTAAAAATCAATAAAATATATCAAATTTAATTTAATTTTAGTGTACTAAATAGACATTAAATATACAATTAATTATCACTATAAGTTGATACCAATTGTGGATTATATTCTATATCAATTCAATAAGAATATTCACTATTTTATTTATTGAGGAACAATTTGTAGAAGTTTATATTTTTAATTTAATAGTTTATTTTAATGATATATTTAGAGAATCTATTTTTATATATAAGTATATAATTATTATAAAACTTATAAAAATCCTATGTTTTTCTCTATTTGTTTGAAATGTAATTAAATTTAAAATATTAATATAAATTAATAATAAAATAATATGTTTTCAATTCCATATTATAAAATTTAATATTCTACTTAAGAATTTTTATTCGTTGCACTACATAAATAACAATAAAGAAAGAAATATTAGTAAAAAGTCATGAAGAATTAAAATTGATGTAGAAAAATGTTGAAATGATTTTGAAATTGAATGTGAAACATAAAAAAGTGATGACCTTAATTTGCAACACAAAACGTGTACGTTGTTAATCTGTAATGTTTTTGCCACTGATAAAGAGTGCAAAATAAATGCGAACTCTTCCGGCTAAAATTTAAATAAAATAAATCACGAAACATATCATAATTTACTCGTGTCATCGCTGTCAATGTAAGTTTAAAGATTCAAGTATTATGGAAATAGATGCAGTCGACAACGGCAGCCGATTTTCTCAACCGTGTATTGATAAATTGAAGTGTTGCGTTAGGAGAAATTGGCTGCGTTGTTCCACATATTCCCGCTTAAGTTTCTAGAGTAATGGAGTATTAAAGATTTGTTTTTTTTTCCTTCTCCTTTTGTTTCGTTGCATTTTTGTAGCTGAAATTCAATGTGCGTCTGCGTACAAATATGAGATTACTACATATATAGCGTTGAAATTCAGCTCAACATTTGTGGCACTATGCCAAACACAACTTGTGAATTGTGCCTTACTTTAACTACTGCCTCGCCTCGTTTCGGCACGACTCGGCTCGGCTTGTACCATGTTATTTAATTCAATAATACGTTGGCTGCTCGCATTGTCACTTGATTCTATTCACGCAAAAAGCGAAATTGAAATATATTTAAATGAAAAAACTTTTTTACCACTTAATTTGTTCCAATTTCATGGAACGATTCTGTAAGTCGGACAACATTTCGGAAAATATGTACAATTTTACCGTACTAATATTTATTTCATGTTTATAATATAAATTTTTGCAAAATTTAAAAGGAATAATGTTGTTTGAGTATAAGTTTTCTCTGAGGTGGCTGCTAGCTTGACATTGCTGAGCGTTGCCTAGCAACTGTGTTAGCTGCAACTTCTGAGAAATAGTTTTTTTTGAAATTTTAATATTTTTAACACATTCTAAATAAATCATATTTTTTGGGCCAACATGATAAAAAATATTAGTGCCGAAAAATCTGTATTTATTTAATGCTACTGCTCACCTTTTTTGCAAAATGTATTCTAATATTTATTTGTCAATAAAATTATTTAGAAATGAAAATTAATAAGATTTAATTTAAATTTATTATTCAATAATATTTTATGATACAATTATATTAATATATCTAAAATGTTTACTACTCGAACCACTAGAGATATAAAAATTTTAGTACATAAATAAATATGGGTATTTAGAACAGCGCAGTAATTTAGCTGCAGTTGTCAATAAAAGCAGTTTTCTAAACAAGGCCGAAATAAATAAATATGAACATTTTATAACTCATTTGTGAATAGAGCAACAAGGCAGGGGCAATAAATACGTGTATAGTATACGTATAGTGCCTACTGTACTGTGCGTCCGTATAGATAGATATATATACTTACCTACAAATATATTTTACAATAAATGTTCGTCGTAATGTACAATAACTTTTTGCCGGTGCCGTTGCCGTTGAACGATATTACCAGTTCGAGAATACGTATTGACGTCGCGCAACGCGCAATTCGAGTTTCGAAAATTGAATAGTTCGCTTACTGCCTTTATACTCGTCGTACGATAGTTCAGGAACTGGGATAGTTTTGCATTTAGAGTAGATTGGTCCCAACTTTTCTTTTCGTCAAAATTCTTTACAACTGATGACATAAAATCATGGTTCAGCCATTTTCTATGTAAGATAAGTGTGTCATCCGCATACGTTGTTTGAAGCTCATGAATATATCAAAGTTAGTAACAGCTGCCACGGAGTTTAGCTTTCAAAGCTCATATTCGACGCTACGGTCTTAAAGTTAAACAGCACTATCTTAAAAAAATGAGAAAATTTTACATTGATTAACTATATATTTCATACCGTTTCTATATTTATCTGTTAATATTTAAAATTACTTAAAACTTGCTTTATAAATTTTTTATTATTATTCGACTGTTTATACACATTTTAATATAACAACTGTCAACAGATTATCAATTAAAATATTAAAATTAGTTATTATCTTTAGAATTAATATTGTACATCATATTAATTGAAACTAGAGGGCCATACTAGAAATTGTCAAAGAAAAGTCAACTACGCAAAAATAGTAATGTTCATTACTATAAAACGAAAAAGAAGTCGACATTAGATTAACACTTTGTAAACTAAAAATCTACCAATAAATCTACCACAAACAATACGAGATCTTGACAAATATAAATTTCTCAGGATTATTAAAGTTTTTTTTAATACAAAAAAAATGCATTTTATACTGTAACTGAATTCATAGAAAATATTAAACATATAGAAACCGAATTGTATTTTTTTTTGTATGACTTAATTGCGTACATATATTGTATTATAAACTGAAAATAAATAAACGTTATTATTATTATTATCTATTAAATAAACTAAATTATTTTGGGGATCCAATAGCATAGTTTGCAATTTTTAATCAAATTAAATTATACTATAAGTTCATATTATTTTTGAAAGAAATAATTTTTATTTATTTGTTACTGTAGAACGGATCGCTTGCAAGAACAATTACTTGAAAGACAGAAAAATTTTACGAGATACGATGTCAGTTTAAATAATAGTTTTACTTTAAATATTATGCTGTTTTAGGGTTCTAATTCGATTCTAACTGAAAGAATTAATTAGTAGATTAACTTTATTTATCCATAATATAGAATTCCACAAACATATATTTTATTACAACTAATTTATCTGTTTGAACCGTAAAGCATTTTAGTACACAATATCTTAAACAACTATTTTTAGCCGAAAAACCTTTTACTTGCAATTGCCACCGTGGGAATCACAAACAGAGAATGCGTTTCAGAATGCAGGAGCTAGATAGTTCGTAGTCTGCTGACCACGAATGCTTTCGGCTATTAGGATCATACAACACGAAATAGGTGGGTCCCCCTGAATATAAATCTACGCAAATTTTCCGGGACTAAGTCGGGGCTAGGGCCGGGGATGAACTGAACCGAACCGTGAGCTGGGCAGGTATCTACTCCCTGCAGAGCTAAAAGCCGAAAGCTGATTCGTAGTGCAGTTTGTCGTCCGGAGCGGCAATGGCAGGGGCGATGCGATGCGACGAGACGCGACGCGACGAGGCTATTATTCCACTAGTCGACTTCGGGAGAAGATTGCACAACTGGCTGCGATCGCTGAGAATGAATGCATTTTGCTCACAATGCCATACCGTTCTCTGAATGATTACGCACGAGTTACTACGTTGTTATTATTTACGACTGTGGCCGAATTTAAACGAACCAATTTTATCATGATTTAGTTCCAAACTAAATTCGGAAAATTAGTTAAATAATCAGTAGAAATAATAAAAGACGGAAAAATGGTAACAATGTTGGATTGGTAAATTACCACCACGTATTACAAGTAATTTTCCATTAATATTACTTTAGTTCGTTATTTACTTTACAATGTTAGCAGTTCAGAAACCGCGCCATAATTATATATTACATTACAAATATAACTATTTCTTAAAGCGATTTAACATTAAATATGCACAAACTTTTATTTGTGAAAATATTTATATGTCTAGTGTATGATTTTTATTTTTTATTTTTGTGATGAATAATTAAAACTCTTCTTATATCATTCATGTATTTGGTATCAAAAGCAATGTTATGTTGATTGATTGATTCAATTATTCACTTTCTTTTTCTTTTTGGGTAAGTTACAATACCGGTAATTATCACCAGAAAAATGTATACAAGAGCTTTAAAATTGATTATTTTAGTACATAGATACATACACAATTACATCGTGTACTTATATGGGTGTGACATGGACTTTTTCCATTATGTAGAAATTAGTTTCCACCAAACATTCATATCTAGGCCTACAACTTTTGCTACATTCACATTAATGATGCCTTAATATTTTACAACTGTAATTTGTTAATGCAAAATGGTAAAACTTTTTGCATAAATAAAAATTTAATATATAAATTATAATATATTCCAGTAATTCATTTCATATGGAATATATAAGATAAACTAAAAATCTAGAGCAATAATTATAGTATAATTTAATGTACTACTAACAAATAAATAACACAAACAGTACGTGAAGCATTGACACTATAAATAATTAATTATTTGTATTTTGCATGTGTATTTGACATATGTTACGCATTCATACGCAATTACACTATTTAAATAACATAATGAATATTATTATTATTATTGCTATTTTAAAAAAAATATTACGTAATAATAATAATATTGGAATAATAATAGTTTATTGACCAATAATTTTTACACCAATTATAGGACAAAATACTGTAAAGTATATTTATAAATTAGTAATTATACATATAATAGAAATTTTTTTAAAATTATTATTGTTAGTGTTTCTTAATATGTCACTTAATGTATTAAAAATTATATCAAAATCATTTGTTAGGTTATTGAAAGAATTACACATATTGAATACAGGTGATTTCTATAGTATATTAGTTTTACTAACATTGCAATAAAAATTAAGGATTTTCTTGCAGTCAAGCGTGGAACAATTAAATTAATTTTGTTAAGTAAATAACTACAATCAACATTTCCCTGTAATAAATTGTACAATAATAAAATTACGAAACTAAATAACTTTATATATTCTATAATATTTTAAAAATATATTTTGTCGTTTTTTGAACAAATGCAATTTGTAGTACCTACGCAGAAAAAAATCTGTAGATAATTTTATTAATATTTATGTTATTTTTTCTAAAAAACTAGATGATTTTCAGCTATCTAATTATACTAGATATATTATGTATATATATATATATATATATATATATATATATATATATATATATACATAATATATCTAGTATAATTAGATAGCTGAAAATCATCTAGTTTTTTAGAAAAAATAACATAAATATTAATAAAATTATCTATAACAATTACATTTAATACATTAATCCAATATAATTATATGTTTTGTAATTTGTTATATATGTATTTATATTCTTGTTTGTTGATTTATCCGAAGGTTTAGTTTTTTTATCGAAATATTATTTGAAACAAAAATTTACTTCAACTAATTTGTCTGTAAACAAAAGAATTAATGTTATATAAAATATCTAATTATATAGACAAAATATCTAAGATTTAGCTAATTTAAATTTACATTTTTTATGTGTAAATATGTTTTTTTTTTAATTTTATTTTTGAAGATTTTTTTTTATTCTTTTATTAAATATTTTCTAAAAACTAATTTAAATAATATGAAAATCATTTATTAAATAAGTATATAAAAAAAATTTAATTAATTTATAATATTAAAATATTAATCATATGGAAGTTACCTACGTAAAACAAAAATTATAGTGCTAGTAATATTATTTTACATTATTGTATTGAAAGTTAGCTAGTTTTGATTAGGTTGTGTACTTTTCCTGGAAATTGATCATTACTTATTAATTATTTATTTACGTAATCACAGGAAATTGTTGAAGTCAGATTTATCAAATATTCATTACATTACAGTTTACCATGAATACTGTATTATTATTTTTTTGCATTCAGACACTTGCAGTGAAATTAAATTTTTGGTTTTTAATACGTTAATAAAATATAAATAAATTGTTTGATTTCTATTTTGTACTAAAAATAATAATTATTTTATTTTTATTTACATATTCATTTAATATGTATCGATTTATGTTTTTTTGTTTATAAAATTTTTATGTTACGGTATTAATATCAAATTATTATCAGAATTTTAAAAATTTAATTTCAATTTTATATTTATACATGATTCAAAAGTATATTGGAGAAAAATTAATATTTGATTTAAATTTGGAAACGCGTTTTAGTTTGAATTATGGATCCAAATCCTGGATTAAAATATAAGTTTTAACACAGTGTAATCGGTTGTTGTGCAATGCACAAAATGTAATTTTATATGATCCGTACATACACACTATGTATTTTAATATCAAATTAGAAAAAAAAATTGATTTAAATTAATATTAGTTATAAATCTTATTTATTTATAAATAAAAATTTAATATATGTGTAAATATAATTTTAAATTTTGAATTTATAATAATTTTAAATATAAATTTTTGCTTTGAAATGTTGAATATGAATTTTAAATTTAAAACTAAATTAAAAATGAATTAAAAATGCAATAAAAACTAAAGTATTATTTTAATAAATTAAACGAAAATATAACTTATTTGCAGTTAAAAATTGAATTAATTTTTATTTTTCTCGAATCGGAAATAAACGAATTGACCTAAAAAGAAGTGGAAAGTCGCGTAAAATTATGAGTCAGCTTATTTGTTGGTATATTTTTAGACGAATACGATTTGTCGGCAATAGTAAGCAGTAAGCGATAACGCGTAACGTAACCGGTAAATGATAAACGGTAACGGTAACGGGCCGATGCGGCAAGGCGCTAACCTATTCTGGCAGCGTCAAACCGTTCCGATGAAACTGACTGATTTACTTCCGTAGGCGTCGGTGTCGGCGTCGGCGTCGGCGTCGGCGGCGAGAGATCGCAGGTAAATTTGTTACTTTTCGCACCGTCCGCGTCCGTCACGCGTCTCGAAGTTAGGTTAGCTGTGCGATGAATATTTATGAATGTTAGACGCTAGTTAACATGTAAATACTGATGTCTGTATTAAAAAAAAAAAGAAATTCAAAGGACCGAACTGAACCGAGACTAAAAGTCATATTTGAATAATGTACGTCACTCATAAAAATACATTCATTTCATTTCATTGTGCTGCTGTAATATGGTGCGAGTTAACAGTGTAGCACAGTGCCACTGCTGCTCTGAACTAATGTTTGTACACTCACCAACACATGTCTTTACGTCACACTAAAGTTTTTAACTACATTTAAAATAAATCATTTACAACCCGCTCGTGAAGATAAAATTTACAAAAAATTTTGTAATGAACTGACAATTTTTCAATATGAACAAACTAAACAATTGAAATTTTTTTAACTTTTAAAAATGTTAAACATTGATTTTCCCCCGAAAATTTAAATGTAATAGCTTATTTGTATTTCAAATTTTAACTACTTCACTTCCGCTAGTATACTTTTCCCATATTTTATTAATATAAACTTGGCATTATTTTTACATATTTTCTAACATTTTTGACAGATGAATTGATTTTAGTTTTAATTAAGCATTTAATAAATACATGACATTAGCAATATTTTTTTAAATTTATTTTGAAGTATTTGCTACTTTATGTGAGTAAAATGTAATGTAAATTATTAAATTTATTCAAGAAATTTTATACAAATTTGGTGGAGTCGCTAATTAGTTTAACTTTGAGCTTTGTAGCAAACATGAGTGTTGTTAACAACAATTTATATAGCATGTAATGTATAAATATTATACTTCTGTTTCGTATTAATATTTTTGTTTTTTTTCGTATAATCATATAAAATCAATAAAGTGACAAAGTATGAAAAATTAGTTATTAATTGCAATTCAAAAACTAGAAAATTTATATTAAATTTTTTAGAATTAACACAAACCAAAAAAATTGGTTGCAAGTAATAAACATACAAAAAATAAAACTAGTAAATTATGTATTTTAGAAAGAAAGAAAAAAAATTGCTATTCTTCACATTTGATTTCAAATAAAAATGCATCAATTGCATTGAAAGCAAAACTATAGATTTGTGTGGCTATAGTACAAGTTCAAAAAAAGAGCATTATTTTATTATTATTATTTATTATAGGGAAACAAAAAAAGCATTTGTTACCGTGCGTGGGTGTAATAAAAAGTCTAGTTGTTTTGCAGACTAGTGTTTACAATTGTGTGTTTCTGTTCCAGGGATTGCAGAGTGGTGCGTGATCCACAAACGCTCAAGTCAAAAGGATATGGATTTGTCTCTTTTATAAAGAAAGCGGTAAGCATAACCTAACTTTTACTTGATAACTTTTCAAGTTTATTTTTGTCGATGCGCAAGCGCACAACACTAGTGTCCTCTGCGTAGGTCGCTCCGGAATTTGTGCCTTGTCCCGGCTTCTTTTGTTTTTTGCGCGTACTTTGCAAGAGCGACTCATTTGCGAGGGACTGGCTTATTGAACTTCTAAAATATCTAGCTGAATTAATGTGACAATTATCTCCGCAGTAATTATGATTAAAATCTTATTAAGTTCGCGGACTTAATATTAGAAAGTTATCCCTATTTCTGATTCAGGAACACGAATTCCGGAACGAATAATAGCTCAGATGAAAAGGGAACACAACTCTGCTGACGACATTAAAATCTAGCTATTATCATTGTGTGCGACAAATACTTATCTTTTACACACAATTCAAGCAACGGCATTACGGAAATACATTTGACATATTTTTAGTATTTTACGGACAGAGAAGAAATTAAGTGGAATCGGAAATAGAACTATGGGCCGATTTCACTAAATCTATTTGTTTAAAATAATTGATTTCAATAGAATTAACATTATTTTAATGGCTCTAACTTTAAAACGTAACTGGTTTAATTTAATTTTATATACTTCAAACTAGGTTAATTAGTTGTAAGAAGTTTGTGAAGCTGTTAGGACGTCAATTGAAAACTAAAAATAAAATAACTCGTTTGAGAATTACTTTAAATACTTTGCTATTTGAATACTGATTTACCTGATTTTTTTTCTTCAAATTTTAGGCTGTCAAACAGTTTTCATGTAGAGGAAATTTTAGTTTCGTAACTACACTAAAACATGTATTTTAAATTAATTAGATGAGTAAGTAGGAGCAAAATATTAATGAAGAATAAAATAATGATTGCCTTATTGTGTATAATTACACTTAATTCTAGGTTTAAGTCTAAAAACTAAATGTATTTGTTAAATATTAAACAGGATCATTATAATTTTATTTTATTATTAGGCAGTTAGAAAATGAAGAAAATAAAAATTTAGGAAATATCTTTTGTTTAGATATAAACACCAATAGTTATAATTTGTGCACGTACAATAGTAAAACAACTAAATTAAAAAATAATACTAATTATTTATAATTGCAGAATTACGCGGAAGCATATTAACCGACATATTATTTAGGTCATAACAGTTAAAAAGGGGCATTTAAATTATTAAAAATATTTAATTTGACTTTAGTATACCCTAATTGTTAAGCACACCTTTAATATTTATAATTCAATTACATTCTTTTTAATTTTTGGAATATTTTTTATGAATATTGTACGTTGTTTTTATATGCAACGTGTTTTTCAATTATTTTTTTCTCTCGTTTTTTTCTCATTTTTATTTTATAATTTTATTAAATATTTTAGAATTTAAATTGGCAAATTATTTACAGTGATATCACAATATATCGCTTATTTTACTATTTTTAATCATATTTAATTTCAAAATTTTATCGTTAGATCTAACGTTTTTACGATCAACTCAAAAGTAAACGTATTTTTAACCTGTAAATATGTGTTTTTATAATGGAAATAAATTTTTTAATAAAAACTTTCTATGAAAGTATTTACTATTAGTTTGGGAACAAAATTATATTTTATTTAATTTTAGTACTTCATAGTTACAATATTTTCCAATAGATGGATATCAAAATATATTATAAACTAATCGAGTTTTTTCAATTAATATATCAATTTTATGTAAGTTTTTGTTCAAATGTACAACTTGCTGCATTTACATTTATAATCGTAAATTCTAACAAAATTTAAAAAAAAAACATGAATGCAAAATTCTGCTGCTAGTTTGAAAAAAGTTGTATCCTCCAGAACTGTAACCTAGTGCGAATGTTTCTAAATTAAATTTTATAATCGGCTAATCAAATATTTGTAGAGAAATATTCCACACTGATTAACCAGCGAAACATGAAGCTAGCAGTAACAACCGGAGATAAATAACAAAGTTGATAGTGGTGGTACCCATGTAATGGTTTGCAGAAGATACATATGGGAGAAAATATAGGTAACTTGTGGGCCAAGGGAGCTGTGGCGAGGGTCGGTTCAGGAAAGAGGAATGCACGGGTAAAGCAATAACTTCCGACCGCTAGCTTATACAACCACACCTAGAGCGGTCACACGTCCGGCCTTCTGGGAAATCATAACACCTCCCTGTAATTGTGCTTTTTTAATATTTTAATTTCGGACCACCAGTCGCGCCCATATCCTGCACACAACTTATCAATCTTGTTTTTAGTGCTGCGTTGCGTTGCTTTACCTTCTGCTACTCGCGCTTTATCAAGCCCGTTTCACACACACAAAATTCTACAAAATTTATTTTGGAACTATACATTTCTTTTTATTATCTGCTGTTGCTCCAGTTTGACATTTCACTGAAATAATAATGTAATCTAGGATAATTGATTCTGAAATGTAGACAATAAAATTGTGTCTGGCGCAAAATAATTAATAGGTTAGTCAAATTAGTTTTGTAAAATTAATGAAGTAATTAACTACATGTTTAACTCACTGTACATCAAAATTAACAAAAATGTGTGTTTTAATTATGATATTTAAATGATATATTACGAGTCAGTTGCATCAATATTCATTTATTATTAAACACATTAGGTTTAGGATTTAGGATTAGTTAAGAGTGTGATTAAATTTTTAACTGACCAAATATTCAGATGTTTCGAAAACAATTGATAGTTTAATCTCGTATTTAACTGACCTTAACTGTGATATAACAATCTACATTATTGGAAATTGTTAAATTATAAGTGCCTAATACATAAAAAATTGTTAAACACTAATGAATTAATCTCTATAATGTTTATTTGAAAGATAATAAAACAGTCATAATGAATTCAAAAATAATACATTAATTATTACATTAATTGCATGTTTCATTGTAAAATATTATACGTATATGTAGCTGAAGATGGCTTGTAATTAGCGACCGATGCGTCCAAAAAAAAATGTTTTTATATTACCAGCCATTATTACCTTCAAATGGTGGTATTATTATTAAATTGAAGAATCAAAATTTTCAAATCATATTCG
This sequence comes from Clivina fossor, assembly GCA_963966155.1. Lineage (NCBI taxonomy): Eukaryota > Metazoa > Arthropoda > Insecta > Coleoptera > Carabidae > Clivina > Clivina fossor. The sequence goes on from OZ014550.1 coordinate 61,526,519, forward strand.
AAATTATGATAAAATTTTTAATATATTCATAGATATATCGTTTACAGAAATCGAATCGTGTAAAACGGGCTTCATATTACATTCTATCCAACGCGGAGCAGCGAGCGCCAGCAACGCGACTACACTCTGGTGTCGCATTCGCGTACTAATTTTAGTTAGCATTTCACTTTCTCCCTCTGTCTGAATGAATGATTCAGGCGTTTATTTATTGCTGCAGTTAGCATGCACGTGACATAATATAATTTCGTATTTTTGCGCGCAGAATGTAAACAAAACGAGGGATGAATAAATAAGAGACACGTTACGGATTTGTCGCTCTTATTAAATCAAAATGATTCCTTCTTTTCTCCGAATAAATTTGCTTCCTTTTTTTCCGGCGCTAGCGTTTTGTCTCAAAAAAAATGTCGCAACCATATTTAATTTTCTCGAGAAATATATGAGTGTAAGTATTTTTATTTGAATAATTTAAATAATGATCATGTGCAAAGTAATTGAGCAATTTTCTAAATCGATATAGTACTATTAAGAAAATTAATTGAAATATAAATTTATCATACTATTAAAGTAATTTTTTATGATCAAATTTTGACAGTGTCACTCATAAAAATTAAATCTAGATATACACTTAAATGTTACGTAGTACATACTGTTATAAATTGCTTGGTTATTTACGTGGCAATTTTGATATAGATACATATACTATATGTATAATTTTAAAGTTTATATTTGTATTTCCATAAATGAAATATAATAAATAATACTAAAATTAAATGAAATTTTATAGATGTTATATAGAAATAGATAGCTCATCGCTGTAGTTCAGCGTGTTTAAGCCTTTCATACTATCGAATATACATAAGAATATAACTTCGATTTAAGTGAAACTATTCCTTTTTTTGATTAAATTAGTGATGTTTAGATTTTGATAAAAATGCAAAATTCGCCTAATTTTATTTTTGTAGATAATTTTTCTTATATAAAATTATACCTTCACAATTGTAAATTGGTTTTTTCTATGTAGATCAATTCGAAACGTTGTTTCGTTGTGTTATTTTTGAGATTTTTGTATTCTATGTTTAGTTTTAAACAATAATGTAAATATATGTAATTCTATAAAAATTGTATTTAAATAAAGTCACTTTCTACAACAAATGTGGAGCTTAATCCAATTAAAAAAATAAAAACAATTCATATCATTTAATTTTAAAATAGTTTTCTAATTAAATAAAATTTTATTATGCTGTCTGGTAAACAACTTTTAACTCATGTCATTAACATAATTTATTTTAAACAATATAAATTTAAGTAACATTATATGGAAACTGCATTCAAGTTTTAGTTGTGAAAATAGTTAAACAAAAGAAAGAAGAAAAAAACAACGTTTAAAAGTAAAAATGTAGCACAATAGTATGATAGTTACGGCAGCTGTAACCCGTGCACGGATCAAACAAGGACATACATAAACCGAGAGCCACGTCATATATCGTAGATTTAAGTAGGTAGGTGGCCGTTACCGTTGCCGTAACGGATAACGGGTAGCGGGCAGCGGGCAGCAGTACCGGTACCGGTAAGAAAGCAACGCTTACTACCGGACAAGCGATTGCACACGACCAGCACGCTACAGTCCAACACGATACCGTAAACAAACACTCTAATTTCACGGAGCTACACTGCTCACCTGTCCCGCCATAATTTTGGTTGCTTTACGATCCGAGGCTGTTACCATTGCGAGCTGGCGAACGAACAACTGAACGAGATATCGCTCAGCTATTATACTCTACAGTCTACAGACACCGGAACTGGAACTGAAACTAAGACGTAGCGTAGATGCTACTATCTTTTTTTTTCAGTGATAAAATACAGCTGAAATTTTTTTTTTTTCAATTTTATAACGAAAAAAAAAAAGAATGTTTAAATTAAATTTTTATAGTTAAAAGGTTTAGTCCTTTAATATTTTTTTTTAACTAGCAATTTAAATTCTAGTAAGTGTATAAAAAGTAAAGTTTAAAGTTTATTAGCTATAAGCCTAAGAATTAAAAAAAAAATGTTGATTTGACGGAAAGCATTCAATTTGTTTCGTATTCTTACATTTGACGTAACAGCAGGTTTACTAGTGACAAGCAGTGCATGTGTTTATTAGACATTTAAATTATAGGTGCGTTCGTTTTTACGTTCCAACACTTTCTACTTCTTTTTTACGCTAAAACATTTGTTTATTTAAATTGGAGCATATGCTTCAACTCAAGCTTTTGTTTGTGAACGTGTAGCGCATAAACACCAGCGCATGGAGTAATTGGACTTAATCTGCAATTTCAATACATTCGTGCGATTTGTTGTATTGTAAATAGGGACATTTCAGGGCTTATTTTTGAGTGCCAAATTTGTAAATTACAAACTGGGACATACTTTTCCTAACAATTATTTTTCTAGGTTATATTCATCTATAATAAACAAAGCACACACTCGACAAACTCTTAATCGTTCGTTTTCTGTTATAACACTTTAAATACTCTATGATTACGTGATTAAATGATCCACTCTTACTACTCCACTCTCAGAAAATGAAAACAAATGCACCTTATATGTCTTAGATATCTCATATAACAGAGATATATCTGCTTTGTATATTATTTGTATACTGCGAAGAAATATAACTGACACGTGCCTGACAAGTGTTTAAATATTTGTTTTGAAACAAAGATGAAAGAAAAAAAAAACATACCTATAACTTCACAATGTTGTATTATCGTTTTGTAGTGTGATTGTGTATGTTTTTCTTTAATTTCAGACATTTACAATATAATAATAAAGAATAACGATTCTTAACCTTTCCATTACTACGGACCTCATTTAAATATCCTTTATTGCCACGTACCATCAAAACTTAAGTAAAGATTTAAAATTTTATAGTGAATCAAATGTTTATTGAAAAGTTTATTCATTTTTTTTTTCTATTTTAACTGTAATTGAGAGACGATAGAGAACAAATGAAATTTGAAGTGATTTTTAAAAACATAATATGAAAAATAGTAAGTAAATGTAATAATTTCATAGAAAATATGTTTAGAGCAAATCTAATGAAACTAGTAAAATAATAAAACAGTAAAAGTAAAAGAAAAAAAAAATGTGGGTGATTTAAAATTGATAATGTAATCCGCGCAGTGCTGTCTGTTGGTTTGGTGTGCCGTGCGCCATGCCATCTTTCATCGCTTTCGTAAACTATGCTAACTTTATTACTAAATTGAGTCGGAAACAGGGCAAATGCAAGTTGTCCGCAGGCGGAGAATAAAAATAAACACCGCTAAACTCTAATAAAAACTTTTTCTAACTTCTTACTCGTATAACACAAGTCTATATAAGAACAGTTACTCAAAAACGTAACGGTCCCGAGAACGGGTAAACGGGAACGGGAACGGAATGGAACGAGAACGGTAAAGGCAGTTTGCAGCCAACAGTTATTTGTTCATTTTATTAAATTACAAATATCAAAATAGCTCGTAAATCATGTCACACGTATATTATATTGTTATTACACTGCAAAGTATTTTTATTCGACTTGTCAGTTTCAAATATACATGAATTATCCTCTTATATTTGACATTTATTGTATTGATTTCATATATCCATACTCTAACTTGTCTGTCTACAACATCTATATTACCTACTATGGAAATCTACTGCATTAAAAATATGCTTATACATTTTTTTTATATGTAATTTTTAATCGGTTATTAAAGTTATCTTCAAAAATTAAAAAAATAATTTTTACTATTAACATCGTGTAAAGTTGTACTATTATAGTATCATAACTTTTCAAATTTCTAAAGAATCATAATATAAATATGATATTATTTCTATGCATTTTTTTATAAATTTGTTCTATTTTACTTTAGAAGAATGTCCAATAGAATTGCACCATCTTTACTCAAATTTTAATCGTATCTTAAATAAATGAGCCAGTAATTTTTTAAAAAAATAATCGTTGTAATAATATTTAATGCTTAAATTGATGGACTCATTGAACCACACTTAAAATTGAAATATTTAGGTAGTTGATGCAACCGGCCATAAATCTCAACAAATAAATAAAAACAATACCATGTTAAAATATACAGAAGCTTTTATTTTGATTTTCTTTAAAATTAAACAATAATCATTCACAAATCACAATTATATCAATATCATAATTTGTAAACTATAAATTAATATTATAACACTCTGGAAATCAAATATAAAGCAAAATATAATCATTTTATTGTGAGACGAGTGAAAAATAATGTAAACCTAAAATTTAAAATGCAACTGAAAAGTAATTGAAATAGCAGTACAAGTATACAATCACGAGTGTTTTTGTGAAAATACGCTTTATTTAAACTACGTAGCGTTCAAGGAAGTGGAACTAACAACTATTGTGCAATAAAACTTGAAATTTTCCAATTAAGATGATAATTGCCTCAACAAAAGATATTTTGCTGTAATTGAGGATTAAATACTAATGTATACGAAGAAAATACCATTCTCCTTTTCACTATCTTTTCTACTATCATTAGCAGTTACATTCCATAAGCTAACTACACTCATTTTCATTTTTTATTCAATTTTCACATACTTGCAATATTTGTCTAGTTGTCTATTTCGGACATAATATTCATGTTTTAGCTGCAAATTGTTAGTTTGTGATCATTGCATTTCTTTAAAAAGTATGATATAGGAAATGTCTTATTTAAGATATACTACAAAAATTGTGAATGCTTGATGAATATTAGAAATGAATATAAAATTATGTTTTTTATAATATCGTAATACAAATATTTGCCATATATAGATATTTTATTTAATATATATGTATATTTAAAGTTTATTCATACATGCCATATAAAATTTACGCCAGCTCGTAGCTATAAAAGTATGGCATAACTCTTCACATTTATCAACAAATCATTTTGTGCCGAGCATTCCTATTCTATAGTACAAGTATATAATATGCTTGTAATATGAATTGTTTTTGTTTCATGCTGAAATAGTAGGTAATTATTAATTATTATTGATCAATGACAAAAATGTGAAAAATTTGCTAATAGTAATACATTTTCGATAATAACTTTGGTTAGTTTAATTTGAATATTATTGCTTTTCAAATTGAAAAGAAAAGACTTAACAAATAAATATTGCATCAAAGAATAAATTCTGTATCTAATCACAAACAATATTTCGTTTTTACTATAAATGATAAACATTTGAAGAAATGCAGGAAATAGTGCAAAACAAAACTGTTCGGTCGATTAAACCGAATGCAAGTTGCATGAACATGAAGCAAGTGAAGAAACGAAGGGAAATCATTTAATTTTCGTGTAACAGAAATGGTAGTGTTGTGTGGGGTAGTGTGTTGGGAGCGTCGCCGTTGCCGTTGCCGCTGCCGCTGCCTCTGTCTCTGCCGTTCTCTGTTCACCATCAGAATGGCGGGCGTCACTCGGACAGACCGCAGCGCAGCCGTCTCACACCGCGTAGCGCCGCTCCCACCAGAACAAACTCCCGAAACGACAAGTCTGGCAATTTCACTGAAATGAGATCCATAACAAGAAGATACCCAGAGAAATGTAAACCCAGTCGTTTGCTAGCGTTTCCCAAAGCGTAAAGCTTTTGTCCTGAACGATATAAGATGACATTCCCTTTTTGGTCCACCGTCACCAACGCTTGTAGCTGGGCTGGAGCTGTTTTTCTCCCTACCAAGTTAGGGGTGTGCGGTGCACTGCGCTGCGCTGCCCTTCGCTGCTTTTGCTACTCTACCCCTTCCGCTGTTTATCAGATAAAGGACAACACCTCCGACAAGCACCCGCTACCATTCCTTGCTTCCTTGCTGTTTGCTGCCTACTGCCTACTGCTTACTGCTTCAAGCCTATATCCGCATCGTACTGCTCTGGAATTTTGCGCCATTTTTATTTATTGTTGGCCAGATTGCATATTTTTCATTTTTATCAACAAATACGTATTTGACTTAATTTCAACTTTGGAAGTTTTATTTATCTTTTAACTTTCGTTATCCTTGTTAAAACGCATTGGCTATTACATATTACAAGTACGAGATCCGTTTTAAAATTGATTTTAACAATACTAGTTATCATAATACATAATAATAAATTAATAAACTACTTAGAAAATACTGAACTACTTAGAAAATCAAGGTTAGCATACCAACCGTTATATTTTGCTAGTTTGTGATATTAGATTAATGTGAATTTATCACGGGAAAATTTTTTCATAATTAAAATAAAATTACACCATTTTTGAATAAAGATTGACACAAACTAAAATAACATTCAAATAGTACCAGAATACCATAAATTAAAAACTAAAATTAAGTCAATATTACTGGATATGTACTTTTCAAAACAATGCAAATTTTAAATAAATGAAAATTGAATGAACACAGATTTGGCACTCTTACAGCATAGTTTATTACGATTGGTTAATATTACTAAAATTAACATGTACTTTTTTGTATTATATTTAACTTTTAGCGATGAAGCCCCAGCATCACTGTCAAAATACGTGTTAATAAAAGTAAAGTGATCAAGTGTTTTATAAATAATAATTATTATTAACATTTATTTCAAATAGTAATTTGGTTATCTTTTTCATCAAGAAATATTAAAAAAAAAAAGAATTTTACATGATGTAATACATTTAATATTGTTTTTTTTTATTTTTAATATTTAATTTTTAACTTAAAATATTTAATGAAATAATTTTATCATTTGACAACATGTAAACTCAAAACCATTTATCATTTATAATCTAGAGGATGAACAGGTCTATATGGAGATGTTGTGCAATGTACTACTGCAGAACAAATTTAATTTAATTTTTATATTTTCAATATTATATATTAATTTCTTAACTGTTTCGCTAGCTTCCTGAACAAAAAAACAATTTTTTTTATATAATAATTAACAAAATTAAACTCAATTGAAATTTTACACTAAACATCAGATTTTATATATTAAATAAAAACACTTGGTTATGTCCAAAATTATTTATTGATTGATTTTTAATACGTATTTCGGTGTTGCCACCATCATCAGAAAAATACAATTGTATTTTTCTGATGATGGTGGCAACACCGAAATACGTATTAAAAATCAATCAATAAATAATTTTGGACATAACCAAGTGTTTTTATTTAATATATTACAATATGTTCCAACAAGTGCCAACGCAAGCTTCTCTAAAATTAATCAGATTTTATATTTTATATTTTCATGTACTTGTATTTTTTTGTTTGTCTATTAATGTAAATACCGTTAAATATTTTCTAATAGTAAAAATAAGAATAATATAAACAAATTATAAGTCTAACAATCTAAATTTTAAAGCTCAATGCTGAAGTGAAAATGGCACAGTTCAACTTCGAGTGCAAATATTGTGAACAGCTCTTGTTATTCTGCAATATTGTTCATTGTTTATTTTGTAATTAGGCAATGTCATGCATTGAACTCAACTGTCCGACAAGAGCTCTCAATAAACAATCTGTTGATATACAATAAGGGCTCTATATTAATTTTTATTATAAGCACTTATATTAGCTTAATAATTTTAAGTTATTATCGAAATTATACATAAAATAATTATCAAATACGAACAAATAAAATATCAGCTTAATATAAAAAACGGAAAAAAAAAACTCGTGAAAATACACACTATTATAACGGCGGATAACACGCCCATTATAAAAATGTGAAATATTTATTTATAACGAGTTGTTCAGTTGGGAAATAATTTAATGAACTAATTAATTAATAAATGAATAAATTAATTAGTAAAATTCTCTAGTACCAGTAATATTATGACACACATTTGTGTTCTTGTTAAACAAATGAACAATAGGCCTTGTCGCTTCAGGCCAATGTATCATTGATATATTTAATTAAAATATAATTGATGTATCGCTTGTTCTACTAGACAAGTCCTATAGAATTTTGTTTTTGAAATTCTCGAAATAAAATTGATTTTTCCAAAAATAGATTTCACTTTTATTGGCTGGTACTGCAAGCTCGGTTTTTGGATGTTTTAGTAGTAGGTACATTTGTTTAGTCTTGCTCTTATGATAATTTTATTGTCTTAAACTGAGCATGCAGTGCCAGTCATTATGTTTACAATATATACACTTCGTTACTCAAAATAAATAAATTTTTATGTAATTTTTTGTTTCTATTTTGAAACTATTTGAAATGCTAACAATAATGAAACATATAATTTACTCTATTTCAATGTTTGAAGCAGCTATTTTGAAATTTAAAAATTACAATTCCAAATTAAAAATATATGTATATGTTGCAGTTAATACGAATAAATTCATTACTATACATAATAATCGGTTTTTATAAATAATTATCATATCTCTTGTTTATATATATATATATATATATATATATATATATATATATATATAAAAAACTTTATTATATTTGCCGGTTACAATGAATAATACTAAGTGGTCCAAGTGATTAACCGATTATATATATATATATATATATATATATATATATATATATATATATATATATATATATATATATATATTTAAATTTAAATGCGTTTTTAGGTCTAAGAAATTGGCTTAATTTTTTAAGCCCATTTTTAAACGATCGCAATTTATTAATATTTAGTAATATATTACACAATGCGTCGTTACAGAAGAAAAACAGTATTTGTTTGTCTCTGTCACACGCACATCTTGTTTTCGTACGTAACGACAAGTCATGTCAACATGGTATTGTTAATAAATTATGATCACCTAAAGTGGACTTCAGCCTACATTAAAACTATTAAAACATTCATCTTTGACTATACTAAAACAACAACCTAATCCAAATACAAAAACAACTTATCTAGTAACCAGTAACGTAGAAACTATAGCAACCTAAACTCAGAACGAAATATAAAGCTGTAAATTAGATGAGCCATGTGATTTTATACTACGTTTAAAATATGTTACCTAACTACTTCACTACTTCTAATAAATATCTAACCAAGAAAAACATATCTATTAGCATTTATCAGAAATTATTGAATTTAGTGATGCGCATTCAATAAGTATAGAATAAATACAAACATTCATGTGTGTGTTACAAATGATGTTTTCTAAACTTTTTCAAATAGTTTTTTATATTGATAAAACGAAATTAAATCTCTTCTTTATCTGTAACAATTGTTCAAAAAAATTAATTAAATTTAATCTTTAATGTATAAATCTTTAAATAATTACAATTGAGAAAAAAATAAAGTTGAATCTATTTGAAAGTATTGTATAGTTGATCAATAGCAAAATTTTCATATGATTCTGTTTGGTTGTGCGTTATTTATAGGAAATATACAGAGTATTTCAGCGAGTCAGCGAGCAAGTCCCCCCGAGGATCTAATGCAGAAGCTTTTATTTTCTTTTTTCCATAAGGCATCAATTTTGATATTGTAACGCGCGCATATCGGTTCTGCGCCTGCGACGACGATAAAAGTAATCTTTGTTTTCATATTCACATATGGGACTTTATACATGTATACGCTAGTTATGTATTGTCGATGTTTGTGTATGGCTGACTCCACCGTACTGCGCAATAAGTGCTTTCCGAATTTTTCAATATTGTGAGACTAATTTGTGCGACAGTATGGTTTTAAACATTCATATTTTCTACACGTTTTCAATAATAACTAATTAATTCAATTGAACTATGCTCGTTTTAATTCGCTTACATAACGATTAGAAGACAATTTTTTTCTAAAAATATGACAGATATTTTATAACATTAAGTATTAGATCATGTATATTTATTAAAAATAATTAATAATTCATTCAAATAATTTTGCAGATGCAGATTCGAGTGAACTATGAACCACTGTAACATAATGAATGAGAAAATTTGAATTACGAAAGGCAAATCTATAAATTATAAACAAAAAAATTATTATTTTTTTTTTCCAAATATTTCTTGATGGTTCAATTTCAACGGAATGGTAAAAAAATACTATTTATGAGATTTTTTTTTTAATTTTGGAATTTTCTATAAAATGTTATCGATATTGCAATTGTTTTTAGAAGCAAAGTAAAAACAGTGTGTTGTTTATAGCAAATATTATTTTCTCATTAAGAAGTATTTGAATGGAAATGTTTACGCAAAATGAAAAGAGCTATTTAAATTTTTTAATTGCAGTGAAAATTTTTCAAACGGTGTAATGAAAGAAAAACGAGTAGGAAGAAATTTTTTAATCCAATTAATGAAGGAGATTTTCACAGGCATTTTGCATTCCTATTTATCTGAGCATCTCAAAGAAAAAAATAAATAAATAAAAACGAAAGCAGAAGCAACCGTACGCGGTTTATTTGATGTCAAATTTGAATCATATCGCTAGTGAATGTCAGCGAAGAGCCGACGCGACACGACGAGTAGACGAGCGTTCAGATTAAAATATGAATGAAATCTCCTCGTATTGGTTGGGAGCGTACGGGTACGGATACCGCTACCGTCACTGGTAAGGAGCGCAAACGAACGAACGAACGAACGAACGAACGAACGAACGAACTCGGGACACTAAGCGACGCGGCGTGGTGCGGCGCGGCCGGGCAAATGTTCTGTTATCGCGCGTAATTGTAACGTCACTAATTACGAGCTGATTCTACCGTCTAATGTAATATATTTAACCGAAAGCACGTCGTTTCGTTTTCGCAAGGTGTATGTACTGTCTAATTAGTGCATCGCGAATTTATTAATAGCGCTACAAAACACATTATTAACGCTGTAATCAGCGCTGTTGACTCTTACTTCTGCTATTGCTCCTGTTTCTGCTCCTGCTTCACTTTCGACTATTGCCGAACGATAAACGGTAAATATTATATAAACATAACCCATACAATACAATTGGTGTTCTCTGAATTTCTATTATAAGATTGAACCACATAGCTTAAATATTTATAAAAATTTAATTAAGCAAATTAGTAGTAAGTTTGCTTGTTATTGTCATTTTGAATATTGTTTAATATAAATGTTTATAATATGGGAAAATATATTCTTTTTTTTACTTTATTTATGATAGCCATTTATATATACATTTTAAAAATAATTAATTTTCTTTATAGTTGATATATAAAACATTTTTAGAGACTGAATTTAGTGATACTTGTATAATGACATTATTAAAAGTTTGTTGTACTATAGAATAGTATCTATATCTATTTTCAAAAGTTTCAAAAGTTTCTATAAAAAAGTAGGTACGCATACTAATATATTTTGTAATATTTTCACATATTTTTAGAACGAAAATTACGATATTTTTTTGTCGTTTACAAAAACTTAAACAAAATTTTTTTTTATATTTGCAGTGAAATCAAAAACATTAAATATGGAAAAATAATAATTAAGTTTTCATAATATCTAATTGTAAGTAGGAAATGAATAAAATAAAATATTGCAATAATTTTTGTTCATGTATTTTTTTTTTTAATATTATAATTTTCAAATCATGAATAACGAAATTTGTATCAATTTTTTCTTGATGATGTCGAGCGTTGAGTTTCGTCGAAACGTCGATTAAAAATAAAATTTAAAACAAAATTTAAACCTAAAGCAGTTTTATTTTATATATGTAATCAGTTCTGAAAGATTTTCTACTATGTTAATGAAGTTTATATTTCTTGAGATCTTCATACGTATATAACAGTTTAAATATAGGAAGGACACTTGGTATAAATAAATAAATAATATGTTTATCAAAATTAATTATGCAAAAGAAAAGGAATAATATTTGATCATAGAATAAATTTTACAATTATTGTAATTGGTTTTAAATGACTGTAAAGAAATCCCTATCTCGAAGCCTTAAATTTTCTTTAATCAAATTTGTTGTGAGTTGCGAATGTAGACATATTCACATATTTAATCAACAGAATGAAACAACATGATCATCCAATAACAGCACAAATAAAATTCGCAAGTAATTTTTCTTCATCCAACAGACGCGGCATGGCGCTTAACACACAGCAACCAAATAGAATTTAGGTTAGGAATTGCGAGCAACATATCAGACGGACTTTAGCAGCAACATTTAGGGGATACGGGGTCGTCGCAGTAACAGCAGCAGCCTCGCCTCGCCTTGCCCCCGTCTCACAGCCTCACACACAGTTCACCGTCAAGCATTTTCCGTCTCTTTATCTTGTCTTTTCACGCCGCTCGCTTGGGCTATCAACAGGCAACGGAGACCTGTCGAACTTCTAACTCGACACCGGCGCGGCGCGTCGCGGCGCGGTATTCTCGCTTCGAACACCGACCGCCCCGGAATATTCTACGACTTCGAATATCAAACTGTACTGGAACTCAACTCAACTCGACGACTCGACTCGATATACAAATTTATATAATGAATGATGATGTAATTTAGCTAGTTAGCAAATTTACACCTCGGAAACTTGCTGCTACCGCGCTACACGAAAATATTTATTCGTAATTAAATATTTTATTCGGAACGTCACGATCGTTATTTAATTTCAACTATAGTTCAAATACACAGAATCGTCAGATGTTCTCTAAGTAATTCTCGCGAAACAAAAAAATTATTCGCAAACAATTTTACTCGATGTCTACAGTTTCATTTTTCTAAAATACTGATTTATAATAATTAAATATTCTAAACTAAATTAAATATTTTTTAACTGATGATAATGTTAAATTTTAAGTTAAAAATATATTGGTAATGATAACTGTATATACAATGCAGTTTTGGTGCCTAGGTTGATGTATGGTAGTGAATGTTGGCTTTGGTTGCAAAAGCATAAACGGAAAATGACTGCTGTGGAAATGAGATTTTTACGTGGGGTATGAGGTGTAAATAGGAGAGATCGGGTACGAAATAGATTAGTGTATGATGAGTGTGAAATTGAAAAAAATGTTGTAGCAAAAGTTGGTGTTAGTCAGTTAAGATGATTCGGACATGTTGAACGAATGTCTAATGAACGTTTGGTTAAAAAGATTTATTTGAATGATTTTGATGGTATACGTTTGCGTTTACTTCCGATGAGTAGTTGGAGTGGTATGATTGAGAGTGTTTTGCATGAGCGAAAGTTTCCAAGTAGTAGGAATAAAAGAGTATGTATGAGAGGAATTATAAATGTTAATGAAGCGAAAGTTGCTTGTTTGGATAGGAATGTTTGGAGGCGACTGATTTTGGGATGATGAAAAAGAGTTTGTGCCACACCCTTTTGGGTACATGGCGTGATTGTGTATGTATGTACTTATGTATTAATTATGCATTACCATTTCATTATTTTCAAAATGTGATTGGTAATTGTACCAATAGGCAAATTTAAGTTTTTTTTTACAATGGCCAGCACTCCAATAGATCAATCATAAACTTTAAAATTTTTGGCTCGAACTATAGGTTAGACTACAATATCCCCATATTTTCATAAACATTTAATTAAATTCCGATATATATATGGCAAATAAATTTATAGCGAATTAATTTCTATATTAGAGAAAATTAAATGCCACGATAAAACCACGAAAATATTTCAGCTCTACAAAAACAAATGAATTGCAATTTAATTGGCAGATAAGTTTAATGGTACATTGTTAATTGGTCCTAATCCAAGTTAACAAATCACTTATGTGTTACAATCGAAAAAGTAATTACGGTAATTTTAGCCTGCTGGTCAGATAAAATGTGGAAACAAGCTAATATCACCAATAAACGTAAACCAAAAATACATAAATATCTTTTCCATATGGACATAGATGCCGGGCGCGGGCGTGTAAAAACCATTACATTACACCACCGTTACTATAAATTAAACACCTTCACTTCTGATTTGTTCGACAACCCACTATATGCCCGCCCGCATTACTCTCACTCGCTGTTCTCATTTACATTATTTTATATATTACACACATAAAAAATCACGTTATTTACAACAACAACAAAAAACTATATACCAAAACTCGTACTATATATACATACGGTTTCTTTTTGAACAAAATGCTTTGAATTTTGAATTTTCTGAACTGAATGTTTTCATAAATAAATATTAGAAAACGAAAATTTATATTAAAAAAAAAACATTTAAATTTATTTAGAATAATCAATTTAATTCAGTGTAACAATATTCAAATTGTTTCTAACAAATATGTAATTAAACAATGATATCTAAAAAAAAATATAAATAATTTTCGTGTAAACAAAGATCATATTTCAAAATAATGTTACATGAATAAAATAGACTATAACGTAAAGTTGTGACCAACTAACCAATCCATTCAAAAACAGTTGACAATTTAATCATATAATGATCAGCTACATACTTTTTATGCAACTGCTTTTTGTGTATTATTTATTACTTGTGTAGCAATGCTTCTCAAGCATTTTTTAAAGTACTTTATAAATTTCTTTTATCTTTCAATTATTTTATGAAATAAAATCATGTTTACAAACTGTATAATTTAATACGTATATAGAAAATATATGAACGTCAGTTTAATAAAAACAAATATTAATAAATACTGCCATTTTAGACGTTTTTATAAATTATATGTAGATTTCTAATTGTCGGGAATCAGTGACAGAAATTCTTTTTAAATTACTACAGTTAACAAGTAATTTATGAATCTGTAAAGTTTATGGGAAATGTTCAGAAATTTATGAGCAGATATTTTCAGAAATAACTAACCACATTTGTATGAAACTGACTTATATTTCTATAACATTTATAATTGACAAACATTAAACATTAAATATTGATGTATATAAACAATATATTTCTGATAACTTCCTAAATTAATCGACATAAAATTTTGACAAAAATCTATCTTATTTTAAAATGAAACTTTGCTGCGTTTGTGATTTATTAAAAAGAGCTTGATTTATACATTTAATAATGACATTAAAATCACTTTTTTCGTGGAATTAAGAATATTTTAAAAAACTTATAAAGATAATTTAGATAAAAGTTTTACAAACTAATTATAAATTAATTACCCTATGTATGTTCACAGAAATTTCCTAATTGCTTGAAAGATTGAATATTGAAATTCGAAGCGCAAAAGTTTGTTTTGAATTATGTAATTGATCTTTGTGAACAATTGCAATCTTGCGAAACTTTACACAGCCTTGAAAAATAAAAATGAAACAACTTCACGATTTGAAACATGCAACATTATCATTACTGAATTTTCTGTAATACTAATATTAGTTACTTTTTCACGTTGAACTATTGTTACATTCGAAATTTATTATTGTTTGGGAACTTATTCTATTTTTTAGTAGCTACCACTGATGAATACAATAAATAAATTATGTGTAAGTTTGTATTTCTCATATTATAACTAAGAATAATTTTATGATTATAGCATTTCATTTTTAATAACTTGTGCTATTCTATATTTGAAATAATTTTTTATTAACACTAAAATCTATACAATAGTGTTCAGAAATAAGAAGCAGTTGAACAACAGAAATCTATAAATACAATGCACAAAATTTTTAAACATACAAATATTTTCGTATTTTTTTATAAATATTATTATTTGTTGGATATTTTGTGTTAAAATTTTATGATTAATTTAAGTACATAGATTAATTATCAACAATCTTCTTTTGGTATGAAAACTAGAAAATACAAATAGCTATAAAAAATAATTAAAATCTATATTGACTATGTATCTACTTGTATATACTATAAAAGTATTATATTATTTTTTAAATTTGTTCTATTTATTTAATAATTATTTTTCTTGAACCAAACAAGGCAAATATTCAATACAATATTTTAGAATACCTAAGGACCTTTGAAAGTTTAGAAAACTGAGAGAGTAAAGAGTAAAATGAATGTTTTAAATAAATATACACCACTTTGACTTTGAAAATGGTAATAATTACTTATTTGCGAAATATTCTTGTAGGATATCTAACTTAATATTATAATAAAAGTCATTTTTGTCACTATGTTTAAAACCACAAAGGATATAATGATAATTATCATAAAATTGTGCAGCCATTTTCATTTTTCTTTGAACTAATAAAGTTAGCGTCTGTGCCCAGCTGACAATTTCATTTTTTAGCTTTTTTTTTTCTGGAGGCACGTGTACCAGTTCTCGTCCAATTTCAGCAACATGCACGCACAAAATTTTGGCTTTTATCATATTATGTAATTAAATGGACTATATCATTACTGTAATTACTTGCCTCTGTATACATTAGCAGAAACGAAAATGTTATCTTTGTCATATTCATTTGTTTATTATTATATATTATATAACAATATTTTTATTTACAGTCCATTTCTTTTAAAAATCTTTGCTAGAAATTGCGCATATTTATTCTCCTCATTTTTGTATTATGATCATGGCGTAATATGTATGAATTTCTCAAGTGACATTTTAGAATATTAAAATTTTAGATTTTCAAAAATAATGCAGAATGAATTATAACCTCCAGATTTTAAGTATTTAAATTCAAAACTTTTAGAAAATACTTTTACATAATTTTTAGTTAATTTTTGTTGTTGTTTTTTTCTAATTATATAATTCTAAATAGGTGTATTTTGAAATTATAGTATGATTGATAAAAGTAAAATGACACTACCTACGTAGATTATATTCTAAAAAAATTAACAAGGTGTGGTTATGACAATTATATGTATATGCATATAGAATAAAGAAAATTTGTTTTATTCGTACAAAACTGTCACAATGTCTTTCTGAAACATGACAAGAAAATTCGTTTTTAGCTAGTTTGACAGTACATGCACAATATATACGTTATTCTTATATTATATTGTTCATCACGCCTGTCACATACCCGTAAATATGTTCTTTATATACACATTTATTTCTACAAATGTATTGCAACTCTTATCAAATAAAACCAAATCAAATAAACATTTATGTTTTTATTCGTTCGTGTTCATATAAGTAAAAATATTTATTATACTTTCATATTATTATTTTCTACTATATTAATTATATTTATAATTATATATGTAATGATAATTTATCATTACTGTCACATAATTGATGATGGTTTTTTTTTCAGTTTTAATCGTAATTAAACTGTTTAATATATGATAAATCAGTTTTAATAAAAATTACAATAAAACGACATATAATTTATAATCATGCTGTATGTCTTTAGGGTCGTATGCATAAAACTTGTTAATCACATGTTAGTCTGACAATGTGATATAGTTTTCAGTTGAAAATATTTAGCAATCTAATTATGTAATTAGCCAGTGATTAAGTTAATAGTTCTTTGAAACTATCATATTTAAAAAAAAAAAATTTTTTTTAAATTATTCTTAAATATACAAAAATAAAGCAAATATTGCAAAATTGTACAACTAATATTTGTTAATATGACAAAATATATTTTTTAGACAATTATTATTATCTTAGTTTTCAATTTATAGAATAAAAAGGAAATAAATGTAAAAGTACATATTTTTGTACGTATTATTTATTACCGGGTGGAACTTTCGTTAAATAACATAGTAAAGAATCTTTCCGAACTTATTTATAAATTATTAATTAAAGGAAGTCCAATTTTATTTAAATCGGTGTCTTCACACTGATTGATGTTATTTTTCTTAGTTTACTTATTGAATCGAAAAAACAAATATATTTACAATAAAATATTTGATATTATTATTTATCACGATTTATCCGAAATATTTATGTGAAATCTTTATTTTTAGGAGGCAGAGAGTGCAATTGCAGCCATGAATGGTCAATGGCTAGGAAGTCGAAGCATTCGTACGAACTGGGCAACTAGAAAACCACCAGCGCCGAAAAATGACGGTAAGCCACTTTTGAAACTCACTCTCGTAATTCGCCCCGGCTGCAAACTTATCTTATTGTTCCCCGTGTCCCGTGTTCCGTGTTCGCCCGACCGATTCAATTCGTAGGGAGTTCCACTTACTCTGTGTGCGACATCGCCAGCAGAGATCGCTGCACTACTAATAAAACTAATAACGTTCTACCGTTGAAGTTGTGTTCCATTTATGCAGAAATTGCGTTCCTGCTGCCTGCAAATGCATTCGTTACTCCGATATTCATAAATCGAACGGAATTAAGGCGAAATGCTGGATTTATACGTGCTGGAGCTGGAGTTGGAGTTAGGGAAGGAGCCGAGAAGCAGTGCTACTCACTATTCCTAGGCTTGTTTGCTCCGATATTGTATTACGGAAATTGTTCATAAATTTTCACTCTTTCTCTCTCTCTCTCTCTCTCTAATAAGCGCCTACACTTTATTATATATTATGTTTACATTATTAAATCTAATCTTAAAATATTTTATTTTCTTCTTAGTTCATTTTATTTTACTATCTATATGGAATTTATTTGCTAAATTTACATAAGCAGGATCAAGCAAAATTAATAGCATATCGAGTATTACCGTTCCATTTTGAATAGTTTCAAAAGTTTCTATTTTTATATTTTAAATATTTAACATTTATTTTTCCATACAACAAATAGTAGCTGAATATCACCCTGCAGATTTATATCAATATTTTAAATTTCAAAAGTTTAACCTGAATAATTAATACAAGGTTTGAATATAAAATTCGAAATAAGGGTATGAAACTTAGATGTACATATATTTATCAATAATTTAAATACCAGAATTTGATCATAAATTTTCAATCCAAAATTTAAATTTAAAAACTTAAACCGAAACTTGTAAGCCAAGGTAATAAATTTAAGATTTAAATTTAAAGCATTATATTGTTTATTGCAAGAATAATTACATTTGGATATTCATATTTCACAGTTCTTGAGGCTTATTCAAATTACATTACATTAACATATATCATAAAATTAATGTTACGTTTTAGTCGTAATACTATTGGTTCAAAACTACATTATCTACTAACTTGTAAAAAATATAATAAATAAATATTTGTTAAAAAACATTAGTAATCTCAATACTTGGTTGCAGTAAAACCAACAACAACTAATAAAATTAAAATCGTGCATTTGCTTTTCACATAAGTTATTTCGTTAGTTTGATTCAGAATCACTAACTCTGCTCTAAAACATAACACTAGCTTTGAGTTAAATAGGGTAATCTGAATGAGTCGTTAATATTTCTAATAAAAGAAAAGAAAAGATTTGATATATAACTATTAGTAATTCTTGCTATCTAGAGAAATTTTTTAAATAACCTTTTGATATATCAAAGCTGATAGTAAAATATGGAACGTGCAAATATGAAAATTAATCAATCAATTTTAGTAACATGTAGAACAGCGCGGACGTAAAATAATTCGGGTAAAATTAGCGAATAAGTATTTATGTAAATATTAGTTCGTAAATTTTCGAAGAGGAAATATTTAGTATATTTTTTTGTTTCGCAACGAAATATTAGTGAAACATTTTAGATGAAATATTTTACATTTTCTTTTACGATGGCTATTGCTACAATCATAAGTGGAAAACTGTAACATTTGCTATTTTTTATTGGTTTCGTTCTGATCAATAATTTTTATAATACCATATTTTATGCTTTTTCTCATGCATATAAATAACAACCTAACATGTATGTTGATACCCATCTGAGTTTATATTTATAATTCTAAGTTTGATGACGGTGAAAAAAATAAATAAAAACGAATGCGGATAAAATTTTCAACGTTCTCGTATCCTTCCTTCCGTATTTTCGTACGAGTATGTGATCATATAGAAATACAATGTACACAGTTGTGCAGCAAAGTTCCCGAATTGATCAAATTACGAGAACATTAGTTAGCAATTTCTCAACGATAACCGGAGATGATTAATTTGAAAGTTTATCTAGCACGCTTAAAATTTTCATAGTGCTACATTGATTAATTGGTCAGTCATATTTTAGATAGTACTTTTTGCTTTCTTCTGCTTTCTTTACCAAACTAAAATTTGTATCAATTTCTCTTTCTATTCAATTAATACAACATTTTTTTACTACCGAAGTAAGAAATATAAATTTTCAACTATTAAAAGAAATTTTCTTTTGAAATTATATTTCATTATCTATTACGTAATTATTGTTTTTACCATATTAATTTTTATATTTTAATGAAATATGATGTCTACTCATTTATAAATTGATCTTAATTTAATATAATTTAACTCAAACTTTTAATTTGGATCCATAGTGTGGAACTAGTAGAAAATATTGCAAGATTAATTTAAAAATTTTGCTTGTGATAATTATGTACGAAGAATTAACTCCTTTTGCATTTTCTCAATCGATTTAGAAACCAATATAGATAAAAAAAAAATTGAAAATAATAATACAGATAAGTTATAATATTTTCAATATATTTGCAAAATTTCGTGTAAATGTAGTAAATAGTGTTTGACGTATTATATAACTGTATAACGCAGGAAAGTGAGAAAAATTTGATCAGTCTGATAATTTTGCAGGCGAACAGTGTAAATACAATGTAGGTATATACATACATGAGGCAGTAGATATAACTAACGTGTAACATATGGGATTAGACCGTGTCGAAAATTCGGAAGGACGCAACCTGACAAATAGCTGTTTACGAATGCAAATCGCGTACATTTTATCAGGCTCACGCTGGTCCAGATGGCTGTGGAATTCATGTATCTCGTTCATTATCGAAATCGCAGTTGGCAACGTATATTCATTCCCATATGCGACACGAATCACAAATTTATTTTTACACCCTAATTAGTGCGCTCCACTCTTAAGAACCAACCAAACCAATTCTGCACTGCTCGACTCCGCTTTGAAAAAATAGACATATTTGCGTTTGCGTATATGTGAATCTCGTCAGAAAAAGTGCTCGCAGCTTTTTTTTTTGTACTACCGACTAATTATTTGCTAATTACTGAGAAATGTAGGCTATGCGATACAATATGGAAAGTCTATTATATCACTTCTCTTATGAATTTCACATTTCGACACACGTTATACAGCCATTGCATGAATTACGCTTATCCATCTACATTAGCTTCATACTAATGTTATAGATCTAATTACATTCTGAAACTCACAAATTACCTTTGTTAACAACTTTTCTATTTATAAATAGCAAAGTTTGCAACATTCTCTGCAAATGCTACAGAATTATTCTTGACACTTTGCATTGTTTACGTTACATTTGCGACCACAAATACTATTTAATGAACAATCATTTAAAAAAAACTTACCTACATAAATAATACGTATTTATATCATTAGAGCTAAAAGATTTTCGTAAAGTGGCAAGACATCTTGGATTTTCTAATAAAATTTTGTTTCCAAATTATTTATTTTACCTATATATTTTTCTTTGACTTTTGTACTAGTTTTTCTTAGAATTATTTTTATATTAGAATACAATAAAATTATTTTAAAAAAAATTCTATTTAGTCTGTCGTGAATTGGAACTTTAGGTTTCGGAACTAATCAAAAAGATATTTTTAAAACATTAGTAACTGACTTACAAACTACTTTTTAAATACTTAGGCTATTACTACAAAGTCAATTTTAATTTTAGTTTGAACTAATATAGGTATTAAGACGATTTAATTATCATAAAACCGTACTAAATATTTGTATTAGCATACAGAAAAATTGACATCCTTTTAGCTTTTACAACAAAATTAGTCCTGCACATATGAATCCCGGAATTGCAATTCAAAGAAAACGCCGCGCCGATGGCATAATCCCGCTAAGTAAATAATCAATTCGTGCATGTAGGCTACGTAGCGGCTTTGAATGACTATTAAAAACTTTTAAGTTTTATCCTGTAGTTTGTCCGTTTGGTGGGATTTACAGAACAGAACAGAACAGGAACGTTCTTCTTATTCATGTGACAAGGAAAACGCGATTATTTGCTGTCTGAATAAACGCTCACGGACGGAGTTAAGTCGAGACGGTGGTCACGAGAGACCGGTTATCTGCATCGTTTTATGTAAATAAAACCTTTTGAAAAATAAAAACGATGCTTTTTCTTGCATCAGAATTACTATGTTTTCATAAAAAGATAAACTTACTATAGATACACAGACTTACGTGTTTTGTGCAAATGTAAAATAAAACCGGAATTTTAAAAATACTCTACAAATAAAAACTGCAAAAACAATGGAAGACTAAAAGATTTATAATAAACAAGCTAGGCATTACTTTCCGTTGCTCGGGAGAAAAGTATAATTAATTCCTTGAAATACTTTTACTTCCCATCTTTAAATTATTTGAAGCTCTGTTTGAATTTTCTTTATTCTATTTTCACTTGTCATCTTTTACACCTTAAATTTATTTAAGATACCAATAGATCTATAAATTAGACAGTATCGTAACAAATAAATAACGACAACATATTTTAATTTAGTAGGCTTTATGAATAAGCATACAATTTTGTTTAATTACTAATCTATAAGTTTAGAGAAAATATTTAAATTATAAAAATTAAATATTGCTAACTTGCAGGATTGTTGCTTAAATAGCATATTATTTCTGAAAAATTTATATATGTTTTACGTTTATTTGATTTGAACAGAAATTTTGGTTTAAATTGTGCATTTTGGAAGACAAATATTTATTTTTTATTTATATCTGTGCTAGTACAAATATTTAATTAGAAAATCAATTTTATTTTATAAAAGGTAAAACAAAGTAACAGATGCGCCATGAACTATATTATTATAAGACAAATTTAACAAACGTAAGCTTTTTTCTAATAAATGCAACTATTTTATATGTATGTTACAATTTTTCAAACGGACGTAAAATATTTGAAATAAGTTTAAAAGTACTTAACAAAAACCTGCGTTATTTGCATTACGAAGAGCGGCAAAATATGGTTCATTTATTATACGAAAAGCGTTTGATATTTTTAACTTAAAAAGAATTCAGATATCGTGTAAATAAAAATACGAAACAATGGTTTCACACATTTGCATTGTACAACAACGTAGCGTTTACATACGTATAACAAACCTTATAGGTTTTCACTATGAGAAATAATCGGAATCACCACCATTTAACTATGTATATACGTTATTTATTCTATTCTATTGCTTTTGCATTTTATGAAGGAAGCTACTATTTTCGCATTCATTTCGTTTTTTGACAAAATTAATTTCTTAGAAATTATATACCATAGGGCAATGGTAGCATGTTGCATTCGGACCCCAAAGGTCCTTGGTATGAAAATTTTATACTATTGAACTAACGAGCCGCATTATTGATAATGCAAGTGAAAATTGGTAAGAAACTACATGTTCCACTTAGGAATTACGGGAAGTGATATATATGTGAAGAATATATGAGTCGTATAGATGCAAAACTCACTATTTGCAAATTTTAAGTTCTAAGATATTTGCAAGTTATAGCTAAGTGTAATTGTATTTTGATGATAAAATCTTGTTACTAGATGGCAATAATTATTTAAAATCGTAAATCATTGGTATTATACATCATTAATTCATACAAAGTAACTGTTTGCTTTCCACCAATAAAAATTTTATTGGTGGAAAGCAAACAGTTACTTTTGCATCTAAACTATCAACGCAAGTAGTGAGTTTTGCATCCAACACTAAACTTTAAAGAGTGTTTCTCATATTAAATACTGAGTTTTTTTTCTAACTAACCTAAATATCGTATTCCTTGTAAAATTCTACGTCCAAATCGCGCAAAATCTCATTTTTCACTTTTTGTCGAATAGTGAGTTTTGCATCTATACGCCTCATATTAGAAAATTTTATAATTTTTAAATGAGTAATTTTTATTTGATACTTTTTATATTATTGTATTAAACATGTTATTAGTACATTAAATATTTTGTTTCTTTAGAGTATGTTAAACTAAATGTTCTCAGTATGTTTAATATTCAGAAACATAACTATTTATGTAAAAGTAAACTATTTTTTTTTGTCGTACAATTACTAATTTTGTTAATGTGTTGTGTAGTAAATATATTAATAATAAAAAGCTTTTATTTCATCAGCATTCTAAAATGTCTAAAAATAAATAAAAGATAAGCGTATGTAATTTTTAGTTAAATTTTATAGCAAATACAATAATGAAAAAAAAAACAATGTTAAAAAGTTTAGTTAATATATTTTAGCTATAATTAATATTAAAGGCATAGAGTAAAAATTTATGATGCTTGAGAAGTTAAGGAACTTGAAGATAAAAGAAGATATAAAAACAAAAGAAATTTTTATGTTTGTATTATTATTGGAAAGAAAGAAAAAAGTAATGATATGAGTGTTTCCTTCGAATGCAATTTTGGAAACTATCTGACAATAATGTATAAGAATGAGATGACGGCGAAGAGGCAAACGGTCTTCCCCAGCCCTAGCTACTACTGGCTTGGGATAAAGGTGGACCTCTTTGAAAACATAAAACATGTAAGTAAGGCATCTCGAGCGTCGGCAGTCTCCTGAAATCGGTACTTGATTGGGTCAACCAGACGAAAGTTATAGAGAAGGGTCGAACCGCGATCTTGCCCGCGCTGCCTCGCTCGCTTCCGCTCTGATCTGCTCCAGCCTCGTGGGACATCTAGAACAACTTTACTTTTCTCTCGACCCGCGCGACTTGAATATATGCATTTTATACAGCCCCCGTCCGACGCAACGTAAACGTACCGACGCGACGCGACGCGACGGTTGTAGTAGCAGCAGCTTTTTCTTCTGCTCTTCGTCTAACAACAGTTGCTTCTTCCTTCTGTCTCTGCCTTTACCTCCAAGTTTGCTATTGCTACTACTGCCCTTCCACTCGTACAATAACATAACAACGAATTCCATTTCGGCAAATGCTATTACTTCACGTATATGCATATGGAACAGAATAGCGAAAACCATAAGAAGAGTTTTTCCTTTCTTTTTTTTTTCATCTCATTGAACTGATAAATTAGTCAAGAAGTTTATAGATCCATCTAGTCAAGGACCTTTCAACCAATGATCAAAGAAATGTTAAGCGATTTTATATGAATTGAGCTTATTCTACATAAAAAAAAAACAAAAGTAAATTGTAATTTTATAAATTTTAATTAAATTTGAATTACTATCAATGTAAAATTGAAAAAATATTTATATATTTAAAATCGTATTAAATATAATTTAATCAATATTAACTTTGTACTTACATATGTTGTTACTTATGCATTTAAGTGAGTTAAAATTTCTAAGTTCCGAAAATAATATAGCTTGTTTGAAAAATAAAGAAAATGTCAGTGTTACAGAGTTTGTTTCTGGATTGTTGAAAAGGTTTACAAAAATTGTGATACATTAAAATTCTTTGTTATTTCTGAAATATTGATATTATTATTTTTTTTAACATTTATAATTTTAATATAAAATATTAACTTATTTATTTTCAAACATAATCTAAAACGACAAAATAAAAATAGTAATGATATGGTAGAAAATTTATTAGATAGCCTCTGCTATTAACATAATTTGAAAATAAATTACATTTCAGAATAAAGGTTCTCTAGTCCATTTCGATAATCTTTTCAAATGAAAACCCGAATAACATAAAGATTAACAACCGCAATGAATCGTAACAAAATGAAAACTAATAATCCCATGTTGGAGTCGATAGTGAAACAGGGTAATAATCAAAATATATGTACGTTCTAATTACAACTTTGTTTACGAAGAACAAATCTAGGAATCAATTCAAATGGTTTAGCAGGCATTGGGACTGGGCTGTCTCATAATTTAACAGAATTCTGAATGTCAATCGGGTTCATATCGATGATGGCTTATGCGGCAAGCGAGCTTATACAAGCTTCGGCTGAAAGTTATTTGAGTCGGAAACAGAGAAGTGACGCACTGCGTCTGCCGTCCCACGTCTCATCCTTGCTATCGTCCTCATTTCGACTGTTGACTGTCTTCTGTCTTCGATCCACTATCGCCACTGTAACAATAAATTGTTGCCAACATCATAATTATAGATATACCCTATTCATGTAAAAACTTCTAGCTAGTGATTTCATGTTATATTCTCCGTGCCGCATTATAACTCCGTTCAATATTAATTTAAATTAAAATTTAATCTTTGTCTTAATCAGTGTTTATTACATGCCAACAAATCTAATAACTATCATAAATGTAAAACCGAAGGCACTAGATGGTTTTACCCAATATTAAAGCCAGTTTTCTAGCTATTTTCACTTGATTGGCATTATAGTAAATAGCGAACAACAGTATTCCTTTGTACAAAGCGTCTCAAATTGCTTGTTTGGTTTAAATTATGTTATTTGAAGAATAGAACAAAACTAAGTATTTTGATTTTAATAGTTTATTTTTATATAGAGATTCAAATTTATTATTTATATTTGATGCCGTAAAAATTTGAAAAATCAGGTATTTTAAAATTTTTATTAGAACTTTTTTCGTATATGAAACACTTTTTATTTCTTTCATGTAACATGAACTTGTATTTTTAATGATAACCGTATTTAATTTTTAAATACTTTTAAGATCATTACATATTTTTATAATTTTTACCCAAATAAATCTTAAATGAAAAGAAAATTACACCTACACTTTTATTAATCTACTTTTTAAATGATTATTTAGTAGAACATATGTTTTATATATATTGCATAGGCACTCATCTATAATTTATGATACGTGAAATTTTTATTTATAGATAATAAAAGTAATTTTAAGAATAAAGAAATTTAGATCGAAGTTTGGAAAAATATTGTTAATGCAATATATCAACGTAATAAAGTAAAGAAGAAAACTAGTTATATGCCGAATAAATGAATTATGTGAACAAAGTAGAAGTAGAAAGAAATCAAAATTGAAATGATAGATGGCGAGTTTTTGATAGGAGCGCACCGCACTGCACCGCACCGCACCGCACCGCATCGTTCCGCAGCGGAGTACGAATAGTAATGTAAATATAAGAACATATCAACATTTTGCGGGATGGTAAAACTTTATTTAATACTGTCCTTGGGCTATGATTCATGCGGTACGACAAAGTTTGGCCCGGGGTAATACATAACTTGATTTATAATTCCATATTTCAATTTCTCTCACTATTTGCGACGCGGTTACGTCTAAGCGTGCCGTGGCGGAAAAAAACCCAAATGCTACTGTTCCGTAATTGTGTATTTGAGCCGAGCCGAACCAAACCGAACCGGGCGCGGCGAATCCAACAGCCGCAGCCGGCAGACCTGCTGAATCACCCCATATTATACACATGCTTTTTCAATCACGAGTTGCAAATTTCTTTCGCCTAGTCGTTCTTTTGCGCATGTTTTCATTCCAAAGAGATTTGCCTTGGCGCAAACAACAAACGATATTAGATTCCTCAGTTTCCTTTTTCGATGAAACAGGAACGGAACGCTGGCGCATGAGACAGTTGTCGGTTGCCAGTCAACTGTTCCGTCAATTTCTTTCACACCCATTCCTCTCCCTCCCCCTCCCCCCATCATCCCGCTGCCACAATCACCCACTTTTCATGTATACACGTCACATACTCACGCACTTTGCACACGACGAATATTCTTCTTTCACACGTGGCAAGCCAAGCTTTTGCACATATGACATACGAAGCTGACATCGTGTCGACTTCTACAACATTTCCAACAAGAATTTTATAAATTAAACTTAACCATTCTACATTTTTATGTATCCTGCTTGCTTTTCAAAATATTTCTCAAAACCTTCTTGCCGTTTTTATTTCATTCCAAAATCTAGATATATTGCACTCGCTCGAAATACTTTATTTCTATAAATAGTTTTCATAACATATAACATATTCCATTTCTAAACGTTTAAATATTAAAATTAATGTTTAAAAATATATAATATTTTTCTAACAATTTAGTTTCTCTATTTTTTTATTAGATATTTTCAGCCTTTCAATCATATTACATCAAACAAAGAAAGACTAGGCAATTACTTCTGAAATATTGGTCTAATGTAATTTTGTTTCAGTTATTGTATATTTCTATATTTTTATTCATTGTTTTATTAAAAGTTTTAGATAATTTAGCAAAATTTTATTTGATTTCATCATATTTGTATGTAAATGAAAAAGCTAATGTTATAAAATATATTATCTAATTAAATAAACAAATAAATAATACATAATTTAAAATAAATGAAATAGCTATTATATTTCTTTCTGTAACAGAAAAACCAATTTTTTGACTATTGGCAATTCTTTGCTCAATGTATATTTAAAGTCTGTAAGTCTAATATTTTGCGAAAATAAAATAATTTTATAAAAATTTATATACCTTTACAAATAAATACATACATTTTACTAATACTCGTACCTCAACAAGCGTTATGAAAATATCAATTCGCGTGCAAATTTAAATATAAAATATGATACCAAGTTTATCTACTCGTACATATAATGAAATATATTTCTTAAGCGATTATTAATTGTTTATATATGTATATGGTCTTTATTAGATATTCAGTTTGAGATTGAAGCAATAATTTATTGCAATTCTGCAGAAACCTTACTTGGATTATACAATGTTTTTTTTTAGATTTTTATTTAGTCTACACTACCAATAATTGTTTAAGATTATTTTATATTTGAAATATATTTTTAATAAACTTATTTTTATTTAACTAACAGTACTTTATTATAGATTTAAGATTATTGAATTGAGAATTTTCTTATATCGTTATTGAAAAATAAAGTATATTTCAAGAAATGAGCCATTATTTTTGCAAATGAAAAAAAAATCCACTTGGAATAAATTCAAAAATTTTGTTGATTTGCTTAGAAATTAAAAATCATCCTTTTGTTTATAAAAGATTCATACATGATTAGAGAACATTATCTGTGCTTTAGCCGAAGGAAGTGTGGGGTCTATTTTCAATAATAACGGCTTAAATAATAGTTGGAATCTAAAGAATTTTTGAATCTACTAATTAATTTGTTTGTTTAATTTTAATATTTTGACGATTACATTGACTTAAAACCGAAATTAGTTAAAATCGAAAATAAAATACGATTTTGTAGTAGATATATTTTCTAGGACAATTATTCTTATTAATAAACTCTTCAAATACTAAATATCACAATATTTCTAAAGTATATTAATTATAGAAATGTAAAAGCATTTGTATTTCATTCAAAATGATATTTACCATTTAATAAAAAATTACCTCCTATTCCGAACAGACCTTTAGCGTTACAGAATGTACATATTGTCTTTTTCTGTGGAATGAAAAATACCATTTACTAAAGAAAGACGAAACATTCTGTAACGCCAGAGCCGTATTTATGCACAGGCGCATGAGGCGCAAGCTGGGGCCTCGTAGCTAAGGGGCCTCAGATTTCAAATCAGACATCAGTCACTGAGATCAATTTGAAAATTATATTTTAATTTTTAGTTTTTAGTTTTAATTTACGAGTAAATTATTTTTCAATACGTTTCTAATGTTGTAGTACTGGTGTTGTCATTGTCAATAAGATAATAAAAACTTGCATATTAAGTAGGGTGGCTATCTGGCTATTGTAACAAAAGGGACTATTTTCTCTCTACCAGCTAGTTGCTATTGCTACTTGTTTTCAAAGAAATTATGCAATGTTAAAAATTTGCGAAACAAGAAAATCTTACGAATCCTCTCGAAATGTACAAATTTATAAATCAGTGACTAATGCATCTGGAGAACGTTCGTTTTCAGTTTTAAAACGAGTGAAAAATTATTTGTGAAATAGTTTACATCAAAATTGTGTAATTTAAGCTTATTGTTTATTGAAACAGAGTTACAAAAATCCATCAATTATGATGATATTGTTGATACGTTTGCTAAGGTAAAAGCGCGTAAAAAGTTTATTTAAGATTATTATTATATTTATAGCCTTTTGTGTATTTTCTTTTTTCCTTATGTACGTATTCATTATTTTGTTTTGATTTTGCTGATTTTTTTGATCTAATACCAATGTATAAACAATTTAAACAGATTGAAAAGATTTTCATATAATAATAATAGGACTAAAACTATTTTTTTTTCCACTAAAAATTCCTTTTCAGTTGAAGAATATATGCAAGGGGGCCTCATATTTCAATTGCGCCTGGGGCCTCATATTTCAATTGCGCCTGGGGCCTCGAAAGAGGTAAATACGGCTCTGTGTAACGCTAAAAATCTGTTTAGAATCACGGCATAAATTTTGTGGAACTATAGCACTAATATATTCATATTAGTTTATAGTAAGTAGTAGAACATTTGTTTCTTAATATTTAAACAAATTTAACAATAAATAGGAAAAGATTAATAAAGAAAAATTGTTTCAATGACAATAAATTATATAACATTACAGAATTTATAGAAGTATATACAGAACAGTAACATATATCTTATTTCGTATCCCTGCAATCTTTAAACAAACTAGAAACGAAACAGGAAATTCCAAACTGGCGCATTTGTCGGGAAAGACAAAGGGACAGATTTGAAAAGTGCGTTCGAACACAGGGTATATGTATAGAGTCGGCAACGTGCTGATGCAGAGGTGTCCAAGATTGTTAGGCAGGGGGTAGGGGGCCGGGGGCCGACCGTGAGTCGTGGGCCGTCGGAAGAGGAAAATAACGAGCACCGGTGAGCGACGTAGCCGACGTGTGTGCCGTGGCGGGGATGGCGGGTGCGGTGCCGGCCGGCAGGAAACCGGTCAGCAGGGAGCTTCCTCGTGCGTGCCGTTCACCAGCCCACTATCTGCATTGCGTACCACTACAACATGCATACGTCTACCCTACAACTGACACTGCCACAACCACTGAACTCTTGTCGTTAACTAGAGCATACGCTACGCACTCACCCTACTATTGTTTTAACTTTGTCAAGTTTTAATATTCAATCGAAATAAGTATTGAATGAAAATTAGAAATAATTTTTTTAAAATTATTAGAATATTAAATTTTTAAAATAGGAACATTAAAACACAAATACTCGTATTCTTATTATATTATTGACTTTGCTGTTCATATACGCATAATTATTTATCTTGCTGATACATTTCACAAATGCATGATAAAAAGATTTATTTGTGCTTAAAGGTGTACGCTCACGTGGACGTCCGATGAATAAACAGATTGGAATGATTAAAAATAGAAAAGCTTATATATAAAGTATCATAAATGCAGACGAGACAAATTTTCGTATGAGGATTGAAATCCTTATTATAGAATAGTTACTACTAAATTTTAAAATTTAAAAACAATTAGTTAATTAATTGGTTCTGATACAAATATAAGGTTTTCAATTAAGTTACTTCTTACAGAATTATGTAACTTTGAACCGAAAAAAAATACACAGATAGACTTTGATTTTTTTTGTAATATTAAACGATTACATTCTTTTGTCTAATTCTGAACTAATATATTTTTTAGTCATAAAATAATTTGAAATTTTGTAACAAAAACTCAATTTTGAAATATACATTATAAAAAACCATAAATTTTATACATGTACTATGTATTTTAAAATTATATTAGTTATATCAATATATATTTTAAAAACTACAGTTTTATCATGTTAAAACAACATAAGGATTTTCTCTCTCCTAAACGAAATTGGATATTTTTAGCTAGTATTTAATAAAATACGAAATTTGATGGCTATAAATTATTTGATATAATTTAAAAAATAATTATCTTGTAAAAATTGACGCTGGGATATAAAAAGCGTAGATTATAACTAGTATACACCTATATCTAAACCTTGATTCAGTGTACGGTGTTCCAGTAACATATGAGCGTTGTATTGGTGTTGGCGTCGTCGGCATCGCGTGATTTTCCTTCGACGCGACGTGCGTCACGTGAAAACTAGACATGCGACGAAATGTTCATTTCGCGTCGCGTCGGGACGCGTTTAAAACACAGCACAAGCGCAGCGCAGCGCAGCACAGTCAGAGACTTTACTCGACGTCGACGTCGACGTCGACGCTGCCTATATGTCAAACACAAATTTAACTTTGCCGTCAACATGGGTGCATTCAATTTCATACAAGATAAACACATATTTCGCCGGCGCTACCGCAAAATACAATGTTACGCTGTTTCTTACTTACTGAAAATTAATTGTACTTTATTGCATAGCTAGGTAACTGCACTAAATTACTGCGCTAATATGTGGCTATATCTTTCATGCTTTCAACTTAACTATATATGGATTTATACTACATTCCCGGTTTAACCAATATTTTAATTAAATTAAAAATTAACAGACGTAATTATCAGATAAGTTAAACAAGTACAGAAATTTATTTTTGTTCAAATAAATATTTTTTAAATAGTGGCAAATAAATAAATATCTATTTGATTATAAGATATTTATTTATTACAAACAAATGTTTTTTTTTTAATAAATTCATTATTTAAAAAAAGAAATTTTATTTAAAATACAGAATTGAAACATAATGATGACAGACAAATATCACGTCAACGATTCTTGTCTCTGATATAAAACATGTGCTTTATAAGAAAGAACAATTTTTAAAATTTTATATCTAATATATTCATATTTTATTTATTATGACCACAAAATCTAGTCAAAATTTTAATCTACAAATAGTTTTTTTCTTTATAAATACGAAATATAGTTTTCATTTCTATGTCTTTATATATAATCTAAAAAAGACACCACATGTACAATAACATTTGTAGCTAAAAATAATCGAAACTAGTCGCCAAAAATCATTAAAAATTAAATTTACACCTTCATCATTATTTTTCAATTCTATATTTCAAATAAATGCAATGGGTGTATCAATGGATAGGTACTATTACAAATAAAAAACAATTATGTTATTGAAATTTATTTATTAATATCAAAAATCGTTATTTTTTTGTGTAATTTATTGTTAATTGATATTATTTCTGAGAAAGATTTTTTCGAATTTATTATGTGAGATATTTTTGACAAATATTGATGTGCCTTTAGTTTTATATTAACTTGCATCGAAACGTTTTATGACTTTATATTAAAAATGAAAATTATTAACTTGAATAAAAATATTTGCTTCAATTACAGTTTCTAATATATCAGTAAACACAGTTAATAGTTACAGAATAAGTTTATGTGAAAAAAAATAATTTAGAAATATACATACATAAATGCGCAGCGATGTTTTTGTTTCACAATTATAATTCGATTTAGACAATCAGTTACATTTTATTTTTAATTATGATTTCGTTCCGGTACAGAATTCATAAAAAATTTACGGTTCATTTCGGTTTCGGTTTAAATTCCGGTTTGATTTGAGTCCCTGATGAGAGTTATACATAATTAATTTTAAAATGCGTTCGAATTTGGTTACTAGTGTATTAACTGTTTACTGATCAGGTTTGTTATTTGCATATCATTGAAAACTTATTCTTTTTTAAGCCTTTTTAATATTTATTAATATATATATATATATGCAATAACTTTTAAGAAGTAATTTTACAAATATTTTATACACAATATTCGAAAAAACGTATGAATGGTATGATAATTAAAATGTTTACTTTGAAATTTCAACTTTTTTTATATCTATTATACTACAATTTTATATAGAAAATTATATTCAGTAGATTACTAAGGATTATATTATTATTATTATTATATTAATTTTATATGAATAATTAAAATGTTATACAGAATTTTTGTATACAACACTGGAAACGTTTTATACAAAATTAATATTTCTTTTATACACAAAATAAAATTCATTTAAATAGAAATTTTACATTTATTATATAGATTTGATATTTTATTATATAAAAATGACTAATACATGTTCAAAATTTAGCATTATGTATATATTTACATTTTTTCTCGGGAAATATAAACTAAATTTTTACCAAAATATTTTTTGTGCTTTAGCTAGAAGAGTGCTAAGTCAAATGTAGTTAGGAAATGTTAAATAACTTAAAATGCAAAATCTTGGAACACTACTTTCAAAAGATATTTATCCTGCAGCTATATTAATAACTAATTAATTATAATTAACTGATTGGGATTACAATCTAGCTTTTTGGGTGTTCTATTTAATTTGATTAGTTCTGATCTTATGACAGTTACATTGTCTTTAAACCAAAATTTGTTAAAACCAATTTTAAAAGCAATCAAGTAATCTATAACTTTATTTATTCTAATGCTTTTATTTGTAAAAAAAACAAAAATTATCTATTGTCTTATTATTTTCATAATCTGAATTCCGAATAATAAATATCGTAAGTGTTTAAAAAACGGTGCGAAAATAAAAATTCGTCAAGGCATCTCGAACTTAATTTCGACGACATTACCACAAATGCCGGTTTCGGTGCAAAGTGCTTAGCGCCTTTGGGAAGTGTGTACCCGAAAGTTGGGCTTAACAAAAACGAGCACATCAACAGCAGAACAGAGCCAGGGCAGTGCAGAGCGTAAGACGGTGAATAGTCGCAAACCGTACTGGTGGTCACCACTCGGAAAAAGTGCTGAAGCCGGGCCGAAGCAGAAGCCGAGCCGGGGCTGAGTGAACGTAGCGAAAAACTGCTTCGTTAATCGATTGAATTTTTTCTCTTATTTCGCCCCCGATACGTTTCCTCTCAATGGGTTTACTTTGAACAAGTGAGCACGGACAAATAAGAATGCCGGCCAACGTGTTTGTATTTTACTAAGTGGTCTGCATCGTTTTCAACATATTTCGGCTCAAACAACTGATGTACAATGTGTTTCAGAATCTGCGCTACTTTCAAATCTTGTACGTATATTAATTTTCAGTCAATGGAATACACGAATCACATCTGCTTGATTTTGAACCTAAAAAACCTGATTAAAAACTATAATTCGGACAGATTTTAAAATTAGTTTCTGAGATCTACAAATTTGTCAACAGTAATACTTATAGTTGATACTGATACTACTCTCTCTCTCTCTCTCTCTCATACTACTTTTTTCTATTTTATAAATGATTACAGTTATTTTATTTTCCGGCAAATTTTAAAAATTAAACAAAATATGAAATTAAAAATTGATGATATCTTTAGCTATTTAGATTACCTAGAGATTGTATGAAATTCATAGGAACAAAATTGCCAATATAATAGGGAGTTTTTTTTTAAAATTTGGGAACTATTCTAAAGTAACAAGTACTATACTTAATTTGATTGACCTTTACTTTGTGATACATGATAAGTATTTTAATTAAAATAAACAATTACTTTGTAAATATCACATGTTTATTAAAACAATTTGTTTTAATCTGATGATGACCAAGCGGTCGAAACTGCAGTAAAAAACTGTTTTAATAAACCTGTGATATTTACAAAGTAATTGTTTGTTTTATTTAACGTAATGTATTAATCAAACGTAAATCAATTTAATTAATGAAGATTTTAACATCTTTAATAACAGACGTTTCCGAAATTAAAATTCTATTCAAGAATATTCGTTCATATTGTCCATCACGGTGTACTAACATAGTTTTTAATCAAACAGAGTAAAATTGAACTTAAATTACGTGGAGAAACACTCAGTATACGTACATATTTTAACGAAATTGATTTTTTGTTTTTTCTCTTCTGCTTTCACTGATTTGTATGATAATAATTTACATATATACGTATATATTTCAGATTGAATTAATAATATCGTAAAATCTGGATCAATAGGGTTGCGTAAGTGTAAATACGCCATCAACATACATTTTCAAATTATATATTTTATCCACTATTTTTATTATTATCTAATTATTATGTACAATTTTTTTTATCTCTAGTATACATCTTAGGCTGGCTCAAGATAACTTTTCTTTTCAATCATACATTATTTATTTTATCATTTATATCATTTTTCACTAATTTTGTTTTTTTCGTTGAATGAACCAAGTTTACCAAGCTCCCATTTAAGCTATAATGCGTTGCAATCACAAAAACCTAAAAGAAATACAATTTTAATTAAATTATACTAAATTTTATCTATTGCTCGAATATTATAATTTTGCATTTTTTGTTTTACGAACACAAATTTTTATTGAAAATTTGAAATAAATAAACAATATAGCAATAAAGCCGTTTTAAATTTTCATGTGTAGCAGCTTTAATTTTCTTATTTTTTTTAAATATATTAAAAATGGCGGATGCGCCAAGTTATAAAAAAATTTACATGTGAAATAAAATTATAAATTTATTTTTAATATTATTTACAAAATATAATATAATAATTTATGTGTATATATATATATATTTCGGTCGAAAATAGTATTTATAACATAAGAACAAATCTAAATATAATTTATATGCATAATTCATATTTATGAACATACATATAACTCGTAATGATGAGTTACGCTTGAGCCAGACCTAATTTATTATATTTGTTATTATTTATTTATTATTATATTATCTTTATAAATTATTATTATTATTTATGGTATTATTCATATATCTACTACATTTGCTTTTTTTTTAGGTAATGAATTTTGTATATTATGTACGTTTTAATATATTAAAATTACCAACTTTATAACATGAATATATTTTTATTGCATATATATCTAAAAATTTATTTTTTAACTATATTAGTTGTATATTATGTTATATATATATATTTAAAATTCAGTTAGTTGATGTAGAAAAAAAATTGTAGAACTGCATGCGTTTATTTTTAACATATTATTTATTTTGTTTCATAAGAACTACATATAAATTTAACATTCTTTGTCATGCTCAGACTTAATAAAGTTGGTTCACGCGTAAATTTCGATTTTTTTCGAAGGCCGTACGTGACGGAAACTTAACGATCGCTAAAAATCTACCTGTCATCGTATTAACACTTCGGATTACGATATCGAAACAATCTTGTTACTTTTTGGTCACATCTTTTAATATTATATTAGTATTGAGTAATATTTTGCAATATTGATATTTTAATACTTTTTCTTTATCAAGCACTTACTATTTTTACACTCTTCATATTATTTCTTCAACTTAGATTACAAATTGCTTATTATTCTTACTTACTCATAAAAGAATGTTTTTGTAAAATTAAAAAAAAAATATTATTTTTATTTAAATTATTTATTTTGCAGAAAATGCTAAATAGTAAAATCAAACAATTTTTTAAAATTTATAATATTATTTAATATTAAAAATAATATCTGAATTATAAAATCTTATTGCTTTGTATCTAATAAAAGTACGGTTTTTTTTCCACTAAATATTTAAAATATTTTATTTTATTTACTAAAATTTTCTAATTAGAACAATATTATTTTACAAAACCACAAAGTTTATCGATTTTGAAGTAGATATAAATATGTATATTTTATTTCTACCTATATAATGTAAATTATATTTTTGAACGCTTTAAGTAAACCATTTTTTTTTTCATTATTAGGGAGTTTTTG
The DNA here is from genome assembly GCA_963966155.1 of Clivina fossor. Taxonomy (NCBI): domain Eukaryota; kingdom Metazoa; phylum Arthropoda; class Insecta; order Coleoptera; family Carabidae; genus Clivina; species Clivina fossor. The sequence continues at coordinate 61,563,848 of OZ014550.1, forward strand.
CACAACTTTACGGTGAACGATAAAGTCACGTGATTTAATGTTATTTTTATTATAACTTTCTTTAGTGTAGCGTTACTTTAGTCGAAGCTTGCAGAAATACCCTAATATGAATTTTATACTGATTCTAATCAAGGATTTTCTATTTGTACATTGTATCATCGACAAATTGCAGAAAAGCAAAACATACTTTTTGTTTTTTTTTTTATTTTTGATGTAACCAATATATGCTATTTTATTTGTCATTATTTGAATTTTAAAAAGAGTTATTGTTCAACTATTTGTATATAATAATAATGTTAAATGAATTTGCTTATTAACCATATCTAGTAAACAACACCATAATGAAACAATATATTTATCTATATCTATTATTTTTTTTTGCCTGTATATCTGTAGTATTATTTATCGATGATTTGTACAATATAATACGCGAGTTTCGTCAAGGCTAGTTGCAGCATCTGATTTAGTTAACTAATAACTATTTCTATTGTTATTTTAATTACATTATTTTGTTTTATTTTTCACAAAAAATTACAGTATCAAATATAAATTTATTTCATATTATTTCTAACAGATGGTGCTACTAATATAATATTAAATTTTATAGAAACTTCTATTAGTTTAGATTAAAAAAAAAAAAGGAAAAACTGTGTAGGAATCACATGATCACTAATAAAATTGAACAATAATTTTGATCAGAATGCATTTGAAATAAACTTTAATCAGCTATTGGAAATGGACCCTATCGCAAGTTATCTATTATTTAAAAATTGGTTAACTTAATTCGTTCATTTCAAAATTGAATTTTAACATTTAATTTGTAATTGTTGTAAATATATATATATATATATATATATATATATATATATATATATATATATATATATATATATATATATATATATATATATATTTATATTTGGATTGTGCACGAAATGATATAATATATTTAACCTGATCTAACGAATGCGTGTGCATCCATTTTCCGCTTGACTAACACGTGGATTCCGTATTGCTTTCAGTGAACTCCAAACCGCTAACATTTGATGAAGTGTACAACCAGAGCTCACCTACCAACTGCACAGTATACTGCGGCGGCTTAACAAACGGACTCACCGAAGATTTGATGCAGAAAACCTTTAATCCATTCGGAAACATCCAGGAAATTCGAGTTTTCAAAGAGAAGGGATATGCATTTGTGCGGTATGTACGCTAATAGTCTCTTTCCGAAATTATTATTAATACTCTTTGCCTAATTCCACTTTTTCTTTGCATGATTTCTATAATTAAGTTCTTTGCCTTAACGATTCACGTCATCGCATATTAATATACCTACCTGATACGCTAGTATAGTATGTCAAAATAAAGGAATAATTTGTGTACTAATGTCCCGATTTTTATAATACTTATATGATTATTAAATGATTTGAGATCAAAGTGACTACGTATTTATTTTAACTTTCGTATGAGTAAACAAAATAAATAAATAACTTATAGAAAGCTTCAAAAATATACAATTTATATTTGTTTTTTGCGAATATCTTATATGCAGTCTTAAGTACCAATGTAAAAAATAATAATTTTGCATATCCAACGATTAATTTATTTATTGTTGTTTCTTAAATCTACTTGGATCTTAGATCTTTCGTCACATGTTTAATAATTGTATTTTTTATAATAAATGTAAATGCAAATAAAAGAACACCAATTATAATATTTGACTTCAATACAGATTTATTAATAAAATATACAACTTTTATGTGGTTTTATCAGTTTTGAGCTCAAATGTCATGAATATAAAAACAAAACAAAAATATATATCGTGTTAATATATTCAGTAAATGACAGTTAAATATTTTTTCGATATAATATTGTAGGGTATCGTTCTGGGAATAACATATCCAAAAACCAGCCATTTATGACCAATTCGTTCAGAGATATAATCGATAAACTAAAAAAAGTGCTAAAAATGGCTAAAAATGGCATTTTTGAGGGCCTCGTGCGCCCCCAAAAAAAAATTTTTAAAAGTGTTTTTGATGTTCCGCATGTTTTTATATCAAAAACTTTCGTTTTGGAACATAGCCGACAAAATCTATTTTTTTCGATCCACCCTATATATATATATATAGGTATAATAAAATTGCTTTAAGATTATTGTGCGAAATATGAAAAAAGCGAAATACTAATTAGAAATTTGTTAGTACGGAAGTAATATGAGCGAGAATGTAAACTAATTAGCCATCGAATTAAGTAACGTGCTAACACGTTACCAATATACGACAGATAATCAATATTTTACGTTATATTGACTGTATCTAATTTAACCTAGCGATCCTATTTATTATAATACATTAAACTTAACCCCTTGTTAAATTTATTATATTTTATCGTGTCAACATTGAGGTCTGCTAAAATAATTAACGATCATTTCTTATTTTATTTTTTCATTTAGTTATTTGGTTGTTAGATTTAAAATTTGAAAAGTAATTTATTTTAACTAAAATAAAAATATCTACAATTTTAAACATCTATTTATATATACAATAACTTTATATTTTAAATAAGCCTATTCTTCAATCGACTGCGACTTTGACAATAAATTAATGAAATTCAGAATCTTTAACATATAATTTTATATTTAACATTACGCATTATGAGCAATAGTAATTTTTGAAAATACAATGTAAAATACAAATTAATATTTGTTTTTTTTTTGTTGGACTGGTGTAAATGTCTAAAATTAACAACTATTTTTTTTATTGTAAAATAGAAGAAATATATAAGTTACAATAAATTTTTTGATACATATTTTCAAAGAGGTTGTAAGTTGCCTGTCTATAAATTCTTATTTAACTCATACCTTAAGACTTAATTGTTGTAGTTTTTGAATAATCAATTATTTATTGGTTGGTTAGTAAGCAAGCAAGAACAATAATTAAAATGTAAGTAACATAAAATCGGATTAGGGGTATGATGCTGCAAAGTAAGCACAGACTTACGGTTAGCTTCATAATAAACAATTTATCTCGACAAAAAAGAATAGATAGTTTAAGATCGATGTGTATTTGTCGATTTAAGGTCAACTTTAGTTAGTGTTTATTATGAAATTAGCCGTTAAATAGCTTGACAGTTTTAGCTACTTGGAGAAGATTTTGAGGTTTTTTGTTTTTAGATAGATTCACGATCTACTATATTGGATACATCATACTAGAATGATCTATTAAGAACTGAATATCACGGACTTTACAATTTGTAATATGTTAACTAGTTAACTAGTTAGTATTATTTTTATTTTAGCTCTTTATGTGCATATTAAGGAACAATTAATTTTTTTGTATCGTAGAAAAGACGAAATGAGTAAAGGATAGAGGTTGAATTAGTGCTAAAACTAAGTTAACAACCACGTAAGAAGATTCATTAAGATATAAATAGGCATATGAATGAAATATAAATGGGTGCATGCATGCCTTGTTTCTAACTAGAATGAATTCTCCTAGCATTCGGTTACGAGTTTGAATCTAATTCCTCGGTTGGAGAGCACAAGACGATTCTGCGTTGCTTTGATGTGCGAATAACAAAATGACTCACTCGAAAGCACCGCCACACAGAGCACCAAACTTCTAGCGCTCTGATAACAGTCGACTCACCTAGCGCTAAGCATGCTTCTGCGCAGCAGATTTTCATATTCTGGCAAAGATTTACTTAATCATGTAGGTAGGTGGTACATGCCGCGCACGCATCCATATTACGCATGCTAACAGCGACTAATTTATTTACGAATACCTACATATTACGCAAATGTTCTAAGGTTAATGAATATAAAGTGATAAGTCAATCACGAAATTTTCCTCTGTTTACACTGACAAATGTACGGGTTCAGTTTTATGTCTTCGCCATCGTTCGTCGGAATTATACGCTTGCAGTCGTAAGCAAACACATAATATAAATAATACACTGCGTTCTAATTATCCCTTCTTTGCTTCTATAATGTTACTTTTGAATTTTATTACTCTTTATCTACCTTTATGCCGCGTGTTAAGTAAACATATTCATTTCTTGCATCCCTCAAAATTATTTACCCTACAATTTATTCAAAGAAAAGCTCGCGTTTTATGTCTTTTACAGTTTTGAAATAATACTAAATTTAAAACATAGCTTTTGCAATATTCATTTCTTTATAATTTAAAAATATTCCTATTAACATTTATAGCCGTATAATAATTAAAAGATTTTAAGATTACTATTTTTAACATTGTATAATAGTAGATGAAAAAATATAATCTTTTATGTAATCGCGTATAATCAAGATATATTAGCATCTTTTAAAGTTACAAATCCGTCACAAATGTTAATTTGAATCTAGCGTAATATAGAAATAATTTTCATTTCGTTTTATTTTGTAAAAAAGTATAGATTTCTACAATTAAAATGAAAAAAATATTTTTTTGATGTATCAAAATAAACAAATGACTACTAAGGTATAACGAGATCAGAACTGCTATAAAAGCAGTCGGCAATTATCAACATTGAATTTATTATTCATAACTATTTGAAAAATATTTAAATATTTTAAGAACTTGTTATAGTACTTCTGAATAAATGTTTAGAGTATAAAAATAACGCTAAAGTTGTATTCTATAATGGGAAATTATTAATATTTGGTATGTAGAAGAAAAGTATAATTATATGTATATATATATATATATATATATATATATATATATATATATATATATATATATATATATAATGTATTTTAAAAAAGTAGCAGTCATTTCTAAATGATAACTATGGCAAAGTCACGAAAATTTTATATTATTATATAGATACGAAATATGAAATTAGTGAAGAAACAGATAAAATGCTAGTAAATAATTTTCTTTATAGCGATAGACAAGACAAAATTTATCGTTTAATTTGAGCGAAACGATTTGGTCTTTCTGAAAGAAAATTCTATCAATCTCGAAATCTAATTATACTGGCCTATATATATATATATATATATATATATATATATATATATATATAAGAGAGAGAGAGAGGGAGAGAGAGAACGGCAGCATCGTAGCGTCGCGTGGGTGCGACATGCGATATTTTGAGACGCACGTAGGAAAAGTGTATCTGTTCAGTTTTTCATCGGTAGGCAAAGTCATAAAGTTTGCGGAATGCGTGTGGGCCCGATCCCGGCTCGATCCCAGCTCCCGATCCCCGATCCCCTATCCCGGGCGGAGCGAGGAAAAGTTATGAAGTTATTTACGTGTCCCCCATGGATCGCATCGCATCGCATCGCGTCGTGCAGTGGTACAGTTACCAGTGGTGTGGTTACGTACTAGCGGTAGCAGAAGCAGAAGCAGAAGCAGCAGCAGTTCGTGTAATAATATTCGTTATCTAGAATGATTACCTGAAGACCCATTCGACTCGAGTCTACGTTAAGACTATTGGAAATATGGCTGCGCTACGTGCTTTGCTCTCAGCAATCGCACTTTGACTTTCCAACTCTGTATCTTATTTCTCTTATGTCGCCGCACTATGCGCTCGCTGTTCAGCTGTGCTATGCCTGTGCCTGTGCCTGTGCCCCCATACTTCAACAACATTATAACCAAATATATTTATTGATATTTCCTTCCATTTTGTTTTATTTCTATATTCAGTACTTGCCTTAAGCAAAAAAAAGGATTTAATTTTCTTCATTTCAATACAAGAAATATACTATATATATATATATATATATATATATATATATATATATATATATATATATATATATATATCCAATATTAGTACATATAATAAATGCAAGTGTTAATTATCTTTAATGCCCGTATGCATAGACATTTTCGTTAAAAATATAAATAATCTTTCTATGTATATTGCAACGAAATTTCTTACGGAATTCAAGAATTTTCATTTTAACGAACTATTATTTTTAACGAAAATGTTTATTCATACGAGCATAAGACTTTTTTAATTTGAAAGCATTAAAAGTCATAAATCAAAAACATACATATTTCCAATAAGATTGTTATCAAAAATAATAAAAATGATTATGTAATGTTTTCAATTATTTATCATATCCTAAACAGAACTTTATTTGATTGGCAACATTTTATAAAAATGAAATTATGTAAGTCTTATGGTCATTAGAAGAATCTTTTCTGAAAATCTTATTATAGTCTGATAAATAATATAGATAAAATAAAAATTTTAAAAACCTGGAAAAACTGTACAAGAATATAATTATATATTTATGAGCATTAGGAGAGTCTTTTCTAAAAATTTTGTTAAAGTCTGATAAATAGTATAGCCAAAATAAAATTTAAAAGTTTTATAAATTTTTATATCCTAAAATTGAAAACACTGTGCAAAAATAAAATTACGTTATGATAAAAATGATAATAATAAATGAATATATTAAGAAAGTTTTGATATGTTTTCATATATTCATTTATTTGTAGCTACATACGTCAACAGTAAAAGTTTTCAATGCATAAATAAGATTATAATTATGCGTTTGCTGAGATTTCAGCTTCATAAATGTGAGAAATTGCTAAATATATACGATAAATATTTACTAACAACGATATTATACTTAATAAATATCATAATATATAAATTATACTAGAAATTAAATCTAATTAAGACATTTAATTATCTTATTTAACTCATAATGGATATAAACTCTATCTTATAATTTAAAATTTTAATTAGAGTATTTAAGAAAATATAGGTCTAGTATACTATTGATTTTGAAATTTTTATGATGTAAATTAACAGTAGTCAACAAAATACGCTACATATTTTTTAAAGATATTTTTTTTTGTTATGTAAATATAGAATTTAAATTTTTTCTTTTGAAATACAATACAATTTGCTTTTTATGAAAAAAGATCGTTATTTAATGTTTTAACTAAAGATTTCTGAAATAAATATTTAAAAAATTTGTTTTTATTCGATTCATTATTTTTTTTGGCAGAATTATGAGCATATCTGTAAGTTTGTAGTGCTACATAATGATATTTTTATTTCTAAAAAATTAAATTTGTTATTTGATTAACAAAATAAAATATTTTGTAACACTGCAGGATTTACTGATATACTCATTAGAGATATACTTTGTTCAGGAATTATATTTTTTTTTTTCAATGACGCATTATCATATTAATATTAATCTGTAATAACAGTAAATATTTATATAGGTGTAATTGAAAATTAATAAAGAAACTATTAAGTTACGAATCACAAAATAAACATGAAATTGCGTGGTAAAGAAAAAATTTGCAATTAGCCATTCATATAATTATTGACTAATATCAACGACACTAATCCATATTTTCTTGTCTCGTTATTCAGATTTGCAACAAAAGAATCAGCAACACATGCAATTGTCGCCGTGCACAACACAGACATAAACGGACAGGTTGTAAAGTGTTCGTGGGGTAAAGAGTCCGGTGATCCCAACAACGCCCCGGTAGCAGGACAACCGCTCGCAGGCATGCAGGTGGGAGCATATGGCGCCTACGGACAACAGCTCGGCTATTGGTACCCGCAAAGCTATCCCACGGCAGCTGCAGCTCAAATGCAGGGACAATTCTTGCAGGGTATGCAAGGCTACACATACGGCCAGTTTGCTGGTTACCAGCAATCTTATATGGGGTGAGTGGCAGAATTGTTTTCTTTTGGAGCAGGTCGATGAATTTGTGTGTATTTGGGTACCCCTAGTACATTGTCTAAGGATGGTCGCTTTAATCGTGAGATTGAAAGAAGAGTTAATGCTAGTTGTAAGGTTTTTAGGTGCTTTGGGTATTTTTGCTAGAAATATAAATGTTTCCAAAGAAGCCACCCCGTTTTAGTATATACATTGCTGTTTTGATGTCTACGTGAATGTATGGTAGTGAATGTTGAGGTTTGGCTGCAAAAGCATAAAAGGAAAATGTATGCTGTGGAAATTAGATTTTTACATGTCGTATGTGATGTAACTAGGAGAAATCGGATACGAAATAGATTAGTGTATGATAAGTGTGAAATTGAAAAAATATTGTTGCAAAATTTGCGTTGTTAGTTAGTTAAGATGGTTCGGACATCTTGAGCGAATGTCTAATGAACGTTTGGTTAAAAGAATTTATGTGAATAATTGTGAAGGTATACGTTTGCGTGGACGTCCGATAAGTAGTTGAAGTGGTATGATTAAGTGTATTTTGCGTGAGTGAAAGTTTCCAAGTAGTAGGAATAGAAGAGCATGTATGAAAGGTATCATGTACGTGTCTGAAGCTAAAGTTGCTTGTCTGGATAGGAATGTTTGGGGGATGCTGATTTCGAGTTAGTGGAAAGAGTTTGTGCCACACCACATTGAGTACATGGGCGTGATTGTGTATGTATGTATAATTGTATATGTTATTTAATAAAATATTATACATAATATACTATATATTTAGCTCGTAACCGCTAAGTAAAATCAAAATATTTTTATACTCTTCCAAAAGAGTATATTTTGCAAGAAAGTACCTTTTTTTTCTTTTTCAAGCTACGAACCTCCAACCTCCCCCCCCCCAATTCTTGTGACAAAAATTTGAAACTATCACTAGGTTATTTTGACAGTTACGGTTTAAGGAAAATTAAATGCCATTCATGATATCTTTTATCAAAATGGGGTGACCATCAAAATTTTAAATTTAATGTTTGTCATTTTTATGTCAGATTTATACCATTCAAATAACAATGATGAAAAATGATTTAAGACTATATGGTATAATTTATGAGTTACAGAAGTTTATATCAAAACTAAAAATTACTAAGTACCTAATCAAATTGCAAAAGAAAACTAAAAATATATATTCTTTTAATTTTTATTTTATGACGAGTACAGATTAATTTTGAATTTGATTCTATTAGAAATATTATATATTATATGAAATATAAAATTTTTTACTACATTCAAAATGAGATCGCAAAATTTTTTTAAAAATATTCTGCACATCATAAAATATAATTTTCCAGTTTTCGAACTTTTTAACTCTTGTTTCGTAGTTTCGACTTTATATCCTCAGGTTAACTTTAAGAACAGTAGATCAAAATTGGTTACAAAAAGTTTGAAATATTTTCATATATTGTAAGAATTCTCAAAATAATATTAAAACTAACTTTTAATTCTGCTTAAAATAAGTATGTATATGCATTTTTATTTTTTACTGAAAGTTAAGTATGAAGTAACGTTCAACAGCAAATATTTCGATTTTTGACATTACAAATTTCTCTGCCACATATTTATAATAATTCTTGTACATATAAAAATAAATAAGAAGAAAGGATAGTGTTTTTACATTAATAATTATTATTATTACATTAATAACTATTTTACATAAAATATTTCTATTATAATTTATAAATTTTTATCTTGTTCACAATATCAAGTAGTACGGAACAAATAAAGTAATAAAATTGCTGACGTTTATAAAAATGACAATCCTTCATTGATAAAATAATGCCAAACTAATACCAGTTCTTAACTACCTGTAGCTTGTAAAATTTCTCACAGGCAAAATTGACACCAGTGAAAAGTAGCTGAAATCTGGTCACGCCAGAACTAAATCCCATAAAGTAAAAGGTGCTTTATCAAGAACCATATACACAGTTCAGTTCGTACATTCAATAATAGTTATTTTCCATCTTGACAATAAACCATTGTGTTTTGTGTTAACAACATTACAACTTTATTATTTGTATGCGATACCTCAGCGACCATTTCAAATAAACACGTCATTACGTTTGTTTCTGCAGTCGTATTGTTTTATTTTACTTTGCTTTATTTCGCACATGAAATTATTTGATTCATATGAGATTCGAAATATAGCTCGTTTAAGCACCTATCTTAGGGAAGGATTTACGACTTATATTTATACATATTTTCATATAAATAATATTACCATTTTTAATACTTGTTAAAAATATCAAAATTTATCCTTTCATTCAGCAGTTTTTTTTTTTATAATTATTTATATTTCAAACATTTCACTATTCAAATTCTAAAATTTATTGGAGATATTAAAATATGTATTTACCAATTTAGAAATAATTTTCATTTCACTTCTCTTGCTTCAGATAAAGAATATCTCAAATGCAAAATTTTGTTATTATCAAAAAATCTACACTGTACTAATGCGAATGTTTCCAAGTTGCTTGTCTGGATAAGAATGTTTAACGGAAACTAATTTCTGCATAATGGAAAGAGTTTCTGCCACATTCTTATGGGTATATGGAATAATTGTATATGTATATACTAAAAATATCAAAGTATAGTTCCGTAATTTTTTAAAAATATAACATTTTAACTATCTTTCAAAGAAAAATATTTCATCTGTTTATTGGATATACATTCACTTTTTTATATTTAATACAAATAATATTAATTTTTATTATTTTTTGTAATTTCTTTTTTTTTTTAACGTTAATGAAATTTTAGCTGGAAATTCAGGAAAAATATTTCAACAAATATTTTCCCAAAAAATAATTGAAAGTGTCGTAAAACGAAAACTCCTATCAAAAACATATGCATAAAACATAAAAAACTTGGCAATTATGTATTAAATTCTAAGAAAAAAAATAAAATAAAAATGTGTATTAGTACGTTACGCTATGGAAACTAAAGTTAATTATCGATGATGCATGACCTAGATTAACTTGTTACCTCGCTTGTTACATACGTTCACGTTACACTTTTTATTCGTTCACGGGAAATGTCTGCAAAACACTACAACAATAAATAGAATAATACTGCGAATTTACTTTTTGCACCACAAACAAAATATTCCATTTACGAATTCAATGCTTTTTGTTGCTTTATTTTACGATCATATTATAATAGAAAATTTCATATTTTATATGTAGTAAATATAAACTAACATTTTCAATCATTTTCAATCATTTTAAAATTTCTTTTCGTATAATAATATTTTCATATTTTACTTTAATGTCATTAATAATATTTATGATAGTAATATAATATTTTTAAATTACTGTATTTCCATAAGCATTTCTTACTAATAAACATGAATAAATAAATGGAAGTCTATGAAATGACTTTTTTTTAAATTTGCTAATAAGAATTCAGTTTTCCTATTACCGTGTGGAAATAAAAAAAATCTTACTCACAACTGGATAAACAGGTTTTTTTTTCTAATAACAAATTAATTTACTTTTATGAGAATAAAAATTTGCAACATATATTACACATAAATAATAGCGAACTGATTGAAAATTCAATATTTTTCATATTGAATTTTATGAATTTCATTTTAATTAAACGACTTGTATCACTGTCAATGCAAGTAATTGTTCATGAAATTATATAATTTAGAATTTTAAACATATAGTCCCTTGTTTTTATTACACTTCAAAATTACAAATCATTTTGATTTTAATGTCAAAATGGTCCTATTTTATCAATAAAAAGTCAATATTCAAAAACATTGTCTTCTGATCTTGTTAAATTATTCATGAATTTAAGAATAAGCTAGCAAAGTATTATTAGTTTGTAAAAGAAAATATATATTCTTTTAATAGTTAACTATGTATTTTTGCAGAATGGGTATGCAAGTGCCGACAACCTGGCAAGGTATTCCTGGCCAACCACAACTGCCCGCCACCCCTCAAATCGCCGCACAAGGGGCAGCTCTGCAACAAGCGCCTGGCCTCATGTTTCCGATTCAACAGTACCAAGTAATAACTGATGTGTAATTTTGTTGTCGTCTCCATGTGTTTTTTTTTTTAATTTCATATTTGTAATTTTTGGTTGTTTTGCAATAAATTGTTAATTGTTTCACACACGATTGTGATTGATTGTATTTTGTTGTGAATGATTTGCACTCACTGGTAGGTGTAGAAGACGGAACTATTCAAATAACCAAAGAAATATTTGCTTGGTAATAAAAATGTTTAATTTCTTGGTTGTTGGAATAATTCCTAGTTTAAATGTACAGTATTTCTCACTCATTTATAGAATTGATGTTTTCTTCGATTGCGCATGAAATTGCTGTTTGCGTATTTATGATTTATAAACCATAAAAGTTACATTACTCTTACTGTAGATTTACTGTTAACAGAGATATTTGTAAAATTATAATCATACAAAAATGATTGATGATAAAAAGAAATAAAGGTATTATTTTTATTTCAATAATGTTGATACAATTTCTATTAATACATAAAGAAATATATAATATTTTGGCATTAAGAAATAGAAGTAAATTTAAAATAAATAATAAGTAGTCAAAATTATTTATGTTAAATAATTTAGTAGATATAGAAGCAGAGAGTATCTATTTATCTATCAATAGATCGATTTGTTTAGATGTTCAAGCCAGTGTACGGCTATTTGATTGATTGTAAGGTTTACGAGTGCGCAGACAGTTTATCTAACCTATAAACACAATATGTACAGCACGCAAAGAAAACTTTATCACTTAATTCCCTGATCATGTGATTGTGTTTATATTGGTTAGACGAAGCATGGTGTATAGTATTTACTCAACGTCTGTTCGAGCTTGTTCTTGTTTGTCCGAATCCGTTTCGTATTCCATATGTTCGATCGCTAGAATTGTATGATTGAAGCTTATGAATGAATGGATGACGAACTTGGGGAACTGGCGGGTGGCACACGCGAACTACATCCACTTGATCCACCCTAGATCACGAGCTATTGCCTATTCTACACCCCCACAGTCAAATCGTTCATTATTCATCTTTGATTATCTGCAAGACTAATGTGCGTTCCAACAATCATTTCTGCGTTCCATTAGGGTTTAATTTTAACTCGAGTATTTCATTATGTTTACGTCTGACAATTCTAATTTATATGATATTACAATATCTAATAGTCAAAATAATAATATTGTACTTATTTTTAATTTAGATTATCGCGAAGTAGTCAAAAAAATAATTGTTTTCATTTAATTATAATAAAACAAATCATTTTTTTCAATATGATAAACAAATAAATTTTGTCATTATTTTGAAATGCTGCTAATGAACGACGATAAATAATTTTATTCACAATATCTGGAATGTCTTCATTTAAAAATGTATTTTCAATAATTTTATAGTTTGTGAAATTAATTTTGAAATGAAACAATTAGGAAATTTTGTATTATGTTGGAGTTGGAGTCGGGTCGGGTTGGATCGGTCGAAATAGAATATTTGTCGCAAACCATACCGTTCACAATGCCGTGCTGTTCCGTACCCGAGCGTGATACTCCATGTAATTGGTAAATTCTGAGCTGATTAGAGTAATGATAATGCCGGACGAAACCAAACCCATCCACCAATACATTTATAAAATATATCTTCAGCTAGTCGTAGTTAATTTTGCGTTTTGTGTTTTATAATAGAATTTTTTGCCTTTGAGATTGTGTATTTTTTTGCGTGCGATATTGTTCGTAGTGACATTGGAAGCGTTCGTCTCGCACGTGGCATGAGACTTGGTCTGATATGATTGACTTATTCATGATGTATTTAATTTACTTAACCTATGTAGTTTTTAATGGTTGGTCCGGTGTCGAAGCTATACCGGGTCGATCAGTGCCTGCGCTCTATTGATGACTCGTGATCATTCACTGAACTGAACAAAATTTGCTCGTTGTTCTCGTTCGTGTTTTAAAACTAAGGTTGTGTTGTGTATTTCTTTCAGGCTCAGTGAGATATCTATTCGTAGAACATCGCCCCAATTAAATAATCCATGTCTGATTTCAAGAACCAGATGTCACGTTTTGTAATCGATATCGCGGATATAATCAAATCCAATCGTTCGTGCCAAATTCTCGTCACCACTAGCATCCACCATCCACCACTCTCAGCGAACAACACTCACCTTCCATAATCATCATCACTGTCTCAGTCTCAAACTCAGATATTTAATTCAATTTCAAAATAGTCAGCACCATCAAACCATAACAATCTATCATAATTACCATGACCACTACCATTTCCACCGTCAGTCAGGCAGTCAGTCAGTCAGTCAGCCAGTCAAGCTGATACTCGCACACAATTACTACTACTACTACTACTACTACTACTATTACTACTACTAATACTACTACTACGATGAGAAACATTTAATTCGCCAATTCGCGTGTACCTGCAAATCTGTTTTACGCATTTGTACATACATTACCGTATGCCATGCCATGCCATGCCATTGCATTCGGGTGACGCAGCACGGTGTGGTGACGGTTGGCGGTAGACGGTAAACATAAACGGTTGGCTGAAGCGCAGGGTTTCGGGAGCGCAGATCATATGCTGAGTTTGTCTGATTTTTCTGTTTCTGTGAACACAGTGAACAATAAATATATTACAGTACAGTGTAGCACAAGATTGCGCGAACGAGAACTAAAAACTTCTTCAAAAGCTTTCTTGCACCGAGCACCGCACCGCACCGCACCGCACCGCCTAATGCCTTCGCATCGCACACATCATTCGATTCATACCGTTGTCGTTGTCGATATCGTTGCCGTTGTCATTACCCTAATCGTAATTCTATTTCGCAAACGCGATCAATTATTGCATTTGTTTTGTTCTTTTCCTTATTTATTTATTTACTTATTTGTTAAATATATGATCACAGGATCGTTCAAAATTTGTTTTATGCTTACTGTCTAATCGTTCATGCGTTATATTGTCTCTGTTGGCTTTTGAATACATGCCAAAAATTTATAAATATAAAAATAGTTATATATTTCTAATTAATAGATAGAACTATTAGAATATAAGATAAAATGAAAGATAATAAAAGATAAGATGTAAAAACATAGAAAGAAGGTGAAGATAAATGGCCTAATTTATATATTATCTCAAAATTGAAGTACCTATATTGTGTCTGATAATGAGAGTGATAATGGCATAAAGTGCATGTGAAACGCAAAAAGGCAAACAGAGACAATCATAGGTAGATGTCCGTCCGGCCCAACCAGTGCAATAGAACGAACGTGTTGCATGTCGCGTGATTCGTACATACTCATATAATAGTTAGGAAGGTAGAGTATGAATGGATTAGAAATATTTGCGTGCGAATGTATGAGCGAACGAACGAATGTATTTAGTCTCTCTCCCATACCCCCTCGTGCCGGCTTCGCGCGTATCTCCGTAAAATAACATTCATTTAACCAACCGAACCTGAATGAACCTGATTCCGATATCCAAATCTGAACCCGAACCCCTAGCCGCACTGCTATCAGTCAGTGTATCAGACTTGTTCTCTGTGTGCCGGCAGCTGACGGATGAAGAGTGGCTAGCGCCAAGTCTCTTAGTCTGATGGTAATAATGCGATTGGTAAGCGGTCAAACCGAAACCGAAAAATGGAAGCAAAACGAAATGGAAGCAAACCAATGGCAAGCGCAAGCTGTGTTAGTTACTGCTCTAGCTACCATAAGCAACAACAAATAAAAATAACCTTCCGCGCTGCGCTGCTTTGCCATTGCCGTTGCTGTAGCCCGATCCGGTTCGACCCGACCCGGCCCGGTCAGGTCAGGTCTTTTCAACAGTTTCAGCACTTAGCGTCAACGACAGCACAGCAGCCAGCATCCAGATGCTATCCCATTCAAGCAGGCATGATCAAGAGAACTCAAGCAACAAGCATCAAACATCAGAAAATAATGGTAATTTGTGGCAAGGTAAATCGCAAATACCTATGCGAACAGTCAGTTAGTCAGTCAGTCAGTCAGTCAGTCAGTGTTTTGTGCTGTGCTGTGCTGTGTTGTGTTCTGCTGTGTCGTGTCGTGGCGTGCCGTGCTGTGTTATTGACCACTCATCTGCTTTGCAAGAGAGCAGCCGTGTCGTAGCGCCGCTTTACGTTGCGTTGCGTTGCTTTGTGCTGTGCCGTACCATTTTCTAATTGTAAGTCGCATCACAACAACGGCACATCATCGATTACCAATTACCAATCATCTGTCAACTCAACTGAACTCAACTCAACTCAACTCAACTCAACTCAACTACTGTACAACTATCCAGTATCCGCAATTATCAGAGCCGGCTGCCGGCTCATGGCTCATCTCGTGTGCGTTTGCGATTCTGGCTGCTACTATTATTATAACTTGGTACTACATTACATTGTACGTATCGTATTATATCTACGATTGCACTATGCGTCTGCGATTCATCTTCAAATTCTGTTCGTCGTTTATTCTTTTTGAATTTATTTAGAAAAATGCATACCTTTAGATGTATGTATGTATGTATTCATTCTATTTCAACTACAATTCATTTCAATTCAATTCAGTTTTACTGAAACATTTCAGACGTTTAAGTTCTTATAAAAATAAATAAATCTGTTCGATTTGTGCGTATAAGATTGCAAAGATAAAAATAAATGCAAAACAAACATGTTACTTAGTTTCTTAATTTTGTTAATTAATTGCGTAAAGTTGTTGTATTGTTAGTCATAGAGTATTTATATATTTGTTGGAATAAGAGCCAAAGTAAAGTTTTTCCATCTTGTTTGATTTGATGAGTTTTGATTGTACAAAATATTAGATATATAGTTATATAAAGAATGTAGCTAAATTGAAATATAAATAAATTCAGATAATCTTATATATAGTGATGTAAGTTACATACATATATACACGTCAAATATTCGAGTGTTGTTCTCAACTCTGTATTTGACCGTTGGTGATAAAGACTTAATTATAAGTATAGTTATAAAGTTATCGGTAGTACGTAGTCTTATTTGGCATGTTGTGAGGAGGGGGCGGGCGAAACACGGCAGCATCTAGTCTTAAATAAATAAAAATTATTAGTGTTAGAAAGGCGTGAAACGCATATTATGTTAAGCTGCCGTAGCTGTAGCCGTCGCCATATGCATATACTATATATACTATATATATATATATATATATATATATATATATATATATATACAATATACATATATACATAAACGTAACGTAAGATACCTGTAGATAGGTACGCGGATAATGAATTCAATAGGTCATGCATTGTTGTGCCATATGCCAATATGCCATTGGGGCTATTGTCGCCTACCTCCTGTCTCACTATCACGCACCTCTCAACTAATACACCTCAACAACAGACCACACCACACTAGACCCACACACTACACTAGACCACACCATACCACACCACACCACACCACACCACACCACACCACACTGACCAAAACTCACTGTAACGTACGTTGTACATATGTAATACGTACGTTGGCCAGCATTCAGCATTATTGTTGCTGCTGGTGCTGGTGTACCACGTACGCTAGCAACGCAACACGTACGACTACGCTACCTGCACGTTGTGGAGCGCTGCGCTGGATTGTTAGACTATAGCCACGCTCCCATGACTTTGGTATTGTATGTGTGACAGCACATATTCCTTCTTCTTCATACCTACTACGCCTTCATACTCCCCTCGACGCTCGACTCGTCTCGCGCCATCACTCGTTTAATCTCGTCTCGTCTCGTCTCATCTCGTAACATAAAAAATTAAAAAAAAAAACGTTCATGTTAACGTCACTTTGTTCAAATGTGTGTTTTTCAAACTTACAGTTACAGATGTTTCAAATTTATAAATTTATATAAGTGTTAATACGATACTGATTTCTCATCAAAAAATTGTGATGAACGCGTAGTAAAGAAGGTAAATATGTTGCCGATGGGTTCGTCGACTGCTGTATTCCTATATCCACACGCTCCACGGTCTATATTCTAGTTCTAAACCTAATCTAACCTGTGTCTTTTTCTGCCTCTCGACAACATTACAATAACCAACCAATCTACTATTACCATCTAACCGGTGCATGGTGGTTTAACTCAAACTCAACTCAACTCAACTCAACTCAATTCGATGAACACTAACAATTTAGTATTGCTAACTATAATAACTAGGGATCTGGTATCGGATTTGTGATTGAATGCAGCAGTCGAGCCGGGCCTAGTCCCTAGCCGTTGCGTAACGTTGTAATATTACTGTAAATATACATAAATTATATGCATTCCAAGTGATGTGATGTCATGTAAAAGACACAATGTGGTACCATGTATATTATTGTATTATCTTTATGAATGTATCGCGCTGGTTGTTGCAATGAAGCGATGCCGCACTGTCTCGACTCAATCGATCCAATTATAATATAAAATGATAGTTGTAATTGTAATGTAATGTTATGTACTGTAATATAATAATACATATTATATACCTATGTAGGTACCTATTTTCAGATTCAGCAAAGATAGGCGTCATTGTTGTTCAGAGAGATTATTTATGTAGCATTCGTATTGATAAATACTGAGCATTTGAGCATTCATTGGGCATTGGGCATTACCCCATTGCAACAACCAACGCGCAATCATCCCGTGAACGATATTAATTAATAAATAAATAAATAAAATTATATAAATATATAGCCTAACGTGATGTCGTGGACAAAACCAAAGAACATTTTATATAAATATAGGTACTCTTGTGAATGGAAGAAAGTTTTGATACAAGATTTAACAAGTATACCGCAGATTATATTATATAGAATAGTACAGAACGACAAGTATTATTTTGAAAAAAAAATATTTACAAAAAAAAAAATAACGAACGGTGGTTCATTGTAAAAGGGCATCAATTATATAAATATATACATAGTTATATAAATATATGTTTGTTAAAGACAGTATGTAAACTTGCACGCTAAACTGTAGAAGCACCCACATATATACGGCTGTATTAGTGTCATAAGTGTAACAGGAAAAACAAACCACTTGCCCTGCCCTTCTTGTGGTTGTACAAATAACTGAGATATCAAATAAATAAAACAAGTTGTTAAAATATGCGATGTCATTGGAATGTAACGCTAGTTGGTACGGCCGCCGAGCCGCGCCGCGTCCGTACATCCCCGTACCTCTGCGGTGCGCTGATTCGGCGACCGTACCACCTGCTTCTATCCTAGCTTTACTTTTGCCAAGCCAAACACAACGATGATGATGATGATGATTCTACATACATTTCATATTTTATTCTTCTTAAACAAATTTTTCTATTACGCGATTTTTACTATTTATCTACCTACAACACCCATCCCATCTTTTTTTTTTCTTTTTTTCTCTTTCATCTAAATACGTATTATTCTTAAACGTTGTTATACTGTATGTATATTCTTTATATAAATATATTACAAATTATAATTATTATCTGTTGGAAATAATAGATAATCATTATATTTATTATCTTATATTTAAAATATATTCAGGTAAGAAAACTTATTCTTATATTTTTTTTACAATATGGTAAATTTCAATTTTTTAACAGCCAATACATATTTGTTCATAAGACATTCAAATTAGATGGATTTTGTTATTACCTTTTAGCTACCAAATAAATATTAAGCTTTTTAAGTAGTCCTATATATCTACAATCATTGACATAAATTTTAATTATGAAAATAAAGTGCAGTATAATTAAACAGCATAGCATTGCACATATAAAAACCTACAAAACGGATTTTTTTCCATTGCTAATTGAGTTTGAAACTGAATCATTTTTCTAAACTCTTATTGAAACTAAATAAATAATTTTTGAAATAATTATTGTATAAAATATGTTTCTGTTTTCGATTAATTAATTATTATTTAAATATAAAAAAAAAATTATATTATATATTAAATGCTTTTTTTTAAATTAATCGTAATTATAACTAATTTGTTTATTGAGTTTAAAATATTACATAACATACAAATTCAGTAAATAAAACTGGCTACACTCTACATGCGCAGACGCACTTAGGACTTTATTAATTATATTAGACTATTAATTATGTTCAAAAGTTATGTTTTCTGATAATAGACATTTCAGTATTTTGTTGACATTAAAGACTTCTTCAGTAACTTAATCTATTCAAACTCATTTTGACATTATTTAAATTGGAAAGCGTTTTTTACAAAGTAAAACTTGTGATTAAGAGTGAACCCAACGACCAAACAACTCATTTATAATCTACTTTAAACTTGTCTATTAATATTGAAACATGTAAACGATACGTTTGGAGGGGAAGCAGTTCGCGTTGCGTTTATCATCATTATTATCAATATTTCATTTCTCATTAAGGCCTCTTGATGTATCGAAATAGTCAACGTTCGTTGTGATTGTACAGAATATATAACGATAACGGATATTTATTCGAAACTAATCATATTATCTATCTATTACACATCTAAAAATTTTTTTATGACATTACATTACAGACAATTAAATTATGTTTCCGATGGCATAGTTTTATATAATAAAATATTCATTTCTTCGAGAACGTTTGTTTTCAACCATATATGTAACTGATTTTTAAAATTGTGAATATAGTGAATGAAGAGTCAACCAATGCAAGGTAAGTACTAAACAATATTCATAATTTATTGACATGCAAGTTGATAATTTTGCATTTATCATATATAAATAAATAATATTAGTATATTATTCACTGAATATACAATCCGAGTAGAATACTATACTATTTCTACCACTATACAATACACCATTGCATTTATCGCTATGATATTTCAAAAGAATTCTAAAACAGCGCTAACTTATCAGATAATGCCATGTTTTGACTGGACAAAAACTATTGAATAGTTATTCAAAATCTCACTGGTATAAGTAATGAATAAAATTTATCAAAAAGTATATAATGAATATATGACGTAAAAAATTTAAAAAAAAGTTTCTTAATTTTTATGAGTTGTGAAATAAATATATGTAAATTTTATTCAATTAATTTTACAATATCTACCCATAGATTAATTTTAGTTTTACATTTTTAAAATAGAGATGGTTTGATAGTTCTTGAAAATGCTAATGAGAATTTTGCTTACTCCGCAAAATTTCCGAAAGAAAAAAATTATGCAAAATTTGTAAATATACGGTAATGCAACATAAAGACAGTAATTTGTTTATCAAAACAATTTCTTCTCCTAATTGAACAAATTCAAAAATAAGTACTTTATATTATTGTGATTTTGAGTACACTATAAATAGCTTTTTGTTTTTCAAATACCTTTTAATGAATTTTCCATAGTGACATAAAACTGTTTATTAAATACGACAAATCATTAAATAATAAATTCTGGAATTTTGTGCAATGTTTTATATACTATATGGTATTGAATGTAACATTACTCACGTCTTGTACCCATAAAGTGTAGCGCAAACTTTTTTTTTTATTCAAGCAGAAATTAGTTTCCGTTAAACATATAGAAAAAAATATAGAAAATTATATAAATAAGAAATATGTCAAATGGTAATAAAATCTTATCACTACTCCCATTTAAGTTGTTTTGGATAGTATACTACAATACATACTGAAAATAATAATCAGATAAACTACTATCTCGAGAATAAATTCAGGTTAAATTAATTAATAGAACAGATTATTTCGAGAATAAGCATTTAAAGAATAAGAAAATATTTATGAGATAACTATTACTAGATAAATTATTTATAAATATGTATGTTGATAATTGCACTATCGTAATATAAAATTATGCCTTATTCTAGTAAAAATTCTATTGTACTAACATTAATAGAATAACTTCACCCGAATTTATTCGGGACTTTGTAGTTAATTCCTGTTTATTATTATCAGGGTATGTGTTGTGAAATATACCTACCTACAAAGTTGATACATACATACATATGTAGTTTATTTCAGTAATTTTCTGATTTGTAAAGCATAAAATCTAGAAAACTAATTGAAATTTGAGCCGAGTTTGTATCGCAAGTAAAATGAAAATGGAAAAGACATAAATATGTTATTAGAATTTTATGAAAAAACAATTTCCTGAATAAGCAATTTTTGCGCAGCATTATGTTCAATAAACAATTTTTACAGGCTATAATTTTTTGCCGTAATAATTGATTTATTGCACGTTCCAGACCACAGTAATTTCCCTGATTACGATATGACTAATAACTCAATTTCATCAGGAGAGTGACTTTTATAATTTACTCGTGTGGTTTCTATCTACATAGAGTCGTACAGGCCACTGCAGAGCGCAACTCGCTGGATTTCAAAGAACTTTTCTTTTTTGCTATTGTTTGAAAATGTGTAACGCAGATATGATGGAACTTCAAAGAAATACAGTTTGTTCGTAAGAAAATATTTGTTTGATCTCTGTCGATTGTAAGGATATCGCTTGTAAAAGGTAATGATGTGTATGTAAAAATATGATTCGAGGAAATCCCTTTACTTCAATTTAACTATCTTTCTCACAATTTTTATTTTTTATATTTTATTCTTTTCCATACCATATTTGGAATATCATACAATATTATAGATTGGTACACGTAAATATATCTATTTCTATTCAAAATTCTTGGGGAAAATATATAAATAGGTACCTATATGAAATTTTATAATAAATAAATATGACATGAGTATTAGGTAATTTTCATGTAGTTTTACATTTTTATGATTTTTATAACATATGATAAATTTTATTTTGAAACAAAAATAAATTTCAAAAACATTTGGCTTTTTAATATCGATTTTTCATATTTTTTCTAATGTATAGGTACATTTAATAATTTGTTGATTTCATTAAGTTTTAATTATGTCATTTCATATAAAAAATATCAGGAAGACCGAGCTTTGTTCGTTCCAGAGGGATTGAATCCTTTTAATAGCTAAGAATTGTTTATTTAATAATATGAATCATGTCATTCATGTTTACTGTTTTCTGTCATCATTCGTTTGTTTCACTTG
The DNA here is from genome assembly GCA_963966155.1 of Clivina fossor. Lineage (NCBI taxonomy): Eukaryota > Metazoa > Arthropoda > Insecta > Coleoptera > Carabidae > Clivina > Clivina fossor. Next base: position 61,586,586 of record OZ014550.1, read on the forward strand.
ATTTCAATATTTTTGTTATTATTGTACAAAGATTTTTTTTTAATAACACATAGACTAAAAATTTTCGCTTTACTTGTTCGACAACTAACTTTATTATATTTTGTCATATTGCTATGTAAACAAACTTGGTAATGTTTCCATAATGACCGTATGACAACAATGTGTCAAAATATTCACTGTGTCAAATATGAATTTTTGTAGTTTTTTTTTTGTTTATTGTAAAACTAAATCGAATTTCCGTACCCAAAAACTTAAGTTTACCAAATTGCATCAAAATCGTTAGAGTCGTTTTCAGATAGAGTTTAGTCCGCACAAACAAATAAATAAATATATGATTTTAGCTCAACACAGCTTAATGAACATTAATTTCATTCTTAATTTATCTTAATGATAATTACGTTTAAACCCGGACACACGGCTTTTATTTTCATTTTACTGAACATGCGCATTATGATTGTTATGACAATTTTTTTAATTATTAATAATTATTTTATCTTGTAATAAATATGAAAATATACTTGATTTGCAATATACAATAATATTTTTTTTCACTAGTCATGTTTGATAGAAACTAAAATATACTTATGATTATCTGAGATGAATGTTAACTAATTAGAGAATATCATCTATAGACTAACGAATTGGATACATCAGATTTGAGTAAAAAAGCAATTCCGAAAACACATTATAGGTAGATGAGGCTAGAATTTATTGTATTGTAATATATCGAAAGGAAATTTCGGTCTGTAAATTTTATATTGACAGAGTATTTAATCATTCGAGTTGGGCTAATAAATTATTATTGTAACCACATAGAATCGATAATATTCAGTTGGCGAAAAAAGTTTATTTACAAGCACGGCTGGTAGTCGGCTGTGCTGTCGGTGTCGCCTGACAGTGACTAAAAACTCAAATAAATAACATTTATAATATTGGATTAATCCTGGTGGAGGGGGGAAGTTTGGGAGGCGACAAAAAATTTCGTCCTTGTTTAATTTCGCTCGTTAATTTCATTTCTACTGTGTTTATATTTTCATTTTTCGGACTAAAAAACAATTCGATTTTATTTTTCTAGATCCGGGTTAAGTATTGCGATCTATCAATTTACTGAACACAGCTGGTATTATATGTTTTATTTATTACTAGAGCTTTGCCCAATTACTATATTTTTCTGTTATTTCAGGTCAGTACGTGTGGCAAATTTTTATTGCGCAATTTTTATTAATTATTGTAATTTTAGTTTTTGCTTCAGTTTTTTAACCTGCAAATCAATTTTTACTGAACGCCTCAAAATTTATCACGGAAGAATTCGTAACATTGTAATTTAATGGTTAACAGAATCGACGCAAAACAAGACTTGGATATATATATATATATATATATATATATATATATATATATATCGTTAACAGATTTCTTATTTGTTCGATACGCCATTTCTGGTCAAACTAAGTTATTTCTAATTTTGGCAATATTTGATGGTTTTCTATCTATTTTAACAATCGTGGATGTTATAATTTTAATAGTTTTGGATATATAAATTCTAATTTGGTTCCATATCTTTACTATAAACAATCCCGTTCATAAACTGACGATATATATATAATTAATTAAAAATTAGTTTATTCATTACGTTACATATTCATTTCAGATTTATTATTTTAAATTGTCATTGTATTAACTTTTTAAAAGACTAAAAGATTATTATAATACTGTATCTTGCTATAAGTTAATTTACATTTTCGTAATATTTCAGTATAAAAGTTATCGTGAAATAAAATTTTAATTTAATTGAAATCAACTTGTAATCGTTTCAATACACATACGTAGTTATGCGTATAAAAATATAAAAACAATGGCTAAAATTTGGCAGCTTTGACTCGACTTGAAACGTCAATAACGGATTGAAATTGAAATCAGATCAGATTGTTTGTTAACTTATGACTCGCTGAAAATACATCATCCCGTAAGATGTTTGTTTTTCAGCAGCGTGCTACGTGCAGTACTGAAAAAGAATTCCATTCTCTTCCATATTTTTCATACCAAACTACAAACCTGGATAAGATATGTCTTCGGTATGAATTACTAATCTTATTTTTCTAGATGATTGTAAAAAAGTAGTCAATATTTTAAAGCTTTTAAAGTAATTGGTTATTTTCTCAACAATTTATAAGATATTCCTATATGCATCAGTGTCTCTTCCATAGAGAATACGCTAATGTTTTCACGAATGTCAAGAGATGATAGAGTGTACAACAGAGAAATTGATAAAAATTTACTGCACTAATGGCATCAAATATGCATATTTTTACATATTTTATAGGTTTCTCTATTAAAATACCTAGCAAAGCAGATATCCAAGCTCATTCACTCGAAATTCAATAAGCACATTTTAACAGAACCGCTTTTAAAATTTCAGTAAAATTTTTGAAAAAAAGTCTTTGACTAGCATTAACATCTAAAAATAAAGTGATTATTTACGTGGTGTAAATACTAACGTACAGTAATTTTTTTTTGTGACGTTATAAAAAACAAACTTGGCTACATGTCTATAAAAAAAACAGTTTTTGTGTTTTTGTCATATTTATAAATTTGTTTAATATCATTTTTCGAACGTTTATTCAATGTTCAACACTATGAAAACAATATAACTTTTAACATATGTATAACAACTGTCCTGAATAATGTTAGAATATATTAAAATCTTGAAAATTATAATGGCCTGTGATTTCTATTAAATTAAACTAAATTCAGTAATGCTTTTATTATAATGTTAAGGTAATTTCATTGTAATATTATTATATAAATTACAATTGTCAGCATACAGATTTGTTTTCTCGATCTTTATATTTCAAAAGTCTGCTGATTACATGTTAATATTCTTAATTACTACGCTTATAACGTTGATGTTTTAAATTTCATTAAAATTTCTCTAGTGAACGAACTCATTTAGAAATCTCGAATTTCATTTGACAAAATCATTCTAAAAGCATATTAGAGAGATAACGGTTTAAGCATTTTCATTTTTGGTTTTATTTTTGAAATTTCTTCGCAAGAACTTTCAGCATGTGAATTTTAGTTTCTGTCTGCACTTGGTCAAATAAACAAACTAACAATTGCAGTTACACCAACTGTGTGTAACGTTACCAGTTTACAGGTGACTCAAGTGAAACTATCTTTAACACAATCTTAGTTCGGTAATGCTATGAAAGCGTTATCAAGTTCTATAATTTTAACGGGGAGGAACGTATAATGCAAAATAGCTTCGAGTTTTGTAATTTATAGAACCCCGGGCCGTTAGTGAACCAATAACACGTTCACGCAATCAGATATTAAGACTTGATTTCTCTTCTTCTTCTTCTTCTTCTTCTTCTTGGTTCTTGGTTCTTACTTTCTTACCTGTGTTTACTTCTCTCTATCTTATTTTTATAAAATATAAGAAAAAGATGAAAGGAAGTTGGAAGTTTTAGTATTGCTGCATTTAAAAGTAATATCAGTTTTCAATTAGATAAATAATAACAAACTGTCTTCTATTTTCGTTGTTAAATTATATGCCTATATTTATTATATGTATAGTATATATGCGTTTTGTAATAAATTACGCACGCCAGTGAGTTTTTGAATTATTACTTAATATCTTTTGATCGATCCAAATTTAGTACAGTTTGTAACTAATCACAAAATCGCATTTGAAATATTTAGTTAGTGTAACGCTGTTGCTAAGATGCAGTGTAATATTTAAATTATAATTATTTTAAAATGTTATTTATGTCAAATATCTTATATATATATATATATATATATATATATATATATATATATATATATATCTGGTATCCGGGATTGGCTCCGCGTTGTTGGTTGTCGATTTTGATGACGACGTATCGGCACAGTCTCATGTGCCAAATCCCGGAAACTAGATACGTCATATAACGTCCGCGGAATTATATAGCAAAACATATATATATATATATATATATATATATATTTTTAAAAATTTTAAGAAATTGAACTATTTTACTATTAATTTTTAAATAATTTTTTTAAGTCATTTGTAAGAAAAATATTTATATGATTAGTACAAAGTAGAAAGAATCAAAGCTAGATATTTCTAATATATACACAAAGAAAGATATAGAATGTATTTCCGAAATAAAACAGAACAAAAGACTAAACTCCGTTTTGACTTCGGGTTTGAATCAATTATGGATAACAGTCGCGATCCCACTAGTACAATTACATCCCCGTGTGTCTTTTATTTCCGTCTAAACAAAGCACAGCACGGTTTCAGCATGATACAGAACCAACACAGCTGACAGGAGGTAACGCAGGCGAGCGGAGCGACCTATCCTTAGTGAACTGAACCTCTTTTAGTTTGTATTATAAATTTATATTAATCCGTAATTGGGCTTTATTTGAACGAATGCTTTGTAATAAGTGAACCAAATTGAAAGATTACGTAATATGTACCTACCATGCATATTCGAGCTAGGTTGCAGCAACATGATTCTAATTATGAGATAATGCACTGATTTTCTTTAAAATTTAATTTTATGCATTCCGCTATGACTTTCTAATATAAGGTAGGTACCAGTTTGTTTTTGTTTTTAATTGAGGCAATACACTCGTACAAACAATTATTACTGATATTTTTTCGTTTATAATTTCTTCATTGCATTGCAGATTTTAAGCATCTAGGGATAATTAAAATAAATCGCTTTGTGCAAATAATATACAGGCAGCCGTAGGCCTATGATAACGTGTCGAAGTCGAACTCTAAAAGTCCCTGGTTCGCACCGCGTTCACACTAAAATTTAAATAAAATAGTATTTTTACTGAATTAATATCGGCTATGTCTGAGTGGTTTGGAACCCACTGTAGGTTTCTTGCTTGGCTATGGATTAACGACCATCACTATTTAACGAGCTATTGGCAATGCAAATAAACTATATGATCAGCTTCTCGAGCATATAACGGAAAATGATTAATAATATTGCTATTTTAATACCAAGAGTGAATTATTATTCTTCAAGATATTGGAAAATATTCATCAAGTGTTTAAAAAAATATTTAAAATCAAAAGAAAATGACAATTGCTACAATTAGACAATATATTTTGTCAATGAGTAAGTTTATTATTTGCCTGTACGAATGTCTAGTAAAGGATTGTTTCCATGGTAACCTGTTTATGATGAAATGGCGTTATTAGAATATGAAATTATACCAGCTGTATAAATAATATAAAAACATTATGTAAATTAATAAATAATCAAATTTGAAATGCAAGAAACAGAATAACTTAGAGATTGTACATATTTTACAATTTTAAATTAATTGAGAATGATACGCACATATTATATTTAGTTTATTTGTGTTCAAATGATTTTTGAATAATTATAGGTTACGTACGTAACTAGTGAAAGTGAATTTTCAGGCTACTAAAGTTGCTTGTATGTTATTAGAATAAAATTGTAAGGCGGAACAGCAGCGAAATAAAATTCTGTTCGCTGGAAAACAAATAATAAAACAGTAGTTAGGTTAAAATTTATAGGTAATCAAACGTCAGATAGGGCGTAATTAATTGGCGTTGCACTATTGGCGGCGTGGCGCTTTTGAGATTAACGTAGGCGGTAGGCGCGCAGCGCACACTGTTCAGTCTAGGTCATGTATCGGCTTTGATGTAACGTAATATATCTCAATTCTGCATACCAGTCACATGGGTGATGTATAGCCGATGAATATCAATTGGTAAGCGATGTTATGTCATTATTATTATTCTAAAGCTTGGGCTCATACACTAAGAACAAAGTCGTTTTGATTCAGATTCAAGTTAGACTTGCATCTGCTTTACTCTTACTTATTTACTCATCTTTATTATTGTTTAATTCTATGTTTGATTTCGGCAAAAATGATTTTATGTATTTGAGTAAAAGTAGGAAGATATTTTTAGAACATGTAATGATGACGATATTCTTAAATTCTCTCATGATACATATATGTATATAAACGTGTCTGTCTGTACACTAACATACACAATCAAGTCATGTACCCATAATGGTAATGCAGAAACTCTTTTTAGTATGCAGAAATTATTTTCCGCCAAACAAGCAGATGACAGAATTATTTTCATTCAATTGTAATTGTTCATATATTCTATAACTGCACATTATAAATATTTTGAGCATCGTATTTAAATTACAAAGCAAGTTTGGATTTAATATGGAACGAGTTCTTATTACAAATAAATATTTTTAAAAACAATTAGAAATCTGACACAATGAAATTTTTTAAATGACAAATTTTTCTTTGTTCTATTTTAACAGTAGAAAACATCTCCGCAACCATTAAGAGATTGATAAAAACATTACTAAATAGATAAAAAATACACAAAGTAACTAGTTTTAGTTATTTTGAATGTGCTGTGTCACCTGCAGTAAACTAATTTTTTTTTTAATTTCATTTCATTTTTAACTACTATTGAATAGGAAATATTTTTTTGAAATAAGAAGTTGAATTTATTATATTTCTTAAAATTATACATCTTGATATTTAGTGATCTGTAAGAAATTAAAATATTTCGCGATCAAAAAAAAAAAGAAAGGAAAGATTAATTTAAAAATGATATTAAAACAGAGTTTAAATATTTTAACAGACTAAACAATGGAACAATAAAGCAATGTATTTGTATAGAACGCAATAAAAAAACGTAAAAAAATAAAAGATGATTTAACGTCAGTAGGTTGGCAACATTGTCCGCTGTTTCAGTTAATCCGGGTATTTCGCGTTTGTGTTGGATGCCGGCCGCCGGCGCCGCGCCATAACAGGCATCACGTTCGGTCGACTGTCATAGCGTCAAATAATACGGCAGGTGTCATCTGTGTACTTGCCCGATGTGCAAAAGGTGACAACTTCATTTTCTTCATTTACCCATTTACGTCAGTATGCCCTTTGTTTATTAAAACACGGAACAAACTAGATGGGCTGGGGAATAATAGTTGTTCCCGTTTTCAGCCAACGATACATGCCAGAACCGTACCTAGCCTAGCCTAACCTAACCTAACCTAACCTAACTTTACCTCACCTAATATGTTATATATGTTCATATCGCTTATTCCTAAAGCCCGCTTTACACATTTCTATTTGCCTTTATATTTGGGCATGTTTCAAACAAAACTCATATTGTTATTACTGCCATAGTTATATTCTCGTTTCTGTCAGAAAATGGCCAGTACGTAAAACAAATTTTACTTAAAAAAATAATTTGCTTTTTCTTTGATAAATATAACTAAAAAAACTATAACAATACAGACAGTGGAAAATTGATTTTTTATTATGTATTAACGTACTTTGTTGTAAAATTATTATCGAGTAAAAATACATTAATATTCCAAAAAAATTTCATGTTTAATAAAAATAAAGTCGCATATTTACAGTTATTTATTTAGTAAACTTACTCTACATTAACAACCATTTTCAAAATTTTAAAAATTTAACACAAGAAATTCAAATATATTATCAGAATACTGTAGGATATTTTATTTTTTTATTAATTTCAGTAACATTGTAAATTTCAAATAAATTATTTAGAACATAAAAAGAAAAAATGATATGATTCTAAAAGAAAGTTTATATATATATATATAGATATATATATTACTCTTATTTACATTTGGGTAATATTTCACGAATAAAAAATATTTGAATAGTGTAAATCAAACTTTACTTAGGGCATGTAACGTGTGCGTGACATAACTTAACAATTATGCTTGCTTTTAAATATTATCGTTTTTTTTTACTAAAAATCAGTGCTGTTATATATATTACGTAATAAGATCGATATTTTCTTACTGTTTTAAACGGCATCATTTTAAAATTATGATTTGTAGATAAATAGGAAAACATAACGATTTTTTTCGTTTAATTAACGTATGAAAAATTGTTTTCCTAGCTCTTTTCTATCTAAATACTCAGCATGACATCTAAGAATAATGTGGTGATAACAAAAAATTATGGAATATTATTAACCGAAAATAAATTTTCAATAGTATGCAGTTGAAATGTCAAATAATATAAAAGTTTTGAATGATGATTATTTTTTTTTGAAATACTCGTACTTAATGTTTGTCAAAATAATATACTTAACGTATTGTAAAAGTATGTCGAACACACTGTATAAATGATAAAATTTTATAGTCCAAAATTTAACCGAAGGTCAATCTGTGAACTCAAAGACACGCATGTGGTAACTTTGATGACTGAAGCCCTAATTTCAAATCACACCGCACACTGTGCCTTAATTATCCAATCAAATAAGAATTTAGGGTCTTACTTTAACCTGTTTCACTTATGATAAGTTTTCACAAAATACTTCGTTATTTAAAAATACTTTTACGACAAAAATGATAAAATCTTGGGCTGCCACCATTTTACTCTCCAATTTCTACTGATGTTAAAATATATTTAACTTTAGTAAATAAAAAATAAAAACTGTTATATTTTATTAAAATTGTATTATCCTATATTATAAAAATAATTGTAAAACCTGATGCTGCCACCATTCTACTCTCAACTCCTGCTGATATTAAAATATATTTAATCTCAATATACGAAATACAAAACCTGTATAATAAATATATAAACTTGAAATATACACTATTTATTTGTATTACACTATTTATTATTTTTACTATTATTTTTTATATAAAATCTAACACTGTCCCCATTTTACTTTGCCAGTGCTGCTGATATTAATATATATATTATTCGAGTAAATTTGATATAGGAACTCTGGAAAACACTCGCAATATTTTATTTTTATTAAACTATTATTATCTTCTATTTATCGTATTTTTTTCGCCGCGAAACAAGGTAATAGAAAATAAAATATTGCAGAACAATATAAGAAAAATATATTGTGGTACAGAAGAAAACATAAAGTAAAAATTATGTAACTACGCAGAGAATATAATATTAAATATTGCGTAATAACGTCATAATAATATATCTACTCATAAAAAATTCGTACATGTGATAGCGAACAAAAAAAAAAGGAAAATTGTAAATAAAAATTATATTTTCATATTTTGTAATTCACTTTAAGGGTACAAAAATATAAAAATATTTATATTTTTTTTAAGTTTCCGAGTAAATTAACTGTTAGCATTTTAATCAAATATTTCCAAAACATTTAATTTTTTTTTTTTATCACTTTTATAAATATTTTAAGAATGAATTTAACAAACGCTTATCAAATATTTAGTGATACATCTCATAAATATCGATACAATTTTTTCTGACAGTCAGTTTAGAAAAAAAAAAACGACGTACATCATTGAGAAACTGATTATATTTTTAGTTACAGATACATATTCAATAAATCACTAGAGTATTTGTAAAAATTTAAATATAAATCAGTCATATACGTAAAAGTGATTATTATTTTCCCAATATGGCTGCGTGATTATAATATATCAAACAATCCTACAGACATATTGACACATTTGAATTATTTCCATGGCAATTTCGGAACAATAGCACAGCGTCGAGACGCCATATTTTGGTAAGAGGGAATTTTCTCATTTTCAGAAAAAAGTACATCTTCTAAAATAATGCTAATTTAGCTATATGTATAACCAGAAAATATTTGAAATAGTTAAATATTACTAATTGCGTATTAGAATTTATATAACAATTCATTGGATTTTTAAATGCATGCTTCCATTGTTTCTAATAAATTACGGATTTACCCCGGTTTAGGAATAGCTCTATTCTGATCACACTGATGGAGTAATATCATGTAAATTTATTTTCAAACTAGTTGTTGTTAAACTATGTTTATTATTATCAGGATTAGTCTTTTAGTAACATAGGTATTTTAAAGTTATATTAACTTTTTATTATTTACGGTTCATAATTAAAATAAAATAAAGCATATTCTTTGTTTGTTTGAGATTTTATTTAAACAAAATTCATATTTTTGAAAACAATAATTTAAGTAAAAATATTCAAATATATAAAGAATTTTAATAAATATATATGTAAATTTGATGTAGCTGTGTTTTAGTTTTCGTTACATATGTGTATATAATACATATAAGAACTAACAAAATATTTACTTACTAAGAAAACCGTTAAATAAGTTTTTTAATTAAAATATATTCACCATAAAAAGTTGACATTTTCAGTATTTACACGTGCAAATAATTAAAAATTCTTAACGGTCAGTAAAACTAAAAATTAATAAGAAATTATAATTAACATCAGGTAATAGAAATATATTTTTAAAATATTTTACTTACACATTTTAAAATATACAGTTTACGTATAATCTCAAAAGTCAAAATTAATATTCAATTTAATATTAGCTTAGATAAAAGATAGTTTGTTTTCTAAAAATTAATTAATTAATTATAAAAATTGCTTAAGTGTAATTTTAATTTAGTATAATAAATTATTATGAATTTACAGATTCTATTAATTAGTGAAAAGCCAAACAATAATATTTTTTCTAGATGGTGAAATATATTATTTTAGTTTTCAACTGTAATATCCCTTTTTTGTTTACTTACAACATTATCATTTTATATTTACTAACTATGAAATTCAACTTCGAATAATATATGAATACGAGTAATATTTAAGTATTTTGTAAGTACACAAAATTTAAAATTATTACCAAAAACAAGTAATTATACTTTTATTTTAAGTATGTATATTGTTCAGTACTTATATATATATATATATATATATATATATATATATATATATATATATATATATATATATATATATATATATATATACTTTTCTAGGTCTGTTTCGAATTATGAAAATTGAAGCAATAAAAAAACCTCAAACGTGTCGATAACTATAGAAATGTGAATGAAGCTAAAAGCTGTGAAACGCAGGCTGGAAGCTTTGTCCACGTTGTTGCGTTCATAACGTGTTCGAAACAATTTATTTGTGAGTCATTTTGTGCAAGTAATATATCGATTGGCGTTATCTTCTGTCGTCATAATACCGCTTATTGCATGACACGCGCCAAACCCAAGCCTACACAGAGCTACAACGTACACGTACGTGCACATAAACGCGTACATACCGCTCCGCTCATAATCAGCTGAAACGAAACGAATCGGAACGAAACGAAACCGAGCCGGGAACGCGGGAACCGAACTTGTATAAGGGACGATATTGGGGCAATGTACCCCGTGCTCGTGTCGATGTTTGCCAGGACCGGTCAAAAATATGTGTAAGTGCTTCGTGTGTGTGTGTGTGTGTGTGTGTGTGTGTGTGTGTGTGTGTGTGTGTGTGTGTGTGTGTGTGTGTGTGTGTGTGTGTGTGTGTGTGTGCGTGCGTGTTTAACTATTTTTTAATTAAAGTTTTTCGTTTTGTTCAAATTTTGATGATAAATATATTTATTAACACTACTTTTTACTACTTTTTTATATATATATATGCTTATATACTATTACAGGAATATTTTAAATGTTTAAAAGTGTCGTTTGCTTGAAATATTATTTGAAATGATAGATTAAATTAACCAATTGACCAATTTTAATAACTAGCTATATTTCATTTAAAATGGAAACTATTTTTTAAAATTCTATATCTTTTTTTATACTGATATTTTATTATTTATGTAACTTTTTATTAAATTAAATGGCAAATAATTTGTTAATTTTTTTACTATTTATTAAAACAAAACAAAAATAATGTTTACTTAGTTTTCGTATGTTTACAAATATGCACTTTGTTTTATTTTGAAAATTTTTAAAAATTTCAAAAATTAAGAAAATTAAAATAATAATTTACTGCAAATAAAACGTAGCCATATGTTCCATTTCAAAATTTTAAATATTAGGTAATATGAAATGTGTAATAAAATTTATTTGATATTTTAAAACAATATCCAACAATGTTTTTAATAAAAAAAAAAATATTTTTATATTCGCTTCCAATACAAAATGTTAATCTTAATTTGTTTATTGGTATAATATAAACCTACGATATTGTTCAAACACATTGTTTTTTTAATTTATAAGTAAATTAAAATTTAAGCGCTGCCGCCATTTTTAAGTATTATTTATTTTGAAATAAAGAAATTTACTGAAATTAAACATATATAATGAATGTTAAACATATATATATATTTTAATGTGACTTAACAACTATTTGTGTATTTAACTATTGATTAAATTAATAATTTTTAATGCAATTTATTTTACATTTTTTATAATTATTACTTTTTACTATTGAAATACTTTTCGGAATCTTAAAATTTATAAAAAATATTTATTATAATTTATAATTAGAGGGGCAAAAACCAGTGCATGAAAATGACTATTTTTCTAAACAAAGTGAAAAAGATCTCATAAATTTTGAGTCCAGTCCTGCAAACAAGCCGTGCCTGTGTCTATGCCTGTACCCTAGCTATGGCAATAGCAACGAATCTACCCCAGTCAGCCATGCCACAACAGAAATTCACTTAATTCGAATATAATGAGTGCTGTTAATACCTATATACATGAATACACATGTACGAGAATAATTTTGATTTTACAGATTGTAAATGTCTATCAGAAGCAAATACAAATACACACAACCCACTGTGTCTGTGTCTGTGTCTGTGTTAGTGTAACAACGTTATCGTAAACAAATTTATTTGAAAATATTCCCGCTGAGAAAAAATTTCATTAGAAGTTTAAGCTTTGTATTATTCAACAGATTAGCTACATAAAAGAGGTATTGAGATGAGCGGCGTAGTTACGAATACTACCAACGCCACGCCACGCCATGCCGTCGCGTCGTTGACGTACCAGGCGCAACTGAATAAATTGCTTTAAAATTGTAATTACCTAATTGCGATAAAAATTGCCGATTATAATTGCGGAATTAATTACAGTCGTCGATATCGAGTATAACGGTGAAGCAATTACCTTTTAAAGTGTATGTAAATTTTTCACTCGTTTAATTACATTGAAAAAGTTTTTCCTAAGTATTGTTCAGTTTGATTCTGTTAATAGAGTCATTAGTAAAACAACTAGGTATGTTTCTTTCTTAAGGCGAGTTCCAAGCTAACTCAGTTTGCTCTCCCAAAACAAAACTACGACTTTTACTACTTATTAACTACACCGAGAAAATAATGCAACTAATTTGCACAAATTTCTAAAGTCTGCACCAATATGGAATCTTTAATCTTGTTTTTTTTTATCACTTTGACTGCAAGGAAAAAGTGGTATAGCGTTTGGTACGGTGTCTGTAACATTTTCAAAAAAAAAAAATTTGTGTATAGAAATTCTTCATAGAGTCCCTAGATGACGAATCTGAACTTAGTTTATGTGGGTGTATGTGTGTGCGTCGTCAGCTCGCTCGCTCGGTCGTAAGTCAAAATTTTGTGTCCGCAACTCCTCCTAGACGGTTTAACCGATTTTAATGAAATTTTCAGGATAAATTTGTCTTGTACCCAACATGGTCATGTGGTTTTATTTTTTTCCAGTGATGCCAACTTTCCGAGAAAAAAATTACTAAAATTTTTAAAAATTTATATTGGCTACGGTATTTATCCGATTTTGATGAAATTTTCAGAAAAGATTTCCCTAATACTCCCATTAATTATACAATTTTATTAATATCCAGTGTTGCCAACTTTTTGAGAAAAAAATTACTAAAGTTTTAAAAATTTTATTATGACTATGTTATTTAACTGATTTTACTCAAATTTTCACAAAAGATTCTCCTAGTATTCATATAATTTATGTAAATTTAACAAAATACAGTATTGCCAACTTTCCGAGAAAAAAATTAGTAAAATTTTTAAAAATTTATTACGACCATTTTATTTAACCGATTTCAATCAAATTTTTATAAAAGTTACTTCTAGTATATAAATAAATTATGCAATTTTAACAAAATACAGTGTTGCCAACTTATCGAGAAAAAAAAATCACAAATTTTAAAAATTCATTGTGGCTACATTATTTATTCGATTTTGATCAAATTTTCAGAAAAGTTTCTCCTAGTGCCCACATAAATTATAATATTATTAAAATACAGTGTTGCCAATTTTCCAAGAAATGTCAAAGTGGTCTATATATGGGTTTATCCATATACTTCTAATCTTGTTTTTAACAAATTTGAAAACGTTTTCAACTACGTAACGGAATAGTGAACAAGAAATAGTGAACTTTATAAATTTAGTTATAAGAGCTGAAAATGTTAATTTGTTTACTTACTATTAGCCCGCGTTATTTGTCAACGAATAAAAATTTAGATAAAGGAAACCGAGACATTCACTGAACAAATTTTAACACGTTCAGTGCCGGTCCATTTTTCTGCTCTTACCTCAGAGGCCGACACGGGCTATCGTCGTCTAAAATTCTTATAACAGCGACACACACCGTGTGTCGTCGGCTCCCAGTGGAAGTAGCCGATGACACACAGTGTGTGTCACCGGCACTGAACGTGTTAACCTATTATAATAGTAGTCAATAGTCACTCATTTTTTTTAATACTGTACTTCAAATTGCGGACATGATTCGTTGTTACAAAAATGAATATAACATTTATATGTTTGTATAAAAAAGAGTGAAAATATTACATTTTCTTTTTTAAATAAATTATTCATATATAAATTTTTAATATAAATGAATATAAATTGATAATATAAATGAAACCATGTTTAGAATTTCGAGCTTATAACGTGATTTCATTTTGGAAATGTAAAACCTACTTGTTAGATATTTGATGTAAAAAATATGGCATAAATCTGGAATATTACAAAATAACATTATATGTATCTACTTATTCATTTATTTTATGATATATCTATATATATATATATATATATATATATATATATATATATACCGGGTGTCTACTTTTTTTTTGTTACATAGGGAATAAAATGCTAAAATTTTCATTTGGTGATAAATTTTCCCCTAATTATTATAGAACAAAAGTACAAATACAAAAGTTGTTTAGAATTCAAAAATGCATCAAATGATGCCAAATTTATCAATATAGGATGTTCTGATCAAGAATTAGAAGCAAATTAAAATTTCCATTTTTGCGCTCTTTACATCAAAGTGCCACGGAAATTAAACAAATAATTTCATTTCTTCTGGAGTTTGAGTTTGACAGATCGTATTTATTTTATTGTTACGTTCTGTATTATTATTATTATTATTATTATTATTATTATTGAAAATAATGAATAAACTTAATGTAAATGAAAAGCTATTAAGTATAAAAAGTATTAAGTATTTATTATTTATTACAATGAAAGGGTATTTTACTCGGCTGTACACTACGTACTAGCTGTGGTTTTAAATTGTGAATGTCTCCATTATAATTTTAAGTAATTGTTTAATTTATTTATTAACTTCAAGTTATAAAAACAATACATTTGAATTAGATGACTGGCATTATGCCTAATATATTTATTATAATAATTTAAACTTATCCCTGAGGATGCTGTAAGTTGTGCAGTGAAACGTCGGATAAGAGTTTAATAAATAGTAAATAGCTGAACTCCGTAAAACTTTCTTTATTTATTACAATATTCAATATACCTATAAAACAGAAAAATTCATGAATACAAGATATAGGAGAACAAAAACGAAACTAACAATTTAAATTAAATGTTCAAATAAATCGCCATTAACTGCCAAACAATAACCTAATCTGTTATAAAATTCGTGACGTACAGAGCTTAATTGTGTTTGTGTTATATTATTGCACTCTTCAACAATGGCATTTTTCAAATCAACAAGATTTTTGATATGTCGTTTATAAATTTTCTCCTTCAAATATGGCCATAAAAAGAAATCGCACGGTGCTAAATCGGGCGATCTAGCTGGCCAATTAATTGGACCACCTCTACCAATCCATGAATTTGGAAAACATTGATCCAAATATAATTTAATGTTGCAGCTGTAATGTGCCGGACATCCGTCTTGTTGATACCAGACAACATTATCTTGATAGGCCCCATACACCTGCAAACAAATTGCGCAAACTGGTATTGCACAACAAGTCGTTGTACAAACAAGGCAGCCCATACATTTGAACGCAGTTTTATGCAAACTTCAGTTGCTTTTATCGTGTACTCGTGTACGTACAAAACATGTCGTCTGATGACGGAGCCTGTTTAGCTATTATAATTGCTGTTGCTTCGGATGATAGTGTAAAAAAAAGAAAAAGAAAGCAGAGAGTCTGGATGAAGGATTAGTTAAAGAAACGGTGTCTTTTTAGCCATTCCTCTATCGGCATTAGGTTCGACCTCCTTCAATTTTTCAATCAGCTTTTCATAAGCTAAGTTCTTCAAATTTCTATTTTTGTATGCATCACTCTTTATTTTCCATACTTCTGGCAACTGACGATATAAAGCAATAAATTTGCTCAAAAATTCTCTACTGTTTATAAGATTAGTCATATTAAAAATACTAGCTTCTTCAAACACGCGTGAAAAGAAACTACAGTTTGCACAATGTATCGCAACAAAGTCCATACACTATGCAGTTAGTTGCGCAACGCCGCCCGTTTGTGCAATTAAATTCAAACATGTTTGAATTTCTGCAACGCGTTGCGCAGCACGTCAAACAACAACATACACTATACAACTGTTTGCACAACAGCCTCTGTTGCGCAATTTGTTTGCAAGTGTATGGGGCCTATGAGTTGCACACTCTTCTAACTGCGGACCAATATGATTTTGCAACATATCCAAATATTTTTCGTTGTTTAAATTATTTTCAATAAAAAATGGCCCAATTATACACCTGCCAAAAATTCCAGCCCATACATTAACTTTTTCTGGATATTGGGTACGTGTTGCTACCATTAAATGAGGATTTGTTTGGCTCCATATTCTAAAGTTTTGTGTATTAGGTTCGCCGTGTAAAGTAAACGTAGACTCGTCAGTAAAACAAATAGATTTCAAGAAGTTTCTGTCTAAATTGGATTTTTCCATAATAATGTTACTAAATTCGCTTCTAGCCATTTTATCCGCTTCAAATATCTCTTGGTGCGTGGAATATTTATAAGAATGATATTTTTCATTTTTTAGTACCTTATGTATTGTTGAAGGATGCAAATTTAATTCAGCACCAAGTTGACGCACACTAACATTTGGGTTTTCCGTTACACACAAAAGTATATTCAATGTATTTTCTTTAATTGCATTTTGATTTAAATTCTCCTCCTGATCTTCTGCGTTGATTTTTCTACAATTTTTACAACGTTTTAACACACTTCCAGTTTCTTCGAATTGTTTAATTATCCTACGAATAGTCATAGCGGAAGGTATGGGACGGTTTTCAAAGAAAGCGCTGAATAAATCTCTTACTCGTCGTATCGAATTTCCAGTAAAATACCATTTTACGCACTGAACTTTTTCATTTACCTTAAGTTTATTCATTATTTTCAATAATAATGATAATAATACAGAACGTAACAATAAAATAAATACGATCTGTCAAACTCAAACTCCAGAAGAAATGAAATTATTTGTTTAATTTCCATGGCACTTTGATGTAAAGAGCGCAAAAATGGAAATTTTAATTTGCTTCTAATTCTTGATCGGAACATCCTATATTGATAAATTTGGCATCATTTGATGCATTTTTGAATTCTAAACAACTTTTGTATTTGTACTTTTGTTCTATAATAATTAGGGGAAAATTTATCACCAAATGAAAATTTTAGCATTGTATTCTCTATGTAACAAAAAAAAAGTAGACACCCGGTATATATCAAAATTTATGATATAATTGTTATTAGTTTAATGTTTCTGGTATTTGATAAATAAACTTATAATCACTTTAGAAGTTGTTTTATTTTCAGACATTTATTTTTCATAATTTTTTTTTTATTTTACAGAATGCGTCGATAACAAAATGAAGGTAAGTATTTAGTCAAATTATTACTAAAAAAAACCTCACAAAATATAAAATATGGTCTTATTATTCTTTTATTTATATTGCGATAGGAAAAACATAATTAACAAAATTCTAAAGCATTTGATATTATTTAATTTTTTTAACTGCCGGGGTCGCCAATAAGTGACTTACCGAAAGTCTCGGAGTCGTCGTGTTATTTTGGGTTATTTAAATTTTTTATACGGATTATTTGAATATTAATAAATTATTAGGAAAATTTAACAAAATTATTTAATTTATATGCAATGTAAAAATACTCTTAATATTTGCTTAGTTCAATAATAACAGCATTATCTCCAAATTTGCTTGCATCGGTTGTAGTTGACTGATTTGTTACAGAACTAGATTCTTCAAAAATTGCACTTCGTATTTCATCTTCATCTATTTTCCTTTCTTCGATTATTTCTTCCTCTTCAACATCATCATTAAAAACGATATCGCCCATTTTAGGTATACATTCAATGTATAGACGTTTATCAATTTCAATATTATCAGATTCAGACCAAAACATTTCACGCCTATCTCTCCAGTAGATCATCTTCATCAAATTATTTTCACCTTCTTTGCCAGGTTTGTTGCAACCTTGAAGAAGTTCTCGGTATTTTAAATCGAAGAGGTGACCTAGTATTAAATTAAAAGTATTATCGAACGAAAAACTTTTTATCGTTCTAACCATTATTTTTTTAAAAAAATTATTAATTTTTTTGAATTGAATTAGTAATCATGTTTTATCAATAATTTTTAATGTCATATATTCTTATTAATTATATAATATTATTTAAAATAAAAATTAAATAACAACAGAAATAGCTACTATTTCATAAATAAGTACGTTTTCATGCAATTCAAGGATATTTTTGTGACATGTTCATTTTAATAGTAATAGTAGTAATAGTAGTAATAGTAGTAGTAATAGTCCTTTCAAATGTTTATAAATTTACAAATTCTAAACAGTAATGTTTATAATAAAAATAACCTGTAGAAATGGCAGCTAAATTTCTAGCTTTTTCTCTATTGTTATAATCTTCTAGTTCATGAAAAATATCTACAGCTTTTAAAAGATGATCAGCAGCTTTATGTGATTGGCCATTTATCAAATAAAAGTCACCATTATATCTATGAGCCTTTGCAATATGAAACAAATTTTTTATCTTCTCAGAATAACGAAGTAACTGTTGTAAATGATAGCTTGCTTCAGTCATATTTTTGATTCTAAAATTAGATTATAGTAGGATTTTAATATTTAAAACTAAATATACGTTGGTCTGCCACTAAGCCTGTTCTTTGATTCTACTAAATAAAAAAACAAATAATTAAAAATCTAAATACGTACTTAACGTGTGCGAAAGCTATTTGTACACGTGTATTAAATACGCCATGATGATTTTTAATCGAAATATTCATAAATAAAGCTTTGTTTAGCTTAGACAATGCTGCAATCGTATTATTTGTCAGTAAATCGCAATAACCATACAGATATAAACATTCTGCCTGGCCTTCCAAATCATTCGCTAAATTTACAATTTGAATTATATGAAGTTAGTTAAAAAAAAAAATAGAGTTTCTTTTTGTTACCATCAACGGCACGTTTCTGCGCAAGTGCACACACTCTACCAGCCAAGATAGGATCAGTACAGCAAATTCTTTTTACAAGAATTAGTAATGCTTTATAAATCAGCTTGCAACATTCTTCGAATAAGGTATCTTGAGGTATTCCTAATACATTTTTGGGACACCAAGATTGACCTGTGGATATATCTCGACAAATTCGTAAATGGTTCATTGCTTCGTCTAGTTTATTTACTATAAAATAAATAAAATTTTATTTATCAGATTTCTTAAGAAGCGAATAATTTTTTTTTGTTTTTCTAATCTCAATATAATTACGAGTTTTAAGGCAATGTAATATAAGTACTATAAAACCGAGCTTGCAGTACCAACTAATTTGAAAATTTGTTGACGAAAAATTATGTATAAAGTTTTTAGCTTGGTGATTCTGTTTTGAAAAATACCAGCATCGCCAGAATAGAGATTTATTTTTATCAATAAATTTTTAATTTGTATTTTATTATGTTCTAATATTATAATAAAAAAAAACCATCTTAGTTATGTTTCATTGAAAATTTTTTTGGAAATTGTAATTAATTACATTGATTGAGCAAAAATCTGCCGAAAATATATCTAGAAGTAGCATGCCTTCTACCGCCATCATCTGAATAATTTTTTACAGAATTTATACACCCTAAGAATATTTGTTCAGCTAACCACCACCAGCTATCGGTTTGATTTGAATAAAATACACCTAATTCTAAGAGATTGTCACATTCTTCTGATATTTGATCTGCAAAAAAAAAGCTTATAATTAATTTTTAACCACACAAATGGAAAAACTTCTACAATATAATATTACTGTTTTGAATGCCAGTTTCAGCATTTTTAAGTCCCTCATATAATCTGTCAATCATTTTTCGTGCTAGTTTTAATTGTGGTTTGAACCAAATGAATGATTCTGGTCCAGCTTTTTGACGAAAATTATCTTGATATTCTATTAAAGTTTTAATGAATTCTGCTGATTCTATGTAACCATCTTCTTGTAGTTCTAGGATTAATGCTTCATGATAAGGTACTCGATGCCTGTAGAACAATTCTTTATTTCAAAAGTACGAAATGTACTACAAAACCTCAGCAATAGGATCATTCTAAGATAACGTATGGTGACTTAGAGTCAAATTGCTAAATGTTGAACTGATTTACTTTATATCCTCTACTAAATATTGCACTATAAAGCAGGCCACACACTAGAGAAACTAGAAACGTAAAACGAAATACGAAACTGGAAATATGAAACTTTTTTTAGTGATACACAAATTGAAGACACAAAAATAAAATTAGTTTCAATTCACACTAACCTCACATTTTGGATGACAGTGATTTTATTATTATCATTATTTTATTATTAAAAGCCATTACGGATTTTATTATGAAATTTTAAATGAAAAAAAGTGTTTAATTTAAATCATGATTTTTTTTGTTTTTTGATTGATTTAAATCACGATTTAAATCCTGTTAACCCTATAATATGTTTAATTTAAAATTTTCAATTATAAAGTTACAATTACTTTAATAAAATTACAATGTATCTATCTACATTACTAACTTATTATTAAAATATTTTTACGACACTGGAAGAAATAAAAGTTTTATTATTCTTCCGATAATAGTGCTAAAGATAATCATGGGGCAACTGAAGAGATATGTGCTTCGGATTAGTAATTAATGCTATTATATAACAGTTCTAGTCTATATAAACAAAGTATAACTCCAATACCGCCTTCTTTTCTCCTCTTCATCGAGATGATCAAGCATTTGGGGCAACTGATAAAGAACGTGTTGCAAATGCATCGGAGAACTAATTAATTCTATAATATACTGGTCCTAGCATACGTAAACAAAATGTAAACAATATTTCGTCGAATAACTTCTCCATTTGGCTTCTTCTGCGTCTTCTTCGGGACCACTTGTAGCAAGTTGAAGACAAATCTTATAGACTCTTATACATAACATCATAATGTTAAAAATCGCTTATTATTACAACTAATATAATGTATAAGTAAAAATATGTACATGAAATAAAGAAATAAATAGATTTCGTCATTTATATATTTGACATTTCTAGGTTAATAGGTTGTTAGAATTCTGTTTTTCAGTTTTACATATTCCCAACAACAAAATACATTCTTGTAGACAGTACTTTTACCTGAAGTTTAACATAACAAAACATAACATCCTCATCAATACTCGATTTTCATTCCTAGCGAGCAAAAATCACCATACAAAAATCTCCTGTACTTTTTACTTCAATAGCCAGGCGTTGTGTCAGGCCACTTCCATAACGTTTTTATTCGGATACTTATCTAAGTTAGAATTATAAAGTTTTTCATATTTCTCAACCGCTAGCACAAACATCACATTAAAATTCTGGTCGTCTTTTATTTTGTTAGCGAATGAATGAAACCACGCGAAACGTGAAATAAAATTATAGAACAGGTTCTATTTCATGCAACATGTTTCTACAGAATTTGTTTCTCTTATCATCGCGTATGAAACGCATTTTGCTAATGTGCGGATTCTCCTTTGCAACAATGTGTTGTTATTTTATTAAACATGTTTCATTTTTTCGGTTTTACATTTTATGTTTCATGTTTCTTTTATGTGTGGCTTGCCTTGTAGTATACAAAGATAGTTTGACACTTGTTCAACATTTTAAATGGTCTCTTTTCTTAATCCAAAACTTATAAAGATGAATAGGTATCTAGACAGTATCTAGACCAGCAGACTATTAGAACATAGTAAATTAAAGATTCCTGAATGGAAATATGTCAAAATGTACTTTGTTTTATTTTATTTAATGCTTTTTATAATTTTTTTCTATTACAGACGAGGAAGTTATAAAAATATAACTAAATAAAGTCTATTTAATATTATAGGTACCTTCGAATTTGACGTTTTGTTAATTTTGGCAAATTTTTTGCTAATTTATCTCTAAGATCTTGTATTTCTTGTTCTCGTTTTTTTTTCCGCATAGCTGTGCTCATCATTTTGAAATTTTAAAGACTTCTTTCAAAGTTTATAAAAAAAAACGTATAAATCTTTTATATTAAAAAAATAATAGAAAACTTGTTTATACAAAAAATAATAATAATAAAAAAAAAAGATTAAAAATTAGGAAAATGACAAATGAAACATGGATTACTAGATATTTTATCAAAATAAACTGATGTTTCAAGAGAATCATATTTTTTTTTTGTAGAAGGCTCCAAATGTTTATCTGATTATTCTCTTACTAAGTAGGAGAAGCAAAAAGAATTTTTATTGATATATATATATATATATATATATATATATATATATATATATATATATATATATATATATATATATACAGGATGTTCGTTCGTTAAGTTTGTATGGGCGTTTAACATGTAGTTTCAATAATTCGCGATATACTTCTTTCTCGAGTAAAATTCGGAAAAATACTTAGAGTACTTTTCGATAGGGCATAAAAAGTTCTATAATTTGATTTTAGTTTTAATTTGCTATCATGTGCCGTTTGGCGCTAGAATTTTTTTTCGATTTTTTTGTTTCTATTGTTTTTTCTCAAAAACTATGAAGTGTAGGAAAATAAGCGTATCATGGAAAAATGCGGAACAATGAGTACGATAATTGAGTAAAGAAACCATTATTCTAGAATGCATCGTTTAGTAGAAAAAAATTAAAAACTGAATTTTTGAAAATTTGTCAAGGGATTTTTTCAAAATAAGACTTTTGTCAAAATTTGCTCAAAAAAATCTGAAAAAATTCAGTAAAATAGAGAAAAATTTAGCTACATAATAGCTAAGTAACTTTTTTCTCTAACTCATACTGATTTTGAATTTTCAAGATTTTTTTCTGCCAAACCAGAATGATGTAGAAAAAAAAGTTATTTAGTTATTATGTAGCTAGTTTTTTTCTTTATTTTACTAAATTTTTTCAGATTTTTTTGAGAAAATTTTGAAAAAAGTCTAATTTTGAAGAAAATCCCAAGGGTACCCCCTCGTCAAATTTTCAAAAATTTAGTTTTTAATTTTTTTCTACTAACAATGCATCGTAGAATAATGGTTTCTTCACTCAATTATCGTACTCATTATTCCGCATTTTTCCATATCATGCATATTTTCCTTGACTTCATAGTTTTTGAGAAAAAAAATAAAAACCAATAAATCAAAAAATAATGCTAGCGCCCAAACGGCACATGCTAGCAAATTAAAACTAAAACCAAATTCTAGAACTTATTATTGTCTATCAAAAAGTATTCTAAGTAGTTCTCCGAATTTAACTCGAGAAAAAATTATTAGGTTGGTACAAAAGTTCTCAGTGTTTCAATAGGTAAAGTTCAAAGTGGCATAACTTCTGTAATAATTACTCGATTTAATCGAAATAAGCGCCATTACAATCTGTACATTTTTGCCAACGTGCTACAAGTCAATTTATTCCATCATTATAAAAATTTGGTTCACGGGATTCGATGAAATCGACAAATGCTGTTTTTGCCTGGTCCTGGTTAGCGAAGATTCTACCTGTGAGAAAGTTATCAAAGTGCTTGAAAAGGTGGTAGTCGGTTGGCGAGAGGTCTGGAGAGTATGGTGGGTGAGGCAAAACTTCGACGCTCAATTCATTTAATTTTCGGACGGTGATTTGTGAAATGTGCGGACGGGCGTTGTCGTGGAGCAAGATCGGACCTCTTCTGTTGACCAGTGCCGGCTGCTTTTGATGCAATTTGCGGTACATTTCGTCGATTTCCTCACAATAGGACTCCGCTGTGATGGTTTGACCAGGTTTCAAAAAATTGTAGTGGATCACGCCAGCTGCAGACCACCATACTGTAACAGTAGTTTTTTTTGTGGGTTTTCGCCTTTGGAAAGTGTCTGGGAGGCTCGTCGGCGTTCAACCACTGTCCCGAACGTTTCCGTTATCGTACATTTTTCATCGCACGTCACGATTCGATCCAAAAAAGAGTCGTTTTGATTTCGCAGAATCAAAGACGAACACACCTCGAAACGTGACAATTTCTGTCGATCGTTGAAATCGTGGGGCACCCACTTTTCGAGTTTTTTCACCTTTCCAAGACGTTTTAAACCATCTAAGACTGCATAGTGACTGATTCCTAGTTCCTGTGCAATCCTTCGAGCCGTTCGCGATGGGTCAGCTTCCACCAGGGTCCTCAATTCGTCGTCCTGAAGTACTCTAGGTCGACCACTACGAGGTGCATCTTCAAGGCTGATATCTCCGGAACGAAATTTTTTAAACCATTGTTGCACGGTGCTTTCTCCAACGCTATTAGGGCCCCACACATGGTTAATTTGGCGAGCTGTCTCGGCAGCGGATTGTCCCAATTTAAAATTAAAATAAAAAATCGTACGAAATTGTTCCTCAGACATGCTGAATTAAGCTCACAAAAGTCACAAAATAGAATAACATAGAAAAAAACAAATTACACTATCAGATAGAGGGAAAAATTCTTTACAAGATAAGATGTCAAAACGCGAAATACGTTGAATATTTTATTCAGAAACAAATGAATAGAAACAGTAACATGATAAACCCTGAGAACTTTCGTACCGACCTAATATATCGCAAATTATCAAATTTGCATGTTAAACGCCCATACGAACTTAACGAACGAACACCCGGTATATATATATATATATATATATATATATATATATATATATATATATATGTATTTGGGAGAAGCTTGTTAATAAATATTATAAATTTCAGCTTTCGGGGGATGTGAATCGCGAATGGGTAGGCAAATGTAAGCGAAAACGTGTGTAACAAAAATCGTTAATATTTGGCCAAATCAAAAATAATGCCCGCATTAATTTGGCGCTGTTTTTATGACGTAAACTTTATATTGGACAGCTATAATTATCTATGAGGTTTTTAATTAATATTAGCTTCGCTCGTATGGTATGAAAGTACAAATACATTCGTATTCGAGTTCATTACTAATGTTAATTAAAATATATGTTTGCAATTTATATTATTGCATAAATTATGCTAACAACAAACGTATTCAATGCAGCTCAAATAGCGCAGAAATGGAAAAATGTCAATTTTATATCAAAATCATATCTCTGTATACAATATAAAACAATTCAATACAATATAAGGTAATTACTTTTTTCATATTTTACCAGATCGGATAAAAATTGTTTTCAATTATATTTAATATACAGTGCGTATCTAACTTTTTACAACATTTAAATATCCATTTTTTTTTTAAAACATTCTTTCTCAAAACGTAAAAGTTTATAATACATTCTGGAACGAAACCATGGTTAAATCATAGTTAAAAAAATCAATTTGGTTTAACAGGGAATATTTTGGAACGCGTTGACCTCCATACTGTCTAAATTTATTTATAATTTAAGGTTGGAATGAGATTTGATAGGAAAATATTTGACTTATTCCGATTAATTTAATGTGTACACAGTACACATTTTTATATAACTAATATAAATGAAAATAAAATAGTTGACATTTGTAAGTCACAATAAATATTGTATAATCGAAATGAGCGCACACAATGCTACAATTTACTAGACAATTCGCGACTATAGTCCAGTTTACATTAGTAGAGTTAGTAGTAGTGTATACTAATATACTTTTTCTCTAAATTACGCTACTAACATTTGGTAGAGTAACTGTTTACACGAAGCTGGTATTAGTTAGTAGAAGAGAGTTTAATTTATAGTTCATTCAGCTTTCGTCTATTAGCGTTTTCGATTGAGTGAACCAAGAGCGCTCTAACTGGGAGTCGCGTGATCGATTGGTACAGAGCAGAAATATTGCTTGATTTGTGTTCGATTGGTCTGTTTTGTTTGCTCTCAGGTCACTTGCGGTGCAACATTTATTGCTCTACCTTGTTGGCTAGAGCAAGACTATAATCACGTGGTAAACACATAGATTTAAGTTTCATTTTGAACGGAAAATTTACCAATGTATGATGATTTATTATCTATTAGTGATGAAAAAGAGAAAAATATTTAAAGTAAAAAAGAAAAACAATTATTGAAAATTATTTAGAAGATCTTTCAGTTAATTATACGGGAAACAGTCTTATAACATGTTAATCATCATCTAAAATAACATTTTTTTTTTAAATAATTAGATTTTCTGTAGACTTATCTTCTGCCATAATGCTTGCTCTTTTGCATAAATCGAATACGAATATCCAGATTGCTCTCGTCAAATTCTCGAGCAGCACTCGCATTGAGCATTACGTTGCAGGCTCTAAGAGCGAAACACTTGAGTGTATACCAATCGAAAACGCTATATATCATTTTCGTACATATTAAAATAAAACAATAATTGCTGATGGCAATTATTTACGATCTCAACAACTTCCGTTTAAAAATTTTAAAAATTGACATGTTCTACACCTGACAACTCTACTTTATAGCAATAAATCTGTTTACACTGGTAGTGTGCCCATAGAGTAAATATTGTAGTGGGAGAAGGGATATGTGCTATACACTCTACTTTACCCGCTTCTATTTGTGTATCTATCTTATTGTACTAATAATGAAATAATACGCACTCTACCACTGTACTTTACTACTAACTCTACTAATATAAATCAGACTATATTTTTTTTGTATTTAAAATACTAATAGATATCACTAAATCTATTCTATACAATCACACATTGCTGGCCACAAGAAATTAAAAAAAATAACTTATCCAGTCTGACACACCTAACATTTAATCTATAATAAAAAAAAAATTCTCAAAAAATATCGGGAGAGCCAGTTGGGGGCTAGTGTATATTTTAGAGACCATAGGTCCCCTTCCGGACCGTCCGTTAGCGCCGCCACTGATTTTAAAATATTAAAATAACGCTAACGAAACATGAGTTTTAATATAAAATTGCAATATATTGCAAAGAGCAGTAGCATAGCATAAAACAACAATACAGTATAGGATAGGATAGTACAGCACAGTACATTGCAGTACAGTACGTTTCTGCCAGAATTGGTTCGAATCCAAGCTAACGTAATCGTAAGCTGCAAACGAAGTGGATATTTTTAATACGTATCCAGCGAGGCTTAAAGCGCGATATAAATTTAAAAACAAATTATTTTAACACGAAACAGCATTAGCACGCAATAAAGTGTTTGAATAGTTAAAAGGTGCAGTGAAGCAAACCACTGTTGATTTACCTACCTTTCATGTTCGATGCTAAAAGAATTTTTTTAATCCACGTTTATGTATATCCATGTGAGCAGCATTGGCTGCCCTGGCTGTTGTATAGCAGTGCTGTTGCTATTGCAAACGTAAAAGAAAAATTTAATGAAAATAATTAAATTAAACAGACATTTAGGGTAGTGGTGGCTGGTGGGCTTGAGCTGTCATCAACACACATCTTTAACGAATAAAAATACCAGTCAAAGGCAATTATTTCATACTTAACTTGTATTGTTTCTAGTTTCATTTTGCAGCAGAACAAAAAAAGCCGTTTCCAACTATTGTTTTATTTTATTTTGATGAATACATGATATTTCACAACATACACTGCTAGTTTATATATATTATTCAAATAAAGTCTTATCTCTTAACATTGATAATTTTTACGAAAAATATTTATACAGTTAATTTTCTTAATTTTTTTATTAAAAACTTAAATAATAATATTAATATTGTTATCATATTTTGTTATGTTTTTATAAATAAAATTTTCATATATACTTAACAATAATATTGAAATTTGATACACAAAAAGTATTATTAAAAAGTTATATAGGTACATAAATAAAAATTGTTTTATTTAAAAAAAATAGTTTTTAATACACATAAAATATATAATTACATTTCAATATTTCATTTTTGTGTAGTTACGCTCGATATATGCGTAAAGAAAACTTAATAAGTAACTAAAATGAAACAGTTTTTGTTATACAATACAGTTTTGTATGTGCGAATAACCGTAAATTTCAACCAGGAGCAAAATAATAAAATTTTATACTTGTGCTAATTGTATAATAAGCGTAGATTATTCACACAGCCTAAAATTTGATTCGGGAAAAGTAAATAAAACGTAGTACGTAAGTAGGTAGTATAACGCATGTATTTGTGTGCAAAAAAGAAATTAATAAAAATTCAAAGTCATAAAAAATGTGTCGTTCGCGAGAAAACAACAGAACCAGAGCGCGGTGTGGTGTGGTGTGGTATAGCGTGGCGTGGCGGGGCTTGACGTGTCTGACAGAACGCGAAACGTTCGCGCGAAACGCATAACACGTAAAATGAGTACATGAACTGAATTGCAAGGGTTTGGGGGAGGGGGGAGGGGCAAGGAACAGGGCGGACCGGGCGAACAACAGCCGGAAAACGGGATCTGCTCGTAAATCTTGCGACACAAACCGAGTCGCGGTACCAGTCCACTGTGGACGGATTCCATAATCTATAACGCCTCCTCAAAACGTATCGATATTGTTTGAAATCATTAATACAATTACAGTTTTTCATTTGCAATTGCAACCATTATATTATATATTTATAAAATTTATCTATTCATAATAAGTTTGAAAACTGTGATTGTATTGTTCAAAAATTATTGTAAACTATCTTAAACTATTTATTATGTTTATCAAATAATATATAACTAATTTAAATAATGTAATTAATTTGAATAATTTTACATAAATCGAATATAAAATAAGAAAAAATAGGATAGATTTTGTAAAATGAAATTTTAATTTTCTAGTTATTTTTAACCTATTTATATTAAGGACCCTTAACAATGATATCAATCGCAAGAAGATAACTTCTTTACTAATATTAAATAGTTGAACAAACTTTCTAAAATGTTCGTTAAATTCCTTGTGTCGAAAAGTAACGAAGATTATTACAGAATTCGGTGAGAGCACAGTATGTACCGCACGACAAATTTAAATATTCTCGAAGCTCGTAAATGAATTGGACTTATTTCGCGGCGCGGCGCGTACTTTATTGATACGAAGCCTTATTCCGGACGGCGCGCGGCGCGGCACAAGGCCTCGTGCCAGACGGAGATGAGCCAGACCCGATGTAGATTACATGTTATTTCGTTTCATTTGTTTTATATTCTAACTCGGTTGCGGCAGCGGCAGCGGCAGCGGCATCCTTCTTCTCTTCTCTCGCTATCTCCACAATGAATGAATCAACTCGTAAAACATCAGTTATTTTTTAGACCATTTGCTTATACAAACACGAGTCTCTAAGTAAAAGATTACATTTTTAACAACAAACCAAAGCTTTTTTATAGATATTCCAAACATCGCAAGCTACACAAAACTTTATTTAGATCTAATCTACATAAAAGAATCAGATTCATAAAGTCTTCAACTAAACAAAGCAATTGTTAGAAAAAAGTTTCAAAATTACGAAGTATAAGGAAGTTACTAAAAACTTTTAGATATAACAACAATACAGTTGATTTATTTTCTGATTTGATGCTAAATTTACCGGGCCACTCATTTTATATCAATTAGAGCGAAAAAATTTAATTTTAATAATATATGATATAATATTATTCTACTTGTTAGTAAACCGTTTCCCAGCTATTAGATACATGCGCATATGTATTTTAACGCCGATGATAATACTTTTCAAATTTTAGAGTAAAAGAGTAAAAATTTCTACTATTATTAAGTGTAATTATGTTACTATGTAATAAAATATATAACTTTTACTACACTAATAAAATAGCAAAAAAATTATGAAAAGCAAGGGTAAATAATTACCTACACTTGAATGAGCAATTATATTTTTACCCTTTAATAATACAGAAGTTGTTGTTATGCGATGTTAATAGTCAGTTTTCAATTGCTTTTGATTTTATAATGTAAATACTCTTTGTTACATCTGTCATTTCCAAATCTAAATACAATTCTCATAAACTCTGATTCGTATTTATGCATCCCCATTTAAATAAATTATGTAAAATTATTTAATGTTATTTTTGAAAACTCTATTTCGATTTGTTTGAATTTGATTTAAAAATGTTAAATGTAACAAACACATAATATACCTATCAAAAATCGATTTACATTTAATAATGAAACTAAATACATAATTTTAAATAAATTCTGGAAAGTATTTTTACAACATTACATTTCTTTTTCCAATCAAGAGGGATGATTCATATACGGAAAGTATAACTGCATAACGACAAAGACTAACCTAACCTAATCTTGAATTGCAACGAGATATATGTAGGTATATTTTACTGTATTTGAAATGAAAGTGTTTATGATACACAAACACATGTCTCTGCTTTACAAAAGAAAATTTACTTATTTTTAACTATTTTTTATTTTTATAAATATTATTAGAACAATATGAACAATTTATTGTTTTAACTCATCAAAATGTATAATAACAAAACCATCATCTTCTTCCTCATACTCATTGCCTCTAATCTCATCTCTTGTATTCTCAACTCCTGTATTCTTATCTTCTCTATCCCCATTTCCTCTGTCTTCATCTTCTCTATCCTCATCTTTTCTATTTTCATTTCCTCTCTCTTCAACTCCTCTATCCTCATCTCCTCTATCTGTTGAATAAATCAAAAATATCTAACAAGCAGCGCCATCTATTAGCACAAATATATATTATTTTACTTATATAGAGTCAGTTGTGGTTTAGTCACGGTTGTGTTCAGATGTAGTTTAAGTTACTTACGGCTGTATTGTTTTTACAACTAATAAACAAAGTTAATTACATTTAGCACGTGTTTCAATATCCTCTTCTCCTCTCGGCTCCGTTGTATTATTTTTGTTATTTTGATAAAACATGTACATGCACCCAAGTGCCAAACATGTGGCACTCAAAATCTAAACAGAAAAAAAATTAAACATTATTATTAAAATTATTGATGCACTTCTATGAATTTACCGAAAAATAGTGGAGACCACCAAAAATATCAGTAAATTTAACCATTATTTTTTCTTAACTTTGACAAGCAATGGCTGACAACAAAATAATGTTTATTATGACAAGTGATGATCTGTAACCAAGGGTCATTCTAATTTTTTAAATAATTCAATAAATTAATAATTTAATGTATCTAAATTATTTAATAATTTATTAATAAAAATTAATATATATATACATATATGTATATATAATAATAATAATAATTTTTTATTGTTTTTTAATATTACATTTTTGAAACAAAAAACATTAAAATTTGTATTATAAATTACTCTACCACGTTTATAAAATAAATGTATTTTATAAAGGCACAAATGTAGCTTCGGGGGTAAACATTGTTTATAAAATTAAATATATATATATATATATATATATATATATATATATATATATATATACAAATTTATATTAATATTTGTTAAAAATGTTTTTATAATATTTTATTTAAAATAAATGAACAAAGATATTATATACTTTATTTATATTTATCTCGATATAAAATATGATTTCTAAACGTGAAAAATAATTTATTATAGAATTTATTACAATTTGTATATAATATATTCTTATATATCATTGTAGATCAATGTGACGTCATAAAATATCTAGGGTCTTATTTGTTCAATTTAATCGACAGATTTAGTGTCAAAATTACATAAGAGATGACGGTAGTTGCTGAGTCAAAACATTATTTAAAACATTTATTTGTGTTTTTATAATAATATAAGACCATAATATATTACATTTTATAATATTACTAACATAATGCCAATGTTTCGCTAG
Organism: Clivina fossor; assembly: GCA_963966155.1. NCBI lineage: Eukaryota > Metazoa > Arthropoda > Insecta > Coleoptera > Carabidae > Clivina > Clivina fossor. The sequence continues at coordinate 61,618,826 of OZ014550.1, forward strand.
AGGATTCACTACTTTAAACTCATTTTAACTTAATTGAAGTTTTTGGTCAATTTTTATCGTTTACAGCGTTCGCCTACGGCTCCCGCTGCAATGTCCCATAGTAAAACTTGCCTTGAAAAACAACTCAACTATTAATAAAACTCCTATCAAAATCTGTTCAGTGGCCGTCAAATTATAAGTGAATAAAGCGTTCACTTGCGACTCACGCAGACTTATCCTTGCTTCTCTATTTTTTCCATCATTGTTGTAGTATTACACAGCTCTGTGCTAAATCCCAACTTTATAACTTACTTCTAAGTTACATTTCAAATATACATATATAAATGCATATATACATTTTTAGATTTATATATAGATTATAGTTAACAACGTTCACTAGATTTTTGCGCAAATATTATATTCTAACTTTCTACTATCAATACAATATGAATCTCTAATAGTGATATAATTCTTTGACTTGACGAGAATTTCATTTCCCATGTAAATAATTTTTATAAATTTAAAATTAGGAGATAAGTTTACAGTTATTTATGTACGTTTATTATTATTAAATTAAGTGGGTAACCTTATAAGAATATTATAACAAAGTCATAGAATGTAATTTGAAAAATGAGAAAGATTACACTAGGTTTTTCTGTCAAATGGTGCAAGATTCTATAAACGTGTGGGTCTCAAAACGTGCCATTTGATTAGTTTTATTTTTATTCTCGTAATCAATTTCATATTGATAAAACTGAAATTTGTTTAGATTTTTCCGCCGGATTTCTAAAATTACGTGTTTTGTCAAAATTTAAATACATATTTTTCAGCAGCCTTCAAATCTAATTATATAATAGTGTAAAGTAAATTATGATATTAAAAAAATCAAACAAAAAAAATATTTGCCGGGAAACTCTAATTTCTTGTAAAATTTATTCGTTGATCAAACAAAATATAAAAAAAAGATAGCTATATCTTATGTTTACTTTTTCAATAATTTATTTAATATAACAGGCACAACTGAATCGATAAATTTAAAGTAGCATTGACATATTATTGAGAACACGCATGCTTTTTGAGTTCATTATTAATATACCGAAGCATCATTGTGTGTATATATATATGTATAGGTGAGTAACAGACAATACTTTATGACTGACTAATACGTATATGAAATGGGAACACAAAACATATTTAATTAATGAGTTGCGTATCGCTTAATTCGAGCCGTAATAACTGCATTAACTAATTAATTTTTCTTCACGCATTACGATAATAGATACGAAAGCCTTTTTTCATCAGTTTCTGTTCTGTTTTGTGTTATTTAAAAATGATAACATATTATTCTTGTTTATTAGAATTTTGTATAGCTTTAAACTTACATGTTTTATACATATATGTTAAACAAATATTAGGTGTTTTTGTTTGTTTCAATTTGTCACATAAATAAAGGAATATTTATGATTTAAATTATTAGGGAGATTGCAAAAAAAACTACTCATTTCTTTTAAAATAACATTATCTGTTATATTGTACAACAACATCTTCATCAGGTTCACAAATAAGATTGACAATTATAGAAATATTACCATCATGTGGTGGATCACAATTAATATTTAAATTCACATTGATTTCCTTAGCTTCCTCACTTGTATTCCCGGTTTCACTAGCATCATTTGTCTTAGAAAGGTAAAGGTCTTCATAAAGGTAAAGGATCACTGCAATAATCGAAGCTAATAAAAATTGCTTGAAAATCTAAACAGAATGAGATTAAATTATTAAATGAATACCTCCCTACATCCTACAATGCTACAACCATGCAAAACAAGTTTTCGATAAAGTAAAAAGCCAATAATTTTAAAATTATGTATGCACTTATATTAATTTACTCTACCTCAATGAGATCTACTAGAGTGATATACATTTTTTCGTAAAAAATACTTGGTATTTTTACTGAAATACTTTCTCTTTAATCAATTACTGTCAAACAATCAACCAAAATATTTATTTTGTTTAAAACAAATGATGCTGTAAAAACAAGGGTAATTTTGATCTTTCAAATAATTCAATAATTTAATAATTCAATGTAAATAAATATATATAATAAAATATTTTTGTTGTACTTTAATAAATACTCCATTGTTGGAACAAAAAACATTAAAATTTGTATTATAAATTATACTATCACATTTATAAAACAAGATTAAAAGCATATGGGTAAACTCATATCCATGTTGACACCATTAGTTGACAATGCTGAAGAATTTTTGTGAGTACTAAACGAATACTTTGTAAAAATTTTACTAATTTTGTAATTTTGGATAAATAATATAACCATAATAGATTTGTTTTTAAAATTTAGTAATTTCTATATATATATATATATATAAATTTAGTAATTTCTATATATATATATATATATATATATATATATATATATATATATATATATATATATATATATATATAGGTATATTAAAAATGTTACAGATTCACGTCAGTACCAATCACTATACAACTTATTTGTTGCAGTCAAAGTGGTAATAAATGTATTTTACAAAATTACAAAATATAGCTTCGTGGCGGGCGGGGAGCGGGGGGTTAAACATTTTTTCATTTTAATCTGCCACATAAATCAAGAAATATTTATAATTTTAATTGTTAGTTAATGTTAATTTTTTAAATTTTTAGACAAATAGCGTAGCGAATAAATACATATATACCTACATGATCAAAACAGTACTTTTGTTGTATAGGTATGCTTAAACTTACGAATGATAAAATAAATAGGTAATAAATATTTAGCAATTTAGAATTTTAAAACATTTCAAACATTTTTGATTTGCAAAAAAAAAATGAAATGATTTTGCAGAATTTTGCGAGCTCTTGTTTGCATGTTATTTACAAATGAATTGTTTTATAAAATCAAACAAAATTATTGAAATAATTATTTGATATTATATTTATTAAGGGTACAAATGTAAATATAAAAAATAAATTTGGTTTTAAGAGAAGTATTATATTTTTTCTTGACCAGTTTAATAAAAATAAGTGTAGCGATTCGTGGTCGATATAGCTAGAAGAAATAGCGATTTTTTTTAGAAACATTATAAATATTTTTACAGCTGGTTATCACGAATGAAAAGTTCATGCATGTTTGGTTGATACACGAATTTGTAAACGAAGCAAAAATTATTAAATGAATACCTCCCTACATCCTACAATGCTACAACCGTGCAAAACAAGTTTTCGATAAAGTAAAAAGCCATTAATTTTTTTTTTCTTTTTTTCGTGAAATTGAAATTGATTCCCGAGAACGTTTGTTAGTCAACAAATATAAACAAACGTTGAAAAAAAGCTAACTTTTTACACGCATGAAAAATAAACAATCCACTGATACCGCATGCAAATTCTGTACTCTACACCGTGTATAAAATACGCATGTTTGTACATATACATTCTATGTATCTACATATAGGTACTCGTATACAACATGTTCGTTTCAAGTGTTTCTAGCGAGTGATAACAACAAATCTCGGTAATCATACATTCGCTAAGCGATTCTGTCAAGCGATATTTCAATTTAATTCAACATATTATTTTAATATCTTTATATAAAAATACTTATAAATTAAACAAAAAAAAGAAACATATCGATACTAAAATTTATGTACTGCGTAATTATTTTAAAATTTCTAAAATACGCCGCCAAATTGATTTCTTTTTAAATTGGGACAGAATTTTAATTTAGCATAACAAATTGCGTATTTACTATCACAAAATAATTGCTGCATTTTATTTACCAATGAAATAAGAACTAATTCAATGTTTTTTTTTTTTTCATTTACTTTTAAACCTGAAATGCTAAAGTTTATTGTAAGATTTTAATAAAATTCGTAGTAGAAATATGGTTAGAGCATCAAATAATACGTAGTAGGTATTAGCAAATACACAGCCATAGATAGAATTTAGGTAAGGTTACAAATTCCATTTTGGCAAAGTGCACACAAATATCAGGCGCACATTTTTACCTTATCTCCGTTCATCGGTTCATCGTCGATTTCTTTGAAAGTTTCTCGCTAAAAAATCAAATCTCCTGCTAGAGTAATATCGACAAACAAGATTCTCGCCTCTTAACTTATTGGCATTTAATAAAATGAACTCTCCGGTATTCGTTTCCATCTCTTTTCTTCATGTGAGTGGAAACGGTATCGAATAGGTACAAGGTACCTACCTCGCGTTTCGCTTCGAATATCAATATTTGGACGTGTGTAAAGAATTAGTTGATTCACGACTAACGTTTGTACAAAGACAAAATCATAAATTATCACCGTTTGCCTTATTTTAATATCATCTAACTTCACTTTTATTAGTCTGTGGACAGTGGAGTGAGCATAACATTGCCTAGAAATTACCAAAAAAGTAGGAAATTGTTGTTAATTTTTTTCAATACAGTTTTTGTTATTAAACATATTCATTTTCCATAATTAAAGATTATATTTTTTATAATATATTTCAAGATAAAATAATATTAAAAATTTAGAATTCTAATAAATTTTATAAAATAAAAACTTTTTGAAAGATTAATTATGATAAATTATAAATTTATAAACTATTTAGACATATGTAAATAGAAAAACAAAAACTTTATATTGAAATCTTTTTAATTCTATTAATCTTCGTATAATCTTTATTATGTAAATGTACAAGAAAAATTGCCATTAATACAAATACGAGTAAAATATTTTTATATATTTTTTATTTGATATCTTAAATGAAAGAAATACAGAAATTTATTATTTTATTAATGTATAAGGACCGATCAAAAAGTAATGCCTTTAAACCTTTATCTTTTAGTAGGTAAATAAATTGAAAATTGTTGAGAAAGAATTATCAGGGTTAATTAATCTTTTTATTATATATTTACATAAAACATTGTTTACATCGAGTGCTGCTATATGATTTTATAAATTATTTGGATCTTTACGTATGTAATGTATGTATATACATTTCAACTCTCGTTAGAAAATCAAAATACATTTCTTTGTTTTAATTTCAGGTCTTTGGTAATTTTTGGAAATTTATAAGCGTTCATTTCAAGTAGCAGTTTTATCAGTTGACATTACTTTTTGATTGGATCTCGCATATTTATTATAAGTATAATTAAATACAGTATTGACAAAAACAAAATACGTATTTCACTCTGAAATTGAATGTTTGAATACTTGAAACTTGAGTGGAAATTTGAAAAATTGTAGCAAAGTTTGAGAACCCCAGTACGCTAAAAATGCAAGCATGCTAGCGGTGAGGAAGGGAGTCGAGAGAGGGAGTCGTTGACGAGATATGAGAAAGAACGCTTTGTAACCAACACGAGTTCTTTGTTATTCATAACACCTTAAAATCACATTATCTGTATTTGTTTATTTAAATTTAATAATTTCATATTTGTGTAGCATCTAAAGTAGTGTTAATAAACGTTATTAAGTTATAAAGTGCATTTTATGTGTTTTATTGACTGCAAACATAACCAACTTTAACCTGCATGCTATATTGGCGCCCAACGTGGGGCGCCAATATAGCATGTGCCCAACGTGGGGTGCCAATATAGCATGTGCCCAACGTGGGGCACATGCTATATTGGCGTCCCAGCTTAGCGGCCGAAACCAGTGTTTAAATAGTTTGTGTAATTTTAATTAGACATTTTCTGGTGTTCTACGAAATACCCGTGTCGATTAAATACAACTAAAAACTGTTTATTGTAATTCAAGTGTGTTAATATGAGTAATGAATAAGTACTGTTTGGTGCAAGTGTAAATCAATCAATTATTGAGACATTTGGTTGTGTCCAATACATACAAATATATCTATTGAGACATTTGGTTGTGTCCAATACATACAAATATATCTATTGAGACATTTGTTTGTGTCCAATACACAAGGTAAATATACACAAATATATTTATTGAGACATTCGTTGTGTCCGGTAAAATTATATGAACCGTTGCATGGACATATTTTAACTTCAGTGCATAAATACCGCGTCATTCGTCGCCGTGTGTGGTCTCGTGCGCTGTTGTTGTACAGAATAATTCCAGTGACGCTCAAACTTTTTTCGAGTATATTTTTATATTTTTTGATTATTTTTTTTTTAAATAAAAATAATTAACACAAAGTTAAACAAAATGTCAAAAAAACTAGAATCAATCACTCTCACAAATGAACAATTCGAGCAACTTCTCACGCGTGTTACGGGTTCTTTAAGTGCAAATGTTGAACATCTTAGAAATAATGCTACCGATAGTCCGGTGCCGATTATTCAAAATTCCGGAAGTTTTGCGAAATGTACGTCTAGATTTGATGGAGGTGCATCGTCAGATGTTGACGCTTTCCTGGATGCAATAATAATTTATAAAGAGTGTCTAAACATAACCGATGAGAACGCATATAAAGGTTTACCAATGTTACTTGAGGGTTACGCGGCCACATGGTGGAAGGGTATTAAACAAACAATTTCTTCTTGGGATGATGCTGTTAAAACATTACGAGAAGTGTATTCCAAAAAGTTACCGGCACACTTAGTGTACAAAGAAATTTTTTCTCGTGAACAAAACGGAAACGAATCGACCGAATTATTTATTTGTCACGTACGCGCGTTGATAGCACAATTGCCATATAGTTTGGAAGAACGTGTTCAATTAGATATGCTGTACGGTCAGTTGCATAAAAATATTCGCCAGCGAGTAACGAGAAACGAATTTGACACTTTCCATAAATTGATTCAACGAGTTCGGGATATAGAAATCTCTACGAAAGAAGTAAATAAAACTGAAGAGAAATATACGGATAAACACACTCAGCGTATAAGATGCTCATATTGTAAACTATATGGTCACCTAATCTCAGAGTGTCGAAATAAAGAAAAATCTGATAATAAAAAGAAGAAAGAAACGGTCACCTCAGAACGAACCGTATCAAAACCAAACCCAAACATTTATTGTTACGGTTGTAAAGCACCCGGAGTGATACGTACAGAATGCTCAAATTGCAACAAAACTAAGAAGAGTGAAGTAGAAGCAAACATTGGAAACATAACTTTCTATGGAGCACAAATTGGAACTCAATTTCATAGACCAAATCTATCAGTCAAAATTGATGGTCTTCAAGGCATAGTTCTGGCTGATACTGGTGCAACAAGAAGTATTGCTGGCAAGAAACTTTTCGAAAATATTAAACATTCACACCCAATTGAAATCGAAGATGTGAAAGTTACTCTTGCAGATGGGAATGAGCAACAGTTAAAGCTTCCATGCATAGAAGTGAATGTGGATTTAAATGGGAAAATAGTACCAACAAAATTGTTATCTCTTCCAACGCCACACGATAACAGAACTCTGTTAGGTATGGACTTCTTAACACAAGCTGAAATAGTGCTTGATACCGCTAAAGGAGAATGGTATTTTAGAAAGGAACCAGAAAGAAAATACTCATTTTCACCGGCTGTATCAGAAATAAATCAAGTTGAATGCCAAAGAAATTTATATGAAGATATAAAACTGCGGGGAACTGAAGGAGAAGATCTAACATTAGAACAACGAGAACGTGTTAATGTTCTACTTACGAATAACATGAGCATTTTCACACAAGGGGGAGAGCCAACTCCTTTTGCCGAACATCGAATAAATATCAAAGATGGTCAGTCACCAATCTCCGTACCACCGTTCAGAATGGCAAAACCAAAAAAGGAATACCTTCAGAAAGAGATCAATGAACTTCTTGATAACGGGATAATAGAAGAATGTGAATCTGCCTGGGCTGCTCCAGTGGTTTTAGTACCAAAAAAGGAGGGATCATATAGGTTATGCATTGACTATAGACGGTTGAACGAAATCACAATCACGGATTCGTATCCAATGCCACGGATTGACGAATTGCTTCACGCTGCGAAACAAAGTAATTTTATGACAACGATAGATTTACGCGCAGGCTACCATCAAATCAATCTTCATCCCGACGACCGAGATAAGACTACGTTTACCACGCCGTCCGGAACTTTCCGATATAATAGAATGCCCTTCGGACTCAAGAATGCTCCAGCAACCTTCCAACGGATGATAGACCGGTTTAGAACTGGGTTAGACGTCACTATTTTGGCTTATCTTGACGATTTGATAATAATCTCAGAAACATTTGAAGATCATTTATGTGATCTACAGAAAGTATTTGATCGGCTCAAGCAATTTAAATTGAAGGCAAATCGAAAGAAATGTGTATTTGTACGACCAGAAGTTGAATATTTGGGACACGTACTAACGCGTTCAGGGTTGCAAATCAATTCTAAAAAAGTAGCTACAATTCGAAATATGCCGATACCAACAAATATCAAACATTTGAAGACCTTCCTACAAACCTGCTCTTGGTACAGAAAATTTATAGATGGTTTCTCTAAAATAGCCAAACCATTGACTGATCTCACAAAGAAAAATGCTACTTGGAAATGGGAAGAGTCACAGCAAGAAGCATACGATAGTTTGAAAATTGCTCTTACAAGTGCTCCTATACTTGTTCAAGCAGACGAGTCAAAATCATACATATTGAGAACAGACGCTAGCAACTATGCACTAGGAGCTGTCCTACTACAACAACATAACAATGAGGAGAAACCTGTGGAATATGCTAGCCGTCTGTTAACATCAGCTGAAAGAAACTACAATACAACAGAGCGAGAAGCCTTAGCCGTTGTCTGGGCCCTGGATAAATTTCGAGGATATGTTGAATGCTCGGAAATATTAATCTGTACAGATCATCAACCACTTCGATGGCTTATGTCGTTAAAATCTCCAACAGGAAGATTAGCCAGGTGGGCTTTACAAATCCAAGCTTACAACCTACGAATACAATATATACCGGGTAAAGCAAATGTAGTAGCTGATACGTTATCAAGACCCATGTGTGATCAACAGAATAACAAAACATGTGATCTGTGTACAGTAACCATAGAAATACCTAGAAGACCTGCTACTGACATTAGGGAAGGACAATTAAGTGATCCAGAAGTAGCCAAAATCATTAAAGATTTTGAAGAAGTACCAATGAATGAGAATTCCACTCGTTGGGCTCAAAGAGGATATCTTCTGATGAATGGTATATTATACCGTTACGATGCAGATACAGAAACGGAAGAAGCGCAGAGAGTTATACCCAAAGATGAAATACCTGAAATTCTCAGAGAGTATCATGACTCGCCTACTGTTTGCCATGACGGAATTGAAAGAACATTAGGTCGAATCAAGAAAGAAGTGTCGCCTACTACCTATGAAATTGCTGATGTCAACAATCCGGAAATTGGACTAGGTAAGCATCATGTATCTGAATTGACCCCATTTATAGGTTCTAGCGATGCTGAATCAACACCCATCTACAAAAAACGAAGTAGAGGGCGTCCGAAGAAAACTCATCCTAGTCACTCGGTGAGGCCACCTTCTCGCGACTAGAGGGGGAGGATGTAGCAAAGTTTGAGAACCCCAGTACGCTAAAAATGCAAGCATGCTAGCGGTGAGGAAGGGAGTCGAGAGAGGGAGTCGTTGACGAGATATGAGAAAGAACGCTTTGTAACCAACACGAGTTCTTTGTTATTCATAACACCTTAAAATCACATTATCTGTATTTGTTTATTTAAATTTAATAATTTCATATTTGTGTAGCATCTAAAGTAGTGTTAATAAACGTTATTAAGTTATAAAGTGCATTTTATGTGTTTTATTGACTGCAAACATAACCAACTTTAACCTGCATGCTATATTGGGGCCCCACGTTGGGCACATGCTATATTGGCACCCCACGTTGGGCACATGCTATAAAATGAAATTTAGTAATAAATTATTAATATATAGAAGTATGTTTTGTAATGTATTAAAAATACATAAATATGTTTCATATTTAGTTTGAATGCTTTATAAAATACGTACCTATATAGGATAAAGCAAATTTAAAATCATAATAATTTGCTTCTTCATTTGACATTTTAAATAATAAATTACAAGCTACACTCGACTTGAAGGTATTATCTAAGAAAATACGTCTACTATACGTTCAAATGAATGTATTATTTTTTTAAGAGGTAAATTTATTCCCTTTTACCTTTTCCTTTACTTAGTCTAATTTCACGTTTCGTTTTCATTTTTGGTGTTTACGAATAATTAATTATTTGTTATCGCTACGCAGTTCATAATTACAAATACAGTTAAAACCTACTGTGTTATTTATTGAAAGCAAATTAAATAACTAAAAAGATACAATAATTACCTAACTAAAGCTATACGCATTCTAAATAAAACGTGTTTACTCTTAAAATGAAGCCAAATTTGAAAACGAAACTCTTCGATTAACGTATTTATTTTAACTTGAAATCTACTTGACAAAAATAATTTGATATTTGTAAACATGTATTTTATTTTACTTTTAAATTTTTATATGTATTTTTTGTAAAAAAAATGTTTATGAAAATGATAGCGCATTATTTCTTATAAAATTTGAAAAAATATACAAAATAATGTGCTTACAATATTGTATGTATTGTCAATTTACAAACATTATTATTTATTGATTTTTAATTTCTGAAATTATTGTAAAATTATTTTTTACTAATATTTAAATTTAATAATAATATTTATCATTATATCATATTTAATTTTTGCCTATAAATAAAAATAAATTTAAAAGTGCAGGATTAAAAATTACTAGAATAAAATGTGTCGAATAAATGTTATAAATAACTTGAATTTTGTCTCTACAGTGAAAAAATAAATATAAAATAAAACACTAATTAATCTTACAAAATCAAAATAAATTAAAATATTTTATTTAAAAATTAACTCCAGTAAATTTTTGATCCGCGTGTTATATATTTTGATAGTGATTCATATACATATATACATTTTTTTTTTGCAAAATTTATAATATGTAAACTAGATACATGGGTGACGCAAGTAAATAAAAAATTGAACTATTATTTGGAACGGTTACTACAAAAAAAAGTTACGCATATATTATACGTATATAGTACATGGATTTGTATCTGTATGCAGTATGCAGGTGCTCTATAATTTCAACAATAAAATTTGAATAAAAAATGAAAAAATGAAAAAAAAAAAAATGGCTAACGTATCGCAGCTGAATGAATAATTGAAAATTTATTGCAAATTTTACTTTGTTTTAGCTTTTTATTTGTTTACGATACATGAGCGTTATTTATGTAAAATAGTGCGCGTTAATCTCTCTAATGCAAGGCGAATAAATATTTGGTTTCTTATCAAACTTGTTTTAAATTTTCATGAACAATGATGTACAGTGACGTCAAAAGTTTGATTGATGGAATAAGAAGTTATGAAGTTTTCTGTTTAGTAGGTAATATCACTTTGAGATATACCTATGTGTGTGCGATGCGGAATATTTTTACGTACAGCTGCTTTTACTTTTGCTTTACTCGTTCGCTTCTCCGTACAACCAACCACCCCCAACCACTCCCAACCACCCATGAGCCCCCGTTTGTCAGGTAACCTTACTACTAACTCTATGAGAATATTGTCATCTGCTTCTACATATACATATCTTTAAGTAAGTATTATTGCTCACGACTCACGTATCTTGTATTATTTTTTTTTTTTTGTTACATATGCATTATTCTCCCCATTTTTCTAATCTACTAAAGTGACAATGACATTATTATTATAGAATATACATATAATTTATTTAATAATTGCTAAAACAAGTATGTTGTGTTAAATTGAAAGAATTATTTATTTGTGTATTATGTATACCTAATAGGTATTTAATTATTTTTAAGTATCACATAAACTCAATAGACATCAAACTGGTTATAAATGCGATTTATTTCAAAAATATCTGAAATTTAGTTTGTGTATAAAATCTTTTAACAAACAAATTAATTATGTTATTAGTATTGGGTCATATTGTAATCTGTCTAACTAAAAGTAGTACTACTTTGAAATACCGTATATTCTATATAATTAATATTAAATTTTTACTTTGTTATTATTGTTATTTAATTTTTAATTACTAGCTAACTAATTAAATAAAAATATTTTTATATGGCAATATACTCTTTTTTATTAACATGTAATGCTAAGTAATTGAAAAAAATCAGTAAAATTTTTTGTCTGAGAGTGTGATAACGTTTCTGTAGTTTGTAAAAGTGTTATTGTATTTTTTTTGTTATCATATAAAGATTGTGGTAAAACTGATACGCAAAAGAACCTGAAATTATTAATATCTGTATATTTTTCAAAGTGGAATTAGTAGTGAAAAAAATAAGTAGATAGAATTTTTGTGTGTGATACTACGACAGCGACAGGGCGTTTGTTGTAATTTGAAAAATTTTACTTGTTGTCTGATGTGGCAATTTTTTCCGCAATACCGCAATACCTTTAGATAGAAGCAAGCAAGCAAGCAAGCAGAGGGAACGAGCCAATGTGTGCGGGGGCAAAAAATTCGAGAGACGAATTATGCAAATTTAAAGGTTTACCAATTAAAAATCGCGTTATCTTTCTAAACACGAAAGCCAAAAAAAGGAAACAAACAAAACGATGACAGTGCAGACAAGTTGCACGATAAACTGAGAAATGTGCTAGAAGTACAAACAAAAAACTGTATAGTAACATGAAAACCGTATTGCAAGCCATGTTTGGTAACGAAAAATAAAATGTTCATTTGTATGCTCGAACATGTTTGAATTCCGTACAAAAAATAGCCAGCTGAAACAACATTCTCTCTTAATTAAAAGTAATAAACATTATCTTGAATTTGTTGTGTTTACAAGAAAAACGACTGCGGGCCCAAGCGCCGGCGCCGGCACCGGCGCCGCGCCATATTGTTGTAAATTAACCCTTTTTAACGAGCCGTTTAGGAGCGTTATTATACCGCATTTGGACGCCACAATATGTGCCACCTTCTTCTTGGAGAAATTAACGTCAATTCAGAAGTACATAGTTCTATACCTATTTTATCTATCGCATCGTATCGCATTACGTTTACCGTTTACGTATTATGCTTGTGCTTACCGTTTACCGCTTAGCGCTTACTAACACACTAACATCACATCAGTGTGTGTGTGCTTAGTACTCAGCTTGCAGCAGCAACCTGAAACAATAATCATTGGAAGGATCCGTAACTGTGTTGCCGGAAGCAAAGGGTTAGGAACCGGTTTGAGCCATGGAACCGCAGCACAGTTTGAGGTTCCGACTAAACCCCAATTGGTACTCTTTCATAATTCATTCATTAACAATCAACTCTGGCTTTATGGCCATTTCTACTTTCCTATGCTATCACCATCAACACTAACAATTCTACCTCTAACAGAATATATAATTTTCACACTGTGTTTGTATTTGACTTAAACCAGACACGAGTCTTGTCTTCTCAAATGTTTTATCGACTACCTCACTAAAGGATAGGTATATTATGATTACACCAAAATTTCGAAGATAAGTACATTTTAAGATCTTCCATATAATATTTTAGTTTTCTTACGATGTATTTGTCTAATTTATACATATGTATATCGCAAATTTTATTAATTTTTTTATACTAAATTTTACACCGATAAACTAAAGTTGCAACATTTATTTTTATAAATGTTGCAAAAGCTTTTGCTTTTTTTTTTAAATAAAACAAACTATTAAAGTAAAATTTTAGTACTACACACAATATTTGTTAATTGTCATATTATATACACCTAATGCCACCAATAACGTAATAAATATTTAAAAAATTACTACATCAAGTATATATAATTCTATAACGAATGTAGGATTCTGTACATTTGCTATAAATGAATAAAATTAGATAATAGCATGGTTTATCTGAAACTTTTTAAACTTTTTGGGAAATACAAAACCTAGAAGGTTTCAGAATCATTGGCAAAAAAAGTATTTTATTAAATTTTAAAAGTATTAAAAATATATTTTTTTATTGAAAAAGAGTACACTTTTTATCTAGGGATAAATCTGGCATTGACTATTGTAAATTATTTTATATAATTTTATAAATCTATAATAAAAAAAAAAACAAAGGTGCACAGAATCTAACCAGGCGTTGAAATAAAAGCAATTAGAAAATTTGCGCGAAAGATAAGCAAAAAATGAGCATGGAGCATGAAGCATGAAGCACATAGGTATAGGCATTAGAGCATTAAAAACGCAAAGTAATTCCGACAGCGCAGCGGTAAAATTACAATGCGACGAAAGTGGCAAGCGACAAAACTGCGTGTAAATCCAACTTTATCGTTTGTGTTGCGTTAGCATTACATTGCGCCACGCTGAACAACAAATGAGGGACGCGGATCGCGGATCGCGGACGAGAACCAGAACAGAGAGACGGCAAAATGCGCAGGAACGCGCTTTGCTCATAACATAACGTAACGTAACGTAACGCACACAAATATAAATAGCAACACGCACTAGTGATGCTGGATGCTAATGCTGGTCATCTGTAACCAAGTCGCTTCGAATTGTTTATGTACCAGTTGCAGCTCTACCTGCGTTCTATGTGTGATAACGGAGTAATTTATTGTATTAAGGGTCATGCGATGGTATGTGTCTGATCGTGTGTGTGTGTGTGTGTGTGTGTGTGTGTGTGTGTGTGTGTGTGTGTGTGTGTGTGTGTGTGTGTGTGTGTGTGTGTATACAGGCTGTCTCAAATATTTGCTTATGCATTTACATGTAGGTACCTTCTTTTTTTATATAAATGACCAACCCTACCTTTATTCAACGCTCGGAAATTACTAGCCTATTTTACTTTTTTGAATTTATTTCATTTGTTATTCACCACTTAAATTAAGCGTTAAGCATGCGCTGACAATTATTTGAACTATTAAGACGAGTGGTTCATGAATTGTTTGTATATGACAAATAATTCATGTACTACTACATATTTTGCAAGTTAATTAAAAACTTTCTTGAAAATTACTTACAATATGCACATTTTTTTAAACAGGACTGACTGATTTTTTTGGGATTCAAAACAAAAAAAATATGGCAAATTTCATTACTTCAATAGAATACCAATTTATTAAATGAAATTGTTAAGTAATTTATTCATTAATACAAGATTTGATAAGTGGTGGATTGAACCGGCCGGACATCGGAATATTTTCCGGTGGGCCGGTTCCAATAGAGGCCGCGGAACTGTTCATTAGCAATTTGGATTATTTAATTATTTTATATACATTTCTGATTTAGATGACATACTACATTTTGTGTCGCCAAAACTAAATAAATAAAATGTATTTTTCCATGTATTTATATAATATATTATGTACTTCCTGGGCTGGTTAAATTTGTCAGTCCGCTACTGGACCTGATTGAAAGAAAAATCATATAAGTAAAATATAGTATATATATATATATATATATATATATATATATATATATATATATATATATATATATAAAAATAAAATATTAATATAAAATTTATAAATCTTTTGCACAACAAGAGTTCAAAATAGAAATTTGTAATACTTGTGCCACTAAATTTTTAGATACGACTACCAGCGCCATCTAGTAGTAGACTGGTAAACTAAAATTGTATATTAGAAAGTCAACATAGATAACTTATTACTGAACCACAAATGGTGGATCTACGATGTGACGTGAACTCAATGAAGGTTATTTATCTGTGATAAGCAATAAACATAGTGACAAACGAATGTTTTGTCTGTTATGTTTTACATTAAGTGTAGAAATATTTTGATAAGTGAAAATGCATTTTTCAATACCAGATACACAAGAAATAAATGATGAAAACGGGTCGACATTTAAGGTACTAATTTTTTTTGTAATAACGTTATTATTTACAATAATAACTTTTATATCTAGGGCTATAATATTCATATTAATGGAATATTTCACTGTACTGTGCGATTTAAACAACTACATAACCTACACGAACAACTTCGGAAAGAATATGGAGCTTCAACATTGCCTCCGTTTCCTCCGAAGAAATTATTACCACTTACAGCCAATCAACTTGAAGAACGACGAACGCTACTTGAAAAATATATTCAATCAAGTAAGTGCTGTGTATTCATTATTTAAGTTTCTCTGAACATATACATATACTTATGACATATGTTTTCAGTCGGTCAAGATCCACGATTAGTAACTTCCGAATTACTCAATGGATTTTTGCTATCGGCACAGCAAGAAACAAACTGCGAAAAACGACAAGAAATGAAACTAGATGTATATATAATGAATGGCTATCAAATTTCACTGAATGTGTTCACAACAGATAGATCCGAACAAGTTTTAGTCAAAGCATGTAAACAAATTAATCTTCCTCAAGAATATGTTCATTACTTTTCATTATTTCTTATTAAGAAGGAAGATAATGGAGATATAACTATTTTACGTAAATTACAAGATTTTGAATCACCATACATATCGCATAAGTCCATCCACGAAGTTAATAAAGTAGTATTAAGAAAAAGGTTAGTTAGACACAAAGTTGACATATTATTCTAAATTATTAATGTAATTATTACATCAATATTTATATTATAATTATCTTTGTTTATAATGTCAAGTCAGGAGTCTGATGTTTTGTAATGTTGAGTCATTTCTTATTTATGATAACTATGATAATATTTAAACAAATTACAGACAGCATCTGCGTAATATATTATTTTGAAAAAAATAATAAAATATAGATAAAACTACAAAAATTCAGTTTTACATATCTAAAGCTGTTATATTTTTGCATAAAGCTCAAAAACATAAGAATTATTAATTTTATATCATTTCTAATTAATATTTTGAATCCAAAATTTAAGTTAAGTTTGAAGAAACTGTGCTAAAATATTTTTATAGATAATAAACAGAAATGATTACATAGCCTGTTTATAATATCTGTACATAAACAGTTATATAATTACTGTTGACAAAGTAAAAATGTTTTTCTTTTAATATAAAATTCATAATAAGGTTATTGTGTTATGTATAATTACATACTTTGTTTGATAAAAATTGGAGTAAATCGATTTTAAATCTGCTAAAATGAAGTGAAAAAAAAAAAACAACTAATATAATTTTAATGATAATGTTATGAAAATTTGTTTGAAACGTAATTACAGTTACTGGGATCCCGAATATGACCTCGAATTAATGTCCAATTCAGTTGCCTTGAATTTGCTCTACGTGCAAACAGTATCTGACGTGGAACGGGGATGGATTCTTTGCAGCAAAGACATGCAATCACAGCTGACGTCGCTGCAAGCTCGCGGTGCCAAAAATGAATACGTGGAGCTAGCTCGTACGCTTAAATACTACGGTTTCTTGCAGTTTAAACCCTGTCTGTGTGATTACCCGAAACCGCAGTCACTGGTTCTGGTCAGCATCGGTAACCAGGAGCTTAATTTACGCGTTAATGTTGGACACGGTCAGGACATGAGGGAGGGTTGCTTCAAAGTTACTAGGATGCGATGCTGGCGGATTACCGCATTACATAACGTAAGTTTTTACTAAAAGAATTCATAATGAAAATTTAATATTACTGTAAAAGACTGGACACCAAAATTTTATGTACTTAGCCAATTTCGATTCATCAAAATAGTTCGAGATAAGTTTTCTAATATATAATAAGTCACAATTCAGTTTTGTTTCACGTTTGATTGGCAGTTTTAATTATTTGTTTAATAACTTCTAATATTTATTTGTATCAAAAGTTTTTTTTTTTTAATTTCCAATTAAATAATAGTTTTATTTTTTTTTACATTAAAAGTTATTTTTACTTTTATAATGGAAATTAAATAGTAAGTTTCACGCAAACTATTAATAACATAAACGGAAATATGTATGTAGTCTGTTTATACTTATCTAAAAATATAAAATGCAATAATATAAAGTGTGTTTCAGAATAAATTTATTTTGGATTTGAAATACAGAGATGATAGTAAATGAAAATATATTTTAGTATTAAATATAATCATTTATCATTTAAAGGAAGGATGACATTGAAAGGAAGTAATTATGAATGTTTATATTCCGATTTTGTTATCAATTTCCTGTTAAAATCGATGTAATGAAAATGACTAATTTATTGTTTTATAATTTCAATTTGATTTTGAATTGATTTCAGAATAAATACAATGCCACAAGTAGCAATAACAAACATTCAAATTCCGAACTAGAACTATCATTCGAATACTTGATGTCCAAAGACAAATTGCAATGGATAACCATATCTAGTGAACAAGCAATATTAATGTCTGTATGTCTACAATCGATGGTAGATGAATTATTGCTGAAGAAAAATGGCGTCAAGAAAAAACCTAGCAGCTGTGGCAACAGAAATTGTTGGTCATATATGAAACGAGATGGCAGCAGTCAGTTGATTTCTTCCAGTAATTTGGATGGAAATGCCACATCGAATGTTAGTTCATTTCTTACCTTTTTTTTTCTAATAAAATTTTTATTTTGTTCAATCTTTGAAAAGGAAAGAGAATAGATAAATTTTGAATATGCATCAGTTGTTTTCATATAGATATAAGTTAAAACTAAACAGCAGAATTCTTAAATATATAGTGCGAGGTTTTTTAAATTAAAATTTAAATTGTAAGAAAAAAATTAAAGATTTATGAAAAATAAGTTAATTTGTTGATTTTTCAGAATGGCGATAACTCACAAGTATCATACAGCGAAGCATTTTCAATAAAACGGTTACAAGAAAAGTTTTCAAGTGTTTCGTTTAAATCAGGCAAAGAATTTGTGGAAAATCATGCTTTTGAAGGTATTGGTGACGATGATTTGTAAGTTGCAACGATAATGTACTGAAAATATTGTTGAAGTGGTTTTTATTTATAATAGATATACGCGAAACATGCAGCTCAATTGAATGTTTCACTGTATCATTATCATTTTGTTTTTATAATGAAAGACCTATATTATTTGTTTATATATACATTTTAATAAATTAAGCTCTGAAATGCTTAGAATGACGTCTGCGCAACAGTTGACTTCTCGAACATAGTTTCTTTTCATTTATTTGACTGAATGATACATGCTATTGAAACGTTTTTGATATTATTTTTTTTTTGTATCTTATACAAGCAATTGACTAGTTTTTTTGTTATAATTTATCAGGATGTTAGTTTAAATCAGCTGATTCGCGGACATTATTCTGTGACGTAAATGACTTTGGTCTAATAAATAATTCTAATGTATCTGTATGTTAAAACAATGTTTTTAAAATTGTTATAAAAAGAAATTCCATGTGCTTTTTTTAACCTCCTATAAAACATTATAATTACGATATTTTGAATTTAATTGTTTTTTTGTTGTGGAAGTCTTTCGCGTGTGTGTGTGTGTGTGTGTGATACATTTTTGTATAGTTTCCTGTACATATTACAGTACAATGTTACTTTGTTATTTGTATATAAATATATAAATAATATATTTTACATATATATATATATATATATATATATATATATATATATATATATATATATAATGTATGTATAAACGTGTTTAAATAAAAAGAAAAGTAATTTATTATTGCGTACCTGAGGAAGCAATAGCTTGATCCAAGACTGCAGAAATTGTATAAATTTTTACGTACAGACGTCAATGCATGACCGTTTTATAGGAGGAATATTTCTAATACTTTACATAAATGTATTGCATTCTTCTTGCAAAAATATATTATTCCTATAATATTTTATTTCAAATTAAGTAGTATCACTTTATCACATGGAAATAAACTACATATATTCGTGAAATTTATCTAATATTAATGTTAAAAAGAAACTTTTATTCTTAGGTCCTGAACCTGCATTATGATTAACCTTAAATTTATTATTAATAAATCTTTTCCCGTCAGGTTCTCTTCTTTATTGTAAATACATATTATAATAAAAAAGAATGGACCTCACAACAATTTGATATAATTTTAAATAAGAAAGCAGATATATAGGTCCGTATTCACAATCGCTTTTAGAAGTAATTTTGACATATATTTCGAATTAATACTAATATTCTATATGGTCCTGTAAGCTCTATACTACTATAAAATCTTTCTATTTAGTAATAAAGACAAATGATTCTGTAGTACTGTGGAGCTTATAGAATAATACAAAATTAAACTTTGAATACGGATAATTATTTTCTCTCAACATTTCGTACAAGACTTAATTGATAATATAATTTTTGATTCAGTTTCATATATCGGAAATTGATATTTTGGTGTCATCATTTTTATTCTTTGAGAAATTGATATTCTACATTTTTCAAATATTAAATAATCTACAGTAAAATGAATTATTAATTAATAAATCTATATTAAATGTATTAACTTGTATTACATGCTCGGTTTTCAGGTGTTTTAATTAACTTTTAAAACTTATCTTGTAATAGCAACCATTGTGTTTATTTTTAAATTCGGTTCATCATTATTTCTTATAGTTGCTGTTTTTTTATAAAATAAATTCTGAATTTACTTAGAAACTGAATCAAATATGTAAAATATTAATTATAATATTGATAAATAAGCAGTTGTTTTCGTTACATTTGTAAAAATTTCTACATTCCATGAAAATTTCTGCATTTGACGTAAGTTGTAAGTGACAGTGACAAATATTTTTTTGTAAACCTTAGGCAGATAGAAAATCGAAAATAAATATTTTTCAATTAGAATGCAACTATGAAAGGAATATTGAAATGTGTCAGAGAACGATGTAAACATCTTCAAATACCTGCCACGTTGAACAGCAACACCATTGGTTTATGTCAATTTTACGAGTGACTGGTATAAGTGGAAAACGTTTGATGAACAAAGAGCTCATATAAACTCTAAATGCTCATTATAATATTATTCCATACAGTGATTTATTTTATTGATATTCCGTTGTTCTTTGCAAATGACGGAACATATTTTTTCATGACAATTTATTCTATAATATTCTATTGCAAATAATATAAATTATTAGAGAGATTATAGCATAAGTTTATTAATATTTCAGATTGTATAAATAGCAAGCTGTCTAAAATTTTGTAAATAAAATTTATTCATGTATCGCAAAATTTGAGTTTTATTTTTGTTCCTCCATGAAATGCGTGGAATGGTAATATATGGTCTTACTTATATTAACTATTTTTCTATTGGAAATAATTCATTATTTTATTTGCATTAGTAGTTTTTTTATTTAAAATTTTTTTGCATTTGTATTACAAAAGGATTTTTTAAAATAATAATGGTAGAAAGTTGCGTTAAAATTTTATTCAAATTATATATTTTTTTTTAATTTTATAAAATGTCATTTGAAGCAAAATATAGGAATCTTTCAAAATTCTTGTCAAATTTGTTTAATATTCTTTAAAAAAAAGTTGTTAGAAAACTAAATTTGTTATTAAATAAATCGTTTATAAAAGGTTAATTTTCTTGGTAAATATAGCACAAAAAATGCAGAGATTCTTTGCTAGGAAAGCCTATAGGCAACCAGTTTAACACCTATGCATTGCGGGATTGTATAAACTAAGGATTTTTTAACGAAATTTGTATCAGGAAAGCGAGAAATGCAAAATTTGTGTCAAAAAATGAAACATTTTGACAATACACACTTCGTTTTCTTGATTAACTTGTTATCACAGCTTTGGGGGTTGACTTAATTAATGAAAGGGTGTCGTAGAGGGTTGATTTTTGGATATGTTATAGTACGGCTATAATTGACTAGTATTTGTGAAACGCGGAAAATTTTGTTATTTTTGCGAAATTCCCAGCCGTTTTCGAGATATTCGCGATTAAAGATTTTTTTTGCAAACAATAATTAATAGCCATGGGCTCGTACGGAGTTGGGGGTTGAAAATGTTATAGCTGCTAGGCAGCACTTGTGACATGCGCTGTGTTTTTCAAGATTTTCCACAAAAAATAATTTTATATTTGTCATATAATTAATTTGTTTTATTTATTTAAATTATAACAAACGAAACTTTGGATTTATATTCCACATAATAATATAATCAAATATTTCAAATGTCATTTTTCAAAATTAAAAAAATAGATACAATACTTTACTATCTATAATTTTAAATTTAAATATTTTGTACACACTGTACATGATATAGTAACAATACTAATAGTATTTATTTAGCAAAATTTTAATTAAAACAATAAATTATCAAATCTAATTATTGGTGCAGTCAGTTTCCAAAATTTTTGGTCCATTCTTGTAACCTATTTAAGAAAACACTATTTTTCTGTTTTTCGGTTTTACAAACTAGCTTTCTAGTAATAATATAGAAATATTTAAAGAAATATTGCTGTATGTACATTAATTTACATTACACAGAAACAAACTATAAAGTTTTCAGTTTCTTCGGTTAACATCTGTTAAGATCTTTAGTGTTACAGAATGTTACATCTTTTTCTAGTAAATGGACAGACAAAATAATCTTTTAGATGTGAACCAAATAGACTCATTTATTTTCACGAAATATTGTTTTACTTGCGAGCGATATTATATTTATAAAAGGTTAAAGGTTAATACATAAAAACAAATTATTGTTGTCTGTATAGATTCCATTCTTTATTTGATTTTTTTTACATTAAGATCCACATTTGTCTCTTTTTAATTATTACATTCATCAACACATTTTGACACTTAAATAAGTTACGTTTTTTCATCATTTTCTTTGTTTTTTTTTAAATTACGTTTATTTACTAATTACATTACTATGAATAGCATTTTTTTTCTTTTATTTATAAGAAGAATATAATATGACAAAATATACAGACTCTGTATTTATAGAAGAAGGGGGGTCATTTTACAGTTCACAAGGAAGGCGATAAATGTGGTTCCAAAACTGATTCAAATTCGGTTTTTTTTTTTTAAATTGACTTAGAGAATTTTTTCAAAAATCATTAATAGAAATTTTTGCATCATATACATAATTGGTCATTTTAAATACTATATGTATTATATATTATCAACAGAAAATAATTATATACTAGAAAACATGTTTCATTGTTTAAAAATATACATATTTAAATTTCATGCCATCAAAAATCTTATACTTGATTATTTTTATATGTCAACTAATTACAAACAAATAACAAATATACCGAATAATTCAAATTGATTGTCTATAATTTTCGTAATGTTAATAAAATTACGTTTCACTAGAAGAAATAAAAATATTTTGTACTATAAACGTACATTGTAGTTTTTTTTTTTTTAATAAATATTTAGAAAATAAGAAAATAAAGACTTAAAATTGAAATCTATGTCATAGTAAAATCAGAGTAAAAATCACATAAAAAAATAATTGAAGATTGAGAAGGAGTTACAAATTTTTTTAGCAACTTCATGCCTCTGATATTATAATAAAAATTATTTGTTTTACTGTCAAATTTTGTGACAATCTTCAATTAAAAAAGTACATTTACTATTGCGTAATGCTACATTTTCATGACGTAAACTATATAAACAAAACATAAAAATAAAAACGAAACATCACAGACAATAATTTTAATCGTACGACATAAAAAAAAATATTAATTAATTATAGAAAGAATCAAAATAATATATCTGCAGATTTTTCAAAAGTAAACACAAGTACTTTTTGAATTAGGTATGTTTATAGAAAAGTTTAGATCAATGATGTTATAAAAATTAAAATAATGCTATTTTAAAAGTTAATAATTGATTGATATTTATAAAAACACGCAGTATAATTGTTTAAAAATTAACAGAAAGATAACGTAACATTCATAAACTGAGTGTTGAAATAGTTAAAACTTGTACATACCGGGTGACCCATTTTAATTAATCCACTGGAATATCTCGAGAAATATGTGTCGAACAAAAAAATGTTCCGAATAAAAGTTGGATGGTTTAGAGGGGGCCATCTGATCCTGTCACATTTTTTCACCCCCACCCCCCTAGGGGGCGGGGGAGGGGGGCATGTTTGATATCTTAAATGGGAACCCCTATTTTTTATTACAGATTCGGATTCTAAATAAAAAACTATGAAGATTTTATTGGAAAATTTTTTTTTAAAATCATAATAGGTGGCGCTGTAATCGCAAAAAATAAATCAATTAAGCTGAAAAAATTAAGTTTTCGGGGTACCATGAGTCTTTGTGTGCAACAAAAATATGAAAAAAATTACATCTTATTTGTTTATTATTCATAGATGGCGCAAAGACAAAGACTCATGGTACCCCGAAAACTTAATTTTTTCAGCTTAATTGATTTATTTTTTGCGATTACAGCGCCACCTATTATGATTTAAAAAAAAAATTTTCCAATAAAATCTTCATAGTTTTTTATTTAGAATCCGAATCTGTAATAAAAAATAGGGGTTCCCATTTAAGATATCAAACATGCCCCCCTCCCCCGCCCCCTAGGGGGGTGGGGGTGAAAAAATGTGACAGGATCAGATGGCCCCCTCTAAACCATCCAACTTTTATTCGGAACATTTTTTTGTTCGACACATATTTCTCGAGATATTCCAGTGGATTAATTAAAATGGGTCACCCGGTATATAATATCGTACAATTAAAACTTCAACTTGATCAAAAAATATCGCTTACTTTACAAATTATGCATTTATTTTTATCTAAACTTCGATATAGATGGCATCTGCTTCCCACAAACACAGCTTCTAAACGTACTAATTGTTGTTTTAATAGAATGTATATTTTCGAAGAAATTAGTTGTCAAAAATAACCTCAAAACTACGATCCCGACTAACGGTAACCCCTTAAACTATTAAAATAAACTATTAAAATAAATTTATCGTTGTAAAGAATGCTCTTAGAAAATTTATAAACGCAGACGAAACAATGTTGAATAGAAAATTTGATATTTATTTGTGAAAATCAAAAGACAATACGTACAATTTGAAAGACAAAAAAAAATAATTATACATGATCTCTGTGCGGATTCTTGTTACAGCACCTGCAGAAAATATAGCTGACACGTCCGGCTTTATCCGGCGCAGATGTTGGCTCCGGTTGTCACACAAATTCAATGCTCGTCTCCACACGTCTCCACACGTGAATCCGGTTCGAAAACGCTCAATCTCTCATCGAAATGCTCACAAAGTGCCGGCAGATTAGACGTCGAACTGCTGAATCTCTCATCGAAATGCTCACAACGTTCCGGCAGATTAGACGTCGAACTGCTGCAGGACGTAGAGGCGGCTGTAGTTGTCGACGTACCAACATTTACCCGAGTCGAGTTGGCATTCTTCACCGGTGACGATGGGGGGAATCTGTCCAAGCTGTTCGCCGCGCGAAATTTTCCCATTGTGAGACGTTGTAGCCAACAACCTTTCTTGTTGCCACTGCCCAGTTTCGACACCTTGGGCAGTGTACTTGCACGTTTATCGTCATCGGATAGATCTGTATCA
This sequence comes from Clivina fossor, assembly GCA_963966155.1. NCBI lineage: Eukaryota > Metazoa > Arthropoda > Insecta > Coleoptera > Carabidae > Clivina > Clivina fossor. The sequence goes on from OZ014550.1 coordinate 61,644,232, forward strand.
GTTTTGCAACACGGTGCGGCGGGTGTTTCGTCCTTCTTGGTGTTGCGATATCGTATGGGTAAAGTCATTCTAGTGCCGTTCAACGATAGCAGATTACGGAATTTGGACGAATCCTTGTCGATACACAGCCCCAAACGATCGGTGAAACATTGTTTCAGACGCGATAAAATTGATCGGTTACCATTATTCGGCGATATTTGTTCGTCGGTTGATTTTTGATCACCTTCGAAACTTTGGCTGTCAAGTGTCATATCGCCGGCATCGCCATCTTGCGTAGTTTTTTCACATTTCAATGATGGTTTGCACGTGTCTTCGCCCGATCCTTGCGCATTCTCAATGGATGGTTTTCGTGGTGTATTACGTTCGACTTCGTCCATCGCGCGATCTGTCAAAACAATATTTTGTTTACTCGCTTCACTATTTTTTTCATTTTTTTCACACGGCCTACTACTGTCACAATACATACATTCACATTCACATTCATATGACTGATCACGGACGGCATGAGATGAATTTCGTTTCGCACGTAGCCGTTCCAATGCGGCCGATTCGTCAATAACGTCGGCCGCGTGTCGCAATCCGTGTTTGTCGTGCGAAATTCTTCGTTCGTCGAGTGCACGTTGATCGAAGCTGTGCGCCCCGGATAGGATGCGTCGTTTCTCAGCCTGTACAGCCCGATCGACCTCTACATAATTCAACTGTTGCGCTTTTTCTCTGCTACCCTTACGCGAACCCGGGTAACTTTTCCTACCTGATGTCAGCGTGCCCTCCGTGGTGGAGATTTTAAATTTTAGCGTTTATTCGGATACTTCCACCTCGGTGGCTGTTTCCGAATCACCTCTTTCATTGTCCTCGGCTACTTCGGCCAGACTGCATGGTTCGTCATCGGACTGTGGATTTTCTACAGCGATACTGTGTTCTAGATCTTCATCGGTTGAACAGGATCTAAAAATTTCAACATATTACTGCATATATAAAAATATAACACAAAATAATAATGTAATTTTGATTGATTAAAAATAGTAATTAAATTTTTGATTAGTTATTTTAATACTACCTTCTTCTACTGAAATCTCTAATACATTTTGGATAAATAATATTTAAGCACTTAAAAACTAGATATGTTTAGATACTGTGTAAAACAGAATTAATATTCATATTATAACATTTCTGTGAGCCTCGACAACATTACCTAAAAATCATTTAAATATTTTATTCAAACCGTAACATAACTCACAAAAAACTGTAGTATGATATTTTTTTACTGTTATTACATTTTTTGTTAATTCCAAAAATGTTTAAATTTCAGTTCGGAGTAATTTTGCGGTGGTGATGCTAGAAAAGCCTATATGCAACCAGTTTAACATCATTGGATTGCGGGATTGTATAAGCTAAGAAGTTTTTAACGAAATTTGTATCAGAAAAGCGAGAAATGCAAAATTTGTGTCAAGAAATGAAACATTTTGACAATGCACACCTCGTTTTCTTGATTAAATTTTTATCACAGTTTTGGGGGTTGACTTAATTAATAAGGGGATGTCGTAGGGGGTTGATTTTTGGATATGTTGTAGTACGGCCATAACTGACTAATATTCGTAAAACGCGGAAAATTTCGTTATTTTTGCGAAATTCCCAGCCGCTTTCGAGATATTTGCGATTAAAGATTTTTTTGCAAACATTAATAATTAATAGTCGAGAACTCGTACGGGGTTGGGGGTTGAAAATATTATAGCAACACAAATGTTGCGGAGCAGATTTCGTTATTTTTGCAAAATTTGCAGCCGTTTGCAAAATACTCGCAGTTTTAGTTTTTGAATTTTTATACACTAATTTGTTAACTTTTTATCACAGTTTTGGGGGTTGACTTAATTAATAAGGGGGCGTCGTAGAGGGTTGATTTCTGGATATGATGCAGTACATATCTTAAAATTTATATTTATATATATATACAGTGTGGTGTGTGGAAATTAAGTAAGGAATAAATTCAGTAATTCCGTTGATATTAATCTCGAAAAAATCTCGAAGCGGTATAGCGATTTTGACTACAGCGAATATTTTCAGCCTATTTTCAGTTTCTATGTTATTTGTTTTTCATCTTATGAAGTCATCGACTTTTTTTTAATGACTACTGCTAGATTTGTGGCGCCCTCTAATTTTTACTAGCCTAGGTACTGGTAAAAATTAGTCGCAAAAAATGTTTACTGTTTATTGATAGATTTGTGGCGATAGAGGGCGCTACATCATAATCGAATATTCGAATGTCGATAGAAATAAATATAAATACAACTAATTTACGGTTGTCTTTCAACTTTATAATTTATTTTGTATATTTTTATGGAAATCTGCCACATTTTGTTTGTTCATCAATCGAATGATTTTAATTTAATTCGAATAATTTCGATGTGCCTATTATAAAGAGAATAAACAGATAATAATGAAAAACCATAAAATTGTAAATAAATCTTTCATACATGCTCTTCTCACGCAAAACACTCTCAGCATATTTAATATAGGTACATAAATAACAAAATAAAAAGTATACAATTTTTGGAATTAATTTTATTCTGAAATATATATTTACATTCATTGTGTTTTGATAATTTAATATTCCACAGATAATATGAGAAAAAGAGGTACACTCCAATATGTGTTTCAATAAATGAGCTCATTTTCTATATTTTTAAAAATGTACGTAAAACAACATTCTCAAAATTAGAACTTGGTTTGAACGGTCGGTTAAACATGATAAAAATGTGATTCATCCCATTTTTCAATTAGTTTTCCATTTCTGAATTATTTACACTAGTTATGAAAACAGTTGTTAGTTCAATTTTAAACAAGTTTTTGAAATCAAACATTATTTAATTCATAGAACCAACACTTTCCTGACCAAAACACTAAACATAGTTCTTCTATTTTGTAAAACTTCAAGTATCACACTTTATATGTAGATATATTATTAGTAAAATCTTAATAAGTTAGATAATACTGTTACATTTTCTATTAGTGTCGTGATTTTTAACCTGCATTTTTTTATAAATTTTCCACCTTATTTAAAGATTAACTTTATATTTAGACTTGTATTCACTTCATTTTTGTTCAATTTTAAAAATGAATATTTTAAATATATAATTGTATATAGATTTTGAGTAACTTTTTCTTAATCTAAAATATTTTTAACAATAGCAAAAATTGTTGTCAAATATTCATATTTATTAAATATTTTTAACCAACTGATTCAAATTTTGTTTTTATTTACTTTTCATAACGGGGTATCTGCGCTAGATATATTTTTCTTCTGATATAAGAACAACTGTAAATAAAACTTTAAAATCTTGTAAACATTTTAAAATAAAATAATTTTTATAAATGAATTTTTAATTTCTCATAAGCACACTTGTCACAAAATTTAATGATACATCGTGACCGAACCAAAAGTCCAATTGACAAAATATCATCGGACAAAAACTCATATGTGAATACAAAAAGTAAAAAGGTTTGTAGTCAGATATTTATATTAAGCGAGTATACTTGAAGAATTTGATACTAGTTAGATGTTAGGCTGAGTTAAAATATTAGTATTTCATCATTTAAGCTTTTTCATATATCAACCAGTAAAATTTTGTCCATTAGGTTTTAGTTCTGAAACAATGATTACGTATGTCCTATTAATATAAAATATTTCATACAAAATATGACATACATTACAATTTTTGTAGGAATATTTCCTACAATACAAGCGTATAATCTTAAAAATTTATAAATTCTGTTCTAAGCATTTTTGAGCAGACAGAATTTACTACAATAATTATTGAATAGGAGTATTTTTTTTATATGATTTCAGTGCAGGCACCCTATTAAATATTTAATAATAATTATTAAACGATATTAAGTGAATACAATCTAAAGTTTAACCAAATATAATACACTGCTCGTACAAAATTAAAACCTAAAACTGTGATGTGAAAATTAACACTAAATTTAAATAATTACTTATAAATAATTTAAATTTCACATCACTTACATTTATTAATACATAATAATACTGACCACAATAATAAAGAGTCTTAATTTGGGCATTTTGATAAAGCAATTTTCAAATTCCATTGAAGATAATTATGATAATTTATGAAAATACATAGACGTCACACTCGCAATATAGTTACAGAAAAACAAATAAATTTAGAAACGTGAGATTTAACAATAGATTCATTCATTTCAACGTATGCAAAACAATTTCAATCAATTAGGATTTATGAGCTACCGAAATTAGCCAATGGGAAGCTTTTGATTGTTTCGCATTATATTGAAATGAGGGTGCTTAAATAGAGATAATTGACATGCATGAGTTACCCACGGGAACATGCGCACTGAATTTTGTTTGCTTAATAAATATGACCCATATTTATTTAGAAGATATATATAAATAGATTTTTTTTTTTGTAGAATTTACAACAAACATTTAAAAATCATTTTAATATACAGGATATTTTATCGTATCAACAGCAATTTTAAATTTTTATAATATTAACAAAAAAATATTTTTTAATAGAATGTAATAACTAAATCGGAGTTACTATAAATTTGAAACATGTTTCTGCAAATTATTTCTAATTAAATTAGAAAATTTAACTAACCCCGATTAAAAAGTATACATTTGAATCCATATCTTCGTAGTTAAATTATACAAATAAACTCGATATAGTAAATAAATTTTTATTTCAAATTGTTATATCATAGACACAAAATTAAAATTGAAATTTGTTATAATATTTTTGACCAAAATATCTTAAAAAGTAAAAGTTTATGACAGTAAAGCAATTGATGTTAGTAGCGCTTGAAGTTGAATTTTCATAAAATATTGTTTACATAAACTGTTTTGCTACTACCAATCAATTGCATCTGTGAATTTAAGAAATTCAGAATCAGGTCTCTTATTTTATTTTTTTATTTATGGTGATTAACGATTATAAATCAACATATAATCATTTATTATTATACTAATTGTAAAATTAAATGTAATACGGAATCAAAGGTATTACTTTTCGATCCATCTTCATACAATTTTATACCGAAATTCTTTAATTTTCTAATTTGAAATTGACGAAAAATAATTAAATTATTACTTTTTTCTTGAAAAATATATTTTTTTGTCAAAAATATTTTTAATTTCTATTTATATTCTAATTATTTAATATATTTTTCTGTAAAATAGTATTTAGAACTAATTTTTTCTGTCACTTTTATAATGTTTTACCCTGTATATTAAATATTTGAACAAGTTAATATAGCATGAATGATTATATAGGATAAATTTGATCTTAAAAACATATTTATAAAATTATACTTTACATTTTTAGAAATATTTAGGCCAACATAATTTGATGATAACTGCAAAAATGTTATAATAAAATTACTTTCATGGACTAGGTACGTCACATAACAATAATATTAAATTACTTTTCTATTATGTTCATGAAATGTAATAAATGTAAAGTGTAATTTTATATTTTAAAATGGGCCGACATTATTTTTTTTATATATAACATTATTTTTATCTACCTACATTTATGTGTAATTATATGTAATACTAAAATGAACAAAATAAACAAATAAAAAAATAAAAATACTAGTGATTTTTATACTACAAAATAAAATTTTTTGTCCTTTTTCTTTCATTATATAAGTTTTCTTCTAAATTATAGTTTTTGGTTTAGAAAAAATTACAATCATTAAAATGATAAAAAAACATAAACTTAACTATTTACTTTAACACAAAAATTTAAATATCTTATCACAGTTTGAGTGCATTTTTCAAAATTATTTTTATAATGAAACGGTCCAAATTTGAAATGTATTTTGAAAGTTTACATTTTAGGCGCAATAACTGTAATATATATTATTTAAAAATGTATATAGTAGTCTGTGATATTAATACTGATTTTCTAAAAATGTCAATTTCTTATTAATTTTTTATAATTAATAAATATATACATAGATTAAGGTATACATTATAAATTTATTCACAAATATTAAAACTGAGAATTGTATTTATGTCCTAATTTAAAAATATTTCTCGTGATATAAGTTTCCTATTTCATTTTCTAATTAAATGTATATAAAACTAGTTCTTTACAGACTGTAACAAGTACCCCTATATTTGAAAAGTGTACTGATTAAATTACTATTTTATAAATTTGTGAAAATTTTCGAATACATATAAAGAAAATTATAATTTCAAAATGTTTGTGTTTGTGTTTTAGCACTGTTATTGTTCCCTGATAATTAAAAATATTCGTTTGGGAACAAAATATTTTAAATTTGTTTTTATCACAGTAAAGAAAATTTCTACATTTTTACTAATTTCTAAAATAAACATTTTCACTTATTTAGTCAACAAGAAAATGATTATAAATTAATATTATATAAAATATTTTTTATGACGTTCTGTAAATATGTTACTTAATTTTGAAAAATATTAAGTGAAATAATTAAAAATTTTATTCGTTTTTTTGGATATTTTATTGTAGAAATAATAGTATAGAAATAATACTATTGCCCCGTTAATATTTTTAAAAAGTATCTAATTTAATGTCAAAATTTTTTGTAATATACTATAATTTTAAATTTAACTTACTTACTTTACACATATAGTTAATATAAAAGTAAAAACATACATACATGCATTGGGATAAAGCTTCAAATACCTATATATTAGTGCAAAACACTTTATACTCGTACGGTCATAGGTATATGTCTAATATAATTTAATTTTGTTAGATTAGAGAAGAAAATTCTTATTGGAATTTGTCAAGAAGTTAAAGTTAAAGAAACATATTTACAAATACACGATAAGGTATTGTCTTTTACACTTAACATTTTGCATCTCGTCACTAGTCAACATATCATCAGAAATAGGAAGTAACAGTAATGATAAATACTTTGTAAAGAATCAACCATATTTCGTACTTAAATACGTTTAAATCTGTCTAGTTAAATTCAAAATTCTGTATCCTTCACATACTAGAAAACTAGAAAAATTGGGATGTAGTTTATCATCTCGTAAAAGATATACAAGTCATGTTCATGACTTTTGATAACATAAGGTCTGCAGAATTTCGAATTTTACTATTCAATAAGAACATTATACAATTAGTGAGCTCATATAGTTATAGGTAAATTTTCAAATTCGACTATGCAAAATCTAAGTAGTCAATAAGAAATGTCGAAGGCAAATACAATATTCGAGAATGGATGGCCCCCTGCGACCATTTTAAAGTTGTATCATTTATGCTTAAAGGCATTTTTTTTTTCTTTCTTTAAATTCACAAGAATAAAATTTTTAAGGTAATAACAGTACAAATACTGTGACAAATATTATTGGAGAACCTGATGAAGATGTAGCACGAGATCACAATACGGTGTCCAATGTGTCCAGTGATTTTAAAACTCGTTCATCTCTGGAACACCATTCTATCAGTTCTTCTATTGTCACTACGCCATCTTTGTTTGTGTCTATTAGCTGGAAAATCGGTAGATTATTTGAGAAATATAGAGAATGTTTGTAGTCTTAAACAATTTTTAATTGGCGATAAAGCTGCGACAAAATGAAATATGTAATAGTACTTACTTTACTAAATTTGTTCTTACCAGCTATTAAACTAGTTTGCATCTGTACAGAGCATGTGCAATATGGTAAATTACAAGCTAATTAATTCCATATTGCGCATGCCTCGGAGACTTGTGATCTATAGCTGAATTCTATAGTAAAATTGTAATCTTGTTCGAAAAATACAATGCTCGGACATTGCAAATACAAACTAATTCCGATAAATGAACAATACATTAGAAATGCAAACAATAGCATTTTGTTTAATGCAAATCAAATCTCGTATTTAAATTCAAGCAATCGGAATGTTATCGAAAAAGAAAGGCCAAATTCAGTTGTTTGCATTTATAGTTTATTATCATTCATTGGAATCTATACATACATACACAATCACGCCATGTACCCAACAGGATGTGGCACAAACTCTTTTTATCATTCCGTAATCAGTCTCCTCCAAACATTCCTATCCAAACAAGCAACTTTCGCTTCATGCACATTCGTAATTCCTCTCATACATGCTCTTTTAATCCTACTACTTGGAAACTTTCGCTAACGCAAAACACTCTCAATCATACCACTCCAACTACTCATCGGACGTCCACGCAAACGTATACCATCAAAATCATTCGAATAAATCTTTTTAACCAAACGTTCATTAGACATTCGCTCAACATGTCCAAACCATCTTAACTGACTAACACCAACTTTTGCTACAACATTTTTTTCAATTTCACACTCATCATACACTAATCTATTTCGTATCCGATCTCTCCTATTTACACCACATACCCCATGTAAAAATCTCATTTCCACAGCAGTCATTTTCCGTTTAGGCTTTTGCAACCAAACCCAACATTCACTACCATACATCAACGTAGGCACCGAAACTGCATTGTATATACTCAAACGAGCTCCTTTGGAAACATTTACATTCCTAGCAAAAGTTCCCAAAGCACCCAAAACCTTACAACCAGCATTTACTCTCCTTTCAAATTCACGATCAAAACGGCCATCTCTACATAACAAACTACCCAAATACACAAATTCATCTACCTGCTTTAAACGTGCACCATCAATATATACATTACATTCAGTCGTCAAGTCACCCTTCTATTGGTTGATCTATTGCATTTTTTCGAATACGAACAAGATTTTGATTTTGCTATAGAACCCAGGCACAGACCCCAGACTAGTATAAAATTTCTATAAGTACTTACATAAAAATTCTGTTTTTATTTAATTTTTTGCCATTTAAAAATTGTTCAGAAATTTACAAATAAATAGTATATTAAAATATGTTTATATATTACAAGCAAAAGTCTTTTTGTAAATTTTAATAATTACATTTGCTATTTCAGTAAAAATTTAGCTTAAGTATTCAAATATTAATATTTTTAATATTTATGTTGTCATTTAAACTGTAAAAATATGCTTATGATTATGATGATAAATTTTTAATTAATTGCACATTTTCTGAAGAAATTGAAATTTTAAAAATATTATAATAAAACTAATAGACTCATAATCGACTACCAATTTAATCAACCGAAATCCCTAAAAGTTTATGAAAAATAATTAGTAAACAATAAGTTAGTTTTTGTAATAAAAATTAATAAGTGCTCATTGCAAACAGCAAATGGTTCAAATAGTAAAATAATGAGTAAAAATACTACAAACGGAAATCTAACAAAAAAAAAAACAAAAAATTAAAATAAAAGAATAAAAGCGGTACAAAGCGTGTAGTAGAAGTAGAGCAGAGCAGAGCAGAGAAGAGAATAGAGTAAAGCTCGTAATGAATTACATGGAAAATTTTTTCAACGTGTTCCTTCGCTGACGACTCGTCAACTGCGGGCTGGGTGGCTCGGCCGAGCATTTCATAAATACTCGTTACCACATCCAGCATTTCGGTTTTGGTAATGAGGCCGTCGCCATTCAAGTCATACAGCCCGAACACCCATTGTAGCTTCTCTTGAACGCTGCCGCGCGACACCTTTGATAAGATACTCAAAAAGTCCTAAACATACAATCTGTTATTAATATTTTTGCAATATTTTTGTCTACATTATTTTAAAAGTACAGATAGTTCTCGATCTGGTTTTTTGACAATAACATTTCTAAAATATTTATATATAATGTTAATGTTTCCAATCCCTAAAGATAAATATATGTAAAGATTGGATATATAATATTATTATATTTGATTTATGTTAGAACCGATTTGCGACGGTCGTCAAAACAAAACAATATCGTAAGTCGGAAACTATCTGTATTCTAAATCTTCAATTTAAATTAGAGCTTCTCAAATTAATCTTTTGGGGGTTGATGATTAATTTTAAGAGATCTACAAGAGTTTGATTCATAATATTGATAAATCAGTCATTTGCATAAATTACAAAAACGTGTAACTGAGCAGAGATAGGCTAGTTTTATTCTCAAGATCTTTGCTAGCTTTTAAATGAACACACGCGTGCTAAGTTTACCTACGGATTAAATTTAAAAAGTCAAATATTATATAATATATTAAACTGACTCTAGACATTAAAAATACTGTTGTTTATAGAAATGTATATTAAAAATTGAGAAGCCTTTATTCGAATAGAAGACATATATACATAATACAACTTTTGATGCATTGCTTTTAGTTTTACCGGTTTACCGCGCATCATTTGGCTGAATTGTTTGGTACTGAATTTAAATCTATACTCTTTTTTCCTCATTTACTATTTTTAGATATATTCATAGTTATTTTCAATTCATTTTCAGAACGATACATTCAGATTGTGAATGCAATATTAGTAAAAAAGTAATACTATTTTTTAAACATTATATAATACTACTTATAAGATAAAAATACCAAAAGTTCATGGTTCGGGCAATATTGACAACAGAATTTAAATGCAATATTATTTTTGATATTAAAACCTTGTACTATTAAACTAATATCGATTGCGTCTGAGTGGTTCTATATACTGTATTAAATGAGCAGCCTCTCGTGCATATAGCCCCATGTTCCGTTTAGAAATTACGGAAACTGATATATATGTATATATATATATATATATATATATAATATATATATAATATATATATATATATATATATATATATATATATATATATATACTTCTGACAAAATTACAAGAATAGTTGACTCTTATAGGAACTAGCTTTTGTAAAGTGTTACAAATTGGTGGAGTCGCTATATGTAAATGGAATAATATTTGTTATTTTTATATAAAAAATATTGTAAACACATTTTTTAAATTATCTTTAAATAATTTAATTTTTATAAAACAAAAAAACTAAAATTATAAATAAATAACACGATATTTTTATCATAAAAATCTGATAAAGAAGATTAAACACACAAAAAAAGATTTATCACTGTAATAAAGACGCTAGAAAAAATAAAAAAAATTCGTCCGACTTTTTCTGTTGTCAACCAAATAAATAAAAATATATATTTTATTTCATCACGTAGAAACGCAAATGCAGCCAAAACTAATTACACAGCCAGTGCAGTGTTTAATTTTAATTGCATAGTTTTTCTTCATGTTTTTATTTTGCGCAATGCACTCGCAACTATTTTACTATTTATTTTTCCTAAAGTTAAAATATACTACCTAAAATATAAATAACAGTTCACAACATGCCTCCTATTATTTGTTAAATGCGTAAATAAATTTTTTAGTTATTATATTTTAAAAAAAAGCACAAACGTTAATATTTTTTTCATAACTTTATTTTGCACATTTAAAATTAAAAAAAAAAAACTTTAACGTTTAAATTTAATTTTAACGATAAATTTTTAGTGGTATCACTGTTTTTATAAACAAATAAGTAAGAATAACATCTGACACATATTACTAAATTTAGCAGGACATATCAAAACAAAATAACCACAATTAATCTATACAAACATTAAAAAATTACTTCGGATAATTCTACTATATATAATTTTTTAAATTTTGGTATATTAATATAATCAGCAAATTAAAAATTATTTTTTTATAATTGGGGTAGAATTTAAGAAGCCAATTTTTCACAAAAGCGACAAAAAAAGTAAGTAAATTGTTGTTTTTGGTTGAAGATTTCTGTAAGATAAATTACGTAATCTGACTTCTACTTCAATATTATTCTCAACAAGTTTTACTATTTTTGAAAAAATAATAAGATCAACTACTTACTGTTCAAGATTTAATTTATATTTTATTACTGATATAAACATTTTGTTTTTTATATAAATTATATACTCCACAATTTTAGAATAAGAAAAATTAATTATATTATGTAATATTAATTTTCGCATAAAAAAATGACAGAACACGAATTAAATTCGTTTTACGAGGCGATTCGTAGTATTCGTAGTTGTTCGTTAGTCGAATCACAATTTTTTACTTTAAAATTTTGGTGCTTTCCAAAAAGATATGTGTTAGCTGTATATTAAAATCAAGTAAATAAAACTGAGTTGCTATTAAAAATATAAAACCCGTTTACCTTTAATATTGCTACTTTTTAGTTATTTTTCAAATAATAAATGTTTGAGACAAGTAATTGTATACTGATATATAATTTAATAAAAATTTTGGAGCAACAAACATTTTTTATTTAACTGGGCTATTATTTATTTATTACATGAAAAAATAAAAAATTTACTAATTCCTGCTTATTTATTTTACATATTAATTATTGAATAATTTTACATAAATAATAATAAGAATATTAATAATTAACATTTTCTCACTTACTTATTTTTTTTTATGAAATCTTAAATTAACATAAATTTTTAAAACTTTTTTTTAATTTTAAAAATATACAACAAACAACTCAATTAGTAAAATGAGCAATAAATCAGATTTGTTGTTTTTCCTAACGTTGCATTTGTAAATGTATCCGTAGACAGATTAGATTTTTTCCGCAAACCATTTTCTATGGTTAGGTTAATTATTATCTCATATTTTTTATTTATGTCCACGGTTTAATTATGTTGGGCCATATCGCGATAGGGAAATTGAGGAAACAGTTGGCAAGATTGCCAGCAAAACAATAAAGAAACAGTTAACCTAAAAGACTTGTGTGCGGCCGCACACATGACACAGCCAATTTTTCGATGCCAGTTTGCCGGTTCGGCGGAATAAAAAATTTCATTCGTGAAACACGATAAAACAACGAAAAGAAACATTTCTTTGGGGGCCATGCCAGTCAGAAATACATTTCGACCAGCTTCGCCTGCTTTTGCAAATAAAAAATTAAGTTTATTGCTTGTTAGCTTTTTTCTGCTTTGTTTGTGTCTGAAAATAATTATTTTTTCTGTTCGCCATCAAAACTTGTTTGGGATAAAACGTTTGTCTTAATGGTATAGAAAAAAAAAAAGACAGCCTTTAATTTTTATTACTTAGCAATCATTATTAACCTCCTAACATCATCATTTTGTTTACGTCACAGATAAAAACAAAATATAATCGCACAACTGCGTTCAAATAAAAAGATAACGCACAAGTAATTCTATATTTCAGTGCCTTTTAATTAAAAGCAAAATAAATTTTAAAATAATTTTAAGTACATAAAACATAACTCAAATTTTTAATTTGGATCAAACAAAACAAATTAAATTTTATGTTCTATTTTTATTGAATTTATAAAATAATCAAAACTTTTTTTTTTCACTACAAATAAATTTGATATGTAGGTTTTAACAAATTGTTTTGTAATTATTTTTTTGTATAATATAATAGTATATTTTGTAATTTGTAAATAAAAAAAAAAACGGTATTCTTTGATTTAACGCAAAATAAAAATGTATAATTTCAAAATAATTTTGGTGTCACCATCACAATAGTGTAGCACCACCTATGAGTATTATGACTGTTACAATTGTCGAAATAAATTCATTTGGGGTAAATTTGACACATTAACAAGTCAAAATCGAGTTTACAAATATCTTTTGTCTTTTGAATAGTGAATGCAGTTAGAACATGAATTTAATAATTAGATTCCATTGTGTTTGAGTGATTATCTTTTGAGGAACAGTTAGATGACGTTGTGGGGGACTCTAAATAAATGTTAACGTTTCGTTTTTGTGTATAATATTGCAGAATGTTGCTTGTTCCATTTGTTTAATTCAAAACTATTACAGCCGTTCAGCCGCATAGTTATTCTTATTATTATTAATTTACCACCAAAACTAAATAAACATTTAAGGAAAACATTTGCCATTTTCAGATTAAACGGGCTGCACTAATCTCACCCCAATGTTTTAAAGTTTTATTTAAATTATTCATATTTAGTTAATTAGTAAATTCATTGGCACTAAGTGCCCTATCCAGTGTCCATATATAGAAAAATCAAACAAAATAGCCTAACTAACTTAACTTTTCAACGGCACCTACATTTGATAGATGCACAAATTTTAGCCTCAAACACCGAATGATTTGTATAATATTAAATGAATATAAGTGAGTTAAGTAAGAGAGTCAAATAGTATTCTTTAACACTTTAAAATTGTTTTCATAAACGAATTATACTCATTAATTAAAAACTTTATAATTATAGAAATATATATACGTAATATAACAATATTTACTATTTCTTTTATTTACACGTTACAGATATAATTTTAGAATTAAAAAAATAAAAATTATTTTTATGTCATTATATAACATTATGTACGTAATTTTGGTGTTATCATCACAACAGTGTGGGACCACCTACTATTACATAACATAACAATTTAGTGTTATTTATAACGTTATATAACAAAAACAAATAATAAATAATGTTAGACAATAACGTAATGATTTAAAACAATATTTCATCCATGGTTTCAGTACCATTTTTAAAAAAAATCAAAAGTAAATATAGAGATAATTGTGCCCATAAAACAAATATTTTAATTTTTAATTAAACTTGTCCAAATTTGTCCATTTTAAATAAATTGGTTGTAAATAGAAAGTTTATATTAAAAAAAAAAGTATATTGTAAAATAAGCTACTTATAAATTTGTTTCCAAATAATAAATTTTATTAAATATGAAAAGAAAATTATATAAAATTATATTAATTATTAATTATATTATATTAATTATTAAATAAAATTATTATACTTGTATTTCTGTTTTGTTTCATACAAACATTTTTATTTGAGCAAAAACTATTGAAGTTTAAAATTTATTTTTGCATTTTTATATGTAATATAAGAAATGTCAACATTAATTTAATTAATAAATGTTTTATGACGTAAAAACAATATTTGAATGTGTACTAATAAAAAGCCGGAATATTTTTCTATTAAATAAAATATCAAAATAAAGTAATGCGTTTGTGATGTCGGTAACGTCATATAAAAATGTTTTGAATGTACATAATCTATTTTAAAATTTATCATATGTATATAAATGTTACTTGTAAAAAAAGTACTTTATTCCATTGAAATTGTTTATTCTATATAGTATACTAAAAAAAATTGCTTGTCTACATGATAACTATAAGAAACGTATTCCATCAAATTCCGATCTGCGTGGTTGTGCGGTTTAATGCGTGTTCCATGATATCGCTCGTACCCATGCAGGCCCGCGTTCGAATCCCGAATTTAATAAAAAGTTTGCTGCCTAATACCCTAACAACCGGTTTCATAATAGACACTTTAATTAAAGCCGGCAAAAGGCAATGACTTTAAATTCTATTTGATTAATTATTATAGCTGTCAATTAAACAATGCTCTTCTTGTCAAATTTTACAACTTCTAATAACAAAATTACAAATAAAAAATTACAATAAAACAACGCTTTTTTTGTCGGCTTACAGTCGACTTAAGTTACACAATCGGCTGTTACGGCCGTTTTCATAATAAACACTTTAAGTAAAATCGAATTTCAGTCGAGAAAAAAGCATTAATTTTAAATTCTACTAGCATAATTATTATTTCTGTCAATTTCTTAAACTTCTAATGGCGTAATTATTTAGTGTTGCCAGTTAAATAATGCTTTTTTATCGGCTTAAAGTCGACTTTAGTTAAAGTGGTTGTTATAATCAAAATATGTGTTAACAAATAAATGTTTTATTAAATGAGTAAGTTAAGAAACTAAAGTACTTTATTCTATTGTATAATAAAAAATTGTATTGTTCTGTTTATTTATTTTTATTTGTACCTAATTCTGGAAAGTGCTCAAAACAAAACTAAAAAATGTATAAATACCAAACAGAAGTGCTTGTTTTCAACATAAAATTTTAAAGATAATAAAGTAAATGGAATGATAGCTGAAAAAGAATTTTATTTTGCACTATGTGGCACAATGTATTCAGAATTATTCTATAAAAATTTTAATAATACTTATAATTCAAATATTAACTTAAACAATGTACACTAAATATTTTATAATTTCTGTAATTGTAACAATTGAGTATTTTTCTATGGAAATGAATTAAAAAATATGTGAGAATATTGTGAAACGAATATTATCTGAAAATAAAATCCAATTTCAGCGAGTTGCGGAATGTAAAGCTTGCCACCTGTTAATAAAGTTTATAATCTGACGTGTAATGTTCATTTTTTTTTGTTGGACATAATTTTTTTTATTATAATTAGTTATTATTTTATTAAATAAAATCTAAATAAACTAGAATTTTTTTAATATTCTAATGTTGAGATTTTTTTCCAAAAATTTCACTCAATCACTCAATCATTGAATCGGTTTGTTAAGCTATACATGAATTACCGGCCAGTTAACCATAGATAGATATTTTTGAAATAATAAAATTGTTCATAAAAGTCAGCTATAATAATTTAATACAATTCTGCACACGTTTAGATAAATTAGTCGTTTTTTATTCTTTTGCGAAAATATTGCAAACGATTGATCATTCTATCATTCTGAATAAACTCAGTCATTTTAGATTTTCTATTTCCATTATACATCTTCTTCATTCCTATTTAAACCAACATATCTCTTTTTGTATTTTATCTTAGTCATCAATCTAATTTCTTTTCTGTTCTTTCTGCTATAAGTTAAGAATTCAACCTTGAGACTTTATTATTCTCACTGTTACTGTTCATTTATTTTCAAATTTCCGATAAAAAGTTACTGTTTCTTGCTGATTAATCTATAAGCTTCAATAAATTCTGTCGATCACTGCAATGCTTTGCAGAACGATTTAAACAACATTAGATCTTTGTGCACTGGTAATTTTTTGAATTTCAATAAGTCTTGCTCTTCATATTATTTGTTGAGAGATCAGTTACTACGTTTTGATAATATAAAAGATCTAGTCGATGCAAAATTAAAATTTGACTTTCATTTTAAATTTAAATTATTTCTGCTTATAAATTATTAATCTTTATTACTAGATTACTATATATATATATATATATATATATATATATATATTTACAGTAGAACCCCGATTATCCGTGCGCGAATTATCCGGGGGGCGGATTCTTCGTGCGGCATTTTTAAAATGTCATCCGTGCGCGGATTATCCGTGGCTGACGGCCAGAGGTTGGCGTATGAACGCTGAATGCACCGTGCAGGCGTTCGCCTCGGGGAATACCCGAGTTCGGCTCGAGAAATCCTCCGTTTATGTGTTTACTTATTATTTTCGCCAACTGCCGACCGACTCGTTAGTTAAACGTAAACAGACATTCGTTTGACTCATGTATTTGTCTGAATAAATTATTTAAAAAAATAAAAATAAGGTCTTTGGATTATCCGTGTTTTCGATTATTCGGCGAAGGCTCGGTCCCGGCTGGCCCGGATAATCGAGGTTCTACTATATATATATATATATATATATATATATATATATATATATATATATATATATATATATATATAAGTCTCCTTATTCACTTAAACAGTGACGGCGTTAGATTTTTATATTTGGGGAGAGGGCCGCAGGAACCAAATTATTTTTTTGGAGGGTCAAACATTTTAAGTATGTATTTTTCGGAAAGATCTTTAAATTTTCTATACGAATATGAAGTAAAAAATACTAAGTTTAATGACGGCATTACTTGAAATCTAATGATTTCACATCATCGTATTTATCTTCAAGGATGTATAATTATATTAATTGATTTTTTTTAATTTGAAAAACTCATCCTGTATAAATATATCAGTAACAGAAATAACAAAAATATTTTAAAATGTTTAATTAGCAGAAAACGATATTTGTGATATTTGTAATCAGTCGTGTAAAATTAATCTGATTTTAGCTTGATATATCAGATTCAAAATCAAAACAAGAATCAGAATCTGAATCGAAACCGGAATAGAATATGAAATCGAAATCAGAGTGCGCGAGTTAGAGTTAAAAGCAAGCAACTGATCCTATAGAGAGACACGGACACTCGACACTCGACATGAGACATGAGACACGGGGCACGAGACACGAGGCACGAGACACGAGACACGGGGCACGAGACACGGGGCACGAGACACGAGCGAGCGATCGAGCGACATCACACGTGGTAGGTGCGATGTCTAAACTCCTGTCCTGATGCTCTCCTGTTCGCTATTTATAGCCTCAGAAATCAATATACACACCTCTGTCCTGTCCCTATCTCTGTGTTGGTGTCAGCGTAGTCACATTCCCCTTTTCCTATTCTCTTCGACTGACGACCGCGGTCGTTCCAGTGGCGGAACTACGACGATACAATATATACAAGATACATAAACACCTTCTACCCCAACCGAAACATAAATGGAAATTTATATATTGTATATATATATATATATATATATATATATATTTCGAAAATTAATAACATTGATTTGTTCTGAACACAGTAAAAAAATATTTTACACTATCCGACACACCGAAAACAGTGTAAACATTACACTTAAAAAATATTAAAAAATGTTTTTGCTAGTGTTTTTTTGTAAAGTGTAATTTATATACAAAATTATTGTTACTTTTTCAATAGAACAAAGGATTTTTTATAGTAAACATTCGCAAAAAATCTAACATGTCCAACAAAAGAAAACAGTAAAATATTTTTCAAATATTTGTGTAGAGCACTCCAAATTGCTGATTCATTTTATATAATTCCAAAACTCAAATAACTAAAAATAAACTACCTACAATATAACTTGTATAGAAACTCGCTGTTGGAATATGAGGAAGAAAAATTCTGTAGAAATGAAGCTTTTGAGACTGTACCTACTCCTAATACTATAGATTGCACGAAATGAGAAATAGTCGGTATTAAGCGAAATAAAGATAATTAAACTGTAGAGAAGTCCAAAAATACATTCAGTTATTTCTGTCGAAAGACGCTTATTTCTGCTTGCGTAGTATCCATATAGTCTAACATACGTGCTAATAGGCCTATTTACTATAGATTTCTATACAAATTCAACTATAATAGCACAAATAAGATCTATTTTGAGATATGTATAATAAAGTTTTTTTTTTTTAAATATTCATAAATAAAAAAATTTAACAAATAATATAAAATGCTAAAACTTCAATGTATCTCGTATCATAGCTCAAAAACAAAAGAAGATAATCGTATGCAGTCAAATTAATCAATCAAAATTGGATTAAAAATATTAATCATATAGTTCTGTTGTTTGATTGTAACACAAATTTACTTGAACCAAATGTAATAAAAAGATTTTTTTACAACATTTACTTTAAGAATCAAAAACTCTTTAGAAAACTCAATGAGCAATACTATAAATACGCTAAACTACTAGGCATGTCATCAATTTTTATCACTAAATGAGTGATGTTATTCACTGGTATGTTGACATGAGCTTTCGAATCGGAATAAAAATATTAAAAAGTTATCCATCATTCATACCTAATATAGTATCAAACGTAATATAAATATCACCACCATAAACGAAGTATATTATTTAACTGTGAAAAATACTACTACTAATAAAGGCAAAACAAATATATTGTATTTAATTAAAGAATACAATAATATATGATATATTATGTACATAATTAATTTAAACTTTATTCAAATAAAATATTTGAATATATTTTAACAAATTTAGATAACTGCATGTAGAATAGAAAGAATTCTTTTATTTATTAGAAATTTACATATTGCGAAGTTTCACCTCCAGATTATGACATGCCCTAGAAACTTTTCGTGATTCTCCTATATTTATCTACTGAAAAAACTTACTTGCTTTTGAATTTTTGTTTCGTAAATCCCAAAAAATATTTAATTTTCGTTCTAATTGTATTATTATGTATTAAATAATATAAAAATTTGTTTATACTAAAATACAGGATTCACTTGATTATAGTTTGAACAGGGTGCTAAGTTGATGCAGCTACGCCACTGGGGCATTCCACAGCGGAGCGACGAAGATAATACGTGCCGTGCCGCGTAGGAGATTATGGCTTTTTATTCGTTCCATTACGGAACTGTTGATTTGATTACCACGTTACCGGTTCAGTTCAGTTCGTTTCGGTTCAATTCGGTTCGGTTCGGTTTACTTCCCGTTCCACACGCTTCGATTCGGATTACCAATCTGTTTTATCGTCGCGTTTTTATTTTCTTTAAAATCAAAATTTCAAATTTCCACGCACGCAGTCCCGATTTCAATTTCGAAAACCTCTTACGACTTATCGGGGCAAAGAAGCATTCTATGGCGCCGATGCCGATGACACAATCAAGCTAAAGTGTTTTTTGTTCGTTGGTTTCAGCAACAGATTGCAGCTACGTATAATGCGACACTTCAAACGAATACTCTCACGCCGAAAATTATTATTTTCTCTTTGACATGTACTCGTAGATTGTATTTCAAAATCACAAGTAATTCACATAAAACAGAGATTCTTTGTGGAGATACATATTTTTCAAATTTTTTATAATTTTTTTACTTATATCGTAGTTTATTTTATTTTAATCAAATAAAAATATATACAAATTTTCAGAAATTTGATTCTCGATGCGAATGTACTGTTAAATCTAACTAAATTTTCATTCACTTTCAAACGAATTTTTATTTAAAAAAATTTAAAAAGTTTTTACAAAAGAATAACATATTTGCAAAAATATATTAATTTTATAAAACACTGTCAATTTATGACAAAATTCTGATCAAGACTAGAAAATTTATAGTGTTAGAGATATTTAGTCTTTTTCTACTATTTACTAGAAAGAAAGAAAAAACATTCTATAATATTACAGAATTTATAGATTTACTAGGAATTCTACCACTGACTTCTTTATTTTAGAGAATGCAAATTTTTATCATTAACAAATATGCGTATTGAAGTGCATTTTCTTTTCGAAAAATAACTTCCGTTGCATTAATTTTAACATTTGAAGTTGACAAATTACATTTTTCTAACAATGTATATTAATTTTTCTAATTTTCAAATTTTTTTTTTGCTTAAAAAATTAAACAAAAAATAAATAAAATAAAAATTTATTTATAGTATATCTCTATTATTCAACAAGAGTGAATGACCATAATACGGAAGTAAAATACTATACTTTTTCTACGACCACAGAAAATTGTTTGGTCTAACATCGATGATGTTTTTAATAATAATAGTTTGACAATTGCACGGTACTGTAGAAACAGAACTAACTTTTGACTTGTCTATTTTACAAGTGTGCAGGTTTCAATAAGTTTTGATTGGCCAAAAAGTGTAATTATTCGATTCGTAGCTTAAATTGTTTCAAGTTTTTATTTAAATTACAAACTATATAGAAATCAATAAGTAAAATAACATACACGTTCTATTAAAATGTTTGTCACGTAAATTAAAAATAACTTACTGCTTGAAAAACAAACCAAAACAAAAAAACTTAAGAGATAAAAAAGTATATGTTTGCAAAAAGAAAGTTTTTGTTTGTTTAATACGATATAGTAAATATACATTTAAAGATATAAGTTAGGATTCACGTCACTTACCTCGAAACTTATTTTCCCCGTATGTTTTTGTTTGATTGTGTTGAAGACGTAATGCGCGTAGTTCGTAGCATCTGGAACAGTTAATAAAACTCATAAATCATAAAGTCTTGCAAATATTCTGTTTGTGGAGTAGAGCAGCGTTAGAGAGGGCAATTTCAAAGTTTCGCTTAGAACAAATGTTTTTCGAACACAAGGCTTTGAGCCTGTTACTTATGCTATTGGAATATATTGCTATTGCTAGTTGCCCCTTGTTCTTGTATGCTAGAAAGTGGGAGATAGCTTATCCTACACTCGCCAGACTTCGATTAAATTAATAATAACTTAAACATTGTTTTGAATAACTAATGTACGTTTGTTAGCTTTGTCATTTAGAATTAGACTTTATTATAATTTCATGAATTCTATATTTTCAATTCGATAAGAGTTTTCCTTTGAAAAATATGTGATATATATATATATATATATATATATATATATATATATATATATAAAAGAAGTCAATACTGCAGTATAAGAAAACGTTATTTTTTTTTTAATAAGAATATTGAATATTGTTGTTATTTTATAAAACTCTTTGCAGGTTCGTTAATTTTATTTATTATTCATACGATGCGTTTCGATCTTGAATATTGAATGTTAAATCATTACATTATAGAAAAAACCCTGGCATTGTGAACAAAAGCACTGAACTTGTAAACTTCTTTTTATAAATTAAAAACAATATATTCTATATAATCTAATACAAATATATATATATATATATATATATATATATATATATATATATATATATATATATATATATATATATATATATATATACCGGGTGTTCGTTCGTTAAGTTCGTACGGGCGTTTGAGAAATTTTCAAAAATTCAGCTTTTAATTTTTTCTACTAAACGATGCAACCTAGAATAATGGTTTCTTCACTCAATTATAGTACTCAATGTTCCGCATTTTTCCATACCATGCTTATTTTCCTACACCTCATAATTTTTTAGAAAAAAATAATAAAAACCTAAAAATCAAAAAAAAATTCCAGCCCCCAAACGGCACATGCTAGCAAATTAAAACTAAAACCAAATTATAGAATTTCTAATGCTCTATCAAAAAGTATTCTAAGTATTTCTCCGAATTTAACTCGAGCAAGAAGTATATATCTCAATATCTGGTTAATTCATTTATTTCATGACACGTAATTCCTAATGAAACAAAAATGACAATTATGTATAAGGTTAATTTTAAAATTTAATTTTCAAAGAGTATCTAGCAGAAAGATGTCGGAAATGTCACAGGTGCTCTCAAAGGAAGGGTTAGAATATGGCATTTAACTACCTACGCAAAATTTTCATTTTTCTCTTTCAACTAGAATCACCCATTATTTGATTAAGCATGTTCTAAATTTAATTTAATAATATTCCGAAATTTAATTATTAATTTCGGAACAGCATACTAAATAACATAAATGTAGAATTCAATACATTTAATATAAAGTAAAACATTTCGAATTAATCTCCAGAAATTTTTATCTAATTAAGAAAAGTATTATTTTTCAATTTAAAAAATCGTAATTTTCTGAATATATTAATTGCCCAAAAATGTAAATCTATACAGAAAATATGTATGCACATAATGTAAATCCAATAGAGCAAATATTATTAGTTTTATTAATTATAATTTTGCATTATATGAAAGTGTGTAATAATTAATTTATAAATTTTAGGATTACAGTGGCTATTATAAATATTTAATTATTATTTTAATTGAACTAACTTTTATAAAATATTGCATCAGATGCAATTTAATTTGTAATTGCACTAGACACACAGTTCATTTGACACTGATTATTAAAAAATATGTATTACATTGCGATTCAATTTTACGAAAAAAAAGTACATGCTATATTAGTTTTTCATATTTTTAATATTTTTTTATTTTATACAATACGAATATATTGCAATAAAAATATGATATGACAGTTTGTATATTCGCCATATTACCGAATATGAAAGTGACGTTCTTCAAACATAAACATGTATATGTAAATAATATCAGTTATAACGTCTATTAGAAAATAAAAAATTGGTATTTGCAACTCACAAATAGTATGTCATTAGAATCTACGCAAAATTACTGAACATTACTTATTCACAATTCAAAATAGAAGAGATACAAAGCAAAATTAAATTACACAATATTTCATTTTTCTGTCATATTTAGTGACTTCGAATTTTTTGAAAATAATAATATTCTCTATTTATAATATAACCAAAGCAGTATGATTTATAATTATTTATATTCCCACACAGTATCAATTTAATATATTCATTTTTTATTAGCTAGAATTTAATTGACTTTCATATTTAAACAATAAATTCATTTATCACTAAAATTTGTTACATTAAATTACCATAAAAAAGTGAGAAAATTGAATAATTTTTTGTTATCTGATAAAAATTGTTTAACCTAAAAAAGTAGAATTATGCAGTAAATAAGAAATTTAATATCATATTCGACGGACCTATTGAAAAGAAAAGATATAGAACTAGAAATAAGAGTTGCTAGGTTTTAAAATGCCTAAAGTAGAACAATACACACAGACAGGCAGAATTCTTAAATGATCATTTTTGTAAAATACAGAATTATCTATCAGCAGATGCACAATTCAAGCACATTTAAGTATTTTAAATTATTGTTAAAAAAAACTACTTTTTTTAAAAACTTTGTCAATGTTTAATAGCAACAGTAAACTAAAATAATTGCTTTAATTGATAAATAAACTTAAATCAATAAAATATTTCATAAATTAAACATTTTCAATGTTTATAATTTCAACATTTAAATGTAGGACAAATGGAGGACTGTCTTACCAAAAGTAGGACTCCCGGCAACCCTAACAAATAGTATACTTACTAACTGGAAATATTTTTCCTATAAGAAACGATGTATTGTATTACATTTTTAATTATAAAATTCAAAAAATATATAAAACTTTTCAAACTAGTATGACAAATAATATCATCAAAGTTTCTATTAAAAAACATTATAATATATTTTAATAAGTAAATACTTCTAAAAATATGAAATTTTAAATATATGGTTGTACAGCGTTACATGTTACTGTTAGAAAGAGAGAGAGAGAAAGAGAGAGGCTCACTTTTTCGAATAGGTCAATTTTATAAAGAAGTTATATTACATAATTTCCCATTCAATATTTCTTATTTTATACTAATAAAAAAAAAATAAAAAAAAATCGACAAAGGAAATAATAGTATATTTTACTAACTAACAGTGACATATTCAATCCCATTTATCTTCATGTTTTGTACATACGGTATGAGCCTGTTTCATTCACACACAAAAGTGAGAATATCCCAGATTATCTGAGCTCACATTTCTCTCGCTTCGGGAATCATAAACTAAGAGCATATTAAATTAAGTGACATAAATAACGGTTATATTATGAGGAAAGTATAAACTGTAAAACCTCACTAATTCCGAATATATTAATTTGCCATTTATATTTATTCAGAAATTCTTTGCGCTTGCATTAATAACCTCAAAATTAACCAAAACAATACACTTTTATTTGCCAAGTTAAAATAGCTTAAATTTGGTTTTATTCATTTGAACAGGCTTTGATTTTATTTTATTAATTCAACAATAAAATAAAATCCACTTAAAATTATAATATTGCATTTATTAAATCTATAATAAATATTGAACTGAGCAAATCGATTTGCATATGATTAATATTATTTTATATTTGATGAGAATCGAGCACACAATTTATCGTTCTACTACATTCGGTTACAAATAACCCGACAAATTATTAAAACTTAAAATTATGCTATTTAATAATAATTTTTATTACATATTATTCTTTAGTTTTAAAACTAGACGGCCATTCATCCATTAGCGTTCGTTTTATTTTGAGAAATTAAATTTTACTTCAACTAGAAATAAAAAAATCAACTTTAATGTTTTAGGTATTTGTAAGTAACAGTTCTTTATGCTTTGCTAAAAAGTGTTGTAAACTTGTTCTTCTGGCACAAAGCATTATCGATTTTGTACTAAGTTTAGAAAAATCGACTAAATAAAGAAACAGAAACCGTAAGTCAAATCTATCCCGGTGATAGAATCCATTAATTCAGTATAGACAGGCTGTATGAGTAATGTCGTTAATGTAGCAACCTGTAGAGCATGCTTCGGCCTTCTGACAGCTCTCTACATCACAAAAATACAAAGATGGAGAGAAAACGCGTTTGGTAATTGGTAGAAACTCTCAAAAACCTCCAAATAATACTCGAATTTTCTGATACGTTTTATTATTATACGTCGACAATGTATGTACATGTGTTTGAATATCAATGTGTGTGTGTGTGGGCCACAAGAGTTCAACATTGTATTTTTGTGCTATTAAACAGAGTTTTTTAATCGAATTTCATGTAGCGGTGAAATACCACAACAAAAGTAACTGAAATAGATTTTTTACTGTAACATAAAAATGACGTAGCTTCGTTGATTTATATAGTTGAAAACGTTAAAATTACTTTATTTATTCGTCCGGCAAATCAATTATTAATCAATGTTTTATTTGTCGTCTAAATTAAATAAAGTATTTGAAAAATTTGTTTCATTTAGCGCAACTGTAATATCTGCGTACTAGTTAGCAAATTAAATATTTTTCTATATAATTCTTTTTTTGTTGTATACTCGTAATTTTATTAAAAAGTAAATAAAAGTATAATAAATCTGCGTTGAATCTCGACGATTTTCAATTCATCTATAATTCATTAAAATTTATGGTGTTGTAAAATGGCACAGCAATTTTTTAAACTGTAAACCTTATATATTATTAAAATTATTTTATATTATATATTATTATTATTAAAAATTATATATTTTCGAATTTAAAAATAATTCTTTAATCTTCAAAACCTCAAGTTCGCCAGAATTTAAATAAAATTTTATTTTTCGTTTTAAACCTTGTATGGTTAAGCTCATATTAACTGTATTTGAAAGGTTCGAAACCTATTATAAATTTATATAAATCTTCAAATAATATTATTACACGTGCATTTTTATTTACTTTATTTAAAATTTTCTACCTTAATAAAGAAAAATATTAAAATTTAATATTATTTTTGCGCGAAATAAATATATTACATGTAACGTCATAAACACAATCTAATATCTTTTTTACAGTATAATATAAAATTAAAAATGTAAAACTTAATATAACTAATAAATGTTACGTGTAAAACATACGGTTAAAATTGATAATAATAGAAAAAGTTGATATATAATTTACGGTTGCGGATTACACAACAATCTTTAAATTGTAAACGCTCTAAAAGTACAATCGTGTTAGAAGTGTTAAACAAAATTATTTTTTTTTTGACAATAAATAAATAAATAAATTTTTTTAATGCAAATATTTGTTTTATAAGCCAATAAATCAGATACATGAAAAGTTCCCGTTATACAGAAAAACTTGTGTAGAAGTATACTGTAGTAGTCATAGTCGTTAATAATTTCATTCAGTATTTGAAACATATAGACACAAAACCTGACAATAATAAATTAATATTTAACAAAATAAAAAAAGAAAGAGGAACTTTTATGTTAGGTGAATTTAAATATCATCACATTGAAGATATTAAATTAAATTTTTTTAGAAAAAAGTCACTACATAGATGAAATTAGTAAGTAAGTCAAAACGTTCTCGCAATTAATTTCTGCATCTATAAACTAAATATGATAAATACCCGTAATAGTAAGACACATAAATTGAGTTACGAGTATTTTCAGTTACAGTTGTACAAATTTAAATTTAGATTCAGTTTCCGTCCAACAGTTTGAATGAATGAATTGTCTATAGTTGTATGGAATAATGGAGTCTGAGCAGCGGCAGCATCTGTGTCTGTGTCTGTCCAGTACACCGTAATAAATTCACAACCTTCCGGGATTGCATTGCCATGTATCGTCCGGGTCGTCCTATCTCTAATGTCAATTACCAGTGAATTTCAAATTGAAACTGAATAATGAATGAACAAAATCGTGGACCGCGTTGCATTGCCTAACTATTAATAACCTTTAAATACTATTATTTTCATTTATGAACTACTCATTATTGAGCGCAAACGAATTTATTTAAATTACAAGGATTATTCATGCTCTACTAGAATATACATTATCATTATTATTATTGAAATGGTCTTTCTCGCATAATCTGTTATTGCTACAAATTTACATTAACAATTTCATATTATAAAATTAATTATTGTTATAATCATAGGCACATACATACATACATACACAATCACGCCATGTACCCAAAAGGGTGTAATACAAACTCTTTCCACTATCCCGAAATTAGTTTCCTCCAAACAATCATATCCAGACAGGCAACTTTAGCTTCATCAATATTCATGATACCTCTCATACATGCTCTTGTATAAAAAAATATTAGTTAAATATTTTTAAGTTATTCATTAATAATTTTTTTTGGTAAAATTATACTGTTATTATAACTATAGAAATAAACGCTTTCTATCCTGTAATATAATGTGTATTTATTGTGCAAATTTTATACAATTCTAGTGTTATTGCTTCACCAAGTTAAGGACATCATCATAATATCCTAATTGAATTAAACAGTAATCAAAGTGCAATAGCGAACCGTAATTTGGGATGCAGCATGATCATGAAATGATTCACAAGAGGCGTGTCTACCTGGTAATACCAGTATGCCATATACATACTGATTTACATATTTCAAAGTGTGTTAAGGCCCAGTCAAGTGGCGAACCGACATCGACACTGGGCTGATGCTATTTAAACGGCACCGATCATGCGCAATTAAGCAACAGTCACATACAGAAAATATATTTTTCACGATCGAATTGAAGCGACCAAGCTACTGGAGTTTTACTATCGTAAAAATCCGAAACAAGCGTCGTGTAAATGACGTTTTAAAACGGTTTCAGTTGCTTGGTGTTTTACTGCTGGGCTCTGACGCCGCGCCGGTTATGACTTATACTTGACGGTGTATGAGCTTAATGTCAACTACAGGTATTTTTTACCTATCCTGCTAATGTCTAGTTTCAATTCGATCGCGTTATTGAATATTTTATAAAATTTAGTTGGATATTCTTTATTATCTATTATTCTCTATACGTAAACAAAATACAAAGAAGTTGAGAATTCAATTTGGAATATTGATAGGTGAGTATAAATAAAAAATATATATACCTACTATTTCTTACAGAAACATGTTTCATGATTACACTATTTATTTAAATGGAAGGGGTTAATACCGTAAGGTAAATAACATTAAAAACAAAATAAGTTAAGTATGGCTTGAGGCTAGACATAATGTATACTTTTGAAAAACTATATTTGTAATATACATGTAATTTTTTTATGTAATTATTGTAAATACAGTAGAAAATAAATAAACTGTACATTTTTTTATCATCGACAGTATATTACGTACAGTTATTTTAAAAGTTTCTATTTATTTTCTATTTTTTTAAATAAAGCAGAATTAAAAAAAAAATAGAATTAACAAAACTATTGGTATAACGTTATGGTTTTACATAATATAATAGGTCAACGTTTTGACACTATATACTAGTGTTTTAATCATGACAAAAAAATAGCACATAATAAACATAGAAACAAGTAATTTCATGATGACTATGAAAAAATTAATAGCAAATATTTATAAAGTATGCAAAATATAAGAAATCACGCTTTATAAAAACAAAACGTTATATAACAAGTTGTTCATGTTCCAAAAGATTTTTCAATATTTTAAAAATATAGAAATTTGTGTGGTAATTATAGCATTTTTGATATATTAAATATTAAAGTAATATTTTACGTCCTGTCGGAAAATGCAAAGTAAGTAAAAAATATGCAAAAATGTAGCTTCACCCATTTATTAACACTGTAAAAGATTAAATTCCTTATCTTATTTTCTTTTAGACTTTATTAAATGTCAAAGTACATTAAATTATAAAAAAAAAACCATTTTTCAAATTATAATTTTATTATTCATTCTTTTTATAACTCAATACTTTTCAAACTATAAATAGATATCACTAATCAAATTAAAATATCTTAATTAATAGTTTTTTTTTTTTTTAAGAAAAATAATTATTTTAAAAACTCATTTTCATATACTATAAATATCGTTAATGACAGTCAATCTTTCGGTATTTAATATATAGCGACATTAGATTTCGAAAAAAATTAATTTAACAATTTAAAAAAAATATATATCATCAAATCGGACATCAATTGCAGCAGAATGTTCCGATAATATTTATATACTGGATCTGTCAATATCTTAATTGACATTTTATATGAAAATGACAGAAGATTGGTATTCGTAAAGTGGTTCAAATTAAAGGTACCTGCACTAGACATTTTGCAGTTATGAAACAACCGTCTGCGATTTCCAGGCTTTGTTCTTGTTTCTGGAATTCGTTTTTGGTTCCAGTTTAGATATGAACATGGTGTTGACATTCGACAAATGTCCTCTTTATTTAACTCTCTGTTTCAACTTTCTCTAGATTTAAGATCAGTTTATCAGCTGATAAATTCGTTACGATAGACTTGTTTCTTAAGCGACTCCGCCAAATTTCCAATTTTACAAAATTCAGCTAGATATAATATAATAGTAATAATAAATGCTTAGTGAGCTAAGATTTTATTTTGAAAAGTTTTGATTGCAATTGTGATTTTAATTTTAAAGAAGTATGTGTAATTATATTTATTAGATTATTAGTTTAGTATTAAATATTAAAGTAATATTTTAAGTCCTGTCAAAAAACGCAAAGTAAGTAAAAAAATATGCAAAAAATGTCTATTATAATAGAATTTCTTTATATTGTTTTTTTTTATATATCTAAAATAATACTATATTCCAAATACGGTACTTTAAAATTATATATTTATAAATTAATTTTGAAAAAACATACTTTTTCAATTTATTTAACACCTCATACCACAAGATGATTCTATATCATCCAGTCAAGCATACGTCATACGTAAGATTGCGACCTTCGCCAAACTAGTAACTTTTAATCATTTATTCTAGGCTTAGAACAGATAAATTTGAAAATTAAATATCTCCATTAATTTACTTTTTATAGTAAATTCTAGACGAACTCGTCAGTTTTCTAACTAAATTTACAAAGTATAATTTTAAATTTATTAACTACTACTTAAATTGTACAAGATTATCATTGATCATTTAGTAATTTGTGATCAATTTTAGGTCATAAAAATCAAAAGAAATTGTTTATTTAATGTTTAATATAAATTTTGGCGATTAATACCTACATTATTAACATTACCTTATTTAAATTGTTGTAAATCAATATAAATTTATCAGTTACAATTATTATATTTTATTTAAAAAAAAAAAAACAAAAAACAAAAAACAAATACTTATAATATCATACTCAAATGTGTTTTCCAGTTTAAATACGATGTTGCATTTTAGTTTCACTGCAATGATTTGCAATGATAATAATAATTTGTTGGATATATATATATATATATATATATATATATTCAAATATATAATATAATATATAATAGAACATGCTTATATATATATATTCAAAAACGAACAAAATGTAAAAAGCTTTTAGTGATATTTTAACGGTTTTCAGCGTGGATATTTACATAATCTGTGAATCAATTACGTAAAAAATGCTAAAATTACATTCGTATTTTGGTAATAGCTACAAATAAATGATTAAAAATGTGTATTTTGATCTAGTGAACAGTAAAATACCTTTTTTGTCAATATTTATAAAATATCTGTAATTTTGCAAATATCAATGATATAATTAAATAGATTTTGTTATTAAGCTTTTTTAAAATCCTAAAACTGTATATATATATATATATATTCGAAGGTAAAAGTAATGACTGGTAAAATTTTTAAGTGATTGGCTAATGGGTATTTGCAGTCAATTTTGGAAAACGATGGTTAAAAATGCCTTTTAATTAAAGGCATTTTAATTAATTTGACAACTAAGTGACGTTTGTTTTTGACATATTATTTTATTATTTGACTTTTAACATATAATTTTAAGAATATTTACATAATCAATCTATACAAATCAATAATGACAATTATAAATAAAAAAACAAAAATTAATTTATACGTTACATAGTATATTTGTTTGTTTTCATACATAATTTGAAAGTTTATCCTACATCAAAATTTAATGCATTTTATCACATGTGTATAAAAGAAAATTGTAACAATAACTCTGTTAGTTTTTTAAGCCTGATGAAGGATAAAAATATATCCGAAAGCTTGCTAAATTAAAGCTTAAA
Organism: Clivina fossor; assembly: GCA_963966155.1. Taxonomy (NCBI): domain Eukaryota; kingdom Metazoa; phylum Arthropoda; class Insecta; order Coleoptera; family Carabidae; genus Clivina; species Clivina fossor. Next base: position 61,676,093 of record OZ014550.1, read on the forward strand.
TGAGTTTTATTTAACCATCGTTTTCCAAAATTGACTGCAAATACCCATTAGCCAATCACTTATATATATATATATATATATATATATATATATATATATATTTCAATATTTAGCATTAAATATTTATATACAATATTGAACAATTTATTTGTAATAAAAAAATTTAAGTTCAAAAATTTAAATGGATAGATTTTTAATTGACTTTTGGAGTAAGTCACGGGTTTGAATCCCATAGTAACTAATATAATTTTCCAAATTTGTTGTTCCCATTGAGAAATAGATTTATTTTTTAATTTTATCAAATGTCAAATGGCATTCGCAGGCAGAATCGGTCGTAAAAAACACATAACCAAGTCAAATCTTTACTGCTGGCCCTTTCAGAATATTATAACAAAAAATATATTTTTATGAATTAATTTTTTAGTTAGTCTGTTGTTTAGAACTATTTAAACTCGACTACAAAAGTGGAAAACTTTCACTCTGCAGAAAGTGTGATAAGATACAAGACAATAAGCTTTTTTATTTCTTATAAAACTAAGTTGAATTACTAAACAATTTATACATATACGAGAATTTCAGCATTAGAAAAATAATTATTTTAATTTAAATAAAAATTGAAGTTGGCCCTATAATAGAATAAAATCGTATTTAATGCAAATTATATACATTAAAAATTGCTAAATAATATGTAAGTAATTATTATAACATATGACCACCTTTTTTTTCGTGAATTAATATTTTTATTTTTCTTAATTGCTTACATAGTAATACAGTTTATTGATAGATACACATCTAATTTTATAGTAATTTAACTTAGTTTCTAGATACATATTGGGAAGATTTGTTAACTGTAGGAAAAAAAATGAAAAAACCTACTTGACAGTGTTGTTACGAAGTTATTTATAATGATTGTAATGATATTTATAGTGATGATAAGTAAATCTGTTAATAATACTTTTTCAACCTACTATATAAAATAATTTAAAAAACAGATAATCGACAAGACAAAGTTTTTAAATTGTTGAAATATTTCTTATTTTTTAATATTTATATTATATTCATAGAAATCGTCACATATTTAAACAAGATTAGAAGTATATGGGTAAACCCATATATAGACCACTTTGACATTTCTCGGAAAGTTGGCAACACAATATTGTTAATAAAATTATAGTTTATGTGGGCACTAGGAGAAACTTTTCGGAAAATTTCAGCAAAATCGAATAAATAATGTAGCCACAATGAATTTTTAAAACATTTTGTGATTTTTTTTTCTCGATAAGTTGGCAACACTGTATTTTGTAAAAATTGCATAATTTATTTAGGCACTAGGAGAAACTTTTATGAAAATTTGTTTAAAATCGGTTAAATAAAATGGTCATAATGAATTTATAAATTTTAGTAATTTTTTTCTTGGAAAGTTGGCAACACTGTATTTACATAAATTATATGAATAGTAGGAGAATCTTTTATGAAAATTTGAGAAAATTAGTTAAATAACATGGCCATAATATATTTTTAAAAATTTTAGTAATTTTTTTCTAGGAAAGTTGGCAACACTGAATATTAATAAAATTATATAATTAATGGGAGCATTAGGGAAATCTTTTCTGAAAATTTGATAAAAATTGGATAAATAACGTAGGCAATATAAATTTTTAAAAACTTTAGTAATTTTTTTCTCGGATAGTTGGCATCACTGGAAAAAACAAACCACATGACCATCTTGGGTACTAGACAAATTTATCCTGAAAATTTCATTAAAATCGGTTGAACCGTCTAGGAGGAGTTGCGGCCACAAAATTTTGACTTACGGCCGAGCGAGCTGACGACGCACATCCATACACCCACATAAACTAAGTTCAGATTCGTCATCTAGAGGCTATATGAAAGATTTCTATACAATTTTTTTTTTTTTAATGTTACAGACACCGTACCAAACGCTATAGCACTTTTTCCTTGAAGTGAAAGTGGTAATAAAAAATAAATACAAAACGAAAGTCCGATACCGGGAATCGAACCCGAACCCCCTGAGTAAACCATATCGGACTTGTCAAACAGTAGCTCTATCCAGTCAGGTTAGATTAGGTTAGGTTAGGTTAGGTTAGGTTAGTAGCTCTATCCAGTCAGGTTCTTTTAATTTACAATAATTTACATAAACCAATTTGAACTTACACAGTTACACAAACAAGTCGTTACATTTAAATGGAAGTTTAAAGCTCGCGTAAACCAAAAATTAAAAGAATACAACGACTTTTGCACAAATATGTATGCACTAGGCCATTTTTCGCAAATTATTTGAGCGTGTAAACAAACCATCACAGTTGTAGAGTTTCTGTAATTTATATAACAGAAGCATATCAATTATACTTTGTTTTATAATTAAATTTAACACTGATAAAAGAGCGTGCCGAGGGGAAAACTACTCCCTCAAATTTTGTACACCACATTCTACAATCCTAAGATTTTAGCATAATTTTAAGGAAGATTATAAAAATTTCACATGATTTTAAGCGAGTTTGTAAGAATTTTATGTGATTTTAAGTGAAATTTTAAGAAATCTAGATGATTTTTCGTTGATTTTACGTAATTTTAAGGACGATTTAAATACGAAAAAATTCAAAAAAAAAAATATATTATTCTACCTAGGATATTATATCTCAAGTATTTTTTCGGTACCTTTAAGATCGGCTCGATAGAAAATAGACTATTTTTTATTTTATCAATTATCAATTAATAATATTAAATTAATTATTGAATTATTTATTCAACATTCATTATGTAATTTTTAGAACAGTCAGTTACAATAAATAAGTTGTATTAAAGGATTAACTTCAACATGTTATGTATTTGAGCTACGTGTCTGAACATAGCAATTACAACCGTGCAAATTGCGAATTTTTAAATACTTTAGTAATTTTTTTCTCGGAAAGTTGGCATCACTGGAAAAAACCAAAACCGCATGACCATCTTGGGCACTAGTCAAATTTATCCTGAAAATTTCATTAAAATCGGTTGAACCGTCTAGGAGGAGTTGCGATCACAAAATTTTGTCTGACGACCGAGTGAGCGAGCGAGCAAGCGAGCTGACGACGCACACACATACACCCACATAAACTAAGTTCAGATTCGTCATCTAGAGGCTATATAAAGGATTTCTATACAATTTTTTTTTTTTTTGAAAATGTTACAGACACCGTACCAAACGCTATACTACTTTTTCCTTGCAGTCAAAGTAGTAAAAAGTAAATATACATAATATGCTTTTAAAAATAATGAAAACAGCGTAAGCACTATGCCTGCAAACTAAATATTACATTAAATTATGTAAAAAAAAATAGATTTTAAATATAGTCATGGCATTATATAGACAAAAACTATTGTAATATTTCAATTAAAACAAATTGTGATAAAGTATTAGAAGTAAAATATTTTCTATCTGAACTATTGCGAAATGAAAAATGAATATATGACATAAAAAGTAATTTACGAAACTTAAAGTCGTTGTGCCTCTTTATGTCTGTACATTATCTTTCTTAGTGTGCAATGAGCTGTTCAAGTTTCGTTGTTTTGACAGTTTATATTGACGATAGTATACCCATCAATATTGCCAATATTTTCATGCTTATCTGCGTTTTGAATAAAGGACGACAACCCAAAATATTACGCACGGATCACTTATTGATTGATACATAATCAATAGTTTCGGTATAACCAAAAAGATCCTGTTAAATACGAAACTAATATTTGTTTAATTTTAATATTATATTGGTAAAACAACAACAAAAAATTGTATACACAATTTTTAACGACAAACTATAAAACTAATTGATGATATTTGAATTGCATAATACAATTAAACGAATTTTTAAATACTTAGTTGTGATTTAATTTTTAAACTCTCAATACATTTATTTTTCATGCGTTTCATGTTGAATTAACTTATATTCAATAAAGTAAGCTATTTGTCTGTTTAATCTTAAAATATTAACGCTGTTTTAAATAATAATATATAGTCTATGAAAATGCACGATTGAATTGTGTTAATATTTTAAATTATTGGTAAAAAACTGTTTAACACGTCTATGTCCTAAAACTTAGAAATTTGTAATTTTTTCTCGAAAATAAAAAATAAAAAATAAGCGATTTGTAAAATAATATTTTAAAATATTTTACATATTGATTTGTTTCATTAGTTTAAAATATAAAAATACTATAAAACATATTAAATAAAAACGAAACTTTGGATATATATTCTGCAATCTACAAGAAAATATGGACAAATATTTCAAACATTTTAATTTAAAAAATATTTTTTTTGATTTTATTATATGTTACTCCTTATCTCGCATTTTATTATTTTTAATTATTCCGAAATTCTACATACGCTGCATGTTATATCAAACTATTTTCTGTTGTAACTTGGTTGTATATTCTACAATCTACAAGAATATATATATATAATCTTGTATATTTTCATTTTGCATAATTTTTCAAAATTAATTTCTAACGTTTAAAATTTATTTGAAATAATTTTTGAATTATTGATTTTCAGTTTTTGTGAAACACATCGAAAAATACAAAAAATTACGTGTTTGATGTTAAAAATACCAAAAATAGTTTTTATGATCGTAACGGTTATATGTTGATTTCTTTTTAAATAAAACACAAAAAACATATATTTCACAGGAATTTCTTTATTATGATCAAAACATACCAAATTTCAGTCAAATAATGATTAATATTACCACAACATAATTTAGTACAAATGTATTTTTATCTAAAGCAGCAGTATGGTATTTTTCAAATGTCAGTGAAATAATAAATGATGGGTCCCCGATTTAAATTTCATTAGCTGGAGTGGAGGAATCTCGTGCGGATGAACCTCGTACGGATGACGCTCGTGCGGATGAATCTTCTGGGCTATCGACTACAGTTGTACAGCAGTTTGGGGGCTACGATTTCTACCACCACGTCCACCACGTCCACGACCACCGCGTCCACCGCGACCTCTTCTGCTATTCTGGTTATTATTCCAATTCGAATTATTCGCATCAATTTGGGGGCTGCGATTTCTACCTCCACGTCCACCACGTCCACGACCACCGCGTCCACCGCGACCTCTTCTGCTATTCTGGTTATTACTCCAATTCGAATTATCCGCATCAGTTTGGGGGCTGCGATTTCTACCTCCACGTCCACCACGTCCACGTCCACCGCGACCTCTTCTGCTATTCTGGTTATTACTCCAATTCGAATTATTCGCATTTCGATGCGATTTCATCAAATGCATGAAATCTGTCAGCGAATACAATCCATTTCGCTTCTTTTCTATTGCACCAAATCGTATTCCCCGTTGAAGCGATTGTGCAACAGCTTTTTTTGCATCTTCGGCGGGCACATTACATTCGGTAATAACATAATCGGTTATTGCCTCTATACTTGAACCTCGAACATCTCGCAAATACTTGATAGCCCCAACAACCAAAACAGCTTGTTTTCTATTTGATATCTTCTCCATTTTCATTCTTCACACAATTGATTTTAATAAAAGCAGAAGCAATACGGTTAATTGAAAGTAAAATACAAAAAAAATTTATGCAAAAATTGACTGTTTGCAAACGCGTCGCTAAAACAAAACTGATATGTTATTTGTTTTTCTGCTGACTTAGAAAACAACGAATCAAAGCAATCTGGATTCAGAAAAACGTAGATACGGTTATTTATTTTACATAGCTAACTTACATGTTCATGAATTTTTCTGATATTTTGAAAGATATAAAAATATTTATTTATTAAAAAATTGCAGCAATATTATGAAATATTTGAATATCAAATTGATCGTTATAATTCAAAAGAGCTAATATTTCTATGTATCTGATTAACGTCAATTCGCACGGTTGTAATTGCTATGTTCAGACACGTAGCTCAAATACATAACATGTTGAAGTTAATCCTTTAATACAACTTATTTATTGTAACTGACTGTTCTAAAAATTACATAATGAATGTTGAATAAATAATTCAATAATTAATTTAATATTATTAATTGATAATTGATAAAATAAAAAATAGTATATTTTTTAACTGGCTCTATTTTCTATCGAGCCGATCTTAAAAGTACCGAAAAAATACTTGAGATATAATATCCTATGTAAAATAATATATTTTTTTTTGAATTTTTTCGTATTTAAATAATCCTTAAAATTACCTAAAATCAACGAAAAATCATCTAGATTTCTTAAAATTTCACTTAAAATCACATAAAATCCTTACAAACTCGCTTAAAATTATGTGAAATTTTTATAATCATCCTTAAAATTATGTAAAATCAACGAAAAATCATCATATATATATATATATATATATATATATATATATATATATATATATATATATATAAATTCTGTTTTTTCTACTATTGTCATTGTGATAAAATTAATTTAAATTATTTCTTTTATTATATTCAATTATTGTATACGAAACACAGACACATAAATATGAAAGCAAATAAAATATTATATAGCTAATATATGAGAAAAAGCAGGTTTTATTCCATTTTTGATAATAAGTCACTATACGTACCGTAACAAAAAGGTTTCATTTTCAACCCACAATCATCTTTTCAGTACAATAGAATCGAATACATGAAATGTAGGAAATTTTCAAACAAACTTTTTGTTGACTCCACACAAAATAAATATATTCTTCATGAGAATAAAATAAAAATGATAAATTTTTCCAAAATACCAATATTGTCATTAAAAAAAATTTTATAATAAAATTTGCATAAAATAAATTTAATAGTTTATTCGCCATTGTTAATAAATGAACACAGTTTATGTAATAGCCTGATGAATATATGACGTAAATATGTAATTGTGTATTTTGTTCTTAAGAAAGTATACAAGCATAAAAATTCTTGTTCCGTTCAATCAGCAATTATATTGCACATATTTTTTTAATCTCGTAATTAATTTTTTCACACAATAAGTTTCTATTTCATCAATTGGAAGAAAAAAAACCTGCTCACATAAAATACATTCGAGTATATTAATTTACTTATTTATTGAAAACCCACGTAATCATTCACAAACACATATTCGCACTACTATGCGTTCGCCAGTTATACGCGGAAGATGAACAAATCTTTTTCATCCTCATTCCTAACTATTTTTTTAAAATAAATGTATTTAAAACGAAAATGAAACCAACAGGAACTATTTTGGAAATAAAAATAAAAGTGCATTAAAAATACAAAAAAAAAAATCAAATACTGACAGAAATATAACGGAACCGTTACCGTTAAATACACATAGTACCTAATTCAAACATTTTCAAATTAAAACGTTATAAATCAACCAGCGCAGAAACTAATTACTTTTACTTGATTTAAAAGTCAAAATTTTAATTAAAAGTTAAAATATACAATTTGCGATAAACAACATAACAAACAAAATTAAAATTATGCATTTCGCATTATTATAATTGAAATGGAAAAATAACGAATAATATAGATACATAAATTTCGGTTGACAATGTATATTAAAATATATTGTATCAAAATAAATGTTTCGCATTTGAAATAAATATAGATACTAGCGGACCAGTTATTCATTCTTCCGCTATATCTAAAGTTTGTGCGGACAAAAACTTTTTCGTATAATTAAATTAAATCTTTAGAAACATAATTAAGCAGTATACCAACAAATTCATATAGTTTCGCTTTACTTACGGCATTATATTCATTAGTGTTTGCTTGAAATATGTCGCGTGTCTTTAATAATTCTTCATATTTGAAAACATTTTTTTTCTAATTTGCACTAAGATCACAATGTTTGCAAATTAAAAAAAAAACAATTGGAATAATAATAATAATATCATTTTATTTTGTTTTTATTAAATATGTCGGATATTAACCAAGATATATTATTCTAGTTCGACATTTTTTTATGCTTATTACACAATTTTTACACCCACAACAATGGAAATATTTGATAGGTTTTTTTATCTATTTGTAATCTTCTACACCCTTGGTAATTGTAAAATTAATCTTATCTTAAAACCGATTTACAATCAAATGTTCGGATATCATTTTTATCAAAAGCTGAAAAAGTACATTTAGACAGATAAAACAAATAAATTCGTAATTTAATGAAAAATGTAGTGAACATTTTACCAAAATATCTACGACAATAGAGTTTTATTGCGGGCTGTAATGACTATATACAAAGTGTTACAAAAATAACTAGAATTAAGATGAATTTATAAATTGGTTCATTTTTAAAAGTTCATTTCTATTTTCGATTCAAATAATATTTTGTAAAGAACGTTTCGATCGTTTTATGATATTCATATAATATTAGTTATCGTAAATTATTTTTTATTTTGCTCAAAAGGTATCATATGGATACCTACATATGGTTGCTTCTCTGGATAAGAATGTTTGGCAGAAATTAATTTCTGCTTGAAATAAAAAAGTTTGTACCACATCCTAATAGGTACATGGCGTAATTGTGTATGTATGTAATTTGTAGAATACATAGTTTTAGGCTGGACGCATATCGGTCGGTGACAATTAGATAAAACACTATTAGACATCTTTGGTCACAAAGTAAAACATACAAATTAGTAATAATATTTAGTCACAATTAAAAATTTTAATACATTATTTTGTGACAAATGTGTCTAAAAATGTTTTGTCTAATTGTGACTAATCAGTGTGCGTCCAAACTAAGATTATGTATCCTCTAAGATACTTACATAGATAATTACGCCATGTATTCATACAGATTTGTCACAACTCTTTCTATTAATTTCTGCCAAACATTCCTATCCAGACAAGCAATTTTCACTTCATCAATATTCATAATACTTCCTATAAGATAAAGTACCTTTTTTTGCCCAGTATTATTTTAAATTTAAAGAATTTCAAATATCAACAGAAGAAATATTTTTTTTTTTTGTAATTACATTGTTATTTTGCAAAAAGCATTATATTTATATATAATTACATATATAATTATATATATATATAATAGTTTTTACTTACACATTGTTGTATAGGTCATTAGCTCATAATGTACAGTTTAGAATTGATTACAAACTCAAATCTAATCGTCATCAATTTAAATTTATAAATTAGAAATCATATTTTCTTTAATTTAATGTGTTGAACTATCAGCTATTAAGATACCAACTAAGATTTCTGTAATACAATATTAATATTTGATATGTCATTTGTATCATTTTTCCTGATGAAGATGTACATCGAGTACGTCGAAACATCGATTATTAATAAATATTAATACAGAACTACAATCTGAAGCCGTTTTATATTAGTATAATGAGTTCTGAAAGATATTTTACTATGTTATTAATATTTTTGTTTCATTAATGATATATAGTAATTAGAATTTAATCAAATATATGAAAATTCCAATTTATAGGCATATACAACGTTCCTGTATAATTGGTAAAGTCATATTTCTTGCCAACGCAAAATTGCTTAACCAAAGTGTCAAACAACAAATTTACATATAGATAATCAATTAAAATTGATTTGTTGCCGATCCCAAAAGGGCCACCCTATAATGTGCTTACGAAATTGTTACCTATCAACAACTTGTAATTATAAGCATATGTGTGTTACATTTAGTTCACATGCATCGAAATATATAACCACATTTGATTTCAAATATATCTTATATTTAATGTGACATGAAATATAAATAATTTCACTTACCGCCTTGTGGGAAAAACTGTGCAAATATTTTTTTAAATGAATCTTCATCTACCATGCCAGTGGGACATTCCTGTAAAAATAATATCGAACTTGTTATATTTGTTAAAAGTTATGAATTGCAATATGAGTAATTATGAGTTAATCTTGTTTCATCAAATTTAGTAGGTATTATAGTTTGAATTTTAATGAAGACAAAACTTTTAGTAATATTGACTTTGCGTAAGTTTATTGTTAAAATTTAACAAGATACAAATTAGGTCTTTGCGATGCGGCAAATTGCAGCATAAGTTCTCTTTGACTACAACTAAATTCTTTAATAATTTATCGAAATATTTTCATTAATTTAAAATTATAAAATCAACATAGATATTATAATTTAGAATAAACATTTTAACATATGTTAGTTGAAAATAATAAACAATCAAAATTCTAAAATTAAAGATAATAGTTTAATATTAAAAGATGCTTTATATACCAATAAATCTGCAGACAACTCTATAAATGCCATTGTAAAAATAGTGATGAAACAAACAAAAAATAATATTAAATGCATGAATCCAAAATAATTCTACATAGTTTTGAATACTATTATTTTGGTAGTTTATGATAATTTCAGGGAATCTTCCTTTTAAATAATTAAAAATAAAAAAGAAAATAAATCGTTTATAATTTACTACACTACATAAATAATTGTATCTACATATTTTTCGGAAAAACTTAAAAATTACAGAATCGCTCTTAAAATATTCAAATATTTGGGCGATTTTAATAAATCTACTATAGAAATTAATAAACTTAAATAATTTTCATATCATTTCATATTACAATAAGTTTTACTTTGATACGATTTGTTTTAAATTGTGAGCAACTATTGAAAAACAAAACAAATGCGATGCGTTTTTATCATATTTTCGATTCGGTTTTACAAATAGAGTACTCGTATGTTATTTATATAACAATAAAATTATTAAGAAAACAAAGTCTACAATATGGTTCCGGTTTCCGTTTCGAATTGCATACAATATTGCATGATGCGAGATAAGAATATCTTTTAGAATGTTTTGAAATTTATGTACATAGTTGAGTGGGTAAGTACACATGAGCGGCACACTACCCCCAACTACCCACCTGTTTGAAACCCCGATACATCAACTGAATTTCTTTTCGTGAAAACTTTGTAGTGCTTGCCAATTTTTCGAGTTCTTCGGGCCGATATCTTATAATGTGAAAGTTTAGCTCATCTAGTTCTTCGTCTGAAACAGAGAAAGACAATTAGGTACTATTTATTCCATTCATTTTTGTCTACTTATAAAAATTTCAAATAATTCTTTTACGCCATCCAAAATAACAATGATTGTTAATTAATTTTCTAGTTACTATTTATTTTAATATATATATATAAGATGATAATGAAAACGTAAACTAAATTTTAATTACTTCGAAAAAATAATTTATTAAAAAACGTTTATTGACATTTTACTGAACATACAAAATGTAAGCTTTATGTTGGACAGACAAGCAGGTTTCTACTAGATTGACAAAACATAAGAGAACATAACAGAACATAATTTGAGAAACCTAAATTGATGTATTTAGAATTACGTATAAATATTTATATTCAAAACAACACTATGTACAATAATAAAGATAGAGTATTATACGTATATTATCTGTTATGAATATATTCATGTGATATAGATATTTGATGCAATTCAACTTTTTCATATTAAATTGAAAATAATATTACAAGTTTTTAATTAAAGAAAATTTGTTATATATTTAGATAAATATTTTATATTTGGATTTAAACTAAAACACAACAAAACAATAGAATTTAATCTGTAAGTTTTAGTTTCAGTAAAACTAATACATACATGTAATTAGTGAGTGTGAGAGATTAAACAGATTTATAAACTACAAAATTTGTACAAAACATGCTAAGCTTTCAAAATTGTCTAAAATACATAATTTTTTGAGACTTTTCTCCTCGATTCAATAAATAATGTTTAATCAAGTGTAATTACAACTAGAACTAACATCAATAACTACATAATTAACTATTGATTACTGTACAATAATTTATAATTAATTTAGCAATTTCTCAATTCAATAACCACATAGGCTTTTTATTTAAATTTTAAATTATATATTCTTAAAACAAACACAAACACTTACAGACAATTATAATTTTTTTAACACATATTGGTTTCAGCTGCAATGATTATTCGCCAAAAACAACGTTTGATATCACTTTTTCAAAGTGTATTTGGACGATACAAAGACTTGCCAAACATTCATGCCCTAAGCGGGATTCGAATCTGAGCCCGTACAGGTACGAGCTGTATCAGATATATGTCTTAAACCGTTCGATCATGCCGGTCGGCTAATAAATAATTTGAAAGAAATATTGCCTATAATATAGAGACAAATGATTTCGAAAGCACTCAATATTGTAAACAAGAAAGAAAAAAAACTCGAATGAAATTGATAACACGCCGAGATATCACATAACCTAACATTTTGATTTCCACCTGCCATTATATTTAGGCATCGAGAATGACAGTGATGAGGGTCGTCTTCGCCTGAAAAAGGACCAACACAGCGCGCTTCAGTTTTGTCCCAAGCTTGCTGAAAATATGGTTGTGGTGTCCATATTGGCACGCAAATGCAAGGGCGCTTGATATCCGTGTCTACTTTCGCGTCGCAAACGGTGACAAATTGAGTTTTTGCGGGCGAAATGTCGAGCTTGTTTAGCTAATGATCGAAAGTAGCTAGGAGTTGGTTTAATTGGGCCAAGAAAAGTTTGGCCAGAAGTTTTTATTTAGTTTCGTTTTTTTTTGTCGATTTCATTTTTGCATATAAACTCTGTTAATTATTAATATTTGTCCATTTAGTGATTATTGAGAAATACTTTGGCAACAATATAATTTCAAAAAAATTTGTGATTAAATATTAAAACTGTATTGAATTACATATATAAATTAATATTTTCATTTATGAATTTAAATGAAAATAATATTATTAATATTAAGAAGTTAATTAATATTAAGAAGTTACCAATATTTAAATTTTATTAATTACGTGCAAAGTAGTTTTAGTTAAAAGAATTATTTCAAACTATGATTAATTGCAAGATTTCTAGATAATTTTCTGTAAATTTAGAAATGTCAATTATTAAAAAAAAAAAACAAATATTAAAACACTAATTTTAGTAAATATTAAATTTGAAATGATAAATTCATCTAAAAGTCATAAGTAGATTTTAATTTTTAATTTTTTTATTTATTTCTCACATAGTTAATTTTTCAAATGTATATAGATTACGTAATAAATTATTTTGTTTAATTTCAAAACAAGATTGTAAACTTCAATTCAGATTACCACTGGGTACTTTGAGTATTTGTGTAACCTTAGATCACTGATTAGAACTTTAGCTTTATCTTTTGCTACTGATGATGAAAGCTAAGCTTTCGAAATACGTATATAGCTTTTTTTTTAATATTATTGTTTGTGGTTTAAGAGAAATTATTTTATTTTATTAACTTTTCGTTACAGTAAGATCATACCTATTTTAATTTATTAAAAAAAGACAAAATATTGTGTAACGCTACAGGTCTTACGATGTGAACAGAATAGACCTATACAATTAGTTATATTTACATTATATACAATAATACATTCACTAGTTATATAAATGCAATATTCATTATCTCGTTTAGTAAGAGTATTTATTTATTATGCAAAAAAATAAGTTAGTTTAAGCAAAAAATATCTTTTAAAAAAAACACTTTATTGTAACTGCTAGAACAAAGTATATAAATTTCAAAAGATGTCTATAACAAGCACATATTTTTTGGGGTTATATTACCAGCGCAACGTTGTTTTTAGTTGTTATAAATTCGAATAGATCATAGAAGAAAAAGTATAAGATAAAAACGATAGCTTCGAAGCAAGCACGTCATAAATCAACTCCGGTTTTTAAAGGACTTTTTCAATAGTCCCCCGATTCCAAGATACACGATCCGTACGCGAAATATTTAAATTTGTTACCGTTGAAAACTGATCCATCCGCAATACGTAATCCGTAATCTGTAATCCGTAACGGAATTGTAACGAAATTTTTTGTACGCGTGCGCTAACGTCGTTTTTTTTAACCATACACTGAATTGCCATAATAATTACCAATCACAATAGGTATCAATCATTCAAGATGTCATTAATCACGAAATGTTAGTGCTGCAGTATGTTTGACTTTTGATATAACGGTTTTAATCATTGGTGGATTTTTTTGTTACACTTTCCTCACAAACGTCCGGTAATGTGTCATCGTATTTTCACTAAAAAAAAAAACAGAACTGGAATATTGACATAATGTACGGTTCAAACAATTAAAATGGAATTCTATTTATACAACCACGTATAAGATTCATTAATATTTTTGTTATAGTAAACCTATTGTTTATCGTTCAAATTTCCTAGTGCATGTATAGTTTCAGTAAATATTCATTAACAATATATGTTAATTAAGAAATAATTTCTGCGACGTAAGAAATCTTTCATTGTATATTGTAACAAAATTTCTTACGAGATCCAAGAATTTCCATTTTAACAAACCGTTATTTTTAACGAAAATGTTTATGCATACGGGTATTAGAATTTTACAAATATTTTAATTTCTACTTAATCGCAGTGAACAAATATATAATTAGAAAATTTGAAAAATGTGTATATAATATGATTAGGTTGACATTTTATTTAAATTTATTGTAATAAACTATAAATAAATATTTTCGTGTTTGTAAATCAGATACTGAAGAGGACCCATAACCGATTGATCGAAAATTCTAAATAATTTGTTTTTCAAATAAAAAGTGTGACTCATTAGAAATACCAAACTACATTGTTTTAAATTATAAATTATATTACACACAATTAAATTAAATATTTTTTAGAAAAGCGGAAAAATAAATTAAACTTAAGATAGTTTTTAATGTAAGTAGAGATTCTAAATTTTGAACTAATTTCCACTTGAACGTACGTAGAAATTTATAATTTTTTTGTGTACTTACATTTTATTCAAATTCTTTGAATTGTATTACTTTTCTTTATGATAAATCACATTCATTTTTTTTATATTTACATCTATATTTGATAAAAATGTGACTTCAAAATGTTTGCAATTTTTTCTCTTTAAATATTTTATTTTGTCCATAAACATTTTGTAAATATTTTAATATTATAAAGTTATGTTTTACATTATTAAAATATATTTTATTCAAGAAAATTTTATATTTGTATTTAATGATTAATATTTAGAGTGGCACCATGAGCTTGGTTTTAAAATCAGTTTTAACTAATACCGATTTTAAAACAACGTAACTGTCATAAAAATAGGACTAAACAAATGAACTAAAACATTCAAAAACCGAGCTTGTAGTACCAGTCTTAATATTTAGTTGAAAATATTAAAGAAAAATACCTAATTAGATATTTATTGAATAAAAATATAAAATAAATTAAAAACTAAACACAATTATGTAGAAAATGCATTTAATGCAATCTTCTATTATTGTTTACAGTTATAGTTATATAATAACATATATGAAAGGTATTATAAATGTAGATGAAATAAACGTTGTCTGAAATTGTTAAAGAAGTATGAAACAAACTGTATCAGTATCCACCAAGAAATTAATTAAAATCAGTGAAACACGAAGCAACATTCTTGAATTAGAACCAGTAATATATGAACTAATATAATTAACGCTAATTCGGTCAACAATGTTCCAACAAACTTGTAAAGGTGTAGCAATCTGGAAATGCTAAAACATGCATTTGTATGCATAAGGACAGTGACGAAACTAACAGAAAATTTTATAGCAACGTTTCAAGTCACTTAAAATAGGAACAGTATAGACAATGTCTATGCGAATTTGAGGTTGAATTCTTGCACTAGCAGGCAATAAAGTTGTAATTGTTACATCGGGGCATGCTACTGTGCTGTTGTTACAACGGAGTTTCGCTTGATTTGACTAAGTAAGTTCTAGTCTAGTGTAATACAGAGAATTTAATGGTTCTGGTGCTGGAGTAATTGCGACACGGATGCGAGTTATTTGAAACCCAAAGATATTTTACGGAAACAATCCACTTTTATTTCTGTTTCATCTTCTTTCGAAAAATTCTAACAGATTTATGACAACGATCTAGTACTATAAAATTTTGGAATGTGATAGATGAAATGAATTACAACCAAAGCTTCATTATCAATGTCTGGACTAAAACACAATTTCTAGTCAAGTATTTTTCTATTATATCTCATAAATATTACAAAAATTTTACTATATTTTATCAGTTTTAATATTTATTTTAATTCTTCATTTTTTAATGATAATCGCATTTTTACAAAAATGTAACTTCTTAAACCGTTCTTATATTTAAAAAAAAACCATATGTTATAATGTAAAATAGTTTTTTACATATTCATAAATTTAAAAAAAGTATAAATTTTTATATGTGTTGTAAAAATTACCTATTCTAATTTTTTTTAAGATATCGACTCTTAAAGCTATAAATTTGCAATAATTTAAATTAAATGTTACATTTTGTACATTAAATAATTATGTAAATAAATAATGTTAAAAATTGTCGTATTTAACAACTTTTGTTTTTTTCATCCTACTAAATTTAAATTAATATAAAAAAACAAGAAATGAACTTTTATATAAAAATTAATGAAACAGAAAAGAAAAATATAATTCATAAAATAAAATTAAATCTAATAGGTTTCTTATAGAATAATAATATGCTTCTTTAAACGATATATGGACGAAATATTTACATATTTTATAAATTTTAATTTGTATGGTAGCTTTGTTATTATTTTGTATAAGAACTGCATTTTTAAATAGCAAAAAATTAAAAACTAGAATTTTTAGAAAGACAAGTCTGACGGTAAACATTTTTGAAGGGATTCACAATGTCAGTCAGGATTATTTGCGCTGTCAGTAATTTGATATGTAACCTTGAACTTTGCAAGCGTCAATTACGATTAGAGCATTAGCGTGAAAACTAACCTAAAATGTAAAATAGTCAAGTACCATAAATAACCGGCTAGGCCAGTTCCCTTGTACATTTAATAAGTGCTCGTGAAAATGATTTAACTTTTGCCGAAAGCGCGCAGTTTTTAAATTTAACATATATCTCACGTATTTTTTGCGCAAAAAAATATAATTATTTCTCTAAACTGACGATACATTGATGTGCCACTGTTTCAATCGTATCATAAAAACATTTATTCGATGTTTAGTTCACTGCAGCAGTGATGACGCACTATTTGAAATTTTTCCTGAATTTTAAAATTAATACATGCATGCTTTTGACATTTTTTGCTTTGTTTTTACTCTCAATAAATTTTACAAACAATGTTAATTGCACATAATGACTTTGTAATAAAAACCTTTTTAAACCTATTGTTCATTTATTATCAGTTCGTAAGTGAAACGAAACCTATATGTTTGAAACACATTTTTTTATTGCAATATTAATGTGTGACGTTTTTATTTAATTCGTTAAAAAGTAAGTATCTTTAAATTATTAATAATATACAGTAATTGGCAAAAGATTAAAATCAGTTTTGTACTTCAAAAGCTATTTATTACATTAATGTGAAATTTTTCACCGGATATTCAATTTTTAATTACTATTTCGTCGATTTCTAATTAAAATTAATACAAAACTTAATCAGCCTTTTTATTTTAATACTATTAGTTTCGAAGTTACATTTCAATTTATTATTTTGTTTAATTGTAATAAAAATTAAATTTATCATCAATAAAAAAACCTTTTTCGAAATAGGTAACGTTTAATTTGCATATATTCCAACTTTCTTTAAATAATATTATTCTTAAAATATTTTATATATAAATGTCACTGTAAATAAAAAAGGTTCTAAAAATGATAAAAATATAAATTAGAATAAACTAAAACTGAAATTTTTTTGAACTAAAAACTTGTTTACTTAATTTTCACATTGAAAATGAAAAACCAAAATACATATTTCAAATGTCAAACAAACATAGCATGAGAACATGTGTTAATTTTATATTTTATAAAATACTAAAACGTAAAATAATATTTATAACAGTTTTAGTTTGAATACTAAAAATAATTCTACAATTGGAAAACGACAGTAATTTCAAAATTATAAGTTGAATTGATGTGCCTGGCTGTAAGTTCTCAGTAAAACATTTTAACCAATTAATGGTGTGGATTATTACCATGGTGATACTACTACAAATATTAGTTTCCAAAAATAATTTTTTGCAAATAATATTAATGTAAACACATCTATATTGTATTGTTTGAGAAATTTAAATATTATTTCTAGTAGAAATAAGCAAAAATACAGACATAAAAAATATTTAAATATTTGCAAGTGTGCTTGCCTGCTGCATAAAAAGATTAATAATGATAAAATAATTAATGAAACTGTGTAAATTTATACGATAAAGTTTTAAACTGATGACGCAGATTTCAAATAATTTTTAAAAAAAAATTTTAGTTATTGAATGTTATTTTATAATAATTTTTTTTTTAGTTATTCTCATTTATAGGTTTTTTGACATATTGTCATTTGTATATTTTTTCCTGATAATAATATACGTAGAGTATATTGAAACGTCAATTTTCAAATAAAATATATACAAACTTGATCCTAAAGCTTTTATTGATTTTTTTCATATTTAAAAAAAAAATTAAGATAAAATATTAAAATTTATATTTGCCAGAAAATATAGATGACATTTTAGAATATGAATGTAAAAATTTAAAAATCTAAATATGATAATTCTAAGTATGAAAATCACAGAAATATACCACTGATTTTATATACAAGTAGGCTTTATATTACACAAAATATAACACATATTAATTACTAAATATCAACGGCACATATAACAAAGATAAAATAAGAACTTATGACATATTTATTGTATATTTTATAATAAAAATAAAAAGACGTTGTCATTTAAATGATATAATTAAATCTACTTTCAATATTCATTTAATAACTTTATAGTTTATATTATATCGGTATTTCAATTGGTACACATCATAATAGTTTAAAAATTACACTAGAAGAAAATGTTAAAAAAGACACTTTTTGCTGTTACACCACTAAATCTAGACAAATTTTTTACTGTGTATTATATACTCTATTAAATAAATAATAAAACCTATTTTAACCACATTAACACAATCC
The DNA here is from genome assembly GCA_963966155.1 of Clivina fossor. Taxonomy (NCBI): domain Eukaryota; kingdom Metazoa; phylum Arthropoda; class Insecta; order Coleoptera; family Carabidae; genus Clivina; species Clivina fossor. The sequence goes on from OZ014550.1 coordinate 61,695,097, forward strand.
GGGTACTATACGCGACCACTATATTGGTCAGTGTTAATTTTTGAACATTAGTTTTTTTTTTAACCATTCCCGTGTAAATACATTTAAAGACCTAAAATACATATATACCATATCATATAACATAGGACCGTTGCTAAAATGAATCACTATATAAATTTAAATAAACAAATTTGAAAGTTAAATTAATAACAATGCAAAAAGCTATTTAATTTTATTATTTTTGGTGTTAAAATTTAATGCCAACTATATTTACACCGTGTTGAGATTCATTTCTATAACTCTCCTATCTCTTCTACGAGATGAATGTTTACAAAAGAAGATAAAACTTATGGCGTAATATATATATATATATAGCTAACGAATATATTTCTTATATTCGACATACTTACTCACTCTTCATATAGCTGTTAAACTTACAAATGCTTAATATAATAAATATCTCTACTATAAATTAACGTTGCGTTTTATTTAAAATCAAAATTAAAACCCGTATTCCTAACACACCGTATTTTTTTACTGCATAACATTTAAGTGGTAACATCTTTTTGTTACAATTTCTAAAATAAAACGGCTTTTTAGGTTGTAGTTCTGTAATAATATGTATTAATAATCGACATATTTATCGTACATCTTCATCAGGAAAAAAGATATAAGCTAAAGCCGTTTTATTTTAATATGAGTTCTGAAAGATTTTTCACTATGGTACAATTTCTAAATTTAATTATTTGAAAATATATATAATAATATAATAATGTAATATATATAAATATTTTGATAATAAATGCAATATTTAATTCCCTTTATGAAATAGCGATACAAAGACGTAGGTGGTAGGTGCAAATATTTTACATAATTGCGTTGGAGTCGAGCAAAATTTCACGTTGATTATAATGAACGCGATTATAATTTCACAGCGCAATGACGACGTAGGTAGGTAGGTAAATAGGTACTTGTATATCATTGTTCATATTTACCAAGCAAATATTATTCCGAACAAATCAGTCAGCCAATCAAAATACTGCATGCTGGCAAGTGTGTAGGTAAATAATCGAAAATTCACTTGACCAATCGATATAATTGTTGATTTTTACACGTGTTTATACATAATAATTTACCTATACGATCTATCTATTTGGTCACAAGATCGAAATCCAAATGTTGAATTATGTTTAAAAATTCGTCCAACGGATATTCATTTAGAATTCCCAAACGGATAGTCTTAAAGAAACTATCGTAGTTCCCTTAAATCCATACTCCGCTTTTTAATTTCAGTGTTAAGTTTTGATAAATCTTAAGTAAAATATAATCTGATAGTAGTATCATTTATAATATTATAATTGTGGAATGTGAGTTCGACTATATGATTTAAAAAATATGATGTTAATTTTAAATTAAATCGAAGTCTATGATAATCTATTTGACATGAAAGTAAATTATTTTACAACAAAAAATTTTAAACATTTTAATGTAAAATCAACAATCATAATGTATTAGATTTGTAATTAAACAAATTCGACAACCATGTGACATGATTAAAAAATGATGATAATTTAAAACTAATTGTAATTTTCAACAAATAGTATGTAAATTTATAAGTAAATATGTATGAATATTTTGTAATTATATTACTTCTCTTATATAATGAGTTCCGAACCACTCAGACACAGCCGATATCAGTTTTAGGTGTACTAGCTCACCATAAATAATATTTTTAAACTTAAATAATATATGAGAAAAATAAAATAATTTTATAACATGAAATATATTACGAAATAATTATGAATTAGATTTAAATTATGTGAAAGTATAATTTAAAAATATTAATTCTAGATTGAATAAGTTTGTGAGTAAAATTTTGTTACGAATGATAATAATAACACAAAAATATGCGAGTAGAATTATCTCCAAAAGTTATGAGACTCATAAATCAGCCGAAAATATTTTCGGTGTTAAAAGACGCACCCAGGTAATGTAATGTGAATGAAGAAAAATTATGCAGACGCTAGATCGTCATAATTGTTGAAGAAAACACAGTTTATTTTTACTTCTATGTTGAATATGTAAATTAAACGACATATACACAATAGATTTTTAAAGTAACTCCGATAATATATTATCGTAATAAATGCATTATATGATCCCAATATGCACAGTAAACTCTATTGAATTTTAATTGAATATTCGTTTATCCATGGAGTGAAAATTCACGTCAACTTTTATGTAAATGCGCTTTTTATAGATTGGATACAGTGCTTATCGACATCTTCGTTTGTTTTTAAAGGCAAAAATTTCAATATTTTCATATAACCTAACATGGATTAACTAAAATAAAAAATAAAATCGAATATTTGTGCTCTATCAGGCGGTTACGAACTGTACTGTGAATACGAACAAGAGAAAAATAGAAAACTTAATATAACTATTGCGTTTTGACGAATATAATTTAGCGTTTTATTGTATTTCTTTACCGCAGTTTGCTTGTTCATTTAACAAATTGAATATAAAAAATTGCGACGAAATGAAAATTGCATAAATCCTGTTTTGAATAAATATGTGCCTCTAGAAAAATTGCAAATAAAAATGTGATCTATTATAAAATACATTCTTCATAAACTGAATACAGCTGGATTCTACTAAAAATACACTTGATAAAAAAGATACAATATTTTTGTTTTTAATTTAAATTGTTATACAAAGATGTCATTCAACATATATTAAGATATTTAAACTTTACTTAAAATTAAAACTAAACTTAACAGGACATGTTAAATTTAATCAGAATCTTAGAAATTTGAAATATTTATCTAGAAACTATAAAAAAATTTCTAAAAATAAAAAACATGTTTAGTTATAAAAAAATATAGACAGCAAAAAATATTTGTCACCACAGTGCTTTTAAGCGAACAACGTCCCTGAGTGGACGTGTCCGAGATCGCTTTCAATAACAAGAACAAATACACTCAGATATAAAAATTGTATCTACTTGAATATGTAAGAATATAAAACAAGATATTTTACAATACAAAATAATTTTATATAAATTCAATATTATTTAAATTAAAAGAATACATCATAACATAATTTAAACTGAAAAACAATATTGCCAAGTAAAGTCACACAAATAACGAACTGCCAAATCACATTATCAGTGCGGCAGACTTTTTCCATAGACTGTATATCGTTTCTGATTGGTTTAAATCAACTCCGCTAAATATTTTTGAATTTACTTCACATATTTTCCGGAAGTTTTGTTCGCTTAGAAGCATCATATTCAGTGTTCAATTTGAGAGAAAATAGTACACAAAATTTATTAAAAATTAAAATTTAAAAAAATAAATATATAAAATTATTTATTGATGTTACAAATAAGAAATAATATTTTATTTTTTAACATCAAATTTAACAGATTTTTTTACTCTGCATGTTACTACAAAATAATTGAAATGAAAATTAGATATTCTAATTATAAATGTTATTAGTTATTAAATTAAAATTTAAAACTAAAAATTTTAATGTCAAATTAAAATAATCTAAAACTAGTAAAACTTGAAAACTATTTGAAAAACAAGATTTTCGCTCTAAGTGCAGCTGTGATGACATCTAAAACTAATTTCAGTAACTTTTCAATTTGTTCTTAAAGTTTTTGAAAAGTATTTTTTTTTTGTCGGGCACTATGACATTATTATTGATTATTTGAAAGTGTGCTAGAATTTTTATTCTTGAAAATAACGTACAAAAATGTTTTGCTTGTTATATCCGTGTGGATAAAAACAGATTAGAAATGTTCTGTTCTTGCGAGCAATACGAGTAGTTGTAAAAGAAGCCACTTTGTCAGTTGAAGACCATTTGGAAAAGCTGTGTTTTTGGCAGTCATGTTGATTTTTGTGAGGTATTTTGTTCTTTTTGTAATTTTATTTGTATTTTTTTTGTTTCATTACATAATACATTAAAATGTATTATACGAAATAATATATACAAAAAGTTATATAACATTTTCGTTAAAAATAACGGATCCCATAAGAAATTTCGTTGCAATATACATAGAAAGATTTCTTAGGAAATCCAATAATTTTCATTTTAACGAACTATTATTTTCAACGCAAATGTTTCAGAATACGAGTGTTAATGGATAATTAAAAATTTTAAATTTTCGATTTACCGCTATATCTCAGAAACAATAGATAATAGACAATATTACTATTGTTTCATACAACGCTAGTTTACTTGAAATAAACAAGAAAAACAGAGCATTCTGTATATTGATCTGATGAAATATACTATACTATGAACCAGTTGCGTAATATCTCGCTAACTAAATCAGTGGTTAACTATGCGATTAGTTTGTTAACTGTTTTCGTAACGTCTGATTGATTGATCAGATGACAACTTAATTACATTGTTAGTTGACGTATGTATTTAATAATGTTTTATTAAAACGTTGTCGTATAAAAACTGAAAAAAAAAATTGAAAAAAAAATATGTAAATCATACTTTTATTATTATTATTGTGTACAATTTTTTCCCTTAAAATATTTATTAAAAATAGATATTTTAACTCCTTATAATCGGAGATAGATTACCTGCAGAAACCCCCATGCTTGAATATATTCGGAGTAAGTATTACTTGCAGAAAAAACTTATTTTTGTGGTTAAAATCATTGCTATGAATAAATATTGTAACGCGGCGAAATTTAGAATTAAATATCAAATTAATTAAACGACAATTAATAATTTAAATTTAGAAAACTTTAATTATTCCGTGATTTTAGGACCCAACTACGTTATGTAAATGAATAACAAAAATTTAAGTAACCCCAGTGAACTTTAAAAGTCGCCGAACTGCAAACAGGAGAGTACATAAAATGATTTGAAATAAAAGTCACATTTAGTTTAACTATGTCGATTTATTGTGCATGAGAAATTTGTAAAATTATATAAATATTTAAATATTTCAATATTTTTAGTGTTTGTCTGTATTTTGTTTACAATTTCATTAAAAGATTTTGAATAAATGGTTAGTGGCGGCTCGTCAGTGCATCTGGTGCGCAAATAATAGATTCGATATAAAAACTCTAATAACAACGTAACTCAAAGAATCCTTTATTATACTTCAGAAGGTGTAGTGTATTCTGTGGGTGACCACAATTCAAATGAACGGGTCGGACACATACTCAAAGAGATATGCTGTCACTCATGAGGGTACGGATCACTGCCGACCAAGAGCTCGTGTATTAGTAATCATGTGAGAAGTATGTATAAAGTACTCGCATCTAAATGCCCGAGAAATTCTATATTTTAATCCGACGAGGTACCAAAACCAATGTACAATAATTATTAGTTATTTGCCAAATAATATGTCTTTTATACGTGTAAGTGTAAGTGTATTTGGGGAATAGGGAATGTGAATACATTACGTAATTGGTGCGTGATCGTCTAGTGAAATCATGGTCGAATCGGTGTCTCTCGGCTACTCGCTACCCCCAACCAGACGCGAGTCGCCCGGTGTCGCAGCGAAGGCCCGCCGAGGGTGCTGGCTTACCGGTTACTGACGGCGACGATTGCCCGATGACTGGGTACGCTCTGGCCATGGTCTGAGTTTACACGTGAACTTATCTTCGTGAAACTTTTGTACAAGTATACTATGTTTTCTGAGAGTTTTAAGTTTTCACAGTTTGTTATCTGTAACGTCAGCTCCCCTTACACTGTAAAAGGCAGTCGCAACGTACAAACTGCTAAACCGTTCGCACAATATTTTCTCCCTTTAAGTTTTCACAGTTTGTTATCTGTAACGTCAGCTCCCCTTACACTGTAAAAGGCAGTCGCAACGTACAAACTGCTAAACTATCCCCCTTTATGTATCTTATTTCTGAGAGATGACAAGGTTACCTAGTATAATGAACTATACCATGGGCCAAGCTTCCCTGATTCTGATTCTAGACCAGAATCCCCGCTCATGAGATCGGTCAGCCCTCATATACTCCTAGTCCACGTTGACTTGCAACAAAGATCGCATATACAAAATCATTAGTAAGAGTAGGACATAATAACAAGATATAATATTTTACCAATCAAATTACACTTCTAACATCCTTGTTGAAGATTACTGGCTGAAAATGACATCATAATTTTCTACACCCAATAATATTAACTTTTGAAACCTATCTTACAAATAATCGCTTTGCATTGGCTAGGATAGGAAATAGAAGGATGTGCCCATAATCAGAAAAACAAATTCTTAAAAACAAAATTGTTTTCAAAATAAAGTACCCCAAAATACAAAAGAATTGGGTCAACCTTTCATGTAAGACCGCGTTTATACCTAAACAAACAAGACCATAAATGACCCTTAAAGAAATGTATTTTTCTCAATAAGCAAAACAACACAATAAACTACCAGATGTAGTTTTAAAATATAATTAAGGTTCAGCGTTCCAGATGTGGTTTTTAAAATACGTAAACAAGTACAGTTGACATAATTATTATCGAAACACATTCTTAAAAAATATTAATAGTAAGATAAATTAATAACATAAAAAATTAAAAAATTAGGTACAGATATTTGCCTCGTTTCAATATATTTAATTTTTTTTTCTGTATAAATAAGATGATAAATTAATAAACATAATTGTATGCAGTAGCAAGTTCTAAATACTACAAAATAATTCATTTATAAATTGTAAATTTCGTAAACAAAATCAATATTGAAAATGTATGGTTAAAATATAATAGTTGTTCGAGTCCCGTTTACAAGATACATTAGTGATTTGAAAGTGGAGTGGACCGTAGACAGTCTATTTCTGACCGTCCCAAATCGAAACGCGGGCAAAGCAAATCGAGCAAGTGAATAGAGGCGCTGCGCTGCGCTGTCCTTCGTAAGTCCCTCAGGATCAAATCTAACAACATCCGAACAAAGTTGTTGCCGCGAAACACGGGTTCGGACCATCTTCGCCCGCGCGCTAAAATAATTGTTTCGGACGAAGTGCCTTGTATCGCGATACCAACACCGTCGCCAAACTTATTTAAATTCGCGCAACGCGTAACATAGCTAGTTGCGTCCATAGATAAGAGTCGTAACTTACTTTGCCTCGCTTGCTTTTGATACAAGCACGGAAATATTAACCAAAACAATTTTGTCGTGAAATCTTATTTTCGGAATTTACGTTTACATTTTAGCTATATCTGAGTTACACATATTAAGTGGTTTCAAAAAATTTTGGTGCTTCAATGATCATTTCTTAATTTGCTATGTACCATTTTTTCCTGCTTAATTTCTTCTACATGAACAATATCCAAATCTATCTTTTTCTTACTTCATCCATTCAACGGCAGTGAAATTCCATAGCATAATCGTAATCTCCCTCATATTCGTAATCGCTTAAAGAAATACATATACGAGTATTACCGACGAGACATAATACATTACAAACTTAAACAAAAACATTTCGTTTAGCACACTCGCTGCTTGGAAATAAAACAAAACTGAAAAGTTTCTGATCTTGTCAAGCAATATGCTTTTGTCCAAGTTCGTAGTGTATCGGCAATACTCGTATATATTTGTATGGTTTCGCTACTGTATTTTTCAATATGATTAACTTTTAATGACATATATAACAAACGTTATGTACAGGGTGGGCAAATTTGGACGTTTTCATAAGGGAACTCGGAAACTATAAGAGATATGGAAAAATAGACCGCGCATCCTCGATCGCTTTTTTTGAGAGAAACTCAATTATGAAAACAAAAATTAGCTATCTTCTTTTGTTTTCGAGTTATGGCGAAAGATTCGCTTTTTCCGTATTTTGATAAATGGCGATATCTCGATGGTTTTTTTAAATTAGATGAAAATAATTTTCACATTCTTAAGGCACTTCTTTGAGTAGAATGAAATGGTCTTAACGGATATTATAAATCTCCGTTAATTCTCGGGTTATAACATAAAGTTATGTTTTTTTAAATACAAGTCATTGTCGGCTCTGACTTAGTTAAATAGAGAAATTTTTTCTCTTTTCAATGATATATATCATGTAGGGTTGAAAATGGTCAAAACTGCCATTTTTTGAAATAAAATAAAATTTATTATTGATTCGTCATTTTTTTTTTGATTATTGTGTAATCTTAGTAGGTTGTGTCATTTATAATAGCGTCTATTCTGGTAAAACCATTGTTGTAAGTTCATTCGTTTGGTGTGTAATACTTGGTAATCGTGTTTTAACGTACCACATATACAAAGAACATCCTAATGGTGATCGTTATTTCGAAATTATAAACGAGCATATTATTGAGAATGCTATGGACAATTTACCATTGGCAGAAAGAAGAAACTTATTCTTCCAGCAAGATGGTGCGCCACCACATACGACGAGAAGGGTTTCGGGATTGCTAGATACTCATTTTGGAAATAACTGGATAGGAAACAACTGACCAGTTAGGTGGCCACCACGATCACCCTAACTTACACCTATGGATTTTTATATTTGGGAATATATTAAAGATAATTTATATAAAAACACGAATGACAATATCGTCGAACTAAGACAAAATTTAATAGAATGTCTTAATTCAATTTCCAATATTCATATAGAAAATGCAGTTTGCAGTATTGCAAAGCGGTGTGATTTATGTGTTAATAATAATATATACCAATTTGAACATTTAATGTAATTCAAAACTTTTGTTACTTCATATTTAATATATATGACGAATCAATAATAAATTTTATTTTATTTCAAAAAATGCCAATTTTGACCATTTTCAACCCTACATGATATATATCATTGAAAAGAGAAACAAATTCTTTATTTAACTAAGTCAGAGTCGACTATGACTTGTATTTAAAAAAACATAACTTTATGTTATAACCCGAGAATTAACGGAGATTTATAATATCCGTTAAGACCATTTCATTTTACTCAAAAAAGTGCCTTAAAAATGTGAAAATTATTTTCATCTAATTTAAAAAACCATCGAGATATCGTTATTTATCAAAATACGGAAAAAGCGAACTTTTCGCCATAACTCGAAAACAAAAGACGATAGCTAATTTTTGTTTTCATAATTGAGTTTCTCTCGAAAAAAGGGATCGAGGATGCGCGGTCCATTTTCCATATCTCTTATACTTTCCGAGTTCCCCTATAAAAACGTCCAAATTTGCCCACCTGTACATACGAGTACATTATAAAATTAACCTACAAATCTTTTTAATTTAAAAAATTTCAAAATAATTTCTATATTTTATTATTTTATCTGTTAAAAAATTATATAATTAAAATGATTAGAAAACATTTTACATTGTAATATTAAAATTACAGTCAACTATGTTTGATGTGAAGATTAAATAGGTTTTAATTAATTTTGTGGTGTTTGTTTCTATGTGTATGTAAGTATACACGTATAATTCAAAATTTACTCAACAAACAATCCTAAAATTTTGTTTGTATCTAAAATGTAATTTTATTAGAACTACCAAAAAAATACAAATAAACTTGTAATTGAACTGTAAATTAATATTTGTTAGTAAGAAATAGCAAAAATAGCAATTAGCTTTAATTTATATCAAAAAAAATAATAAAAAAATTAAAATTTTCAATTAAAATAAACAGAAAATATAATTATTATATTAAATAACTAAAATATTAAACATTATATATATATATATATATATATATATATATATATATATATATTGTTTAAAATTATTTCACTTTCACATAAATCTTTAATATTTATTTTAAAATAATTAGTTATTAATAAAAAAATATACAGTTTTTGATCAAAATCATTTTTTTACAGAAATTACAATGTAAAGTTTATTGTTTATTACAATAAAGTTTCATTCACACTAATTAGTAAGAAGACTATTTATAAACGAGGCTAGTTGAACAAGTTTTTGCATTAAAGTTAAATAAATCACTAATTAAGAAGTTTGTTAATTTGTATTAACATAATATGAAACACTAAAAACAGTGTTTGTATTTTCCCTGCAAAATGCTTTTATTGGTCATGATTGTATAAGAATTTAAAAAAGATCAGTAAATAGAGATAAATAAATGTAATAAGAACTTTATATATATATATATATATATATATATATATATATATATATATATACAGGGTGTCCCCGGATGGGGTTGCGCACCCTTGTAAACATTTTTATTTTGGAGTTTTCGACAAAATGTTATTCTTCATAAAAAGTTTTGCTTGGCCTGAAACTTATTTTTAGCCTACTTTCGATTTTTTAAAATCAAGTAGGCTTTTACAGTTGAGCAAAAACTATTTTCATTTTAGGTAAAGTACCTTTTCTGTTCACAGTATGCCAAAATCTTGTTAAGAAAAGTTGTTCGGAATGAGAAGTTATGGCCATATGCAAATTTTCAGGATGATAGTCCTACTTTGATAAAATTCGAAAAGTTATTGAGTTATGTAAATTTTTGTCGCAGAATTAATAATAAAGATCTTTTTGCTATTGTCGACGCCATATTGATTATTAACAAAGTACGGTAGGTCAAGTACTGCTATTTGAACGATATTATAAAATTGCGTAAACTTTGCATGATGTAACGGAAAAATAGAACGAACTGCAGTAAACAATTGCTGTAACTGCATTCATCATATCTAGGATATTTTATTCTTTAATACAACATAACAAAAAACAAATTAAATTCTAAACATTGAAATTATTCCACGTAATATCCTCCTCTTAGTACACATTCTTCTACTCGGGTTCTAAGTTCTAGGTAGGTCGATGAAAGCATTTCTTCATTCACACTAGCAACAGCTTCTATGATTTTTTGTTTTAAATTTTCCAAATCGTCTTCTAAATTATTATTATTATTATTATTATTTTATTTATTTGCATATGGCCATAACTTCTCATTCCGAACAACTTTTCTTAACAAGATTTTGGCATACTGTGAACAGAAAAGGTACTTTACCTAAAATGAAAATAGTTTTTGCTCAACTGGAAAGACCTACTTGATTTTAAAAAATCGAAAGTAGGCTAAAAATAAGTTTCAGGCCAAGCAAAACTTTTTATAAAGAATAACATTTTGCCGAAAACTCCAAAATAAAAAAGTTTACAAGAGTGGGCAACCCCATCCGGGGACACCTGTATATATATATATATATATATATATATATATATATATATATATACAGGGCCGTATTTATGCACAGGCTATCTAGGCTGCAGCCTATAGGCCCGCACCACACGTTTCAAATTTAAAGTAAATAATTGTTTAATCAATAACCTTTTAAATATTTTACTTAAATTTTCATAAAACAGAATATTCGAATAACCCGACTTGCAACCAGTGACAACACACTTCACTACTACACACAGCTTCATTAGTACTAAGTGTAGGCGCAAGCCAATTAGCCACTAAGATTATTTGATATTTTCATTTTTAAGTTTATTATTTATCTTTTTAAATACTCTATTTCAATTAAATAAATTTAAGTAAAATTTACTTGTTTGTTACATTCCTTTTTTATCTTGCATTTTCCTAACATGCTTATTTAAAATTATAAAATCACAACCTCCCCTTCCTAAGGGCCCGCACCACAGGTTCAGCCTAGGGGCCTACAGATCCTAAATACGGCCCTGTATATATATTCCGAAATGCTTGAAACCCGTCGTAGGCGATCATAACTTGTGAAAATATATTTATTAATGCTGTGTTCATTATGCGCCGTTCAAAAGAGATATGGTTACTAAATTACTAGATTACTAAAAAACATATATGCAACAAAAACATACTATTTTTTGTAACGACTCATAGGAAAGATAACATTAATAAATATCTTTTTACAAATGATGACTCTTCTAAGATGAGCTTAATATTTCATTGAAAACAGTTTTATTTTAAATAAAACATCATATATGTATTTTATGTATTCAAATAAAGAATTTCAAAAGTAAAATTAAAATATCTAATTTTATTTGTGAAACTTATATATCCAAATAAATTTCAAGTATTTTTTATCGAAGTATTTATTTTTTAAATTTTCATAAATGAAAATCTATGGTATTTTAATATAAATTTTAATACAAAAACAAACAAACTTGTAGTATGTTTGTGAATTAAATAGTCAACATAAACTTTAAATATATTTAAATTGTTCCGGTTAGACAAAAAATTAAAATAGAATAAGTTTTACTTCAACGTAATTTATCAAAAACTCTTTTTGAAAACTTAATTTTAATATTTTTAATAAGACCACAAATGTGTTTTTATACTAATATAATCTACAATCAACTAACATAAATTAAAAAAACGTCTTATAGATATAACCATTGTTCTTATATATAGCCATTGCTTTCAAATGGGGCAATATATTTTTTCTTTAAATTTAATGGCAATTAGAGATGATTGGAATCAAATAATGGCTCAGAAAATGGACATAAATAAGGCTTAAAGCGCAGTAAAATTACATGTTAAATACAAAAAAAAACAACAATTATTTACTGTGATATATTACGAAGTAGAAGAGTGTAAAGACTGGCCCAAAGAGATAAGCAAGAAAAATATTGTAGGACAAAAAAGAAACGAGATTTCGACTTCATATTGTCATAAATCAAAATCTTATTAAATTAGTTGACAGTGTCCAGAGTTCCAATTACATTTAGAAAAGAGAATGTTCGGTGTAAATCCGAAAATTATTTACCGGTACGAGCAAAGTGTCAAAACATATTGGCAAAGAAAATAACAGAATTCCTGCTAGTGTCTCTGAGAATAGTCTATTTCAATATACGCCGCATTACCCGAATCTTCAAGCTTTATTCGCGTAAAAGATTGGAGAAGTCCGGATGTCTTATATGTACCTTTGAAAATACATACGCTAGCTCAAATTTTTTTATCATTCAATCTCGGACAGCTGTAGAAAATGATCTTACTGCAGTGGCTGTAGTATTTTTCAAATTGTGAAAAAATATGTCAGAATATATCACAAGATATAGATAAATGTGGTAAAGTCTAAGAACGTTTGCGCAACTGTTTGTAGACGCAATCTCTCACAAAGCATTTATTTTCATATTTTTCTACAAGGTTAGGCTATATCTAAATGAAAATCTTTCGCACAAAATATACCAGATACATAAAAATTCTTTTTATTAAATATGTATAAACAGTGTCTTGTTTTGAACAATCTTTTCAAATAGAAAAATTTTCTCTTAAATTTTTGATCAAAATAAAATAAAATAGTTTCGAATAATAATTGTATTTATCTATAAAATTTGTATTAGAAGTTTGACGAGTTTTTGTTATCATTAATTTCCTAGGAAACAACAACATTAAATCACACTCTGTTTAAATACAAATGCTACAACTTTTGTTTAATTATCGTGACATGTAACTGATTGTCAAAATAATTGTAAAAATAAGAAAAATAGTGAAAATTGAAAAAACCTATTAGATGTCGGAAATGTGAGTTACTTAGTTAGCTAACTAATACCAAACCTTCAATTGTTTTAAATGCAGTCAAGTTACCATTTTACTAGATTATTTTTTGTTAGTAGAAATTTTAATGGATAAAAGAAATTCTCAACCATAATTTCCACTGCAATCAAAGATAAGAGAGCTAGTATAAAAGCTCGAACGGAGTCAAGTCGAAATATTTAGCTGGAAATAATTGGAAAAAAATTCATCGTCCACAAGTGGAAACATCGCATCGGTGAATCGAAGCGTGCAGTGGCACTGCCCCACTGCCGCCACGTGATACGAAAAATAAATACTAATTTTGCAGAATGTTGTCGCCGTTATTTATGTTGACAATTGGGTCGAATACCAGAATTTACGACGCGTTTAAATTTATTTTATTCTTGTAGGTCTCGAGGTGGCTGTCGTGTGGTTGGTCCCTGCCTCCCTGCCTCATCCCGGCCTCAAGGGGACACCAGTCGACTTCCCTTCGAGCACGAATCGCTGTCAAATAGCTTGGATATGGGTTGCACATATTCAAACACTGCTATAGATCAAGAATTTTTAATATTTTTTCCAGGCTGCGAGTTGCGCGCAGCGCTACTCCGCCAGCAAGACTATCGTTAATTTTATTTATGCCTGCGTAAATTTTATTGTAGTTTTTCAGAAATATGTTCGTTGATTTATTTTTAGGTGCACGAAAATATATTAAGGACTTAGATGGAGTCTCCAAAGAACTTTGTCGTAATATATTGTTATGACGTGAACAAGATTTTTATAGATATTTTAATATGTCGAAGATGTCTATAATATTTCATCAAAATATGTGCTTCCACTTTAAATCTATGCTTTTATAATTGACTCAGAAGTAACAGTTACTAAATTGTAAATATTGTTTATCCAGAAATAGTAACTAAAAATTATTTGCGATATTACTTATATACAAGTTAAAAAAAAATTAAATATGATTAAAAATCAACTAAAATTATTTTTATAAATAATTAGCAGTATATAATTTTTGTTTATATTAAAATCTATTGTCATTTTTTTTTTGTTATACACAGTGTTATTTATTGATTGCTTATATTATCCAGCAGATGGGATTTATTAATTTTTCAAAAATAAAATATTACAATACTGGTTTTAGTTACTTTATTATTATTAATTATATATCAATCATTTGTACGTGTGTTCTCTTATACGGTTTATAGGTCAAATTTCTATATAAATCTCAGTGCCATTTTCAGCAATTACAACTCCAACCCTACACTCGACGCCATGCATATCTTATCAAGCCAATTGAGATATCTAGACTAACTTAAATTCTTACTAACATAATACAAAAAATAAAAACTATAACATAAACTTAACACGCACATATTTATTATATTTATTTTTTATAATTGCTTTAAAAAAATCTTTAGATTATTTTAATAATATATTTTCAATAAGTTAAGGAACAATAATCTTGTTTTTATATTTGTTAATTTTTTTACATTAATTTTGTATAAAAAACTTATTATTTTTTTGTATTAATTATTTTAAAATTATCAACCATAACTCAAATGTACAAACTTTTTTCACCAGAAATAAAACACATGTTTTTCTGTGTTAAGTATAATTGCACATTTAATTAATATATGAAATATTTAAAACGATTTTACCGCACAAAAAAGAAAAGTAATTAAAATCAATTTTAAGTAACTACCTGAGTTGTAATAAATTATCAACTATTACAGATATAAATTTTGCAATTTATTTAACGCTAACCGTAATAAAGCAGCGCAAAAAAATTTTGCGTTTAGAATAGCACAAAATAGCAATATTGCGTAGAAGTTTGACCTTTGAATATTTTCTAGTTTAAATACCAATATGACACCGTATGTAATTTAAATGTTCTACAAATATTGTGATTTAGTTTTAACAAAACGTTCAAAAATTTATATTGCAATTTAAACAACTGAAATTGTAACAAAGCTATTCAATTTCAATGTTTTTTTATGTATATTTCTATAAACAATGTTATATATAGATGAAAATTAAAATAAAATTTTTATATTTCTAGAAAACTCAGAGGTGGATTAAGCTTGCATGAGGCCCCTGGCTAAAAAAATTTGAGACCCTTGCATCAAACTGAATTTTGTTTACTAAAAAAAGGAATCATTTTATTAACCTCCGTCCTTGATGACGTAGACTGTTTGTTTCGCAGTAGAGAAGAGTGGAGGTACAGGTAATTATATATATATATATATATATATATATATATATATATATATATATCAGATTTCGGAGCAGAAACCGTCATTCAGTCACCAAGCACTGAGGATGCCATCTACGATGTAAGGCAAAATGTCTGCGATGAGGATAAATCGACCACGGCATATCAGTCTAGAAAATTCTATAAATTTAATAGATACCGGCCGTGAAAGCCTGAAGTTTATTTTTTAAATAATTTTTGCAAACTGGTATTTTTTGGTGTCGGAGCAAAACAAAATAAAAAGTTTTTTCTTAAGTTAATTTTTGTTTTATTAATTAATTATTCAATTTTTATTAGAAAACATTTTGTAATAATAATTATAAAACATTAATATCAATATTATTTATATGCATATTATTTAATATTATGATTCGAAATAATGGTGAGATACGGACAATATATTTATTAAAACCGAATCTAGAGAATTTTTTCATATTTATACTTTTTTACATTATTATTTTCTCATTATTATATTTTAAAAATTATATAATAGTCAAATTTCTCACAAATTCTATAACGTAAAATATTACCGTTAGAAATAAATGACACAGAAATCGCACTTAATATACGCACGAACAGATTTTATTATTACTGATGAGAATTTAAAATTAAATGATACGGATTTGTATTAATTCAAAAATGTATGTTATATGCATATCAAATGCGTTATTTAACGACAAGATTTATTAATAATTTTTGAGAAATATATTAACAACAAAGAATGCATATAAACAATGCTTTTTTTTTATATGTTTTATATACGTCCGATTCGTTCTTTGCAAAAGTGATAATAATACTCGACTGATAACGTTATTCGTGGTTCCAATAAGAGACATGCACTGTGTATTATATTGAAACGATGATACACTAAAACAATTAAATGTTTAATTCAATGTCATTGAATTGAATTAACTCAATATTAATATATATATATATATATATATATATATATATATATATATATATATATATATATATATATATATATATATATATATACAAGTTGTCTTCATACTTCGAGCAAAAAATTAAAAGATATACACCATAGGACATACTGACATGGAACAAAAATAATTTTTTGAAAATTCGCAAAATTAAGGCTGGTTTACTTAAAGTTAACATTTAAAGGACTACTGAAGTAGCGTACTTTATTGAAATCTACATAATCAAAATTAATTATCAATATTACATCACCTATTGCTCAAATGTTCCGCATACAAACGTCGTGCCAATAATGAATTTTGTCTTGCTTCTCCATAAAGTAACAGCATATATCCACTAACTCATTATCACTGTATGCATTCATTTGCATAAACACTGCACAACACTGTACACTCAAAACTAACAATAAAATAAGACTAACAATAATCTCCACGAAAATATTATTTATGCTCCATCAAACTAAGTAAATTAAATTAAATTATTAATAAGTAATTACACAACATCAGACATTTATTAGGCATTCTGTAAACAATTATTTATAGTGTAGTAGAGTTAAACTGGCTATCAATCAGTGGTAAAAAAACGTTCACTTTAAATACGATGCAATTTTTTTTGCGAATTTTAAAAAAAATATTTTTGTTCCATGATCAGTATGTCCTATAGTATATACCTTTTAATTCTTTACTCGAAGTATGAAGACACCCTATATATATATATATATATATATATATATATATATATATATATATATATATATATATAAATATTTAGAGAGAATATTCAACTATTTATTAAGCAAAAATACCTAAAACTTATTCATAAAAAACTAGTAAATTATTCAGCAGATAATTTTCATTCCGCCTACTTTGATTTATATGAGCGACGTATATCTGTGATAAATTATACAATTTGGATTTAAACGTGCTAGGCATTTATTTCTTAAATACCTTGCTTGTCATTTTTGTAAAGTATCCGTTTGAATGTGTGTAAATGGCGCAGCTATAATAATAAATATGCCAAATGCTCCACATTGAAGTAATCCTAGATTGTCAGATATTTATTCTACGCAATTTGTTACTTCAAACTGAATCGGTTTGAATATTCCGTTTTGATATCTTTCACTACTGAATCTACCTCTAAAAATGTCAAATGTAAATTTTAACAATTCTATTCATATAATATACGAAGATTTAATGATTTAATATACAATTTTTATATTGTTTCTTAAAATTAAATCAATTATAATCTACAGAATTAAGAATAAAGATAACATTATATGCTTAAACCTGGTGGTTTCTCCACTTAGTTTATAATTAAACTAAAGTTTAATCTTAAGATTATTGTTTGGTGATGTTTCTCCATTGTAGTTTTACATAAAAGTTTAATTTAGACTTGTGATATACACTATAGAAATATAAATATTTGTAATATTATTTTATTAAATTATAGAATATTTTTAAATAGATAATCTGGATGATATTGAAGAAATAAATAAAACAAATCGTATCTAAAATGTACAACATAAAGAAAATTTTGCAATATGAAAAACGAAGACAATATTCTTTGACATTCTATAAAAATAGTAGCGGATTAACAATATATGGGGTCCGAGGCGGTAAATAGAGTATTTCGAAACGTCAATTTTTTAAATTAAAATTTAATCCGAAAGTTTTTCTATTTTAATATAATGAGTTCTAAAAGATCTTTTACTATAAAAAATATTTTAATTGAATATCGATATAACAATAATTTACAGTATAGTATAAAAATAAAATTTTCTGTGAAAATCATGTTATTTAACAAAATTATATTAACTTCAGATTAGAAAATTTATTTAAAAAAATCATTTTTGATTAATTCATAGTTTTAAATAATTTTTGGTTTAATAAATAAATAATTAAACTGAACAGACGATTGAGAAATTATTGTGCCGAAACTAAAATAAATGCCGTAAATTTTATATTACAATCGGTAAATCTATAACATTAAATAAAATTATAAAACTTTACAATCTAATTTTGATTAAATTTATGATTTTTTTGACAACAATTTTGTTTTTCATGATAATATTAAAGTTTGTTCAGTTTCATAAAACAATTTTTGTCAATAGATAACTTTATAATAAATAAATTAATTAGAAACATTAATTTGTTTTTTTTTTTTGAAATTACAGAAATTAGTTAAAACAGAAAATTGAAATTTTCGATGTGATATTTGGATATTAAGGGTCATTTATTGACATGTTTTTTGATTAAACAGCAAATTAAAGAGGTAAATTGGAGTAACCCTTTTTTGCGTAACTTTTATATAATCACCTTTTCAAATATTTAATACAGTTTTCGAATTCAATAACAAATTTGAAATTTATTTATTCGGTATTATAGGTATATTTAAACTGTTCTGCATGGAAATTTCGAGGACTATAATAATTCGAATTATGCTTTATTTGTTCGAAAAAAAAAAGTTAGTAAATATTAAGAAAATCCGAATTTTAGTTTTACTACTATTTTCAATTATAAATAGTTTTAAAACAAACTTAAATTCCAATGGTGTGCTTAAAAAATATGAGTTTTACTATTATAAATTTAAAAATAACAAAATTGTCATTTTTTATGAACACACTGTAACAGATTTTTAATCTAGTTATAAATCATATTTTGTTTTTCACATAGCAGCTTAAATAATATACACGATGTGAATCAAAATAACTAATATTTTTTAAAATAAGTAAAAAAAAAATTAATTAACATAGTAAAAAATCTTGCAGAACTCATTATATTAAAATAAAAAAACTTCAGGATTAAGTTCTGTATTTAAAAATCAACGTTTCGATATACGTCAAGCATATGTCGACTTTTAAATAAAATATATATTCAGAACTGAATCCTGATGTTTTTATTTTATTTTCAAAATTAGATAATAAATTGTAAAACATATGTTATAAATGCGCTCGGTGTTAAACACAAATTTTTTTGTTATATGATAAAAAAAAATTTTTCTTCATCAATTTAAATACAATAACTTGGAAAAAATACTGCATTTTCTAATTAGTTTTAAGTCAATTGAAAAACGTAAATATTGATTAAAATTTCAATAAATATTGATGAAATCTCAAAATACAATGATTAAAACAACATTTAGATAAATATTATTTAAACAAATGGTATATTAATATAAATAAAACAAATGAATTTCTCTGATAAACAAAAATAGCACACATGATTCGTGTTTACTTAACACTTGTCAATCACTTCGTGGACTATCTGCAAGAAAATCAGAAAATTCGTTCTGATGAAAGAAGCTTTAAAAAACACAATTCTTCAAAAACTGTATCAGACATTTTTAAACATTTTTTTTTCTTTGGACGTTGATTAATCAGCATATTTTGGTTGATATTGACATAAATAATATTTTACTTGTATTTGAAAAATAACACGTTTGCTCAACACATTAATTGTTTAAATAAATATTTACACTAACGATGATTTATAAACAGAACTGCTTATATTAGTTGTTTAACCTATTTTAGTCGTCTGCAACTGATGAAAATAACTATTGTGTTCATTAATAAAAATATTACTGTTCATATTTTCGTTATATATCTAATATAGTGTACCTAGAGATAGTTGCATAAAACGTTATTAATTGATCATATAAATACGATCAGACGATTATATTGTTATCTGATTGATTGATTAATAAATTGACTAACAATGTGATTAGCAACGCGATTAAATTGTCAACTGTTTTCGGAACGTATATGATTGATTAGTTAGATAATTTAATCATACTATTAATCAACATCATTTTATGCAACTGGCACTTCATCTGTTGTCTAGTTAACTAAATCGTTAATGTACAAAATAAAATGTTAAAAAAATAATATTTGAAATATAATAAAATAAATAAAAATTATTTGTAATATTTCTATTTTTATTATAAACAAACAATGTTAATGTATAATTTAAACAAATTTAAATATTAGCAATGTAATAATCAGTTTATTTTCGTTAATATTATTTAGATTCTAATAAAACTATATTTTCTAATATGAAATTTTTATTAAATCATTTAATGTAATAATAAAAATTTAAATAATTATATAATTAAAATCATAAAAAATTTAATATATTTAAACACTGAAGTACTATTGCAAATATTACAAAATTTTATAAGATTTATAAAAAAATATATTTATTAAATTTTCAATCGACGTATGTAACTTGTTTGTAACTTATTAAATTTAACGTTAGGTGTTTCAAAATTGATTTTAACTAGATAAAAATCTAGATTTGAATACTTATTTTTAGAAAAACATATTTAAACTTATAAACACTTTTTTTTAAATCTAGAAACCTAAATTTCTTGATATAAACATATATAAATATATAATATCTACCAAGTTGATCTAAACATAATTAGAGCTGATAAAGATACGATCACTAGTAGAAGGCTAAAATTAGTGTTGTACAGTAAACAAGTGGTAGCTGCTAAAAGTTGCGATGAATATAAAAATAGAAAGAAACTAGCAGGAAAAGTTGAAAAATGAATGAATGATGCGTCGATGAAGTAATCATGCAATGTAGCACAATCCGTGAGAGAACATACCCATTGTTCACTAGCAGACAGACGACGCGAAATTCGCGCGCGTAAACTACCGGAGTACCATGAGACGAAGGCGTCTATACACATCCGTATCAGTGACGAAACTGGCGAAACTGACTCACCGCACCGCATCGCCCAGATGATGTGATCTCGGTACGCGAGCGCTGTCAGCGCCACACGCGGTCACGCGACCAACTAGCGCCAGCTTGGAGCTTTACGCCAGCGCAACGCAACGCAACGCAACGCAACGCGGCCTCAACACTATATTGTGCCCGACCATTAAGCTTATACTACCTTACTATGCTATGTTAGTGCAATGCGCCTCACCGTGCAATACCTTATATAGCACTGTGAGCGTAAGGTGCTTTCGTTATTACGCAAATGAGAAACAAAAGCTGCTCGGAATTAAAAAAAAAACCTGACTTGACTGACACATGCTGCGAGGCATGCTGTGTAAAAGTGAAAACGAAAGGATTAAATTTCGTTTTCTAATTATTTTTTGTCTGTTGACTGTTAATTAGACTAATATTATAATTCACAATGAGAACTACTTTTTTGTTTTATTTTTAAGAATACTATAATTTAATCCTTGACTTCATAACAATTATTGCTTATTTATAAAAAAAATACTTACAAATTAGTTTCGAAAATATCATTATTTTATTTACTTAGAGTTCAGTTGCTCTAAGTTCCCGATAAATTCTAGATATCTATCTAGTAAATAAGAGAGCAGAATAATATTTGTTCATAAAACATAGAAATTTTAAGAGATATTTTTACTATATCTACTAGAGTGATACTTGACAACTATCACTTATCAAAAAAAAATCAAGTCCATTACGCTGTTGCTATAAAAAATCACATATTAATTTTGTTTAGTATTTAAATTCAAATTAATGTAATAACTAGTATGAGTATTTCAAGTACGACAAAAACCTAACAAATTTAAAATTCAAGATAGTGAATCTAAACTGATAGATAGTTCATATTATATTAAAACTTGTATGCACCTCCACCATATTTCATACTAATATGTTACTGAATGCTTTTTAGGAATTACATATTATATATATATATATATATATATATATAATTTTTCGTTACGCTAGCATAAACGGTAAATATTGGAAGATTGCATTAAAAAATATTAAAAATAATTTATTTAAAAAATATTACATTGTGCAACAAAAAAATTTATTTAATTATCATACTACAAAATGGACTAATGGACTAATTATTTTTATTTATTTAATATATATATATATATATATATACATAAAAAAATTAAGCAAAATTCTACATAGTTATTTCAAAAATATCGACAACTATGTAACAGATCAGTTTTATGGTAAGATGCTAAATTAAACCTATAAATTAATAGCGTTATAGAATGTTTTGTCTTTTTTCTGTCAAATAGAATTTATCACTTGGTAGAAAAAGGCAACATATTTTGTAACGCTATAAGTCTTATAGATTTGTTTCTGACTACTATCATTAGTTTGGTAACTAACTATTTATACAACCTCTCAAATTTTCATGTATTTGTATTCAACTCAATAAAACAGTACTTAAATCGGTTGCATGGATAAAAAAATCTCATTAGTGTAAAAATTTGTAAAAAGATGTATGCAAGAACACAGCCCGGTTATATTAGACTGCACGTATTAGATAGGACAAAAGCCAGGAGACAGGAAAACAAGAAGAACACGGTACAGCACTTCCGGAATTCAAGCTAGGTCATCTCGTCATTTTAAGCATGTAGCATGTATCGTATGTTACCTTACATCGAAGATTGTTTTAAGACATTAAACCCGTCTTTTATATATGCACCTAAGACAGATTTTAATTATCAAAGTTGGCTAGTGTTTTAAATGAAGCGTTGAACTAAATTTCTTACTAGATTTACACGTTAAATTTTGCTACTTAGCTTCCAGAATAAAATTATAACAAAGTTTAACTTTTTAATTTTCTTTTTCCTGTTAAATCTGAGTTACTTTTTAAAATATAATCAACTCTAGATTTAATCTTTAATAGTTCTACAGAGGGATTTTGAATTATATTTATCGTTTTACTTATATTATAAATCTAAAATAAAAAACAAATTTATTATACATTTATAAAAATACATATAACATACTTTCTCTCCTATTCTGTTAAAACTAAGTTAAAAGTATTAAACGGCTTTAGGTTGTAGTTCTGTACTAATAATTAATAATCGACGTTTCGACGTACTCAACGTACATCTTCAGCAGTAAAATGATACAAATGACAATTACAGTAAATAAACAGAACATAGAAACAAGTTACTTGACAACCAAATAACTAACTAGATTATAAAATTTATAAATTAATCAGTGTGAAGGCACTGATTTTAAATAAAATTTGGCTTTATTTTATTAAAAATTTATAAATTTTATGATCAGTGTGAAGGCACTGATTTAAATAGAATTTGGCTTCTTTTAATTAAAAATTTACAAATTTTATGACCTAATTACTTATGTTTTGTTAGCTAGTAATTTGTTTCCATGTGCTGTTTATTTACTGTATATGTCATTTGTATCATTTTTACTGATGAAGATGTACGTTGAATACATCGACAAGTCAAAACGTCAATTATTACATACATAGATACATACACAATCACGCCATGTACCCAAAAGAATACAGAACTACAATCTAAAGATATTTTTATTTTAATATAATGAGTTCTGAAATATTTTTTTTCACTTTGTTAAATTAAAAAAAAATCATAAAATTTTATTTTAAGTTTAACAATTCTTCATTGAATAAATAAAACACAGACAGCATCGTAACTTGAGATGATTGTTATTTAATAACAATTATACAATATAGTAGACAAGTTCTGATCTTATGATCTTTCAATTACGAGCTTGATGTTTGAATATGCTCGACCATGTCTGTTAATCTATTGTAATTAGTGTCCAGTACTAATTCTCTAGCATAGTTAGATTCTATCTATCTTGATAAAGCCTTTATGTTACATAATCTCCTAAATTCTCATTGTTTTCCAGTTAATTAAAAATCATGAGCCATCAACATTATTGAATTATTTTAACATTATTCAGAAAATAAAAATAATCATATAATACGAACAAATATAATAACACATATTCTAAAAATTATAAATAATAGATTCGTTCGATAGACACTCTTACGTTTTACTGCCAAACGTTATCGTAAATAATACAAAGTTTTGCAGTAAGAAATAAATTACTAAAATTATTGGAAAATGTTTAATTCATCTTATACTTAACTATAAAACATACATGTTAACCACGTATACGTAAAGTATCATATGCTAAATCGTTGAATTTAACGTATTTTAAAATTGTATTTTAATAAACAAATATTTCAAAATAATGGATCATAGCATTTACCAAGTTGGCAGTGAGACTAAGAGGCAATTAACGGCACTAAACACCTATTAGTCGCTCGACTAACTTGGTACAAGCTACGGTGCGCATTATTTTTAATTTAAAAATAAAATTACGATTCTGTTCACCACAGTTGTTCACAAAAGCGATTAGAATATAAGTTTTATTTGAAAACAGTTGAAACACAAATGTGCGGAAATTTTTACTGCAAATTGCAGGTTTTGTTTCGAAGATTATTTACTGTCAATTTTTTACGCTCACGTCATACTGTAAATATTGACCGTCTCTAAACGAACAGCTATCGAGTGTTTTTCGTAACTCCAAAATGAACCAAATGATCAAATACTGACGTCGCAGTAAATCATAGACGCACAGTAGTCAATCCAACAAAGCTAATATTGCTGTATTTCAAATAAGTATTTAAAGAAGAATGTGACTGTCACCGAAGTATTATACGTAACAGAAAAGAGTGGAAATAAAGTTCTGCGTGAAAATTTCTTGGTTAGAATTTCAAATAATGATTTTAAGACCAAATCCGGAGGTAAATGACGACATTTGAAACAGCTTTTTTTAAATCTTTACGGTACTTTAGTTCTTTTAAAACATCTCAAACAATTTTGCATTCGCAAGTTAAATTTGTTTCCGAGTTTACGGAAAAGATTCTACAGGTCGCTTGACTAAAAGATAACGAATCGAGTTTTCGTAACATTCGTTCTTACTTCAAAATATATATATATATATATATATATATATATATATATATATATATATATATATATGTATTTTCACTTTCCATTTAAAGTTTCTTTACGTTAGGTGAAACAAGTAACATGTTAGTGAAATGCGTTTATATAACTTTACCTAAGTACTCCAAAAACAACTGAATTTAAATACATGTAAATTTTCCTTTTGTCCTTTGTAAACATTGCAGCATTTCATCAGCCTTACGAATCTTTCCCGAAAAAACTATTCTAAATTAAGCAAAAAATCTTTAAATATTATTAATATTTTTAAACATAAGTCATCTTAATTAGTCACTTATTAAAAGCTAAATAAAATCATAATTTGTCAAAATAAATATTTCAAATAAAAAACTGTGATATGAAAAGCATTCCAATACATTAATAAATTTAAATAAATTTAATTACGAATTTTTAAATAACAAATATTTTTAGCAGGTTAATATTTGTTTATATAATTACTTAATAATAATTAAAAATAATTAAAAAAAAATTCAAATATATTTGTTTTATAATTTTATTGAACTTAACAACTCTGTTTGTTTGTCGTAAAATCTTGTAATTTGTAACAATTTTAGGTCACTTCCACATTTCGATCGACTGGAATCTTTGCATATATACCTAGTTCAGATACATACATACACAATCACGCCATGTATCCAAAAAAGGTGTGGCACAAACTCTTTCTACTATACAGAAATTAGTTTTCTTCCAAACATTCCAATCCAGACAAGCAACTCTAGCTTCATTCGCATTCATGATACTTCTTATTCCTACTACTTGGAAACTTTCGCTCACATAAAACACTCTCTACTTCTCATCGAACGTCCACGCAAACGTATATCTTCAAAATGATTCTATGACATTATAATATTTTACTGAAATAGTTAAGAATTTCTTGTTTAGTAGTAAAAGTATATTTTGCCTGTTTTATTAACATATATAATAGCAGATTTACAGTTTTGTAATGTTGCCATGTTGAAAAATTTTCAAACATTTCCATGATGATTGAGCTACATGACTGATATAATATTTATTAGGTTTAAAACAGTAGCGTTGCGGGAGCTGTAGTAACTGAGGCCGGTGCGGGATTCCGTACTCCAGGTTTACTAATTACTAACGCATGTAGTAGGTAATTTCTAACGCTATCAAATGCCTTAGTATAGAATACCAAATCAAAAGTACATTTTTTTAATTTGATCCACTGTACATCATTTGTAAAAAAAAAGATAAACTTAATTTTGATTTTGTTTTAGCAATTTCTAATAAAAATATTATCCAATTGTTATAAATAATTTATCCTTAGAACACTAAATAATTTTTCTTTATAGATAATTTAAACAGTAACTCTCAATAAATATAAAGTAAACAAGAAAAGCTAATTTGTCAAACGGAGAAATAAAATATTTACATGCGAACATAAAATTGAACACAGTATGTAACAGAAACATGTAAACAAATAAATGCGTGTTATAGAGATTGAATATTGCAATTCAGGGCAATAGTGTGCAACGTGTCCCAAACACAATAGTTGTGTAGTACCGTACAGCGATTCCCCGTTTACCGGTTACCCGATTAATATCGAGCATCCGGCCTATACAGTTTATCTGCGCGAATATCCGCTTAAACCGAATAGTGCATATTATTCGGTCAGATAATTACAGTGACAGATACACTATCCGGTTTATTTCGCTTTATTCATTCGACTTATCTCTACCTAGGACGTTACCGGGGATATTTGATTCGGGCTCCCGACACGCTCTTCATTCACAACCGATTATCGTTAATGCGATCATTAAATTATCGACATCGTTAAGTTTAACAAATTTCGCTTGTAATACGTATTTACGCTACTTGGTACTTTATTATTAAAGTAAAAATGCCGTCATCTGACTATTGAACTCATAACTTTCAAAAGCATTTTTCAATTAGGACACAGATAAATACAATGATAAATCAATAAAAGTTGTTAATTTTTATTTAATATTATAGTTTATCTCAAATAATATATAATATCAAGAAGACCAAGCTTTGCTCATTCAAGAGAAAATAAATCTTTTAAATAGTTAATTACTCATTTAATAATATAGACATCATTATTCGTTTGATTTGATTACGAATTTAAGTCTCGCCATTTAAAGGTGACAAATGACATTTAAAAAAAATATGTATTTTATCATATGTCAGCAATGTGTTAAAATATTCATTATGTCAGAAACAAACTTTTAAATAAGTTTTCTTATTATAAATGAATTTTTCCCAAGTCGACACCTAGCTAAATCGCTTTTCCGCATCCAAAATGTAGATTTACCAAATTTCATCCAAATCGTTAGCGCCATTTTTAAGATAAAGTTTAGTCGGTCTGCTCAAACAAATAAATAAGTGATGTGAAAACGTTTAAAGGATTTATAAAAACCAATAAAAGCCAAAACTCCACTGTTCAGAATAATATCTTCAATTGATAACCGATTTCAAATATTTAATATTCATCTTCAGATTAAACCGGGAGGCTACAAAGAAAACATGGATACAAAATATTTAGAAGAAAAAAAATATATATAATAAAATTGTACTTACTTATGCAATTATAGCTCGTTTAATAATATAAAATAAATATCAATTTTTCTTTTAACATTTTACAAATAATATATATACAATATACACATTAAGTAAAAACGTAATTAAAAATAGATAATAACATCGTTATTTTGAATTCAGGTTTATTATAAATTAATCAGTATGAAAAGATCAAAGTGTACAATCTGATCTACCTCGATTTTAAACTTTCCGAAACGTGATCGCCATATTGTTCCAGGTTCACAAAGCCGCAGTATGGCTCTCTAGAATAGAAATTAGTTAATCACTATACTTCGATATCCGGTAGCAGAATTAACACGGTTCTGGCAAAATATGTTGTTCGTAGAGAAACGCAAATGCTCTTCGTACAGTGTGATGTTTCGTTTTGTTCAAGGATTTAGAACGGGTTAATGGATTGAGAGAAGTTTCAACCCCCCCCCCCAAACTACTGAATCACCCTGTATGTAACATACATTCATTTCGGTGTTATCTCGACAATGTAACAAACAGTGTTCTCGGACGCACCTACCGAAAATAGCTAGATAATGGTGCGACTGTTAATGTAATTTAATAAGGATCCAAATAGAGAAACATTTCGGGTTTCTTTGTAAATTGAATCTTTTTGAAACAAAAACCGAAATGGCTTCTGATTTATCTATGTATATGTTAAATGTATTAGAGTATATCCCTTAAAGAAATGTGAAAAAAATATAATTAAAACCGATAAAAATGTATTGTATATTAGTTATATACATTACATATACATATATTTTTAATAAAATTATTGAAATACACTAAATACATGTTAATATCTGCTATATTTATATTAAATGACAATAAATATTTTTTAAAAAATATGTATTTATAATTAAATAAAAATTGAACGTACTGAAATTTTCTATTAAATTTATAAATACATTATAAATTTACTATATATATAATATTTTTGTTTATTTGCATAAATTGATTTATTACTAATACAAATTTTATATAGCTAATATATTTATTATAAATAAACTATATACATACATGTTATCAAAATATTTTATTATATTTATTTCTGCAAATTAACTATTCAACGAAATATTTTAATGAATAAACTAACAAAAGTATTTTCAGTAATAAAGTATCAATTTTCAATTAAACTGGAAATATAATTATTATGATAGATATTGTTTCAACACATCATCAAATCAGTTTTGAATTAGTTTATAACTGTCCAAAGTACGCGTAATATAAAATTACTCATTATTTACATATTACAAGCAATTAAGAATCAGTTACATAATGTGTAATATGTTATTATGAGCCACATATAGGAAATATATTTTTTATTTTGCAAATTATATTATAAAAATGATTAATTTTAACTATGTGTTACTTAAAATTATTGCTCGTATTTGTATAAGCTCGATAGTACTAAAGAATTTTTTTTTTAATAAATAGAAAATTGAAAATGTTAAAAAAGACAAAAGATTCAATAGTACTATACCGTTTATATAACAATACAAAATATTAATATGTATCATAAATTTTCAGATAAATGTTTCTTAAGTTTTAATTAAATTTTATGTTTAAACTGATTGAATGCGATAAAGAAACAAAATAAAACATAGATATATATATATATATATATATATATATATATATATATATATATATATATATATATATATATTGTTTAACAAGTTTCTTTTGAAATCGATAAAAATTTAAATTTACTACAACACTGATGCATACAAAGTTTCAACTAAACTTTACGATAGTAAATTTAAAAGTAGTGAGAAGTGTAGTAAATTTTTTAGTATATATACATTTCCCGTAAATTGAACTTAAAGAGCTCTAACTTTATTGTAATATAATTGAATAAATTCGCTAATAATAGAATTCACCGTATAGAAAAATTAATTATTTTCGTGTCTCATGAGAATAAGGCATGCCGATGTTTTAGTTAAAGTACTTATATAAATGCGGATATTTTTAAATAAAGGTCGCCGTCAGAAAAAAATATGAACGGGAAACTTTAGTAATTTCCCCAAAGCCTGGGATAATATAGGAGGAACAGCGTTTCTTATTTACGTAGAATAAGATTATGCCGAGTTAATATAAATCCCGTGTTCGAATGCAGGTATATATATATATATATATAGTGTCGCGGGCGTTCGGTTGGAATTCAAACACAGCAATACCACACCACATAATATGGCCGTGGAAAAGATCAATTCATTTGCATGTTGCTCTCGCTACCTAAACTCGTACGTAGGTCGCGTCGCGACGCGTCGCCTGAAATGAAGAACGAATTACGCTACATGCTGGAGCATTTGCAGGAAAAACGAGAAGCAGAATATCGCCTATATGACGACGAAACTGAATGGAGTATAGCTGAAATGAGAAAAACTTAAACGGAAAATATTTTCTTTCAAAATATACCTACCGTACTCCCAAAGGCATTTCCAGATTTTTTCTCATGTTTTCAATAGAAATATTTTTAAGCCATTCCACAAAAACTGTACGTTTGCTCGTTTATACAGACCAAAATTATTTCAAACTTTTAACTTTGTATCTTATTTACAATACGTATTTTGTTTTTATTAAAATTTTGTAGAAATAAATCCATTGTTTCAAATAGAGACATCATTTCCTACGAGTATTGATGTAAAATTTAAAAAATAAGATTTGATCAACAAAACCTATGAATTATTATTATTATATGACTCATATTTATTAAGTTATAAAATAACTGATAGTAATCTACAATTGTGACGTCACAACATATAGTTATTAAATAAAAACAAATATAATCTTGTTCTAGAAACGTAATTTCAATGATGTAAATATAGTTACAACAATTTTTATATTTTATTTTCGTCTTATATTTAGTTGAATTTAATAGATATTATATCAAATTTTGTAAAATATGGTTAAAAAATATCCAGAAACGTAGATACCGGCTAACCGCATATATCCATAAGATATATATTTTTGTATATTAATTTTAATTCTTTAAATAAAAATGATTTTTTGTTGTGTAAATACAAAAACACAACAGTATTTTAAACAAAAATCTTAAAATAAAAAAAAATCTGTATTCACGTAAATTAATTTAAAATTCACAAGTTATTACGTTACCTTAAAAATTAATTAGTATTAATTAAAAATGATAAACGGATAACTGGCAAGGAGCTTACCATTTTCTTAAAAGACTTGCTGGCAAGCTCATTTCATTTTTAATATAGTGTCTGACAGAAGCTTCTAAAATTTAAAAATTTCAGTATTTTTCTCCGCTGTGTCATCGCGGCGCGGCGGTTATGAATAATAAATAACAAAAACAGTCCTTGCAAAAATTAAAGTAATACGTGCCTGACATATAAATTTGTCGTAAACGTTGTCCCAAAAAGAACACAGTATTTTTACAGAAAGATTCAATTTATGTGTTCTAATTGGCCGCAAGATGAGCGCAATTTAAAAACAATTTGTAACTACGTTTACCGAACGGACAGATAAAGATCTTTAAAATGCGGACCGGCTCACTTTTGAATCCACAACAAAATTTACATTTAAACATTTCATAATCTAAGTCATTTACCAAAAAAATGATCGAGTATTTCAATTATGTTTATAACTTCATAATAATCATTTATTACACCGTTGATTTTTAATTATTTAAATTTTGATACGTGGAATACGTATTTCGTGTTATTGCAACTGCTTTTTAAAAAATGTTAATAGTCAATAGTAAATAATTTACATAATTAATAACAAAAATAATTAAATTAAATATATTTGTATTTTGAATATACATAAATATAATGACTGAATACCAAAATAAAGATTATTTAGGTCTGGTTCCATAAACAATACATTTTATTTCACAAGTAAATTTTATTCTCCTATGTCATTGTTATTCCAACAGATTATTATTAATAATAATAGCTATTTTATAATACCACTAGACTAAATTTATTCCCTTTTTTTAATGCGAGTAAATACATTTACTTCTACAGTAAATTTAACCTGCGTCTATAAAACTGGGTCTTAAACTTGAATAAACGTTTAAAAATACCTAAATACCAAATGACGAACGAAAAAAAATACATACCAACAAATAAACATTCGTATAGAGTCAAGAGAAAAAAAATAAATCAAAATATTTTGAACAAAATAATAAAAAATAAACAATTTAAATTTTTTTGCTGAATAAAGAATATAAAGTGTTTAAATTTTAATAGAAATAATCAAAGTGAAATATCAGATACGTGAAACGATAATAGACCAAAAAATGACACCTGGGCTCAAATTTCATAATGGAGGTTTCTAAATCTTATATATAATTCATAAAGTAGGAAACATTAGTTTTTTTTATTTAACCAAATTTTTCTCTTTCTCTCTCTCTCTCTCTCTCTATATATATATATATATATATATATATATATATATATTTGGACTGTATTGTCCAAGTGTATTCTTTGAGTTTTGCTAATGTAGAGTACAAATCAATTTAGCTGAGTTTCCAAAGAATACAAAAGATTTTAGAAACACAATTGTATTTCGAAAATACGCAGTATGCCTTTTTACATATATATTAAAAACAAATAGCTGTTCAATTTAAACATGGTAAATTCCACAAGTAAAATTTTCATTTATAGTATTGTTCATTATTTTAATATTTATTTTGAAAAACTAATTTCAAAATATAAATTATTTATTTACGATATATTTCGTGAAAAGTCAAATATTGATTTTATGTATACCTAACTTCTTTTATATATTTTATATCGTAATATATCATTTAACAGGTTATTAAAAATTTAAAATATATGTTCCAGTTTGTTGCAAACTAAATAAAAAATTTATTTTCAAATTTTAAATTACAAATTATATTTTAACTTAGAATATACATACAAAGTAATTTCTGAAATGTAACATAATTTCGAAAAATGTAGTAAAAATTAATTTGGTTACATATTTAAGTAAGTAAGATATTAAAATTGAAATTGTGAAATAATTTTTATTATACGTTTTAAAAAAAACTTATTTTTTATGACATATATTTCATTTTTCTTTAATTTCATTTAACACTTCAGAAAATAGAAAAAAAAACACTATACTGTACTTAAACAACTTCAACTAACAAGCCATATCGAGATGTTAAACGCCGATTTAAATGAACTTCAGGTACTCAAGTAAAACACTAAAAACTAAGCAATACGTTTTTTTCTTTATCGGTAACCGTCAAGGTTTAAGAGGTAAAAATCATCCCCAGGATTTAGAGTAAAATTGGTTTTTATTTTTATTTTTCTCGCAAACTATGCATCCTAGAACAAAAGTGTAAATGTACGCATAACTTCTTTTTGAAGAGCTATCCACCGACAGTTAGTTAGTTAATTTTTTTTTTCTATACGACTTGTATAGTTTCCCTTTTGCACCCCTGACATATATTTTACTCCATATTTAATTGTTATGTAAATTTTCAAAATTTTATTTTATATTAAGATAGCCCAATTAAAAATAAATATGACTTTTTTTAATTATTTATTGTTTTAAGGTGTCATCTACCACTTAGAATCATGTATGTACCTACTCATAAGTAAGTTTTATTATTTATAACTCGTTAATATTAAATGATAAGAAAAAAGTATGAGTATTTTTTATTTTTGTTTTACGTAAGACATTTTTTAAATTATTTGTAAAAAATTATTTATGAATTTTAATTCTTTTCATAATTCATCAGTTTCTAAAATTGATTATGTCGGCTGGTCGATTCAAATGAAGATTTTGAAATATCTCGAAAAATAAGCATCGGACGAAAAAATTTCTGATAAAAAGTAGTATGCACTCTACCACCGTACTCTACTACTAACTCTACCAATGTAAGTTAGGCTTAATACCTAAATACTTGCATAAAATACAGCTTGATTTAAAGTATAATTATTATAAAAACATTTTCAATACAAAATTTTACTTACTTTTAATAAAGTGTTAATTTATTCGCAGTCACTTCTTAAAGTTTTTTTAAACTGTCACACACATAAAAATAACAAAACATGTTTTCTTTATATTAAACACACTAAAACACTGTAATGTAATACTTAGTAATATTTATTAAACATAATATTTAATCCCAAAGATAATCTAAAAAAATTAGGTTAATACAGTTTTAATACTGTTTAAAACATTTAAAAAATACACAAAATTGACACTTATGTACGTATCAAATAAAAACTATAATTGCGAGTTAAAATATTAGAATTTGTTATACATGATAAACGAATATTTTGCTATAAAATCCAGGCATGAACGGAAACAAGAGAATGTTATAGCCAGAAAAATTATTTTATCAATAACAGGCAATTTCTGTATTGGTCAAGAAATAACAATGAAAATATATTAAATAAATCTAACGAGTTATATAACAATCATTAAATTTATTAATTATCAGAGCATATTTACCAGCAAATATACACTTTTTAAGAGCTGTTTTTGTTTACAATGTGTTAAAAAAGGACAGATAAATATTTTATTTAAAAATATTTATTATATCAAATATTTTATTATATCAATGACCCCTTAACACAATAAATAATTAAAAAAATCAAAAACACGTCAATTTCATTTTTAATTGGGCTATCTAAATATAAAATAAAATTTTGAAAAAAATTACATAACAATTAAATATGGAGTAAAATATATGTCAGGGGTGCAAAAAACTTTACAAATCGTATAGAAAAAAACTAATACCATCGGTGGATAGCTCTTAAAAAAAGAAGGTATTCGTACATTTACACTTTTGTTCTAGGATGCAAAGTTTCCGAGAAAAAAAAAATAAAAACAATTTTTCTCTAAATTTTAGGAATGATTTTTACCCCCTAAATCTTGACGGTTGCCGATAAAAAAAAATACGTATTGCTTAGTGTTTAGTGTTTTAATTGAATACCTAAAGCAAAGAAAAACTATCATTTGGATTTTTCTACGTCCATTAACTGGATAGTAGGTTTAAAAAGCAATATTTTCAATATTTTCACACTTCGTGTTGGAATTACGTTTGTAAAAAATTAGATTCTTTTTATAGGTTCTCGGTTTTATGTCAAAATGGAAAATTTTACTGCGTACTTATTTTTAAATTGGATAGCGTATATAATTTCCTCTAGCATTTTACTTATAGTTTTTGCAACTTTTTCACAAAAATGTCCTGTTTCCTTAGTCAGTTCTATGAAGTACAGTAAACCAGGACTATTATATGATAAAGAATAAAACTTATTCTAGTATAACCTATTCAATTTTGATTAATTAAATATTATTTTGTTGTCAAAGAAAATGATGGTTTTACGATATTTGCAAAATAGATAATTATATATAATTTTTCTGTATACTTCATTAACTTCAATTTTTATTTGAAAAAAAAAAAATAACAGTAACAATAAGTCTTAAAAAAAAAAGTCTGTACAGAATTTTATTGTTAACAGAAATACTGCTCATTATTAGTAATTGTTTTTAAGCAATAATCGAAAAATATCAAGAGAAAATCAAAAAATGACGGTTTAGTTATGTCAACTTAATTTTCAGAAAAACTGTACTGAGTGACTTTTTCCTTTAAATCAAAGATATATTCAAGTAGAGTTTGTCCATCTATCATAAACTAACATAAATCCATAAGTAGAACTTAGAGTAATGCGAAAATGTTTTTAAATATGTGTATTATAATACACATATAATGTGTTTATGATCTGTGGAAAAGCTTTACAGTATTTTATCTACAATTAAATTAAACAAATAAAACTACACGAAAAAGTACCTTATACAAAGCATAAAATCACTATTTAAGATTAAACCTTGTTTTACTAAATCTATTAATAAATGTCAAATGTACATTTTGACTATTTCAGCTGTATCTTTTGATAGTTCAAAATACCAATTAAGATTTTGTGTTATCTATAACTCATATAAACAATTTATAAAATAAAAACACTAATTATATTTTTCCATGTTCCTTAACAAAATCTAAATTATGGCTAGTAAAATTAAGATACATGCGTTTTCATTTTATTCATTTTATTTGTATAGTTAGTTCCTGCTTCTATTAAAAAAAGAAGTAAAAAATTTCCATCACTATTCATTTCTATTTAGATACAAATATATAAATTACAGAGATCAAAAAAAATAAATAGTACTTCTAAACGATAACTTAAAAAAGTTATAAATTTTACAGAATAAACTTTGTACTTAATATCCATATTTTTATACAAAAATAATGCATTAAACGTTCATGTTTGTAATATAAACTACATAATGTAAATTTGTTTGGGGGTTTACACAAAACTAGCAATGTAATTCTAAAGGTTTGCATTCAGCAAATATTTGATTTCCTGAAACTAATGCAGCTCAAAGCTCAACTCCCTTCATCGTAAAACTTTATTATATTCTTACAGAAGCAAATATCTACAAGATATTTTCTTCACAAAGCTAATGTTTTTCATTTCTCGTATATGTACCAAATAAATTCATAGTATTAAATATATATATATATATATATATATATATATATATATATATATATATATATATATATATATATATAGTGTGTCTTAAAAAGTTGGCAACAAATGGGCAATTTTTTTATTATTGATTTTACGACAAAAAGTCATTCTTTATAAAAAGTTCTGCTTGTTGAATAAATAAGTTTACCATCAGAAAATCTAAGATTAAATGTACAGAATGTCCCCAAATTAAGATAACATGAAAAGAAAAGTACCATTTATTAATTTTCAATAATTTTTCCTGCCAAACCAGAATGAGTTAGCAAAAAAAGTTACTTAGCTATTATGTAGCTAATTTTTTTCTCTATTTTATTGAATTTTTTCAATTTTTTTTGAGCAAATTTTGAAAAAAAATCTTATTTTGAAAAAAAATTCCAAGGGTTACCTCCTTGACATTACTTTCAAAATTAAAAACAAAAACAGTTTTTAATTTTTTTCTTCTAAACGATGCATCCTAGAATTATGGTCTTTTAGAATAACTTTTGTTGACTTTCTTAATTGGTTGAAATTTTGTATTTAAACTAAAAAAATGCAATAAATGTTACTTCTTTTTTCATGTTATTTTAATCCCTAAATAGGGACATTCTGTATGTATGTATATATATATATATAT
This sequence comes from Clivina fossor, assembly GCA_963966155.1. NCBI lineage: Eukaryota > Metazoa > Arthropoda > Insecta > Coleoptera > Carabidae > Clivina > Clivina fossor. The sequence goes on from OZ014550.1 coordinate 61,732,172, forward strand.
TTTTTCATGTTACTAAACAATAAATAATATTTTAAAGTTTTACTAAATATTAAATTTTATTTTCATAATATTAATAAATTAATGTTGCAAAAAATTGAGTATGTTTCCGACAAAAATTTAAAAATATCAAAAAATCATTATAAATATTCTTATACCTACATACTAGGATATTATTTTTCATATTTACGTAAACATTTAATGCGTTTACGTAATATACTTGTTTTATTTATCATCATAATTTTTTATATGATTTAATATAAAAATACGAATAATTCACTTTTAATATAATATTTTTATTTATAATTAAAATTTGATCAAAGATCAATAAAATCAATTTGGGATCACATTTCTTTTAACATCAATTAGAATTCTCTAAACACTTACTTGTGCGCGTATAAAATGTATTCGTAAAAAACCATAATAATTTTGATTTAAAAAATCGGGTTGGCAGAGTTTTTTGATATCTGTTTCGAAAAAGATCGTGTACAACACATATAAATAGGGGAAATTGGCTGAGCTGTAGCTAGGGCCCCCAGTATTTTAAGGACCGTAGATTTTAATTTAACTGAGCAAAATTATAGTTTACGAAGAAAAACCACAACATAGCAAAGAATCTTTCAGAACTCATTACATTAAAATAAAAAAGCTTTATGTTTAAATTCTGCATAATTTTTAATTAAAATTCCACGTTTCGATATACTGCACGTATATTGTCATCAGGAGAAATATATAAATGATATCAATAATAAACAAACAAAACAAAAAGCTTATTAATTTTAAGAAAACCACGTATTTTTAATAATTATTAATACTCTAGTATAAAAAAGCAAATGTATTTAGTAATAATATTGTTATTTAAATTAAAATGATCAGAATATGATTCCATTTTATTTATTCATTCATAATCTAGGTTCCTCTTATGTCAAAAGTTGCATATTTTTCGCCTTTCTAATTTTTTTTCTGCTAGGGACGGTAGTTTCTCTGTATTAATTTCTTTATTGCTTGCCGCTTCCTTTATTCCTGTTATCCATCTTCTTCCCATTGGTCGCTTTCCTTGTTTCAAACGTTCTTTTTGGTGTCATGTTTGGATCTTGTCGTATTACGTGCCCGTACCATCTTAACTGTGTTTCGTATATCTTATCCAATGCAAGCTTCGTATCTAACTGTTCTTTTTTCAGAAATCAGCTAGATATTAAGGCCCCGAAGAGAATTTAGTCTGAAACCTATGCAAGCTTAATCCGCTACTAGTAAACATATGTATGATATACAACAGCAAAAAAGGGTTAAAAATTTATGTAAACTTAGAAGATCTTAATATTTAAACTTTTCAAAATTAATTATGAAATGAAAAATATTTACATTAAGTTCCTTTGTATAATTATTAAGACTAGTTACATAAAAGCTTGTTGAATACCTGACACTTAACAACTTAATTAAGTTATCAATTGACTAATCAATCAAATAGTTGACAATCTAATTGTGCAGTGATTAAGTTAACAACATTTTATACTAATTACTTTTGATTGTACAAATTATACAATTTTGTAAAGCTATTTATAAATAAGTATACATATATACTTATAGTTTTATTATAAGTTGCAGTGAAAAAAAAACATATTTTTGTTACATTTTTATTACGTAGTTAACCATAAAACAACTGTAATTTCAAGAAACATTTTAATTAACATCTTTTAAATAAAATCTTTAAGTCAAAAATACTGACATAATAGAAATTTTTTATTAGCACTGCTGTAAAAATACGTTATTCTTAATACGGGCATAAATTATTTGTTTTAAATCCGAGAAAATTATAGCAACCCCGAGCATAAATTGCGACAATATTATAAGCAGAAATATATAAGGCTAGCGTTCCACGTTCAGGTACCGTCTGCGTCGTGCGGCGCCGTACAGCTGTATTCGTAGCTTTCGCTGTTTAGAAGAGCGAAAAACGCCACAAGGAGCCAGCTTCCAGTAGCAAGCAGCCAGCAGCACAGCTTTTATGCATTATACTTCGCTATAATTATGACAAAGTCAGACATTTTCATTTGCAAAACTAAAGCGGCACTGCTTCGTTTTGTAACCACCTTAAAGGGGATTCAAACACGCTCGATCTGTATTGCTGTATACCGTAAACAGTTGTAGACTAACTAAACTGAAGGTGATAAAAATATTTAATAGTTAAGATATCTCCATTGTATAATCTATTTTTTAAAAGCAGAAATAGAATAAAGAACAAAATAAAATATTGTAATAAAGAAGTGCAACTTTAAATTCGTTCACCAAACCAAAATTATGAAAATTACCATTTAGATTTGACATTAAATTATTTCGTCCTTATGCTGGAGTCCATCGTTTTATAATATTATCTCAATGTTTTAGAATAGACATAACCTATTTCCCTTCCGCTTTGTCGTCTACGAATGGTACGCTCGCAAAACAGATTCTAAGACACAATAGCGTTACTAACATAACCTAACCTAAAACTTGGCTTGTTCCCAGTTCGGAAGCCCTCCAGCTGTTTTGATTTATTCACACGTTCAATTGTGACGTGATTTCTGGCTTTCGACGTCAATTGTTGTCATTCCTTTGCTATACTTACAGAATAGATTTATTATTTAAGCTCCCACTACGAAACATAATAGAAAACTTACGTGCAAAACCTATATTTCTCCACATTATTCTATATACCTATTTTTTAAGATAACTTAATTATTTTCGACTTACAATTATTTAAAAGTTATAGACATTTGTATTATTATTATTATTATTAAGTATTTAATAACAAATTTTCCGGTATTATTGTCATTTCTTCAATTAACAAAGTAAAAATAAAATTAAAATTAAATTCACTAACTAGAGGAAAAAAAAGCTTTAAAGCTTTAAAAGCTTTATATATATATATATATATATATATATATATACAATTTCATTTTGATTCCAACGTTAACAATACCACACAAGTAACAATAGCGTTAAATGCAAAAAGTAAAAAATGCTGTACATGTAACGTAAAGTTGAACAAATGAATACCTATGATTGTCCTGCATTGTAATTGGTGGGAATGTTAAAATTTTGTTGCAATTACCGAGTTATTTATTTCAAAAATTATTTTTATTTAAATAGCAAATCATAGAGTTGTTATAAATAGTTATTGTCAAAATGAGTCCGTATTTTAAATGCTATTCATATAACACTCTCTACATATTCATAGAGTTTTTGAATTAGAAAAGCTATGAATGTATTTATCTTAAACATACATATATAAATTAATAGTACTTTAAAAAAGTATATCATAAAACAAGCTAGAGTAATACATTAATTAATAAATTTAGTTTTAACCTCATTTAGATCTAGTTTTACTTTGTTTTTTAAAACTAAATCTGAATTATGTTTACTGATTAAGATTTAAAATAACCTCAAACACTTATAGCATTTAGAGCAACAAATAAAATAAGCATTAGTCTGGTTGTACACCGTTTAGTCAAAATTAGACAAAACACTATTAGATAGATTTGGTCACAAAGTAACATATATTTTCTAATACTTAATCGTCATTAATTACTACGACTAATTTGTGTATTTCACTAATTATAAAATATATGCTACTTTGTGTCTATAAGTAACTAATATTTTGTCTAATTGTGGTATTATTATGTTTTATTATCAAATGAAAAATTCAATTTAATAGAAAAAGGCAAAACATCATGTTATACTACATATAAGTTTGAAATTCAGTTTTTAGGTAACTGTGAATTACGAGTAATAAACATCACTGTCGAAATACGTATCTACAATAATTAATATAAGTTTTTAGTGGAGAAGTGATCAAATGATTTATTAATATTATTACTATTAATATTTTTATTTAATTATTCTACATAGTTATTCAGAATATCATATTAGTTTTAATATTAATTATAAAATTTGACAAATAAGAAATAAGTGCAAATTAAAATACTAAAATTTGTAATTATATATTAGTTTACGCGCGATTAAGTGGGAATTAAAATATTTGTTGAAACTCTTAGTGGCATCGCAGAAAACAATGCTTTAATAACTAGAAATATACGACTATTTTCATGTGGATTTTGCGCAATTTTGTCATTTACAATTTCGTGTCAAAATCACATCCGCTACGCAATACTTTTCCGATTAACATTTATAGATTAAAGAATTCGATCTGAGATGTTGTTATCAAAATAATTTATGAAATAAATGCAATGTCAGCTGAAAACGTATAAATTTTGTTTAAAACGTGGTTCATAAACATAACTTGGTGTTTGTTGTGTTCATAAAATGTTTCAGTATATTGTATTGTGTAATAATTCACTATATTTTGATTTAATTATCCATTGTAATAAACACTTATAAACATCCGGGTTATCTGTCAAAGTAAACAAAAGTCGGATGACATTTGACATTGACAATTTCCATAAAATGTTTAATAAAATGACACTTCTCATACCATCTATGAGTAAAACTACTAAAATTAATTTTTATTTGTTTATTATTTTAGAATATAAATGTAATAAATACTATGATGTAATATTGTAAATTATGACAAAGTTGCTGGAAATGTTATGTTATTAATTTTGAAACGTGTTTTTGTAGAATCGTCGAAGAGTCGTTTTACTAGTTTGTTACTTGTTTGTTGAACCGGTTTCATACAGGATCAGGGTATCTAAGGCGTGATTTTTGCTAAGTTAGAGTCTGATCTACCATTTCGACTAGAAAGCGAATCGCGGATCGTAGAATCATCACTAAATATATGCAACTTTTTCATAATTCCGGTAAATTTGTGTTTCGCATCTAAACGTTTTTCAATAATATTTCAATACCTACATAAGTTTATTAAACTCATTTGGTTTGTTACTGACCAGTGGCTTCACTAAGCTATCCAGAGGCAATCCCACTTGAAGATTTTCTTTCAGCTCTCTACTGCTCTGGTGCCCAAGGAATCAAGGACAAAGAAGATCATCGAAGAGTTTGTGACACTATCTACTGCCACCCGAGCCAAGATAGCGTTACAGTTTAAATAAACAAAAAAATTAACTATAGAATAAACTAAATAATGTAAAAACAAACACAATTTTTTTGTAATTAAATTTGAAAATAAATATGTAAATATTCTCCATAATATCTTTAACACTACGAACATAATTATTTAGATTTAAAAGTTTTAGCCATAGTCATTGAAAAAAATATTATATATATATATATATAATTATATATATAATAATATATATATATATATATAATAATATATATATATATATATATATATATATATATATATAATAAATATATATATATATATATAATAAAGCATACGTTTGGAACCTACTGAACAGCTTAAAAACTATTTATTGTATTAATATTAAATTATTATATTATAACATACACACATAGAAAATATTTTTAATTTTTATTATTAAATGATATATAAATTCACCTTTTTTGAAATTACCACAGATAATTAATCATGATCATAATGATTATAATTATAATAATACCTAATATTACTCGTTGTTTTTGTTGACTCGGTAGTAATTGAACTGGTTCATCATCATCGTCAGTAATTTCATTATTGGTATCTCTTAACTTAAATTAATAAAATTATATTAAAATCATTTTCTAAAAATTTCAAAATTAGATTTACCTTAACACAATAATTATGGTAATATACAAATAGTTCCAATTGATTTCTCTTGGAATGATTCGACTCTCTGTTGAATATTTGTGTAATTTTTCGCCAAGTACAATTCATAAGATTTTCAAATTTTAATAAATTGTTTTTATTACGAATATAATTATAAGTAAGAATTCGAAGTAGATGAACTCCTTCTTCATTAGTTAGAATACCATATTTGTTTATATTATTAGTTATTAACTTTGTTTCATATAAAAATAATATTATAAAAATAATTTTATAAAAAATCCCAAAACCACACTTAATTAAAATAAAGCTAAATACGTATTTCGGAAGCTAAGCTTCCATCTTCAGTAGCAAATAAAATCTACAAAAATCTTACCTGTGATACAAAGTACATAATCACTTAAGCACTTGTTGAATATCACTGGCGAGTCGGGAAAAAAATAAAAATGAAATATTAAATAAGTAAAAATGGAAAGGGGTGGGGTTGGTTAAAAGTCAGTGGTCAATTTTGATTGGGTAGTATGTCAAAAAGAATAGACCGTAAGATTGGTCCGTCATCTGCGTTTATGAGATTGCCTTTATTTTTGAAAATATAAAGACTTTCTAAAATATCTAATTGATTAAAATTCGTAACTTGTTTTATTAATTTTAAATTAATTTCGAATCGAAATTTTGGTATCTTTTGACGTTTCTTCATTATTTCCCAGCGTACCAGTTGATATTACAATTAATAACTTTTTGCAAAATCTTCTGACATTGAATAACTTTAATTCAGACAAAATTTCAGAATATATTAAACTAACTAATTTATGTATGAATCAAAACTTTTTTCAAATCAACAATAAATTCTTTAAACAAGTTCAGGGGACAAGTATGGGAAACAGTCTTTCACCTTTCATAGCTGATTTATTTATGAGTAAATTCGAAACAGACTTAAAAGCAGAACTAACCTACTTTCCTAGAATTTGGCTCCGATATGTTGACGATATTTTTGCCATATTTGATACTTCAAAAGATAATTTAGATAACTTTGTTCAAAAATTAAATTCTAAATACCCTACAATTAAATTTACGTATGAAATAGAAGAAAATAACTCAATCCCATTTTTAGATATTTTAGTTATCAGAAACAATAATTTATTAGAGTTTGACATTTACAGAAAACCAACAAATACTAACAAATATATTTCATTTGATTCTAATCATTGCCTACAACATAAGTTAGCTTCATTCAATTTTCTAGTAAACAGACTACTTACAGTTCCACTTACAAGATCTAGATACCAAAAAGAATTAAATCTAATTAAAGAAATAGCTCAAAATAATGGTTTTTCAGAAGAAATTATTATCAACTTAATTCGAAAACGTAAATTTAAATTAAAATTGAAAACAAAAACTACTTTAAGTCCACCAGATATTGACACTAAAAAATGTTACGTTAAAATTCCTTTCAATAAATCGTTGTCCAAAAAACTTCAACCTAAATTAAATAGTACGAATTTAAAAATTTGCTATACTTCTCCAAATACCATTAGTAACTTGTTAGGCAATCCGAAAGATAAAGTAGATATTTATAATAAAGCAGGCATTTACGAAATTCAATGTCAATGCGGTTTGAAATATATTGGTCAAACAAAAAGATCCATTATTACCAGATTTAAAGAACATATAGCCCACTTCAAAAACAATAGAATTAGCAAATCTAGTGTAGCCCAACATATTTATGATACTTGCCACGGTTTAGATATGAAAAATTTAAAATTAATAAAACAAGTTACGAATTTTAATCAATTAGATATTTTAGAAAGTCTTTATATTTTCAAAAATAAAGGCAATCTCATAAACGCAGATGACGGACCAATCTTACGGTCTATTCTTTTTGACATACTACCCAATCAAAATTGACCACTGACTTTTAACCAACCCCACCCCTTCCCATTTTTACTTATTTAATATTTCATTTTTATTTTTTTCCCGACTCGCCAGTGATATTCAACAAGTGCTTAAGTGATTATGTACTTTGTATCACAGGTAAGATTTTTGTAGATTTTATTTGCTACTGAAGATGGAAGCTTAGCTTCCGAAATACGTATTTAGCTTTATTTTAATTAAGTGTGGTTTTGGGATTTTTTATAAAATTATTTTTATAATATTATTTTTATTTAAATTTCGCGACAGTAGATCATTTTCTAATCTTTTATTTGTTTCATATCTATAGTAAAACTTTCTGAGTTGTACTTTATCTCTAGCGTAATTAGAAAATGAATTGTATATTTTGGAAATATTTTTCCAATTTTTTTTTTTGAGGTTTGCACTTTTTGATATAAATTTTTTTTTTGTTAATGGTATCTTCGTAACCTTGTATAATTAACAGCAATATTATTTGTTCTTCTTCCGTAAAATTTGTATCTTTTCGTCATCTTTTACCCATTATCTCACAAAGATTTTAAGTATTTATAATTATTATTATTTTTCTGTTTGCTTATGTCAGAAATCAATTATAGATCTATGTTTTTCAATGCATTTTGTTTAGTAACGTATATTGTTTTAAGCGTCGCCTACCTTATAATTACAAAGCGTTGAAATAAGGCAAACAAAACAATCAACTTTTGACTGTGACAATGTGACGACAATAAATTCACTAGTAAATGCGCTTTTTCTAATTTTATCTTTAATTATAAATATAATATAATTTTGATGAAATAACTCAATCTAACGTAAAATTTAAGTTATGTGATACGTATAATACAATAAATGATAATAAATAACAAAAAAAAGACATTAAAAACAAAAGAAAAATAATAGTTGTATTAATAATTTAAGGTATCCATATTTATTAAATAAAAAATAAAAATTTTTGTGCAAATTTATAAAATGTAAATAATGTTTTCCTGACATCTCACAAACAGAAAAATTTAAAAAAGAAAAACAGAAAGATTCATTTTTAATTGTATGAAAATTAATTTTTGGACATATAATAAAGTTATGAACGTTACGTGCAAATTTACTCTCAGTAAAGTACATTACATATACATACTCCTACTATTTTACGATATGACTAACTTCTCTAAAAGCATAAACGACATTTCAAGTAATGTTTGTAAATGTTTATAATCTACCAAAATTTTCATATTCAGCATTTAATATGTGTAATAAAACTTTAAAATTAACTTGTGTACGTCATATAAGTGAACTATGTTCCAACTTTTGCTAATGTCACTTTACTACCAAACTTATGTCACACTACATTTATATATGCGTAAATGTTTGTGTCATTTATGATAAAAATTCGATATTAACAGAAACACAAAAAACAGTAGAATCAATTTATTTAATTTTTAAATCAAAAAATAATATTTTTTTTTAGTTTTACATATTTTTAAATAAATAATTAATAACAATATTCGTCAATATAACGTCATCAAAATTGTTTTTTAAATAAAAAAAATATAGGTATATTTAAGCAGAGATGTTGATCCGGTAAATTACCGCGGTAAGTAACATGTGACGGGTAATTTACTTTACCGGTTCGAAAATCATGTCACAATTATTAAATTATAAAGAAAACTAAACTATTTCTTAAAGTAATAAACTTTTATTTTTTCAAACATTTATATGCCTAGTGTATGATTTTTGTTTGTTATACATAATATAAATACAATATAAATTCTTAACATCTTAAAATTTATTTGCATTTTTCATTTTTTGCAATAAATAATTATAACTATTCTTATATCATGCATTTGGTAACCAAGGAAACATTCTGTTACACTTGATTCAAATATTTATTTTTCATTTAAAGTTACGACAACGTTGCGGTAATATTTTCCAATAATTTAGGAATCAATATATTTAAGTAACATCAAATAAACCACATGAAATTCATTTTTTATATTTTCTAAAATATATTTACTTTCCAGACAAAATATCCCTTTAAATATAAGATTTAATTAATTAACAATATCTTTTTGCAATAATTAATATTATTATTTAAATTTTATTAACCATCGACACAGTTAAATTCTGTGACATGTACAAAACAACTTTTGTAGAACTACGTTGTAGTACGAACTACTAAAAATTCATACTTTTTTCGTTTATTTCTAAAAATATTCTCTGTAAAAGTTTTATTACTGTTTTTTGTCAACAAACACTACAAGCTCCGTACTCACACACAAAAAGATCTATAAACATTTAAAACGAAATAAACAATTTAAAAACTAACATAAAAGTTTTGTTAATTTGAAGTACCAACTGAGTTTTCTACGTTTTACTATGCTACTATGATCTAATTTCAACTTTTTTTATTTTAAAATTTCTAAAGTATAAAAGTAGTAAAATTAAAGTAAAATTGCTAAGTTTTGTAGCAGCCAATTCTTTAAAATACAAGACACAGATGTGATGTAACAGTTGAAATATATAAATAAAACATACGAACTACAATCCTATCAAATTTGCAAATAAAATGGTCTTGCAAGATGTAAACATACAATTTTTATTTTTAAAAAAACAAACAGCTGTACAATAATTATATATTAATATTATTATATATTAAATATGACAAAAAATTAATAAAATAAAATAATTCTTAAACCACAAAAAATAATTTAAACAAGATTAGAAGTATATGGGAAAACCCATATATAGACTACTTTGACATTTCTCAGAAAGTTGGCAACACTGTATTTTAATAATATTATAATTTATGTTGGCAATAGGAGATACTTTTCTGAAAATTTGATCAAAATCGAATAAATAATGTAGCCACAATGAATTTTTTAAAAATTTTGTGATTTTTTTTCTCGATAAGTTGGCAATACTGTATTTTGTTAAAATTGCATAATTTATTTAGGCACTAGGAAAAACTTTTATAAATATTTGATTAAAATCGGTTAAATAAAATGGTCAAAATAAATTTTTTTTAATTGTACTAATTTTTTTTTCGGAAAGTTGGCAACACTGTATTTTGTTAAAATTACATAAATTATATGAATACTAGGAGAATCTTTTGTGAAAATTTGAGTAAAATCGGTTGAATAACATGGCCATAATAAAAATTTTAAAACTTTAGTAATTTTTTTCTCGGAAAGTTGGCAACACTGAAAATTAATAAAATTATGTAATTAATGGGAGCATTAGGGAAATCTTTTCTGAAAATTTGATCAAAATCGGATAAATAACGTAGCCAATATGAATTTTTAAAAACTTTAGTAATTTTTTTCTCGGAAAGTTGGCATCACTGGAAAAAAACAAAACCACATGACCATCTTGGGTACTAGACAAATTTATCCTGAAAATTTCATTAAAATCGGTTGAACCGTCTAGGAGGAGTTGCGGCCACAAAATTTTGACTTACGACCGAGCGAGCGAGCGAGCTGACGACGCACACACATACACCCACATAAACTAAGTTCAGATTCGTCATCTACAGGCTATATGAAGGATTTCTATACAATTTTTTTTTTTTTTGAAAATGTTACAGACACCGTACCAAACGCTTTACTACTTTTCCTTGCAGTCAAAGTAGTAAAAACTAGCTTTTATAAAATATTGTTTGTAATTTCTTTTATGATTTCCGCTCTTACTTGTTGAAACTTCAACTTGTTTGTTGTTTAATTTGTTTGTAGTTTAAGAAAATAATTTTATTTTAATATTAATATTATTATTAATAGTTACAAAATCTGCTAATTTGCATGTACAGTTTGATCTTAACTAAACGTTTTCATCTATAAGTGATAGAATCCAACCTACAAATATGCAAGATGTAAAATTGTATATAGTAAAACTTGAATAAAGGCACATAATAAAGCTTGCATAAAGACACATAGCAAAACATGTGTGTAAGATTATACCGATATTGCAAAAACACAAATAAGAGTCTATTGATAGACATAATTGAACGTGTGATGGCAATAAACTGAGCAGTAAACAATATAATATAAAGACAAGAGAAGTAACCGTTCAGTTCACCGTTAGTTCTCAATAGAAAACAAAATACACTTGCTGCACTCAGTATACTTCAAACTGCTTTCATCTTGCAATCTGGTGTTCATGGTAGATGTAACTATGAAGAGTTCTTTTTCTCCACAGTTAAATGAAAGTGATATTTTATTAAAAAAAATAATATTTAAATAAATATATTATCTCGAATATATGTGTCACTTTCTACTGAAAATAAAATCGTACGACTTCAATTTGAAGTATTTACACGATCAGAAATAAATATCATTTAAAAATATTACGTTTTGCACAATTTTAGCCTACAATTGATGCGATATTTCAAGAGAAAAATTGTGCATTGTTAAGCCATGATGAACGATAATATTAGGTATTTTTCTGGCAGATTTCCACTCGACCAATTGTATATAAGCTCGCATAGGATCACGCCCGAGCAAAAGGTAAAACCATATCGATAGATGGGTTAGGTTAAGTACAGCCAGCCACGTTACGTCGCATCGTAAAATCTACGACGCAACGTAACGCAACGTGGCGGCCTCAACAATGAACGAATGACAAATAAAATTTATGTGCTGAAATAAATGGCGCATGAATGAAAAACCGACTGACTGAAAAATGGTTAGGCGCGAACACTAAAGTGAAGATGTGGGAAACAGAGAAAAGCCACGTAACCGGATAAGAGAAAAGTTATTCATCCTATTGATGCTTACTTGATCGACATTGAAGTCTTCGGAAATTACGTGCACAAAAAAAATATATAAATGAAAAACAAAGCTCTATTTTTAGTGTTGCTTTTGTTTTTATATTACATATTTTGAATGATTATAAACAAATTAGAGAAGTAATTATAAGTATATTGTGATCAGAGCAAGAATTTTATTGAGTTAAGATTGTTTCCTAAAAAAATTAATTTCAAGTTTTATGTAAAAAAATAAACAATAAAATTAATAATCACTAATAAAAATTATCTGCTAACATTAAAAATTTAAAATAATGTTTTACAATTTGACAATGAGAGTCAATATCTTATAACCATTAAATTTAAATTATTGTAATATTGGAATTTTGTGCATTTACACAAATTTAGATATAATTTTACCTTGTATTTTTTTCAATAAAAATTTTTTAAAATTTTGTAATATAATTAAAATAAGTATCAGTAACATTATGATTAAAACTATTAAAAAAATATTTTTAATTATATACATTTAACATTTAAAATACACGAATTATTCTTACGTTACAATTCGTAATTCGTTCATCATCCCGAAATCAATAGCCTCCAAACGTTCCTATCCAAACAAGCAACTTTTGCTTCATCCACATTCATAATTCCTCTCATACATGCTCTTTTATTCCTACTACTTGGAAACTTTTGCTCACGCAAAACAGTCTCAATCATACCACTCCAACTACTCATCGGACGTCCACGCAAACGTATACCATCAAAATCATTCAAATAAATCTTTCCGTTCATTAGACATTCGCTCAACATGTCCGAACCATCTTAACTGACTAACACCAACTTTTACTAAAACATTTTTTTTTCAATTTCACACTCATCATACACTAATCCAATTCGTACCCGATCACTCCTATTTACACCACATAAATAATTAAATAAATAAAAAAATAAAATAATTATATGTTTGTTAATACGTAGCCAAGTTAAAAACAGCCTGATAAATATTTAAGGATCAGTAGAACAAAACGTTGTCAACTTAATTGATGAGTTAACTAGCCAACTTAATTATCAACTATTTTTGAAGCGCCTCATTCATTGGTTAGTTGACAAGGGACTTAACTTGCAAAACGTTTAATAAAGTTTTACATATACAAAGTGTTAGATTTCATTTTATAACCACCTAAAAATAAATGATTCACTATTTTGTCACTAAAATTTATCAAATTTACTGAAAAAAACTAAATATAAATTCACTAAATCCTAAATATAAAATCGATATGAAATAAAAAACAAAATACAGAACAGATTTTTATATAAGTAAAATCGTTAGTGAAAAAATTACAATTGTACTTACATATATATATATATATATACGTACATAGGCAATTTTATCTCATAAAAAGATAATTAGGGTGCTTTGATTATATCTAGCAGGTGGAAAATTATCAGAGTGATGATAAGAGCGTAGCTAATTATGCCAGTGAGATTAGCATTGTACAATTATTCAGCTCTTACTGGAGAATTCTGTTACAATTTATATCTCCCACAAGAACATGTCTACTAATTAGAATATGCAACATACTGTTTCTACGCTTCGCATTTGTGTAAACAACGAACATATTGCGCGAAATTTTTCTCTGTTTTCGTTCGTTTAATTATCGCTGTTTAACCAACGTTTGATCCTCCTGCTTTTTTTTTTAATCGTTATTTTTCTCTCCTTGTTTATTCGCGCCTAATTTTATTTCCCGGTTTTTCGTTCATTTTTTTGTTGCCAAGTTTGTTTAACATTATTTGTTATTATGCGTGAAAAAAACTTTTCTGTTTTGCTAGAAAATGTTCGGAGATAAAGGTTATAAATATATAAGGATAAATAGTTTACTTAAGTTAATTTCGTAAAACAATTAAAATATTATAATAAATACGCTCCAAATTAAAAACATAATTTTATATCACATAGTTAAAAACCTTTTAAAACTCATTAAATTAAAATAAAAAAGCTTTAGGTTCAAATTCTGTATCATTTTTTAAAAAATGTCGACGTTTCTATGTTTTGTTTGTTTATTATTTGACATTTATAATTATTTTCCTAATGATAATGTACGTACCGTACAGTATATATCGAAACGTCGAAATTTAATTAAAATTACACAGAACTTAAACCTAAATCTTTTTTTTTAGTATAAAATTATATTTGCTTATATGTAATTGTACCGAAGTATACGTTATCAAATATGGTGGACAGAATAGCACAACCTGTCTTACAATATTAGAATTAAGTCACCTTTAGTAAAATTAGCTTTTAATATCTATTTTTCCCAATAAAAATTAAATATTTGAAAACATTTATCTATAATTTTACATCATCAATTATTTACCGGAAAAAACTACTAAATCCAAAATAATTCGAACAATTAATCACATTGTAAAATATACAATGAACAAAAAATTAGGCATGCTCATGTAAATGACTTCGTGTAGTGAAAAAAAAAACAAACTGCATTTGTTCGGGCGAATTCCGCTTTATAATTGTTATCACCTGGGCGCTGGGCGCTTGGTCACCGAACCAAACGGAACATATAACCGTCATTAAAGGCTTATTCGCGGCAATTCCGCATTGCGCAGCATAGCACTCCGTAAACCCGGGTTTGTTATACCGCACCAAATTGTGCGACTTTAACTACGCTAACGACAATGAGAATCACTGAAAATTCAGGCACTTATTATTAGATCTATGCCATTGTCAAATACCACTGGTTAGTATATTAAAGTTAGTTTAATTAATCTAAATAAACTAACTAGTAAATAAAATAGATTAATAATAAAAATTTGCTTGAAATACCGAAAATATAAATTATATTACAAATCATTTAATACTACTTTTACAATCACAGTAAACTAATTTTAAAGTTTTTTTTTACAAATTTGAAAATCTAAACATGTAATTTAAAAATTATAAAAAGCATTTTTTTAGATATCTGTAGTATTTATAATCAAATTTTCCCGTCCGCATTGCATTGGTTAACTGCATACACGATTGTCTACTGTCAATAAAATTAGCTTTGTATGTGCTAGAGAATCTAATAGGCCATTTTAATTGTCTGTCTGTTTCATAACGATTTGACTGAATTCAGGTAATGGAGTTATAGCTCTTCAATTGTTCCCTTAAATTTGTATCCATTGGACAACATATTTTCAAATTAGTCTAGTTTCAAAGGTTAACGTTTTTTTTTTTAGTTACAAGCAAAAAACGCTTTAAAGCTAATATTTCGTAATCTCTTTTTACGAAAAATGTTTTGTGTTCGCTATAACATGTTTTTATTGCTGTTATTTTTTTATTTTTATTTAGAAAAAAATATATGGATCAAAATTTTGTTACAGATAAACAGTGTTCGTCAAAAAGTATATATCATACGGAAAACAATTTTATTATTATTTTTTTTTAATGATCACTACAAAACTATTTATTATTTACAATAAAATATCAAGAACTATATTCAAATAAATAGACAAAAATCAATTAAGAATAGAAACGGCAAAAACCAAAATCATCAGTCATTTCAAAAAGAAAAAAAAAAAAAAGTTACCGGTTATTTAATATCAAGAACGCAAACCCGAAAAAAATCATCATTTAATAACAGAAATATTAAAACAAACAACTGAAAAAAAAATTTAGATACGTGACAAAAATTTTCGTAAACAAATTATTTGCAATTATTAATTTAAAATGGACATAATGTAAAATTAAATTACGCAAAATTTAATTTTTCGCTCATATTCAATTATTTTAAAACTAAAATCATATTGTAATTGAGTAATAGTAAAATTTCTTTGTATATAATTCAATTATTAAAATCGAATCTCTTATGGTTTTTGAGATCTCCATGCATTAGCAACAAAAATGTGTAATTCAGTATATATGATCCATTTGGAAAATTATACTTAAAAATAATTATACAAACAATCGTATTTTTTCCAGGAAAAAAATACAGCCGACATATTTTACTCGTACGAGGCAGTAAACAATTTCGGACAGTATTCTTACGCTCTGCCATTCCATTTCAGGCATTGAGCAAAGAGTTTTGAGCCGACGGCGACGGCGACGGCGGTCGTGTCATGTGAAACAGGCCAGTGTCAGATACATGCATACGACATCTTAAAGATGCTCGCATCTTAAACTGCTCCATAATTCAGTATTTCGTTGACAAATTATGTAAGACCTTTGAGTCGAGTTATTTTGCGGGCTCATGTCTGCGATGCGTGCCCTGCGTTCGAAATGCGAGCACAAAGAACTAACCGACGCTGACGCGCGGACGCCGAACGAATCGGCATCGAAAAAAAAAAAACGACGCCCGTTACCAGTACTGATCGTTTTATATATCACTTTTCGTCAGATGTGATACGAAACGTATTTTTTTTGTTCTCTGTTTTATTTTTATTTTCTTTTATCTTGTCCTCTTCGCTTTTTGTTTCTCGTTGAAAAAGTTTGCGATACTGTAACTAAACAGCACAAATAAATTAAAATGCTGCCATCTACAAATAGTGTATTCTGTTTCTCATGCAAATTGTTTCAACAATCTTGGAATTTTAATATTATTTCATGTAGTGTATGGAAGTTTCAGAAAATTTAAAATTATTTTTCTTTAGTATATGTAATTAACTTTAACATAAAAATACTACGACGCTACACAAAATTATTAATCTTTAAACACAAATTAGTTAAAATTAATATTTTGATATACATTTACATATTTTATATTAAGCAAAATAATAGCAATAAATATTTTTGTATAATTTTAAAATTTAGAAAGAAAATGATATTCAAAATAAACACTATTTGCTGTATTAATTTATTCACTATTTAATTATAAATAATATTTTATTTTAAACATTTTCAATAAATCAATCAAATAATAAATAAAATATAAAAATATTCCTTGTACTGTTCTATTCATATATATATATATATATATATATATATATATATATATATATATATATATATACAGTGCTGGATTATAGCATAAACTGACTAAGCTATAGCTTAGGGCCCCGAAATTTTAGGGGCCCCGCGGAAATTGTAAAAAATTAAAAATTAAAAAAACTAATAGTGTCAAGGATTATTCTAAGTCAGTTAGATATAAGCAAATTATTAAGTGGTTAAGTTTCCAAGGGTGCAATTGTAACAGTTCTTAATTAAAGTTACTATTTAATTCAAATTCATCTTACATTATTTCAAATTAAGGTGATGTCAAAAGTCTGTTGCGACGGAGTTAGTGTCTTCGTTAATAAAAAATGAACAAATAATAATTTTACTATAAACCGACCTTTCCGACTTTCTATGAATGTTGGAGAATATGCGTGGATGACAAATCAAAGCTTTTATTAACGCATTATCGAGAAAAACGTTTTTTCGCGATTTTTCGTAGCAGACGACAAAAATTCGCGAACAAACGTTTTTCTAGATCATGTGTTAATAAAAGTTATGATTTGTCAGTCACACATATTCTCCAACATTCATAGAATGTCGGAAAGGTCGGTTTATAGTAAAATTATTATTAGTTCATTTTTATTAACAAAGACACTAACTTTGTTACAGCAGACTTTCGGCATCACCATAAGAAGACGTAGGTACTAATGGTGTCAATATTCATTTACTTATTTTTCTGGCAATAACGTTCTCTACGAATCAGAGAATTTGATTACTCTACAAAATACTTTATTCTATAATAAAATTTGTACAAAAAGAGGGGAGGGCCCCCCAAAATCTTTTGTGCTTAGGGCCCCTCATAGTGTTAATCCGGCCCTGTATATATATATATATATATATATATATATATATATATATATATATATTATTATATTTATAAACAAATGTGCTTCTATTTATAAAAATCCATGCATATAGGCACATATATACCTATATAGAAGTATATAATAATAACATTTTTTTTTTTTTCAAATAATGTAAATAAAGTTAGTTTTTTTTTTAAATAAAATTTCACATCTTAATTTGATTCGTTTTAAAATAACTAAATTATTTATTATTATTGGGTATGATTATAAGAAAGTGATTTTAATGGAATGAAAAACTATTTGTTGTCGCTTGCACACAAAAATCTAAAAAGTTTTTTTTAAGTAAATTATTTAAATTTTTTCAATATCATTTACATTTATAATTATAAATACAAAACATTAATTTTCTGTCATTCAGTATAGAAATTTTAAATAAAGGCAAAAATCTTTTTTCAAATAATATTTATTGTACAATAAATATTATTAAAAACTATTTAACTGTGACCTGCACAATTTATAAAATGATAATAGAATTTTATTATTTCAAATTATAAATAATCCCTGGTTTCACCATTATTTTCTTTAAACAAAATTCGAAAATTTTCTTCAATCATTTAATACACAATATACATTTATATTTAAATTGGAATATATACTTTTGTAAAATAGATTTGTAGCTATTGTAATAAAGGCAACTATTATGTGAGATAAACCGACCTAATTTAAATTATTGCTGTCGTGTGTGTGTGTGTGTGTGTGTACAAGCAAAACGTGTTTTTCCTTTATGTGCTGAGAACGTGAGTCTACCCCCCCTGCCCCGAATATTCACTTCACATTAACAAATCGCTACGTCTATGCTAATGATGTAATTAAAGTTTCACTACAAGGATATCAGGACTGATCGAAGCATTTTGCTTTCAACTTCCAATTCAAATTCATATTAAATATTCAGCAAATTTCAGCGGTTACTTACGAAGTTAGCATGCATCGTGTACTTTCAATATACTTTAATGTCTTCATTTTATTATGTACCCATAAATCGTTTCGTTTTAAACTTTAAAATAATGTCATTTACGTTTTTATTCTCATTTTCGTTATCTAAATATACAAATACTTTTATTTTTTAGTTGTATTTATTAAATAATAATAATAATAATAATAAACAGAATGTATATGATAAATATGTAGAAATAAAAATAATGTTGTTGCAAGATAATTCGACTATTTTAAAAGACTCTTATATGAGTAAGATTAAAAGTACAGCAAAATTTAGGCGAATAATTGGTTCCACAAAAATAGCGCCTAAATGAAAATCGCATAAAAGCGTTTCATAATTCTCAAATATTTTACAAGTACTGAGATAGATTTTTTTTTTAAAACCAAAGTATATATTTAGAAATGCCAAATATAATAAAAATCTCAAATTAAAAAAATATTAATTATTTTTGAAAATAGAGAAAAACAATTTGAAATATACAACAAATAGAGTTTCTAACTAAAATTACTTATTACTGCAGTATTTATTCAGTTAATGATGTTATGATATTATGGTTGTATGTTATAACAAATTTTTTAGAATCACAGAATTTATTTCTTTATATTAAAATTTCGTAACAGAAAAAAGAAAAACATGTTAACAAACTTGTACTGTTACAATAGAAAAAAAAACATATTTCGTATCTTTGCGGAGTTAAAGATGCAAATATCAATTATCAAAATGGGAAAAAAGCCAGTAAAAGTTAAAAGACGAGGAAATGAAACGACGATCAGCTATTAGCAGATAAAGGAATAACCGTGACGAAAATTATTGGCCATTCGGCAATAATTTGAGCAAGAAAACGAGTTAGAAATGTGACGCTACGAAGCATAACGATCCCTTTTACTAAATACGAGAACGTATATATAATATATATATATATATATACGTATCATTCGAACACATTTCAAACTGTTACCGAATGGACAGACGGGCGAACGAGCGGCCGAATGGGCGACATATTGTACGCAGCAAACTGTTTCCAGAAACACTATTGTAATATGTTTAATGGAATCTTTGAATTAGTCAAACCGTGTTGCTGCAATTAGCATTTGTTAGCAAATAAACTGAAAATTGAAACACTTAACTATATTAATTTGAGGTTAAACTCGTATTATAATTGAAATTATTTATTGATTTTATTAAAAATTTATATGAAATTACTTTCGCCTATTTGTAATCTGAGTAATAAAATATAAAATAAAAGTGTAGCTAGCATACGCAAAAATAGTAGATAAGCATAATTTTTCAAATATGTCCTGTTGAACTACATAAAAAATTGTATAAAAAGTTTTAGGCTATATATCTGCGATTAACAATAAAGAAAAAGTTTCTCAAATATATTTTTGCTTATATCTAGTGACCTATATTTTGTTTCTTGAAACAAATATAGCATCAATTTAACGCAGTCTGTACAAATTTATATGATTATTTTATACCAATAATAACAAATAATGGACTTTTCCATTAATTTTTTTATTATACATTTGGAATTTACTATAAATAGTAAATTTAAAGCAGATATTTAGTTTTGAAATTTATCTCCTATAAGCCCAGAATAAATAATTAAAAATTACTAATTTAGCGGCAAAGATTTGACGTATTTTGTATTCTTATGTGTGACGTAAGTGTGCCAGGTCTAAACAAAGATACATAATACAAGATTAAAAAGAAATATATGGAGCTCCATTATGTAGTATATTACCTTGTGACGTAAGGTGTTACATGATTTGAAAAGTATAGTTTTTATACGCTTTTTTTTTAATTCGTTTACCTCAATAAATATATAATTTTAGAACTTCATGTGGAATATATAATAGTATTATTTTAGGTAAAAAATAATATAAGATGATTAAAATGAAGAAATTCGATTACAGTAGACAGCCCTCTATATAAAACATTTAATTCATAAAATTCATGGAAAAAAATATATTTTTTATATTAATATTTTAATAAAATTTAAAAGGAAAATTCAAAAAATATTGTACAACTGACAACTAAAAGAAGTGTAGTTCTGATCTAGTTGAAAAATGTACGTCTTTTAGTTTTGTTAGAGAAACTGCCCGCCCGTTGAGAATATCTTAGATACGCGATTTTTCTGAAGCTAGTACATTTTAGAAGATTAATTAACTACTCTTACGAAAATCCTTTATTTTGTTTTTTCCCCTAGATTTTACTAGAAATCTACAAGTGTTTCGTTGTTTTATAGAGATAAATTACTCTGAATTATTTGTTTGACAGTCGTTTTTGTATTTGACTTTAATAGCAACATTAAAAACACAGACAATTTGAAATATAAAACATATAAAATTTGACATATAATATTAACTTTTACTGCAAATTTGTTAAAATTAATGACATATTAATACTGAAATTCTAAGATTTATTAAATTGTAGTAATAAAATAATAATATAATACATATCTAAATAATTCTTATAATATCCGATCGCCACATACAAAGAAGAAGGTATTGTAATCATACCAATTTTAACTTGAGGTTTTTTACAATAAGCACAAATTAGATGCGTGTAAAACAAATTCGGTTGCATAAAAATTTTATAGTCCAGTCAATCCGTTGGTGGTGTTGATATATATGCAATATTTTTTACATAATATGTTACTTTTAAATTTAATAACTGAATTGAAAAAGTAAGTAGATTAAATTATTTATTAGGAAATATTTTATAAAAAAAGCTAAAAAGAATTTTTGTCTGTGTTTGAAAAAATAAAAGAGTTATCTCACTTCAAATATTTCATCCTCAAACTTTTTTGCTCATAACCATTTATATTATTTGCATTATTGTATTTGCAAAATGATTTATAAAAATATTTTGTTACAATCACAGTTACAGAGATAAATCTAATTTTACTTATATTTCAAAGATGGAATAACAACCCCCCGCCCCCCGATCAAAAAATTCAGTTTTACATTGACGCAAAAAAATCGCTTTGAACGTGAATATCTCAATTTGATCGATCAACTTGTGGTACAGATCTATCCACCGAAAGTGTAGTTGACTGATGATACTTTTATTATTATTTAACAAAAGTTACTGTACAACTTATAACTAATAACAAAGACATAGTTTCATATGCTTGTGATATTTTTTCTGACTATCTATTTACTACAGTAAATTACTAATAAGTATCATAAAATTGTCAATAATATTTATGATATGCTATTACTTTTAATATTAACAAAAACACTGCAAAATAAATTGTAAAATTTCTTAAACTATCACTGCTAGCTAGCATTGGTTACATTACAACGCCATTGTAACAATATATAATCTACAACCGTGTTTCTCTTGATAATTTCGAATAAATAAGTGCTAAGAGCCTACCATACCATCGACAGTTCGTTTTTGCTGTAAATAAACTTTAACTAACGGTACAAACGTTCAATCAGTAATGACAGGGCACGGCTTGAACTTCAGTCCCAGCTCTAGTTCAGTTTCCGACTCGAGAATCGGAAAAGGGTTGAATGCGAAATCACGGAAAGTGCGTGCCACACAAATCTGGCGAGCGGGTACGGTATTTGCTTGGGCGTCAGGCATCAACCGTCGGCCGCCAGATTTATGGGAACCGTCCCAAACAGGACCTGTACGAATCTATTACGGCCCTCAAATTACTAGCTACCGTTTAAGATAGACTGTGCATTGCGAGCTAAACAGCTTGCAGCCACTTTCCGGTAAACGGAACGGAATCAAATCACTGTTTCTGACTAAGACACACTTACTATACAACGTACAATACTAAATTGTTATATTTAAGTACGCACGTTGGTTATGAATACTTAATAAACTGATACTTGAGTTTCTGTCTGTATTATTGAACACTTAATAAACTTTGTTTTAAACGATTTTCTCTCAAAGTTATGATCGGATTTGAAAAATAAAAAGACTGTTAAAAAGCGAATTGAAAGGCCTTTAGAACTGTGTCGTGTTTGACACCCTTTTCCATTTAAAATTAGTACTAATCCATTTAGATATCCCCCTTCATACTAAAATTGACGTGTTCGAGCATTTTTCGCAAAAATAATGTTAAATGACCAAAACTTGCGTTTACTGTTTTCAGTGGGCCACTCTGTATATATTTGTACCAATCAGTAGTGTACGAAAATAAATCTCGGAGCTAATTCTAAAAATATCGTAATTGATTCATCTTAATTATTAAATACTCCTCTGCTCAAACCCCGAACAAAATCCATCAAGCTAATATCGAAATTTACATACCTATTCGAGCAAATATTGTCGACAAACTTCCAAATTCCATCAGTCATCAGTTAATTTAGTATTCGAGCGTTGAGTGAGATTTGTCAGCGATCCAGAGATTCAACGATCCAAACGATTCGTTTACCAATTTATTCGCGATGCAAAAACAAATACATAATTAAATCACGTAACCGGAACAGAACCGGAATCATTCCGGTTACGACGTTTTAGTGAAATTGACATTGTGTTCGCTGTTGTAGTATCGGCTGCTGGACGCCTGACGACGCTCAATGTTGTTGGATGCCATTAACGGGGTGATTACCTTTAGGTGACGTCTTTAAATTTGGTGGT
The DNA here is from genome assembly GCA_963966155.1 of Clivina fossor. Lineage (NCBI taxonomy): Eukaryota > Metazoa > Arthropoda > Insecta > Coleoptera > Carabidae > Clivina > Clivina fossor. Next base: position 61,755,866 of record OZ014550.1, read on the forward strand.
AACTTACTCTTTGTTCAGATTGTTTAATTTGCATTTTATGATTTATTTAAAATCTATATACGTATATACATACATAGTGTATTTATTTTAGATTTTTTTAATATCTTATTTATTATTAAAAATGTCAAATAACTAATTAAAAAAAAAAAATTCAAATTGTATTAAATTGTACGAAAATCTATAGAGTAAATACATTTACTTCTAAATTAAATTTAACCAGCGTTTATAATACTGGACCCTAAATATATTTTTGTAAATTAAACTAGAAATAAATTTTCAATTTATTGTAAAGTTATCTAAAAAAATATTTTTAGTATACATATAAAATAAAAAGCCTTTGGGATTTAGTTCTGTATTAATAAAATTTGGTTTCCTTTAATTAAAAATTTATAAATTTTATAATCTAGTTACTTATTTTGTTACTTAATAACTTGTTTCCATGTTCTATTTATTTACTGTATATGTCATTTGTATTATTTTTCCTAATGATGATGTACATAGATTAAGTCAAAACGTCGATTTTTAGTTAATACAGAACTAAATCCTAAAGCCTTTTTACTATGTTATTATATGTGCTAATACTATAGTATAATACTGTACTACAATATTTTGGGTGTCCCGTCAAAAGCGCCCCGACATAAGCGCCCCGACATAAGCGCCCCGACATAAGCGCTACCGACATTTGCGCTACACGACAAAAGCGCCTATTGACAAAAGCGCTCTATATAATAAAAATAAAAAAATGTGTGCTTATATATGGTTATATACATTAGTATATTATATATATATATATATATATATATATATATATATATATATATATTATTATTAAAATTGAGTTGCAAAGAATTATTCTTGTGACACTAGTTAAAAGTACATTTTCTAAATTTATAATTATAACTTTTATTATCGTATGATGTTTTATTTTATTCGTTTAATTAATATGATGTTTGACAAATTAAATAATTTTATGAAATACATTTTTGACTTTTATTCCTAACGAACGAAATACCCGAATGCCATTATTTTAAATTTTTATATTTTTTATATATACATACATAGGTTAAGGTGACCAGACGTCCCACATTAGGTGGGACTGTCCCACAGTTGGATTTCTTGTTCCACATCGAAAACTGTCCTACAAAATGTCCCACTTTGGACAATATTTTGTTTTTTGTGTAAATACAAAGATGTTTATATAATACAGACATGTTTTGGAATTTTCAAATAAATAAATAAATAATAATAATAATAATAAAATAATAATTAAAAATAGAACGTGTGTTTTTATCTGTTCCACATCCCAATGTAAAACATCTGGTCACTTTAACATAGGTATATAAAACACATAATTTTAATAATAATAATATTTACAATATTATTTACATATCATCTACTCTGCTGATAAAAAATAAATAGTAATTCAAAATAATATTTATAATTATATTTTTAACCATAACCCAAAAATACTAAATTTTTATTATCTGGAGCGCTTTTGTCGGGAAGCGCAATTGTCGGTGGCGCAATTGTCGGTAGCGCTTATGTCGGGGCGCTTATGTCGGGGCGCTTATGTCTCGAGCACTTATGTCAAGGTACCAATATTTTGATATTATTTTTGTTTATTTATAACCAAAACAATAGTAATAGTAATATATCACATAGAAATTAACGTAGCTAGAGCAATTTATTATTTAATTTACGTCAATATAATGAAAAAGCTAAAATTTAAAACCTAGAATATTTATTGATAACGTTCCATTAGATTAATTTGGGTAATTTTGAACGCTGTGAATATAATCAACAATGCATTGTTTTTATGTTTCAGAACAAATTGATTTATGTTATCAGGGAGAACGTTATTAAAAGTCAACACGCAACAGCCACGCACGTACCGAGAAATGCTAATGCTGGGTTTCATAAAGGAATGTTAAATTTTAACAACGATGTTAAAAAATAACAATGTTAAAAACGTATTTAAAACCGGTTTTAACAACGTGTTAAATTTTAACAGAGTGTTAAATCGTTTATGAAACCGAGCATAAAAGTATCATTGTTGACAATTTGTTGTTAAACAAATTATTTACGACTGTTTATTTCAATTCTTTTTTTGCTGCTTTTTAAAAGCATTTTTTCGCATTCTACACGGTTTAGTATATGTAAATATTATAATTTTTTTTAGAAAAATATTACTTACAGATTATATGCGTGTTTGTCTCGCGACTCTACCATATCACGATGCTCTGTATATTATATACAAAAAACATATTTATAATTATTTCAGCCTGTAAAAACGAGATAAAAGATTAAACAGATATCTTTTATTTTATGTGACAATACTATTTATTTCTTTGTGTCCTGACGAAATCTGTTACAATTTTTGACATTTGCAGAAAAAAAAAACAACTAAAAATAATAAAATTAGAATGCTTTTAAACGGTTGTACCCCATTTTTCCACTCCATTATTTCCACCAATACTTTTATTCCACCAATGCTTTTTTACACTATACATTTTTTCCACCAATTCTTTTTTCATTATATATTTTGTTACAGAACGGGGTAAAATTTATAATTACTAAATAAAAATTATTAATTTTGAACACTAAAAATTTATAATATTAAAGAAGTTATAGTTATTAGTAGTGCCAATATTGATTTATTTACTACTAATAGTTATTTTTTTCTATACTTTCTATGCTGCCACCAGCCACATTAAGTGAAGCTTAATGTGACAAAATTTAATTAAATACAAAAATATACACTAATTAAATTGTATTCAACACCAAATCTAAAAAAGTCGGACTATGGGTTTGATAATAATCGCTGTTTAGTTTAAAAAAAGTTTTTATTAACAAAAATTAAAATTAAAAACTATTGATAAGATACAAAAACAAAAAACGAATTTGAAAAATAAAAATAATAATTAATAAAAATATACAAAAAAAAATACATAAAATAAATCTGTTTAAAGAACTTGAATTGTTTTTTGTTACATAAAAAAAATATATCTAGAATTAAATTAAATTAACAAAATTACTTACGAAGAAGTATAGTTTTTTTAAATCGCACATTCTTATGATTTTAACGATCAACTATCAGTATAATCACTTAAGAACTGATTTTAAGTTTATGTTTTTAATAACTTTAAAATTGACTTAAAACTTCTCAAACTCTGAACCTTCCGAACTGATTTTAAGATATAATTCTGATCAATTTTTGTAATTGAAATTTTTCAAAGCTCGTGTTTACAAAAAAAAATAATACAAGTTGTATAAATAGATAAAATAATAATACATCCAACTACACAACAGTCCAAATATAAAGTTAAATCCTACCTTTACAATTTCACCACAAATTTTAATCTTGTTGTTTTATTGGTGTAGCAATTTTGTAATATCATAAAAATTCTACTGCAGTATTCATTTATGTACAATAAAAATCTGCCTGGCTATATTAAAATTTAGAATTGTATTTATAGTAACTAGCGCAATTTATTTTCCATTGTTAGAAAAATCTGTAAAAACTCCGAGATTACTGCAATCATCTTGAACGACCATTCCTATCAGATCTGTTCCCAATAAGTAGAGAGAACGTTCAAAACTCGGACACGGTGTGTTATTACAAATGAGCCATGACTTGATGCGTTTTGTTCCGCAGTGAAGTGATTTGAATAAATCCACCGGACGGCGGACTGCGAACGGCGGACGGGACCATTCCGGAATCAGCTGGAGGATCGGCAGTCGGCACCGATGCGGGCGTCGATATCCGACGTCAGTTAAATCAAGTGCATCGTTTACGAGCATCGGGCACGTACGGTCAGATGGCCGGGCAAACATCATTTTCTAACCTGTCAATTTTTGCTACCGAGGTACTCGCTTTAACAGATTGAATAAGTGGTTCTGAAAGTTTGATTTAACGGTTTTCGTGAACAGTGTGATAAAATTGGATTTATGGTTTTGTATTTTATTTTTAAATTGGCAGCAGACATGTATTTAATCCTTTACTGCTCGTGCAAACAATTTTGTGAACTGATTTAAAAATATTTTAAACAATCATTTTTATTATTTTATTAAATTCTAGTATTATTATTATTATATATATATATCAATAAGTAATGCCTCCAACTTCTATCTTAATAAAAAATATAAATAAATTAAATCTTGACATAATAAATAATTACATTGTACTTTTCAATCGTTCCTCATATAGCCCCATTTTTAAAACATTAGTTGATAGCACATATTTAATTGCAACTAAAAATAAATAAAAGAATAACATTTATTTCACTGAAATTGTACATTCATCCTTATTGAATTAATCTAGATGTACTTCTAATCTAACATCAGTTAATTATGAATTACATTAATGAATTAATATTTAAATAAATATACGTAACAGTCGTATGTATTTAAAGCCCACTTTTATTAATCATAATTTATTAACAAATATTTATTAATGTTATGCTCACAGGATGCGCCGTTACTCATTTAAAAAAATAAGTACGTGCGACAGAAGAAGACAATGGTTTACGTACATAACGATTCATTGTGTGAATATAGCATTTATAAATATTTATAAATAAATTATGACCATCTAATACAAACTTAAAATATTAAATTTATGATTACAATTCGTAATTCTACAATTTCATAAATATTTTAGTTGAAATATTAATAATATTAATTGTTATTGTACAAATAAAATATGCGCAATTTATAACAGGTTGGTAGTTGCTATTAGCTAAACTAGTAAACATTTGAATTCGAAGAATAAGCATGTTAATATTCGACAACGATTTCAAGTAAATATGTGACAAAAACAATTTTGTTTATCACCCAAAAACCAATAATTTCAAATACTCAAACATTTCAAATAATAGACAAACACGTCAATATAAAACACGACCGAAAACAGCCATGATATATTCGAGTTGACAAAAGTGCTTTCATAAATAAACGCATTGGGTAAAGGTAAGGTGCTATATCTTAGCACTGCTGAAAATTCATCCCATGTTGTTAAAACTCATACAGGCAGTACCATAATCCAAAACTTTTCCTAAGAAGACGATAATATCTGGATTTATGTGTTCACTTCGGGAACGGATGTACGTTTACTTCATACCACCGGTCTGCTGAAGAATCTCCTGCGTATGTCGTTCGTAAGATGACCAAACGTTTCTCACAGCTTACGTCGAAATAAAGTTAGGTTACATTACGCCCACGATCGCTCGGATTAAATTATATTTATTTCGTTCATCTTGAAAATAAATTTCAAGTATTACTTTCTGAAGGAAATGGTACGTACGTATGCTGCCGCTAGTGCATCCAATGCAATTGATTTGTAAATAGATTCCGAAGATATTGCAAATTGCCCAGAATTGGAACACAGATTATTCAATTTTAAATCTACTCAATATTTCTTCAATTTTTAGATGCATGTTCATATTTGTATCAATTTGATTTGATTATTTTTAGAACATAAATTACTATTATATAACAGTCTTTAAAGTAAATAAATGTACAATTTTATTTTTAACGTCATTTCTATAAATTGTAATGTATATATTTTATACCAAGATAAAAATGACTAAATTGCCATAATTTGAAGTATCCTTGCAAATAAAACTGTTTGCTTTTTTATTTACTTCGAAATTAAGTAATTTTAAGTATTCTTACATAAAAATTATTTTAAAATTTTAAACTTTTCATTTAAAATGTGGTTACAAACATTTTGCATTAATTGCAATATTTTTTCACTAAAAAATTACATAACACGTATTATAAAAATTTATTTTTTAAGTTTCGTATTTATCTTAATTCTACTGCATACAGATTTTATTAATAAAATTATTTCAATTTTTAACATAAATTTCATTGTATATAGTTTATAAAGTGAATTCACTTATATTTTAAAAATAACAAAATATATATTATACATAAAACAACTGTTAGTAACTTTAGTTTTTCTTTGTCTGTCAAAGTAATGAGCATGGCTATCTTGCATTAATTAACTACGTCATACAGAACTTTAAAACATAATAAAATTTTAAAAAAATACCAGTTTTTGAACATAAAACAAAAAAAAATATTAATCAATTTACTCAAACTTTCATAAAAAATAGAACCTGTAATGTGCAAGTATTCTATTAAAATGTTATATACTATTAACACTAATTTATTTTCAACATCTCAAGGATCCTATTTCTCCACAATTTTTATGTTTCACATCCCCACATCAAACCTCTGTACAAGTTCTGCTGCGTATCTGTAGAATTGTATTTTAACAATCAGTAAACACAAAACCAAAAAACACAAGAATTTAAATTCAATATTCTTCCAAATAAATTTCGTTTACCAAAAAGTGAGAATAAAATAAAAAAAAAGCAAATGTTTGCTGATAAAAAGCAATGGTCGCATTTCGATCGCATTGAGGTCTGCCCTTGTCGGATTCAATTTATGTTCGATCCGGTTCTGTTTTCGCATAAAACGGCCGAATGCGACATAGGAGCAGTTTCGCAATCGTGTCGGAACCCAAATCTCAGGGCAGTAGGCAACGACTAGTAATGCCGACATAAATTTGCGTAAATTTCCTTTCCGCTTCTGCATCTAAGAGATTCTAGTCTGTAAACTGCCCCCCCCCCCCCCCGAAACACCAATAAATGTAGAAAAACAGTATTGTCAATAATTTTACCTGTGCCCCACTGTTCTTATCTTTCTCTCTGGCTACGACGCTGGATATTTTTGAATTTGCTTTTTCGAGATATTTATGAATATTACATGACGAGATAAAGTTTAATTTCGAACCGGAATATTTTTGCCTTAAATTAAAAAAATTATTTCTGTTGGGATTCATTGCTTTCATTCAGTTTTAATTAAAGCGTCCAAATTTTGATTTCCTTAGCAAATCTATACCTATAATTTATCATATTTTTTTTAGATAATTAGCCATCAAAATGTTTAATAATTTAATTGAAATATATAATCATATTTCTCATTTTCTGTTGCTGAACTAACATATACAAGAATTAACATGCACTACAAAGTATAGATTTATTATTTGAGTTTTTAAAATAACAGCTATTTACAAAATAATAATATCATTTTTTTGTTGAATTATATGTTACTGCAGAAGTAATGATAAATCAATTAAAATTTGTCTTTTTCAGCGCGTGTATGATGAAAACATAGTAAAGCAAATATATATATATATATATATATATATATATATATATATATATACTAACTGGCCCGGCAAACGTTGTTTTGCCTTTATTTTAATGTGTATATTAAGTTTTTTATGAATTTTTTTGTATTACAAAAAAAACAATTACATTTCTCATGTTATAATTATTTTCAATTTATTTGGAATCAATTTCTTTCACATTTTTCTATATTTTTCCTGCCCCCCCCCCCGGGGGGGGGGAAGCTACGCCCCCCAGAGCCCTAGAATCCTTTGCGGGAGTGTACTCAACAACTTCCCAAAGTTACAAATTTATTTATTTATTTATTTATATTTATTTTATTAAGTTTCGCTAAACGGAACCCCATTGATCAGCTATCGACCGGGGTTAAAAAATATAAAATGCTATTAAAAAGTAGGGGTTGGTGGTAGGAGGGTAAAAATTTAGAACTAAATGTATTTTTTAATGGCACACCATACAAAAATAACCAAAAAAAAATTTGTCCAAAAAATTAAAAAAAATTTTTTAGAGTGAGCCACCCTTAACACTTAAGGTATAAAAATTAGTTATAAACCTATTCTCATACCTACTGAAAATACATATAAAATTTCATCAAAATCGGTCAAGCCGTTTCGGAGGAGTATAAACACTAAAACTGTGACACAAGAATTTTATATATTAGATATATATATATATATATATACCGCCATAGGGATTTCAATGTTATTTTTTAAATACGGCTGTATCTCTTTCTCTATTGACTTTAGAGCAAATTTTTAAATACAAAACTTGTTCAAAATGTGAAAATGCATGGTATAAAGTCATTTTTTTTTACATAAATATTAATATTTTACGATATACAGGGTTAACCACTAAAAAATGAGCTATAACATTGGGAAACGGGAATGTTATCGAAAAATGCGGAATAATGAGTTCTATAATTCGGTGAAAAAATCATTGTTCTACAATACTTCGTTTAGGAGAAAGAAATTAAAAACTGATTTTTGAAAAATTTCGTAAGAGGGTACTCTTGTGTTTTGTTTAAAAAAAAAAAAAAAGATTTTGGATATTTTAACACTGGCTTTCGTTGTCTACTCTTTTATCCTACTCTTTGTACCTGACACTTTTTTTTTCCTGTTCTTTAATTTTTTATTTACGTTTTTCTGATTTTTCTAAAAGTTGATAAGGGGGGCATTTTTTTCAGAATAAGACTTTTTTACAAAATTTAGTCCAAAAATTTTATAGAACTCATTATTCCGCATTTTTCGATACCATTCCCGTTTCCCAATATTATAGCTCATTTTTTAGTGGTTAACCCTGTATATCGTAAAATATTAATATTTATGTAAAAAAAAATGACTTTATACCATGCATTTTTACATTTTGAACAAGTTTTGTATTTAAAAATTTGCTCTAAAGTCAATAGGGAAAGAGATACAGCCGTATTTAAAAAATAACATTGAAATCCCTATGGTTCACATTTCATTTCTACACCCGGTATATATATATATATATATATATATATATATATATATATATATATATATATATATATATATATATGTGTGTGTGTGTGTGTGTGTGTGTGTGTGTGTGTGCAAAATTGGATATAAAATAAATAGAACTTGTATGAGAAGTATCTTGCATAAAAATCGAAATTCTTAGCATATAATAATAATTACTCGTTGAATCGAATAAAAGTTTCTGTCATATTACAAATACTTAACATTAAAGAAACAATTAAAAATAATTTTCATATATTCAAATATTATTTAAATGTATTGTTTAAAATAAAATCATATTTTAGTATTATTTCTAAACAGATTCTAGTTATATCTCAACATATAATTCTGAAATAAAATTTAAAAATTAATTAATAAAATCGTAAAATATTTTTATTTAGTTATAGCAAAATAATTTCATCAATTTTAAAATAAAAAAATATATATTTATATATGTATATTTAGTAATTAAACATTTGTCAAATATTGACAATAATTACAATTTTATTGACTTTAATTAAAATAATAATTAGGTCAACATTGACTTATTATTAACTTAAATCAAAAAATTGTTCTAATTTATTAAAAACACGGTAATAATTGAAGTGAAGTAATATTGATCCATATTGCAGGAAACTACACATTTTGTATAAAATAAATATTTGGTTAATAAAAAAAAGACATGAAAATAACATCAATCAAAAAGGTCAAAGGTTAAATTAACTACAACAACATGTACATGTATTAGAGATATGCATATTAGCAGTTCGATAAAAATAAAATTTCAATATAGTTGAAAAACATCTAAGAAAATTTTGAAATATTCTAGCTTGACTTTAATTTTTTTTTGAGATAATATAATAAAAATGTTACATTTCAAAAAAATTAGGTTATAAAACAGATATACTTTATTCGGATTTTACTAGAGATGCATATTTACTAATCATAAAAGTTTTTCACGTAGTCGGTAAAGTTCTTACCGAAGCAATCTATTAATAATGCCGTTGATTTTTATTTGTTCATTTTCATTTGTAAAATGTCTTTGTTTACTCAGACGATGCGAATCTATAAAGAAAAGAAAGTCAGTAACAACCTTTTAGGATAGTACAAGATACAATATTACTTTTGATTTATTCAAGAACACTTTTTCTTTTTTGATCCAAAACAAGGTTTATTTTTTATTATTAAAAAATATTGTTTTAAAATATAAACCTCTCTATTGATCGCCTACTTTCAAATCTTATCTGCGAAAAATTTTAGTACTTACAATTTTATTTAAATATGTAAACATAATTTTTAAATGTTTTTTGTTTGTTAAATATAATAAAATTTAAAATATTTTTAAATTTAACTCAATTTCTTAAATAATTAATAATAACATTAAACATTTTTTTACTAAAATATATTTACATATTGTACCCATAAGAACTTTGTTGACTTTTAAAATTGTATTACGCCGATCGGCATGGTCGATCGGTTTAAAACGTCACGTCGCGTCGAGCTCGGGTTTGAATTCCGATTGGAACATATATATTTTTAATGTTTTTATGTCGTCTAAAACATATTTGAAATTTGTATAAGCATTGTTATTCTAGCTGTGGCCAATATGTGTGTATAAAATATGTATTTGTATGCAAATAATGCAAAAGTAATAAAAAACAATTGCCATTTTCCATTCTTCTGCATTACATTTTTTTATTTCAATTAAAAATTTGTACATTTTAAATTATATAGTTGTTCTTCTATAGATATAGATCTTCTACTATTTTTAAACAAATCACACATTATTTTTTTTCAAGAATACTAATTTGCAAAAATTAAGCCTCATTCACTGCGCTTTAATTTGTATACTAATTAGGTAAATTCGAATTAAACTTTCTTGTACTTTATAGTAAATACAAAATTTATTTAAAAAATAATATTCAATAAAATTCAGTTTTATTTTCAATTAATCAAATATAATTCTATATATATTTTGTGATTATTTTAATTGTATAAAAAAATGTCAGTATTTTCAATCAATAATTAATTATAGTATTAACTAAAAGATCCCCAAAAAGTTTACTTTGATAAAAATTAATAATTAATTTCAAAATACCATAATTAATTTAAACAAATAATCATGATTCATCCATAGACTCTATCATTTTCTTAGCAAAAAAATCTTCTTCCAGAAATATATAGACAAACTAATATAAAATTATTTATCTGTTACCAAAAATGCTTCAGTAATCACAAACCAAATTATTAATATTAATAACCGATAGCAAATAAATGTTCTAATATCCTGAAAACCACAACAGAGTGCTCGGCCATCGAGCGGGGCAAATCAGAAAAAGTATATTTAGCCGATCAGTGTATTGGGTGGATGATTTTGACCGGAAACGAACGGAACGGAACGGAACGGAACGTAGGTATAAACATATATAGCATGAGGCATGTTTTATGGATGAAAATAATTCAGCTGAACGCGGCGGCATAAGAAGGCTGTTTGACGTTGGCTATTACGTACCAGTGCCAGGGACCCTTCTGCTAATGTTAGACCCAGATTCATGGACAACGCATTGGATCTAAGTTCCTCCGTCACCCCACCGACTCAATAACGTAGTTATCAAACCCTCGGATCATATTCTCAAAACATTCAAATTGTAAGCATTTGCCCAGTTTATTTTTGGACAATGGGACCGTTTTAAATTTGTGATAGCGCTCTATTATCTACTTCGTGTTTGTATTTTCTGACTTTAAATAACAAGTGTTTGGAGAACAGTGGAAAAGTTTTCAAATATGTTGTTTATTTGTAATATGCAGATACAGATTAAAAATTATATTGTTACTAAGTATTTTAATCAAGTAATTTACAATTAAAAATTGATGTATTTTTTTATAAATGATTTAAATTTGCATAGCTCTGTTAGTAATTTTAATTTAACTAATAATTCCAACAAAAGCAGTGATTAAATTGATAAAATGTAATATGCTTGTCAAATCACCACATAATTAAAAGTCACTAAATCAGAAATATCATCATCAATCTAGTGAAAAACCGAAATGTCTACTTAAATTAATTTAATTTAAAATAATAAGTCTCTTTAATAAGTTAAATTAATGTGAAACAGACTATAAATCAAATTTGGTTTATTTTTATTATGTCTGTTATAAAATTTCAAATAATCTGAAAGATTACTACACAAAATTTAATTTGAAAAACTAACCTTTTGACCTCTTGTTACTTTTAGAGAAAGTTCGAATTTATATATCACAAATATCTTAATTTTTCTATACAAAAAATTAGTTCAATTTATTAAAATAGTTGCTTGCCTGGATATAAATATTTGGTGAAACCTAATTGTGTTGTTTACAGGTTAAATAAAAAGTATATTATTTTTGATATTTCCAATTAGATTAGAACTCACTACACACTATACAGAAATTATATTATTCAGAATGTCATACATAATTTATGTTAGAATTACGTAAACTAATTATAAATACACTCGGCAAAAAAAACGCGCCACTTAAAAAATCAGAAAAATTACCGATTTCCAAATATTAGGTGTAACTCGGCCAATTTTAAACGAAATTTAGTGAAATTTTTTGTACAACAAAGCTTGAAGTCTCGTCTTTAAGGTCATGCAAGATATGTCCCATTTGAACTATTCCGTTCCCCACCACACCCCGCAGAAAAAACATGTTTTGACTTTTAAAATTGTCGAACTTTGACTTTAAATCATAGAATAAACAGTACACAAGTATGATGAAGAATTTCGAAGGAAAATAGTAAATTACTTTAATAAAAATACAAAATTAAAATGTCAGACGTCAATAAGACGTTATGTGCAGTTGTTTCTACGGTGCCCTTTCACATTACAAAAACAACACCTTTATGGTTGCCTTAGTAACGTTCGAATGCCATATGTCATACGTGCAAACAAACAAAACGCGGTACATAATTTTTATATCATCCGAATGGTCAATTGTAATGGTTTAGATCGGTGACAAATGGCATTAGATCTTTTTTTTTTATAGATTTTACAAAAATATTTCTGGTGTTGCAAGTGCCAATAATTTTTAGTTAAGATATGAATCACATCAACAAGAATACGGATGAAAAAATTACGAGTGAAAATTATAAGGTTTATTTGCATTTCTTTTAAATATAGAGTGAATTATATTAATCAGCTTTGACACAAACATTCCAGAATTATTTTCTAATAATAACAAAGTTGTATTAATATATATATATATATATATATATATATATATATATATATATATATACTTCTTTTATAATTAAGAAAAAATTTGTTAAATTTTGAAATTGACAGTTTTGTTTTCGTCCAGTTTGCTTCAGATCTAACGTTAACAAATCTTTTAAAAAAAGTTGGCATATCGGAAAAACAACGTCCCAAAAAATTACAGAAAAATGAATCACCACCGGATGCAGCAACTGGTTATTTTAAGAGCCATCCCAGAAATATCACCAAAGACTCTTTGTTTTCCATAGATAATTCTATATTAAATCAATTTAATAACAATAAAGTAAAATAATTTTTTTTTTAATATACTTTAATCAATTTTCTTTTAATTTTTATTACAATTTTAGCATGAAACTACAGAAGAAAGATATAAACATTATGCAAAACTTTTGCCAATTTGTGAAAAAATTTTAGATACGGATGTGATTTTGGATAAAACACAAAATTTACCGATACATGAGACTAATATTAAAAAAACAACTGAAACAGAAGAGTTAGAAAAATATATTAAAAAACCTGTTCGAGATGATAAAATGGGTGTAAATATTAAAAAAATTTTAATCAAAATTGAATTTTGGATTCAAAAAACTCGGTAAATATATATTTGTATAATTTTGTAAAGTTAAGTTCTTTAATATTGTTGAAATTTTAGAAGCGCAATAAAAACTGATATTGTCCCAATTGAGGGAGATGAAGATATGAGTCGAAGAGAAAAACGTTCCATTGAATTTTGTTCTAGATTTTCTAGAAATTATCTCTACCAACTAAGCAGACAAGTGAATATTGTTATTAGTTTTTTTTTTGTTAATTTCACTTTATTTCGTAAATATTATTATTTTAAAATAAAAATTAAATTAAATAATAGGCAACTTGCACTATGGACATATATCAATTGATCCAGTTTAAAAATTTATTTTGATATTTCAAAGAATTTCATTCTATATTGAATATTAGATTTGTTTCAAGTTATTATCAAACAAGTTTGAAATAAGTTTGCAATTGTATGAAGAATGTATAGTATGATAAATTACAAACTAATTCCAAATTGCGCATGCTTCGTACAGTTGCAAACTTATCTCAAAACTAGGGTAACCACCGTTTTATTTTAAATGACCCGGAGATTTTGATAAGGAAGGGATTAAAAAACTCAATACATTAAAATTACTATTTTTAAATATAAAGACATTTTAATTTGAATACAATCATAAAATTTTAAAATTCGTTTCAACGCTTATATTTTAACTTAAAATTATATGACTACATTTAAATGCAGTTTAATCCGGAGATTGCAACAAATAACTCGGAGACCGGAGATTCGATTGAAAAACTGGAGACTCCGGATGAAAACCGAAGAGGTGGTAACCCTACTCAAAACTTGTTTGATGATACCTTGAATCTACTGTCAAATTGTATTTGTTCAGTTTCTTAGTGATTGTGCGCGCATATATTTTTGTATTGTTTTCATTTTTATTTGATTGCAATTTATAGAAGTTTGATTTTAAATGTTTTCCTTATGCTTCAGCAATAGTAGATGTAAAGTTTCCATGCGCGCGCATTACTTTTATATCAAAAATCACCATCTGTTATAGATATATTTGTTCTTGAAAGTTCCGTGCAAATTCCTAATTTGAGATCTTCATTTAATTCTAGTTACAAATACAAAGTATATAAAAAAAAGATAAGATAATAAAAATTACAATTTAAACTAAAACTAATTTTTAATGGATTATAATTATGAATAAAGTATGTGTTAATATTTATATTTGTTTAGTTAACGGATATGCGAAAATATGTAAGTCAATCAGATTCACCGCAAAAAAGTCGATCTGTTGTTCCACCACCAACCTGGGTGATAACAAATTCATGTCAAATAGTACTACGAGCAATGCAAGCTTATTGTAATCATGTACCGACTGCTGCAGTTTGTTCGCCCGTTCATGAAAAGTTTCTGGAATTAATACGAAGCACATTAGAATTATGTATAATATTACGGCGACTTGCAACCAACTATCATGATATTGAATCTGCTATTACATCTGTTGAGGTAAGAAAAAAATTAACATTTTAAAAATTTTGCGTTAACTATTTTGTATTGTAAAGTTTTAAATGGAAATGATACATACATACACACAAACTCTTTTTATTCAATTTACGCCAAAAATTCATATCTAGGTGTACGATTTATCCACATTTATAATACCTTTAATTGATGGATTTTTATCCATATCATTTGTATATCATTCATTTGAATCATTTAGGAATCTTTTAATTCAAAATTTTAAATTGTTTATTTTATGGAATCACATTGAACAAAAGTTCTTCCATGTTCTTTTCTTAAAGCTGAATTACATTATACTTTTTTCGTCTAGATTCATACTAGGTTTCTAGTACTAGTTTAGTTCAAGGTTTGTTCAATTTTCATACTTTTTTCACAATCGGTCGTGTATTGTCGAGTTTCTTCGATTTTTTCCGATGTATTGCCAGTACGCCAACTTAAAGCTGTGTATGACAGCTACATACACAGAGTATAATATATAACCTATATAACTTCGCTACATATAAGGTTGGTAGAATTGGGTGCGCATGCGTATAATGTACCTAGTATGAAACTTGAATAGGAAAATAGAGCATGTTGTATATTTCTATATTAGGAAACTTGGACGAATCTAGTACTAGAAACCTAGTATGAACGAACTAGTACTAGAAACCTAGTATGAATCTAGACGAAAAAAGTATAATGTAATTCAGCTTTTACTCTTTGACAAAATGTTCTACTGTACTTGAATGTAATACTGATTGCAGAAAACATTGTTCTATGGATTTGTAAATAAAAATAAAACATAAATTTTGTTAATATTTATAAAATTGTTTTCTATAATTAATAAATTAGAAACAATTGTGCTTTATTTGTTTAAGGATGTTGAAACAAATGTCCTACTATTAGAAAATGTAGTGAAACAACATATTTTGACTAACTCAAAACCGGTGCCTAAACCTGAACCGAAACTTGTGAAACAGACAATGCAACAACGTAAAAAATCTGAGGTTTCTAATAATCTTGCTGTACCATTTCATAAGCAGCAACCTTTAGCACAAAGATTGTCAATGTATTTTGCTAATTGGAAAAAAAATACGGCTGCACCATCAAGGTAGGTCTGTAGTAAACTATAGCTGTATTTATTTATTGAATAATTTAAAAAATGTCTAAGGTAACATTTGATCTTTAATTTTACGAAGCATTGTTAATCTGATCAATGACTTAACTAGACTATCAACTGTCTTAGAACCGCTTTTAACAATGCATTTAACCATGCATCCGGTCTTAATAATACACGTTAAACACTTAGACGGTACTTAGTACACTAGTAAACATTGCAAAATTCTAAACTCTAACTAAATTTAGTTAAATGGTACCTATAGTAAAAACACACGTTTTGTTAATTTTTACTTGCAATTAAAATTATATCGAATATTAGTATTAAAGCACAAATAATTCGATTTATTTTTATTGCTTTTTTTTATCATATTGTCTGATAATACAAATACTTTAAATTTTGTCCTGTAGATTAAACGTTCAATCTCGCTACAAAGCAGCTGCAGCTGCTGTAGCAACTGCAGCTGTCACTAACAAGCATGAAAAACATCAAAATGTTCGACTTCCTCCGCTAAAAGTTAGAGCTACCGAGAGAAAATTATCAGTGGCAAGCTCATTCGATCGACCGATATGTAGTATTGATGAAGATATTCCAACGATGGTACAAGTAATTGATAAAAAAGCAAGAACAACCGTTGATCAAATTATTAAGAGCCGACTCGAACCTGTTGTACAGGATATTGCAAAAGAAGTGGCTACTAATAAACAGTTAATTTCTAATAAAAGTACAGGCGCTATAAAAAAAAGGACAGTAAATTATTTACGAAAATAATATTTATTTTAAATTAAATTTATTTAATTTTCGAGCTATTTGTAAAAGTATTTCTGTGTTATTAAAAATATTGTGATAAAGTGTTTTGTAGTAGAGGGTTCTGAACATCTTAATTTTTACTACTTTGACTGCAAGGAAAAAGTAGTATAGCGTTTGGTACGGTGTCTGTCACATTTTCAAAAAAAAAAAAATTGTGTATAGAAATCCTTCATATAGCCTCTAGATGACGAATCTGAACTTAGTTTATGTGGGTCAGACAACATTTTGTGATCGCAACTCCTCCTAGACGGTTTAATCGATTTTAATGAAATTTTCAGGATAAATTTGTCTAGTACCCAGATGGTCATGTGATTTTGGTTTTTTCCAGTGATGCCAACTTTCCGAGAAAAAAATTACTAAAGTTTTTAAAAATTCATTGTCGCTACATTATTTATCCGATTTTGATCAAATTTTCAGAAAAGATTCCCCTAGTACTCACATAAATTTCGTAATTTTAATAAAATACAGTGTTACCAACTTTCTGAGAAAAAAATTACTAAAATTTTAAAAAATTTATTACGGCCATGTTGTTTAACCGATTTTGTTCAAATATTCACAAAAGATTCTTCTGGTATCCATATAAATTAGATAATTTCAACAAAGTACAGTGTTGCCAATTTTCTGAGAAAAAAATTACTAAAATTTTTAAAAATTTTAAAAATTTGTTATGACCACTTTATTTAACGGATTTTGATCAAATTTTCACTAAAGATTCTCCTGGTGCCCGCATAAGTTATGCAATTTTAACAAAATACAGTGTTGCCATCTCTCCGAGAAAAAAATTACTAAAATTTAAATTTTTTTATTGTGGCTACATTATTCATCCGATTTTGATCAAATTTTCAGAAAAGTTTCTCCTAGGGCCCACATAAATTATAATTTTATTAAAATACGGTGTTGCCAACTTTCCGAAAAAAAATTAATAATTTTCTAAAAAATTGTTATGCCCGCATTATTTATCCGATTTTAATGAAATTTTTACAGAAGATACCTTTAGCGCGTATAATATTATATATTAGCAAAATACAATGTTGCCAACTTTCGATAAAAAAAATTTGTTATTCCTATTTCTTATCATTTGTGTGATAATGTCAAAGTGGTCTATATATGGGTTTAACCATATACTTCTAATCTTGTTTATATATTCAAATTTTACGTTAAGTTATATTTCTATAGTAATGTGCAACAAATAATTATTATAGTATTACAATTAGCACCAAAATTATTTGACAGTTCTTAGTATATAAAATAATTAATGATGATTTTAAAAATTTTCAATTTTTTCTTGGGTAATAATTAAAATCTATTTATTTCGTTTCTAATTACCGATATCCAAATATAAGGTGTAACTCGGCCAATTTTGAACGAAATTTAATGAAATTTTTTGTACAACAAAGCTTAAAGTCTCGTCTTTAAGGTCATGCAAGATATGTCCCATTTGAACTATTCCGTTCCCCAACACACCCCGCAGAAAAAAACATGTTTTGACTTTTAAAATTGTCGAACTTTGACAACATGTATAGCAAATAAAAATAATATTATAAAATTAATATTATAAAAAATCCCAAAACCACACTTAAATTAAAATAAAGCTAAATACGTATTTCGGAAACTAAGCTTCCATCTTCAGTAGCAAATAAAATCTACAAAAATCTTACCTGTGATCCAAAGTACATAATCACTTAAGCACTTGTCGGAGATCACTGGTGAGTCGGAAAAATAAAAATAAAATATTAAATAAGTAAAACTATTGGAGGGGGGTGGGGTTGGTTAAAAGTCAGTGGTCAATTTTGATTGGGTAGTATGTCAAAAAAGGATAGATCGTGGGATTAGTCCGTCATCTGCGTTTATAAGATTGCCTTTATTTTTGAAAATATAAAGACTTTCTAAAATATCTAATTGATTAAAATTCGTAACTTGTTTTATTAATTTTAAATTTTTGATATCTAAATCGTGGCAAGTATTATAAATATGTTGGGCTACACTAGATTTGCTAATTCTATTGTTTTTGAAGTGAGCTATATGTTCTTTAAATCTGGTAATAATGGATCTTTTTGTTTGACCAATATATTTTAAACCGCATTGACATTGAATGTCGCCGTAAATGCCTGCTTTATTATATACATCTACTTTATCTTTCGGATTGCCTAACAAGTTACTAATAGTATTTGGAGAAGTATAGCAAATTTTTAAATTCGTACTATTTAATTTAGGTTGAAGTTTTTGGGACAACGATTTATTGAAAGGAATATTAACGTAGTATTTTTTAGTGTCAATATCTGGTGGACTAAAAGTAGTTTTTGTTTTCAATTTTAATTTAAATTTACGTTTTCGAATTAAGTTGATGATAATTTCTTCTGAAAATCCATTATTTTGGGCTATTTCTTTAATTAGATTTAATTCTTTTTGGTATCTAGATCTTGTAAGTGGAACTGTAAGTAGTCTGTTTACTAGAAAATTGAATGAAGCTAACTTATGTTGTAGGCAATGATTAGAATCAAATGAAATGTATTTGTTAGTATTTGTTGGTTTTCTGTAAATGTCAAACTCTAATAAATTATTGTTTCTGATAACTAAAATATCTAAAAATGGGATTGAGTTATTTTCTTCTATTTCATACGTAAATTTAATTGTAGGGTATTTAGAATTTAATTTTTGAACAAAGTTATCTAAATTATCTTTTAAAGTATCAAATATGGCAAAAATATCGTCAACATACCGGAGCCAAATTCTAGGAAAGTAGGGTAGTTCTGCTTTTAAGTCTGTTTCAAATTTACTCATAAATAAATCAGCTATAAAAGGTGAAAGACTGTTTCCCATACTTGTCCCCTGAACTTGTTTAAAGAATTTATTGTTGATTTGAAAAAAGTTTTGATTCATACATAAATTAGTTAGTTTAATATATTCTGAAATTTTGTCTGAATTAAAGTTATTCAATGTCAGAAGATTTTGCAAAAAGTTATTAATTGTTACAAAACAAAATTTTCACTATTTACCAAGCTGCCGCAAAATTCAAACATTCTTACGTAAATTGTCCTTAATTTCAAGGACCAGCGATGCTTTAGTGCAAAGTTATAATTTTTCGAAATTTACCCTGCATATTGCAAAAAATTTCATTTAATTTCGTTCAAAATTGGCCAAGTTACACCTATTTGAAAATTGGTAATTTTTCTGATTTTTCATGTAGCGCGTTTTTTTTTTGCCGCGTGTATAATATTTAAAAATAAAATAATGAACAGTCATTTTTCAATATATAAATATCAACATTTTTCAAACAAAAAATGCAAATTTTTTCTTTATTACATTAATTAATTGATTTAAAAATACATTTTATTTATTTAAATCGTGTTATTTCAATTAATAGAATTTGTTTCATTTTTATAATATACGGGATAATGAGTACTATAATCGAATAAAGAAACTATTATTCTAATATGCATCGTTTAGTAAAAAAAAATTAAAAACAATTTTTGAAAATCTCTCAATTTTTATGTAGTAGCTTGAAAACATCAGCTGCAGCAAAACCATAGATACCATTTTGGAATTTTTGTGTTTGACCACGAAATTGTCCGCCCATTGTATATATTTTACGAGATCCGGTTTGACCATATCCAAACCAGGTTGCCATACCGCCTGGAAAAATAGTTTTTATTAACGATTTGGCAGTAAAATGATAAACGATATCTATCGTTGGTACAATTTTCATCAAATGTATAATCGAATCGAAATAACTGATTCTCTAAATATTTAGTTAAATCGACTTTATTTTTAGGTTCATGAACAATCATTCTATTTTTGTTAGGTACCTTTTCGTTTTTTCTCTTCGATTTAACGGTCTCTTTCGGACGCAAACAGTAATTTGATACTCCCTTAGGATTTCTTCAAAATAAAACTTTTTCAAAATTTTAAAAAAATTTCGAAAATATTTAGTAATGATATTTATGGTTTAGTTGTAGCTGATGTTTTCAAGCTACTACATAATGGTTTTTTCACTCAATTATAGTACTCATTATTCCGCATTTTTCCATATCAGGCTTATTTTCCTAGATCTCATAATTTTTAAGAAAAAAAATAAAAACAAAAAATAAAAAAAAATTCTAGCACCCAAACGGCATATGCTAGTAAATTAAAACTAATATCAAATTATAGAACTTTTTATGCCCTATCGAAAAGTACTCTAAATATTTTTCCGAATTTTACTCGAAAAAGAAGTATATCGCAAATTATCGAAACTTCATGTTAAACGCCCATACGAACTTGACGAACAAACACCCGGTATATATATATATATATATATATATATATATATATATATATATATATATATTTCACGTATTTACACTATGGTTTTGTATTAAATTCAGCACCAATTTGTTCTTATTTATCGCAAAAAAAATTAGTAATTTTATATTGCAGTATTTGAATTCAGCGCTCTGTAGAATGTTATCTGATGATCGCTTTCAGTTGACACTGTAGGCGTCCCATTAGACCTTTTACTACTGAGTGATAGGCCATCGTTTGACTTCGAGATATATGTCACAAATTTCTCGGTCCCGAACTGGTCTGTTGTAATTTGTAACGGCGCAAGCGTATCGAAACTTGAAAGCTCGTGATACGGCTTTAACACTTCAGAAATGTTTTTCAGCGGAATGGTTTTTGGCAACCTTGTGTAGCGATCGACATACTTATGTTCAGTCCGATATCGGCAGTGGTCCGATGATATTCAGGTGAACACATTCAATGCGATTTAATGGAAGTGTAAATTTTCCAGGTGGCAATGTCACGTACCGCGTGTCGCTTGCTTGAACTTGGGTCAAACAACACTGTGTTCATTTCTGGCTATACGTCCTTTATACCAGACTTATAGAAATGGTATTAATATGGTAACAGCACTTGCTTACGCTATTAAACATCAATCAATAATAATTTTTAATGATGTCATTGTCTTCAAAATCGCTAACTACATCGACGAAAAAAAATAGTTTTAAATGTGTTTGACATTGGAGACGATTTTGTTCTTTTTCGTCGAATTGTGAATTTATAACTACCGAATGAATCAAATTTTGTGTCGCTTTCCTTGTAGTTTTGATAATTGTTGCTGGAACTTGTAACAACCATAACGCTATTGTGGAAAATCAAAACTTGATTTTCTACAAAAGCGAGGACGATATAGAAAACGGTATTGACGACGATGACGATATCATTAATATGATTGGTGATGGATGCTTGATAGCAGAAGCAGTTGCTAATCGATATCAATACCATCTCTACCACTCTAGTGTAAAAGACGGAATTGAGCAGAGTAATGGTTGATTCAAGTTCAAGCATGCGACAAAATTTTAAAAGTTATCTGATACTTTTGTATTCATAGTTCAACCTGAACAAATTGTTAATTTTTTTGCGGTAAATAAAAACAAATCGTTCTTCCATATCAAACACATTTGGTTTAGGATTCATGCGTAAATAAAACTCACAGTAATTAATACACAATTGCTTATATTATCGACAAACAAAATAGAAATACATTAAACATATACAACAGATATAGGCAGTGTATAACTTAACAGATATGTTTCTCGATCTGAGATCGCGAGCGGATTCCCCGACCAAACGACAAATTCGCGAATAAAACTTAACGGACAATACCTTCCGAGAAACTGAGAAAATTTGCCTTCGTAGAAGGTTGAATTATAATTAGTTTTGGGAATTTGTCGTTTGGTCGTATCAGTTTATTGTACACAACAATCTTCTGAGTACGTAGCTACTTTGTTGCTACAGTACCCCCCTGCTAGTGGTCGAGTCTACGATCACGATAGACCGGCTTGGTACCTGTCTTGGAAACGCACTTGCCGTTTTGGTCGTGGTGTAGGTGTTGTTTTCGGTGACGGCGGGAAAGCTGGTGTTAGGAGCGCCGTCGATACGTCGTTTTCTGTAACAACGTACGCCGGTTTAAGACGGTCGGTGGTTACGGTGACGTCTCGATCTCCTTTCCGCAAAACGAAGTTTTTGTCACTTCTCGATATGACTCGGTACGGTCCATCGTAGGGACATTGTAACGCACCCTTTTGACCGTCGCGCTTTACGAAAACGTGGGATAAATGCTGTAGGTCCTTGAACATAAAAACGGGTTTTGTTCCGTGTTTGGAACCGCTGACTGGCTTCAGCTGCTGGAAATGTTCGCGTAGCTGCTGCACGTAGCTTGCGGGTTCCGTTGGGTCTGTCCTGTGGTGTTGTAAAAACTCACCCGGTAGTCGTAGTGGTTGAGGACATGGCGAACGGCAATGCAGCACCGTGTTCGGCATGGAGTGATTTAGCAAATTTTGGAGATGACGTAAGTACGGAGACATTTTTTTATCGCCAAGCTCTTCGTACTCGAGCAGACGTATGAGTGCAGATTTTTATTTGTCATATTAGTCAGTAGCGGGCGGTCTCACGCACTTTAGTGGCGTATTTTGTCTCCAAGTTGAACGCAACGTCCGCTACATTGTATCTGGAGACTGCAAAATTATTCTTGACTTTGCGAAAACCACATTTGCGGATTCTATTGCCAAAAGGGCGAAACACGCATTTGCACGCGACTGATGCAGGCCGTAAGATCTATGTTGAATTTGAGCGACATCTCGAAGGAAAAATCTGGGAAAATTTTACTTTTTAGTCATACCTTCAAATTTTTCTTTTTTAAAATAATACCTATACAATGTTGTTCTGAAAATTTGTTCAAGCCGCGATTAGCATATTTAATATTTATTTGCAAATTCTATTCGAAATAAACGATGTATCAAAAAAATACCTATGTTGATATTTTCATGAAAATTAAATTGTATTCTAATTTTAATTAAAGGTGCTGACGTCGTACATACTTTTAATTTTATTTAACATATTATGTATTTTGAAAAAATATTAAGTGGTTGAAAATATTTTTAAATTAACAGCATTGTGAAAGAAAATAACGATTATTAATGTGAAAAAATAAATACCTGTAATTTATAAAAAATATTTGAAATTTCGGGAACTGGCCAACACTAAAACGAAGTCACTCTAAATGTGTAGCTCTGGTGGCGTCTTTTTCATATTTGCTGCACATTTTAACATCAAAAATTATATTACACAGAAGAAACAAGAATGAATAAACGTGATATTTGAAAAAAAAAATTTGTTACTGTTGAAAAAATAAATATTCCGTTACTAAGGTAAAACAAAAATATACAATAGACCATCAAAGATATGCTGATCATAAATACTAAATAATACTAATTTTATTATTTTTTTTATATAAAAAAATTATTTGTTATTTTCAATAAAATATGAGAATAATAATTTACAAGATTAAAAAATTACCTATGTGAATGTTTTTTCATGAAAATTAAATTGAATTATATTTTTAATTAAAGGTGCTGACATCATACATAACGGCACATATTTTTATTCTCATCTAACATATGTATTTTGAAAATTTGAAAAAAAATTAAGTGTTTTTCGTAACTTGAAAATATTTCTAAATTAATATTCAGTCTAACAGCATGTTGAAGAAAATAATTACTATAAATGTAAAAAAAATACCTATAATTTTTGAAAAAAATCTGGAATTTCGAGAACTGGCCAACACTAAAACGGAGTCAAAAAAATAAATATTCTGTCACTAAGGTAAAACAAAAATAAACAATAGACCATCAGAGATATCCTGATCAGAAATTCTAAATAATATTAATTTTATTATTTTTTATATAAATTTTTTTTTGTTATTTTCATTAAAATATGAGAACAATAATTTACAAAATTTCAAAATTAAAAAATAACCTATGTGGATGTTTTTTTTTTCTCATAAAAATTAAATTATATTATATTTTTAAATACATAACGCCACATATTTTTATTCTTATCGCACATAATATGTATTTTAAAAATTTGGAAAAAAATTTAGTGTTTTTCGTAGCTTGAAAATATTTCTAAATTAATATTCAGACTATAACAGCATGTCGAAGAAAATAATTACTAAACAAAACAAAATTGTGATATTCCTGAAACCACTCGATAACCGAACATATCAATTTAAAATGTTCTTTATAATGTAACAATAAAATTTATATTAAAAAATTTTTTTTTACATGAAACAAAACACAAATATTTTAACTTTGAATATCCCACAATTTATATTTACGTTCCGATTTTAAAGCCGCACTATACAAACCGACAAATCGAAGCGTCGTTATTTCAATCCAAAGTAAAACCGATATTAAATCAGGAAGGTGGGGGGAGGGGGTTATATAGGTTAGTAGCTAGTGAATGAAGTTGTCTGGTTGTAATATCTGGATCAAGGATCACGGTGCACTAATTCAACGAGGCGACAACGTCAATTACGTCACACGCTACGGCTACCAGAATAATCAGTATCACTAGCAAGACATCTCGTCGTCGTCGTCGTCGTCGCCGTCGCTGTTGCTGTCGCCGTCGTTGTCGTTGAGAGCGTTGAGCTTTGAGCCAGAAACCGGCACAGCAAGCTATATTCTATTTGCTTAACGTCGATTAGAATATTACAAAGTTTGCTTGTTAGCTTACTTGTAAACAAGTAAAGATCACTTGCTTCTCAATATGTCTTATTGATTATTGGAAAATTAAATAAAACTCAAAATGTTAAGATTTTATTTTTTGCAAAATTTCAAAAGTTACTCAATCATTGAATCGGCTTGTTAGTCTATGCATCTATGACTGACTATTTAACCATAGACACCATACTGACGAGCTCCTAAAAAGTGAAACACATGTCTATGGTTAACTATCTAGTCATTGATGCATAGCCTAACAAGCCAATTCAATAATTGAGTAACTTATAAAATTTTGGAAAAAATGGAATCTCAACATTTTGAGTATTATTATATTAATTTCACAAATACATTATAAACATTTATTTGTTCAATGTTATTATTGGAAAATTATATGAAAAATATTCTTATCAGAAAGTTAAATATAAAAAAAATAAAAAAATTAATGTAACTATTTTGTATTGTAAAGTTTTAAATGGAAATGATACATACATACATACAAACAAACTCTTTTTATTCAATTTACGTCAAAAATTCATATCTAGGTGTAGGAAATATCATCATCAATCTAGTGAAAAACCGAAATGTCTACTTAAATTAATTTAATTTAAAATAATAAGTCTCTTTAATAAGTTAAATTAATGTGAAACAGACTATAAATCAAATTTGGTTTATTTTTATTATGTCTGTTATAAAATTTCAAATAATCTGAAAGATTACTACACAAAATTTAATTTGAAAAACTAACCTTTTGACCTCTTGTTACTTTTAGAGAAAGTTCGAATTTATATATCACAAATATCTTAATTTTTCTATACAAAAAATTAGTTCAATTTATTAAAATAGTTGCTTGCCTGGATATAAATATTTGGTGAAACCTAATTGTGTTGTTTACAGGTTAAATAAAAAGTATATTATTTTTGATATTTCCAATTAGATTAGAACTCACTACACACTATACAGAAATTATATTATTCAGAATGTCATACATAATTTATGTTAGAATTACGTAAACTAATTATAAATACACTCGGCAAAAAAAACGCGCCACTTAAAAAATCAGAAAAATTACCGATTTCCAAATATTAGGTGTAACTCGGCCAATTTTAAACGAAATTTAGTGAAATTTTTTGTACAACAAAGCTTGAAGTCTCGTCTTTAAGGTCATGCAAGATATGTCCCATTTGAACTATTCCGTTCCCCACCACACCCCGCAGAAAAAACATGTTTTGACTTTTAAAATTGTCGAACTTTGACTTTAAATCATAGAATAAACAGTACACAAGTATGATGAAGAATTTCGAAGGAAAATAGTAAATTACTTTAATAAAAATACAAAATTAAAATGTCAGACGTCAATAAGACGTTATGTGCAGTTGTTTCTACGGTGCCCTTTCACATTACAAAAACAACACCTTTATGGTTGCCTTAGTAACGTTCGAATGCCATATGTCATACGTGCAAACAAACAAAACGCGGTACATAATTTTTATATCATCCGAATGGTCAATTGTAATGGTTTAGATCGGTGACAAATGGCATTAGATCTTTTTTTTTTATAGATTTTACAAAAATATTTCTGGTGTTGCAAGTGCCAATAATTTTTAGTTAAGATATGAATCACATCAACAAGAATACGGATGAAAAAATTACGAGTGAAAATTATAAGGTTTATTTGCATTTCTTTTAAATATAGAGTGAATTATATTAATCAGCTTTGACACAAACATTCCAGAATTATTTTCTAATAATAACAAAGTTGTATTAATATATATATATATATATATATATATATATATATATATATATATATATATACTTCTTTTATAATTAAGAAAAAATTTGTTAAATTTTGAAATTGACAGTTTTGTTTTCGTCCAGTTTGCTTCAGATCTAACGTTAACAAATCTTTTAAAAAAAGTTGGCATATCGGAAAAACAACGTCCCAAAAAATTACAGAAAAATGAATCACCACCGGATGCAGCAACTGGTTATTTTAAGAGCCATCCCAGAAATATCACCAAAGACTCTTTGTTTTCCATAGATAATTCTATATTAAATCAATTTAATAACAATAAAGTAAAATAATTTTTTTTTTAATATACTTTAATCAATTTTCTTTTAATTTTTATTACAATTTTAGCATGAAACTACAGAAGAAAGATATAAACATTATGCAAAACTTTTGCCAATTTGTGAAAAAATTTTAGATACGGATGTGATTTTGGATAAAACACAAAATTTACCGATACATGAGACTAATATTAAAAAAACAACTGAAACAGAAGAGTTAGAAAAATATATTAAAAAACCTGTTCGAGATGATAAAATGGGTGTAAATATTAAAAAAATTTTAATCAAAATTGAATTTTGGATTCAAAAAACTCGGTAAATATATATTTGTATAATTTTGTAAAGTTAAGTTCTTTAATATTGTTGAAATTTTAGAAGCGCAATAAAAACTGATATTGTCCCAATTGAGGGAGATGAAGATATGAGTCGAAGAGAAAAACGTTCCATTGAATTTTGTTCTAGATTTTCTAGAAATTATCTCTACCAACTAAGCAGACAAGTGAATATTGTTATTAGTTTTTTTTTTGTTAATTTCACTTTATTTCGTAAATATTATTATTTTAAAATAAAAATTAAATTAAATAATAGGCAACTTGCACTATGGACATATATCAATTGATCCAGTTTAAAAATTTATTTTGATATTTCAAAGAATTTCATTCTATATTGAATATTAGATTTGTTTCAAGTTATTATCAAACAAGTTTGAAATAAGTTTGCAATTGTATGAAGAATGTATAGTATGATAAATTACAAACTAATTCCAAATTGCGCATGCTTCGTACAGTTGCAAACTTATCTCAAAACTAGGGTAACCACCGTTTTATTTTAAATGACCCGGAGATTTTGATAAGGAAGGGATTAAAAAACTCAATACATTAAAATTACTATTTTTAAATATAAAGACATTTTAATTTGAATACAATCATAAAATTTTAAAATTCGTTTCAACGCTTATATTTTAACTTAAAATTATATGACTACATTTAAATGCAGTTTAATCCGGAGATTGCAACAAATAACTCGGAGACCGGAGATTCGATTGAAAAACTGGAGACTCCGGATGAAAACCGAAGAGGTGGTAACCCTACTCAAAACTTGTTTGATGATACCTTGAATCTACTGTCAAATTGTATTTGTTCAGTTTCTTAGTGATTGTGCGCGCATATATTTTTGTATTGTTTTCATTTTTATTTGATTGCAATTTATAGAAGTTTGATTTTAAATGTTTTCCTTATGCTTCAGCAATAGTAGATGTAAAGTTTCCATGCGCGCGCATTACTTTTATATCAAAAATCACCATCTGTTATAGATATATTTGTTCTTGAAAGTTCCGTGCAAATTCCTAATTTGAGATCTTCATTTAATTCTAGTTACAAATACAAAGTATATAAAAAAAAGATAAGATAATAAAAATTACAATTTAAACTAAAACTAATTTTTAATGGATTATAATTATGAATAAAGTATGTGTTAATATTTATATTTGTTTAGTTAACGGATATGCGAAAATATGTAAGTCAATCAGATTCACCGCAAAAAAGTCGATCTGTTGTTCCACCACCAACCTGGGTGATAACAAATTCATGTCAAATAGTACTACGAGCAATGCAAGCTTATTGTAATCATGTACCGACTGCTGCAGTTTGTTCGCCCGTTCATGAAAAGTTTCTGGAATTAATACGAAGCACATTAGAATTATGTATAATATTACGGCGACTTGCAACCAACTATCATGATATTGAATCTGCTATTACATCTGTTGAGGTAAGAAAAAAATTAACATTTTAAAAATTTTGCGTTAACTATTTTGTATTGTAAAGTTTTAAATGGAAATGATACATACATACACACAAACTCTTTTTATTCAATTTACGCCAAAAATTCATATCTAGGTGTACGATTTATCCACATTTATAATACCTTTAATTGATGGATTTTTATCCATATCATTTGTATATCATTCATTTGAATCATTTAGGAATCTTTTAATTCAAAATTTTAAATTGTTTATTTTATGGAATCACATTGAACAAAAGTTCTTCCATGTTCTTTTCTTAAAGCTGAATTACATTATACTTTTTTCGTCTAGATTCATACTAGGTTTCTAGTACTAGTTTAGTTCAAGGTTTGTTCAATTTTCATACTTTTTTCACAATCGGTCGTGTATTGTCGAGTTTCTTCGATTTTTTCCGATGTATTGCCAGTACGCCAACTTAAAGCTGTGTATGACAGCTACATACACAGAGTATAATATATAACCTATATAACTTCGCTACATATAAGGTTGGTAGAATTGGGTGCGCATGCGTATAATGTACCTAGTATGAAACTTGAATAGGAAAATAGAGCATGTTGTATATTTCTATATTAGGAAACTTGGACGAATCTAGTACTAGAAACCTAGTATGAACGAACTAGTACTAGAAACCTAGTATGAATCTAGACGAAAAAAGTATAATGTAATTCAGCTTTTACTCTTTGACAAAATGTTCTACTGTACTTGAATGTAATACTGATTGCAGAAAACATTGTTCTATGGATTTGTAAATAAAAATAAAACATAAATTTTGTTAATATTTATAAAATTGTTTTCTATAATTAATAAATTAGAAACAATTGTGCTTTATTTGTTTAAGGATGTTGAAACAAATGTCCTACTATTAGAAAATGTAGTGAAACAACATATTTTGACTAACTCAAAACCGGTGCCTAAACCTGAACCGAAACTTGTGAAACAGACAATGCAACAACGTAAAAAATCTGAGGTTTCTAATAATCTTGCTGTACCATTTCATAAGCAGCAACCTTTAGCACAAAGATTGTCAATGTATTTTGCTAATTGGAAAAAAAATACGGCTGCACCATCAAGGTAGGTCTGTAGTAAACTATAGCTGTATTTATTTATTGAATAATTTAAAAAATGTCTAAGGTAACATTTGATCTTTAATTTTACGAAGCATTGTTAATCTGATCAATGACTTAACTAGACTATCAACTGTCTTAGAACCGCTTTTAACAATGCATTTAACCATGCATCCGGTCTTAATAATACACGTTAAACACTTAGACGGTACTTAGTACACTAGTAAACATTGCAAAATTCTAAACTCTAACTAAATTTAGTTAAATGGTACCTATAGTAAAAACACACGTTTTGTTAATTTTTACTTGCAATTAAAATTATATCGAATATTAGTATTAAAGCACAAATAATTCGATTTATTTTTATTGCTTTTTTTTATCATATTGTCTGATAATACAAATACTTTAAATTTTGTCCTGTAGATTAAACGTTCAATCTCGCTACAAAGCAGCTGCAGCTGCTGTAGCAACTGCAGCTGTCACTAACAAGCATGAAAAACATCAAAATGTTCGACTTCCTCCGCTAAAAGTTAGAGCTACCGAGAGAAAATTATCAGTGGCAAGCTCATTCGATCGACCGATATGTAGTATTGATGAAGATATTCCAACGATGGTACAAGTAATTGATAAAAAAGCAAGAACAACCGTTGATCAAATTATTAAGAGCCGACTCGAACCTGTTGTACAGGATATTGCAAAAGAAGTGGCTACTAATAAACAGTTAATTTCTAATAAAAGTACAGGCGCTATAAAAAAAAGGACAGTAAATTATTTACGAAAATAATATTTATTTTAAATTAAATTTATTTAATTTTCGAGCTATTTGTAAAAGTATTTCTGTGTTATTAAAAATATTGTGATAAAGTGTTTTGTAGTAGAGGGTTCTGAACATCTTAATTTTTACTACTTTGACTGCAAGGAAAAAGTAGTATAGCGTTTGGTACGGTGTCTGTCACATTTTCAAAAAAAAAAAAATTGTGTATAGAAATCCTTCATATAGCCTCTAGATGACGAATCTGAACTTAGTTTATGTGGGTCAGACAACATTTTGTGATCGCAACTCCTCCTAGACGGTTTAACCGATTTTAATGAAATTTTCAGGATAAATTTGTCTAGTACCCAGATGGTCATGTGATTTTGGTTTTTTCCAGTAATGCCAACTTTCCGAGAAAAAAATTACTAAAGTTTTTAAAAATTCATTGTCGCTACATTATTTATCCGATTTTGATCAAATTTTCAGAAAAGATTCCCCTAGTATCTTGTGAAATTTTGGGAAAAATATAAAATCTCAATATTCTTGAGTATTATTATATTAAATTTCACAATGACAATACGAACATTTATTTGTTCAAGGTCTATTACTATAATTGCTTATCGCATTACTCTATAGATGGCGTTGGTGGTATTTATTTACTTCTCATCGTTATCGCTTTGAAGTACTTGCTATAAAAGGCAGCCAGAATTAACATCGGTTATCAGTTGCCTCACAGCAACTGATCACAGCACCGTACTGATGAGGTCCTAAAGACCGAAATACGTATCTACGGTTAAACTGGCCAGTCGTTGATGCATAGCTTAACAGCCGATTCAACGACTGAGTATCTTGTGAAATTTTGGGAAAAATATAAAATCTCAATATTCTTGAGTATTATTATATTAAATTTCACAATGACAATACGAACATTTATTTGTTCAAGGTCTATTCCCCTAGTACTCACATAAATTTCGTAATTTTAATAAAATACAGTGTTACCAACTTTCTGAGAAAAAAATTACTAAAATTTTAAAAAATGTATTACGGCCATGTTGTTTAACCGATTTTGTTCAAATATTCACAAAAGATTCTTCTGGTATCCATATAAATTAGATAATTTCAACAAAGTACAGTGTTGCCAATTTTCTGAGAAAAAAATTACTAAAATTTTTAAAAATTTGTTATGACCACTTTATTTCACGGATTTTGATCAAATTTTCACTAAAGATTCTTCTGGTGCCCGCATAAGTTATGCAATTTTAACAAAATACAGTGTTGCCATCTTACCGAGAAAAAAATTACTAAAATTTAAAAAAATTTATTGTGGCTACATTATTCATCTGATTTTGATCAAATTTTCAGAAAAGTTTCTCCTAGTGCCCACATAAATTATAATTTTATTAAGATACGGTGTTGCCAACTTTCCGAAAAAAAATTTATAATTTTCTAAAAATTTGTTATGCCCGCATTATTTATCCGATTTTAATGAAATTTTTACAGAAGATATATTAGCAAAATACAATGTTGCCAACTTTCGATAAAAAAATTTTTATTCCTATTTCTTATCAATTATGTGATAATGTCAATGTAGTCTATATATGGGTTTACCCATATACTTCTAATCTTGTTTATAAATTCAAATTTTACGTTAGGAAAAATAAAATCTCAACATTTTGAGTATTACTATATTAATTTCACAAATACACTATGAACATTTATTTGTTCAATGTTATTATTGGAAAATTATATGAAAAAATATTCTTATCAGAAAGTTAAATATAAAAAAAATAAAAAAATAATGTAACTTTATTTTTCTTGTTTAAATTTCAGCAAATTATTATCTCACTTACATTTTAGGTCTAATTTAAGCAACGTTGGGTTGGATAGTCTTTCTTGTCCCACTGTGAATCTTAAATAGTTTTTTTTTTAATTATTATTATTTTAAGCTTTGAAATGCTACGTTCAAACTCAACCGTGATTATCAAAATTGGACTATTCAGTTAAAAACTATCAGCCATTTGTCAGTTTTTAAAAACGTTCAAACGATGAGACATTTGGAAATTTGATGCGATTCATTTCAAAAGTAAGTTTTAGCTTTATGTATAAGAACTTGCATTAAATTATTAATTTTATTTTATTGTTAATTAATAATTATTAAAATTAATTATTTTATTGATATATTGTGTTGTTAATTAAAATAAAGTGGCTAGGTGCGGGGCTCCACTAGGTCTCGGTCATATGCTCGGTTGACCGACCTTACGGACGCTACTGCCCCCCCCCCCCCACATTAATAGATTTTTAAAACATTGGAACGATAATTTAGCAGCCCATGAAGGGTAAACACTACATAACATTGAAAGAGTGAAAAATTAATGATAAGTGACTGACTGTACTATCCTGTTTCTAACAAATATAGAATGTTTTTAAAAAACAAGTAATTTAATAATGAGTCAATGTAATAAAATCTTCATGTATCGTTTTTGAATTAGAAAGTACAAATTACACTTAGTATGAAAATATAATATTTTTGCATTCATTATATTTCTTCTTACGGATTGATTTTGGAATGAAGTGAAATAAATAAAATTTTAGCAATAACAAAAAAAAAACAAAGAAGAGATATGAAAGTTTCACTGCAAATGAAATTAACAGAAACTTTCTTATTTATAATTGTAAATTTTCAAAAACAATTGCATTTCCGTATCCATTATTTTAGTTTACCATTCAATTCAAAAACGTGCATTGTGGTTTAACTGTAGAACTAATTGAACACAACCAAATTATAAAAATTGAGAAAGGTTAGAATATTCCTATCACATTGTATTCACGCAAACTCAATCTGTCTTTTTCGAGAAACATTTTGACAGTTTTAACTGGTGCTAGACAAATAAAAGATGATAAAGAAGTAACAAGCATGCAGCTTATATATTCTCCTTGTCATAAATCGATGATGCCGACTGTTCTATGGAGTATATTTTTCATATTTTCGCTTTTATTTAGGTATTTTGCATAATATATTTTAAAACTTAGGACCAGCTACATTAGGGATCCCATAATTATGAAATGTAAAAAAGGAACACATCAAATTTTATTTAAAAAAATTATTCTTTTTTCTTGAGTGTGTATAATAAAAAAAAGTAATATCCATAAACAAAACATTTAAATAAATTAAACATTGAAAACACATTTACATTAATGAAGTTTCAAACTGATTGTGGATTGAAAATAATAGAAAGACATAATCTAAATGAATTTACTAAGATGCTATGTTCCGGTGCATTCTGTGAGGACACTGGGACGAAATAGTGCCAGTTGCGTACGTGCCAGTTGCGTACAGTCATTAAATAGTGCCATTGGCGTACAAATAAGGGTTGGGTCAAACCTAGGTAGTGAAGCTAGTTAGGCCGAGTCCCAGATGCGTACAGCGGTTATATAATATAATATAATACGCTATAATGTCATCGCACATAATTTTTACAAATAATCAAGTCAGTAGTTAATTTTAAAATTGACCAAGTTTATATTTATTTGTTTAAATTTGATTTGTGTAGATTCATATTTAATAAATTCATATCGTTTACCAACTTCGTTACTTTTTACTAGGTATATCATGATAAATTATGCTTAAATTTATGATGTTAAATTTGTAATAATAATTACATAAACTACCCTACCCTTTTGTTAATTTTACTTGTTTTATTTAGATATATAAGAACAAATTTTGTTAAACTTTTTGTAGTATTACCTTCTGATAATGGCTTAACAGTCGAAATTGGCCAATAAAGGATTTTTTATTGTTATTGTGAAAAATTAACCGAGTGTTTTAATTTACATATTTCCAAAATGATTACGGAAAAGTGTGAGGAAAAGTTTATGTAATTATTATTACAAATTTAACATCACGAATTTAAGCATAATTTATCATAATATAGTAAAAAGTAACGAAGTTGGTAAACGATATGAATTTGTTAAATATTAATCTACACAAATCTTTGACATAGCTTTGACATAGTCTCCTTGTACCCTAACGTTCCATTAGATTACGCGTTACAATTTTTAAAATCCTTACTGACTAAAGCCAATTTAGATAATGATATCATTTCTGAATATTTAACCCTAACACAACTTTGTATGGACTTGAATGCATTTACCTTTGACAACAATGTATATAAACAAACCTTCGGCACTTCGATGGGAAACCCACTTTCATGTTTCCTGGCGGATGGTTTTTTATTTGGATTAGAATTAAGACTTAAAGAAAAATGTAAAGATTTTCCTGTTTTCTGGGTCAGATACGTAGACGATATTTTAGCTATAACGTTGATTTTAACATTGAGAATTTTATTAATATTTTAAATAATGCATTTGATAGCATTAAGTGCACAATTGAAAAAGAAATAGATAATAAAATCGCTTTTTTGGACATTGTTATCATCAGAGAACAGGATAACCTTGAATTAGATATTTTTAGAAAATTAACACATACGGATAATTATATCCATGATTCTTCAGACGTTCCATATAAGTATAAAACATCATTTATCAATAGCTTAGTTTACCGACTAGTAAACATTCCTTTAACTACAGAAAAATTCAATATTGAACTAAGAAGAATTAAGGATTTAGTCAGACGAAACGGTTATGATGTTGCAACTGTCGATAGAATTCTTAAAAAACAACAATACAGAAAATCATTAAAGTCAGTCACAAAGTTTCACCCCTTCTAATAGGAATAATGATGTAAAATCTTTTAAATTTTTTTACAATAGAAAACACTCAAAATAAATTAAATAACTTATTTAACAAATTTGACATACAATTAGCTTTCTCAAATAAATTTAAACTTAGGAACATGTTAAATAATAAAAACAATTCTAAAAAAGATAAATTAGAAAATTCAGGAATTTATTCAATTAGATGCTCTGATAAAAATTGTAAAAACAACCTATATATAGGTAGAACAAAAAGAAAAATATCTACGCGATTTAAAGAACACAATTATAATTTAAAAAATAAACAAATTTTCAAATCATGAGACAGGGCATAAATTCTTATTGGAAAACGTAAAATGTGAAAAAATTTGTAATGGCATGAATTCCAGTAGATTAAATACTTTTGAATCAATATTTATGTATAAAAATAAAGATAAATTGATGAACACTGACTTGACCCCCCTACAAAACAATTTGTTACGATTGGTTGAAAACACACCTACTTCAAACCAATAATAACAAGATTTAAAAAAATTTTAAAAATATTTAAAACTATGTATTGTTTGTTATCAACTTGTATTAATGTGTATTTTACTTGTACCGATGAGGCAGCATTGCTGTTGAAATACGTATTTACTTTGGTTAAATATAATTTTTGTGAATAGTGATTAAGTGTTTAAAATTACATTTTATTTTATAATTTAACAATTCACAATTACCTACAAAATAAATTTCAAACTTATTGATACACAAATCAAATTTAAACCAATAAATATAAACTTGGTCAATTTTAAAATTAAATACTGACTTGATTATTTGTAAAAATTATGTGCGATGATATTATAGCGTATTATAAATATTATATAACCGCTGTACGCATCTGGCACTCGGCCTAACTAGCTTCACTACCTGTGTTTGACTCCACCCTTATTTGTACGCAAATGGCACTATTTAATGACTTTACGCAACTGGCACGTACGCAACAGGCACGACACCCACTGGGACATTATCCATACAAATGGGACTGTCCCGGTCATAACGGAACGGATGAGATCCCTAAGCTACATAAAACATTATCAAGTTAATCCAGTGGTTAAATTACACAATTAAATTGTCAATCGTCTTCAAAATTCTTGATTTAAATTAAATAGATATAATATGGCCGCTATTTTTCAGTACGACAAAATTGATATAATTCAGGATAAAATGGTATAATTCACGACAGAAAAATATAATGCATAATATAATTAAATAAAAACAAAACATATATTCTAACGACAAAACACAATGTAAGTGAACGAATGTAAATAACGATTTAGTAAATCAGTTGAATATTATTAATATTACAAGTTTCTATTTTCATGTTTTAAAGTCGAAATATTAAATGAAAAATTTCCTGGCGGGAATCAAACCCACAATCTATCGATCTCTGGTCGAGCTCCTTACCCGTTGGACTACATATTTGTTCTAACGGTAAAAACTCTAAAAATAACCTTTTAATCAAAGCTATCTAGCAATAAGTCTAGTCAAAATCTTCAGGTGTTTCGGTTTTCTCTAAACAAATACAAAAATAATACAATTTGATAATAAATTCTATACATATCTTGTCTTTATGTTAATTTTGTCGCAAACTTTCTCATTTTTATTGTAGCATATTTGTCGTATAATATACTACTTTTGTCATGCAATTATATATTTCCCGATATAATATTCTTCTACTAAAATTTTATTGAAAAAAGTGTAATTTCAGATTATTTTGCAAAAAAATACACATAAACTTTCCTTCATATTTTTTTCTCTAAAATTTCTAAATAGAATTAAAGAAAGAGATGGAGAAAACTAGAAAAACTTATTGAAAAAATAAGCAAGATAAGAACCTAAACAGAATTTAAGGTTATGCTTAAAATACCAGAGGGATTTGACAGGCTAGTCTCACAAGTGTTTTGCTACATATCTTCATGAAACTTTACTAAACTTTCAGACAGAATTTATTTACTTTTAAAATATACTACAGAACCATACTTTTAAAACGATAAACTTCGTTAACTTTTACGATCAATGTGATAAAGTGAAATTTATTTCTATTTTGTAATTAAAAGTACATTGTTTTCTTATCTTTTAGCAAATAATACACCTTGTACAAATTAATTTTCGATTTTCGCAAAATGTATTTTTTTTTTCTCTCTAGCTATAAATATTTTATTGTTTGTCTTTCTATCGAAATTAAATTGGATAATATTTTCAAACAACAGTCTCGTCTCATTTAGTAATAACTTTTAGTTTCAGAAATCTCAGTTTTCATGAAACAATATCCTCAAAAATTATTTTCCTCTTATTTTTAGTTCGTTGCATTATTTTAATCTTAATTTAATTGTTAATAAACAAAATAATATTTACTTTACTTTACTTCAGAAAATGAGAATGCTATCTAAGCTGCCTACTCCAAAAAATCCTTTCAAGTTTTACAACTAAACGAGTTTTTCAACTTTATTTGATATAGCTGAACATTCGGAAGAATATTGAGTTGAAATTTGGATGAATATCCGTTATTCGACTGAACTACTATGTATAAAATTTATATAACATTAATAGAATATTAAAGTTTTAATTCACAGAAAAACCAATCTTAGTTTTCATGTTTAAAAAAAAAAAAAACAATAAACTTTATCGAGCTTATTTGTATATAGAAAAAAACAAAACAAAAGAGCAATAATGAATTGATTTATAAGTAATTTTATTTATTGAATCATTGAGAAATAGTTGCATAGTTAAGATGCGTATCAGAGCAACATTTGGCACAAATTCGCCTCGGAAATCGGCAGCAAGATACGCTGGCTCTCGCTTATTTGTAGCGACAAAGAAAGAACTAAATATACGATTGTTGTCGAGGGGGCGTTAGAACATATTCGAAAGAACACGCGCTACGTGTCCCAGTAACATAGTTGGTCGAAAGTTGGCAGCGAAGTAGATTATTTCGTCGTTCGTACATTCGACGTTTTGCGCGTACATTCCAAACCAGCCCCGGTCCAGACTCCGGAGAATATTGCTCGGAATTCCGCGCAATCTTCGAGTGTAATACGGCCTTTGTATTGTTTTCGTGCCACGTCCAAATACACTGTTTAAATTTGTTGTTGTACTCTTACCATAATTAATCGAGAATTATTACCTGTATCTTCCTCCCAACCTCAAGCGCTAACGAAATTAGGAAAACTTGGTCGATACGATGTATTATTATGTGTTTGTACCCATGTTAACACATTGTGTTAATCTATTTATTACCACAAGAATGTTTATTATATAGGGAATTAATGTTGATTGTATTAACTATTTTATTTACAGTATACCTTATGGAAAATTATCAAACAGTGTAGTGGCTGAATTGATATAGATATAATAAACATTATTTTTAAAAGACAAAAAATATTCGAAAGTAATTTCTCTATGATTTTTAAATTAAATAGAAAAAGGTAATCGTAAGTAAAATTCTCTACGTAGTAATTATTAAAAATACTATTTACTCAACGAAGCGTTCATGTAAGGAAAGAAAATACGGCTTCCATCAGGTTTTACTGTATAACATATTTTCTTAATTCTATTTTGTCAAAATGTAAGTTTTTTTCTTAACCGAGTAACATTTTTAAATATTTTAATGATCTTATAAATAAGAAACTTTATTAATTCTTTGTAATCAACAATGCTTCCCTTAATAAAAATATCACACAAGTGATAGTTAATTGATAGCGCCATCAATCGTATAAAACTTATCCATTTCGGTTTAATTAAATTAAAATTTTAAAAATTTAAAAACTGTAACGTCTTAAAGAAATGTAATAGATATGTATTTTAATAAGTGTCCATATATTTTAACTTAAATGAACAATAATTGTACATAAATAATATAATCATTTCACGATCTGGTACTGTTTCGTTCTAGTCATTACGATAATAATTTAAAAATTTTCAAATATACAAATTTAAAATAACTTACAGTTTTCAATGTGAATATATAGAAGAAGCAACGCATACCTGAAACAAAAAAATATATATTAATATTAGAAAATATTTGTGAAACCAAATATATTGTAAACCAAATTTATATCAAATTTTAAACGATAGTTAATATTGTTAATCTAGCTTAACCTGAAGTTAAAGCCGTGTGTTGCAAGTACAGTTTATTGATTGTAGTAAGTGAATAAAGACTGTGACCGGTCCATATTTTATGCAAAACTGCTTTGTATTAGTTTGAAGTAGTTGTTTTTGAATTTGAGATTATAATGTAAAAGTTTTGTGAAGTTTTGACCAAAGCAGCTGATATATTCCTTTGATGTTATTTTCTTGTTCCTGATACAAGAACACTGCCATTGCCCAAAACTTTCTTTTGTATCACATCAAACTGATACTGTTTGTGTAGATACAAACATAGATTTAAATTTTATTATAACATTTGTTAAAAATCATATTTTTTATTCAAATATATAGTGATTTTATCGAAATGACACAAAACGTATTATTTCTAACATTGTACTTTTCAAGAAACTTATACTCATGTATTTTGTATATTGTATGGTATATTTTCAATGTTGCAAAATAAATATTTAGTTAATTAATATTCATAAATAAATTAATAAATTGTTAATTTGTTGTTTAAATGAAACCAATTATATATATATATATATATATATATATATATATATATAATTTCATCAAAATGTATAATAACAAATATCATTGTACTGTCACCAAACATGTTAAATATTTTAATTTAACAGCATGTACTTGTACATGTTATAAATATATCAAACAATATTTTACATATTCAATGAAATTACATACCAAATAGTAAATAAATAAATATCATCATTTATTATTAACACGATTTAAAACTGCGTTCCGTCTTTCAATATTTTATTTAAAAGACATTTTCTAATCGATATACCCCAAAGTATAAAAACGCTGAACTCGAGAATGCAAAAATTAAATTATATTTTCGAACACGATCAGCAGAAACGTTTCTTTTTTACACTTTGCAATCGCTTTATAAAAAATTGTTTATTTTTTTTTTCATTTTATATAAAATACTAAAATAGTCTTGTATGGATTATATAAAATTTAATGTTTTGATGTTAATTTTATAAATTAAT
Organism: Clivina fossor; assembly: GCA_963966155.1. Taxonomy (NCBI): domain Eukaryota; kingdom Metazoa; phylum Arthropoda; class Insecta; order Coleoptera; family Carabidae; genus Clivina; species Clivina fossor. The sequence continues at coordinate 61,796,852 of OZ014550.1, forward strand.
ATAGTATAACTTACACTTACTTTTTTTTTACCAAACTGAGAAAATATTCATTCCACTAATAAATTAAAAATAGATAAACTTTTTCGTATTTATTTTCTAACAAATATCTTTCTATAATTAATATTTCGTTACTCTATATAAATTGATAATTTATTTAAGCATAATTTTAATATAAACATGGATATTGAAAACAAACAATTTCTGCGAGATATATTTTTTTATAGATTGTACGAAAATGTACTTATTTTTTTCAATTAAATTTTTGAAACTATATAATTTATGAATATAAAATGTTCGTTGATAACATGAAAGTAATCTGGCAAATAAATTTTTTACGATAATTTTTTAATTTATTTTATAATAGGTATGTTAATTTTTCAGACATAGTACCAAAAATAAACTCTTTCCAGTACTAATACCAAAAAGATAAATTTTCTGTTGCTGTTATCATAAAAAACCAATATTTTGGAACGATTAAAAAAAATGTATTTTTATTTTAAAAAGTATTTTACGTTAATATATACTAATAAATTACTTCTTGTAGATGTAGATAACAATTCTAGAAGAAACTAAATTTGAAAAAACAAAATCAATGTGCGATTTGTGCGCCACAGACCGACAGAAACAAAACAATAACAATAAAAAACAATTTCGTAGATTTCTAAATGATCTTCTTTCTCAAATACAGTTGTTTGAAAGTTTGTTATATCGTTTTCAGTGTGTCTAGGTCTGCCTTTTCATCGGCTAAACTTTACGAAAAAACACTTTTGCGAGTAAGTATTTGATTTGAGAGAAGAATTTGGTCTCGTTCCCGTTGGCTTGCTCGTACTTGGCCCCGAATGTCCGATACCGGTGTCGAGTCAATGCACACACCACGTATTTGTAAAACGCGGTGATTTATCGGACACTTGACGCTAACTGCGATTTCAACACGGTTACTGCAACGGTGCAAGTTATTTTTCTCACCCGGGTGCTAACTGCTTGAACGACAGCCAGAGAATTTCAAATAGACTATCTTTCTTCTTCCGCAGTTAGTTTAAAAGGTTACACTAATTTATTGGTAATTCAAATTTGTGATTCATTCACTAATGAACATTATCCACATTTGGGAATCAATGTCGTTCATTTTTAAATGTTCATTTTTTACATATTAAAGAAAATTAAAATTGAACCATAATACCTGCCCTAGCAATAATAGACATTTTCTTATTCTCCTATTAGTTAATCTAGGAATAACTCTATTCTATTAACATTGATGGATTATTTTAATGTTAATTTATTTTCGAGTTAGCATTTCACCTCTGCTTATTATTACTAGGATTAACTTACTTAATGCAGCATGTAAAAATAACAAAAAATAAAATATTGTTTCTATATTTTACTTTAAAAGAAATCATCAATATAAAAGAGCATTCAATTTCTGTTAAAATTAAAATACGTTGCTTAACAACAGTTACTAGAATATCTTAGGATTTTTTAATCATTGTACGTATATGGAGATTAAATTTTTGCTGATTTTTTGACAAAAACTAAGTGCAAACTTTTAAATATTCTAATGGTTTGTAAAATGTTTATGACAACAAAAACTAAATTTAAACAATAATTCAAACATTGTATTGTTGCCGTACTCGTTAACAAGGCTGGGCGCACACTGGTTAATCATTATTCGGCAAAACACTATTAGACACATTTGTTCTAATGCACTAAAACACACAAATTATTCATAATGTTGGTGATGTTGGTGTTACTTTGTGACTAAATATGTTTAATAATATTTTGCTTAACAGTAACTAACCGGTGTGCGGTCTAGCCTAGTCAATATCTATAGAAGAAGAAGCTTCAGTAATTCAAAATTGTATATCTTATAACATGCAAAATTCAAATAGTGGAAGATGATACTAAAACACACAGCATATCATGAAAATATAATTATCTTTTAACAATAATTATCAGTAAAAAAAAACTATGTTAAGAGTTAAAAAAATAATTCTGCAAACAAAAAATATAATAGAAAAGCAAAAAAAAAAAGGGTGACACGAGAAGACAATCAAAAACTAGAAAACAGGTCGCGAGTAGGCATTGATAAGATTTTTTATAGAAAATGCGGTGTTGCCTTCTCGATCAGTGTTACACGGTGTGTGGATTCAGTTTCGGGTACAGGCTTCAGATCCCATTGTTGCTCCTGCTTCTATGACCGTTCTGGTCCTTTTCACTTCGTTCCTGGCACAAAAGATAAGTCACGCGCGCTCAGTGTCTGTATCTCTTTAGACTTTAGAAACCAATGCGCTCGTTTCAACGCTCCAGTGATAATAGGAATCAGAAAACAAATAGTGTTCCAAACAAGAAAAAACCAAAACGATTACTTACTGATTTTAAAACACCGATTTTTTCTGCATGTATTTAACTGTTTAGAATCTTATTACCGAGTGAGATAAGATAACATATATAATTTAAAAATATAAATTTCAAAAAACATAATACAACTTTATTTATCATAAAACTTTATTAGAAGTAAAAATAAGTATTTTTTAATTTTTCCGTTACAAATATATTATTGTAAAACGAGTAATAAATTATTTAAATATATTACCGTGAAATGAGTAACACACGCGTTTAATACATCAAAGTTTTACCGAAATATCGGCGTTTCTATTTTCATGAAACATTAGGGACCATTCATTTCGTATAACAAAATTTGATGATGTTACATGGTATAAAAAATACGATTTTGATTAAATTCGATAAAGAAAATATAATACTCAAACATTATAATGATGTCATAACAGAGGTTTACAGAATAAATCCGATTAAACAAGAACTAATCAATTGATATATTTGTTACATAATCGAAAAACATTTTTACTACACTTAACAAAAGATAAAAATTATTGTGTAAAAATGTACGAATGTATGTTTTTATTTGATTTATGTATGTTTTTATTTGATTTATGTATAATGTATGAATGTAGAAGTGAATATGCTTGTAAATGTAAAATGCATGACAATAAATGTATCTTTTATTGTAACAATACATAAAAACGATAAGTCTGTAATGCCTGCAAAATTTGATATATATAAATAAATATTTTTTTTTAAACCATAGTTCGCCAGATATAAACAAAAAAGTAAAGTTTATAATATATACGAATGCAATACATGCATATTGCTTATCTGGAAACTACTATTTGGCATTCAAATTTTAAAATTTCGTTCTCGATTTATATCATAAATTTAGTTTTCTTTTTGTTATGTGAAAACTATTAAATACAGAAAAATAGCTAAATAGTTTATGCAATTTAATAATCAATAATTATTTTAGAATATATTAAATACAAATATAATATAATTCATAATATTTTATCTGTTTACATTTCTATGAATTTCTTATAAGACTGTAATTGAAATTTAAGTAATTTATTTAACAATTTAACAAAAAAGCTATTACCTGTCTATAAATACAATTAAATGGTAATTTAAGTTCGGAAGTGAAAACATAAATAAATGTAAAACCACAAACATTTCAAATGAGTTAAAGATATAGGTCCAAATCCAAACATTTTCTCTACGTTAATGGATTACAATTCTGAGCCCATTAAAACTAGTTTGTATAATCTCTATTGCCAAGAATTAGGTAACTTTTGGTTTGCGGATCAGAGAGATAAATTTCATTTGTTACAGATCTTCTGTCCTAATTTAATCTAATAAATAATTTATTATCCTTATATTTAAATAATAAAATGTCAATGTATGTATGTATATATAGAGAGAAATAAATTCTGTTCTATGAAGATGGTTGATTAAACATGTGGCATATCGATTTTGATATTACGAAGAAAATTGTAATGTATGTATAAATAGATCTAGGCGTAATCTATCAAATTTATCTAGAAAAATAGACTATTATGTTGCAGGAAAAAATTGTTGAATAAAGTTTATTCGTAATAAATTAATGAATGTAAATAGTATAATGTATACTATTCTAACAATATTAACTAATAACTAAATCTATATACTTCGATTACTAAAATCTATTTAGTATTTTTATATTCAACAAAAAAAAAATTGAAAATACTAAAGAATTTGCATAAATGGGACTTTTTTGATACGTAAAGAGAGTTCTTAAATTATATATTAACCATTCGTAAATACATACTCATACATCATTTCATAATATTTCACTTATTAACAACTAATAGCATTTGAGTTTTCTAAAAAATTCTAAATTAATAATTAATTTTAAAAATTTATTGTTAAAATTATTTACATAAAAAATATAAAATTAATTGAAATAGTAAGTAATGTGTTAGTACAATGTAAATAAAATAAAAGTACGTGCAATAATATTGATTGATTTCCAGATATAAAAAATTATGGAAATTTCCAAACAATAAAAAACCATATTGCAAAATGTAAAATTTTGCTTTTACGTATAAAATCTGTTTTGAATTGCCTATGTTGTTTTATTTTTCCATATATTTGACATTCGACAGTGATAAGTAGTATTTTGAATACTGTTCCATATCGGAAATATTGCTTGCCAAAAATACACATATTTGACAGTTCAGTTTGATAGATATGACATGTTTGTAATATAACAAAGATGTTTTCAGATCTTTACATTTCTCGTGAAACGTCTTAAAAAATAACGGAGTCTTTTTTGCGTATTTCAACTCAAATAGATAATATAAGAGAAAAAGACGAGCAAACTAGAATTTGACTCCAAGAAAAGGATACAAATGCTAGTATTTTGTCTTCGTATGTAAACATAGAAAGCGGAGAAAAGAAGGTATTCAGTATTCACGTATTCACGGCTGAGATTTTTCTTTTTCTCAGCTGGAAATGTGTTACATTACACTCTGCTTACGCGTGCACTTCTTTGAAATGAGCTTGCGCAGCATTTGTAAATGTATATTGTGACTTTCACTCGAAATTTTTCAATGCTTAATTCTAATCTGCTATATTACAAAATGTATTATTCCATAAACAAATACCTACAGTTATTTACATATTTCAACAATATTATTGCAAAACACAATAAATTTCTCAAAACAATAGCAGAAATCAGTCACTTATTGTTTAGCTATTAAAATAGTAAAAGAAAAATTAGGAGATCAAATCCGACTGCTGTCAATTTTGTCACAAAAAACAAAATTAATCAAGCGTTGTCCGTTAATTAACAGTTAATTATGCAGTCAGATTGTCATCTGCCTTTGATTAATTAATTACAACTAAATTAAGTTGTTAAACTGAACAATTTCAATTCTTTCCATTAAAAATTGTTAAAAATTTATATCAACTACAGAAATAAAAATATAAATTATATAGAAAATATAAAAATATAAAAAATATAAAATATTTAAAATTATGTATTTTTATTCTGACAATGAATTGTCGTATACAACTTAAAATAGAATCTAACTCTAACTAACTGCTTTAAATGTATATATAGAAAGAATTTTTTAAAGTATATATATATATATATATATATATATATATATATATATTACTTTGCGTAAATCTTCCAAAATAAACTTTACAATGTAGCAACATAAAAAAACAAAAACATGATTTAAGATAAATTCAAAAATGCCTCGATGCATCTACTGATTGGATGATAAAGTTCGTGCAATGATGCAGAAGCATTTTCCTCGCATAATGGTAACAAGTTGAGAACTTGTACGTTGTCAATAGCTGTATGACTAACGGTGTGTACTGAATCGTAGAATTTACATGCAGAGTGTATCGCGAGCAGTTTTTCCTCATTTCTAAAACGGGGCACGTTTTCTGTTGTTCGCCAACTAAAGCGGAAATATTTATCAGCAACTGAGCTCGGATTACGCGTATTTGTCCGAAGAGAATAAAATTAATTTATAACGTTTTTATGAGTTCAAGTACTTACTGCTTATTGGCTACATTTGTTACTGAATAATTCTGCTTGATTTTTGAAATTAGCTTCAAAAAAATTATTGAAATTCAGCATATTACTTACTACAGTGATTTGGTCTCTCATAATATATTTATTATTATTAAAATACAATAATTTTAAGTAAATTTTATACTAATACAATTCCATTAACTTCTTTGTTTTATGCTCTTCCCATTTTATACTGGACACACAACGATTAGTCGCAATTAGACAAAACACTATTAGACACATTTAATCACGACATAATATATATTTTTTTCTAATGTAGTCACGATTAAACATGTCTACATAAGAAAAACTATGTTACTTAGTGACTCATCGTGTCTAATAATGTTTCGTCTAACAGTAACTAACCGGTGTACATCCAGCTTTACAAATTTTTAATACAAAATTCATTTTAAACATTTTTTAAATGTTAAATATAATTATCGTTAAAATTAAAATAAAATACTTTCTTATCAGATAAGAACCCACTTACAGTGTCAAAAAATAAGTTGGTACTTGTAATTCTAAAATTATAAAAAACCAAGAAATTTTCAAGAGCAACTAGGCTTTAAATAAAAAGTTTCAAAAGCTTTACTCAAAATTATGTTCAGTTCAAAATAAAAGATTTAAAAAAAAAAAAAACTTTTTGAAACTAATAAAACAAACAATTCTTTTCTTAAATAAATCAGAAAAAATTAACAATGCATACAAATAAATAGAGTTAAATGAAACTAGAAGAAATTTAAAAACAATAAGTTGAAATCCTCAATCCAGTTGATTGATATTCTCGTGTTTCCCCATTTCATTCAGCACCGGGATAACACATCGTAAGATTTAATTTAACAAGAACGAATCGCCGATGCAAGAGCATTAAATTGAGATATACCTCGGTGTCGACAAGATCGGGGCAGCCGGTGTCGAAGGGTAAATAAAAAAAATCGACCAACTTCTAACCTCTATCGTAGTAGCGCGGAAAAAAGGCATTAGAAACGATAAGATCCCTCCTTGAGGGACACTTACCGACGATGAAGTGACCAAGTCGTTCCCAACTTACGTCTGTTACGTCTTTTAATAGTTCCAGTTAATGTTCGAACATCGAAAGTGTTCAAATCGTTTATTTTATTTTATTGGAAATGGAGGCAAAAATAAACTTGAAAAATTATGATAGTTTATGTATCATTGCGATAAAATTATTTCTTTCCAATTAATTCCATTCTTTGGTTTATCTACACTTCCAGGAACTTGTTTCAGAAAATTAACGATTTTGTAGCAACATAAATATATGGTAAAATTAATTCGGAAGAAAACTATAAGCCGACCTAGCACTCCTGTACACATGAAGTGGAAAAGCCTTCGAATTTGATTAAAGCCTCACTCATCATCTCTGTTATCGCTTTAAGGTTCATTTATCGGTTCGATTGTAATTTTTTGTTTATTCTTTTCATATGCGTTTAATTGTTTATGATTTTATTTTAAAAAAATTGCATTTACTTTTCACTAAGGAAAAAATTGTTTATTCTTTTAAATTTTCATTCAAAGTATATAAAAGTTAAATAAATATATTTTATAATATTTTTTACACTGTAATTTTAAATTTTTTGTTATAATTTCCCTATTTAAAAGATCGTCTGATGATATCTGAGTGAATGAAACGCTAGTTACAATAAATAACTATTTTATAAAACAAGCAAGTGTATTATTTTTCATTTTCTTTGATTATTAATTAACATGTTTCATCAAGTGCCCACCTACTTAACCTATTAAATTTATAGAATTTTCTGTGCTGATATGCCGTGGTCGATCTATCCTCGTCCAGAAAATTCTGTAAATTCTATGGATACCGGCCGTGAAAGCCTGAAGATTACTATTACTCAATCTCTTTTCTAATATCAAAAGATTGTATTAAATGGCAATTTTGTTTTGAGCTGTAGGCCTGGAATGAATACATAAATTTCAATGTATATCAGAACAAACAGATGCTATAATAAACAAGGTTTCGAAACCAATTACGTTTGTTTTTCATATGCCAATAATAATGTTTACTAGTTCAAAAACTTTGTTACAAAAAAAAATTGATTTTATACAAAGTGAAATAGAAATAAAAGTTATTAGTATCATTTCATGTATTAACCACAATTTAAACACAAATAATTATAAAAGTAAAATTTTAATGCTCATGGAAACTACAAAATTTTTAATGTCCTTACAATTTAACATGTTAATAGAATGTCGTAACCAACTACATATAGTCGCTACTGCTTTGCATGAATATAAGATGAAGACACTATAAACACGAAAAGATAATAAAATCTAATGAATATAATTGTGTTTAGTCTCAGGTTGTATATACTACATCTGGTTACAAAACTGTATATGCCTTTTATCATACTACTCTCCTGGGATTTATATCATAAACTTATTTCTCATGACTTCCTCAACATAATGGATACAGATAAGCAAAAAGATATTCTAAAATTTTAGTTTGCATTTTAGATCAATACATGTACACAAAAATATTATATATTTATTTCTTCTTTATAAAAGTTTAATATGATACTAATTTTTTTTTCCATTTTGTTGAAAAAAAAAATGTATAAAACTAATACATAAAGTTTTTTTTAATCGTAAAATTGCAAGTTATCCATTTGTGAAAAAAAGTATTACCTGTTATTAAGTTACACTTTTTTTAATCTATTAAAATTTAATTTTAAGTAAATTATTTTGTAATATTTTAATAAACAGTAAAAAAGAATTATTTTTTAATTATATTTTGATACAGACTATATGTTGTCACATTGCTATAGAAGACCTTACAAATACAATGCCTTATTCATTACGCCTTTTTTTCATCATTTTTGGTGAATAATTGAAAAAGAAGTTAGACAATAACCAATGAATTCTTGAACAATAGAATTTTCTTTTGATTTATTTTTAAAAAAAAATTAATTGCATTTGATAAAAGCCAAATTTATACAAAAATAATTAAAATTTTAATATTTTTAAAAAATATTCATTAAATCTACAATAAAAATAGTAACTAATGTATGTTCATATCAAATATTGTAAAACAATAGAATACATTGTAATAAATACATTTTCCAGATATTATTTGATCTAAAATATAAAATTCATAGAATTTATAGCAAAACCACTACTATATAATGATGAAATATGTATTAAAATAATTAATGGTTTGTATGTAATTTAGTTATAATTAATTTAATGATTCAATCATGTACAGAATAATTTCTATGAAACAAATTATAAATAACTAATTAATATTGTTCGAAAATCAAATTGTACAATATATATTCCGTAAATACATTTTATTTACAAATTGCAAATATTGAAACTAAAAAACAAAGTACGATAAAATATTAAAAATATAATAAATAATTAAATGCATTTCTATTTATATTTGCAAATAATGAAATTATTTTTTATTATTGCTTTTACTCTCAAACAAAAATATACAATTTTTTATTCCTGATTAATTATCATATTTATTATAAATGCGTTTCTTGATCAATCGTGTTACACTTTACTCACGTAAGTAAATGTTTGAGTTATTACTTAACACTTTTTAACCAATAAAATTTTTTGTAAATTTATTACTTTACAATTTGTGACCAATCACAAAAATGTACTTGAAATATCTAACGAGTTACGGCTGTTGCTAAAAATCTAGTGCAATTTTTATATTACATTTATTTCAGATCGAAAAGTACATAAAAATCATTATTACAAGCTCATTGAATAATATATTAACGTACCATCTTCCATAACAAATAAAATTTATCGTATTTAAAAACAATTATATACATATACAAAAATCTTACATAATTATTTCGAAATATAATAGTTTCCAAATAATTACACTAAAATAAAGAGACGTCATTTTAACTTTAACTGTAAGTTGAAGAGAATGTCTTTAATAAACTAAAAAGTAACAGTTACAAAATTTAGATTAATTATAACCTTTTAAAGTGCTTAATGAATGAAAAATGAAATGAAAAGAGAAAGTGAAAAAGCAGAGACAGATCGAGTTTAGAAGAACATTAAGAGGTTACGTCATTTAATTAATATCCAACGACAAAGTCCTTTTCTCTTTTTGCATTTTCGAATCTGTTTTCATGAGAAAAGCGCGCACATAGGACTACAAAATTACCTTTGCGATGCGCTATTGAAATTATCTACTTTATACTACGCAATATAGTATTTTTAAATAAGAAAATGTGACCCCTGACATTCTTCAGTCGATGTGTTTTTCTTTTATTATGCACAAGCAAATTATACAAATAAAACCTTTTAATAAAAAAAAATTTCTTTGAAATAAAAGCAAATTTTCTATACATTAAATTATAAAGGAGTTACTTTGTGATATTCTAATAATACAAAAATCTATATTTTTCTAAAATTTTCATAAAATCATCACAGTATGCCTATTATAAGTACTTTTTATTTTTAATTAACTTATCAATCAAAAAAGTCTATTTATTATTTTATTCTTTGTCTATTTTATTCTCCATCATGATAAATTAAAAATATCAATATAACATGTTTTAAATATATTTTACTGGAGTGGAATTAAAATAGAAAACTTAACAGAGATACACAGTAACAAATATTCCAGAAAATTCTGTTCTAACATCAAGAAAATGATACAACGAATAAATCAAGTTGTTTCTGAGTGTTGTCATTTACTTTTTGCTTCCTTTATCGGCAAATCCACTTTGCACATTTTAACCAAAACGCAACTATTTTATGCGCATGATCTCAGATTTGACCTAATTTGGATTTTCTTTATGCTAACCATTACGTCGGACAAGATAATTTTAACATTTCTGTGATTCTACTAGCTTTAATGGTGTAAGACAACTTGGAAATTAGATTAAGCACTTGTGCTTGCGTATAGTCCGACACTAAATAAGTTTTTGTCATTCGAACTCTGTTTGGAAACCAACAAAAAGTTGATTTACTCTTTATCGTATAATTAAGGTACTATTTACAGCGACGTGTTAACACAATTTATAGTACGAATTAATAAAAGAAAATTGTAAAATTTATCCTATTAAAAAATATATATTAAAAATATATAAAACTTAGCTCATATTCTAAAATTTTATATTTCTTGTAAACTATACTTATATAGCAATGTGACGTTTAACATAATATTAAATATCTAAACTATATTTTTTACAAAAATTTTGAGTAGAAGTTTATATTTTTAGTTAGTTATTAAATAATAAAGTTTATAAGAAAAATATTACATTTGAAGCTATACAAATTTTTCTAAATTAATATTACTTATAAAATAATAAAATAAATTATTTTTGCAATTAGATATAATTTACGTATAATTTATTACGTTTTCCTCGTTAAATGAAACATAATTTAAATTGTTAAGCTTTAACAATATAGCATAATTCATTATTTACAAGTAGACTACATTACACACTTAACCGTTGAGGGATGATTAATAAAATTGAGAACTAAAAGTTCATAAAATAATTTGATTACCGCAAATTATTAAGATAGTAAATTTGAATAATATTGCAAATACGTATTAAAGTCAACGAGTCAAACGTTTAATTACGGTTCGAAAACGTATAGAACGCGAGACGGAAAACGTTGAGAGCGTAAATTTTCAAAGACGAAACTCGCTCAAGAGCATTTATTAAACCCTTTGCGTAGAAGAGACTTCCATAAATCTGAGCGTAAATCCAATACGTACTTCTTTAAATTACACCAAAGAAACATTGTATTTTTATTAGCTAGACTTTTTCCTATCGTAACCGACAAATTTATGCTGAGCCTAAGTTTTTACTTCGGATTTGTTATTGTAGATTTTAAAGTTACAATGTGGTACAAAAAAAAATCCTTAGATAATTTGTCTAACATTTTCTTTATTTGAATTAAACAATTCATAAGAAAACATTACAAACGTCTATGTATCCAGTAAAATTTATTCAAACCCAAACTCAAAAATAATAATCAGTTATATTAAATTAAAAACAAACAACATTAAATTAGAATGAGTTTCATGTTATCGTATAAGTATACTTTAGATCGTCTTCTTAATAGCAAAATTTTTAATATATTAAGATTTTTTTAATTTATAATAAAAACTAATTTAAATTAGTTTATTCGCTAATGCTGGTTGTAAGATTTTGGATTCTTTGGGTACTTTAGTAGGAATGTAAATGTTTCCAAAGAAGCCCGTTTGACTATATACAATGCTGTTTTGTTGCCAACGTTGATGTATGATAGTGAATGTTGGTTTTGGCTGCAAAAGTATAAAAGAAAAATGACTGCTGTGGAAATGAGTATTTTACGTGGAGTATGTGATGTAACTAGGAGGAATCGGATACTAAATAGATCAGTGTATGATGAGTGTGAAATTGAAAAAAATGTTGTTGTAAAAGTTGATGTTAGTCAGTTAAGATGTTTCGGTTTATAAAAATAATAATTTAATGAAATATATATGTGACGTATTTTAATAATATCTAATAACAAAATTAATTATTATTTCTTTTGTAAATAAGATTTGTATGTGAAATATAAACCGTTTACCCATTATTAAAAATCACGGCACGCCACTGCTAAGTAAACAGATAGTCAATTGTTTTCGAAACGCTCGGTTAATTTATCATAATAAAGTTAATAATTGACATGTCTTTAATAACGTTTTATATCTCCCATCCTAAATAAATATATAAATAATAATAATAATAATAATAATAAAGCTAATTTCGTAATTTTCCAATTTAATCCAGATTGAAAGCTTTCAATATTTATTAAGCAGATAATAATAAGTGCAGCAGCACTTTGGCTTGGCTTGGCATTCAGCATCGACTGCATTGTTCGGTTCGAAGTGCACACGACATTCACGAGTCATTTGCGGCAACATAAATAATTTAGATCGAAAGTAAAGAAGTCATGTAGGCTGAGCAACCTCGTATGAACCACGCCGGAGCCGGAGCCGGAACCACGCCACCGTGTTCAAGATGTTTTATATCCGTATGAATTTTGCAGGTGGTATTGGCGTTTTGCCACAACGTAGGTACTTACTGTTGCTCTAGCTTGTGCTATTCTGTCTCTATTCCTGCTCCTGCTCCTGCTAGATGTCTACGGCTGGTCATCAGAGCGCATGTGCTTACTCACATAGACGTTACCATCAAGCTGTTCAAATCAATTCACATTGTTCAAGCCAATACCATGCAAACAATTTTGAAGAATTAAAACGAAAAAACAAATTCATTAAATATTTTTCAATAATTATATGAACTATAACTTTACTCTTTTGTGTTTCGTTTTTCGTTTACTTCAAATAATTTTTACTTTTGATTTTTGTGTGAAATATCCAGCGTAACTAGAAGAGATCAAGTGCGAAATAGTCAGTTAAGATTGTTTAGCCATCTTGAGCAAATGTCTAATAAATATTCGTATTCGGTTAAAATAATATAAATATGTGAGTGATATGGATTTCTGATAAGTAAATAGGACGGCATGATTGAGAGCGTTTTGCGTAAGCGCATGTTTCCAAGTAGTAAGAATAAAAGAGCATCCAAGAAAGACATCATAAATCTGGATGAAGTAATAGCTTGTCTTGATAGAAATGTTTGGCGAAAACTAATTTTTGCGTGAATAGAAAATGTGCCACATTCTTATGGGAACATAGCGTGCTTGTATGCATGTATTTTTTTTTCATGTTTAATTTTTTCCAAATTTCAATATTTTCTATTTTAGTTATTTTTATTTTTAGTAAATTTTGTAATTAAGCTGGGTTTTAAAATCAATCAAGCATTAGCTAAAAACTTATGCAATTTCTTTGTAGAAAGGAAGCAATTCACTCACTAAATCTCACTTATCGGCTTGCAAATAAAACAAGCATTCTTTTCAAAATGATTAATATTTGTTGAATTAAGCTGAGTTTTACGATTAAAAAATACACCTATTGTAAATGAGTTTCGAAATATGTTCCTATGGTGAATGCGACCTGGTACGGAACTGTTACTTTAGTGAGAATACGCACCGCACCGTGAACGTAATGCCCAGCTAAAGTCTGTCCGCTTTTAATTTAGGATAATTTTGTAGAAGCGTCGTGTGTGGGAGAATTTTGCCAAATAACTTTATGTGTCTTAATACAGCTGGGACGCAAAGTGAAACACCAAATTTCCTACAAAATATACATATATACATGTAAATAACTTTATCTACAAATTATCGTACCGCGTCTATTTAAATAACAATTCGCAATTTAAAAATTGATATAGAATAGAATTAAACCGGAAAATAATAAATTAGCTTTTAAAATTGTTTATCTATTCCAAACATTGAACATTAACACCACTCAAAAATAATTTTATTGTTTCTTTATCTAGTATTGCTTGTTGTAAATTTAACAAAGTAGAGTTAAAAATTTTATAAAACATTTGTCATGTATCTATAATTTAGAAAACAAAGATATCGCCCAATTTCTTCTTTAACTCGCTGAAACACCATTGTACTGAAATAATAATTTGTCACAATTTCGCGGACAACAAAATAACACTAGCCCATATCCACGTACTAACCGTTAAAATAAGAAAAGATAGAAGCTAGGTGCCAGGAGCCAGGGGCTCGTTATTAAACAGTATGTTTAACGTAGTTTTCTAAGGAAGATTAACTACAAATGAACGTGCAACGGACGTGCTAATGAAATGTAAGTCGGTTCTTATTCCAAAAAGATGTGCGTTGGCCAGAATGGTTCACTCCACGCTACTTGAATCGTATAAATGGAATTCTCGCCAAATGTTCCGTGAAACAATTTGTTCATTAGACGCGAATCTTGTACATTCTATAATTATTAATTCACTGTTGTTGTTGTTTTTTATTCTTCTTTTTTTTGGTTAAGAATTTATAACAATACCGCGTAATAACTAAAAACAAAAGTTACTCATATGAGTCGCTGCTGAGTTCTTGTAATATCAGCATAAATGTAACAAATTGTAAAATTATTTTAAAACTGTGTTAATCTGCCATAAAAATAAAAAGATACGCCACCCCAAAGAGATATAAAATCTTTTTAAAATTTCGTTTTTATTTTTATAATGTACATCAAAACAGCGTACCGTGCATACATAAAGATCATTCGCGAACGTGTTTATAAACATTGTCAAGCAGGGGCGTTAAAATTTTATAAATACTTTCGCGAAATTTTTACGTATTCGATAAACGAGCTCGGTATGCAATTCGCGCGGAATTTATACAGCATCATCACATTCGCATCGGCCGCGCCGCGCCGCGCCGCGCCGTGTCGTAATATTCAAGTTCATAAAAACCAGCTCATTTACGATGTGATCGGGAAAACTTGCGCCGAATTCCACATCAGACTCACATGAAATAAATATATCTATCTATATAAAATTGTGTATCAGCTTCTGGTCATCCTATTGATTTTCTATCACTTTCTTTTAGCAATGCCCTATATAAAGTCGCTTGGTTATTTCGGGACACCCCCCAGACGGCGAGCGCCAAATTTGCGCATTGGGCCTCTAATACCATCAGCATAAAACACAACGTTACCGTATCGCTGTGGCTGTGCCTGAGTTCGATGTCTGTGTTTTCTCTTTTCATACAGTCACATTCTTGACTGTGCCCAGTCTCCGATGCGATAGTCCAATCCACCTATACTACATTGTACATTGTACTACAAACAATAAATTTTCTCATTTTCTGAATACTCTAGCTAACTTAGCTCCACTCACCTCTATATACCATATATTTTATATCTACTTTTACAATATTTTTTATGATTTACGGTTTTTTTAATTTATTTTTTTTGTATAAAAATCTGAAATTAATGAATATTACACCGATTTATAAATATTAGCATAATAAATTCTTATAAATATATATGTAATACTAAAACTATTGCCTGGTTTTATAAGAACTGGTAAAATTTACTTTAGAAGTAAATCTACAGATTTCCAAATTATAAACAGAGAATAAATTTAATGTAGTAATATTATAAAAATTGGCATTAATAGACCTGTTCGATTCGCACACTTGTGTCTACTGTTTACTGCTGCGTCAATGTTTGTTATTTTATTCACTTCGCAGTTACATATAATGTAAATGGCAAACTACTGCACTGAACAAACCTAATATTAATAATAATCTAGAAATATATCGTTAAAATAATATTTGTTTTTGAAATTATTTAGCAGAAAAATAAAATTTATTTGTGAAGTAAATTTAATCAGTGCTTATAAAACCGAGCCTCTGTGCATGATTTGTTTATTGATAAATAAATCAGATTTAATTTTGTAGCATCATTAATAACTAATAACATATCGCGAAAGAATTTTTACCAACGTTGGTTAATAAATTTTCTGATCCTTTACTAATTATAAATAAGGGATCATAAAGGGTTTACAAATTAATCATTTATTTACTACAAGAATTATAGTGTTCAAAATTCATTTAAAATTCTACCTATTTACGTAAAATAACGTACGTATATAAAATATTTTTCTAAACAAATTTATTATTAACGAAAAATTGATGAACAAATTTTAAAAAAAAAGTTAAATAAGTAATGAGTGGAAAAGTGAAACAATAGACTGAAAAAAAAACAATAGATAAATAAAACAATAGATAAATAAAATAAAATATAAAATGGAACTAAATTCGAAATGAAATAATCAAATAATACAAATGTATGAATACGACATAACAAAAAATATATTTTTCAAGTATGAATTATTTCAAATTTTACTAAATTTGTATTTTATTTTAAATATATCATTTTTTCTAAATGTAGATATAAACAGAATTTTTTTAATAATCAATATAACTTTATTATTTATAGAGCACATAATATTTGAAACGAAAAATATCAAATATAAAATTGGAATCCATAGGAACATTGCTGAGAAAACAATAAGCAGTACATTTGATACTTTTGTTTTTATAAGAAGTCACAGCACAAGCATTCGCTGAAAAAATATTTCCATTTGACATTGAAATCACAATATAGCCATAAACCGTACAAGTTCAAATAGAAAACGTAAATTCGCATGCCAGTTATTTTTTATGCAAAAAAAAAGAATTCTCGGCTTTCAATTCTTTTCCACGTAACCTACAGGTCTACTATGATTCGAAATTCAACAAAACAAAATTTATTATTTTATTTTTAATACACACATGTTGCAGAAATATTTAAACAATCCGTTTTTTTTTTGCTAAATTATTAGTATTTTTAAAGATAATTTTTCTTTTTCATTTTTTCTTTTTATCTAACGTGAAATTCTAATAATTTTGCAAAAAAATAATGAATTATTCAATATTTCTTCAGCATATATACTGACGAATATAATTAAATACCATACGTCAAATTTTATTGAATATATCTTTCATAGTATTTATCAAAAACACTGCGTTTACTGAAATTCCATTAATTTAGATTGTCATTTTCATAAATTTGTTTATAATATTAAATTAAATAAATCCAAGTGCGTTCCATGCCAAAAATTTTATTTTTAATTTCGTTGCTTCTTGTTTCTCGAGGATATTTTTTAAATCTAAATTTAAAATTATCCTGAGAAAATATAAACAGCGACTTTTATTTTTACTATTATATTAGATGTCTTAGTGGTAACTATCCAAGTTTGAACTGTTCAAAAATTGATAGCATGACAAAGTTATTAAGGAAAAACTTGAAAAAGTTTAAACAAACTTCAGCTACGTGGCATTGTTATAAGTACAAATATTCTGGAGACGTATAGTTAAATCCATAAAAACTGTGGAAAAGGTTATTAATTTTACTATAAAACTGAAACTACCGTTTTATGAGATAGAGCAAATAATTAATACGTTTTGTTCCAAAATTTTATATTTTACAAGTGTGTTTAATTTAAATATAATATTCACTTTTATTGCAGCAAAATTATTATAAATTTATCATGGATATTTTATATTCCATATAGTATAAATTATAAAACTAGTTAATCTCCTAGTTTTACATATAAAAAAATTATGAAAATTGTAATCGCAGAATAACTAAATAATCTAAATAATATTTTGAAAATAATTAATTAAAGCTGGTATGTGAAAAATTCGTGAAAATCATTTAAAATACGACTTTGTTTATTGGGATCTAACATGGGGACGTGGCCTATTCAATATCAAATATAAAAATCAAATATAATAATAATAATAATTTTTTTTGTTTAATTATTTGATAATTTTCCGTAACTTTTATAATATTGTTTTAGGTATTTTATGGACTGAAAAGGATCATAACAAAAAATCCAAAATTTTCAATAAATCTTATTAATCATAAGACCATAATACTTTATTAGTTTCACAAAAATGTATAGGTTTGCATAATAAATACATTGAAAAAAATCAATATAATATTATAAAAACCGTCAGTGTGAAAATGATATAGATTGTATATGTAAAACAATGTTTTTCCCGGAAAATAAACTGATTTATACAAATGATTTATGTAATTTTTACATAGACGGTTTATGTAATATTACATGAATTTTTTCCAGTGTATAACTAAATCTTTATTTCATTTGTAATTGTAGATAATTTTAAGTTAAACTTTACTTAAACTTCTTATAGCCAAATCATATTTTCAATAATCCAAATCAGACTAATTGAAATTTCATGATAATTATCCATTCACTAGTAAAAATAATTCCATTCCAATTAGTCACATTGTATATTTTTCAAAAGAATGGATTTATTTGAAATTTAAACAAAAGTTATTTTTTTATAGCTGTAGTAAAAAAATGTTCCGGCGCAGACTTCGAATATAATAAAAATACGTATTCTTTATAGACGATAATATCCTGTATATATTAGTGCGGCCGCGTTTTACTATATATATATATATATATATATATATATATATATATATATATATATATATATATATGATAAAATGTTGATCTTCCTGTGAAAACTTACACAATAAACATAAAGCATAGCGCAAACAGTCTCAAACACAAGAACAAAACGCACACGACAACAGAAATAGGAAAGCAAGCGAACAGTTGTTTTTTATTTCTTTTATTATAATAGAACAACACTGACAAGCACAAGCACACGACCACTCTAAATAAAATATCATTGCGCGCATGAAAATCGCTTCAAAATACGTTTCATTGTTCCTTAATATAAAATATAATCATATTAGAATCAGAAACAATTCAACAACTGCTTTTTATAGTTTTCCTATATAATACAATTGTTTCCAGTGTAATCTGTTTTAAAATGCAATCTGGATATTTTATATATTAAGAATCATTCGACTATCCTACTTATATCGAAATTAGTTTTATATTCTAGTCGTAATGTTATTGATTCTGAACTGCATTATCTACTTACTTGTGAAAATACAATAAAAATTTATTAGTACTTTTGATATTTGACTGAAAATCTAGATTCACCAAGATCGCCAAAAATCAAAAAAAAATTGGAAACCTCTTTTCTAACTATTTAAAATAATACGAGTAAAATCAAATTTACAAATTATTTAGAAATACATAAAATTCATAAAATTATTATATTTTTCTGGAAGAAAGTTTCAAAATTAAATGTAATTAAAAAAAAAATGATTATAATTGGTTAAATAACGTGGACATAATAAATTTTTAAAAATTTTAGTAATTTTTTTCTCAGAAAGTTGGCAACACTGTACTTTGTTGAAATTATCTAATTTATATGAATACCAGAAAAATCTTTTGTGAAAATTTGAACAAAATCGGTTAAACAACATGGTCGTAATAAATTTTTAAAAATTTTAGTAATTTTTTTCTCGGAAAGTTGACAACACTGTATTTTATTAAAATTAAGAAATTTATGTGGGCACTAGGGAAATCTTTCCTAAAAATTTGATCAAAATCGGATCAATAATGTAGCCACAATGAATTTTTAAAAACTTGAGTATTTTTTTCTCGAAAAGTTGACATTACTGGAAATAACCAAAACCACATGACCATCTTGGGCACTAGACAAATTTATTCTGAAAATTTCATTAAAATCGGTTAAACCGTCTAGGAGGAGTTGCGGCCACAAAATTTTGACTTACGACCGACCGAGCGAACTGACGACGCACATCCATACATCCACATAAACTAAGTTCAGATTCGTCATCTAGAGGCTATATGAAAGATTTCTACACAATTTTTTTTTTTTTGAAAATGTTACAGACACCGTACCAAACGCTATACCACTTTCCTTGCTGTCAAAGTGGTAGAAAACAAATGGTCGTAATATTGAAAATAAATGCAAAAATTATACATTTCTTAGGTTCCAACCAGAATTACATCTATGTAGAATAAGATAATTTTATTTGTTTCCGTTTCTGACAGGCAGAACTGAAAATTTAGAGGCCGCCGGCGCCGTAGAACAATATCCGTGACGACCCGGTTGCGTTTGACGCCATTTTTTTAAATAAAAAATTACGTTATTGGAAAAGATAAAAATACTGTGTTAAAGCTTATTTAATACCCTTCCCAATCATCTAATTGGTTTTTATTGCATGTGTTCCCAAAAAAAAATGTCGAAAAACACCTAAAAATCGGTGCTTAAATAATTTCATTTCTATTTTTTAATATAAATATTTATAATATATAATATATAATATAATATAAATATAATATAAATATAATATAAATATAATATAAATATAAATATAATATAATATAAATATAATATAATATAAATATTTATATTTTTCAAAATATCAGAAAAAGTTAGCTATGTAAAATAAATAACCGTATCTACGTTTTTCTGAATCCAGATTGCTTTGATTCGTTGTTTTCTAAATCAGCAGAAAAAACAAATAACATATCAGTTTTGTTTTAGCGACGCATTTGTAAACAGCAAATTTTGGTATAATTTTTTTTTTTGTATTTTACTTTCAATTAACCGTATTGCTTCTGCTTTTATTAAAATCAATTGTTTGAAGAATGAAAAATATTTTTTACGTACGTATTTTTTATATTTTCTATAATTCAATTATATAGTGTGTTATAATTTCTTAATAAATTTAATGGCTGATAATGACTTGTATCAAATTTAAAAGTCAAAACGTCCGATATATTTTTGAAATAATTAAGATTGTATCTTATTAATAAGTTCCTCAAAAGCCCATCCAATAATATATTACCAAAGGAACACCATTGAATAATTATAATTTAATGTTTTTCTATTTGTATAAATTTCAGATATTTGGAATATGGTGAACATAATGGTCACTTGTACGGAACACATCTGGATACAATTCGTGATGTGATTCGTCGTGGCAAAATGTGTGTATTGGACTGTAGTCCATCTGCTTTGAAGACTCTGCATAATAGTGCAGAATTTTTGCCATATGTCATATTTATAGCTGCACCCGGTATGGATCTCTTGAAAACAATGTATTCGGGAGCGGCAGGAAGTAGTAGCAGAGATTTAACATTTAATCGACAAAGTTCTATTAGGTAAGATGCGTTTAATAAATATAAATTATACCAGTGTTGGGCAAATGTGTGGAACCAAGTAAATATCTCGGAAGTTTTTAGAGATATCGAAATGGAAATTTTCTAGGTTAGATATTGCAGAAAATTGTGTAGTTTGAGCTTCCGATTTACTTGGTTCCACACATTTGCCCATACTCTACATTAAGCTTGATTCAGCTAGAGATTTTCATACTAGACGCACTTGTCAAAACTTGGATAATGTAAATCAGAAAAAATCCAGCCAAGTTTTCAAACTAGAATCGTCTAGAAGTTGATTTTCAAACTAGGTTCGGACCAATTTTTCATCCAAGTTTCTATACTAGACCTGCACACTAGCGGTAATTTCAGTGCTACCAACTCTGTGCAAAGTGTAAATGCGTAACTAAATAACTCAGAAAGCTTCAAAATCTTAGAAATTTTAACTAGTATTTCTTGTTTACGTCTATGAAAATTCATTTTGTACTTAACCTCTTACTTTCACACAATAACAAACTGGTATAATAAACACTACGTATATTTTGGATGTTGGCAAACCTAACTCACATCCAATTCCGCGCCTGCGTACAACTAAAAAGTATGAACATGCGAAAATTTTAACTACTTTAAAAACGATTCTAGTTTCAAATCTAATATGTAAACTAGTCAAAGTTTCTAGCCAAATCGAGCTTTAGAAAATTTTCGTACAACGTCAAAACTAGAGCTAAGTGATATTAAGATAAATAAAAATAACTTTGTTATATCACTAACAAAGTTATTTTTGTTTGTTTTATTTCGAAAATGTATCACAAAGTTACGGCTAATCAAGCTAAGTGATATTTTCAATTTGAACAGATACAGTTCACGACGTGCTCGTACACTCGAATCTCTTGCATCTTTATACGAAGAGGATGATTTACGTCGAACTGTCGAAGAAAGCGCCCGACTACAACGCGCTTACGAGAAATATGTCGATCTAGTGATTGTTAACGAAGATTTTGATGTTACATTCCGGAAAGTTGTTGAAGCATTAGATGCTCTTGCGCAAGAACATCAATGGGTGCCGCTCAATTGGATTTATTGAATGCATTTTTTATATAATTTAATATTATCGGATATCAGATGGACTAGTTTTCTTGATTATTATGATTTGGTTTTTTAATTATTATATCATATCTCATTACTTTAGAAGATCTCATAAAAATTGAGTAAAGTAGACAAATGGAAAGTAGATATTTTATCTAGTACAAAGCAGTTGTTTAACAACTTTTCTTATTGAAAAAACAAGTCTAATTTTAAACAATGTAAACATCTACTGACTGCATTTGATTAAAATTACACTAGATCTGAAGACATAATTATTTCAGTATAAATAAAAAAAGTTCTTTGATATTTTTGACATTAATAATGAATTGATATTTCTTTTAGCTGCTATAAATAAAAAGAAATAAAAATAGAAACTTAATCGTAATAAAAAAATCTGAAATATTTGAAATCTGAACGATATTTTTACGGTTTGGATTTTTGTTTATCACATTTGTGATATTATAGCTTTGTTCGCAAACTAGTTCCGAACAAGTACGCATGCGCAGTAACATTTTGCCGTACGATTTTGAGCCTTTGTGAACGCTCAAAATTAAAACGCGCATGCGTACTTGTTCAGCATCAGTTCGGGATGTGTTCCGTGAACAAAGCTTATAGCTTTGTTCATTGAGCATAGCCCGAACTAGTTCCGAACAAGAACGCAAGCGCAGTAACATTTTGCCGTACGATTTTGAGCTTTTGTGAACGCTCAAAATTAAAACGCGCATGCGCACTTGTTCGGAACTAGTTCGGAACTAGTTCGGGATGTGTTCCGCGAACAAAGCTTATGTGTCTGAGGCACTAGAAAATAAATTGTTTGTCTTATTCTTAAATTTGATTAAATCAAATTTACAAAAAATAATATTGTTGATCGTATTATTACGCATTTAATAAAAAAATGTATTAATTATTAAATAAATTTATAGGTATATGGAAAAATAATTCTCAAAAACTAGTCCATTTAGATTACAACGAATTTATTGACTGCCCATTTCTATTTTAGTTTATAAAAATGATTAATCTTTCTCTAAAAAAAAATATAACAAAATCAATTAACACATTAACATTAAATACATATGCACTTTTAAGAATTGAATCTCATCATGTACAGGTTGTAATTTTATAAAATAAAAGAAATCCCTAAATATGCTTATGGTACTTTTATCAAATTACACATTGTTGTGTAGCACTCGTACTATTAAGTTTTTTACAGTTTTTATTTTTAAATGGTTGATTTTATTAATGGCGCTATTGTTAATAATATTACTGCCTTGTGTGCTTAATTATGTACAAATTAAGACATGAATTTTATTTTCATCAACAGAATATTATACCGAAATATTTAATTTATTAATAAAAAGATAAGTTTATGTAGTAATAAATGAATCCATTTTTTATTAATGTTCAAATACAAACATATCAAAAGAAATTAATATTTAACAATCTAGTTTTAAAGAAAACTTTATCTCAGTACAAAAAATTGCAGATATTGGAGACATTTTCAATTGAATTTTTCTATACGTACATACTATATTTGAATTTTTTCTACGACCGTGTAAGAGTTGAAAATAATTTTATATTATACTTTGCTAGAATCAGTTAATTAATTGTTTTGTTTTCTTAAGAACAAAATATCTGAAAATCTATTTGATTTAGATAAATTGTTGTATTTTTTCTGTATGCAACACGGTCTAGATGAAATATATATGTACAGGCATTTATCTATACGAGTATTATAATTAGAAAATTATAAATATTTTATTGTAATTTTCGCATTCGTAATAATAAAGTACAATACAAATTTTTAAAAAAATACTATTTGAATTGATTTAAAATATGGATTTTATGATTACATATTGTTTTATTATTGTAATTAAATTCAATGTCTTTGCTTCGGCTAAAAATTACTCCTATTTTGTATGTGAACGAACGATGATATTTATATTATTTTTTTACGGATATAAGTCAGCATTATTATATGTATGAAACCAGTGTTATTTCGTTGGTATGACACAATACTAAACAAGTTATTTATGTGGTAATATAATTGAACAGAAGATACTTTGTTAACTAACTAACAAGTAACTGGTCGAATAAAAAAATTCTGCTATGATGTAGATTTGTTGACTAAAGACATGATCAGCTTAACAACTGAACATTATTATAGAGTTTTTGAAAAAGGAAATTAAAGTATAATTTGTACTACAAATTTTAATTTGGTTAATCAAAAAGATATATTACGTAATTTATTACAATATATATATATATATATATATATATATATATATATATATATATATATTAACATAAATTGTTCTTTATTTTAGACGTTTTGTCAGTTGATTTTCTGTTTTATTTTTTGATCAAATTGAATTCTCTCTAATTTTGGGAATATTTGTTTATTTTCTATCTATTTTAACATAATTGTTGCTGTTGTAATTTTAATAGTTTCGGAAATATAAATTCGAATTTGTTCCATATTCTTACTATAAACAAAGTACACAAAATTTTTGTGATATGGAACAAACAAGAAATCGACTGACGATATACCTACCAAAACTGCTTTATTTTCGTTATGATTCTGTAGTCATTTCTCCATAATCAGCTGATTTTAAATATGTGTATTATTTTGTAGCAAATAATAGATACAGTTTAAGCCAAACTTGTTACTGTATAATAAAAAAAAAGAAATTGGTCATCAGATCAACTATAACATGATGCGTAATACAACCGTGTAATTGGTTTTTATTGCATGTGTTCCCAAAAAAAATGTTGAAAAACACCTAAAAATCGGTGCTTCAAACACGAAAACTCCCTTAAATAATTTTATTTCTAGCAATCTATTTTTTTACTATAATACTATGTACCTCATTAGGTACATAGCTCTTTTCAATTATACCGATCAATTTGATATTCAAATATTTCATAATATTGCTACAATTTTTTAATATAAATATTTATAATATATAATATAATATAATGTAAATGAAATAAAAATATAATATAATACCTATAATATAAATATTTATATTTTTCGAAATATCAGAAAAATCCTTGAACAAAGTTAGCTATGTAAAATAAATAACCGTATCTACGTTTTTCTGAATCCAGATTGCTTTGATTCGTTGTTTTTTAAGTCAGCAGAAAAACAAATAACATATCAGTTTTGTTTTAGCGACGCGTTTGTAAACTGTCAATTTTTGCATAAATTTTTTTTTGTATTTTACTTTCAATTAACCGTATTGCTTCTGCTTTTATTAAAATCAATTGTGTGAAGAATGAAAATGGAGAAGATATCAAATAGAAAACAAGCTGTTTTGGTTGTTGGGGCTATCAAGTATTTGCGAGATGTTCGAGGTTCAAGTATAGAGGCAATAACCGATTATGTTATTACCGAATGTAAGGTGCCCGCCGAAGTTGCAAAAAAAGCTGTTGCACAATCGCTTCAACGGGGAATACGATTTGGTGCAATAGAAAAGAAGCGAAATGGATTGTATTTGCTGACAGATTTCATGCATTTGATGAAATCGCATCGAAATGCGAATAATTCGAATTGGAGTAATAACCAGAATAGCAGAAGAGGTCGCGGTGGACGTGGACGTGGTGGACGTGGAGGTAGAAATCGCATCCCCCAAACTGATGCGGATAATTCGAATTTGAGTAATAACCAGAATAGCAGAAGAGGTCGCGGTGGACGCGGTGGTCGTGGACGTGGAGGTAGAAATCGCAGCCCCCAAACTGCCGTACAACTGTAGTCGATAGCCCAGAAGATTCATCCGCACGAGCGTCATCCGTACGAGGTTCATCCGCACGAGATTCCTCCATTCCAGCTAATGAAATTTAAATCGGGGCCCATCATTCATTATTTCACTGACATTTCAAAAATATCATACTGCTGCTTTAGATAAAAATACATTTGTACTAAATTATTTTGTTGTAATATTAATCATTATTTGACTGAAATTTGGTATGTTTTGATCATAATAAAGAAATTCCTGTGAAATATATGTTTTTTGTGTTTTATTTAAAAAGAAATCAACATATAACCGTTACGTTCATAAAAACTATTTTTGGTATTTTTAACATCAAACATGTAATTTTTTGTATTTTTCGATGTGTTTCACAAAAACTGAAAATCAATAATTCAAAAATTATTTCAAATAAATTTTAAACGTTTGAAATTAATTTTGAAAAATTATGCAAAATGAAAATATAAAATAAATTATTTATAAATATTAACACTTAAGTAAATAATTAGTAATTCAGTCTTTTATATGTTTTTATTAACTAATAATTCAACCTTTCGGCAATCTCTATTGCCTTTACTGTTTTATATAACAGTGATATTTTGTATTTTTAAATTTACTGATCAAATAATGTATTTTTGCGTTACATGTAAAATCAATTAAAATAACATTCTGCTACCCTGAAAAAGGCAATAGAGATTGCCGAAACGTTGGCTTAGTACAGTGGCGTAGCTAGAGAGAAGCAAGGGGGCGATCAGCCCCGGGTGACATCATTTTAGGGCTGACACCATTCTCGGGGGTGACACATTTCACCAACTGAATTATTTTAGTGAAATTGTGATTTAAACACATTTAATAATTTGAATTTTTACTATCAAATTCAGAAAAATATGTTCTGAAAGAGACATAGAATCATAGTCAATGTTCTAATATTTCGTGCAATAAATAAAATAATACATTTGTCAATAAATAATAATTTTATTGTTTTTTGTTTTTTTTTTAATTTTCTGGTTGAAAATTTATGGAGATTTATATTTATAATCAACATATAAGCACTGTAAAATTTTTATGTAAATTTACATATTCTATATGACACTAGAATATTTGCAGTCAAAAAGTTATAAAATAGGTAACTCAGATTTAACTTTTGCAGGCGAATTTCTAATTTGACACAACAGTTTTGTTATTAAGTTAATAAATTGTTAATTTCAGTACTGCATTAAATATTTTATTATTATTGGAAATTATTTAAAATATATTTGATGATGATAGAACTTTCTAGAAATTGTAACCATTTTTTCTATATAATATTTATTTATAATATTTATTCAATACGATCACAATTATGGTATGAAATCCGGCTGCAGATTTAATAGGGGCGTTCCAAGAATTTCGGAAAAAAAGAAAAAATTGTATTTAAATAGCAAGTATTTACATTCCTTTCTTCTTTATTTTTCCAAATATCAACATAATAAATAAATAACTTTATACGGCAATGGGGTAACGCTAAAAGTCTAAATAATTTTCAATGTAATAAATATGTTCTGTTATAAATATACAGGATGATTCAAAATTAAACGGCATCCTGTATGTGGCGTGTTCCTTTCACATAAAATAAGAAGAAAAGCAGGGGTCCTTAAATACAGCGTTAGCAAGATTACAGGGTGTTGTAACTATTTTATTTAGAATGTGGTAT
The DNA here is from genome assembly GCA_963966155.1 of Clivina fossor. NCBI lineage: Eukaryota > Metazoa > Arthropoda > Insecta > Coleoptera > Carabidae > Clivina > Clivina fossor. Next base: position 61,824,770 of record OZ014550.1, read on the forward strand.
TGTAGTAACAAATAACGCTGCATTTAAGGAACCCTGTTTATAGGAACTTTTTTCTTATTTTATGTGAAAGGAACACGCCACATACAGGATGCCGTTTAATATTGTATCACTCCTGTATAATATAAATAATAAGATTTATTAAATAAATACAGATTTAAATTAAATACATTTTTATTATTTTCAAAAATATATAAAAATTAGTAAAAAATATAATAAATCAGCATATACACTTAAGAAACTGAAACTTATAAATTAAAAAAAAAAATTCTAATTTTTTGAACTTTTAAAACTTAGAGATACTTCCATTTGTTGAATTATATCCTATTATTACTTTCTTGTGAACTGTCACTTTTTCTCGATAAAAACGACTGTAATTTCGGTTTTGGTGAAATAATACCAGGTTTAGTAGTTATGTTCTTACTTTTTTCAGGTGTTTGATTTAGTGTACTATTACACGTTTGATTAGTTTTACAATCGTTTTTTGTATCTTTTAATTCATCATATTCTATATCTTCTTCGCTTTCAATTTCCTTGTTTTTTGATGTCGATTGCGTGACATCAAAATTACCTGCTCTAGGAATATCATAGTTTTCATCTGTATCATCTTCAATTACAGAATTTTGTCTGTGGATTTGTATCGGTTTCAAAGAAGAGTGATTAATTACAGCATCATTTTTTAATTCTGCATATATTTCTTCTTCTTCATCTTCAACTATTTCATCGGTTCCATCGCCATTTTGTACAGGATCGTAAGTATTTTCTTCGTCGTCAGATTCATAGTTATTATCGTCAGATTTAAGATTATTATATTCGGAAAAATGAGTATTTTTTCCGATAGGTAATTTCGGACATTCGGTAAACGTTTGATTTTTTTTTTTTCAGTTTTTTTTTTCGTGTAATTCATCTAAATTTTCATATATATCCCCAGTGGCGTAGCGAGCATAACTGGCGCCCGGGGCACCATACCTTTTTGGCGCCCCCCGCCCCCCGAATAACATAATAATATAATATTTAGAATATCATCGTTTAAGAAGCAACATGACATAACTCATTTTTGCAAAACTTTTTAGCAGGAAGAAAAAACTATTTTATTTTAATTTCGTTAACGCTTTCAACAGGATTTCAGTACATATTATGTATTAATTACAGGCACAGATAAACATATGTTCAGATATGTTATTTGTTAGATCTGTGATACAGGGAACTTGAATCGTAGAAAATATTTAGGCAAAACACAGAGAAAAAAATTTGTTTAAATGGCAACCCTGTTTTTAATTGCGTATTTTTAAAGTACATATCAAGTTATTCGTAACTGCCAAATTTTAAATTTTTATTCCTTGTCATTTACAAAATATTAAACAGAAAATTAAATTTAGTTGGAAAATAATAAGAAACATTTATCACATTAATAGTTTACATATTTTAATAAATGCTCAAAATGCTGTCCATTCACTATCTGACAGTACCCTAAACGGGATTGAAACTCGTTTTGAACATTTCTAATTAAACCTACACTCATTTCTTATAAAAAAATTAAAAAAAAATAATAATAAAAATTTGAAATTTGGTAGTTACGAATAATTTGATATGCACTTTAAAAATACGCAGTAAAATATTTAAATAAAAAAAAAATATTTTTAATATAGCACGTTTTTAAAACGTACTAAAAAGTAAAAAAAAATTTCTCTCCTAGAAAAACGTAGGGCGCACTTTTTACTATTATCTATTGCATGCGCCCCACGTTTTTCTAGGAGAGAAATTATTTTTTTACTTTTTAGTCCGTTTTAAAAACGTGCTATATTAAAAATATTTTTTTTATTTAAATATTTTTTAAATATTAATATTATGGTAGAAAGTGGCGATTATTATATTGCACTTATGTCACTAATGTCACTAATTATGTCACTATTATGTTTAGCACCCACTAAACTCTAGATAAGCGTAAACACTAACTGCTGAATAAATAGATTTTTGTGCGGGAATATTGTGGGAGAGGTTTTTATTTTATTTTGGTTTTATTTGATTTTGACATTTTTTAAAAAAACAAAATTCTATATTTCGGCGTAAAAAAAACGTTCATTTTTTTCAAAGCTACCTACTAATTTATATTTTTTTTAATGTGATATTTTTAGGCATTTTATTATATATACGTGACGTTATTAATGATTTAATTAGTTAATGTTGCATTGTCATCCAGTTCTGACCTATGTTTAAAGTTTCAAGTCTCTAGCTCATTGGGAAGTTAGTTTAAAATCGACTGCAAAATTTGTTCCGAACAGACAAACAAATAAACAAACAAACAAACAGACAGGACAGGATGGAAAGCGAGTTAATAAAAACGTGTTAAAAAATAGGGTTGCCATTTAAAAAACATTTGTGGTTTACAACATTAGACAAACAGATCAATTTCCAATTTTATTTTATTGTTAAGTATATGTATAACCTTTTACAATCGCAGTAGCATTTGTCTGCGTTTCCGTAGTATAAGCATATCGGCACGTATAGAAAAAAAATTATCTCTCCAGCAAGATAATCTAATTGGTCAATTTTCCATAGAGGGGCGAGAGGGGTGCCCAGACTTAAAGAGTACCAGAGAACAAACGGAAATAAATAAACATTTCTCAAAGCAATAAAACTTTGGGACAAAATGCATATTTTTGAATATTTATAATTGAATTTGACGCAGTTTTCTGTTTGCGACTACTATTTAAATAACAGAATTTTTTTGAAGTTCTCTATCAGTAGTTAACTATAGTTAATAAAGAAATACATAAAATGCGCAAAAACAGAGGAAATTGTTTGCAGATGTGTTACTTTTATTGGTGACTTACAATAGCAGATACCTAGCTGACCGGCTAAACGCTAGCAAAAAGGGTCTGGCCTATTCACAGCAGGGTTGTGGAACCGAATAAATGCCGACAAAGACAAAAAATTGCCTTTGCATTTTTAGGTTTGCTCGAAGAATAACAAAATAATCTTAAATTTTACGATATTTTTACAGAACGATTCAAAATAATTCTATTATGACAAAAAAAATTTTTTTTTTTAATTTTAATTTTCCGGAAAATCCTCTTTGTTTTGGAGATCATTTGGCGCCCCTGTGCAAGTAGCGCCCGGGGCATGATAGACCCCCTTGCCCCCCCCTCGCTACGCCACTGTATATCCCACTCGTTATATAAATCGTCCGTTGAAGAATCGGAAATGTTATTTGCAGTTTTGTTGTTATTTATTGATGCATTATCGTGGAAATTGTCAACTTCAGTATTTACAAGTATTTGAGGCAAATTTCTATTATTGTAATTAGTTTGCTTTTTGTAGTTAATTGCTACAATCCATTGTATCATATCTTTTTCGGATCGAGCTATAAACTGCAATCAGTGAAATTCCAGTTACAATAACGTTACATTATAAGCGACTTCGACTTGTATCAAGTTCAGATGATTCGGCTCGAAAATCTATTTTGTCATTTTTGACGAATTTTATGTTAAATAGACATTTTATATAAAAATTTACTTAAAAATTTACTGCATTGAAATGTATAAATCTCTAAAATAATAGCTATTCCTTCTTTTGTTATTTCATATTTAATAATCCATTTTATTTTAAATACATTCCTTTCACTTCAACAAAAAGAAAAAAACAACAATTCCAAAAAAAAGTTTGTTTAAATATCAAAATAAATTTCTGACCTGAATCAGCTGATAGAATGACATTGGTGCAAGTCGTCTATTTAAATATGTTTCTGTTTATATTTGAAAAGCACTTAGATAAAAATATATCTACGATTATATTAAACATATATTTTTATTAAAAAAACAATCAAACAAACGAGATTGCATATTCGTAAATCAACAACAAATATTATATTTACCATCTTTTACGAATTGATTTATTTTTTAATGTGTTGCCAAATACAAAATAATAATAAATAAACATGAGAAACACGATTTAATTTTGTATTTTTGCATATGAACAAATTTTATAACTTACTTCATAACTTTTTTTATTTTCTCCGCTAAGTTCAAATGTATAATCTTTCTTTTGTTCTAAAGCATGTGCATGATACCCAATTAAATTTAAAATTTGAATTGGTTTCATGTCTTTTTTATTATTTGATGAATAAATAAGTAAATAGTAATCTATTAAGCCGGCAAATAGATTTTTTTTCTGCTCTAAAATAAAATATCTTTCTTTTCGGCATAAAGGACCAGCTTTAATAGCTTTTTCTTGTAAACTACATACAGGCAGGTCTGAAACAAATTATTTATGCCATTTTATTCTAGTTAATTCAATATATATAAGCAAATGTTTCCAAGCGTGACAAATAGCACAAAATGCATAACGTATTACAGCAAGAAGCTACATATTTTATCCGGTACGTGCAGCAATGATGCATTTTTCCGAATAACAAAATTTGCTAGATAAACGGATAAACGCGGATATTTCCGTGTGTATATAAAATGCATTGTGTTCCTTTTTAGATTGTTTTTATGTATGTATCACGGTATTTTTTGGAATCGAATCATTTGTCGATATATGTCAATTCATAGAGTGTGCCGTTTAATACAATAATCACAATAAATGTGAGCTAATTTGTTTTAATTTTTGGAGAATGGGGGGTGCTAACTTGACTGACGTAATATTCTTAGTATACACACACTATGTAATAATGTAATCAGTAAATTGTATTCTATTAGGTAGATATTTAGATTTTACATAATATATTTTCATAACAGAGAGTTATACGAAAAAAATTATGAATTTGCTTTTTTTTAATATTTTAATATATGTTTTATTTATTTTATAAATGCCTTAGTTGCTAAATATTTTATAATCACAAATTATTATAGCAAAATAACGTAATACAAAAATTTTTATAAAAAATTTCTAATATTCTTATTGTTACAAAATTCGACAAAAGTACCCAAGTACGCCATGTAACCAAAAGAGTATGGCACAAACTCTTTCCACTATACCGAAATTATTTTTACAATTTTAGTATATTTCAAATTGTTTATTATTATTTTCAACAAGTTTTATTACCTTATAAATTTAAAAATGTCAGATATAATAAAATTATCTAATATAAAAATATTAACTATATTCTATAAAAAAAAGAAGGTAATATGAAATACACATTAAATGGTGATTTTCAATAATAGTACTTTTAAAAGAGATTATAAATACAAACTATTGTTTAATTACTAATAACAATAATAACATATTAATAATTAATTAAAGTAACTTTATGTTTTGCTCTAAAATATAATAATTATATATAAACTGCATTGTACACATTTTACTCTTTTCACAAATATGAAACTGACAAATATCCCAAATATAATTTACGAATATCATAAAACGCAAATAGTAAAATGTCAAACATAGTTTTTTTTACGAACGTGAGCAAATGAACAACTACACATACATTCGTTTCTTTATTGGCAAATCTGATCGGAAAGCAATCGTTTGTTTGAATTTTAATTCATTGTGTATTCACACGGTCGTTGTATTTGTACTTTGGTGTGACAGAAATATCTACATGAACATTTATATCTTGCGAATCAATAACTTTATTTATATATCAATTTTTTTTGTTAATCAGTTCTCTAGCAAACAAATCTCTAATAACAAATAAAAAATAAATTGTTTTTTATACTATTTATATACAAAATAAGTTAAAAATCATATTTTTTAAACAAAATTTTAGAATTTCCGTTTGGTATTGTAATCGGAACTACTTATGTGTGAAAAGTTACAAATCTATCTGATATATGAAAGTGGATCAAAATTAGATTACAGAATAGTACAATAACAAAGTTACTAACTTAAGTAACAAGTCGTAGCCTTGATGAAAAATTAACCTATCTCATTTTTTGTCATATTGAGATATTTATAGAAAAATATCATATATTTTTATTACAGAATTAGCACTAGCCACTATCATTATTTTGCGTACAAATATTTTCCATATAAACACCAAAACAAACCAAAAAAACTTTAACCAGTACAACTGAAAACTTCAAAATGAAAATTAGCTAGTTCTGTATCAAAGTGAGGAAGTGTACTTAAATAGGAACTTGTAAAAAGCTACTTAATTATTATGTTTTTTTTACAATGCCAACTTTAAAATCTTAATATCTGAAATAAAACTAAAAAAAAAAAACCGAATAGTCAATACTGTAAAATCAAAATTAGCTAATTTAAAACTCTCCCTTTCGAAAAGATATGAGTCGACGTATTTCCGAAAACCTGATATTAGATTTGGAAAATTTATGTGTCACTTTCTGTAGCCGAATATTCCGCGTTTTGCTTTTCTCGCCTGTGCTAAAGAGGCCGTGCCGTGCTGTGCTGAGCCGAACCGAGTCGTCCATACACTGTGGTCCACCAACCAACCAACCAACCAACCAACCAGCCAGCCAAGTTTAATATTATATTTGCCCTAATATGAAACGTGCTTGCATATTATACGAATTTTTTTATGAAATTTGTTCGTTTCCCCGAACCGTTGTACATTTCAAATTTAAAATTAACTCAATTTCTTCTATACCTTTTCACATATTTTTTAAACGTATACACATTTTTCAAATTATTTTCAATAAAAATATCTCCGCGAATTTAATTTCGTACGAATAATTTTATTAAAAGGTAAAAAAAGTTACTCGAAAATTTTATAAAGTCAACATAAGAGTTTTAAAGTGCTAACAACTTTCGTAAAATATATGTTGTTATATACTTTTAATTTTGTTATGTAGTATTAAATTTCAAGTTTAAACATTACTACAAATTTAATATTTCAATAAAAATCAAGTTGTTACTTGATAATTTCCTCTGCTGTTATGCCCTGGTCGATCTATCTTCATCGCAAACGTTTCATCATACATCATAGATGGCATCCTCAATTCTTGGCGACTGAATGACAGTTTGTGCTCCAAAATCTGGTATATATACATGTACCCCTCACCATCCTCTACAGGTGCCGTTACGACATTGGCCGATTCTGACTGGCCCGGATTGCCCACCCTTTCCAATCGGACTGTATATTCAATTTCCGCTTCAGTTTCCGTTGTAGATTTTGCCACACCATTGGTCGATTCTAGTTAGTTCATCCCCTTCACCGTTTATCAGATTGCGGAGCAGAAACTGTCATTCTGTAACCAAGCACTAAAGATGCCATCTACGATATATGACAAAATGTCTGCGACAAGGACAAATCGACCACGGTATACCAACACGGAAAATTCCATAATTTCAGATAGATACCACCTGTGAAAGATTGTAAATTACTAATATCCATCTCTTGCACAATAAAAAAACATTGTATACCAACCATTAAATTTCTTATTATCAAATATTGCACTAAAATTAATTAAATATATATATATATATATATATATATATATATATATATATTGTTTATATAAAACACATTTTTTAAAATAATATAATATAATAACCAAAGTAATTATAAAAACAAATGTATTAAATATAATTGTAATTAAAATTTTCTTAATGAACAGAAAAGTTTTAAGTGGTCCGAAGAAAAAGTAAAAATTAATGTGCATAAACAAATTGAAGTAATTAGAAATTTCTGACATAACTGTGTAAAATATAGCAAATTCTTGCTAGTTTCTTGCATGCGAAAAAATACGCAGCGCATACGGCACGGAGCGAATTTTCTGAATTTATTTACATAAAACTCGGTTTTGCAGTATAATTTATCACAACGCGTAAAAAATATACACGGCTCGTAGTTGGAATATTCGCGAAAAACGCGGCGCCGCGCCGCGCAAACCGTGTCTTAAAGTGAGTCCCGTTAAGAACAAAGAAGCTCGTAAAGTGCCGCGTTTCTAGCCTTTTCCGTCTCGACTGAACTTCAACGCATTTCACCTCCGTATCTGACGCGGGCCTGGCCTAAGTTACATCAAAACGCTAAAAAATATAGTAGGTTCGTTAAATGAGTCGTGAAGATCATTCATTCAGTTAGGATCTGAGCTCTCTTGAAGAGGTTAAGTACAGTGATGTAGGTGAAATGGTTGGTGGCCTGTGGTCAACTGGGGTTGTTGGCCGTTCTCCGTTTTCCGTTTTCCGTTTTCTGAATCCCCGAACGAACAAATTGCTCTTATTTCACCTACGGCCATTACAAGACTTTATTTTGTCAGCAGAAGCTCGTTGCGTTGCGCCGTTGCATAGTTACGCCAAGCCACAAATTTCAAATTTATTTCTGTTAAACCGCACTAAACTATCGAAAATTTTCAATGCTACTGCTAGTTAAGTTTTTTATTAAAAATTTATGTAACCAAAAATATTATAATACTCATACAAAACAAAAAATGGTATAGATATAGTTTTCGTAATATTTTCAATAATTAACATACTGATTTAATTGATGCATTTATAAAAAAAAGTGGGCTTTTTAATAAAATTATATAAAATCGTTTAGAAATTCCATGCCAATATTTCAATAGATAATACAAAACTTAAAAAATATACTAAAAAAATTTCTCCTATATACTAACACAACAATTAATTAAAATATTAATTATATGATTTACACATGTACATTTATCTCAAAAAAATTTCAAATATAAACAATTTTGACAAAATATTCAGAACATATTTTTCTTGGGGTGTATAAATTTGTTATTACACAATTTTGAAAAGTAGAAAGTACTCCAAGTTTTAATCAAATTTTTTCATCTCATACTTATAAATATTAAAATTCTAAATATATTTTAATCCTCGCATTTTCTTTATAAAAACATCGCAACATACTTTATAATATATGTCAACAGATATCATTACTATTATGACAAAATATTTTGTAATAATTTTTAATTTCAATAATATAATTCAGCGTTAGCGCGGAAGCCGAGCGTATTTAAGCGCTCTTAAAAATTAGTTGATTCATGTTACATAAACCAAAGTCATGCTAACTCGTATCTGTAAAAATTGGTGTGATTATAATACCTCCCACACTACTATTATTAATTTGATAATTACATATTCATAAGTTCGATCTGATGAATTCTAATATAAATGATGGTAAGTAAAATAGATATATGGAGGCAATGCAAATAAAAACACGAAATAATGGAAAGAGAATGGTAAAGATAATTATGTGTTTACATGAGATGTGAAAAACGTTTTCCTGACATAGCAATTAATATGAAGTGGACTTTTTTAACCCGGGAACATTAATAAAAGTCGGCCCGCTTTCAGTTGCTTGATGACCGAGCGAGAGCCGAAGCCCTAACTGATTCAAAAGAACGAACATACAAATTGTCCGCCTGTGAAAAAATCTCATCAATATAATGCGCGACTTTATGTCACGAGATTTTTGGATACTTTCCTGAAAAAAATATTCTATCTCTTCAATAACACGCATGTTTTTCTTTGTTAGTTGAAATACCATCTGCCAGTGGTGTCACCATTCAAAATTTTCCGGTTTTTTGTTTTTGCTTTATATATTTGAAAATATGACAATTTATTAATAATGATCAGATTCTAAAATATTAAGTTGATGCATACGGCTGTTCGTTCTCGGTGAAACATAGTTGAATATAATTTTTAATAAAACATTCAGTATATGTTCACAAATTAAATAAATCTTATCTTCATCGCACGGTTTTAATAAAATTTTGTAAATACATACCGAGTGTATAATGAAAATTATATTTTAAAATATTACTGGTAGACTTTTTCAATATATTTTTCTTCTAATATAAATTGTTCTCCTATTGTATTAAATGACCAATTCTTACAAGAACGTTGCAGTAAATTGTTATATTATATATATATATATATATATATATATATATATATATATATATATATATATATATACAATTCTTACAAGAACGTTGCAGTAAATTGTTATATTATATATATATATATATATATATATATATATATATATATATATATATATATATATATATGTAGGTAAAAATAAAAACAAAATAATAAAATATACAAATACTATTTTTATCTATACTAAAATATTTTAAGCAATAATTTAAATTTGCTGATGATAAACGCATAGCTCTGAAATACATAGATATCTTAATCATTAAAATACAACAGCTTTAAGTTAAAGTTCTGTATTAACATTTGTTAATAATCGACGTTTCGACGAACTCAACTTTCGACTTCATCAGGTAAAAAGATACAAATAATATTTAGAGTACTGAAAGATTTTTTACTACTTTATCTATAATTTACTTTTATAGTTAAACGAATTTATACTAAATTCATTACTTTCGTCAGAGCAGATTATTTTATATTTAAATAAAGCACATACATTTCCAATTTCATTAAAAAAAACAAACAGAGTAATATGTAAAATTTATATATATATATATATATATATATATATATATATATATATATATATAATATAAAAGCAAATAATAAAAGTGAGACGTCTATGAGTTTTTGTTTCTTCTTTGTTCTCATATTGATTCGATTTTTCATTGCGAATACAACAAAATCAGAGTTAACATGGGTGTGCTATATCATTTTATAAAAACAATTTAAATAATAATCGACTTTTACTTAGATATTTTTAAAAACATATTACTTAAATCTTTATAATCCTAATCATTTTTTTGTATAATTATTAACATAGAAACTAATATAGGTACCAACATTTTGATTTAAATAAACAATGGACCTGGAAGGATATCGTTCAGAATAAAATATGAATATTCGTTGAAAGAGCGTGGGCATTTGTTGTAAACGCAACTTTACTATTCCACAAGAGAACAATGAAGACGAATCCGTGTGAATGTTAAAAAAAGAAAAAAAAGAAAAACAACAAAAATAACGAGCATTTTACCGGTGGAGTATAGTAGCTTCGCATTTGTATTTTTAAGGACATTCAGCACGTAATAAAGTGCTCTTAACGTCACAACACCGTTCACCATCTATTGTCCTGCAGGACAATGTAAAATAATTAACCTAACACGCACGGAATAAAGACTTTGATATTTTCAGATTTCTTAATTTCACGCAAAAAGCTCAACTAAACATTATTCTTTAATAATACGAGTATGTTCTACGAGAATTAGTTAAGAAAATAGTAGACCCGATTTTACAATAGCTTTGCGTTAAAGTTTTCTTTAAAACTAATAGTGTTTTGTTAGAAAGAAAGAATAAATGCATATTGATTTTCACAATATTTTAAATAAAAAAATCACAAAAATTTTAGAATATAAAATATTAATAAAAATAATGTTTTATAACTGTGGGTAATTCATTATGTCAAGCTGAGCCAACATTAAAAGCTAAAAAAACATACAGTTTACTAATTAATTAGTCGAAAAAATTTATATTTTAGTTTTTGCAATACAAATATACCTACATATAAACTAACGTAAATTTCAAATTATTAAAAATTGATTTATAATACGTAATTTCTATTTCATACAGCCTTAAATTCAGAATATGAATACATACAAACATACATACATACACAATCACGCCATGTACCCAAAAGGGTGTGGCACAAACTCCTTTCATCATCCCGAAATCAGTCGCCTCCAAATCTTGAACATTTTCTATAATTTTGAAACAAAATTTCAAAATAATAATAATTATTTTGGATCATAGCATGTACCAACTTAGTCGGGCGACTAACTTAATATATTCTATTATTGTTTTTAACTGCTAATTAACAAAATCGCCAGAGTTAAATTTTTATTAAACTATACTCGTATTATGCATATTTAGAAAAAAGATAAACAAAATATTGATTTAATTACCTGATCTTGTTGTTTATAACTTAATTTAAATATTTTTGTCTTCTTGTCAATTTAACAAATTTTTATATTAATGTAGAACGTGTACATATTTTGTTGAAATTAGAAAGAAATATTTAGTTAGATCAATAATAGTTTGTTTTTTGCGAAAAATATATGTGACGTCTCGTAACAATATATATATTTTAACTTATCTAAATATATTTTTTAATCAATACATCAGACAATAAACTTATTCATGTTTATTTTACATAAAAAAACATTCTCATCGTCAACAACAAAAATTAATCATGTGTTATAAACTGTTATATATAGTTGTAACTGATTTTTAGCGCATTTTTGTTTACAAAAAGAAAGCTTAATAATACGCTTTGTTCGGTCGGTCGGTCGGTCGGTCGGTCGGCTCCAGAAAAACTTTTAAACTAGACATCGTAGAGAGTTCTAGTTTTTTGCATTAGTTCGGCGCTGTCGAGTTATTGGCGCAACGGAGAAAAATACTGATCCGCCCGCCAAAAATGCACTTAAGTCCCTCGATCAAAAGCACAACGAATTTTATAATTGTACATATATCTATTTTAATTAATTCTCAATTCCAAACAAATATTCTATGTAAATAAAAATATAAGGAAGTACGTACTAAATAATTCATATGTAAATAAAAAATTAATTTATATAACAAAGTTATTAAACATTTTAATCAATTTCTAAATTACATCAGCATTAACTGACCTTCATATCTAATTCATTTTATAAATTATTATTAATGAATTATAAGATAATATCATAAAAGATAGAACTAAACATTTTTCATTCAATTTCGTGTGTTTTGCCATTTAGAAAATTAAATTGATGTTAGCTTGAAAATATCCGGATGTAAATGTTAATAATTTGTACATTTTATTGTAAGGGTTCTGTACGAAATACAACAATACCACGCACTAATTATACTTGTTGCATTTAATTATTGTAATTAACATAAACCTGCGCAATGCACGTACGCGTAGATTAATGTACCTCGCCGTCGGTATAATTAGTAAATATTGATTATGAACGACTAATTGTTTGTTTAATAAAAACTCAATTATTGTTTAATAATTGTTTTGTTATTGACAATAGATATTGTAATAATAAAATCTAGACAATTCAATCCTCTAGAATCGATTTAAATATATTTTAATTTGAAAAAAAGAGCAGAAATAATAATAATAAAATATTATTTAGAAAGCATGCAATGATGGCTACCACTCATAAAGATAAAAACCCGTATTCATACGAGTAATTATCAAGTTGATTATTAAGGATAATGGCCCCTTTTTAAAGCACTTTTTATTAAAACCAGTCAAGATTTCAATATTACTGTTTGCTTTCATTATATATCAAATATAAACTATTTTTATAAATTAAATATTTTTATTATGTTTAATATAAACACAGCTAAAAACAACCGTAATATATGTTTAAATAAATACTTCAAAATGTATACACTTTTAGCTAAAAGTACTTTAAAAGAAGCTGTGAATACGAGTCAATGTTTTCATCCTAATTAGTAATAACAATTACATGCGAGTAAATCAACAACAACTATACATTTTTTGATCTGGCATGAATGTCATTTATAATATTTCAAAATAATTATAATTGATTTATATAATAGTTTTATTCGATCGAAACTAAAATATGGTGCTTTAATCTGGTATCCAATTTATAATAAATATATTTCTAAAATAGAAAAAGTTCAACGAAAATTTTTCAAATATTTATCATTTAAAACGGATAGTCAATAACTTCTGCAACAAAACAAACAGCTCATTATATCTTACTGGCGAAATTTAATATTAATTCGTTACACGGACGCAGAACTAAAATATCTATTACTGTTTTATATAATTTAATTAATAATAAACTAGATTGTTCAGATATATTACATAAAATACTGTGATGTTATGCAATTTTTGTAAATTTAATGTGTTACAATGATCACCTTGATATATAATATATAATAATTATAACAAATTTGCCAATAAAAATTATTCATTTTACCATTCTCTTAGGTTTATATTAGATTCTGTTATAATTTAAATTTTTATAAATATATTGTATTATTTATTTTATTATGCTTATTATAACACACGAAATCAAAATAATTTTATCTTAGAAAATAAAAATATCAAAGCTGGGCAAAATGATATATTTAATGATGAAATTAAAAATGCAATTTTACATAGTTTTAAGTTTAAAATTAAGCAATATTATTTGGAAAATGTAGTTTAATTAAATTTTATGTATTTTACATGTACTAAACGCATTGGTTTAAATTTTGTGTAATTCTTAAGAAATAATAGTCTTAAAATAAATTACCTACTAGTTTATAATAAGTGATCTGTTGAAATCAAAAGTACAAAATTACGTAGTGTAAGTTTAGGATTAAGAAAAAATTATTTAGAAATACACTTTATGTATTTTGAATGTATTAAATGCTTTTGTTTATATTTTGTTTATATTGCACTTTTTTGCTGCTTATGTCGATTTATATGAAAAAATTAATTTTAAATCACTGTAAAGTATGTCAGTAAAACATAAACTGATATAAACTCATTCAATAAAACTTAGTTATGCAAAAATGTTTTCAAATACTATTTGTTTATAAAATATTTTAGGTACAAATTCCCTTCAAACAATAAAATACAATGGCCCGTATTCTCACCTCATTTTTTCGTGAAAAAGTGCTTTTATCATTAATTTCAAAATAACTTTTTGCAAATATAAATAATTTTTTATTTTTGATTATTTTTATTAGATTTGGTATTATAAAATTTAAATAAACTATTATAAAGTGCTTAATAAATAATTTTAAGTAAACGACAAAAGTACTTTTGGCAAAAATCACTTTTATAAATGAGGTGAGAATACAGGCCAATGAGTTTATAAAGTATAAACAGACTATATCTCAAAACGTTAAGCTATAATGAACATATTATGTGACAATTTAAAAACAAACAAAAATAATATATTAATTATTATTCCGCAACGATTTGTTTTAGTAACTCAAATTTAATTAAAAATAATCAAATTAAAAACTATATTTCACTGCAAAAATAACTTAAAATATTAATAGAATGCTTCAACAAAACATCATAGTTTTTACTTTTCTAGTATAATGTTCTACAATATTTTATTCCACACGCGGATAGAATAACTTAGCATACCATTAGCCGAAATAATGCAAAAGCAAATGGCAAAAACAATCATGTTATTATTTTCTATTTCGCATGCAAGCTGATATCTTGTTCTATCTTTTCATTCGCGTTCTTTTTCATCTGCAAAGTCGCGTTTGATGGTAAAACAAATTTTTTTAATATTATTTGGGACTTAATTGCATTTTGATGGCATACGAGTGCCTCATTTTATATTAATTATTCCAAGTAGTTTCATCTTTTCAAACGTTCATGCTCAAAATTGTATACATATAAATCAATGTATTTTACGTTAAAGTATTAATAAGCATATTTTTTTTTACAAAAAGTAATATTTTTTATTTTATAAATATATTTCGAAATTCTTAAATGGTACAGAATTCTAAATTTTCTATATTCCAGTATCTATATTTTCAATAAACAATAAACAAAACAATATCGGTAATTATAAAGTTATTGTAATACATAATAAAATGTAATAAATTGATATGAAACCCAAGTATTACAATAATATAACTCGTAAATCTATCTTGAACCGCAAAAACAAGATCTTGGTTATTTCGAATTAACTAGCAACAAAGTTTCTTCGTTTCTATGGCACTGGTTTCGTCTGCGACACGCGGCACCACCCCGACTCATCCATCTAACAAACTGCTTATTACTAGATTCAAATTGGAGGTTAGAGCAGTTTCAAACCTCGAAATTGTAGTTCGTCGTTTCGCCGCGCCGCGCTGCGCCACAAGCGCACAAATGCTCACCGCCCCAAACGGAACAGAAACTGTTTCGTATGTCACTAAAACGATTCCATTCCGTACGTAAAACATGGCGAGAATTAATTTCGCCCAAGTACTTCGTTGTCAGGTATTGATGCCGCAAATTCTGACGCTATAAATATGATGGGTTGTTACGATGCTTCTGTTTCAGACTCGATAGTTTTTATTCCGGTTTATTTAAATGAAATATGGCGCGCAAACAACAACATAAATATCTATGGATTATTACAGTAAACTAAAAAAGTTTTGAACAATTTAAATGAAATTAAAATATTTTAAAAAATATCGTATACATCAAAAAAATTTGCAGCATTCTAAACAATTTTCATCAATATTTTGAAGCGAAAGTTAATTTTCGCGACTTTTATTAAATTAAATTTTGCCGTATCCCGGAAATCACGCGACAATATTTAACTATTGTCAATTTAGTCCATTTAAAAGCACAAACGATTGACCTAATTATATTATTCAAAAAATAATGCGTTATCATATTTCGTACGATAGTCCCAAGATAGCCTTGACCGCAAATACAAAATGCTTGTTCCGTAATCATTCTTTTAGACACTATCCGAAACTGCAAGTTGTGTGTTCGCATAGAGCAGCGACGAGTTCCGGCCAGTAATCTAAACTACTGATATTTTTAAGACAAGCAGTTGATCAAACTGATGTATCTGATTCTGTTTAATTAACATCTAACCTCGTGGCTTTTAAATTAAACTTAACTTAAATAAATTTCCATAAAAATAAAAAAGTGGCTATTTATACATACGGTATGTATACGCAATTGGCTATTTATACATACAGTATTTTTACATAATTGGCTATTTAAGATAGGTTACGTTAGTAGGTTGGTTTAGGTTTTTTTTTATAGTATGTATAAATAACCAATTGCGTATACATAGCGTATGTATGTATAAATAGCCTCATCCTAAAAATAAGGTACACTTTCTACACTGAGTGTACGTCCGATCTAGTTAAAATTTTGCTCACAATAGAAATTTACTAATACCTTTTCAAATAATATTAGAGTTTTAGAATAATAAAATAAAACAGCACAAAGAAATATGGCTTACAGTATAATAATACGTAGGAGCATATCTGATGTAAATATTTATAAGAAGCATTTTTGTTTTTCGATACGCAATCAAATCGAAAAGCTTTATTGAATGTTTTAAAATAAAATAAGTTTCGTTGCACACGAAGATGGAAACTTTGGTAAAGTTAGAATGTCAAAACTAATATCGTGGAGAAAATCTCTTTCTTTATTTTCAAATCTGTCAAATTTACGTATTATACCGTGAATATTTTTAGTACTGAAATTTGCGGCTTACAACTGTTAACTAAAACTTGGTTTTCAGGTATACGTACTTCGTTTTTCTTTTTTTTTTAATATTACTTCGCGAGAATAAACTGTATAACAGATGAGAAAGAATGTCGGATTTTATTTTTATATTTTATTTGTTGTGCAAATGCAGACACCTGTAAAATATTGAGAAACATCTAACAAGCATTTTATCACTTACAGCCTTTACTGTCCTAAAAATTTAAAATCATTCTTCGCTAAGAAATAATCCACCATTATAAGTAGGTACTCCAGACAACAAATTGTTATTAAACAGACATGGATAGGCAAAAAATTAATAATCAGTACAATTTCAAAAAATGTAAATAAAAAAAAAAACATTTAAAAAAGAACGTCACAAAAACATAACCTAATATTTTAAAGTTAAACAACTAATAAATAGACAGCATATTTCAAAGTACGTGAAACTAAAACAGGAACCGGAACCACAACTAGTCAACTGAAAAAGGTGGCGCAGACAAGTTAAATCCCGAGAGTCATAAGGGTAGTAACGTGGTAGCGTCCAGCAAGGTCGTTAATCTACTACTGAAAACTTAAATGAGCTTTTTGTTAGTGGCCAACAGCACCCAGCACCAGCACTACACTTTTCACCGACGCTGCGCTGTTTGTTTACATAGAACCCATAGAACAATATATCTAAACGTCAAAGTTACACCTTGAAAAAAATCTATTCACCACTTGGCGAACTTTCGCGTTCCCAAAGCGCAACGCCGCGCCGCCGTTATAAAACTGGACACTAGGGAACGCCGCTGTTCGTGTAACACATTGTACTGACAATGAGATGACATTTGCCCCGAAATTATTATTTAAATACAAACGGTTCGCCAATAACAAACAGTATACGAAAATATCCTCAATTTTAAAATTTAAATAAAAATTATACAAATTTATTTACACAGAAAAAATATATATATATAACGCTATCTGGAGATACAACAAAAATAGCATTTAAAAAAAATTTCATGTCAAAAAATACAGTTGCATATGTTATTAAAAGTACACTAAATTAAATTAACATCAATATTTTTTGACGCTATTGTAAAGTGTAATTTAAACACAAAATTAGTTATGTACATAAAAACTAGATTTATTTTTTCAACACCAAATCCAACAATTTTTTACTGTATAAATTAGTTTTTTGTTTTAAATTTAAAAGTATAAAAAATAAAAATTAAGGAAATTTTATTTTTAAGACAAAAACAATACATTTTAAAGCTAAAAATATAATCTATCAATAATAAAAATGATACAGTTAGAAATTGTACTTATTAAATTTTGATTAAATTTGATAACCGAAAGTTGAACTTATACATTTACTCTTTAGGATACTCGGTATATCCGCGATACAACGGTAAAGAATTTTGCAAGCGTAAATTCAAGAAGTGGAAAAAGTAATAATTCAAAACTTTGCATTTAAAATTTCACTCTTAAAATTTATCATTAATTACCGCTTCTGTATAAACGGAACAACCATAAAGTATTGTAGTTCTTTTTTGGTCTCATTACAATTTGCAAAACAGTATAAAATTTAAAATTAAAATTTAAGATTTAAATTTACCATAAAATTTAAAGCAATTAAAAAGTTACAATTTTATTAACACAGTAGAAATATATATAGCTATTTTTTTTCTTTTTGTTTACTTTAAAACTAAAATTTATTATAATTTCAAGTAAAGTATTATTTTCTTAAGTAATCATTTTCAAAAACTTGAACATTTAATACCATACTTAACAAAACTAAATAATTAGAAAAATTAGTAGAACATATTAATTTTTTTTTTTTAGATTTTCCATCTTGCCTAAAAATATTGAGATGGAATTTACCAATCTTCTGTATGTAACATATGCATCTACAAGGTTCAAAGAAATTTCAATTTCACTATAATCAGTTAATAATATATTCGATGCGTTTTTCTTACATCGTATCGCAAAATACCCATACATCTACAACTACCAAATGTAAACAAGATAAATTACCGTTTGGCAATTAATACTTAAACCCAACGTAAATAGGGCGCGTAATCCAAAGAAAATACAGTAAATAGAACACTCGGAAAGATTCAACAGATAGGAAAGTATAATTCCAGGTAATGTATTATATCCAACTGACACATTCATTTATTATTCGAATTCGGTAAGGCGGTAAGGGAGCAATGAAGAAACGTTAAAGACAAAAGCAATGCAGAGAATAGAAGCGAAATAAGATCAAATATAGCGCGCGGCCTGGCAAGTTAGTTCTGCGCGCGCATCTGCGCTCTCACTGCTATAGACAAAAATACTAATCTAGATATTACAAATCTATAATTCAAACATAAAGAAATATATTTTTTTAAATTTTTAATGCAAACTAAATAGACATCCATAAAGATCCAAAAATATAGCTTGTAAAAGAAGCAAAATAATTAATTATCAGAAGATGTAAAGGCAATAATGGATTGGAAATAAAAACGCTTTGTATTTTTTCGATTATTTGGACGTTTCGGCCACTGTATCATAAGCCTAACCTAACCTAACCTAACTTAACCTAATCGAAAAAATTCAAAGTGGTCTTATTTCCTGTTATTATTGCCTTCACACTTATTAACATAAATAATTTCAAAATTTTAAAATAATTAATTATGAACTTACGTTTATTTCTTTGTTGCCATACTATTTTATTAAAAATAACATCATCTGGCAATGGTATCTATGCTGATATTTTACCAATATTCTTTGGTTATGAATATATATGTCTGTTTAAATTATTCTATCGATAATTAATTAAGATATGAATTCGCAAACCTTACTTTCAATGTATATACAATTTTACATGACACTAGTTAAAATTAGAAAAAACACTGTAAAAAATCTATACTTAATTTCAATTGAAAAATGCATTTTAAAAATTATGATACCAAATTTGAATTGTGAAATAATCTGCGTTTTACTGTGATTTCTTGTCAAAATATTAACACTTTCATTGCGGATAAAAAATTTATTACTATTCAGAAAGGTCTCTGGCTTGTTAAAGCTGTACTCCGGCACTGAAAGTATTAAAGTACAATCATTATAGTTATACTATCTTGTCTATATCAATGTAAACGGCAAGGTACGTCATAATCTAGATGTAAAACTTTGCAATATTAAAGTTTCTAATAACAAAAATTAAATTCTTTCTGTTCTATAGATACATACATTTACCTAAATTTTCTAAAACATTATTCATATATCTTATTTTAATAAAGTTCAACTTAAATATGTACAGATACATCATATATTTTTGTATTTTTTTATTTAATACAATATATTTTTTGTCTCTATTGACAGCAAAATCAAATAAAACATTACGTTTGATTCTGGGTAGGTATGAATAATGGCATGATACTTCAATATTTTCATTCCGATTTGGAAGCTAATTTAAAACATATCAGTGAGTGATGGTATTTTGTTTAATCACGAAATTAATTTTCCTGTAAATCTATTTCAAGAACACCATCTATATTTTGCTGTAAAAAATTGCGAATCTTTTACAAAAAAAAATAAGCTTCATAAATACTAACCATATTTATCAGTTTTCTCCGAATTGAACTTACATCATTTCCAAATAATGCTATAGCCGCAAAATGATTGAACATAACGTGCCATCTAGCTGTTATATGTCATCTATGATCTGACTACCTATTTATTCCACTTACTTACGCTATGGAATCGAATCAATCAACGCCTTGCATCGAAAAAACGACAATTATGCTTTGTTCTTGAAAGCAAAGTTCACCGCGTCTACCGCACAAACTTTTCTTCTTTTCTCTACTTAATCTCGTCGTTTTTATTTTTAATTAAGCATCCAAGAAACTTAAAATAACTTGCAAACTGTATTAAAAAGAAGCTTTTACACGATTCTAAATTATTTAAACATGTCACTGAACCAGTTTAAATAATAAAAGTATCATTTTTTTCAAACCTACTTAATATAAAAAATTCATAATTTATATACTTCAAAAAGTTACGCTGAAAATCTGTTCACATCTCATAAGACAAGACTAGTAGCGCTACAAAACATTCTGTATTTTTCTATTAAAAAAAGAAATACATACAGTTTTATGCTTTTTCGTAATATTAAAAGCAGTAACAATTTGTCTTGAAATGTATACGTATTAGTAAAAATTGTATCATTTGACCTAAAGTTTATTATGCTTTTTTTATTTTTTTTAGTTTTATGCTTATTCACAGCTTTTTTCAATTGTATTTGATATTATTATATAGAATTTATATAAAAAAAAAAAAAATTATGACGTAATATTTAATGACGCTTGCGGATATATATTTGTTCTTTGGGATTACTCAAACAACCAGAACTAATAAATAATTTAATCTTTATAAGTTTATTATAATTTTGTAAGCGAAAAAATTAAATCCCTTGAGAAGCAAGAATTGTCCTTGGATGAATCAGTTAAAATAATAAATAACTTTAAAGACGCTGCTTATGCTATTCCAGTTAGTATTGCTGCACTGGTAAAATTAAAAGTAAATGAAGTATTTTCTAAGAATGAGAGGTTCAAAAATTACTAAAAATATCAAATATTTTAAACGGTAACATTGTTGATGATTTTGACTTAGATCCGACTATTATACCTAAATTCAAATACGCACCCATAACAGGTGTAGATGGCGAGAGAAGTTTCTCTACGTATAAGAATATTTTAAGCGAAAAAAGAAGAAATTTTAAAATGGAGAATTTGAAACAACATTTAGTGATTAACTGTTCTCAATCGGAGTAGATTCTGTGCTCCTAAATATTTTAATTAGAGTGTTAAATATGACTATTGATAGATCTACATTATTTTGTACTTTATATAATATATAATATAACAGTACAACTATATATAATAAAACATATATCTGTTTAATATAAATAAATATCTATACTTTGCGAAATTATTTTGTGCTTTTTTTGCTTATTCAGTGATTTTTTTGCTAAATTTTATGCTTTTTAAAGCACTTCTTTTTGTTATTTTTTGTGCTTATAAATCCGGTCTGTATTCATTAGAGAAAAAATCAAATATCTCATAGTTCTGCGAGTCTCACTAAATGTAAACAGAATTAAAGCGTTTATTTTACTAATGTAAACTTGATTTACAATCTACTAAGCTATGCACTTTTTATAATGATCATATTAATAACATTAAGTAATAATTTTTATATACCTATAATTTTATTTAAGAAATAATGCAAAAAATATGAATATAATTTAATGTTTACATTTAACTCATTTTTATTTTCCTGTACTATTTTCTCTACATTAGACATTGTAAATATCATATCATATCATCCACATATTTCATATTTCATCCTAATGCAAAATCATTGCAGAATGTAAAATTTTAACAACAAAACAAAAAGATTTAGTATGTAAGACTTATTAGCCAGAAAATAAGATCATATAATAAATTAATGAAAATATGTATGTTGTAAAGTATTGATATGTATAATAATAAAACATTAAACACAATTTCAAAAAATAGTCTCTATATTAGAATTATCCCCCCTCCTTTAAAAAAATTGTTTCATTATTTATTTTTAACAAAAAAAAAAAATAACTTTAGTAATAATAAAATATAATAATAATAAAAAATCTTTCAGAACTCTTTCTATTGAAAATGGTATATAGCATATATCAAAACGTCGATTTTTAAAATATATATAAACTTAATTATAAAATATAAGTATTATAAAATGTAGCTGGAAATGATTCTTGATTAACGGACAATTCACATAGCTTAATCAAAGCTTACTTTAATAAACATTTTTTTTTAATTTTGTAAATTATTATTCTCATATTTTAATGAGAATAACTAATAATTTTTTTATATAAAAAAAAGTAAAATTAATAATATTTAGAAATTATGATCAGGATATCTCTGATGGTCTATTGTTTATTTTTGTTTTACCTTAGTGACAGAATATTTATTTTTTCAACAATAACAATTTTTTTCCTCGAACTGAACACGTTCATTCAATCATATTTCTTCTGTATAATATAATTTTTGAAGTGTAAAATGTTAAAATGTTAAAATTTCAAATATTTTTCATAAATTACAGGTATTTATTTTTTCACATTAATAACCGTTATTTTCTTTCACAATGCTGTTAATTTAAAAATATTTTCAAACACTTAATATTTTTTCAAAATACATAATATGTTAGATAAAATTAAACGTATATACGACGTCAGCACCTTTAATTAAAATTAAAATACAATTTAATTTTCAGCTTGGCAATAACAAAATGTCTCCGTACTTACGTCATCTCCAAAATTTCCCAAATCACTCCATTCCGAACACGATGCTACAGTGCCGTTAGCCATATCCTCAAAAAAAAATTTCGTATCCAAATGTGTTTGATATGGAAGAACAATTTTGTTCTCTTTTATTGCAAAAAAATTAACAATTTGTTCCGGTTGAACTATGAATAAAAATGAATAGAAATGAACTGAATTATTATTAGATTATTTAAGGACACTAGATATAAAAGATATCTGTATTTGCAATTCATTTATTTTGTCGCATGCTTGAACTTGAATCAACCATCACTGTGCTCAATTCCGTCCTTTACACTAGAGTAGTATAGATGGTGTTGATATCGATCAGCAACTGCTTCTGCTATCAAGCATCCATCACCTATCATATTAATGATATCGTCATCGTCGTCAATACCGTTTTCTATATCGTCCTCGCTTTTGTAGAAAATCAAGTTTTGATTTTCCACAATAGCGTTATGGTTGTTACAAGTTCCAGCAACAATTATCAAAACTACAAGGAAAGCGACACAAAATTTGATTCATTCGGTAGTTATAAATTCACAATTCGACGAAAAAGAACAAAATCGTCTCCAATGTCAAACACATTTAAAACTATTTTTTTTTTTCGACGATGTAGTTAGCGATTTTGAAGACAATGACATCATTAAAAATTATTATTGATTGATGTTTAATAGCGTAAGCAAGTGCTGTTACCATATAAATACCACCCATACCACTCTGGTATAAAGGACGTATAGCCAGAAATGAACACGGTGCTGTTTGACGCAAGTTCAAGCAAGCGACACGCGGTACGTGACATTTCCACCTAAAAATTTACACTTCCATTACATCGCATTGAATATGTTCACCTGAATATCATCGGACCACTGCCGAGATTCCGCTGAAAAACATTTCTGAAGTGTTGAAGCCGTTTCACGAGCTTTCTTCTCTACAGCTAAATTGCAAGTTTCGATACGCCGCGCCGGCACCGTTACAAATTACAATTGACCAGGGCCGCAAGTTCGGGACCGAGTGTTCTCAAACTTACAAGAAATTTGCGACATATCTCGAAGTCAAACGATGGTATATCACTCAGTAATAAAAGGGACGATAAAATTTATCCGGTACTTTCGTATTCATTGTTCAATGCGAATAAATTATTAATTTTTTTTTGTGATAAAAAAGAACATGGTCAAGATTTGTTAAAGAATATAATAGATGAATTCTGTAAAACAAATCTCTGACGCTTTGTTTTAATTTTACACAAATTCCTAGTTTACTCGTGATACGTTCTCTGAGAATTTGCTCGGTATTTTTAAGTGTTGTTAATGTGGATTGTTGCGTGGAATGCCGCAAAAGTTTACTAATCATATTTGGTTTTCTATTTGGTCCCTTCAACTTAAATGAATTGCAGATATCTTTAATATTTGCTGTTGTTAAATAATCTAATAATAATTCAGTTTACTCGTGAAAATAATCTAAAAGTATAGTTGAAAAAATTATCTATATTTACATATTTAATTTTTGAATATTTAGCAAATTCTATAATGAATCACTTTAGAATTTACTTAAAGCTAAAGCATTGTTCATTTAATAGAATACTGATAATTTTTAATTAAATATTAACAATAACAAAAACAATTTTTTGTACCTGTATCAGCAAAATCGGTTGATAAAAAAGTAAGAGCTTCATTAAAATGAAAATTATCAGTTCCAAATTTCATATATATATATATATATATATATATATATATATATATATATATTATAAACATAAAACAAAATCTATTAATTGAAATAGCACGATTTAAATAAATTTAATGTATGTTTAAATCAATTAATTAATGTAATAAAGAAAAAATTAGCATTTTTTTGTTTGAAAAATGTTGATATTTATATATTGAAAAATGACTGTTCATTAGTTTATTTTTAAATATTATATATTATACTTTAGCTTGCGTTGTTATTCTTCAAGCTGCTCTATATGTGAAAACTAATTTAAATAATTATGTTAAACATTCTGATATTCATTCATATGATACAAGGTGTAAAGACTTTTTTGTCCAAGCTAAATGTAAATTAAAGAAAAGTATCAATAGTCCTCAAAATATCTCTAGTCTTATTTTTAATAAAATCCCGGAACAAATTAAACATATAAATTCATTAAGTAATTTTAAAAACTGTTTGAAAATTTTTTTAATATGTAATAGTTTTTATACTATTGATGAATTTCTTAATTATAATTATAGTTAACTATATATGTATATAGTTTTGTATATTTTATTTTGTATTTTCATATATTTCGAATATTTTGTATTTTTGTATTTTCATATGTATTGTTGCTGACTTATCCTATGTCATATGTATAATTATCTTCGGATAAATAAATTATTATTATTATTATTATTATATCATTAAAAATGATCAATGTTTTTGCACGTATGTATAAGAAAAAGCATTAAACATATAAATTACTAGAACGTATTATACTTTTTGCAACCCATACATATGTTAGCTTGCATGTATTAGTTAATGTAAACTTGAAAAACTAAATAATATTACACTATATAACAAAGCAATATTTTTGTATGTAAAAAAATAATATTAGCAGTTATTTTATAACTATATTAGTTCATACATATGCTATAACATTAAAAATTAAAATCATTTAACAATAATAAAGATGCATAAATTTCTATTTGTAATTCTTATAAATTATTCTTTAATTAATTATTTAATAAACATTTCAATAAAAATAGTTAGTTGATGTATATTTAAAAAAAAATATTGTAAATAAAAAGTTGTATTATTAAACAAACAATAAATATGATTTCTATTGTTTTATATTTTTTTAGAAAAACAGTAACATTTGATATTTTATTTATCATACCTAGAACCTAATAATTTTTGAATTTAATTAATAAAGTAACATTTATAATGTTTGTGTAATTTAATCAGTCATAATTTTTAGAATTTTCATAAGTGCTTAACCTTTAAATGCCGAATGGGAATCTAATATATAATTTACTATATTTTTTTATATTATTGATCATCTTTCTTGTAGGTATGTGATTTTTCATTAAAAAAAATTAGGTTTTACGTTTGCAATCATATATTTGTTTATATCTGCAAAAGTTAGAAATAATTATTCGTATATGCCTTTCAACACCCATATATTACACTATTTTCTATTAATCACACTATTTATAATAATATATTATAATATTTTACAATACATTATATAATTAATATTTTATAATATTAATCCTAAAATTTTTTTATTTTAATAAAATAAAATATTTATATTTACAATAAATAAAATTTCAAGTTTAAGTTCTGTTAAATAAAGATAAATGTAATATATGTATTTTCTTTACGTATCTCTAATTGGTCAAATAAGTTATTAAGTTTGAAATTTTCAAACTTTTCATGTGTTAACTAACATAAAATGAAATATAAAAATGTAGTATCCTAAATAATTAAAGTTCAACTTTTGCATTTAGTTGACAATTTTGCTGGCACTATTACAGTGATGTAAAACTTGAAAACTTTGGACAATAACAAAATTTAAATAATTTAAATTATGAAACTCAGTAAATGTTAGCAGCAAAAATTAGTTTAATTTTTAACAGCACCTCCACCAAAAATATTAGCTCAAAAATAATTAAAATTATAAACATTGCTTAAAAATTAGGAAATGTTTAATTTTATATTTTGTTGTCTGTACAAGAATCTCAAATGCTAGGAGAAATAAACTTTGGATTTATTATTAATTGATCAAATTATTTTTGTTCTTATTTTTCCACTAAATTGCATTTAAAAATTTGTAAATTTAATTTTTCTTAATAATTCATTTTTATAATTAATTTAATAATTATTGGATTTATATATATACAGGGTGATTTATTAGTAATTGGAAATATTTTAACTGGAATATCCTGGGCTCAGAATATGAAGATTTAACGCAAATGACTTAGATAAAATGTGGCTCCTTACTCAGCTACAGGGTGTTTTATTTAAAAATTTAAAAACGATTTTTGCCCAGTACTTAAAAACTATTTGACGTATCTTTGTCATACTTGACAGGAAGTGTAGGTACCGTACACCATACTAAATTATGTTAAATAAAAGTTTTTGGCTACTGCCAGTAGCGTACAACAGAAGCAAGTGAGAAGTTGATCCTTCCTAAATTCTACGCTACTGGCGGAATTGTTATTTTAGCACAATTTTTGAATTTTCCAATACTTTCTGTGTAAAAAACATACTCTTTCTTTGTAACGATAAAGTCACTATTTTTCGAGATATTTAAAGTTAAACATAAGCTGCACCCTTAAAATTTTTTCAAAATTTGCTCAAAAAAATCTGAAAAAATTCAGTAAAATAGAGAAAAAAATTAGCTACATAATAAGTAAGTAATTTTTTTCTTTAACTCATTCTGGTTTGGCAGAAAAAATTATTGAAAATTAATATTTTTTGCATTTTGTTTTTTAATTTTCAATAATTTTTTCTGCCAAATCAAAATGAGTTAGAAAATAAAGTTACTTAGTTATTATGTAGCCAATTTTTTTCTCTATTTTACTGAATTTTTTCAGATTTTTTTAAGCAAATTTTAAAAAAATCCCAAGGGTGCAGCTTATGTTTAACTTTAAATATCTGGAAAAATAGTGACTTTATCGTTACAAAGAAAGAGTATGTTTTTTACACAGAAAGTATTGGAAATTCGAAAAATTGTGCTAAAATAACAATTCCGCCAGTGGCGTAGAATTTAGAAAAGATCAACCTCTCACTTGCCCTTGTTGTACGCCACTGGCAGCAGCCAGAAACTTTTATTTAACATACTTTAATATGGCGTACGGTACCTACACTTCCTGCCAAGTATGATAAAGATACGTCAAATAGATTTTAAGTACTGGGCAAAAATCGTTTTTAAATTTTTAAATAAAACACCTTGTAGCTCAGTAAGGAGCTACATTTTATCTAAGTGATTTGCGTTAAATCTTCATATTCTAAGCCCAGGATACTCTAGTTAAAATATTTCCAATTACTAACAAATCACCCTGTATATATATATATATATATATATATATATATATATATATATATATATATACTCTTTCCACTATCCCGAAATCAGTTTTCTATTCCTACCAAACATCCCTATCCAAACATTTATTGGATTTGATCGGTGTAAATCCATATCTTTTTTCAAGTAGCAATTTTTCCTATATTTTTTGTTTTAAAATATTTAATATTAAATTTATTTATAGAAAATTCAATGAAAAACTACGTTATTAAATTTTCAATAAATAAATTTAATATTAAATATTTTAAAAAAACTTATAATATAATAAAATAAAAACACTTCCTGAACCAGTTTACTCATTTACAAATCACATACATATATTTATTCTTTATTTAGAAATATTTCAATATTTTACATGTATATTGCGAACAAACTTTTGAATTACGAGTATGAAAAATATAAAAATAATTGTATATTCATAAATATATTTGTCTTTCTATTGAATACATTTCCGGAAACAATATTAATTTTTGAATCAAGTTCCATATAAAACAGATTTAAAAAATTACTACAATAATAAATTGCTCGAAACAAATAAGAAAAGAAAAATTAAAACCAATTATTCTTTATTCATGAAAAAAGAAATTATAACGGTTTACAAATGAATAAAATTCTTTCAATTTGTTATTTTTATATTGTACGACATTTCAACGAAAATTAATAAATGATGAAATATGTTCAAATAATATCGAGAAAAATACTACTAAGAAAAAATGCTATTACATAAACAATAATATTAATAGCCCTGTACGATTCGCACACTAGCGTCTACTGTTTACTGCTGCGTCAATATTCGTTGTTTAATAGAGCAATTCTAAACATACATGCTATTTAAATTTAAAGAAATATTAAGTAAAAATTTTACTCTTAAAGTAGTGACTAGAATTGAAATTTACTTATAGTTCTTTAAATCTAAAAATTTAAGCTACATTAAATGATCAAAATAGCGCCATAAGAAAATTTACTAAATAAATTTACATACTTCTTCCAAATAAAAAAATATTAAAAATAATAGCAAATAATATTTCAAGTACGTAACATTTATATTTGTTTATAAATAAAATAATAATCAATCATATTAAAACTACCAATACTCTATAAGATAAAAAAAAAACTTTAGAATTAAATTCTGTATATATTTTATTTAAAAAATCGACGTTTTGATATACTTTACGCATATTGTCATCAGGAAAAATATAAAAACCACATTTATATATTTTTTTTCTACTGATAATATCTTTTTATTTTAATATAATGAGTTCTGTAAGATATTTTACTCTATAAATTCAATATTTAATATAAAAAAAAAATTAAATATTATACGGCATAATAAATAAATGAATAAAATAAATATTAAAAAAAAAAAGAAATATCAGTTATTAATGCAGTATAATTAATAATGAAAATTAATCATATAATTGAATAGAAGAAAGTTTTAAAATACGTCTAGAAACTAAATATTTCTAAATGACTGAACTAAAAGTATACAAATACAAGCAATTGTTTGCTCAGTACCGAGCACGCGACCAAATGGTTTCAGGTCACCGAACCCGGCAATTTATTTATTTATGTAGCAACTACGTTACTGGATTTGTTAACATTTCGGAAAAGTCCTTACATTTCCCATAAATAAATTTATATTTCATTTACTATTAATTATTAATATATTATACAGTAAAAACCAATTTTATCAGATATCATATTAAACGGCACGCTCTAAAAACCAGTATATTTCAAAGTGATTATGTTCCAAATTGTAATACATAACAATTTACGGAAAGTCAGCCATATTATTTAAAACAAGAATAATTCAATTTCGTTCAATTAAGTATATTGCAATCTGTCTTCTTGCAAAAACGCCAAAAACGCATATAACAAACAAATTGCCGTCATTTTTATTTATTTTTTAAGCCAACAAACAGAAATAAACAATTTACCTTTTATAATTGAAACAGCGTTTGGTTTAATGTTCTGTTTAGTTAATTTTTGACTTACATTTGGACACTATACACTAGTGTCTTCATCAGAGCAAAATTAACATATAAATAAACAGAAAAAAAAGTAACTATAAGGTAACTAAGAAAACAATTATAAATTATGTAATATGACTTCTTAAAGATATTTCAATATTTTATTTATCTTTCATTATGTAATTTATTATTTGTTTTTTACGCTATGCATTAAATTTTAATTTTATTAAATACTATAAAATATATAATGTTTATGTTAAGCTATGCTTTGCATTCAATTGAAACAAAGATTTTTTTAAATAACATAACAAAATATACTAAATAATACTAAATAAAATATTTGTTTATTATCATTATATTAGTTTACTATCGTTATTAGAATTATAAATATATTTTAAACTAATTTTAAAAAAATGGTGGAGGTGCATATTAATTGCACAACAAATAATATTTTTATCTAAATATTTATAACAAAATATACTAAATAATACTAAATAAAATATTTGTTTATTATCATTATATTAGATTACTATCGTTATTAGAATTAAAAATGTACTTTAAATTACTTTTAAAAAATTGGTGGAGTTGCCCATTAATTACATAACAAATAATATTTTTATCTATATATTTATAACAATACTATCTTAATAATATCTAAAAAATAATTTATTTTTTGTGTTTTCTAATTCATAAAAAAAATCAAAAATTTATAAGTTACTTTAAGTAGCTTTAATAGTTTAGTAATATAAATAAAAATATTTAAGCTCACATATTCATATTATAAAATCGGATATTTTTTACTGAAAAATATATTTTAAAAAATAAATAAAAATCTTAACTGAATTATCATGATTGTACATTTATAGTACGTTTGCCGCTTCATATTGCCGATATATACATGTTTCTACCATATTCTTCTGCTGCCATCTGTGTACGACGGCCGGAATTTTGTTGCGACGTCTAATCTTATTAATGGTAAAGTCGTTTCTGTTGTCTACTCACAAGATTTATACAGATCTGTATGTACAGAGATTTAATTAATGTATATCCGAGATAATTAAAAAATAAACAACAAATCTATTTAATATAATCTGGATCTAAACAAAAATACTTTGAATTTAATATTTTAATTAAGTTAAGTGAAATTAGAAAAGAAAACTTAAATATAGATGCATTTAATTATGTAACAAATTGTAATGTAAAAAATTGATGCAAATTTACATATTCTATAAATGTATTTTTACAGAAAAAATGTAATGTTACGTCAATTATCGCCGTAAAAGTTACAAAATGCTGCTATTTTACTGTTAATAGTTATGTAAAATTGCATAAATATATATATATATATATATATATTACATTTTTACAGTGTAGATAAATATTATTTATATAATTTTTCTGTTATATGTATTATAACACATATTACGTGAGTTAATTAAAAGTACTTCAAACAAATGTTGTACAACATTCTTCATTATGTCATTTAGCTTAGTACATTCATTTATTTATAATTTATAATTTTCAGAAAATCTTTAAATTATTTTAAAATTAAATTAAAAATTTATCTTCCTATTAAAATTTTTCAGAAATATAATTACAGTAGCGACAATATATTTTTTTTTCTTATATATATATTATATAAACCAATGTAATAATTAATATACATAATATACATATTATTTACTTAATATTTTATTTATTACTAGAAAATAATAATTTTAGACGGCAATAGACGTAATAGTATCAACTCTGAACAAGTATCATTTCTCCAACAGAATTGATTGATAATAAAAATATTTTTACAGAAATAGCCATTCGATATAAAAATACAAGCACGTCTATAAATACAACTACGAATAAAAAGTCGTTATATACATAAAAATAGGTAAATATATCGAACGAAGGGCAAAGCCGGAAGAATTTATTATGTCGAGTTCATTACTCCAATAAAACCGTGCACCTTATGTGTTGCGTACATTGATATCGAAAAAGAATTATTATTCGATTGAAATAAACGAATAACGAATAATACTGAAAATAAATGATCGCACATGCGCAGACGATGTAATAAACACGCGTCGATTACTCGGTTATGTATCACAAAATTAATACTTTGCCCCCAGAATTAGATAGTTACATTACAATAAATTCCAAAAACCGTATCATTCATTTTCGATATGATTTTTAGAATAATTTTATAATAGCTTTCATTTGTTTATCAAATACAATTGTTGTTAATGTAATAGAAATAAACATATAAATTATTAATTACCATAATTACTTATTACATATAGTAGTCATTAAAATAATTGCGTTTCAATATTTTAGTAATGTTTATTCTGGAAATGTCATATTTCTGAATATTATATTCTAGTATTTACTATACATATATAGTATAATAATATTTTTATAACATTATTATATTTACTTAACTTTGTATTTAGTACTTGTGTTAGAAATATGAGTTCTATGATAATTTAATAAATGGCACCTCCCCAATTATTTTTTTTTTTATTCAAAAATATTTTTTCGTTTCTCTGATGTATTTAATAAAAAAATTAAAATCTTTACAAAAATATAACTGCTTGGAATTAACTTAAAAAAGTTAATGTGACAAAACACATAATGATAAATAAATCCAAGAAAAAATTTTATTGCTGAAATTTATAATTAACTCAGATAAAATTAACATCAAAGAAACAATTGTAATTAATTTTATTCTTTTAAATAAATGACTTTCCTGCGAGCCACAAAACAAATGTATAATTTAGTTAAAAAAAAGTTTACACAACGAAACAATTTCAATTAACATTTTTAATTTCCTATTAAGGTAAGTAAATATTGTTCAAAGCTAGGTGAAATTACAAAATCATTATTTGTCATTTTTTGAGATTAATACAGATTAATATTAATTTATATATTTAAAAAATTAATTAATATATTTTCTAATTATATAAACAAGTTTATTAGATTATTTCCTGTCTTATTTATATGATTGTTTATTCGAAAAATAAAGTATCGTAACCTAAAAAGTTGAGTTATATTAAGTACCAGTTAGACAAATTACGCAAATCAACAAAAGTAAGCACGTTTTTGCTTCATCAAATATTTATTAACGTCAGTAATAATTAATGAAAATAATGACGTAATGGAACAGTTCCTGCAAAAGTACTTCACGAAATGTAATATGTTAAAGTAAGGTTAATATATTACTTGTATTGTTACAAATTACAAATGTGGTTTCTCATACATATAAAGGCCCAGTTTTACCATTTGTGAACTGAACCGAGTTCATTTGTTGAGATCAGTGTAACAATATGTAGTCGATATTACAGTCAGAAAACAGATTCAACATGTGTAAAATAGAGTGACATTGATGGAAGCGATGCGAGTTCCATCTATCTTCTAAAACTCAAAGTAACGTAAAACACGTAGAACTAGAACTAGAACATATGCTCTAACCTATACTTCATTTAATCATTCTAATTTGATATGTACTTTTCTATGATAACAAATAAATACTTTATGTTCCTATTAAATAAATTATCTTCAAAATTTGGTTTCATATAAATTATTTAAAAAGTACTTTTACTGTAGCACTGAGTTTATCACATTAAAATATAAGATATTTTTTGTATTTCTTAATATCATAGTTGTTAATTATTGTTAGTTTAACTATTAAGAAACATACACAAAAATATATTTCCTACCTTTGAATTAATAATATTTTTGAAAAACTCCTTACCTGCAAAAGAAAAAAAAACATATATAATAATCATATTAATATAACTAGTATAACATTAATGTACAAAATATTAAAAATTTTGTTATCAAACTTTCTAAGAATGAGAGAAACCTAAAAGCAACTCTCCTTTTCCATACATTTTTTCCACAGTTGTTTAATATTCAGTAACGAATTAAGACAAGAATCTGACTGGGCTGTAGCCAAAGGACTTAGAATTTTAACGAATTTTACTTAACAAAAATAAAAAAGCTTTAGATTTCAGTTCTGTTTATTTTTGCATAAAAATTTGACGTTTTGATATACTAAACTTATATCATCATCAAGAAAAAATATATACAAATGACAATAATAATAAATAAAATATCTACGATGTATGGTAAAACGTCTGCGTCGAAGATAGATCGACCACGGCATTCTATACATTTAATAGATACCAGCCGTAAAAGCCTAAAGATTACAAAAAAACATAGTTTATAAAAAAGTATCGTGCATTTTGCATATTAATTAATATTATAGAATACAAAAGAAAAACCTATTTAGTAATAATATTGTTATTTAAATTCTGGTGCGTGCCTGCCTAAAACTAACAAAAACAACCTTTCGAGCGCATCAATCAATTTCTATATACATAAATAATGTAAAAATAAAAAGAAAGTGGCTATTTATACATACGGTATGTATACGCAATTGGCTATTTATACATATAGTATTTTCACGCAATTGGCTATTTAGGGTAGGTTCAGTAGGTATAAATAGCCAATTGCGTATACATACCGTATGTATAAATAGCCACATTCAAATAAAAATGCATTGCTTGTAATATATACAATCACATAAAATTAAATGTATACAAGTATAGTGAGTTGCTTAATTCGTTTAAAGATAAATGACAAAAATATAATCTCTTTTTATTAGATTGATGTAAATTTAAATAATTTTTTTTTAATCTATATACAGAAAATTGTATCTTATAAATGTACCTGTATGTATTATCACATGATACTTTATTATTTTAACCGCTGGAAAGATTGCTAGTTGCAAAGTTTTCATTCGATTAGCAGAAAATTTAAGTTTACAAAAAAGTACAACTTCTGTTAATTTCAAGTTTAGTAAAAAGCACACATTAACGTCCTCTATTATCTTAGATAATATATCGATGGGTTAAAGCACAATGTACACGTCTAACCATCGACATATTAAAAATATATTTAATTATTTATAAATATAACTAGTTATTTAGTTATTACTGCACATTTATAATATATAAACAAATTTATAACATGTAGCTCTAATATAGGTCCGGGAAGTTAGCGAAGCCACTTTCACCAAACGAAAAATAAAATATTGATTAATTTGTCGTAAATTAGTCGTAATTTTGTCGTGAAATCAAAAAATTTGTCGCGCCGTATTTTAAAAAATTATTGATGGCTTCGCTAACTTCCCGAAAAAGTTAGCGAAGCCATCCTTCAAAATTAAAAATATATTAATAAAATGAACCGCGGATGTAGCTTAAAATTTATCGTAAATAAATCGTAAACGAATAAGAGTAATTTTGTAACGAAATTATTATTACTTGCAAATACAGAAATAATAAACTTAATGAATGTGTGTGCGTACAATGCATGTATGGATAGAGCATGTACAACAAAATAAAATTGAACAACAATTTTAGTAACGATTAATTTACGAAAATTTAATATCTAATAATTAACGTGAAAAAATTATTTTTTATCTTCTAAATTAGGTGGCCAGCCAAATTACAACGAGAAATTGGCACGGCCACTCTTCAAATAGTTAGTCGAAGATCACAGTGCTTATAACGCTTATTTAAAGAGCAAAATGTAACTTTTTGGTATATATTTTTTGAAAACAACATCTTATAGAAAATTAATAATATAGTTATTAACATAAAAAATAAATAAACAAATTAGTGAGAAAAATTGTTTTCAATGTGAAAGCAAATTTTTCTTACAGTTGCAAACTTTTCGGCCTTAAGAAATAGGTAGGTATAATATGCGACAGAATTTTAGAATAATGCCTAAAGAAGTTTTTTTTATTTAATTTTTTTTTTATATTTTGTACCATTTTTCGAGTTATAAACCTGTGAACTTAATTCATGAATTAGCGCGCGGCAAACCATGTGAATTCTTAACATATGGCTCGTAATTTAGCTGGCCACCTAATTTAGAAGACAAAAATTAATTTTTTCACGTTAATTATTAGATATTAAATTTTCGTAAATTAATCGTTACTAAAATTGTTGTTCGATTTTATTTTGTTGTACATGCTCTATCCATATTTGCATTGTACGCACACACATTCATTAAGTTTTTTATTTCTGTATTTGCAAGTAATAATAATTTCGTTACAAAATTACTCTTATTCGTTTACGATTTATTTACGATAAATTTTAAGCTACATCCGCGGTTCATTTTATTAATATATTTTTAATTTTGAAGGATGGCTTCGCTAACTTTTTCGGGAAGTTAGCGAAGCCATCAATAATTTTTTAAAATACGGCGCGACAAATTTTTTGATTTCACGACAAAATTACGACTAATTTACGACAAATTAATCAATATTTTATTTTTTGTTTGGTGAAAGTGGCTTCGCTAACTTCCCGGACCTCTCTAATATAAATAATATAGATAAATATTTTTTTTTTTTTACACAAATGGACTCGGTAGCAAAGACCATCAATACAGTAGATGCTTTATTAGATAAAGTGTATTTGGACAATACAAAGACATTACAAACATCCATGCCCCAAGCGGGATTCGAACCCGGGCCCGCGCACGAGCGGTGTCGGACACACGTCCTAAACCGCTCGGCTGTGCCGACAAGCAATATTAATTATTAATAATAAAGAATACTGCAAAATTTCGATCTAACTTAATTATTTGATATAAAAATGATTATAAAATAAAGATAACAGTAAACCACCATATATTAATTACGTTTTAAAATATTTCATATCACACAATTAAATTTATTCTAAAAATAATCAAATTATTTAAATCCCATTGAAATTGTATGATATAATTTTAAATTTATTTTAAAGAAATACATGTATATATTTATATTTTTATACTACTTTTTATTAATATTAAAAATAATTTCCAAATAAATTTTTGTGTTGCTTCCAGTACATTTTTTATTATTTAATATTTATTAATTACTAGTCTAAGGGTCGATTTTTAGAGTCTCGGTTAAACTAATTTGGTATATAATTGGTTAAATTTAATTCTTACATACATACATACACAATCACGCCATGTACCCAGAAAGGTGTGGCACAAACTTTTTTCATCATCCCGAAATCAGTCGCCTCCAAACATTCCTATCCAAACAAGCAACTTTCGCTTCATCCACATTTATAATTCCTCTCATACATGCTCTTTTATTCCTACTAACGCAAAACACTCTCAATCATACCACTCCAACTACTCATCGGACGTCCACGCAAACGTATGCCATCAAAATCATTCAAATAAATCTTTTTACCCAAACAAATTTAATTCTTAATTTTCTGTATTTTATATACTCATTAACAGTAGTCAAGTGCAATGGTTAAATTTATGTGATGTTTAATTTGATATCTGATATACCATGAATTTTAACCAAAAAACACAAACAACCGGCCTTTAATTTAACAAATAATAACATAATATTCAATACAAAATTATAATTAATTAATTATATCTATGTAATAAAGAAAAGAAAACAACATCTACTACAGCGAAATTAAAAGAATTCAATCTCATCGCGGTAAATTTGTCAATTTCAGAATGCGAAAAGGCTTTATTGACAGAACCGCAAACAATTTTTCATAGTGCTACTCTTTACCGGGTTCAATACCATTATGTCGAACGATCTTCGGACTATAAATCAAAACATTTCTGACAAAAATCGCCAGTAAGCAATTTTCTTCACAGTTAAATGATCAAATTAGATTGATATCATTATTCATAAACCACAAATTAAATGCTTCGGATATTTGTAACAAAAAAAAATAACTTACACTGTAGAATTAATAATTCATTACAAATAATGTATAATTAAAAACTATTAATAATTGTTTCAATCATAAAAAGTTTTTTTATATTTTATATTTCAATTGCTCTAATAATTCATATCAGATAAAATTTGTTCAAATTATTATCAGCCATATTTGATAAAATATTATGTTATAAAGATAATAGCTTATAATCTCTATCGTAAGCTGAAGACAAAATTTTATCAAATTTTACTCAGCCATATTTAACTACAAAATCATAGACTCGTATTCTCATCTCACTTTTAAAAGTGATTTTTGCCAAAATTGCTTTTGCCGTTTACTTAAAACTATTTTTTAAGCATTTTTAATCAGTTTATTTTAATTTTATAATACTAGATATAAATAAAATAATATTTTATTTTTATATATTGTTTTTTGTATATTACATACAAAAATATAAATACTGTTGATATTTGAAGTAAAAGAAAAAATTTATTTTAAAGCACTTTTATAAAGCTTAATATAAAGCACTTTTTCATAAACAAAAGTGGTAGAAATACGGACCATAGTTTTTTTTTTTTTTTAATGTCATAATGAGTTACAAATTCACTTGTTTATAACCAGTACTGTGACAGATCATTTTTAAAAAAATCTAGATCAAGATTAAGATCCTCACAGTTAATACGTTCTAGATCAAATCATAGATCAATCGGATCTTTTTTTTAGATCAGATCAGAAATTTGTAATTTTTTTTAATCATAAAAAAAGATATATAAGATATACCTAGTCACTTTTAAAAACAATTAAAATTAAACAGAATCAATACTTACATGTAATAAAAATTGATAAGTTAAAAATAAAACACTTCGTTTAAATTCCTAGAATGAAACTAGTAATAATTTCACATTTTGCATGTTTATATTATTTATAAGAAATTATCTAAAAATATTTTATTTCAATATATCAGTCACGAAAATAAATAAAACACTCATCGTGTTAATAAAACTAATGTAAAATTTCTTATTTTAAAATATTTGTGGAAAAAAACCCTGGCATGCAAGTGCATAAAATTGGTAAAAATTAATTTTCTTTTAGCATTATTTTGCGATAACATATTTCAATAAGTTCTAATGTATTAAATTCATAAAAATTTTTAAATAAATGGTTTTGATGTTTTCAAAAAATATTTAAAAAAATATCACACGTAAAAATTCCTAATTATGTCATTACTTAGATCTATAAATATTTCTATCATCTAACTCATTTTTTGCTTTGATTTTAATGTAGTTTTGAAACAAAATCATAGTTTATTTCAAACGTCAATTGAAGTTGAAACACTTTGTCTGGCTTATATATGAAAATAGGAAATTAAGTTTTGTATTTATAATTGCAGATAAACTGACTTCAATTATCTGCTATAAAAGTCTCTTTATTTTAAAGAACTATTTTTATTATTAACCATATTTTAAAAAAAAACATACATTCCTATTTATAGAAGCAACTTTTCCACAATGATGACGACTATTATACATGCATGCTCTTTTATTCTTAGCATTTGGAAACATTCGCTCACGCAAAACACTCTCAATCATACCTTATCACTCACATTATATTTTTTAACCAAACATTCGTTATACATTCACTTTGTTTATAAAAACTGGAATAAATATACAAAACACAGTGACAATCATGCCTACAGCACAAGACAAAATAATAACCTACAAATACCAATACATAAATTAACATTGTACAAAAGGAATCCACAATACACTGGTGTTATTCTTTTCAATCTTCTTCCTATAGATATTAAAAATTCCAAATGTCTTACATCCTTCAAGTCAAAACTGTTAAAGCTACTGTTGACACATGTATTCTATTCTATTGATGAATACCTGCAGTTCAACGAGAACTTAGCGACTTATAATATTAAATTTCGATACTGTTCGCAATCTATATAGTGTAATGCTTTGTATATTTGCTTTCTATGTCTATATAGTGTAATGTTGTATATTTAAATTTTTTCTATGTCATTTGTTTGATTTAATGAAAATAAAATTATTATTATTATTATTATTAAAATGACCGAACCATCTCAACAATATTTTTGCCAATTTCACATTCTTCACATATTATGTGAAATAAAAAATATAATATATTCTCTGCTTACAATATAATAACAAAATTTTATTGATTTCAATAAAAGGTAAAAACAAAACAAAAATATACAAAAATAAATCAAACAGCTAATTTCTTTTATTTCGAATAAAATGACAAAATTTTATATGACATGTCTATTAAATTATGAATAATATTTTCAATAACATTAATCCTTTCTTATACATACAAATTAGTTGAAATTAAATTACTATTTCAAATAAAGAGGAGATAGATAATAGTAATATAAAACTTTGAACACATCAAGGAACAAGAATATATAATTATATAATAATTACATTGAACAAAAAATCATAAGTGTGTATTTGTAAAATTACTATAATAATATTCTAATGTTGAGATTTTCCCAAAAATTTCACAAGTTACTCAAGTTACTCAATCATTAAATCGGCTTGTTAGGCTATGCTATCAATGATTAGCCAGTTAACCATAGACACGTGTTTCGCTCTTTAGCGAGCTCATCAGTATGGTGATTTAATCAATATCCAAAAACAATGATGTAGGTGTAACCATCTGGCTGACTTTTATGCCATGTAAATTAAAAAGATGTAGCTGAGAAGCATGAAATATCACAATAATGCACTAAGCATTTATAATAATAATAACATTAAACAAAAGTTCATAATTGTATCTGTGAAATTAATATAATAATATTCTAATGTTGAAAATTAGAATATTAATATAATTATGTATATAATAAATTTAAAAAAATATTTAATTACATTAGATCAACATACCAAACATAATTGTCTACAATTGCTTTAAATGTTTAATCTAATATGATAAAAACGTTGAAAATAATCTATTTTCTTAAATAAAATAAACTAAAACATTTTTTTAAAAAATGTGTATATGATCCCATCGATAAATCATCTTGTAGGTAGATGTTAGGCCAAATTTATGAAACCAGAATTTGCGATCTAGCCCTATAAAATACAGAATGAATGCGAACAGCATTTAAAACACGTTCCCCATTATGAACGCGAATAAAATTTGAAAATTGGAGCTGGCAGAACTAAGGACTTGGATTTTTTATGAACACAGTAGGAGGCATTCGGCGCAAAACTTTTAAATAAAGCCCCTATGTTCTACGCTTGCCGTTTCAGTGTTCAGTCCTCTCTAAAAAGAATTAATGTGTCCCGAATTAAACCAACAAACTTCTAGAATTTGGACGAGCTTTACTAAAGTTTGTTCGCGCATTAGAACCGAAAATGGCCTTTTTTCCTGAATAATAATGAAGTCTTCATCATTTGCTTCCATTGAAATAATAATGCTAATATAAGTTTTATAAATACTATATGTGTATGTGTGTAATACTAAATGTGTAATTTTTAAAACAACAATATATATATATATATATATATATATATATATATATATATATATATATATATATATATATATATATATATATAGGATATTTATTTTAACTTGACAAATCAAAATATCTCGAAAAAACGCACGAAAAGTTAATATTTCAAAAGGAGACACCTACCCTTGTGCAAGTTAACCCTACCATTCCCCTTGTAGGTGAAATGGAAGCCAACTTCTAAATGTTAAATTAAAACCGCCAATTTTTATTACAAATTCATATTTTTCGTAAAAAAAAACAAATAAGTTAGTTTTATCCGAAACATTTTTTTTTAATTGGCGATAGATGGCGCTGTAGCCGATGGAATAAGATTAATTCCGAAATTTTCTACCAAAATTCGTGTCTATTCATTGAAAAGTTAATTTACGAAACGTAATACAACTTTCTGTCTTAAATACTAACATAAAATATTAGTTATATCATTCTACATAAATTAAAGAAAAATGTAAAAAAATTATCTTAAATTATGTTTATAATATATTTCATATGAAAAATAACAATACATTCGCAAATTTCGAATAGTACAAATATTTTATTTTTGATATATAACCGTGCAATATAAAATACGATGTTTTATATGTTCAAACAAATATTATTTCATGAAATACAAATTGTATTCTATGGATCATTAATCGCAAAAGTTGTAATATTTCGTAAAAAGTTTGTCCAACATATGTATGTTTAAGATAAAGAAAGTCGTAATATACTGTGAAACATTTATTAGAAAACTTTTTCTACGTAATAATTAATGACATATTTTCCTGTTTTTCTTCGTTAAACAATTTATTCTATTTATAGAAATTTTCCTGAAAATAAACTAAATGTTCGTAAATAAATAAAATAAATTTTCATAAAATCGTTCAAAATTTACATAAACATACAATACATATTTTGTGTATAATTGATATGAGCAAAATTATAACTGTAAGTTGTATTCAATAAATTGTGTTTATTTTATAGAAAGAAAAAAAAACTTAGTCCATAAAAGTAATTGTAACGTTCATGTAGAAACATAATAAATCATCAAACATTTTCCGGGATATTTAAAATTAAACGACTTGTTCCGTTTCTAATTGAAACAACATCTCAGAGTCGGTAAGTTTGTTTGTTTATGACTTTAAATTTCCTATTTTATCGACTCGTGCTCCCACATCGTACTCTGCTGACTGCCGGACAATACAATTTTTTCTTCCTGTTTTCATAAACCACTGGTCCCCAACTTTTTAACACTATATTTTCAAACAAAATCACCACTTACTACCCAAAATTAATTGATGTTGTGGTTATCTCTGATAAACATAGTAATTAGTAAAATTAACTATAAATTTGATACCTGTTTAATTTAAAAGGTCGATTAATTAAGAGAACACTAAATACCGACTGTTGGTAGTGTAGTTAATATTGTTTAGTCATTTTAATAATATTTATTGAAAGGATAGCCACAAACGCAAAAAAAAATGCATTATAAATTAATGAAAACATTTGCAGCTAAAAATTTAGATCCAATTTAATTATGTGTTAATTTCAAATAATTTTGGAAACTGAAAACATTTCGCAATAACTATCAAAATTGAATTTATTTAGTGAGTAAAATTTTATTGTCGTATTCTCTACTTAGTGAAGCAGAGGAATAATTACACAAATTCAAATTATAAAATATGATTTGTATGATACATATTTAGAAAATAGAGTAGTTACAATTTCAATTTAAAAAAAATATTTATAATTAATATAAAAATAAATTTTAAAATCCAGGGTTTAATTTGATTTTGCTCATCATGACGAGATGCAGTCACAGTCATAGCTAGTATCTCATAAACATCTTGTACGCAGATTTATTACAGATAGCGAAACGTCTGCAACGAGGATAAATCGACCATGACATACTAGTCCAGAAAATTCTATAAATTCTAAAATTCTGTAATTTTATATAAAAAAAATATTTTTAGATTGACAACTTAATAAAATAGATATTTGAGTTTGGTAATATACAAAGTATATTATAACAATTAGAAAGAATTAATAAAAAAGAAGAAATTAATTAATTTATTAATTAATTTCTTTAATTAATTCTTTATTAGTATTCTTTAATAAGTCTTAATTAAAGAACCGTATGCTAAAACCAAGCTATATTCTTTTAATATTGTTCTTTTTTAATACTTTCAATATTTATCATTAAAAATACTAAATTAAATTGAACGCAAAAACCCCATTTAAATAATTAACGAGAAAATTTCAATTATATTTTGTCAGTGTACTAGTACAAATTTCTCTAACTATGCATAATAAATCTATTCATAAAATATGTAAATAACAGTCATATTAAACGAGTTACACAAGTTAGATTCAAACTTAAAGCTCCCAAAACTATCCGAACTAAATTGAAAGTAGATGCATTGCATAGTTAGTTAGCAAGCGCAACAGGTTGGGAACCGCTGTTTTACACCTTCCGTAAAGGTACGTAGTACACACACAAGCGCGCGCGCACACACACACACCCATGCATACATACTCGAACACAATACAATAGTGAACAACAGCGCAATTACACTTGTCATGAGAAGGATATAATACCTATCGGGCTGTAAATAACAATTTTATTGATCGACAAGTGGCGGGTGGCAGGGGCTCTGTTGTTTTCGTGCCCCCGTTCATTTTTTTCCATTTATTCTTTAGAATTCGTCGTCGCGCAATTCGGCTACAATTCGAGACGGCATCGGTAACGACATCGGCGTCAGCGTCGGCGTCGGCGTCGGGTCGCGTCGTATTGAAATGTAATGTAATGGAACGTGAGAAAAATTGCTCAATTTTAATCCAATTTTACGCACTTCGCCAGATTTATAACTTACTATCAAATTTGCGTTTAAAAGCTTATTTTGCACTCAAGTAACCACTTCCCAAAAATAAATTAGATTCATTTTTTATGCATACCAGGTACTCGTATACGTTCCTAGTAGGTATTTGAATGAAATTAATTTTTAGGAATCAGTTTGTCTGTGTATATTACAATTAATATGAATATTCGAAAATTAATAATAGAATCCTAAGCATACGTTAAATGTTCCAATATTTTTTGTTTTTTCTACTATTTGAATAATTAAATTCATTGATTAAAAATAACACAACATTCTGTAATACTGTCAGCGACTAAATATTACAAAATTGCTCAAAATCCCAACATATACACTTTCCTAGACCTATCTCACATTTGGACATAATCTTAATTTATTTATTGTAAATCTTTATGACCCAATTAAAATTGTGA
The DNA here is from genome assembly GCA_963966155.1 of Clivina fossor. Classification (NCBI taxonomy): domain Eukaryota; kingdom Metazoa; phylum Arthropoda; class Insecta; order Coleoptera; family Carabidae; genus Clivina; species Clivina fossor. Next base: position 61,869,746 of record OZ014550.1, read on the forward strand.
TTTCAAAAACTACATTAAATTTAAACATTCTTAATATAATACTTAAAACATATAATAGACATTAGACAATATTCACGAAATTGGTTAAAAACTATTTACAATTAGATTTCTTTAAATTTAAATGCATATAGTATTTATTAATAAAGTGATAGATATTTTTAGTAAAATTAATCTAAAAAAATAATGTATATTTCATTATAATTTTTCTAAATAATTAATTTTATATTGCAGCAAACACTGTTCTAAAAAATCAGTTTTATCATTTATTTTCTGCAATACGCCTTTATCCAACATTCTTCAAATTCTTTTATATAATAAATTGTATAAGTACATTATTTCCGAATAACATAATACCTTATCACTTGAATACTTTATTTTTTATTGTTTAGTAATAGAATTTCAATATATCATCATTAATCCGAAGATCAAATCCTGATTTCTTCTAGACTTTCAATTTTAATCATTCGAAGATTCTACAGTTTCCATTCAAAATCATATTGTCACTCTTATTATTAATAATTTTTTGCAAGTTAGACATTTGTTATTCTTGGGTGGTTATTTTGTTTTCTTATAGTTTCACAATAATTATTTTGGAATATTACGAAAATCATAGTGTGTGTGTTAAGTTGGCAAGCGAGTGTTTCTAAAGTGATAAGAATAAATAAACATATATAAGGAATAAGATATATGTGGATCTATTCCATAACTTATCACGAGTTTGATGTGATGTTATATTACACTAGTTTTATCATTACGTAAATTTAGTCTATAACACGTGAAAGTAACATTTCACAATATTAAGGAAACGGTGCACAAATCATTGTTAAATTATCAATGAATGTTAAATCAGTAATTCTCAAAATATTAAGTATATTTAAAAAAAATTTAAATGGCCTAAATTTTAAAATACATTTATACATACACTATCACGCCATGTATCCATAATGACGTGGCATAAACTCTATCTATTCAGGAAGATATTAGTTACATTTCTATCTGGACAAGCAATTTTTGCTTCATCCATATTCATGATTATTTTTTCCTGAATTCAGTTTTATAAATTTTACGTTGTCATAGCTAACAAAGATTTTGATTACAAAATGTTTAAACTTTTTTTAAAATATTGTTTAAAAATCGGTACTTGGCCAAAATAGAAAATAATTTAAAATATATACTAAATGACAATTCACATAGCTTATATTTAATCAAAGCTTACTTTAATAAACATTTTTTTTTAATTTTGTAAATTATTATTCTCATATTTTAATGAGAATAACTAATAATTTTTTTATATAAAAAAAAGTAAAATTAATAATATTTAGAATTTATGATCAGGATATCTCTGATGGTCTATTGTTTATTTTTGTTTTACCTTAGTGACAGAATATTTATTTTTTCAACAGTAACAAAAAAAATTTCTCATACTGAACACGTTTATGAATTTGTGTTTCTTCTGTGTTGGCCAGTTCTCGAAATTCCAGATTTTTTTCAAAAATTATAGGTATGTTTTTTTACATTTATAGTAATTTTTTTCTTCAACAAATACATATTATGTACGATAAGAATAAAAATATGTGACGTTATGTATGAAGTCAGCACCTTTAATTAAAAATATAATACAATTTAATTTTCATGAAAAAAAAAACATACATATAGATTATTTTTTAATTTTGTAATTTTGTAAATTATTGTTCTCATATTTTATTGAAAATAACAAAACAAATTTATATAAAAAATAATAAAATTAATATTATTAAAAAATTCTGATCGGAATATCTCTGATGGTCTATTGTTTATTTTTGTTTTACCTTAGTGACAGAATATTTATTTTTTCAACAGTAACAATTTTTTTTCCTTGAACTGAACACGTTCATGCATTCGTGTTTCTTCTGTGTTATATAATTTTAAATATTAAAATGTTGAGTGAATAATGAAAAAGACACCATCAGAAGTACACATTTCTCGAAATTCCAGATTTTTTCAAAAATTATAGGTATGTTTTTTTACATTTATAGTAATTATTTTCTTCAACATGCTGTTAGACTGAATATTAATTTAGAAATATTTTCAAGCTACGAAAAACACTAAATTTTTTTACAAATTTTCAAAATACATATTATGTGCGATAAGAATAAAAATATCTGGCGTTTTGTAAAACGTCAGCACCTTTAATTAAAAATATAATACAATTTAATTTTCATAAAAAAAAAAACATCCACATAGGTAATTTTTTAATTTTGTAAATTATTGTTCTCATATTTTATTGAAAATAGCTAATAATTTTTAATATAAAAAAATAATAAAATTAATATTATTTAGAATTTCTGATCGGGATATCTCTGATTGTCTATTGTTTATTTTTGTTTTACCTTAGTGACAGAATATTTATTTTTTCAACAGTAACAATTTTTTTCCTCGAACTGAACACGTTCATTCAATCATATTTCTTCTGTGTAATATAATTTTTGGTGTGTAAAATGTTAAAATGTTAAAATTTCAAATATTTTTCATAAATTACAGGTATTTATTTGTTCACATTAATAATCGTTATTTTCTTTCACAATGCTGTTAATTTAAAAATATTTTCAAACACTTAATATTTTTTCAAAATACATAATATGTTAGATAAAATTAAAAGTATGTACGCAGCACCTTTAATTAAAATTAAAATACAATTTAATTTTCAGCTTGGCATTAACAAAATGTCTCCGTACTTACGTCCTCTCCAAAATTTCCCAAATCACTCCATTCCGAACACGACGCTACAGTGCCGTTAGCCATATCCTCAAAAAAAAATTTCGTATCCAAATGTGTTTGATATGGAAGAACAATTTTGTTCTCTTTTATTGCAAAAAAATTAACAATTTGTTCCGGTTGAACTATGAATAAAAATGAATAGAAATGAACTGAATTACTATTAGATTATTTAAGGACAATAGATATAAAAGATATCTGTATTTGCAATTCATTTATATTGTCGCATGCTTGAACTTGAATCAACCATCACTGTGCTCAATTCCGTCCTTTACACTAGAGTAGTATAGATGGTGTTGATATCGATCAGCAACTGCTTCTGCTATCAAGCATCCATCACCTATCATATTAATGATATCGTCATCGTCGTCAATACCGTTTTCTATATCGTCCTCGCTTTTGTAGAAAATCAAGTTTTGATTTTCCACAATAGCGTTATGGTTGTTACAAGTTCCAGCAACAATTATCAAAACTACAAGGAAAGCGACACAAAATTTGATTCATTCGGTAGTTATAAATTCACAATTCGACGAAAAAGAACAAAATCGTCTCCAATGTCAAACACATTTAAAACTATTTTTTTTTTCGACGATGTAGTTAGCGATTTTGAAGACAATGACATCATTAAAAATTATTATTGATTGATGTTTAATAGCGTAAGCAAGTGCTGTTACCATATAAATACCACCCATACCACTCTGGTATAAAGGACGTATAGCCAGAAATGAACACGGTGCTGTTTGACGCAAGTTCAAGCAAGCGACACGCGGTACGTGACATTTCCACCTGAAAAATTTACACTTCCATTAAATCGCATTGAATATGTTCACCTGAATATCATCGGACCACTGCCGAGATTCCGCTGAAAAACATTTCTGAAGTGTTGAAGCCGTTTCACGAGCTTTCTACTATACAGCTAAATTGCAAGTTTCGATACGCCGCGCCGGCACCGTTACAAATTACAACTGACCAGGGCCGCAAGTTCGGGACCGAGTGTTTACAAACTTACAAGAAATTTGCGACATATCTCGAAGTCAAACGATGGTATATCACTCAGTAATAAAAGGGACGATAAAATTTATCCGGTAGTTTCGTATTCATTGTTCAATGCGAATAAATTATTAATTTTTTTTTGTGATAAAAAAGAACAACATGGTCAAGATTTGTTAAAGAATATAATAGATGAATTCTGTAAAACAAATCTCTGACGCTTTGTTTTAATTTTACACAAATTCCTAGTTTACTCGTGATACGTTCTCTGAGAATTTGCTCGGTATTTTTAAGTGATGTTAATGTGGATTTTTGCGTGGAATGCCGCAAAAGTTTACTAATCATATTTGGTTTTCTATTTGGTCCCTTCAACTTAAATGAATTGCAGATATCTTTAATATATGTTGTCGATAAATAATCTAATAATAATTCAGTTTACTCGTGAAAATAATCTGAAAGTATAGTTGAAAAAATTATCTATATTTACATATTTAATTTTTGAATATTTAGCAAATTCTATTATGAATCACTTTAGAATTTACTTAAAGCTAAAGCATTGTTCATTTAATAGAATACTGATAATTTTTAATTAAATATTAACAATAACAAAAACAATTTTTTGTACCTGTATCAGCAAAATCGGTTGATAAAAAAGTAAGAGCTTCATTAAAATGAAAATTATCAGTTCCAAATTTCAATATATATATATATTATAAACATAAAACAAAATCTATTAATTGAAATAGCACGATTTAAATAAATTTAATGTATTTTTAAATCAATTAATTAATGTAATAAAGAAAAAATTAGCATTTTTTTGTTTGAAAAATGTTGATATTCATATATTGAAAAATGACTGTTCATTAGTTTATTTTTAAATATTATATATCATTAAAAATGATTAATGTTTTTGCACGTATTTATAAGAAAAAGCATTAAACATATAAATTACTAGAACGTATTATACTTTTTGCAACACATACATATGTTAGCTTGCATGTATTAGTTAATGTAAACTTGAAAAACTAAATAATATTACACTATATAACAAAGCAATATTTTTGTATGTAAAAAAAATAATATTAGCAGTTATTTTATAACTATATTAGTTTATACATATGCTATAACATTAAAAATTAAAATCATTTAACAATAATAAAGATGCATAAATTTCTATTTGTAATTCTTATAAATTATTCTTTAATTAATTATTTAATGAACATTTAAAAATGCAAGTGTTTTACACATTTATTTATTTAAAACTGAATAATAAAAATAGTTAGTTGATGTATATTTAAAAAAAAATATTGTAAATAAAAAGTTGTATTATTAAACAAACAATAAATAAGATTTCTATTGTTTTATATTTTTTTTAGCAAAACAGTACCATTTGATATTTTATTTATCATACCTAGAACCTAATAATTTTTTAATTTAATTAATAAAGTAACATTTATAATGTTTGTGTAATTTAATCAGTCATAATTTTTAGAATTTTCATAAGTGCTTAACCTTTAAATGCCGAATGGGAATCTAATATATAATTTACTATATTTTTTTATATTATTGATCATCTTTCTTGTAGGTATGTGATTTTTCATTAAAAAAAATTAGGTTTTACGTTTGCAACCATATATTTGTTTATATCTGCAAAAGTTAGAAATAATTATTCGTATATGCCTTTCAACACCCATATATTACACTATTTTCTATTAATCACACTATTTATAATAATATATTATAATATTTTACAATACATTATATAATTAATATTTTATAATATTAATTATAAAATATAGCTGGAGATGATTCGTGATTAACGGCCGAATACTCCAAAATAAAAAGAAATTATAAAATTTCATCAATGATCCATTATTGCTTACAAACCGTCTTATTAATTAATAAATTATAAAATTCTGTAATCTAGTTACTAGTATTTTGTTACCTAATAACTTTTTTCTATGTTTTAATTTAAGGGTTAAATAAGCTGACGATACGTAAAAATTAATTTTTAATTTACATTAACATATAAAATACTAATTAATAAATAATTAATTTCTATTTCTTTTAATAAATTTGTTAAAGGACAAAATATATCGATTTTAAAAACATTGTTTTCCGTAGATTTGAAAAAAGATCGTATTTCAGATTGTATTCTATCAGCAAAGAGATATGATCCGTGATGGCATAACGAAATTCTCCTATTTACTGACGTCACGAATTTGATCTTGATCAAATCTCTCAACTGATAGAATCCTGCAAACGGATACTATTGAATATCATACGTAAGATGTATAATAGAATTCTACTGACATGTTGATAAATAAATTTCAAATTTCAATATACAAAAAATAAAGTAAACGATAAATTTTCACTTCAAATTGTTTTAAACAGTAACTGTATCCCAAAAAGAAAACCGTTATGTTTGAAATATATTAATTTATTTATAATTAGAGAAACGATAGAATCGCCTGTATTATTTAAAATAAAATATTATTTATATGTAATTAGAAAATATAATGGAGTTGCCATTGTATATAATCATTCTTTAAATAATATGTAAAGCAAGAGATTTAAAAATCAACTTAAATTTAAATCCAAATCGTTAAACAAGACACTAGAAATCTTAGAATAAGTAATTTGCTTTTAAAATAGATTATTACTAAAATAAACAAAATTAATTACTACTATCACTTTATGGAACAAATAATTTAAAGAATTTAAAATTACATTAAATAAATTTAATAATATTTTAAATATAATTCACATAAATTGCTATTTACATATTCAAAAACCACTATTCTTTAATAAACACAATGCCTGAGACATATTACAAAATTTGTCATTTAAAATTAGGTAAACTTAACGTTTTCCAATCGAAATAATTATGATGAAAACTTCAATCAGTTTTTTAAACAGTAAGTAATTAAATTTTTAGTATCAAAAATTTATTTAACATATACAGAGTGTTTACGGTCTTCTCTCTATCCTTTTAGGGGACGATCTCAAAAGGAGTCGATAAACCTTAAAACGCCTTAGTAAAAGTCGTCCCATAAGCGTAATAATAATTCTTTTAATTTTTTTTTTCATTAAACTAATAATTTGTTTTAAACTCTAGTAATCTACTATTTAATCAGTATTCTTCAATTGTATTACGTTTGTTATTTGAAAGGTAAAGTTTCTATCAGTAATTCACATTTACTATCACCTTTGTTTGACTAAAAATTTTCTTTTTTTTCTTTTATTCATCAACAAGGTTTGTGCCTTGCACTGTATGTGGAGTCGTGGGTACGCCAAGCGAGACTTTGTATACAACAACATGGTGACAAGTTCAAAAATCTTTTCTAGTGGACAATTAATCGTTTAGTGTAAAAACGAAAACAATTATTATCTCGCTTATGAGACGACTTTTACTAAGACGTTTTAAAGTTTATCGACTCCTTCTGAAGTGTACTATCGCCCCCTAAATGAATACCATAAACACACTATATTTCTAACATATTCTAACTATTTCCTAACGTATCACCAAATAAATACATATTTTCATTTTCATAAACTCATTTGAAATAAAGCATGATATTATTTCTGTAAATTTTTATTAATTAATTTATAGACATTCAAAGATAAAATTAAATTATTATTGCGATGTTCAATTCTCATTTACAAACTTTATTGTAGATTTAAAGCCCTTGTTCTTACAGTAAATATTTTTGTGTAATTAGAAAAAAATATAAAAATATTTTGATATTTTTTCATTTATTATTTAAAAAAAGTATAAATTAAAAACTAAATTTCTCACACAAAATTGTCAAATAGGGTTGTTACATAATTTATTTTTAACTGATTGTAAGCGTAACAACCCCATTATCTTAATTTTTTATTATCTGGACTTCTATTTACTGATACAGGTATAGTACCTAATACAAATAATCGTAATTCTAATATATTTTATATTTAAACGTTATATTTAAACGTTGTGACTTATAATTTATCCTGTATAATAGAGAGAAAAAAACAAATCATTGCATTCAATATCAATAAAAATAAACGAAGCATCGTTTTGTGTTTAATAAGTAATGCGAAACGTACTCAAACGAAAGAAAGAGGACTGTATGAAGATACTGATTTCTATTCTTGGCGAGTAACAGTTAAATGTTAATGTTTAATTAGCTAAAGTGGCTAAGAAATGCGACCGAATCAATACAATATATTCGAGCCTATTCCATTTGTTTGACTCGTTCTGTCTTCAAGAAAATTTCATCCAACATTCATTACAAATACAATTACAAGTACAAAAAAACTTTCCGACTTTAATTTTATTATGCACTTAGAAATTTATTCGCTAACTTCAGGAAATTGAAGATACTGTATTTCAACGCATCAAATATATTATTCAATAGTGTGTTAAACAACAAACGATATTCAAAATATCGCTAGTGAGTTGGCATGATTCATAGTATTATAATACCAAGTAGTAAAAATGTAAAATTAAGAAATGTATGACAGCTACCGTAAATACGAATGAGGTAATTGATTTCTAGTTAAATGAAAAAAGTTTGAGTCTGATAAAATTATATGTCCGATTTCTATAGCAAAAATCAGTGATGTGAAATTTTATATATAGGTACTATAGGTACTAAATTTTATTTCATAAAGCAATTGATAATCTAACGATCTACATTCAAGATAATTTTCTAACAAATTTTATTACTAAATTATTCGCCTTTTAAAACAAATTTTAAAAAAAATATATGATCTAGTTACTTATTTTATTACCTAGTAGCATGTTTTATTGTAAATGTCACTTGTATCAATTTTCCTGCTGAAGACGGACGTTGAGTTCGTCATACGTCGATTATCAATAAATATTAATACAGAACTTAAAGCTTAAAGTTTTATTTTCTTAAAAATATTTTAAAGTATGATAAAAAATATTGTTTATTGCAAAGTGTAATTAAAGTTAAAGCATTTTGTTTAATGTTTATTTTAAGTTATCCTAAAAATATAACTTAATCCTTGCAAATTTAAAAAGTAAAAAAATACGTATTTTATTATTTCATTTTTTAATTTTCAAATTAGTTATTCAGATATATAAAAATAAATTCTAAACTTTCAGAAAAAATTAAAATATTTTTTATATTTACATTTATACAAAGCTTTCATATTTAATATTCATACTAAAAATATTAAATTACAAAATAAATTAAATATGAATTAATAATGAAAATGATAATGAATCAAATTTAAGTGAGATTAAAACTTTTCTTATATTTACAATGTAAAACTAAAGCTAGTAAATTTTTAGTTATAGGTTTTTCTATCCCACGAAAAGTTTAAACCAAGACGTTTAGAAATGCAAAGAGCAAGTTTCTTATAAATATTCAACAAAATTCAGGTAAAGATGATGTATTTTACTTTAAAATGTTCGTTATTTTGCAAACTGTGACAATAAAATGAAAATCCATTCAAATCTTCGAGATACGAAACTGACTTCGACAAATCAATATATTATTATATATTTATACTTACTCTAATACATATTTTAATATTTAATATAATTTTTATTTATATACTTTTTAAATAATCTTTTTAAAATCTAAATGTTATCGACATGTTATTTCTAAAAATATGGTTTCTATTTAAATAAATGAACTTTATATTACGATTAAAAATTTAAATAATTAACAAAAACTTGCAGTAAAATAAATAAAACATATCCAAATGTTTATTAAAATTTTCACACACAAAAAGTTAAATAAAAAATTTAAACAGTAATGCTCGGTTTCATAAACGATTTAACACTCTGTTAAAATTTAACACTTTGTTAAAACCGGTTTTAAATACGTTTTTAACATTGTTATTTTTTAACATCGTTGTTAAAATTTAACATTCCTTTATGAAAGTCAGCATAAGAATTTTAAATTTCAATTATATGAAAATGGTTACGTAAAATGGACTAATTGATTCCTAATCTATTTTGTTCTCTTTTCAGAACAAACAACTGCATTTAATGTACAGAAAATTTAAAACGATCTAAACACAATTACAAAATACAAATTACTTATCTTCCGGAATAATTCTTGATAAAACCGGAAAATCTAACTTTTAGGTTTTGTAAAATAGAAAAAGAAAAATAGAGAAAAGAGAATATGCAATTTATCAAATATCTCACGTTATTTTCAAATGCATCCAAGAGGACTGAAGCTTATTTTCACAGAACATTTACTCGTAAAATTCCTGATATTTAGAGGATTCTCTATGTAGACATGTTAAGCGCATGCAAGATATAAGATATTATGCGCTAATGTCTACAGAGAATTAGAAATTGTACTACATATATTCAACATTATGCTATAAAGCAAACATTAATTTAATTTACTTCAGTTTAATAGAAAATTATTCTACTAATATTTTTATTCAAATTTGTTTAAGTATATTAAATTTTGCATAATTTTCATAACTTTTTCCTGCAAATTATTAAAAATAATTTTAATGTTTTTGATATTTCCTTTTTTTTTTCAGAACAGGACTATTTTTGAGCCAACTAAATTTTTACCTATGTTCGAATATAATCTATAACACTTATAGCGTTACAGGATATTTTGTCTTTTTCTATAAAATAGAAGAATTCCATTTACTAAAAAAAGACAAAACATTCTGTAACACTACAGATCTTACAGATGTGAGTCGAACAAACCTATTAATTTGAGTATTTCTCACAAAGCTAATCTCTTTAAGATTACAAATCACATAATTTCATAAATATTATTGTTCACACAGCTCATTACGTCAAAATTCGACCACGACATACCAGCCTAGGAAATTCTATAAACTCAAGCTATAGTGGGTTTGAAGTCATCCAAATACAATCGCAAGATTTTCAATTACAATAATTCAATTAATATACGTCCAAGTAATTTGAAATACACTATAAATTTTGTTTAGATAAAAACCAACAATCGGAATAAATAAAAAAGATCAAATATGTAATGCCTTTATTCATGCAAGCAAAGCAATGATAATAATTTATTTTTAAATTCTTTAAACATTGCATAATATAATTAAATTAATTATATTAATTAGAAATTATAAATAAAATATCATTATGAAATTCTTATTTTATTCAAAGAATAAAAATTATGTTAACATTTTTTTGTAACAATTATTAAATATTTATGATTGCAATACTTAAATACTATAATATATAATAAATAATATTCAAAAATATAATTATCATAAACATTTTATATATTTATATTTCGAAAATATAAAACGTTATATCTCTATAAAGTATTAAATAAAGTAATATATCATTTACTTTTAATCTTAAAACGTCTCATCAATCTTTTATGAGACACAAGAAAATCCTAATATCTTACAAAAATAAAAACATATTTTTCTACTTCGTACTCGTATTTTTTACTACAAACAAAACAAAAATAACTAAATATCACATACATACATAGAAAATACAAAGCGCACAACTTTTATGAATTAAGAGTTGACCGTCAAAACAAAACAACATCGAAATATCACGGTCTATTAATTAACACCAAATAATTTGTATAATAAATTAAATAATTCAAATCGACGTTTCCACACTTCGTTTGGCGAGCAGAGTCCGTAATGCGAACTGTTTTCCAATCTCATTTTCACACAAACAAAAAATTACAGAATATTTTACTACGGTTGAATTTTGAATCGTTCAGTTTTATATTAAACCCCAAGTCACAAAATGTTAGAATAATTAAATAAAGTTTAAATTTGAGAATTTCAAATGACATTAATTCATTGTAATGTACTTGTACTAAAATTTATTTTAATTTCTATGAAATATTGAAGATCAGATTGATACTTCAAATTCCGTCACGTGATAGAATTTTTACATTTAATTTTTCAAATCAAAAATATGTAATATTGAACATTCAATAATTATACCTAAGAATTTTAATAAATTTAACAAATAATATATATATATATATATATATATATATATATATATATATATATATATATATATATATATTAACTGTTACATTTTTAATATTTAATTTAGTCTAGTACAAAACAAAAATAACATATTTTGAGTTTCAAAATCAATAATTTTAGATAAAAAATAATTTATCGTTTTATTTGAACTTTTCCATTTCAACGGTAAAATTATTATTGAAAACAAAAATTTTCAAGAAAAATGCATTTGGTTGAACAAATACTATTTCACAAAATAAATTTTCGTAAAAATTAAATGAGTAAAATTTATTTTAATTATATTAAAAAGTTATTATCTTTCATAAATTATTTACGTTTCACTGTTTCAGAAAATTTAAATTTATTATTAATAAAACATTAAACTTCATAAACTTCATAAAATTTCAAATAAAATAATGGTAACAATATAAAATTCTAGTTTTCGTACTTTATATTCAAAATGGTTTTGCATACAAAAATGAGTTCAAACATATTTTGTAAAAAAATCTAAATTTAAAAGCATTAGATGTCATTTAATGAGAATCAATAACTCTTTAATTAATAAGTAATTATTTTTAAATATGAATTTGATGACAGCTTACTAATTTTATAAAAAAGTTCGTTGGACTCAATTAATATCTTTATGTATTTAAAATGATATAGTTTAAAAATATAAATATAACAAATATTTTACTTTCAAAATAAATAATTCAGTCTCATAGCTTTTAATAGAGTTCAGTCGTAGAAATTTGAATAAATAAGTAAATAAAGATGTAATTTTGTGCAGAACACTCCACACTTGTGCTGCAGACTTCAAACTCACCTTTTTTCTTGGCCCCACCAAACATTTTCCCTCAAATTGTCAATGAAAAACCGTCACTATTTGGTAGACATCCCGTACAAGACCAACAAGAAGCAATAGCAGCCTTTTCCAAAACGCCAAACCTCGATAAAAATACTGATACCGAAATTTAATCATTTGTTTACATGTTAGCAGCCACGTGGAGTGTCCAGAGGCAAAAGTGAAGACAGAAAGACTGAGCAGGTTGCAGCGCGAATTGGTCGGGAGACAATGAGTGCCGGAAACAAGTGTAGCGTTGTTAATATATACCCCGTCACAAAATTGGTTCGGTTGTCGAAGTTAAAAACGAAGTCAAACCCGAAGTCAAAACTAGAGAAAAGTATATACGTTGTGGTAAAATACGTACTGACTTTACGCTTACAACGTGCACCTTCGGGGCAACGCAACGGGTTCAAGTTGGTTGACGATGAGTTGACGCATGCGTACACTGACGGACAGGACAGCGTCGACATTCGGAAAGTGATAGTGCAGGAGCGGCTCCGAACTTCCGATGTGTACAGTTCGTGGCCCCCGAGACCATTAATTTGTGCACGGAAAACTAACAGCCCCACCGAAATTTATTTCCAAATTTCTAATAGATTTGTTGTTGCATTTAAGCAACCGAAACAGAAATATATATTCCAATTTTTACTGTAATTTGTTTTAATACAGTTCATTCATAGAATTCATTGATTATTATAGTACAGCTTATAAATCTATAAAAAGTTTGATAAGAATTGTGTACAATATTTAAAACAAACACTAAATATTAATACAGTTTATATTATTATCGATATGATTTTTATTTTGTTTTTTAAATTAATATATTACATTGTTTTGAAAATATGATTCTCTATCAAATAATATTTGTAAAAAATTGTAACATTACTATATTTTTGTAAATTTGAATTGCCAATTTAAAATTTCATATTTTTGAAACAAGTCTATTTTGTCTTTTTTTGTAGTAAGTTAATTTTTGTTTTTTGACATTTATTAATTAAGTTTTTCATTATAAATGAAAAGCTAAAAGATATAAGATAAAAAAAAACAACGTGCTTCATTAATATATGATTTTAATATGTCTATGACTTATCAAAAACATCTCGATTCATCTATTTTACACATTTTTTTTTTTTAATTACATTATTTTTTCCATTTTAATTTAAAATAAAAATATGACTCATAATTTATTTATATAAAAGCTTTTTATAAGAAAATAATGAAAAAATAATTTGTAAACAACATTTTTCGATAAACTGTTCAATTAATACAAATATTGCATAAAATAACAAAAAAAAAACTATAAATTAACGTGCATAATTATATTATTTATCAAAATATTCCAGTGGAAATTTCTTCTGTCTCTTTATTTCTAAATCAGAAATTATTTTTAAAAATAAATTCAAATTATCTAATTTTCTTCTTGTATACGTATAAGTAAATGAAAATATTACTTTTGAAATTAAAAAAATCAATATGCACAAATCATATTTCATATGATATTTTAATTTAGATTTTTAAATAATCAATTTGTCCCAAAAGTAATTATTTACCGATTCAAACACATCTCTGCGGAATTATATTTGTGTACTTTTTTCATGTAAATCTACATTCACCTTAATAAGATTTTTTAAAAAGTAAGCAGTAATAAAAACAATGAAAAAAAATCCAATCAAATCAAATTATTGATAAGTATAAAAAACGTTTTTAAACAAAAATATATAAAAGTTTTTATATTATTATATATATAAATACAAATGGACATAATACATTTAACTTTTGCAAGAAATGTATTTAAAAAATACATCATTTTCTATATACTTTTTTTATGTTTAAAAATATTTCTCAATCTAATTATTTGACAAACTGCATATAATAGGTATGTTCGATTGACTCTCCTGCGATTCACTGCAAAACGCCAACGTAAATGATACAGCAGTTTGCCATTTACATTACATGTAACTGCAAAGTGAATAAAACAACAAACATTGACGCAGCGGTAAACAGTAAATGCAAGGGTGCGAATCGAACGAGACTAATATCTAGATATATGTCGTCTCTATTTTGCAAAAAAGAGCTAACTTATATTTGCATAGATTTCCAATAAAAATACTAAAGACTAAAGACTAAAAATTAGATTATTTAAATTTTACACCAATATATAAATTCCAATTTTTGAGGGATGTTTTTGATTTTAATACATAATAGTTATTAAATTGCAAATGATTTAATGGTGCCTACGTTGATGTATGGTTTGGCTGCAAAAGCATAAAAGAAAAATGACTGCTGTGGAAATACGATTTTTATGTGGGGTATGTGGTGTAACTAGGAGAGATCTGGTATGATTAGGCCTGGGAAAAAATCTCGATATATCGATAATTGATATTAAAAATAAAAATTATCGATATATCGAAATATCGATATATCGATATTAGGGCTGGGAAAAAATCTCGATATATCGATAATATCGATTTATATATATATATAGATTTATCGATATATCGATATATAAATTTATCGATAATATCGATATATCGATTTTTCAATATATCAATATTATCGATATTTTTTGAATATAAAATATCGATATTGAAAGTCCAATATCGCCCAGCCCTAGGTATGATGAATGTGAATTTGAAAAAATTGTAGCAAAAATTGCCGTGTTAGTCAGTTAAGATAGTTCAGACATCTTGAGCGAATGTCTAATGAACGGTTTGGTTAAAAAGATTTAAAAGAATGATTTTGAAGGTATACGTTTGTGTGGACGTCCGATGAGTAGTTGGAGTGGTATGATTGAGAATGTTTTGTATGAGCGAAAGTTTCCAAGTAGTAAGAATAAAAGAGCATGTATGAGAGGAATCATAAATGTCGATAAAGCAAAAGTTGCTTGTTTGGATAGGAATGTTTGGAAAAGGCTGATTACGGGATAATAAAAAGAGTTTGTGCCACACACTTTTGGGTATATAGCGTGATTGTGTATGTTATTAAATGCCAATTGATTCTTTTCTACATATCACGTTTGGAAATACAGCAGGGATATAAAGTCGAAGTCAAAGTGACAGTGTCGAGAAATCGAAGTATTTTTCTTTTTTCTTTTTCTGTTTCTGACCTTGACTCCGACAATTTTTCGAAAAAGCAAAAAACTTACAAATTAATATTATTTAATATATATTTAATATAATATATATATATATATATATATATATATATATATATATATATATATATATATATATATATATATATATATATATATATATATATATATATATATATATATATATATATATATATATATATATATATATATATATATAGATAGATAGATATTTTACTTGTCACACTTTAGTTAGACTAAAAAAAATATTTATTATTAAATTTTTGTTTTAAATTTACATACTATTAATATTATTACACACACACACACACATATGTAATAGAGACACATATTACTAATGTATATTTCTTGTTAAACAAATTTATCATATAGCAACAGTTAAAGTAATTGGAGATGGTTTGAAAATTCTTGGCGATTGATAGCTCAGTCCATTTATATTGCACATTCAAAATAAGTTAAACTCGCTTACTATACAATGTTTTTTCTAAATTTTGTAATCTATGTATATTGTAATCTTTCTAAATTTTGCTGAACATTATTTTCAAATATATTGAAATTTTGATATTTTAAAATAACAGTAATATTCAAATCATTAAACGAATATACATATATTTAATATTTGTATGCAGTTTTTGTTATTTTAATTTTAATTTTACGCAAAGGAAATTAATATCAAAATAAAACTAAAATATAATGGCCCGTATTCTCACCTCATTTATAAAAGTGATTTTTTCCAAAAGTACTTGTGATGTGTACTTAAAATTATTTATTAAGCAATTTATAATAGTTTATATAAATTTTATAATACCAAATATAATAAAAATGATCATAAATAGAAAAACTATTTACAATTGATGAAAAACAAAAGCAAAAAGTTATTTTAAAGTTAATGATTAAAGCATTTTTTCACGAAAAAGTGAGATGAGAATACGAGCCAATGTCTCTATTAATGATGCACGTTCAGAGCAGGTAGATAAATTTGAGTATTTGGGTAGTTTATTGTCTAAAGATGGTCGCTTTAATCGTGAGATTGAAAGAAGAGTTAATGCTGGTTGTAAGGTTTTGGATGCATTGAATACTTTTGCTAGAAACGTAAATGCTTCCAAAGAAGACTGTTTGAATATATACAATCCTGTTTTGGTATCTACGTTGATATACGGTAGTGAGTGTTGGGTTTGGCTGCAAAAACATAAAAGGGAAATAACTGCTGTGGAAATGAGATTCGGGTACAAAATATATTAGTGTACGATGAGTATTGAAATTAAAAAAAAAATGTTGTTGCCAAAGTTGATATTAGTCAGTTAAGATGGTTCGGTTATCTGGAGCGAATGTCTAATGAACGTTTGGTTAAAAAGATTTATATGAATGATTTTGAAGCTATACGTTTGCATGGACGTCCGATGAATAGTTGAAGTGGTATGATTGTAAGTGTTTTGTGTGAGCGAAAGTTTCCAAGTAGTAGGAATAGAAGAGCATGTTTGGGAGGAATTATAAATGTGGATCAAGCTAAAGCTGCTTGTTTGGATAGGAATGTTTGGAGGAGACTAATTTCAGGATAATGGAAAGAGTTTGTGCCACACCCTTTTGGGTATATGGCGTGATTGTGTGTATGTATGGAAAGAGTTTGTGTTTCAATCATTTAATATGTAAAATATTATTGAAAACTTTAAATCAATTTTAATTAATTACTTTTTTTAACTAAATTTGTTTTTTAATAATTGTTTCATTAAAATATCTAGATATATCTAGCATAAAATAAATATTGAAACAAGTGTCTTTGAAGTCTCTTTGTTATGTCTCAAATTTTTATGATAAAAGTAACCGCGGTCTTGTTGCGGTATATACATAGATGGTATTTGTTAGGCATCTGTCTCATTGGTAGGTACAATATCGGTAAGATTTGTTCTATACATATATTTTAATTGTTGACAGTGCAAGGAGCTACCGGACGGCGAGGCGAGGCATACAATTTTTCTGCATATTTTCAGTCGACAAGCGTTAAGGTACCTACCGCATGTATTTAACTACAAAGTGGCCAACAAAGATATCTAACGAATTCTGCTAGAATGAGAAACAATGAATTCAGTATCAGCGGAATAGATAGTACCTACATTATTTTCGCAACTTTTGTCTATTCATGTTTGACGACAATAAGACTTCTGCGCATCGTCAGCTCTAGTAACATTATTTTTGTCGTTCTATATATTTTGTCGTAGTGCAAAGTATTTATTAACTATGCTTGTTATTTATGGTTATTTAACCCTATTTGGTCGGGTAGATAAATCACATCCAAAATGAAATAAATAAGTAACAAGCAACTGGAATGTATGGTATGTATAAACTTCACCACAAAACTAAATTATTTTACAGAAAAAAAAACATATTTGTAGAACATATAATATATATATATATATATATATATATATATATATATATATATATATATATATATACAGGGTGTTCGTTCGCTTGGTTGATATAGGGCAATAACATGGGATTTCGATAATATGCAGAATACTACTTTCTGAAGTAAAATTCGGAGAAATACTTAGAATACTTTTCGATAGGGTATAAAAAGTTCTATAATTTGGTTTTAGTTTTAATTTGCTAGCATGTGCCGTTTGGGCGCTAGAATTTTTTTTAAAATGTTTTTGAGAATTTTCAAAAATTTTTCCTGCTAAATCAGTATGAATTAGAGAAAAAAGTTACTTAGTTATTATGTAGCTAATTTTTTTCTTTATTTTACTAATTTTTTTCAGATTTTTTTGAGCAAATTTTAAAAAAAGTTATATTTAAAATTTTTTTAAAATATAACTTTTTTCAAAACTTGTTCAAAAAAAAACTGAAAAAATTCAGTATAATAAAGAAAAAAATTAGCTACATAATAGCTAAGTAACTTTTTTCTCTAATTCATACTGATTTAGCAGGAAAAATTTTTGAAAATTCTCAAATACATTTTAAAAAAAATTCTAGCGCCTAAACGGCACATGCTAGCAAATTAAAACTAAAACCAAATTATAGAACTTTTTATACCCTATCGAAAAGTATTCTGAGTATTTCTCCGAATTTTACTTCAGAAAGTAGTATTCTGCATATTATCGAAATCCCATGTTATTGCCCTATATCAACCAAGCGAACGAACACCCTGTATATATATATATATATATATATTTTAAGTACGACGATATATATATATATATATATATATATATATATATATATATATATATATATATATATATATATATATATATATATATATATATATATCGTCGTACTTAAAAAAAATGACAATATTAAACAGAAAGTAGTAAAATTTAAGTTTTTAAATTTTGTTCTTTAATAATTGCAACTGTTATAATTGGTAATTTTTTAACGTACAAGTTACATATATAAAATATTTCAAATTTATCTGTAATACAATAATCATGTATTTGAAACTTAAAACTGATTTGTAACACGATTTTATTTCTTCGCATATTTATATGAATGAATCACGAGTAGATAAAACTTAGAGCGGTTCCCATTCATTTATTTCGAAATATGTAACATAGTAAAAATCTTTTAGAACTCATTATACTAAAATAAAACGGCTTCAGATTGTAGTTCTGTATCAATATTTTATTAATAATCGACGTTTTGACGTACTCAACATACATTTTCATCAGGAAAAACGATACAAATGACATTTACAGAACTGCAACCTAAAACAGTTTTATTTTTTTCGAATTATGCGACTAGATTTTAGAAAACCATCTACAGATTTTTTTTCTGTGTAATAGAATTCTAAGCAAACGTTAATGGAAAATCTATACCGAGATAAAATACTTTGTTTGTCTCTATCAAATAAAAATTTTAGTTTTTTTTTAAATATAAAACATTAACAATAATATAAATTTAATTTAGTTTAAAAATTTTATGGCAATATATTCTAAATGTGTCTTAAATTACAACATTGTTTTTAAACAATGGTGTATCATAAATTGAATATCTATTAACTATGTGTAAATAATATTAACTGTTTGGTGTACAACTACAAAGTGTAATATTACTTCAATTTTATTTTTACTTAAAACGAAACGGTATCCGTAAAATCACACATTCACAGAAACCGAGCTTGCTGGCACTTTCCGAGCGTAACAGAAGAGCGCAAAATCCATGCTTGGCACTCAAACGGTTAATTTATAATATCATTATCAGTAATAATAGATATTGCAAGCTGTACTCGACAAACAAATATTTAATTACTTAAGACGAATATATATATCAGTATTGCCACAAATTACATTAGATCGAAATATTTTAGAGCAATAAGTCGGATGTGGTCAGCGCAATTACGCATACCGAAGCGAAGAATAGATCCAAAATGAAAACCCATGATACGAAGTTTCAATGAGTGATGCTGAAAAACGGAAGAATTTTAGGTAAGCATAATCAAAAATCGCACCAGAAATTTATTTTGACACGCGAACGAACTACACAGATATTTTGATTTATATAAAAACTATGCCTAAATTCAATAGCAAAATCAAAATCTTGCTCGTATATAACAAGTCAAACTATAGCGTTCGGATAAGTGCCAATAAACTATAAATGCAAACAAATAAATTTATCCTGGCTATTTATTAAGGATCCATTCTCCTTTGAATGGGTAAAAAAACGCGTTATTTTTATGATTTTTCTTGAGAAAACTAATAGAGCAATCAACGTAAATCTTTTTTCATAATATTTATTGACTTATGAATTAAGTTTTGTAAAATATTAACCCCACTCCCCCCCTTTCCCTTCGAATTACACTTAAATTTTAAATGAGGTTTAATACAATCGAGCAACAAATTTTTAATTAAAAATCGTCGTCATAATATCGAATATTAAATTGGTCGACTCATTTAAACCACATTTAAAATTTAAATGTAGTTGATAATACCGGTCTTTAGTTTATTAAACACATTTTAGATTCCGTACAAGATCCATGTTTATAAATTTCGTCAAAATTAAAATATAACTTAAGTTTTTAATAAATTAAAATATGATCTTACTGTGGCGAAAAGTTTATAAAATAAAATAATTTCCCTTAAACTACAAACAATAATTTTAAAAAGCTACATACGTATTTCGAAAACTAAGTTTTCATCATCAGTAGCAAGAGATAAAACCAAAGTCCTAATCAGTTATCTAAAGTTACACAAATACTCAACGTACCTAGTGGTCAATGTGTAACCTTAGATCACTGATTAGGACATTAGCTTTATCTTTTGCTACTGATGACGAAAGCTTAGCTTTCAAAATACGTATGTAGCTTTTTTAAATATTATTGTTATTGTTTGTAGATTAAGGGTGAAATTATTTTGTTTTATTAAGTTTTTAAGTAAGCAAATTCATAGGGTAACTAATGCTTTATTGAAATATTGCCTTAATAGATATTATGCACTTGGATTTGCAAATTTTTGCTGACATGTCTAAATGTAGGCAATGTGACAATGCCAGTAGCTAGCCTCCTAGATTTATGAGTATTTCCAACACATCTGTCAAGCCCATTTGAAACGACTGCGAAACTAAGTATATTATGTATTCAATATTCAACCAGCCTATTTCATCCCTGACATTTAGTAATTAACGCGATTACTAATTAGAAAACCATTAATTTTGTCGTAAAAAAACAAATACTTTTCGGCAATGTTTCTCATTCATCTTTCAAGTATCTTTTAAATAATTTCAGTAAATAAAACAGATATTTAAAGGTCTTCTGTGGATATATAACTTAAGTTTTTGTGACAATAGTACGTAGTAAAAAGTCTTTTTGACACAGTAATAATTTGTTTTTATGTACATGAACACATGGCACAAACTCTTTCCATTCAAAATAAATTGCTTTCCGGAAAAAATTCATCTATTCATTCATTCATTTATTTATTCATTCATTTATTTCTACCATTTATAAACATTTGTTCATGCAATACACTTTCAATAATGCCTACCCATCTACTCATTGGACGTCCACGCAGACATGCACCGTCAATATCACTCACATACATTTTTCTAACTGAACGTTCACAACATATTTGCTCAAAATAGCTGAACCATCGAATACCAAATTTAAGTAATATGTTCTAAAAAATGAATTATTTTTTTAAATAATAGTTATAAACTTTCCATTTGTAACAATTTTTAAAATATTATTGACATATTTATAACACCTTTACAAAGTAATTTTAGTTAA
The DNA here is from genome assembly GCA_963966155.1 of Clivina fossor. Classification (NCBI taxonomy): domain Eukaryota; kingdom Metazoa; phylum Arthropoda; class Insecta; order Coleoptera; family Carabidae; genus Clivina; species Clivina fossor. The sequence continues at coordinate 61,891,637 of OZ014550.1, forward strand.
AAATTATATTTTGCTTTTCACTAGAAATACTATAAATTTATTTTTAATTAATTTTTAGTTTATTATATCTGGAAAAAAAAACCTTAAAAATTGTTTAAAACTCTAAAACGTTTCTAAAAAGAGTTTCAAATAAACTATTTATTGTTAAAAGTACTTTATTCGAAACTAAATACACACGCAAAATATTTTTTTATAATGCCCCTATAAAAATTAAAATTGCGTACACCACTGGAATATGCATAAAAATTTGCGTACAAAAAATTTAATTTCATATTATCAATAATTATTACAAATAAAATTATAAAGTTTCATAATTAGTGAGCTATGGATTTTTTTACAGCAAAACTTCATTATAATATTTGAATATTGAGAAAAACTTGTTATTGTAAAAAATACAATTTTAATTACCTGAATATAAGTTAAAAATCGAACTATTATAAATAAAATACAAAGTGAAACATGTCTTCATTTCGTTAAATCTGGCATTACGCAAGATTGTTTTTAAACAAGTTTATATCGGAAACTTACATCGTTGCGTTGACAAGAAAAACAATTGTCTACTAACATTTATAATGGATACTTCGTATCATAAGAACGCGAATTATTTAAATCAAAATGAAGTTCGAATTGTTAATAATCGCATAAATAATATGGTTAATAATAACCAACATTTTGGTGAAATACCTGTTAGTATGATTGGTAATCTAGATTACAAACATTTGCAAAATATCGCGTTTCAATTTGGATTTCCTACCAATCTTAAGGTGAGTTAAATTTTAATTTTATCAATAATGTAATGTTACTTTATGGGTACGATTTAACTGGAAATTATTTTTAAAAAAAATAAATATGTATACAGTAAAACAAATTCTGTGCGCATTAAATCAAATGTTTTTTCATTAACATAACAAATGCTTAGCAATAAATAATAATTATTTTATATAAAAAGTATTGCGCAGTACGTAATTTATAATGTACATGAAACTATTAAAGTACACATTAAATAAAAGTTTTTATTTTAAATAAAAAATATTGGGTATAAATAATGAAATTGTAAATGTATATATGTGTTTTTGCAATATTCGTCTCAAAATATTAAAAAAATTGTAACTAATTTTTTGTCCTAACCTATACCCAACAATTAAGTCAAGTGATGTCTCCAAATACAACTACACCAAAATTACATGCTCAAATTGTTTGTTTTAGGATACATATATTTTTCTGATGGTTTTATTAAATGATTTTTAAGTTATTTATACAGTGCCAAGCGGAAAATTTCATATTTTAAAACACAAATGCGAATTTTATTTTTAAAAAAAGGTGATATTTTTCGCACAACAGGATTGGTATTATTCACAATGAAATTGGTATAATTCACAATAAATAATTTTTCTTTTTTTACAACAAAAAAATTAAATGCACACCAAAATGTTTTTTTCTCACGTTAAAAATGTAAGTGAACGAGGTTCTAATAGTAAAAAATATCAAAATCTCTCAACAAATCAAAAATGAGCCTTTTAACCAAAATCTACTTAGCAATGAGGCAAAAAAATATATTAATTTGTAGTACTATATTTGTTTGTTCAATATACTAATTTTGTTGTTAAATTTACCATTTTTGTAGTATGAAATATCATTTATGTTGTGCTATACTTGTCATTTGAAATGCCAATTATGTCGTGAATTTTACCATTTTCATCGTGTCGTAATTGTCGTTTGAAATACCAATCTTGTTGTGCAATTATTATACAATGTGGAAATTAAAGAACGCATAAATTCAGTAATTTTGTTGATATTAATTTTTTGGAAAAAATCTAGAAAGGGTATAGCGATTTTGACTACGCGAATATTTTCAGCCTAAAATTTGAGAAAAATAATCTTAAAGTTTAAATATTAAAAATTAATTAAATTGGCAAAATGAATCTAGTTATCGGTGTATAAAACAAAAAACATTAGCTACAACTGTCAGAATTATATAATTTATAAATGTCACAATAAAATAAGTGTTATTATTTTGCTTTTTCTCTGTTTTTCGCTCAATGGGGTCGTTGCGCTCAATCAAATTTACTATTTTCAATAATAAATATTAAAAGATTATATAAAAACAAGGCCAAAACACATTTTTTTAATTCAAAAACGATTACAGTATTTTTAAAAAAAAATTACGGACTACAGAAAACAACAAAAAACAAAACATATGTATTTCACAGTTCATAGGCATCTACGTTAACTATAGTTTTATTTGTATTACTTCAACAAAGAATTACAGGAAATTTACTACTATAGCACACTATTTACTTAATTATCAACATATTAACAATTATTAATTTGCATTAAACTTATTATGGTACAAATTTCAAATTTATATGGTTTTAAATTCTTTGACTCTTTAATATATGTCGGCAATTTATTAAAATGCAGAAATCACTTGTGAAATATATTATATATTTTATATTTATATTTTATATTTTTTTAAATTTATTCCAAATTCCAACTAACTTCACAGTCGTTCAAAGTAGTCTTGCAATCAACTTTGGAAATAAACTCAACAATGGTACATCGCTAAAATTCATTCGTAATCAATGTGCTAAAATTCATTCGTAATCACTGTATCTGTTAGTTGTGTTTTGACTGTTTATGCAGTCAGTTCTAGTACAAAATTCATGTTAAATATGCAGTAATATTTCTGTGTTAATAATTATTATTAATAATTTTTTTTGTGTGTAAATTCGTATAACTATAATTAATATAAATATGGGGAATTTAAGGAATCGGGCAAGAAAAAAGTCGAGGAAAAGAAAGGTAAAATACAGATTAAATAAATTAAAAAAGAAATGTTTTATTTTGAAGATATGTTTAAATATTTTCCCCAGGGTCAGGGGGCAAAGCTTTTACCTGCGGCTCAAAATCTATTAAGTAAATATATATATATATATTTTTTTTTTATTTAGAAAAAGGCCATGATGGCAGCAATAATTGCAAGAAAAACAGGAAAAGAAGAAATTGTTAAATCCATTTTATACGATGCAGAAAGAGAACAGCGACTACTTATAAAAGATGAATCCAAAAAGGTAAGAAATGTAATCTTCATTATTAATTATTATAAATTTTAAAATAATTAAAGTATTATAATTGAAGGCTCGGATGCAATAACCAGATATGCGCTCGAAACTCGACCGGCCAAAGTCCAAGTATAGAAAAAACTGAAAAAAAATTAAGTTGTCCGAAATTCACTTTAAAAAATATCGTTGTGTGCAGCATTGAAAAACACATTGATTTCTATAAGAAATTTTTTAATCCAACATTTTTATTCCAAGAAAAAAAATAAAAACGAATTTTTTTTGTTGCACTATTTTAAGCTAAATTCATTGTTTTTTAAAACTTAAATCGCGATAAATGATATTAAATATTAACAAAACTGGCAGATTTTTTCTGATACGTACTCAGAATTATTTAGCGATTCTGATGGTTACACTGACATATATAAGTAACGATAATTTGTTACTAAAAATTTAATGTAAACAAAAAACCATAAAAAAGCACGTTTTTTTAGCTTCGGATTAATAAAGTGAGTGACGAAAGTTGCGCTACGAATATGTTTGAGTGAGAAAGTTGTTTGTTAATATAGAAGGAAGTTTTTGTGCAAAGTTGCAAGTCAATTGGTTGAATATTTTTTAAGATACAACGACTTGAATCTGAAATACATAAATGTCTCGCGAGCGGCGTTTACGGCGGCAGCAAGTTGTTTGTTAATATGAAAGGACGCGCTGCCGCCAGTCGCCGCGGTAAACGCCACTCGCGAGACATTTATGTATTTCAGATTGAAATCGTTGTATCTTAAAAAATATTCAACCAATTGACTTGCAACTTTGCACAAAAACTTCCTTCTATATTAACAAACAACTTTCTCACTCAAACATATTCGTAGCGCAACTTTCGTCACTCACTTTATTAATCCGAAGCTAAAAAAACGTGCTTTTTTATGGTTTTTTGTTTACATTAAATTTTTAGTAACAAATTATCGTTACTTATATATTTCAGTGTAACCATCAGAATCGCTAAATAATTCTGAGTACGAATCAGAAAAAATCTGAAAGTTTCGTTAATATTTAATATCATTTATCGCGATTTAAGTTTTAAAAAACATTGAATTTTGCTTGAAATAGTGCAACAAAAAAAATTCGTTTTTATTTTTTTTCTTGGAATAAAAATGTCGGATTAAAAAATTTCTTATAGAAATCAATGTGTTTTTCAATGCTGCACACGATGATATTTTTTAAAATAAATTTCGGATAACTTAAAAATTTTTTATTTTTTCTTATACCTGGGTCAAGTTTCGAGCGCATGTCTGGTTATTGCATCCGGCCCTTCAATTTATTCAACAAGAAAAATGATAAAAAAAAAGATAAAAATATTTTTTATACACTAAGACCAATTGCATAAAAAGTTATCAGATAATAATCAACTGACTTAATCACGCGTTTCGAAAATCATTCGTCATTGTTAACCGCACAGTTCTGGTTGTATATAGCATCGTTAAAAGCTATGTTAAGTTAATTCTTTTATTAACTTGACCACTGATCTAACAATGAGACGGTTGAAAGACAATTGATAATTTAGTTGCCTAATTTACTCATTGATTAAGTTAACAAAACTTCGTGCAACCGGAGCATAATCAGTTAAGCTACTCTAAATTTTTATTTTTTTAACAAATACATATATATATATATATATATATATATATATATATATATATATATATATATATATATATATATATATATATAATTAAAAATAGTTATACAACAAAAAATTAATATAACAGTCAAACAATATAATCAATAATGGATCGGTACATGTTAAAGTTATTTTATTTTAAAACAGTAACCATTTGTAATATGTTATATATCACTTCTCATGTAAATTTAAAAATTTTTTTCGCCTCAACGAGTGTAAGAGTATGCATAGAATATTCGTATTTGTATAAAAATATTTGGTATTTGTTTAGAATATGGAGCACTGTTCATCTCGAGCCGGTAAAGAATAAAAATTTAAGTACACGAATAATTGTCAGAACCTGTCTACGAGTATACGAATATGAATGCCGAATATGTGAAGTTATATTGGAGAAATATCATGGACAATCATTTGATCACAAATATCGAATTTTCTTTAACCTGATGGCTTTACAATATATTACAATCTAGTATAAGATCTCCAACTCGCATATTATGCCAAGCAACAATATTTAATTTTACACCATATAATTATTCTAAGGCCAACTAATATAAATTAATTTTGGAATAAACTCTGATAAATATAATGGATGGTAGCATCTACCTACTTAATCAGGCCTAGTGGCGCGACTAAGTGGAGAGATGCTACCATTCTATATTTTTAAATATTTATTATTATTTTATTTATTTTATTTTAAATAGTAATTTTAAGTACTTCTATATAAAAATTAATAATTTTATTAAAAACAATTTGCAACAGTTTATCCTATTTTTACTGCATACTTATAAAAAAGAACACTTTGTTTAAAATATTTTAAACATAAATTTCATTTCATATGGTTTATAGTGTCGTTTACATAAATTTTATATGTAACAAAGTATATGCACTGGAGATCTATATTACAATACTATTGTAGACTATCGCTCAACTAAGTCGTCGCCATGGACATTTACTACTCCAGGTCCTGTAACTCCTATATTTTTTAGATTTTTATCGAATTTTCTATGTCAAAATGTTCTACAGTTTATCTACTAAACGTTGATATCAATTTCGCATCATAGAAATCATCTTCATAGTTATAGTAGACAACATCTTCAAAAAGGTTTGTGCACCAGGTGGTAAGTTGTTAGTAAATAAACTGTAGAATATATTTACATAAAAAAATTCGACAAAAATTTAAGAAAATAAAGGAGTTACAGGATTTGGAGTAGCGAATTTCTACGGCGACGACTTTGTCAAGCGATAATGTAAAATAAATTTAGATTATTTCATATATAACCAATGTATAGAATTTTCGATATACGTATAGGTATCGAAAATTTAAAGAAAAAATAACCTTTCTAATAATAATTCGGATCTGAAATCCGAATTTGAGATTCATTTAACATAAAATTATATGTTTATTTCAGGATAACTCAGCAACACTAGAAACTGAAACAGCAAAATCTTTACCTATTGTTCGTGAGCGATGCGATGTAATAAAAAATAAATCACATAATTTTTCTATAACATAACCAAAAATATTTCTATTTGTTTGTTATAGGTACAATCCAAAAATCATACTGACAGAACATATCCAGTTCCTTTCAAAAAATTAACTCATTCTAAACCAAAATTAAAAATGATCTATCAATCTAAAAAAGTGGAATGTACAATAACTTCGAACGAATCTAATCAAATATATTCTCCACAAATTGCACTACAGCAATCAGAATTACAGAAAGTAAGTTTTAAATTTTTTTTTTTTTTTGATAATGTAAAATAAATTTAGATTATTTCATATATAACTATTGTATAGAATTTTCGATATACGTATAGGTATCGAAAATTTAAAGAAAAAATAACTTTTCTAATAATAATTCTGATCTGAAATCCGAATTTTAGATTCATTTAACATAAAATTATATGTTTATTTCAGGATAACTCAGCAACACTAGAAACTGAAACAGCAAAATCTTTACCTGTTGTTCGTGAGCGATGCGATGTAATAAAAAATAAATCACATAATTTTTCTATAACATAACCAAAAATATTTCTATTTATTTGTTATAGGTACAATCCAAAAATCATACTGGCAGAACATATCCAGTTCCTTTCAAAAAATTAACTCATTCTAAACCAAAATTAAAAATGATCTATCAATCTAAAAAAGTGGAATGTACAATAACTTCGAACGAATATAATCAAATATATTCTCCACAAATTGCACTACAGCAATCAGAATTACAGAACGTAAGTTTTAAAATTATTTTATTTTTCAATTTCTACAGTTTTCATTCAACAAAAATGTTGGCCCGTATTCTCACCTCACTTTTTCGTGAAATAGTGCTTTTATCATTAATTTCAAAATAATTTTTTGCTTTTGTTTTTGACCAAATATGAATAGTTTTTCTATTTTTGATAATTTTTATTATATTTGGTATTATAAAATTTAAATAAACTATTATAAATTCCTTAATAAATAATTTTAAGTAAACGTCAAAAGCACTTTTGGCAAAAATTACTTTTATAATTGAGGTGAGAATACGGGCCGTTGTTTTTTTCGTATCAAATTTTATAAAAAAAAATTAAAAGCTCAGAGGTAAAGAAACATTATTATGGAAAATAAAATAATGAAAAAGTTTATAGCTTTGTTCAGGCAGCAAATGCGTAATTTTTTGTTGTAATATGCGCATGCGCCGAATTAGGGTCATTTCACAAAATTTATTTTAAAAAAAACACATCACAATCGAAAGTCCAATATGAAACATAATTTTTCATAACAAAAAAAGCAACAAAAGTTTTATAGTTCATTTTTAATTAATAATTGAAAATCAGTTTACATTTTCAAATCATTTTAAAAACGATGACGTACTTTTAGAACAAAAGAGCTATAGTATGACGCCTTACAACCTGATTGGCTGACAATATTTAGCAAATACAAGCTAAAAAATTCAGAACGTTTTTTATATATTTTAACTAATAATATACATTAAAAAATATACAAGTTCTAATATAATACTTTTTTATATATTTAAAAAGTTAATTCTAAGTATAATTAAATTAACAGAATAAATCTTGAAGCAATTTTGAAAAAGTTTATTTTCGTAGAAAATTATGAATCTTGCAAAACAAACGCACCTAGTTAGGTGGCTACTGTCACTTGAATTTAAAATTATTTGTCATATGTCAAACAACCTGTTGATCGTTCTTATAAAGATTCTATTTATATATTTTACAAATGAGTTTAAAAAAGCACTGCATAGTTTTGTCATGCGATAGGTACCAGTCAAATGATAGTAGCAAATTATTTATTACTGTACCACTTAATTATGATAGAAGAAAACTTTGGTTAGAAGCAGTAGAACGCAATATTTCAGATTATAGTCTTTCAAGTACTATATTTGTTTGCGAAGATCATTTTAATGTAAATATATCTGTACTAAAAGCAATATTTTCTTTTAATTGATATTTTGTTTTTTGAAGCTTGAAGAAGATATGAAAAATTACATGCATACATACATAATTATGACAATACCATGCATAGCACGTGTTTTAACGGTGACGTTGCAATGACGACAAACATCTCTATTGTTCTTAGAAAACGTCATAACATGGCCGACGTCGATTTTTGAGAACCCTTTTGGCGGGCAAATCTTTTTGTTAATTACGGCTATAATAATGCGAAAAAAAAATTGTTGTTGCTGTTTATGTCTATAAATACATAAAATCTTTCGATTGAAATAATAAAAAAAAAATGTGAAATGACCCTATTTGCAATTTTATTTGCTTGAACATATTATTTACACTACTATCGCATAATACGTCTCAAGTGTACAAAACTATCAAGTATCATTAATAGCATAAAATTTGTTTTCGCCGGAATTTGCTAAAGAAAAATTATTTTAATTTTAAAAGTAACGTCACTTATAAACAAATTTTAATACAAATAAGCAGATAAGAAACTGTTAACGCTAACTGTAAAGTGTAAGAATCCCCATGTGCTAATTTCAAATCAGAGAAAAGTTCACGAATTGTTCTGATAGTTTGCAAACTGTCAAAAATTTGTCAGAGTTCTTGCTTGAACAGTTAATTATCAGTCAGAATCTCAAATCAAGTATTAACTGCGCAGTTAAAACATCTATCAGCAACAGATTTTACTCAGGTCGAAATTTTGCACTGAACATCACTCAGGGTGTCTAGCGGGTTTTCTAAACAAAATTACCGTACATTTCCCGTACATTTTAAATAAATTCCCGTACATTAATTTAAAGGAATAATCAGCTAATGGAATAATTATTTGTCGATTGTTTTCAATTTGATAATAATTTCCCGTACCAAAAATATTTCCCGTACATTTCCCGTACATTGTTAAATTCCCGTACAATTCCCGCTTTTCCCACCCGCTAGACACTTTGATCACTCCGGTTTTTATATTTCATCAAATATTTGTGTGTATTCTGTACCACTTCTGTTATGAAACAACGCAACGGCCTATTCAAATAAGAACTCTTGAGATTCTGCAAGAAAAATAGTTCAATATTTCTTGCAAAATCTCTTTTAACGGAATTAATGCAAAATACATTTAATTAATTTTTAAAAACTCCTCAGCTATAATATTAATGATTGATATTTATTATTGGTTTACATTCTCATGATCTAGAATTTAATATTTAAGAAAAAAAAATTAGTTGCGTTCGACACTACAGCGACCCCCAGCGACTGTGCAACGTTTAGTTATCAAGCATTTGACGGACCGCGTCCCCCGTGACAAACCATGCAACAGTCAACAGGCGCAAGCAACAATTGCTTATAATTAAATTGCTTTAAAATCATGGGCATGTTGAGGAAACGCATGTTGCCTTGTTTTTGTACATTTCATAAGCGTATAAAAATATGTTGAATAAGCGCATCATAATTATTACTAGATACTAAACATAACCTACCCTAATCGAACGTAATATTTTGATACGCTTATTCAACATTTTTTTTTTTGCGCTTATTCAACGTTAATTTTCTGCGCTTATGCAACAGTTCTGGTACCCAAAATGCGCTTCCTCAACTCTCCGAAAATAATCATATTCTTTATATATGTTATAACGTAAAATTAAGAGAAAAAAGAAACTATTTTTCAACATTTATTTGTAAAATTAATAAAAACTCAAAATATTTTTGTAAATTGAAACAAATTATATTTGTAAAAAATAAAATTAAACCTTAGGTATCTTATTTTCAAATGTTGTCCTGAATACAGTTTAACGTATCATTTTAAATTTAAAATTATTACAAGTTAAGTCTCGTAAAATAAAAACCAGCCTTTAAAATAAATAAATTACATAATTTCAGCATACAATGTCTGTATATGAAGATTACATTCCTAAAGAATTTGGAGACACAGCAAAACTTCGTGTCAATAGTTCTTGCCAATATTACTGTGTTGGAAGTACTTTAAAACAAAGTACTTCATCACAACTGAATAGCGTTTCTAGCTACAAAATTCCGCTTATGAGTGCAGATATAAAATATACCAATTATAAGGAACCACCGACATACATAGGAAATTGGAAACCTCTCAGTGCAGAAAAGGCTCTTCAAATGTATGGAGCTAAACAAACGCATTATTCAAATAATGATATTTTGTCTATAGACGAATCCAGTAATATTGACAATTTGCTAGACTATGTTTTGGGAGATGATGATTCAGTGAGTTCTCTTTTTTATTTTACATAATAATACAAAGTTAAAGTTGTTCACTATTTATTCAAATCTAATAGTGAAAATGATCGCAAGATCGAAATGCATCGTAAACTAAAAACAAAATTGCAAAAAGAGGAAAATTCAAAACAAGAACAACAATTTTGTATATTGTTTGTATTTTACTGAATCTAGAAAATTTGCAAATTAAAAATTTATTTTGCAATTAAAAACTATTATCTGCACCAATTTACATAAATAAAACATGGCGTTAGTATTATATGTATATGTGTAAATAATCGACAATAATAAGTATATGCTTTCTGATTTGTTACTCAGTTAAAGGCACGAGTGGATAAAGATGTCATGTAACATTTAAAAAAATATTTTTATTTGTTCTAAACCAATTAATGACATTATATTTTTGAATTGGCATTGTTTTGTTCCAAAATTATTATTAATTTTTCTGATATTTTAAAACTTAAAAGTGTTAGGTCCAATTTTTTTCATCTAACAAAATGCATAATAAAAATACACAATCTAAACACTTTATTTGATATAATTTTGAAAAAATATGATACCTACAAAAAAGATAATATTGTAATAGTAATCTTCAGGCTTTTGCGATCGGTATCCATTGAATTTATAAAATGTTCTGGACTGGTATGCCGTGATCGATCTATCCTCGTAGCAGACATTTCGCCAATACATCGTAGATAGCATCTACGATGTACGGCAAAACGTCTGCAACGAAGATAGATCGACCACGGCATACCAGTCCAGAACATTCTATAAAGTCAATAAAAATGCAAAAATTTAATGCATAAAGAAGTTCCAATTCAATATTTTTAAATAATACTCATACTCAAAACATACAATTTGTAATAGTGTTTCTTGCTATAAATGCCGCTTACAAACAGTACAATATTACAAACTTTAAATTGGTTCAACATTGAAGATTTTATTTATATATATGCAATGACATTTATTTACAAAATTTTAAATAATTTAATGCCGGAGTATTTATGCAACAAAATTTGTCTCAGTAGTCACTCATATGATACCAGAAATTGTAACAATATATGCAAAAAAAGAAAATATACAACTTTTGGCCAAAATGTTATTTTTGATAAAGGCATAACCATGTTCAACAAATTAAATTCTGAAATAAAAAGTTCTAAAAATGTCATTGCATTTAAAAAGAAATTAAAGTCATTTATGCGATCCAATGTTTTGTAATACGATATATTATGTCATATAAGTATAGTACATATGTATAATATTATGTGTGTAATTGTAAACTAATTAGAAAAATGTAATAGCAATAGCTAAACAAAGACTTATTTTATATTTATATTTATATATGATACCTTTATCCACTTGTGTCTTCAATTGTCAGTGAATAAGTTTCTGAATCTACCACACATTTAGTACATCAGGGGAACTAGATAAATGATTTTAAAATGACAATTAAATGTAATTTTCATCATATTTGTCTTTGTAAGTAATATATAAATAATTTTAATTATAGGAAAATAACTTGATCATAAACGAAGATTCTCAAGAAATGATGGATTCCTCAACAAATACTCGGGAGAAATCAACTGTACCAAATAATATAAATACTTTCCATACTTCAAATCAACTTCCAAATTTTAAAAACACTTTCACTAAAAATCAATCAGTTGAAACTGAAGCTATAAATAAACAAAATATTATTTCAAATAATGAAGAAACTATTTTCAGTATTATTTATCAAAATTCTTGCAAAGCTCGACAATTGATTCCTATAGATCTTTCTATACATTCAAAAATACTTGAAGAAAAACGGATTGCAACTATGGACGACATTTTCATGCATTATTTCTCAGTTAACAAAATTGGACCTTATGTATCTGCTCCAATTACTATACAAGAACAATACCGAGAAACCACTTCTTTTGTGTACTATACAAATTCTCCAATTTGTATAGGCACAGGCGTTTCCTATTGTTGTCCATATTATTGTATAATGCATCCTTATGAAGTCTACAGTATATGTCAACAACCGATAACTCAACAATCAAATAATGGAGAAACCGATACTAATCCTCCGCCAAGTTATTCTCAATTTCAACAAGCGAAAAACAAACAACAGCCAACATTAAAATCTCTTCCCGGCTCTATTACTAAACGAACTTGCAAGAAACGATGCAATATTCTACTTTCTCATAAGAAATTTTTGATAAAACCATTGATAACAAATTCTGAAAATCCGTCAAACAAGTACATCGAATTAAAACCCACGGCTAAAAGAATGCAACGCAATTCAAATGTAAATTTGTCTGATATTCAACCGTCTATTCAACTCTTAAGCGATGAGGAAGAACGTTATTTGTATAATTCGCTGAATGAAATGCAAAACATAAATGTAAATATTGAGGATGGTTATGATAAAATGATACAGAATCAGCATAATATCTACTGCACAGCTAATAAAATTTACTGCCCTTACTTTCATCATACTGAGTGTCATTGGTTTGACAGTGTTCCTGCCATACCAAACCATATTAGACTGGTAAGTTTTCATTTATTATATTGTCATTAGTATAAATTATTTTTACTAAAAATTGAATTAGTCTTGATCTTAATTCAACAATGTTTATTGCATTCGTAAGTGAATTACCTATCTTAGTTATCTAAAACTATAATTCATCTTTCTAATTTTAAATAATCATATTACTTTTTTTATATGTTTATAACACAATTAATTATCCAATTTACTAATATAAACCATTATTTTATTTTAAATTAAAAGGCAATTAAAGTTTTGTTTATCTTTAATGAATCGAATTGTCGAATTTTAATAAACAAAAATAATACAGAACTTTGACCTAAAGCTTTTTCAGTTAATATAATGAGTTCTGAAAGGTTTCAAATTTGAAACCAGCATCTTAAATAAAACTAAACATAATTAACATTTTCAGATGCATTTCGAAAAAATTGTGCAAAAGAACAAGGCTGAATTTTGTATTAATTATGAACAATTGAAATTATTGCAATCTAGAGGCGTAAAAATTATCCAGGAATACGATTCTCACATGTTCTTTATCTCGATATGCTGCAATAACCATTACATATTTATTACAATTCAGGTACGATTATTTTCATATAATTCGAATGAAAATGTTGGGTTTTAAAATTTCACTAACGAAAAGGATGTGTTTAAATGGTAAAATAATTAAAAAAAAATCTATTTTAGTAGAAAAATTTATAATTAAATTAATGTTATAAATTCAGTGAAGATGGTGATTATTTTGACTTTTATTATATATATTTTTTTAATGAATATTTTATATAATAACAGATAAAAATGAATGATCTATCGCATTTTCTTAGTAAAATCATAGCCAAGATTTCATTTTGAAATATACCCTAAATTAAAAATATTATACAATAAAAAACAGTATTTAATTTTTTGAAAACAACAACTAACATAATGCTGCCATCTACCGACAATATGCTGAACTGGTATACAGTTGATACATACGATTACATATTCATTGTTGTAAATTCAAATTTAATATGTTAAAATAAAATCATTAATAAATAACTATTAAAATATTAGATTAACCAAATATTTATTAACATTTTTAGCTATTATTTTATTAGATCCATAAATTTTATAAAATAATAATGTTTATTATCTTAATCAGTGGCGGATTTAACTTTTATTTTTTCTCTCAAAACCACACTTAAATTAAAATAAAGCTAAATACGTATTTCGGAAGCTAAATAAAATTTACAAAAAATCTTACCTGTGATCCGAAGTACATAAACACTTAAGCACTTGTCAAAGATCACGCAATGATCTCCACACAATTAATGTAGAGTTATACAATTACATATTGTAATAAAAATATAATATAATAGTAATACCATATTTATTTATTTCAAAGTTAGTTTTCTTTATAATGGAACGTTTCTGCTTTTAGATGCAGCAAATTTATTAATAATGTTTTCGAAGTTAAAATTTTACAAAATATCATTTTCTATAAACCTCACTGATAAATTTTGCAAATGATTCTAAATCCGAGCTTCAAATAATATTTTTGGTCGTTTCTGTCAATGTAAAAATAAATATAAAATAAAATTTATTACATACGAGTATAATTGTTTATTGTCGTGTGGGGCCGCCTGACTTGCGGGGCCCCAGGCAACCGCCTGTGCGGAAATCCGCTACTGATCGTAATATTTAAATTGTATTGTTAAAAATTTAATAATTTTTTTTATAAACCTATTATATTTGTTCGTAGAAACTGTGCGAATCCGTGGAACAGCATATTGAACAATATAAGGCCGTTTTGGTCGTCAACCATGAAAACGGGACTAACGTATGGAACGGTTTTCCTAGCCCCATGTTCATTCCAATATCCCATCTATGGAATCGGGATGGCGGGTTAATTGTTCCGACTCAACATTTCAAAACCTTCCATACTAAATTCTTCAAATTAATTGTTCAAATAAATAAATAATTTTTATATTACCAATATTTTCTAGTGAACAAGAAGTCTTAATTATTCTGACTAGATAATTATTTTCTTTATTGCTATTATTATAAATTTTTCTTTTGTGTTTATTATTATTATTATAGTTAGATTATTGTTTAAATGCAGTGCATTTGTCAAGACTACATTTTTGTTTTGACTAAACAATTTCTGCGTTATTATTTTTTATTTTCATACGTTATTTAGTTGATTTTTGTTGAAACATTGCGCTAGTCAAATTAATAATTTTAAAAATATTGACTAGTTAATGTTTAAAATTTAGTTTATTGTATATTCTTCAATTTATTATTTTTTATTATTTTTATATATAAATAACATTATTTACTTTGTGTTCCTATTATTTTGAGAAATAGTTTTTGTTATTTTTTCTATAATTAAATATAATATAATATTATAATTATCTAATATTACAATATTTTATACTAATTATGTACAAATTCTATTTAAAATAAATTTGTATTTTGAGATAACTTTGATTTTAAAGAAAAAACCATTTACATCCGATGAAATATAGAATTTTTGTTTTAATAAATGATAAAAGCATTTTCAACATTGAACTGAGAATAAAGACTTTTGTAATTATATTTCAAAATAAATAAAAGCACAAACAATAAATTATTAAAAAATCATAAATAATTAAAACAATTTTTGGTTTAATATTCTCTCTAAATTATATTTTGCCAATATTTCTGCATCTTCATAATAGCGAAAACTGACATATAATAAACAAAAACAAAAAAAGGTAACTAAGAAAAAAATTAAAAAATTAAAATTAATTATCAAAAATATTATCAAAATTCTCAAAAATATTGGAGTAGAAATAAACTTTACCGACTCATCATAATAAAAATCTTCCAGTTTATAGTGCCATCTACTGCACATCAGCGGAACTATTTCCAAGAGTATTGATTATACAAAGAGTGGGAATTTAAATGTTCACAAAAGTAAGTAAACTTTTATAATATCGTAAAAAATAAATATTATTATATTTCACAGTAGGTAAAATTTATTCTATAACATTAACTAATGTTACTACTAGATTTATTATTTTAATTAAGTCGTAGTTTTACTGATTTCGTGTTTCAACATTGACATATATGTGTACTTATTTACGGGCGCCAAAATTTCTGAGCAGAAAATAAAAGTAAATGAAATAATTTAACCTGCAGCTGTGCAAGCGTTTTACTACCTCTGATTAGTATAATTCACAAAAAGTATGTAATTTCAAAAATATTGCACTAAGAATAAATCCCTGTATTTATTATATTTATAAAATTATTAAATTTTGATTTTATTGACTCACAATTATATATTTTTATATATTTTTTTAATTTGTAAGTTATTAACACAAAAATCATTTTCCGTTACAGATTAATTAATAATTGAAATCATAACTGTTCATATTGAATATAAACTGGTTTAAAACGTCAGAAATTTATTTGAAATTTAGTTTTAATTCTACATAAATTGGTTACAGTTTTCGAGCGAAAAATTGTTTATTTATGAATATGCATTACTAATTATGTATTCTTATCTTTTTATATAACCGTTTAAATAGATTTCAAATTAATTTTTTTTATTTTTATATATTTTTAATAGATATATACATAAATTCGGTATTTTGTATTCTTTGAAAAAAATTACATATTGTATTATTACTTTTCAAATGAATTCAGAATGAAAAATATTATAGATAATAAAAAATTAGTAATAGACAGAATTCAGTCTTTTATATGTTTTTATTATCTACGAAGCCAATATTTCGGCAATCTCTATTGCCTTCTTTAGGACTAGCAGAATATTTTAGTTGGTCCTACATACAACGCAAAAACACAATATTTGATAAAAGCATGTCGAAAAAAAAAACATTTAAAAATGTTTTATTAAAATGGTTTTTTTTTTATATTTTCAATATCCTTAATGAAAAATCCGAATACAATATCTTATAAATGAAAATTATGTTTTAGGATCAACCTGGTTCAGACAATCCCCAAGTGGAGGCAATATCTCCCACCCTACCTGATCATCACATCCAAGAGGATCAGGCTTTTAAAACAACGAAAGACGAACTACTTCAGCAAATCAGCAAGGTCGATCGGGAGATTGCTAAAGCCGAATCACAGATCAGCATCTTGAAAAAGAAGCAAGCCGAATTAGAAGAGATCGCTTCCAAGCCAGCGACCAAACAAGATGTTGAAGAAGTCGCTCAACCGAAGCATCAAAGTCTCGCGCAGAAGATCTACGCGGAGAATCGAAAAAAGGCGCAAACTGCACACGCCCTCCTCGATTCCTTAGGACCGAAAGTTGATTGGCCGATCTACAATCAACCATCAGACACATCCGTTTATCACGAGAACAAACGAAGGCATCAAACCTTTAGAAGAAGATTATTGGAATACTTTAAGAAGCGACATCAGGAGAAGGAATCGAGGGAACAATATCTAACGCAAACTTACAGCAAATTGATGCAGGAATGGTTGAGAAAAGTTGATAAAATCGAATCGTCGCAGAAGCGAAAGGCGAAAGAGGCTAAAAATGGGGAATTCTTCGAGAAGGTATTCCCCGAATTACGAAAACAGCGCGAGGACAAGGAGCGTTTTAATCGGGTGGGCGCAAGGATAAAGTCCGAAGCAGATTTGGAAGAAATAATGGACGGACTGCAACAACAAGAAATGGAAGATAAGAAAATGAGAAGTTACGCGGTTATACCTCCAATACTATTAGACGCCCGTCAAAGGAAATTAAAATATGTTAATGATAACGGACACATATTAGATATGGAAACAGAGTATAAAGAAAGGCAGCTATTAAACGTTTGGACTCCGTCCGAGAATGAGATATTTAAAGAAAAATATCTACAGCATCCGAAGAATTTCGGTGTGATTGCTTCGTACCTCGATAGGAAATCAGTTCAAGACTGCGTACAACACTATTACCTTACCAAGAAAACGGAGAACTACAAGCAACTTTTACGAAAATCGAGACAGCGGACACGAGCATCAAGAAACAATCCACAGAAGGTTAACAACAAAGCGAATAACTAAGTTGTTGATATTCTAACAACCGGCGTAACAACACGACTGCAACGGGAACAACAACAGAAAACTGTCCAACAAGTTGTTCAGCAACAACAAGGTGGTAACAACAATCAACCGCATAATAATAATAATAAAGTTGCAGTCTCGACGAGTTCAACAACAATTGTTAGTAATACTTTTGATAAACGATGAAACTTAATGATTATTAAACTACATTCTCCCCGTATGCATAAATATTTTCGATAAAAATAACAATTCGTTAAAATGAAAATTCTTGGATTCCGTAAGAAACTTTTTTTTATGTATATTGCAACGAAATTTCTTACGAGATTCAAGAATTTTCATTTTAACGAACCGCTATTTTTAACGAAATTGTATACGAACATCCGACTGCAATTTTAGCAGTAGCAGCAGACTGTTGTAGTAGTAAATATGCTGTTACTTATAAAATCGCAATATGAATGTAGCTTATTGATTACTAAATTTTGTTGTAACATAAAAATTTAATCTACAATAATTTCTATAATATTATAAATAAATTTATATATATATATATATATATATATATATATATTTAAAACTGCTGAATTTAAAAGAAAAATTCAATTGTACTTAATAATCTATCAATCATGATAGATATATATGTCCACTTTTTGCTGCATAAGTTTATTATAATCAATTAATATAATATTTTAGTGTTTGTTTTTTTTTTTAAGTAAATGGGTCCGGTAATAAGAATATAAACAAATAAATCGCGATTAATTTATTTTGATGAACTAATTAAATCATTAGTTAATTTTTCTTCATTTAAAAAATAACTAATAATTTAATTAGTTTAATTTAATTATAAATTAATGGCGATTTAAGCAAACAAACAAAATACTATAACCTAATATAATACGCCATGTGTAATTAAGAATATAAAATATGAATTTCAATCAAAATCTTACCTGTATCATTTTGAAACTGCTGTCTAACGTAATTTATAAATCGCTTCGATAATGACAACTTGCTTGTAGTACTAGATGAATGAGCTTCAACTTGTGCAGAATTTGTCGACTGATTTTGTAGACGAGTCGTCGATCGCTCGCCCTTCCGAAAATTCTGATGGGCTACCACCCCGTACATAGTTCACACCCTTATCGTGTTCTGTTACATCTGCATCAAACGAAAAATAGAAAGAAACCAAAAAACACTCCAATGTAATACGTGCAATCCTTTTATAGTTTTATTTCAAAATAACGCTTCATTCCAAATCAATTATAATTTGTAAAATTTAAAAAAAATAAAAAGATTAACTTTTTATCGACCGTCACATATAGTGATGGAGGTATTGAAATCGTACCAATTTTTGACTATTTGAGATTTTTAACAGCTAAGCAACTGCTTTAAGCGTGATGTCAGTTTATCGGTCGGTCTGTTTGTCTATAAAGCTAATTCGATTTAATGGAAATATATATATATATATATATATATATATATATATATATATATATACATATATATATATATATATATATATATATATATATATATATATATATATATATATATATTAGAGTGTCCGTTAAAACAAACATTTTTCCAGTAAGGCTAAAATCGATAATCAAAAATAATAATTTTTTTCTTTTTTTACGAATAATACTTATTAATACTTATATAGCTTATATCGCGTATGTATTAACACGCGTTTTTCAAAAATTTTAATTGTGTAGAAGAACCTGTTACTTTCGTAAAAAAAAAAGAAAAAATATTATTTCTGATGTTTTTTTCGATTTAAATTTTAGCCTTACTGGAAAATTTTATTTTTAACGGACACTAATATATTATATAATATATATATATATATATATATATATATATATATATATATATATATAGTAAAATCTCGATATAACAATCCTCGTTTTAACGGACTTCGGATATAACGGACAAAAAATCCGGTCAAATGTAAAAAAATCAAAAACGTTCTGTTAATATTATACATGATTAAATCCAAGTGTAGTCGTATGTAAACAATTTTTAGCGGCCATAATATATATATATATATATATATATATATATATATATATATATATATATATATATATATGCGCAGATGAATATCTCAATTTGATCAACTTTTGGTATGATTTATCCATAGGAAGTGGTACTAATGCCACTAATGCAACTAATTGTAAGAAATTTTATTTGATTTCGGTATGTAACTTCGATAAATGAAACGCTTCCATGGTTACAGTAAATTATAAATTATCAACGTAATATGTTCTGTTATTATCTTTTTCAATACTAATTTCTCTGTTAGAAAGTATTTTGATTAAGCACTTTGTACGGTCAGTTCTGTGGTAACCATACCAAATTATTTTTAGATTAAGTTTTAACTAAAATTTCAAGCATGTAAATTATTTTAAATATTGAAACGAGGCAAATATCTGTACCTAATTTTTTAATTTTTTATGTTATTAATTTATCTTACTATTAATATTTTTTAAGAATGTGTTTCGATAATAATTATGTCGACTGTACTTGTTTACTTATATTTTAAAAACCACATCTGGAACGCTGAACCTTAATTATATTTTAAAAACTACATCTGGTAGCTTTATGGTGTTGTTTTGCTTATTGAGAAAAATACATTTCTTTAGGGGTCATTTATGGTTTTGTTATGTTTAGGTATAAACACGTGCGTACATGAAAGGTTGACCCAATTCTTTTATTGTTTGGGGTACTTTATTTTGAAAACAATTTTGTTTAAGAATTTGTTTTTCTGATTATGGGCACATCCTTCTATTTCCTATCCTAGCCAATGCAAAGCGATTATTTGTAAGATAGGTTTCAAATGTTAATATTATTGGGTGTAGAAAATTATGATGTCATTTTCAGCCAGTAATCTTCAACAAGGATGTTAGAAGTGTAATTTGATTGGTAAAATATTATATCTTGTTGTTATGTCCTACTCTTACTAATGATTTGGTATATGCGAACTTTGTTGCAAGTCAACGTGGACTAGGAGTATATGAGGGCTGACCGATCTCAGGGAGAGGATTCTGGTCTAGAATCAGAATCAGGGAAGCTTGGCCCATGGTATAGTTCATTATACTAGGTAACCTTGTCTTCTCTCAGAAAACATAGTATACTTGTTCAAAAGTTTCACGAAGATGAGTTCACGTGTAAACTCAAACCATGGCCAGAGCTCACCCAGTCAGCGGGCATTCGTCGCCGTCAGCAACCGTTACGCCAGCACTCCACGAGCCGGGCCAGCGTTGCAACGCCGGGCGACCCGCGTCTGGTTGGGGGTAGCCAGGAGCCGTGAGAGACACCGATCCGACCATGATTTCACTAGACGATCACGCACCAATTACGTAATGTATTCACACTCCCATGTTCCCAAATACACTTACACTTACACGTATAAAATTACATATTATTTGGCAAATAACTAATAATTATTGTACATTGGTTTTGGTACCTCGTCGGATTAAAATATAGAATTTTTCGGGCATTTAGATGCGAGTACTTTATACATACTTCTCACATGATTACTAATACACGAGCTCTTGGTCTGCAGTAATCCTGACCCTCATGAGTGACAGCATATCTCTTTGAGTATGTGTCCGACCCGTTCTTTTGAATTGTGGTCACCCACAGAATACACTACACCTTCCGAAGTATAATAAAGGACTCTTTGAGTTACATTGTTATTAGAGTTTTTATATCGAATTTATTATTTGCGCACAAGATGCACTGACGAGCCGCCACTAACAATTTATTCAAATCTTTTAATGAAATTGTAAACAAAATACAGACAAACACTAAAAATATTGAAATATTTAAATATTTATATAATTTTACAAATTTCTCATGCACAATAAATCGACATAGTTAAACCAAATGTGACTTTTATTTCAAATCATTTTATGTACTCTCCTGTTTGCAGTTCGGCGACTTTTAAAGTTCACTGGGGTTACTTAAATTTTGTTATTCATTTACATAACGTAGTTGGGTCCTAAAATCACGGAATAATTAAAGTTTTCTAGAATTTAAAATTATTAATTGTCGTTTAGTTAATTTGATATTTAATTCTAAATTTCGCCGCGTTACAATATATACGGAAAATTTAAATAAAAAAATTATTATTCTTATGTATCAATATTAATATAAGTGCTAATTCTTGTGCAAAACTCAAGCCCATGTTTTTAAGTACTTTAAACGTTTATTTAAAATTACTAATTAAGAACGTTAAAATAGTTCATTTGAATTTTATTATAATAAAAAATATCAAAAACAAAAAAACAATTTATATTTGACGAAAGAAAGTAGCAAAAAATTGTTTTGAAATAAATGACAAAACTACTTTTTTTTTACAAAAAAAGAAGTTAAAATATGGATCATATATTTATTTATTGTTTTACAGAAAAATATCTGCTTTAAAATATATACTTTATTAAAAGTACATAACGTGTCAAAATTCTTGATTCATATTTTACAAATGCTGCTCAATATTTTTAGAATAAAATAAAAACAAAAGTGATGTGCATTACAATATATTTTCAATTCTATCAAGTATCTATATGCTGCTGTACATCTAAAAAAAGTATTTAATATTCCTAACAATTTTATTTGTATTCCGTCTTACAATGCATCAAGTGAATATATTACAATGGATTTATTTATCTATATCTACTGGCATTCTTAATGCCCGGTAAATCTTGGTTGTAAATGGTTTTAGCTATAGAGACGCGTTTCCGATATTATTACAAAGAAATAAGCACCTAGTTCAAAATATTTTCGATCTCTTTTTTTGTATCTTCAAGCGAAAGAACCATGAAACACGAATTCTGCGAATTGAAAGTATACATATATCATATCCTTAGTCAATAAGAAAATTTATTTCTCTGAATTGAATTTAGAAAATAAAATTAAAAAAAAAACATAAATATGGGATCCATTTTTTATGCAAGAAGAATTTTAATATTCTTGGAAAAATATCTCGATATAAATAGCTATGAATGTGTACAATAATAATTCAAACCAATTCTAATAATATTCATAGAAATAAAATAAATTATCATGTCAGATTTAGTTACTTATAGTTCTGTATTAATATTTATTAATAATCGATGTTTCGACGAACTCAACGTACGTCTTCATCAGGAAAATTTTCTGAAAAAATTAGATTATGAATTAAATTTAATGTTACTTTATATGAACAATCGAATATATTTATGCGTTTTTCTTAAAATTAATATATGTATTGTTATAGTTTTAAGGTATTTGAGTTAATAAAAATTTGTTGTAATTCAGTTTTTCTCTTTGTGTGTGGATAGAACAATTTGTAAGAATGTGTAAATACGCACAGAAAAAAATAAAAATAAAAATTAATAAGAAAGTTCTGAAATAAAACTAACAATTTTAATACACATGGGTAAATTTCTGCGTATTCAGCTCCTCCGGTGCAAAGCTACAGCCAACCGCCTAGTCGTAGCCAACATTGTCTTATACTTCTAATATTTCTCCTTCGAGACTTTACAACATAAACATTTCAGAAGCTTTGTCTCTTGTGTCCAACAAACAAAAGCTGTCTACGCGTATATTACATTATAATCTTAATCTTCAAAATTTTTGCAAAAATATGCCGATATAAACTGCGCGTTTAAACATTACAGCCATGAAGTTTTTAAATAATCGAAAATTTCGAATAAATTATCATTTACACTTATTTAGCTATTAAACTTATTTAATAAATTATAATTATTAATTATAAAAATTATAAGTAAAATTAATGGTGAGCTCGTTTGCATATATGACCAATAAGTAACATAATAAAAAAAATTCAGATCTCATTATATTAAAATAAAAAAATCTTTAGATTTTAGTTCTATATAATTTTTGATTACAATTCGACGTTTCAATACACTGAACATATATCATCATCAGTAAAAAATATACAAATGACATAAATAATAAATTAACAAAACATAGAAACAAGTTACTAGGTAACAAAATACAAGTAATTAGATTACAAAATTTATGATTTATAAATTAGTAAAAGTCAGATTTTATTTAAATCAATGCCTTAATTTATCTTCTTCTTTGTAAATTTCTATAGCTTCTCTTACCAATCTACCGCTAATATTGTTTTTATATAAAACCTAAAGCTTTTTTTATTTTTAGTTACTTTAAATAAGAGTATAATAGAAAAAACATTTTATTTTTAAGACCGTCAAAATTCACTACAAAATTAACAATCTTATCGACAAAATAATATAACAAATATTTCAAATAATGATAAAATATGTATTCTCACAGCAAAAAATGTAAATGAATGATAAAATATATATTATAACAATAAAAAATGTTAGTAAACGAGAAAATATTTGTCTTAACAGTAAAAAATGCAAGTAATGGCAAAAAATTATATAAACGACAAAATATTAGTTCTAACGGCAAAAAAATCTGTTGCCTGTATTATCTATGCTTCATTTTCAAACATATTGACTATTTTGTCGTGCAATATACTAATATTTTCTATTTTTCTCATGCCATATTTGTTGTTTAATATACCAATTTTGTCATACTATTATATATTCCCCTAAGAGAAATAGATAAACTATAAATTTTAAACAAAAATTTCAAAAAATATAATATTCAAAAGTATATTATTATGTCAAAATAAGAATAATATTTTAGATTAGCTTTCTAGATATAACCATAAAATGTTAATTGAATATAATGACTAGTAAACCAAGCAAAAAATGCTTCTTTTTCGTGTAATAAAAAATTAACACATCAATGTTACTTAATGAAAAAGAATTACATTCTTCTTAATGTAACATAAAAATCAAATGAAGATTCCTTATAAATTATTCTACATCTGTTCCAATTTAATGATAACAAACTAACTTTTTTTGTAATAGGTAATTTTGGCAAAATTATAAATAGATTTTGTTTATCTAAACTGGTAATTTTTATCGATATAAGTAATGAAACACAAAAGCAGAATGTCAAATTTCTCTTTGTGATGCTTATAGATTGTACTCCTAAATGATAATTAGGAACTGTAATAATTTGAACGTAGAAAAAAATTGTAGTAAAATAGTTTTCAGTCCCATTTTAATTTATATTATTAATAAAAGTAAATTAAATACAAAACAATAAATTATTTATTAAATTAACAAGCACAATTACTATGCAATTAAAATTGAGAATCCTGCAACAGCATTCATATGACACATACATTTTCATGTAGAATAATTTATTTATTATAACTTCATGCTAATGTTCATATATATGTTCCTTACATTTCTATATATATATATACAGTGTGTCCCAGGATTGATGTTACAAGAGGTGTAATGGACTAAAATTTTTTGAATTTCATTTCAAGATTCTGGAATTAAGCCCTGCTTGGCGTGAAACGAATTTTAAGAATTTTTTCGTTTTTTGAAAAACAAAATGGCCGTGACGGTGAAGCAAGAACTATTTTCTTTTCAGGTAAAGTACCCTTTTTGTTTAGGATACGACAAAATTTTATTAAGAAAAGTTGTTTATAATGACAAATCATGGCCGTATACCAAACTTCAGGACGATCTACCTACTTTCATTAAACTGTCTGTCTGTCTGTTTTTACAATTTATTTTGTTCAATCTAAAACAGACAGTTTAATGAAAGTAGGTAGATCGTCCTGAAGTTTGGTATACGGCCATGATTTGTCATTATAAACAACTTTTCTTAATAAAATTTTGTCGTATCCTAAACAAAAAGGGTACTTTACCTGAAAAGAAAATAGTTCTTGCTTCACCGTCACGGCCATTTTGTTTTTCAAAAAACGAAAAAATTCTTAAAATTCGTTTCACGCCAAGCAGGGCTTAATTCCAGAATCTTGAAATGAAATTCAAAAAATTTTAGTCCATTACACCTCTTGTAACATTAATCCTGGGACACACTGTATATATATATATATATATATATATAAATAAAATGAATGATTTTGAAGATAGACGTTTGCGTGGATGTTCGATAAGTAGATGCAGTGGTATGATTGAGAGTGTTTTGTTTGAGCGAATGTTTCTAATTAGTATAAATTGCAGAGCATGTATGAGAGGTGTCATGAATATGGATAGAAATGTTTGGAGAAAACCAATTTCGGGATAGTGAAAAGAGTTTATGCCACACCCTTTTGGGAACATGGCGTGATTGTATTCAATAATTTTCTTTTTGATAACTAACTATATTTTTAAATTAAAATTTGTATATATATATATATATATATATATATATATATATATATATATATATATATAATCTAGTTAAATAATAATTGTACATACGTACTAAAATAAAAATTTTATATTTTACGATAGTGTCCGGTGTAATGTACGTTTCGGTATACGCAGTTTATCTCAAAAATACAGAAAGGGTGACAGAGGCTTTGTATAAATTCATTAAAAATCTGTGTGACTGCATAATTTTAATATTTCGAATTCAAAACAAACATACATACATACATTCATTTAATTAATCGTATATCTACTGATGTGTTGTCACATTTGCGTTTTTATTAGACTATTGCAAAAGTCAACAAAAATAGCCAAAATTTAATTGTGGATACAGTCTAAACACGATTGTATGTTCGAATTAAATAAAAGCCGCTACGTCACATTAAATTTGACATTTCCCAAAAATTGTGATAAACTCGGCATGACGTACCAACAAATACCACTTTGTATAATATAAACATTGATTTCTCATTTTCGACGCATATTCGTTTATACATTTTATAATTCTATTTTACAAAAATGTATTTTTATTTATGATATTTCTATAAATTAGTTGCTAAAAATATTGCAAATAAAAAAAATTCTTCAACTGTACATTATTTCATTTTTTTTTTTTTTTACACACAAAATACCTGTTTATAATAGTAAAAATAGTAAAAACCGTTAAATAAGTATCCTAGTGTGCCACTCCACTATTGTATAAATACGTGCATTGAACGCCTGCATTAAAAACAATTAAAGTTGCCTGTCAATCGTTTAGATTTGTGTTTTGATGTTATTGCAGACAATTATAGAAAAAATATTGTATGGAATTCATGCACAAAATTCATGTAGAAAAATAGTACTTTATGCACTTGTGACATAATTACTATTTGATTGTTTTCACATTATTTATAATTTGCCTAAAGCACCCAAATCGCAAATAACATTCATAAAATGTTCTATTTCTGTTTGTATACATTTTATGATTTATATAAATACCTAATAATATTTAAAAGTTAAATAGATGAAATTTTATTAAATCAATTATAACGAAAAAGTAATTATATACAGCAAAACTTGTATATTTGGGAAAATGCCAGAATTACAAAAACTAAGCTAGGTCTGAAACATTTTTTATCACTTGAATTCTGTTCATTTTATTTATATTATTGTATTCATTTCAGTACACATGAATAACTATGAATATATATATATATATATATATATATATATATAGTTATGCAAATATTTCTATAAATTACATAGAACTATAAATATATATGAGATCAAACAAACTCCTTTTAAATATTATTTATTTAAAATATTTATAGATATAAAATTACAAATAACAATAAAAAATATGTCTATTCATATTTGTATAAAATTAGCTTCAAACAAATTTACTTTTAACTTTAAAAAATTATTAAACAACAATTTTTTACATGCATGTTTCCATTCTATTTAATACATATTCTAATTAGCACAAATATCTATCGACAAAGTATTTTAATAAAAATTTTAAAACTTCTCTTTATTACTAAAGAAAATATATTGAATAAATTCATTTTCTTTTATTTGAAATTTTATTAAGAAATAATCGTATTTTATAATACGTTTCTGTGTGTTCTCAAAATATTTATAATACATATTTAAATGAAAGAAAAAATATGTTTCTAGCAGAACAGGAAAATAATTTGGACATTTCAACATTATTAAAGACGAAATACCATAATTCCATTCATAAGAAATTCTCATGTCTCTAAAACATTATAATTAATTTTGTGGTGTACCAAGTTTACGTATAATTAAAATATGGATGCGCATATTTATGTTTATCAAAACTATATCTTTACTTAGAAAATTTTCCTTGTGTATTTTATATTCTACACCAATATTATGGTACATAATAATAAATATTAAACATTTTACACAACACATCAATTTATTTTATTAGTAGTATATGTAGAAAATAGCGTCTATATAAACTTAATTTAGCTAAAATCTTATGATAGAACTGACATAAAAAAACTTGTCAAGACTATGATAAATATCTTTTTTCGTTGTCAGTTTTTGTTACTTGAGAAAGCTAGACTATTTAAACTGTAACTTTTTAAAGTTTTTTAACAAAATTACACAGTTTGTTCATTTACAAACAGAGATTTATTTGTTATGTATATTATTTTTTCTTACAAATATATAATGTGTTGAGGTACCTAATAAATTTCACTTTTAAAACTCTTCAGTTTTAATAAATTTATGAGTAACTGAAACTTTTTAATGCAAGATCATTTCTTATTATTAAAGTTTATAATCTCGTGGATCATTTCAAAATATTTGTATTTGTCCTAAGTACGTTTTCTTTTAAAATTCTGATGAAGAAGCTAAAAAATATAAGCATTTTTATTACTTTTTTTTTACTATCTTCTTCGTGTCGTAAAAACCTCAATATTTTTGAATGTATTTTTTATTTCAAATTCATTCTGATTTTATTTATACCTATATTAACACTAAAATATTTCAATTACTCACACATACATTACTTACACATAAAAATATAATTAGAAGCTTTTGTTTTTAGCAGTTTCAAAATATTTAATGTTTATTTACAAGTATTGATATTTTTAAAATTTATGATTTATTTTTTCTTAAAATTCTCGTAAACAAGACTTATACTTTTAATATTTTCTAATCTTGTAAAAAATTGAATTTGAGTTATTTTTATACATTGAAGCTTTAAAATCAATTTAACTGAATTACAAAAATAGATTTAATCATTTTAAAATACTGTTTATGTAGGTATATAAAGTTATTTTTTCGCATTGTAGTCATAATAATAAATGTATAAAGATTAGAAATAGCCGGAAAGTTAAGTAGAAAACATCTTAAAACAAAATATACGAAATATATCATTTCTGTTTCATTTCCTTGCTTTTAGCGTATAATTTACGTAAAATGGTGAAATCCGCTGCGAACTACCTACCTATATGTGCGTTGGCGGTCAGACGGTCAGTCAGCGAGTAACGAGCTAAACATTAGTTACGTCTAATCGTTAAGACAGTAGACAGTAACCAGCGTGAAATTGTTCGTTGTCAACTTAGTACCGTCCCTTTACTTGTATTTCACTCTCCTACGCCGACCACTAGTTTTCAATTAAGCCAAATTATTCTACAAAACTACTTATTCGAGATTCTAAACCCTACTGTAACTACTGTGCAATTGGTTACAAAATGTGCAATGGGAATTCTAAATTCTGCAGTGGAAACTATTTATTAGTGCAGATGAAATTTTACTTTTAACGAAACTTGACAATCTTTTCCTTTATATTTTCGGCTGGCCGGCGCGGCGTTTCTGTTCGTCGTAAAATAAAAAATGCCATTCAGACATTCATTATTAAACAGAATCGGACACATTAGTTTGATCAACTGCATGTGTTAAAATATCAGTAGTTTAGATTACTGGCCAGAACTCGTCGCTGCTCTATGCGAACGCACGATTTGCAGTTTCAAAAGGTGTCTAAATGAATGATCACGGAACAAGTACTTCGTACTTGCGGTCAAGACTCTCCTAGGACTGTCGTACCAAATATGATCGGATATGAGCATCATTAAAATATAATTCAATTAAGTCTATGCAACAGATAGACAAATAATTTTCTCAATAATCTAAATATACCTAAAACATTTTTTTTATAAAAATTAAATAGTAAACAACTGTACTATATATCGTACAATTACTTACTTTATATTTAATATCAAAATTATATTTCAAAAAATATTAATTTCGATTTAATTTGAATATATTTATTTTGAAACAAATATAAAACAATTTAATTGGAAACATTAACATTTTGATAAATTTAAAAATAAATTATGTTTTCAATTTGCATTCAATTTAATATTCATATTTTTGTGTAATTTGCAAGACTATCGAAAAATTAGCGTAATCAGGGCCAAAGTTATTTATCTCTGCAGATATCTATTGAAATATGAATTTTATACTAAGTTTGTTAAAAAATTATTTTTGGACGAATAAGTTTGAGATTGTTGAAATTGGGGAATTGGGGATTAGTAAGTAGCTGACGTGAATGCAGTTAATATGATTACGATAGCGTACGACTTACTAATTTAATTTCGACCGAACAAAGCAATTTACCAATTAAACCAGCGATATTTTATTTAGTAAAGACTAACAAATTTAATTTTCGATTCACCGAATACTGTTTATTTCAAAATTCTTGTTAATTCTGTTTAAGTTTAACACTAAATAATCAAAACGCCAAATTGATGCAAATCATAAAGGTTAATTAATCCATTTTGACGTGACAGAAAGTTAGGTTAGAGTCGAGGCGGTGATTCACCTAAGCTAGAATTCTTTAGGTAAGGTTATGTATTTAAAAATTTAAGCATTTGTCAAGAGATTATTTCCATCCTTTTCATGTGAAAAGTGAGGTTATGAAACGAGCGAAATACACATTTTCTTGGACATAAAAGAGACTTAATTGGACTGCCTCTGCATGACTTGGTAATGTATGACTATTTTTAGTTTAATCTAAAACTGCGAAAATTCTTTGCAAATTCTAGATTTCTCCGACAATTTTGTCATCTAACATATAATTTCAGTACAATACAAAATAAAATAATTTTTGTTACAAATTATTTTTCATTAGGTATATTCAATAGAATATACCAAAATATGAAGGTTATTTTGATAATTTATCATTATTCGGTATTTATGTAAAACAGGTACCTAAATGTCAATAAAATATAACTATATAATTGTATATGTTTTAAGTGATAAATGTATTTTAATAATGTACAAAATGATTGATTTTCCGTATAAAAAATATTAGTAATGCAAAATATATTGGCCCGTATTCCCACCTCATTTAGAAAAGTGATTTTTGCCAAAAGTGCTTTTGACGTGTACTTAAAATTATTTATTAAGCACATTATAATAGTTTATTTAAATTTTATAATACCAAATATAATAAAAATGATCAAAAATAGAAAAACTATTTATATTTGATCAAAAACAGATCAAAATCAATTGAATCATTTCAACTGTTTCAGAGAAATTCTAAAAAAATAAAAAAATTTAATTTTTAACATCATAAGCATTTTAAGTTGTCTTAAAACCATTATTAGTTAAAGCCGATTTTAAAACAGAACTTATCTTCATTTAAAATTTGAGCACAAAAATTATAATTTATAAATATATCAATTCCAGTGGCGCAACCAAGGGGGGGGGGAGCGACGGGCCTCGCCCCCTCCCCCCCAAGGCTAGCAGAATTAGCACAATTTTTATTCGTTTAGTTCTATATTCAGCAGTCACTTCTAACGCTACAATTATTTACCCCAAAATATTGAGCCAACATTCATTACTTTAAACTATTAATTATTCGATTCATATAAGATAAAGTGGAAATCTGGTTAGTAATTGCTTTTTTTTTGCTTCTCCAAGATAAAATCCTTGGGCCCCTCCCAAGACAAAATCCTGGCTGCGCCACTGATCAATTCAAATAAATAAACTAGCAATGATATTTCAAACCATATTTGACTTCCGCTATTGAATTCAACGGCACGGCACGTATTGTCGAATTTATTGCAAATAGACTTAAACTCCTTCTGAAAAGCTTCGAGATAATTGAAAAAAAGAACTATCTTGTATTTACATTTTACAACGTTTATTTGAATTAAAAATATAATTCACTTTATTATTATTACATACACAGTGTGCCTCTGAGCCAAAAAGATATCAAATTTTGACAAAATTCAATTAACTGACTTGATCTAAAATTAAGTACGACAAAAAGTAGCCGAATATCATACAGTATATTCAAAATTTCAAAATAATGATAAAGTATTTTAACACTTTTTTGGTTAAATTTACTTTTTATAACATAGTAAAAAAATCTTTCAGAACTCATTCTATTAAAATAAAAAAAGCTTAGGATTAAGTTCTGAATAAATTTTAATTAAAAAAAAAAAAACGTTTCGATATACTTTACGTAGGTATATCATCATCAGGAAAAATTATACAGAAATAATAATAATAATTTTTCCTGATAAAAACGTCGATTTTTAATTAAAATTTCTATAGAACTTAATCATAAAGATATTTTTATTTTACTTTTTATAGTTCTTGTCATTTATTTCACAATAAGTTTTTAGTTCTGTTTTACATCAAATATAAATTAACATAGTAAAAAGTCTTGAAGAACTCATTATATTAAAATAAAACGGCTGCAAGTTTTAGTTCTATAATAATTTATTAATTAATCAACGTTTTGACGAACTGAACGTGCGTCTTCATCAGGAAAAAGAATACGCACGTTCAGTTTATCGAAACGTTGATTTATTAATAAATTATTACAGAACTAGAACCTAAAGCCGATTTATTATAAATTAATTTATTATATCCGATATTATAAATTCTAAGTAAACTATTTGAAATAATAAATAATTATAAACAAACGTCAACAGTACATTTGACAAAAATTACCTTTACAATTGAGGCGAGATTATGAGCTACAGTTATTTGATTTTATTTTTATTTTTCGTACAAACAAAATTTATCATTGAAATTTATCATTCTACTAGTTATATGTATACATGATATGTAATTTCAGTTGTTAGTTCAAATATAGTTATTTTAAACAATTTGCTAGTCCAAAGTTGTTAAAACAGTTTTATGTTAGCTCCGCAAACTATGCCTGCTCGACTGCGACCGTCCTTCACTAATACGTAAAACAGTTAGGTAACTTCAAAATGTTCTCATAAACAAAAACTTTTCTTTTCCAATAAAATGCCAAATGTTTAAAAAAAAAAAACATATCGTAAAATAACAAACTCTGGTAAATAACCCTTTCCAAAGCGTAGAATAACTATCATAAAAGAAAATACCTTCAATAATATTGTAGAAAAAAAAGGCTAGTACCTTTTGGTAAAAAATACAGATATATTATCGGAGCACAAAAAAATTTTGTTATATATTTTTTAAGTGAACATTTTTATTTGATTACAACGGAAACATTAAAATGCGCGTTGGCTAATGAAATTTTTCAAGATAACGTTAAAATATACGCCATAAATGACAACAAAATTTTATTTTTATACAACATTTTCTTTACAGATTATTTATATTTTATACAAAAAAATATTCAATTAAAAGTTACATAAATGAAAAAAGATTCATATTGAAAATTTTTATGAAAACTAATTAAATAATAACAGAAAAATCATATACATACATACATACATAATAACACTATATACTTAAATGGATATGGCACAAACTATTTTCATTAGGCCAAAATTAAAAATATTAGTAAATTTATATATTTATAATGCGAATATAATATATTATATAGATGTTTTCGGTAAAAAGATTATTAACAAAGATGTCTTAAATAAAAATTGTAAATCATATACAATTACAAATAAAAACTCATTAAAAATTAAAATTAATTAAGAATTGTAACTTTCATCAATAAATTTCTGGATCGTTTTTTATATGTTAAACATTTGTTTTGACTATATAACTAAATAATATAAATAATGTTCATAATTATTTCTATACTAACTTTTAGATTATATTTACAAAAAAAAAAAACATATTCTGCACTCTTAAAATAAAAAATTATAAAGCTATGCAATTTCAATTTTGTTAAAAAAATTTAATTTTTAGATCATTTGTTTATAATTTCAACTATACCTACAACAATTTTTAAAATGTGTTTAAAAAATATTGTTTTTAAACTTTGACATGTCTTTTTAACATAATTTTTTATATTTCTTTTTTCAAGTGTGCATAATTTATATTCTTCATTTTTTATTTAAAATAAGTATTTTGTGCAATATAATTAAGTATAGTTTTTATAAAGAGAAAAATTATATTTATTTATTTATTTAAATTACTCTATCCGACAGACAAATCCGATTAATACCTAATAAAGTTCAAAAATCTTCAAACAAATTATAAAAAAGATCTGTTTGTCAATAATGTTCGTATCAAACAAAAATATCAGTTATTAGAAATTTTTAATAATTTCTTGGAAAAAAGCAGTATTTACATTGAAGTGTTAGAAATATTTTGCAAATATTATTAGAAATTTTAAACTAATAAACAAATAACGTCTAATTGTAAACATATACTACTATTATTATTGAATTTTAAAATTATTGAAGTAGAAAAAAAATAAAAAATAAACTAGAACCATTTTTAAAATTTTGCAAGCATTTATTAAAAAAAAAAACAATAGAATTTAATCATTTTTCGCATGCAGAAACAATTGCCAATTTATAATACTCAAAACACAATAAACAAAGCTTGAATATTTTCAAAACAATGAGTGCAACGAATAAAACATTATAAAAACGAAAAAAAAAACACAAAGTCAACCCATCATTGTAAAATCCAATATATTACCTCAGTATATCCGCGGCAAAATTTAAATTTATTAAATATTAACTCGGTGATTAAGTACATCCGTAGGTATCGGTGAAAACCAAAAAAGAAAAAAACAGAAGAACCAGAGAGCACACAAGTCACTTAAAATCGCGCGTCCGTAACCGGTACTGTGTTTGAGCGTTTTGCAGGAAAACGTGCTTACCACACCGCATGGTAGCTGCGGCGCAAATATTGCAGCAGCAAACGTTTGAGCGTGCCGAACGCGTCCCTCCCGCAGGACACGCCGCCTGGAATAACGGAAGGGAGACGCAGGATAACGGCGGGTTGGCGGATACCGGAGTTTGCTACTTTCGCGGACACTGACTAGTTCCTGTTCACATGAGGATAGCAAGCGATGTCTTGTTAAACATAAATTACCGGAAGTAGGTGCGACACGTTTCTTAGATTTCTTATTTATTTCCGGGACTTGCTTTTCGGACGTTTTGGTTTTTTTTTTGTTTTTTAAAAAAAAAACGACATTTATATAAGCAATAACATAAACATGTTTTTTATTATTATTGTAAATTACAGTTTAAAAACTTCAAGAAAAACTTAATCAAGTGTATTGAACTATTTTAAAGAAAGAACATTAATTTTGAAAAGTCGAAAACTGTATTGTTTTTTTTTGTAATGTTCTATATTTTACACTAGTAATAAAAAAAAATTCGACCTGTCTTGTGATTTTTAAATTTAATTAATGTATTTATTAATTAAAAGAATTTACCAATTTATTGGCAAATTCAAATCATATAATTTTAACGTAAAATAAATTTAAAATAAAAAACTATTAGAAAAAATCTACCACATATAAAAATATACGAATATGTGAATGATGAATTAAAATGTTATCAATTGACATTATTCCTTTAATTGGTTTTACATGAAACTCTGGTTAAACTTTTTCTTATTATTCGAGTTTTAAGCCTTGTTTTTCTGGCCTCATTCTAGTACTGATGAAGCCAGCCAGAATGACACGACAAAAGCTTAGCTAATAAAATACGAATTTAACAAAATAATTATTTACTTGATTCTCGATTGTCCATATATTAAATGTATGAAAATATTTACTATTAAGAAAATATTTAAAAATAGATATCTTATTAGTAAATTATTTTTTATCGTATGAATATGTAACCTATACTAAAAAAATATAATGTTTTGTTGCTTCATCCAACAGAAACATAATTTTCAGGCTTCTAACCATATTAGATAAAACACATAATTCAAGAGCTAGTTGATTATGATTGGTGTATTCATCTAATATAATTAGATATTTTTTTCTAATTTGTCGTATATTTA